>RCWM02000294.1:117500-1420936 GCA_003667255.2 Euschistus heros
AAAGTCTTCGATGAATTTCGGCCCCTGATACACCTTCCGACCACAAAAAACGGATCACTGAACGTTGCTCTTCTTTGGTGCAAATAGAAAGTGGAGCGGCCATTATTAACAGCACGACAGCGATAACAAAACTAACCTACCAGCTTGATACGCACATAAACATAACAACGAATAAACAAAGCATGCGCCATCAACACAAAAGAACAGTACTGCCAACATAAACAAAAATATAGCTATATTGCGGATAATGATTGACTTACCCTCGTATATATATATATATATATATATATATATATATTTCAAACTTCCGACGATTTTCGAAATATGCGTTATTAAAAATCGTAAATTAAAGTAAAACGTGTATATGCAATTAAAATAAATTCAATGCTTTACAATTTTGATTTTTACATTTATTCTGTGCAAGACTAAAACGACAAGAAACTGCCTGTCGTTTCAGACTACTTTAACATTTACTAGACAAGCGTTCAAAGCTCCCAATTTATTACAAAAGACTTATATACATGACTGTGATTAGACCTATTTGGACTACGGAGTTGAGCTTTGGGGCTCCACTAAACCATCCAATTCATCTCATATTCAATCCTTAACAATCCAAAATCCTTCGTAAAATCCTCAATGCTCCTTACTTTGTCACCAATAAACTTAATGTTCCATATGTTGCTTATTTAGCCCACATCAGATACCTATCCTTTCATAGTAAGCTCCATAATCACTCAAATCCGTTAGTTTCTCAACTTGCTTCCCACTCCATTCCTGATAATTCTCCGAGGCGTCTGAAACGAAGATGGCTTAGAGACCTTCTAGAGTAGAAGTTTTAATAAAGTGCTACTGATGAATAGTTCTTTCCAAGTTTTAACATGTTATTATAATCGTTGTCAATATATTTACTTAATGTATATATTCTGTAAAGTTGTAAATTTCAATAAATGTATATATATATAAAAAAAAAAAAACATTTATACTGAGAAACGATCCTGTAAAGCACTAGAAGCAAATAGTTGACAGAAAGTGAGGTAAAAAAAATGTTTTCTTCGAAAAATATTGATTTTCATTAGTGTATATCTCGAAAACCTTTGGAAGTTTGACAAGTATGTACAGAATAAATTTTATTGGAAATTTAATTGGCTTTAATTTTAGTTTGAAACACATTTTTCTAGAGCCCACCGTTTTCGAGATATAATCGAAAAAACCCAAAATGGGATCTTCTCCCGTCCCCCCACCGTTAGCTCACTCCCCAGGGGCGGGAACTTATAGTTTGTTGGCCTTCTAATTACTACCAACGAAGTTTTGAAATCAAAAACTTTTTTTATATTTAAATCTTTTTTGATAATTTATTGGAAAATAAGTTCATTTTTATCTATTCCAAGCTCTATAGAACACCGTACGAATGGCGTTCGCCACTTATAATTCAACTTTCAAACCTTACTGTTATCCAAATATAATCGTGTTTTTAATAATAAATTAATTTAAAATCATTAGATTTTATAATTGCTAAACCTTCCTGGAAAAAAAAAAAGGATGGAGTGGTTAAAATTTGGTAGATTGGTTCAGTAGTTTTCTTTGTTAGTGATCACAAACGAAAAATACCATGTCTTATATATAATGGTATAGATAGTTATGATTAGACTTATTTGGGTAAAGACATTATTATGGTTAGTTATGTTAAGCTAACTTATGATGTATGCAGTTTCAAAGTTGGTTTTACCTGTGGCTAACAATTTAATAAATTTGACAAATCATATGTTCTTTGTTTAAATATTGTATATGGGCTATGGACAGTGTCATTGAACTAAATAGAAAATAAAACTGAATTATGACAAATCAGTTCATATTATATTTATACTAGGATGTGAAACATGCCCTTCGGTTTCCATTGACAACCAACCTTTACATCGAACAGGAAAAGTGACATACTTAGGACTTACGCTTGATAGAAGACTGACATGGGGCCCACACGTCAAGACAAAAAAACAGACATTACAGCTAAGACTGCGACTTCTATACTCCATTGTTCAGAGACACTAAAAGTACAAGTAAAACAGAAACAAAAAAGTTAAAAGTTATTTATTCAAACCGAATAGTTTAACTAATCTTATTCAATAATATTATTTATGCAAACGTTTTAGGGAGGACTTACTGTATTGTCATTTAAAGAGTCTTATGTCAGTAATTTTAGATCGTGTTTTTTTACGAGTTGAAGATGTCGTGAATGCTATTTTCAATTTCGTATTGATATTAAAATAGTATCACTTTTTTAATGATGGTATAGAAGGATCAATACAATTAGGATTGATGAATTAATTGCCACTTCTATTCGAATTATTTTATTAGAATACAACTTTTGAATGGTAAACATTCATCTTTAGTTTTAAAACAATACGAAATTTTCAACACATCAGTACTATGTAACATGGACTATATATACTAAAGTTTTCAAAAATGTAAGACAAGGAATCCAATATTGGTACTCATCTGAAGAGATCTAACAAATATCTGAAATATCTGTCTTACATTTTCGAAAACTTTAGTATATGTAATCCATGTAACATAGTGCTGATGTGTTGAAACATTTGTATGTTTTAGAACTGAAGATGAATGTTCGACATTCCAAACAAGTTTTCTGATAAAATAATTCGAAATAGAAGTAGCAATTAATTCATCAATTCTAATTAGAATATTAGATTAACTGGTAGGGTAAATCACTAGCTATGGTCACCTCACCAGTTATGATGGGCAGGCTAATACAATTATCGTAATAATAAGAGTCATTATTTGTGATAGCACCAGGATAACTATATCTAAAAAGGATTTAAGATTCATTTACTAACGAAATTCTCTCTCCTATCCCTTTTGCAAAAATATTAAAAAATATTTTCCTCAAATAGTGTCCTGAAATACCTCTTTTTTTAGTAAGATCGTTTTTAAAAGTGAGGATTCTTAAGGAATTGTCGCGAAATGGCTTCATTAATTTTTAGTTATTGAGTTATGTACCTTTTCATTAAAATTCAGGGTTCCATACAAGCTCCTTTATGTTGGACTATCTAATTTTAATTAACAATAATTTTGAACTGACCATAACCAGTGTATAAAAATATGAGATATGAGTTATGGTCACTCCTATCCATTTCAGTTTTCTTTGGTGTTGGATACTGCTGTTTAAGAAAACTGGAAATATTGAAATAAGACAATTTACAAAAAATACATTCCCGGATTTCTGTTAATTCATTATTTTTTTTATTGGGGATAATTACCATGTTGTATGCGGTTACTGCTTATGTAAAAAAATCAACGAGAAGTGCGGCAATAAGTTATACACTGATAAATAGTTGTTTAGATACATTTTCAACTATCATTTCATGACGGAATTCTAAACTAAAAAGTTTGTGAATGAGCGCATCTAGTGATTGTGTTTTTTAATATATATTTTACTTTTTTTGTTAGACCGCGTTGTATTAGTATTTAGATTATTTTTTAAAGTTATAGTTGTTCATTAATCAACAATCATTTTTAAATTATTAAAAATATTTGTTTAAAGATTATTTTGCCAAGTAACCGTAATTTGTCTTGGCTATGACCATAAATGGTACAACATGCCCATAACTGGTATTTTTAGCTTTTTGTAAGAAAATAGAAATATTTATATGAAAGGAAGCTTTAGTGTATTTTTCAATTTTACATTCAATAGAATAAACTTTCGAGAATCTAAGTACATAACCAAAGATGTCATATTACAAACAGTATAAACGAAATTCCCTTTTAAAGTTCCCTTAACTATGACCATAACTAGTGATTTACCCTAGACTTTTAAGCGCTTATTTGTTATATCCTAGGAAATATCCGTTGAATCTCATTTCTGAAATGTCATCTGTCACACTAAAGATGCAGAGATAGAGATAGTTGGTCCTTTATCTATCTATGTTAAGGAGGAGGCCGCCTTGGAAGAAGGAGTTAAATGTCAAGTGATTATAAGCATGTTCTGGAAGGCCTGGAGGGTGGTGCTGTGCGGGGCAGTCACTGTTTGTACAAATACTATTACCATAGTGTAGGGCTCTAAGCTTCTGTTTGCTCTTTTCTTCTACGCAATTCTTTCACACCTCTGAAGAACCTTGAACTAACAATGGATGAAACATAAATTAAACAAATATAGATCTCCCAAACCAACTGACAAATTTTGTATGATCCCGAAGGGTGTCCGTCCAAACTATCTATTCTTTAATTTTTACTTTTCCCTGGACTCGTATTTTTCTGTTTTAAAGTTTTTATTAAAACTTATTAATATTAACAGATACTCGAAAAGGCCAATAAAAACAATGCTTCAGGGATGCGCATCCTTCTAACATGACACATGTTGTTGTAATAAGAGCTCAATTACGAAACCAGCACCTCCATATGTCACCACTATCGCGATATGTACTTTGAATGAACCCATGAAGTACCAAGATTTGAAAAACAAGGCAAGTTCGATTTTGAACGACCCCGAAAGTTAGCCTTGTCACCTAATCATAGTCACTAATCTTCCCACTATTACATAAAATTTCTTTTAGACATGAATCATTTTTTTATTATTTTCAAATATATAAAACATAAATGCCAGAGTCGTCTATGTTCGGAGTATATTTTTTATTTAGTGTAAAATTTACAATATTATATTTAGGGTCATTCCATGTCAAATCAACCAATAGTTTGGACCTTGACCTCTCCGATTTCTATGGTTTTTGGTATAGCAGCTGTACATACCAAGACTAGTAGAAATGTAAAATATTATATTTTTCTGACTTTTAGTTTTTGAGTTATAAGCTTTTAAAAACTCAAAAAACTGCTCTTTTCGTTCCTCACTCAGAATATTCAAAATTACGCCATTAAAAAACTATTGCTCCCAGAGATCTCAAATTTGCGGCATTCTTTTCTATTTGAAATTCCCTTTAATATGATATATCACTTAATATATTTTCGGTTCATTTTGAATTTTTTCGAAACTTCCAAAAACGGTTTTCGTCATTCCTAAAATGCGTACCCTTCGATTTTTTCGAGAAAAATATATGATTATACTGTTACTGACTACATGTGGACAATTTTAGGATGGGACGGAAATGGGTTCTTGATAAAAAAAAAAAATATTTTGTCTTTATTTTAATGGACAGTTAGTCCAGTCAATGAAGTATTATAGAATGCGTTTTCTGTAATCCAACGTTTTTCTTCGGAAACTTGTTCAGGGTAGTTAAAAAGTAAACATACTATATGTCCTGGAGTTTTCGGGGCTGGGAACAAGAAGGGAGGGGGCGCGGAAGGTCTCTTTTTTTGGTTTTGGGCTCATATCTCGAAAACGATGCATCATATGCAAAACATGACTATTTACTAAATTAATGATAACTAAATTTTCTAAAACCTTTATTATGTACACATTTTTCATATTCTGTACCGCTTCCGAGATATACGCTTGGCATATGTGAAGGACTTTTAGTATGTTTATTTTACCAAGAAAAGTAAAAGTTATGTAACTTTTGACAAGTTGAAGATAAATTAGCATATATATGTGTATTTTGAAGGAAATTTGTACAATATTATTTATAAAGACTTTTGTCGTAGGATGGACGTTTTAAATGATATAGATGGATGTTTAACAGAAAATGTGAGGTGAACATTTTCCAGAAAAAAAATAGTAAAAAAAAAGAAAAAAAAAAGTACAGCTGGTATAACAAAAACATAGAAATCTGAGAGATCATGGTCCAAATCTAATGTAGAACTGGTTGATTTGGCATGGAATGACCCTTTAATAGAATAGTTTTGTTTATTATGTAAAACAAAATTGAAACCATTATTTCAAAGGCAATGAATATATTTATCCATTTAGCCTTTAGTTGATCCCCACGTGCGATGCCTTGGGATTACTATTCATATCAATGGCGTCGCTTTCACCACCGCCTCCTGGATCATTTCGATTCATCGCCACTGCCACCCTGATACACAGCCCAGATCAGTATCTACTGATAAGGCCGTGCCTCTCCCAAATAGCTCTTCGGCTTTTACGTGTCAATGAACTTGGTCAAACTGTCACACAGTATCACGAGTATATGGGATAAGAAGTCGAAAATTATAATTTTTTCTTGGTAAGGTTTATTATTTTTTTAGGTTACTAAACATGAAAGATAAAATAATTTATTATGGTATGAATGTCACCGTGTGGTGGACGTTTTCTCTTCTGCATTGGAACGCGGAATGTACTGCACGGGAGCCTTTCTTGATCTGACAGAGTTTGGCACCCGGGACTGCTTTAAATTCCTACCTTTTATATATTTCCTTATTATTCGATCCTATCTCAGTGACAGAACCTTCAAAGTAAACCATAAATTTTCCAATTCGTCTCTCTTCACCCAATCCGCTGGCCTTCCTCAAGGTAGTATCCTTGGTCCCATCTTCTACACGGTGTATACAGTTGATATCCCGACTCATCCCTCCATTGTCCTCACCACATACGCTGATGACAAATTCTCATAATTGTCAAGTTTTTTATTTAAAGTTGGTAAATTTGGACTCTGTAGTTGGTCAAATATGTATTGACGAGTCACTACTTTAGTACCCGAGGTAGTAGGTAGACCTGAAACAAATAAACAACGATTTTAATACGAAATATCGCACAGTCAATATTTCCTATATTTGACAACGAGCCTTTCAAAAGGGCTTAGCTCGAAAAAGCGCGATTTTGCGCGGCTATTTCTTATGGAATTAGTTAGATACATACATGAACTATATAGTATTATGACAATTATTACAGGGAGGGACTCAAAAGTACATTAAAAAGGCATTCGAATTTAAATATATCTAAAAAAATGAATTTTGGACAGAGTGATGTTTGTCGTGTTAAAAATAAATGACAAAGAATTTTTTTTTGTTTTTTTTGTCTCTTTCAGATTTTAATTCACACCTGTTATTAGGGTAACGATCAGTGAATGTGATGAAATTGAATACTACAGGTCTTGATGCGTGTGGGAGACTAGCACTCGATAGTACCGCCTCCTGGCATAACGGCCGCACATACATAGATTTTAATGATATAGAAGGCCAAAAGTATTTTTTAAAGAATCAATATAATGGTAAGGTATCTATACAATTGGTGAGTCAACACTTCTATGTACAATATAACATACCCTCTCCCCACCTTTGAAGAGCGGAAGTCGACTTTCGAACATTCGAAATTTGATAATGAACATGTGGGAACATGTCGGGTGTCGGCGCTCTCCTAAACTTATAACTTTCCAAAGTGCATAATTCATTTCAAGCTAATATTTTCGTTTTAACTGTGATGGATTGCGATAATACAGGAAAGAACAATTTGTTTTCGTTACAGAAAAATGTAATTAACATTCTTATTAACATAACAAGAAACTCTAAAAGCTCCCCTTCAATTGACATTATCACCACTGTCTTTCACTGCTTCTGATGTATTGCAAGTAATCAGAAAGCTATCACCAAAAAAAGCTCCAGGATTTGACTTAATCACCGCTGACCTTCTCCAGAAAATGCCCAAAAAAGCTATAGTCTTTCCAACTACACTTTACAACGCAATTCTCAGGACTACAAAATTCCCAGTTCAATGGAAATATTCCTGTATTACCATGATACATAAACCAAACAAAAACACCGATTCACCTTCTTCCTACCGACCAATTAGCCTACTTCCTTTGTGTTCTAAAGTTTTTGAAAAATTAGTTTACCGACGAATACTAGACATACTGACAGATAAACAAGTACTGCCTACACATCAATTTGGATTCCGTTCATTTCACGCAACAGTTTATTAACTACACCATGTAAGGGATTTCATATCAATCTCACTCGAGAAAAGACCGAAATGCTACTGGAGCATTGCTAGATGTAGCTCAAGCATTTGACAGAGTTTGGCATGACGGACTTCTTTTGAATTGAAAAATCTTCTTCCCTTTACCTATTATCTGATCCTTCAATCCTTTCTCTCTGATAGATTTTTTTCTGTCCGACAAGGTTCAGAAATCTCCTCTATTTATCCAGTAAAAACCGGAGTACCACAGGGGTCAACACTAGCTCCACTGTTATATATTCTTTACACCCACGATATGCCACTTAGCCCTCAAAGTTTGACAGCAACATACGCTGATGATACAGCAATATTAACTAGAGATAAAGACCCCACAATCGCATCATTAACTCTTCAACACCATTTAACAATACTACAATACTGGTTCAAACAATGGTAAATAAAACTAAACTACACCAAATCACAGCACATAACCTTTTCACTCAGACAAGACTCTTGTCCACCTGTCTTCACCGACAATCAACCCATACCACAAACAAACGAAATTCATTACTTAGGACTTACATTTGATAGAAGAATGACCTGGGGCCCACACGTAAAACAAAAACGTCTCAGTCTAACCAAGAGATTAAAACTTCTGTATCCAATGCTTCACAAACGGTCGACATTAAAACTCCGACAACGACTGAATACATACACTTACTTACTTAAACCCATATGGATATATGGGACTGCAAAAAATACACACCTTAAAAAATACAAATATTCCAATCATAATTACTCAGACTAATCACGAAATCACATTGGTACGTTTCAAACCACACACTTCATACTGATTTAGAAATACCCACTGTAAAGGAACATGACCTTTATAGACGATTTCATGACAGACTTCATGGACATAACAACATACTCAAAAATGAAATGGCCACGACTGACATACCTGTACTATGTATCAAACCTATAGGTTTTTATTTAACAAAATAATAGTCGCGTCTTGCAAAGGGGTGACCCCTCGCGGGTAGTCCAGAAAGGGGGGTTCTTTGTTGTTGTGAGACATATTTCTCTTCCTGCCTATCCCTTACCGGTAAAATATTTTCAAAGTCAGTTGGAGTCGATCAGTCGAGCAGTCGAGGAGAGTATTTGAGAGAGTCTAGGAGATGTCTGGTCTGGTCCCTTCTGAGCTAGTTCCTGGATCCTTCGGAGCTTGGGAGTTCCCGGCTTACCATCATGAACCCACAAAATACGTAGCATCGCCCTCGTATTCAAGATAAGTTTTGGCTAAGTTCCTTATGTCAAAGTTAAGATACTAGATTGTTATGATTATTATTTCTAGTTGTAAATTTTATGGAATATATATTGTTTTATTTCAACCGTCATTTATTCACCATTTATTCACCACTCATTAATTAATATATTGGTTTACCCTTATTTATAATTAACATACATGATTATCTGGCCCCACGATCACCTTTTGGAGAAGACATTATTAAATTAATTAATTATTTAAATAATACTTATTTATCATTTGTCAGGAAATAATTCCTGCCTGGCATCCCGATAATTAGATTAATGCTGACCTGAACTCAAACAGAGACGGACATAGCACCTGGAAATACTCTCAGAAGGCTTAAAAGAAGCTGGATGAGAGATTTGCTCAAATAAATCTCTTTAATCCATGCCAGGAGGAGGTACTATTGAGTACTAGCCTCCCACACGCATACAAGGCCTGTAGTATTCAATTTCATCACATTCACTGATTGTTACCCTAATAACAGGTGTAAATCAAAATATGAAAGAGAGAAAAAAAAAATAGATATTATTGCTACAGCGGAATTGTAGAAGTTATCTCTTGCCGTTTAAATAATCATTTAAAATGACTAAAGAGTATTTTATTGTTTTATTATTATATGACTAAACATCTGGACCGTTCCCACAAAGCTCTAAGACCATGACCCCACTCATTACATGCTAGGCCTTGGTATTATTACCATCACTCGCAGAACTCCTTTGCAATCACTATAGTTTATTTTTGGTTTTTGTCTCGAATACTACACCTGAATATTAAACATTGTCGGCTTATAATTAAATTGTTTTGTTTTTTTTACACCTCCAGACTGTGTCGGAATACCATTCGAGGACAATCCAACCTGCATTCAAACAAAAAAGTTAATAATTTATATTTCGAGTAAAGAAACAATTACATGGAAAATGTTTTAGAGGTTACCCTCTTGACCGTGAATGATAGTCATATCGCCGGTGAGGTAGCCTATTTTTTTTTCGCAGGTTTCGTTTTAAAAATAAATTCTGCGTCTAATGTAAAAACCCTAGGACACCACTTGGACAAACGACTAACTTGAAATCCACATACAATACTAAAACGACAAGAATGAAGCCATACGATCTACGTACAGCAGAACCTCTATAATCCGACTCCTAAGGGAACAAGAGTTAGGGCAAAACGGCCAAAAGGTCTTATTAACCGGAGATTTCAACTAAGCACACATTTCTCATATTCAAAGAGCATTATAATTATTTTAAAAATTATATATTTACATTTAAAAAAAAAAAAAAAATACTGAACTTAAAAGACAAGAAACTGCACATCGTTTCCGACTACTCCAACGTTTACTAGACAAGGGTTCAAGGCTACCAATTAATTACAAAAGATGACCATTCATAATAAATTCCATACCCACTCAAATCCACTAGTCTCCCAACTTGCCTCACACTCCATTCCCGATAATCCTCCAAGGCGTTCTTTACAATTTACTTTTATTCAGTGCTAACATCCCAACTCATTCTACCACTGTCCTCATATACTAATTCCTAATACACATGTGTGTTATCAGAAAATAATTATCCCTTTATTGCTACTCAAACACTCCAATCCCATATCCTAAACCTTCAAGAATGGAGAATCAAAATAAATCCAAACAAATCCCACCAAATAACGCTTACGCTACGTCGTAAACCCACGACTTCTTGTCCTACAGTATCCTTTAATAATATTCCACTAATCCCTGTTGAACATATCCGCTACCTTGGACTCCACTTGGACAAAAACGTCTAACTTGGAATCCACATACAAGACTAAAACGACAAGAAACTGCCCGTCGTTTCAGACTATTTCAACATTTACTAGACAAACGTTCAAAGCTCCCAATTAATTACAAAAGACTCATATACATGACAATGCTTCTTCCCTTGGAACATTCAAATCACTATTCTTTCACCATCTTCTTTCCCTCCAACTCGACGCTCTCTAATTGTAAGGATATATGTACTATATATGTAATCGTCTAATTTAATTATTAAGACTGTCAGACATAAAACATAAGCATAAATTATATTTTGATTATGATGTTTTAATTGTTTATAATGATAATTTTTGATTTTCTATCTTTTATTTTTCTTCTGTTTTTTTTTTTTTTTTTTCTCTTTTGCAATTTTATTTACAATAATAACCTCTATTTTGTATATCATTTTTTTCACCCTCTTTTTATTTAAAGTTTTTTTTCTTTTTCTAGTTTTTCTCTGTTTCTTTTTTCATACATATTTGTATTCAGTTTATCTATGTTATTTTACTTTTAACAGCCTCTCGGCCAGTTATGATCTTACTTTATGTTATTTAATGTTATTCTTAAGGGACTTTGTCCCAGAATAAAGTTTTCTTTCTATTCTATTCTATTCTACATGACTGTGATTAGACTTATTTGGACGTACGGGGTTGAGGTTTGGGGCTCCACTAAACCATCCAATTCATCTTATATTCTATCCTTACAATCCAAAATCCTTCGTAAAATCCTCAATGCTCCTTACTTTGTCACCAATAAACTTATCCATAAAGATCTTAATGTTCCATGTTTTGCTGATTTAGCCCACACCAGATACCTATCCATTCACAGTAAGCTCCATAATCACTCAAATCCGTTAGTTACTCAACTTGCTTCCCACTCCATTCCTGATAATCCTTCGAGGCGTCTGAAACGAAGATAGCCGAGAAACCTTCTAGTGTAGTGGTTTTAATAAAGTGCAACTGATGAGTAACTCTTTTCAAGTTTTAACATGTTATTATAATCGTTGTCAATTCATTTACTTGATGTATATATTCTTTACAGTTGTAAATTTCTAATATAATAATATGTAAAATATATTAAAAATAAAAAAAAAATAAAAAATGTAAAAACCTGAATACGCATATTCAGTTTGGATCAGGTTTTAGCAAAACGCTTTAGTGATTTTAGCCCAAAATCACACACAAATGTGCTTCAAACCATATTTTGTATTGAATGTCATAAATGGTGCTAAGCTGCACATGGCAGAATTGGTTATCTCACAGACGATATGTTTTCTATTTCTTTCTCGCATGCCTGTAATTCAGTTTTCTGTAGGCTGAAATTTATAACAAAGTTGAAATTCTGTGTTAGGGCAAAGGTCTTACGTGCCCAGTACTGTAGGTGGTGGATTAGAAACCTACTTGGGCGAGTTAAAATTTATTTCTTGGCGGATTCACAGAATGAAATTTGATCTTCAAACTCTGGCTGGATTTGGTTGTTAACCTATAGGATAATCCGTCCTTCCTCTCTTAGTTGGAGTTCATAAGGACGTTAAACCCTAATAAAAAAAAAAAAAATTGAATAAAAGCATTTATACCCAGATGAAAATACAATTATGATCGACGAATTAGTTGCCATTTCTATTAGAATTATTTAAATAGAAAACTATTTTCGAATATTAAACATTCATCTAATGTTCTAAAATATACAAAATTTTCAAAACATCAGAATTATGTTACATGGATTATATATACTAAGGTTTTCAAATTGTAAAGCAAGAAATCAAATATATTGGTACTCACCTGAGGAGATCTAGCAGATATCTGAAATATATCCATCGTGGAAGGGGGGAGTACCAGGTAGTTTAAATTTCCCTTCACCTAAGAATGAAAATTCCAATGATTCATAAGGGAGATCCCATACTAAACCCTAAAAATTTAACCCACCTGTCTCCTTCCTCTTTCCACGATGGGTATATTTCAGATATCTGTGAGATCTCCTCAGAGGAGTACCAATATTTGATTTCTTGTCTTACATTTTTTAAATCAATTACAAGGAATCATGTAGAAGGGGAGACCTGGGATGGTTGGGACACGAGGATGGTTGGGACAGTGAAAATTTTGATTAATAGGTTGGCACTACTGAATTGGCTTTACAGCTGTTGATCACACTCCTGAGGCAGGTTATAATACTGTGCTTTGGTGGCTATATTTAAATTTTCTGAGAAGATAGGCAAATTTTTGTTAATTTTCACTACAAAAGTAAATATTTAAATGAACTTTAGGATAGTATTTTGTTAAAGACAGAAAACCCTGCCAGCGTCTTAAATTAACATATGAAACTCCTATCAATTATCATTCCATTCCAGTAATCAATCTTGAAATACTAACCTACATGTTTGTTAGGACCACGTATTGAATAAAAAAAGTAACCTAAGGGATGGTTGGGACACGTGATCTCTGAGATGGGTGGGACAGTGTCCAACTATCCTGTTATATTTTTACAGTTATTTATATTTTGTTACTTGTATTTTATTTTTTATTTTTTTTCAGAACCTTATTTTTCAACATCATGCCTTATTTAGTTATTGGTAAAACTGTTCCTTTTTTAATTTAATTTATACTATTATTTGTGTAAGAAACACGCAGCACTATTTTATTATGTTTACGTTTATCATTTAGTAAATAAAAATATTGAATTTTAACTAATGTGTTACCTAATTTATGTATGTATCAACCACCCCTTATCGCTGCTGTCCCAACCATCAGGTTCGTTGGAACACTTTTAAATGTTTTATATTTTTGTGTTTTTACTGATTTGTGCTCATTATTATCATTTAGAATAAATCATACGTACTACTATAAAATTATTAAAATAGAAAAATATTACAAAAGTTACAAAAAATAATTTTAGCCCTAATAAAAATTAAAAATAAAAAACTTTCCAAGTATCGCAGGTCTCCCACATATATAATCCTTGTTACATAGTGTTGATGTGTTGAAAATCCATTGTTTTTCACAACTGAAGATGAATGTTTAGTATTCGAAACTAATTTTCTAAATAAATAATCCTAATAGAAGTGGCAATTAATTCATCAATCCTAATTGTATTGATCCTTCTATACTATCATGTGTAGTTCAAGTGATACTATTTTAATGTCCATAAGAAATTGATAATAGCATTTACGACATCTTTAACTCGTAAATAAACGATCTAAAAATACTGACATAAGACTCCTCAAATGACAATACAGTTGTTCTCCCTAAAACTGTTTATAGTTTCAACTACTCGGCAATTAATTTATCAATCCTAAATAAAACTAGAATGATTAGTTAAAATTATCAAAGTTCTTTACTTACGAAAACTGACGGAGCCACGACCAGGGGTTGCTAGTTAAATGTATATGAATCATTGTACATAAAAAATAATTTAAAACGAATCCATTTTATTGACCGGATAAATACTTCTAAAATCACATTTTAAATTCGATTCAATTCCTATGAGTGCCTATAATATCTTTACTAATGTATAGAAATTTTTAATTTTTCAATGGTTTCAGAGCTGAATATGAATGATTAGCAATTGGAAATAGAATTCAAATTAAACAAATTATGGAAGTTAATATAAGTTATCAATTTCGAATCATGCAAAATGTCCATTATTATGAACTTGTTTTGATTAAACAGTTTTGGCTCTGTAAGCCTTGTTACAAGATCATTCCAAATATTTTAGTTCTCTCTTCTCATTGTAGTAATACTGAATAATTTACTTCTTTAATGGAAATGGAATATTAATTTACAACTTTATAATACAATAAAATTTCAGGTATGATTTGAGGTAATGTAAAATAGAAAGTTTGGAAGGTGGTGGAAACAGTGAGAGGATCCATCGATTGCATGAACCTTTTCGAAACACAGTCAGGTCTGCTTTTACTTAACGTGTCTTAGAGCCACAGCCTCAAATAGATACTATCAACTTTAATTATACACTAAGACACTAATGGTTCGATGCTAAAATATAAATTTATCGATAGATCTGTAGAATCGAATGAGGTACGTCTGCAATGTGAGCTGTCATAATAGTAAGCATGTAAATATAATTGATGTTAGGACTTTACCACATATGTTTTTATTAATAGCAATTATACAATGTTAGCGCCATGACCAATTATGTCGGCCAAGGTAAGATAACTGATATTGAATAAATGAATGAAAATAAAGTTTATTCCGGAGTTATCAACGCTTCAGAATTATTACAATCCATACTAGAGAGAGAAACACTCTATTAAGCGGTGCTGCCTATTTCAAACGGATTGCTACATACACAGCATATCAATCTAGTTAGACATCTAATATTTGGAAATATATAGATAAATACCCAAAAAAAAAAAAAAAAAAAAAAAAAATAGTAAATAGATTTTAAAAGACCGTAATAGTAATTTTTTTTTAAGTACAAAAATCTACATGTTAAAATGATCGATCACATGATAACCGATGCATGATGTTAATGATTAAACAGATAACATACAATATTACAGATAATTATATAAAAAAATAAATATAAAGCTATGTTTATAAAATAACAATAACTGAAAAAAAACAAAAAAAAACCATTATTAGTTTGAAATTAGAAAACTGCTGAACCAATCTGCACCAAATTTTAACCACATCATCTTCATAGTTCCAGAAAGGTTAAGCAATAATAAAATTCACAGATTTTTAATTAGTTTGTTTTTGAAAAATCTATTATATGTTGATAATCGTGGTTTCAAAATTGACCGATAGGTGGTGAACGCCATTTTATCTACTATATATTTGTCAAATACCACTCACTCATTCAACACGAAATCTCAGAAACCACCGAACGGATTGGAATGAAATTCGATATGTAGCTTCCTCTAGGGCCGTAGGCGCTCGCTAAGAAAGGAATTTAAAAAAATTGGCACGACTAATTCGCGAAAAATGCGATTGCAATTTTTATTGGGTGAATAATAATAGATTAATTGTCATATGGTATTTCGAGATAAGCTAAGTTAAAAAAATAGGTTAGATGTTTAAGCTGCACACTTTGACCACAAATTAAGTTCCTTATAATTATAAACAAACAAAAATACGGTCGATGTCGAAACCTTCTAATATGGTACTTTCAGTGAACTCATGGTGGCTGCAGAGGTGGACACTTACAAGTTTGAGTTGTTTCGTGACGGGAAGCTATTAAAAGACTTATATTTTCTGGTGATGACATGTAAGGCCAGTTCGATGTACATATTCCTTACGAGCAACTCACCAACATTGCTTCACCAGTAGCTTCGTCCCCAACTACTCTTCCTTCAGTTTTCCGGTCACAAGATAATCGGCTTTTCTGAACCAGGCCCAAGTTTTATTTAACAAGTTGTACCTAGCATTTATGAATTTCATTCCTTGAACCTAGAATATACCTTTTTCTCAGTTCATATGAGTCTATTACAACATCAATCTAAAAGTAAACAACGTAGGAAATGATTAACTGATTCAGTTCGCAACAAACAACTAAGGAACTCGGCTGCAAAATATACGAGGGTGAATCAAATATAAACGGTAATTTTCAAAATTATATTTATTGAATAATATTATACAGAAACCATACCTTCAACATTTTTCAATGTAGTCTCCTGCATTAACTACACACTTCTGCCACCGATTTGGAAGCTTGAATATTCCCTGTTCATAAAAAGACTGAGGGTGAGTTTTTAACTATTCGCGCACGTGCTTTTTGACGTCTTCATTGTTTTCAAATCGTTTTCCTCCAAGATTTTTTGAGGCGCATCGTCACATGTGATGAGACGTGGGTCCACCATTACACCCCCGAAAATGGCAAGTAAGGAGTGGCGAAGGAAGGATGAAGGCTGCCCAGTGAAAGCCAAAACTCGTCTCTCAGCTGTAAAAGTTCTTACAACAATTTTTTTTTGACTCAAGGGGAGTTCTACTCATTGATTTTCTTCACGATCAACGAACAGTGAATGCGGCTTACTACTGCCAGGTGCTACAGTCAGCAAAAACCAGTTACCGGAACAAAAGAGGTGTGCCCATTAGAGATGTCATCCTTCTCCATGACAACGCAAGGCCTCACACCGCATTGTTGACAAGGGATAAATTGGAAGAAATGGGCTGGGAAACTCTCGAACACCCTCCGTACAGTCCAGACCTGTCCCCTTGTGACTATTTTTTGTTTGCGCCCCTGAAAGAATCACTTGGAGGAAAACGATTTGAAAACAATGAAGACGTCGAAAAGCACGTGCGCGAATGGTTAAAAACTCGCCCTCAGTCTTTTTATGAACAGGGAATATTCAAGCTTCCAAATCGGTGGCAGAAGTGTGTAGATAATGCAGGAGACTACATTGAAAAATGTTGAAGGTATAGTTTCTGTATAATATTATTCAATAAATATAATTTTGAAAATTACCGTTTATATTTGATTCACCCTCGTATTCAAGCACATGTAGAGGTCAACAGGAAAGCTGTTAAGAAATACATAACAAATCATCCTGAAATCAGCAGAAAAGTGGTTAAAAAACTAAAGAAAGCCAACCTGAAGTTAAAGAATATGCTGTATACACATATTCTGAGAATCACCCAACTGTACTTAGAGGAACTGTACAGAAGTATAAGAAAATCCACCCTGAAATCCATAGAAAGTCTTAAAAAAAAATTATCAAATTTACTTATTGACATAATTCTAAGAATGGAATTCTTTAGGTTTATTTAAGTAATAATAATTATCAACGTTAAGCTTAACTTTTACCAATTTCAGTTGTCCTTAATCCTAATGTTATTAAACCGTAGCGGAGCAGGGTACTTTCAGCTAGTGTATTATAAAGAGCTTGAAATTGATAATAAAATTTACCTATATTTAATTAAATTATTAAAAAATATTTAAATATGTTGTGCGACATGTGGATCTCAGTGAAGTTTGAAAAGCGACCGATATGTGGCTAGCGCTAATCCGCAACAGAGTAAAACTACTGAACCTATCTTCACCAAATTTTAACGATATTATCTTCTAGGAAGGTTTAGCAATAATAAAATTTACAATAATAAAAATTATAAATCTTCAATGTTAATCGGCAGTAACGAGTCAGCCGAACTTTTAATAGTTTGAAATAAATATGTAACTATTAAAAAAAAAAAAAAAAAAAAAAAAAAAAAAAAAAAAAAAAAAAAAAAAAAAAAAAAAAAAAAAAAAAAAAAAAAAAAAAAAAAAAAAAAAAAAAAAAAAAATTATAAACTAAATTCGATCCGAGGGGTGAAAAAAAATATAGATCTTCTGTCAATATATATATATATATATATATATATATATATATATATATATATATTTCTTGACTGTTACTATTAAATGTTTAGTAAGGTTCTTGAGGTTCAGTCAATAAATAAAGACTATATTGTTCTCAGAATCATGCCTTGCATCTTAGTAGGAATGTTCTAGTATTCTTCACGCTTGCTAATTTCCTGTTGGCTTTCTGGAGTTCCTTCATCACTGTAACTGCTTCAGGACCGTGTGTTGTCTTGATTTCTTCATAAAATCCCCATTTTTCTACTATAGATATTTTCCAGTATGTACTCAATGTGTAAATATGGACAAATTTCTTGACTGTTACTATAAAATGTTTAGTAAGGTTCTTGAGGTTGTGTTAAATGTTTAGTAAGGTTAAAGTGATGAAAGAATTTCAGAAAGCCAACAGGAAATTAGCAAGCGTGAAAAATACTAGGGCATTCCTACAAAGATGTAGGGCAAGATTATGAGAACAATATCGTTTGGAAACGACACAAAAACAGTTGTTTTTTATTTATTGACTGAACCTCAAGAACCTTACTAAATATATATATATATATATATATATATATATATATATATATATATATATATATATATATATATATATATATAATGTTTAGTGAATATATATTAGTAAAAAAAAAAATAAGTCCCTTAAGAATAAAAAAATAATGTACAATCAGGGGGCCTACAGAGCCTCAAGGTGGTTATGAAATATTATTAAATATAATACAATAGTAATTAATAATGATAACAGATAAAGATTAAACTCAGAAATATTGAAAAAAAGAAACAGAAATATTTGATTCATTTTGTGAATCAATTGTGTAGAAACAATAAAAATTTCGTGTACATAAACTTTTATATTTTATAAGACTACTAGCATTCCCGTCGCGGCTTCGCCCGCCCTCATAACTAAAGATAATTTCAACTAAAAATTAAAGTTTTATTTGTTTATCGATAAGATTCTTGTATTTTAGCATGTGGTTGAGCATTATTTCTTCAATGATTTTTTAGCAGTAATTATTAATCTAGTAATAATTGCACTGATCAGGTGGTTGAAGATTGCATATAAGCACCATTAGGCATAAAATTTTTAACTTTAATGTATGAATTGGTAATCAAGATGGATAAAGACTATTAAGAAACTCTTGCGGAAAATAAACTGCATTATCAGTGCTTTCGATAAAAGGCCCGTGAATCATATTTTTACACACGATATGAAAAAGCAAAGGATCTACATTTTGAGTTAGTAATAATTTGTATTCGGCAGAAATAACTTTATTGATTTCATCTGGTTATATGTTGATTTCGAACTATAAAAGTATATGACAGTGTGGCAAACCTCGTTCCTGCCTCTCAAAATTGTACATTTAAATTTTAGTTATTCTAAATTTTACCATTGCAAAACCTTCCTAGAATTATAAAAATTATTTATTTAGATGTCGGTACAGATAGGTTCAGTTTACCATTGTAAACTCTATTGTGGAATGGCACGATACACAATCGGTCGATTTTCAAGCTTCACTGAGATCCACATATCGCACACCATATTTAATTTTTTTAAAATAATTTTCTTGATAGTTTAATAATTTAATTTTATCATCGATTTCAAGCTCTTTTCTAACCTCTCGTGTAGAATGGCACTCCCCACCTATCGGTCAATTTTCATACTGCACTGTTGTCCACATATTAACCTTTTTTAATAAAATATAAATTAAAAAACAGTAGATTTTAATATTGCTAAACCTTCTCAGAACTATGAAGATGATGTAGTTAAAATTTGGTTCAGATAGGTTCATTAGTTTTACTAAAATGCTATTGTCGCTTGCCACATATTCGATTTTTAAATTTCACTGGAATCCACACGTCACACCACATATTTATAGCTGTTTGGATAACAAATTAATTTAATTTAGTAATTTTATTATCAATTTCTAGCTATAATTAACACTGGATCATTGTAACCTCTCTTGAATGGCGCTCGCTTTACTACCCACCACATATTTATCGCTTTATAAACAGTAATTTAAGAGGAAATAAGTAAATTTTATTATTGCTAAACCTTCCTTGAACTACGAAGATGATGTAGTTATATTTGGTACAGAATAGTTCTATAGTTTTCGCGGTTAGTGATCACGAACGGAAATGGCCTGTCCTTCTATATATAACTTCATCATCCCCCGTCGAGGAATTTTAACTAATAATTGATTTTTTGTTTATTGATAAAAATCTTGTATTAAAGTGAACAATTGAAAATTATATTTTTGATAATATTTTCACGCATAGCAGCCATTATTAACTTGGTTAAATTTAGATTGATTAGGTATTTGAAGATAACATACAGCATAATTAGACATCCAATTTTCAATTTTAATATATGAGTTGGTAATCCAGATGGACAGAGACTTTTAAGAAACTGCGGTATAAGAAACTACATTATCAGTGCTTACAACTAAAGGTTCAAAATTCATATTTTTACACACAATATTAAACAGCTGAGGATCGGCATTTTGATTTTTAATAATTTTCATTCGACAGAAATAATTTTATTTGATTTGATCTGGTTGGATTTTAATTTCTAACCATAAAAGTATGTGGTAGTGTGGCAAAACCCGTTTCTAACACTCAACATTGTACATTTAAATTTTCATTGTTGCTAAACCTAGAACTATGAACATGATGTAGTTAAAATTTGGTATATTTCACTCCATATAGCTGTTTTAATAACAATTTAATTGAAAATAAGTAAATTTTATTATCAATGTTCACCTCTATGTAACACTGTACCTTTTAACCTTTCATGTAGATGGCAATTGCCGCCATTTTTGAACTTCACTGTTATCCACTTATTATTCATTTTTCAATAAAGAATTAGTTGAAAATCATTAGATTTTACTATCGCTAAACCATCCCATAAAGATGATGTAGTCAAAATTTGGTAGAGATTGGTTCAGTAGTTTTTGGCGGTTAGTGAACACAAACGAAACATTGCTTGTCCTTTTATATAATAGTATAACCTTATACCGCCATATGTTAGAATCGTATAGAGCTAACAGATAATTGTGACTTACAGATAATATACAAATAATATTGCGACTATAAATTAAGATATAAGGTATCCTATCTTTTTTGTTGGATCAAACTGCACACGGTTTGCAAATTTGATTAAAATTGGTTCAGTAGTTTAGGTGTTAGCCGGCCCCTAGGCGGCGACACGTAATTTATATATATTAAGATTAAATGGCTAATGACAGTTTTCATGGATCTGGATGGACAGTAAGTGGTTAAATAAGTGATATTTGAAAGTGGAAAGGGTGTTTGAGTGGCGAATGGTGTAAGGGATGGAGTTGCATAGGGACGAGGATCGGATTAGGAATGATCTGTTGAAGGCAGTGGAGCAATGAGCAGGAGTGTACAAATCTGATGGGCGGGAACGGGTTTTGCGGGTAAGAACAGAGGATTTGAGCAATGTAATGTGGGCGTTGGGATTTCACTGTGTGGTAGAGAAAGGATGCCAGAAAATACTGGCGACGGAAGAAAGGAAAGAGCCACTTTAACTCCGCGTAAAATTGTGAAACATGAGCGTTCCTAGGGATCCCGAAAATAAAACGAATGCAGCAGTTAAACAGCCTTTTGAGTCTGGCCTTGAGATCATATATGTATATATGTTTAGTAAGGTTCTTGAGGTTCAGTCATAAAATAAAAAAACAACTATTTTTGCGACGTTTCGAGACTATATTGTTCTCATAATCATGCCCTACAGTGAAAAAAACAGGTTACAATAAAATTATATAAGTTATACAAGTTATTTCAAAACATAAAGTTAGCTAACTTTAAAACGTCGCCAAAATAGTGGTTTTTATTTATTGACTGAACCTCAAGAACCTTACTAAACATTTAATAGTAACAGTCAAGAATATATATATATATAATAGCATCCCCGTAATTATTAATCTAGTTATAATCGCACTGATTAGGCAGTTGAAGATTACGTAAAAGCACCATTAGACATAATTTTTTTTATTTTAATGTATGAATTTGTAATCAAGATAGATAAAGACTATTAAGAAACTCTTGCGGAAAATAAACTGCATTATCAGTGCTTACGGCAGAAGGCCCGTGGATCATATTTTTACACACAATATAAAAAAGCAAAGGATCGACATTTTAATTTTGTAATAATTTGTATTCGGCAGAAATAACTTTATTGATTTCATCTAGTTGGATGTTGATTTCGATCTATAAAAGTATATGACAGTGTGGCAAACCTCGGTCCTGCCTCTAGCATTGTATGCCTCTAACCGAATATTTATAAAGGAATATCTTTAAAATAAAGAACCAAAAATTAGGTGTCTGGTAATATCCATAACCCAAAATTGCACTTAGAATACCTTTGCCATAGATATTTTAAATATATACTAGGCCCACACACACAGATGCTTTCACTATAATGTTAGAAGACCAATCACACATAAGCTTGCAACCTGTAACATCATTTGTTCAAGTATAATACCCCAGCCGATAATTATTTGCATAATGTTACTTTTTTCCACCTCATGACTGAAGTATTTTTTCCTTTAGAGTTGCAGAAGCCGAGGCCAGAAGTGAGGATCCAGGAGGAAGCAGTTTGTATAAATTAGCTGCGTTAAAGCTGTCGATTTAGTGTGGCGATAGCGGCTGCTATCACGACGGTAACGCTTCTTCCATGTGATGACATTTGTCTAACCTTCCTTCTACGGGTTCCCTATGTTGCTTAATCGCACTTGTCTGTTTCTTTGTTTCTTTCCAAGAAAAAATTCTAGTTGTAAATTTTTCCTAAATTCATAAATATTACATACATGAATGCAAGTAATAATAATTTTCTTTAACTTAACTATACCTGACTTAAAAGAAAAGAAACCTCTTCGTTTGCGACAACTCCAACATTTATTGGAAGCTCCCAATAAATTACAAAAGACTTATTTACATGACAGTAATTAGACCCATCTGAACATTCGGAGTTGAGCACTGGGGCTCAACTAAACCTTCCAAATCTTCTCTTATTCAATCCTTACAATCTTATTCTGTCACAAAAGAACTTATCCATAAAGATCTTAATGTTCCTAAGTTGTTGATTTGGCCCAAACCAGATACCTACTACTAGAAACCCCCTAATTTCTCAACTTGCATCCCACACCATTCCCGAGGCGACTGAAAATAAGATGGCCCAGAGACCTTCTAGTGTAGAACTTTTATTCTTTTATGCTACTGATGAGCAGTTCTTTTCAAGTTTTGTCATGTTATAGCTAACAAAACTTTTATTTGATGTTAATATTTTGTACAAATATAAATTTAAATAAATTGATATAATAATAATCAATAAAAAAAAGTATAAAAAACAAAAATAGCTGAAAACTTGTCGGGATTGGAGTTGACTACTTATCGAACTTGATTAGTATTCATTTTACCTTTCGAACAATAATCAACCAGGAAAGCCATCCAATACCTACTTCGTAAATTATTTTTTTAAAAACTAAACAATAAAGAACATTTTGATTTACGAACAACTGGCGAAGGTTGGGCAGTCAAACAAGTGCCATCTCTTGCAATGGCGTCTTGTTCAATACCAAGCGACTAATGGAAGATAATTGCTTTGAATAAATTTATCTCGACCTTTTACACTCGGCACAGCACCTACAACTTTTATTGGTTTCGTTCTCCGATTCATCGGCGTTACAGCAGATGACTGGCGGTAATAAAAATAATACATAATTAAAATAAATCTTTCTCAGTCTTTCACTTAAGTATGTTTTTATTATAGTTAATTTTGTTATTAGCTAAGCATTTTAATAGAGATGGCCGAAATTATAGAAAAAAATATAACTTTAATAAAATTTGAATTAATCGATGGCTAGATTATGCTTTGAACTCGGCTCTTGGTTCGTCTGGATCAGCAATTATCTAAAGCGATGCCAGTTAGGACTTACCTGTCTGACTAATCTTAAATAATTTTAGAGTAATTAATTAATAATTAAGTTCTTATCCAAAGGTTTGCGTGGGGTCAGAGTTACAGCAATGCTAAATATTATCCTCTGGCACACAAATATGCATCCCAGTAACAGAGATTATTTTACTAAACTACATAAAATAAGCTTAATGAAGTAAATTGTGCAAAATACAACAAATTACACGGTTGTTTATAATATGGATCAAAATATTTCCTTAACCAAAAATCCGATAGTATTTTTAACACGAATCCGAAGTCAGGAAATCCCAATCAGGCACCATTTTTTGTAAAATTTCTGTTTTAGGAAGAAAATTAAGGTGTTTTTTCGACATTTTATCATTGAAAGCTTTAAAAAAAAATTAAAGAACCTATTTGTTTTTGAAAACTGTAAAATGTATTACAAAAAAAAAAAAAAAAAAAAATTAAGAGAATAAGTATTAGGCTTTGCTCTATAACTGACATTGTTGAAGAATTGCTTTTATCATATAAAGCCATGGGTTGCAATATGTTGTCAAAAATTCATTTTTGGCATTCCCATTTGAATTTCTTCCCTTCCAACTAGGGAGCAGTGGTAAATTTTTTAATTTTTTTTTATTTACTCTTTTATTAATTGAAATTTACAACTGTAATAATAAAAACACATTAAGTAAATATGCTGTATACAATACAAAATAATGGCATGATTAGAACTTGTAGAGGAACTACCCATTGGTAGTACTATAATGAAAAAAAAAATTTTCGAAGAAAAAAAAAACCGACTTCAAGATTAAACCTACATATACAAACTTGAACTAAAAAATAAAAAATAATATTTTAATTCCTTCAAAACAAAAACCATGAAAATAAACGAAATTATCGATACTTATATACCTATTCACAATTTATGACGAATGGATTTTTCCTATGACTAATTAGGTTTTCCCGTGCCTATTGGAAATTAATTTAAAACTGGACTATTGGAAATGTTTATCTGGCAATTTAAACAAAATTCTATACTGGTTTTGAACGATTTTTTTATTTCTAAAGATTCTTAAATATTTAATTTTAAGCTATTTTCTACGTGATTTATTAGTTTCACTCCCGAGTCTTTATTGAATTTATGACTATTTTTATTTAGATTGATAGCAAATTTGGTATTTTGGGTCTTATTAGGAGCCCACTAACACATAAACTATATATATTTCACACAGTGTATATATTTCTTTATATATTTGATTTCTTGAGATACGCATGATGGTATAGAAGGATCACTACAATTAGGATTGATGAATTAATTGCCACTTCTATTGGGATTATTCTTGAAGAATACTTGTTTCGAATTTTCAACACATTAGTACTATTTTACATGGATTTCATATACTAAAGTTTTAAAAAATGTAAGACAAGAAATCAAACATTGGTACTCATCTGAGGAAATCTAACAGATATATGAAATATATCCATCGTGAAAAGGGGAAGGGCAGTTATGTTAAATTTTTCTGATTTACTATGGGATTTCCCTTATGACTCATTAGATTTGTCTTTTTCTATTCAAAACCAATTTAAAATGGGGTTACAAGACTAAAACAACAAGAAGCTGCCCCTTGTTACAGACTAATTCAACATTTACTAGACAAACGTACAAAGCTCACAATTAATTACAAAAGACTAATATCCATGACTGTGATTAGACCTATCTGGACGTACGGAGTTGAGCTTTGGGACTCCACTAAACCTTCCATTTCAATCCAATCCTCGTATCCAATCCTTAAAATCCAAAATCCTTTGAAAAATCCTCAATGCACCTTACTTTGTCACCAATAAACTTATCCAAAATGATCTTAATGTTCCATATGTTGCAGATTTAGGTCAAACCAGATATCAATCCTTTCATAGTAAGCTCCATAACCACTCAAATCCTGTGATTTCCAAACTTGCTTCCCACACCATTCCTGATATTCTCCGAGGCATCTGAAAAGAAAATGGCCCAGAGACCTTCTAGTGTAGAATTTTTATTAAAGTGCTACTGATGAGTAGTTCTTTTCAAGTTTTGTCACGTTATTGTAATAGTTAACAGCACATTTACTTGATGTATAAATTTTGTACAGTTGTAAATTTCAATAAATTGTTATAAAAAAAAAAAAAAAAAAAATGGGGCTATTGGAAATGTTTATCTGGTCATTTAATGAAAAAAATCTGGATCAGTTTTAAACGATTTTATTAATTTTAATGATTCATGAATATTTAATTTTAGGCTATTTTCTACTTGATGCAGTATTTTTACACCCGATTCTTTATTAAATTTATGGTTATTTTCATTTTGAATGATAGCGAAATTGGAATTTTGGGTCTTATTATTGTATGCTCTTATATGTTCTTTTACTCTTTGGTTTACCGATCATCCAGTTTTTGTCGTGTATTTAGCTTCATTCCATTACCATTCATTCCGTGAAAATAAATAAACAAGAAAAACTGGACGATCGGTAAATCAAATAAAAGACGTGGCAATTAATTCACCAATCCTAATTATATTTGATTTTTTGTCCTACATTTTTGAAAACTTTAATATATATATAATTTATGTAACAAAGTGCTGAAATTTTGAAAATTTTGTATATTTTAGAACCGATGATGAACGTTTAACATTCTAAAATAGTTTTCATATAAAATAATTCTAATAGAAGTGGCAATTAATTTAACAATCCTAACTATATTGATCCTTCTATACTATCATGCGTACCTCTAAGACTAAGCAAAGAGGAGAATTCTTAAAGACCTTCTTTAGGTCAAGGAAAGCCATATAAGTCAAAAATTCCTTTCTAAAAAAAATAATTTAGGTCAAAGACCATCTTGAAAACTTCAAGACGTTAGAAAACCATGTATATGGATGTTTCATCGAGTTTTACTGATTGCTATAATCGCCCAGAAGATCGGTATATTAAATTAAAAACAAATCTCTAACAATCGTTCGGTAATGAGTCATTAGAGGCTCTCACAGAGGCAGTGAAAAATCTCTTCCCCTCACTAATCACTGATGTGGTAATTAGCTTCGCTGATTGGCTGGGCAGAGGCGAGGCATCACTGCTAATAGCCCAATCTGTCAACCAGAGCTTCTGCCCAAGAGATGGATAACGCAAGGTATTGGCTGATATATCTTCGTAGAATGATGTCACTCAGGGTAAAATAATGTGGTCTCAAGGAATGACCATTTTATAGGTAAAAACCAAGATTTATTTCTCTACTAGTTGATTTTTTATAGTCAACATATAGGGAGAATGGTCATAGCATCGAAATTTTTTCAATAACTTACTCCAAAACTCACCAACGTTGCATAAAAAAATATTTGTAGGCCAAATCTGAAAATTATGCATGTCAAACTAATAGTTAATTCAAAAAGTGACATTTTCCGAGAGTACCTGTTTGCTTCATATTACCCCCAAGGTGTGGGTAATATGACGCAGGGTGAAAACGTGGCGGACCGGAGCGCACACCACTCGGGAAATCAATACTTATGTTTGTTTTGTTTTTAAGTGCCATTAGTTCCGACCTTCTTAAGCAGAATGCCGTTCGCACACTAAGGCAGGCATACAATGACAGGAATATGCGGCAACGGAAACATGACACGACGTTTAGACCCTCTGCCTCTGTCTCTTCCGCATACTAAGACAGGACGTGATGCACGTCCCTTCCTCCACCACTCCATAGTTTGCACAGGTTTCCAGGTTTCCCGAAGGCCCTAGCTCAAAGGGTGAATGGGAGAGAGCATGCGCAGCTTCGAGGAGGACGTGGTGGGAGAGCCAGGCACAGGAAGTTTTCGCTCCAAAAGCGATATCGGTACAGCATGGATCTTTCCCAGAAGTGCCTGTCAGTCCGTTGTCTGGCTTAATGTGCGGCTTCCCTATAAATACAACTGAAAACGATAATAAACGTCCCGTCATGTCATATTCCCGTCATTGCATGCCTGTCTTATTGTGCGATCTGCTTTAGTGTGCACACCTACCTGAAAAAATTCGGAACGTCCGGGCCGTCCGTCCGTTAAGTATCGGCCCAGTGAGCGCAGGATAGGAAAAATTCAAAAAAGTCATTTCATACCATTGAAACGCGTTAGGTACAATAAGACAAGCACTCCAAATATCCCCATCGGGTCTGTGTCATATAGCCGATTTGACTTGGTGAGGAAAGGTTAGAAAATCCCAAAGATATCAAAAGCGGTAACGGTCGGGTTAAGAGGAGGCAGCAAACTGGCTTGACCCGCGCTACACGGACCAGTTCGATGCTTACGCTTCACTTCGAGCTTACATTTATCGATATCTCTTTCCTATAACCTCACATGTAAACAATCACTTCTTAGTGTGTTACATTGATATTTAGTCTTCTTAAATGAAAATAAGTGAAACAGAAGTTAACAAAATGAATTTCATAAAGGATTAAGTGTTTTATCAATTCATGTTTTCTTATTCCCTCTTAGCTAATGTGTAAAAGTGTTACAAAAGTTAAGAACATTAATTTGTACATGGATTTGGTGTTTTATATATTTATTTGTTGTATC
Source organism: Euschistus heros (assembly GCA_003667255.2). Lineage (NCBI taxonomy): Eukaryota > Metazoa > Arthropoda > Insecta > Hemiptera > Pentatomidae > Euschistus > Euschistus heros. The sequence goes on from RCWM02000294.1 coordinate 146,204, forward strand.
AATTTAATTTAAGTTGTGTTATTATTTCAAAATAACATATCGATCTAAAAATAAATATGAGAAAGTATATCATAGATTTCATATTTTCTTATTTCCACTTCCCTTGAGAAAACATAGCAGAAATTAACATCATAACTTTCAACAAGGATTCTGTCTTATATTATATAATCCCGTATAACATGGAGAATGGACAATGTGAAAATAATCACTGATTAAGAGGTAAATGGCATATTATATAATTGCAAAACTATTGGTGTAATGTTATAGATTAATGTATTTTTAAACATTTTTATAAGCCTGATGATGGAGCATTTTCTCCGAAACATGTAGCTACATATGTTAAATAAATAGGAGTTATGTGAAATAAATACTTAAGGATTCTGTCTTTTAAATATTTATAATTTGTTATTTACACTTCCCTCACATCACAAAGTTTATCAAGAATAAACATTACTGGTGGTTTAGTATTATATTAATTAATTTAAAATTGATTTAGTTTCTTATATTTTGACATTTTCTTATTTCCACTTCATTATTTTCTTATTTCACATTTTAATATCATAAGGTAAACAGAAGTTAATATTACTTTGAACAGGGACTTAAAGTTTCTCCCTAAATAAATGAGAATAACCTTTCCCCTCGAAAAGTAGCGACTAAAACACCGAAATAAATCGGAAGGAGGTAAGAATCGATAAAAGGTATTCTCATCGCACGTAGGAGCTACCTCCTCTTAACCCGACCGTTACCTCAAAAGCTAAGGTGCAAATAACATTAAAATGTAGGAAAACCAATGCATAACTTACTTTATCACTTTAATTATAGTGTCAAACGGTCAAAACACAATCACTTTCTTGAAAGTAAATAACAACGTTGCTACTTCACTGAATGTTTTCACAAAATTGAGCTATCATCTCACGTGCGGAGGAAAAATGTTTTTGTCCTAAATCGGGTTGTTGGTCGCTTGGTGGCAGTATCTTTCAGGTCACTTTAAATATCAGAGCTACTCCCAGACATCTCTGCGTCATATTACCCTACTCTCGTATATACCATTGTGCTCTATGATCTAACAACATCTGGAGGCCAGCTATATAATTCCTTGTTTCAATAGTCAACGAAAAAAGCTTAGTCGTTCCATCAATTCACATTTAGGAAAAACTGCAGGGAACCTACGATGTTTTATTTTTCCATATCCTAGTCAATGGAAAGTGAGTCTTGTTTTAACAAGATTAAGCTAGGATCACATAACCACTCTTTGGGTTTTGAATTGAAGAACGACATTTTCAAGTAGATGAAAATTGGATATAATTATCACTATACTATACTATACTATACTATTAATTATTATAACTTGTAAAAATGGATTTTTTTTTTTTTTTTTTTTTTGTTAATCATTATAAATTGTAAGAAAAAATAATGAAATGTTCTCCTGTTTGTATTTATTATTAAGTATTTATTTATTTACTTCAATAGCGAAATGTAAATATTATAGGCGAATTTAATTGTCATAAAGTTTGTACTACCCTTAATATTAGGAAAAAAATGTACCTTTTAATAACATTTCTCTAATCAACAGATTCGCTTATCCTGCAGTCTATCTAAACAAACGTCTTACTTGAAATCAACATGAGAACCTGCTCGTCCTATTAATTATAAAAGGCACATTTACACGGTAGTAATCAGACCTGTTTGTACATAAGCAGTTGAGTTTGGGGCCCCACTAAACCTTCCAATTTTTCTCGTGTCCGATCCTTACAATCCAAAATCCTCTATGCGTCTTTTCATATCACAAATAAACTTATCCATAATGGTCTATATATCCCATGTGCTGTTGAAATTGGCCCTCACAAAATATATATCCTTCCATGCTCACTCGAATTCATTAGTCTCCCAACTTGCTTCCCACCGGAATAAGTTAACAGATTAGTCTGAAAAGATGATGGCCTAGAGACCTTCGTATAACATTTACGGACGTTCTGCTAATAGTTAGTTCTTTACAACTGTGAATATCAATAAATAATTTTTTTTAATTTTTAGATTATTTAATGTGTTTTTTTACGAAAATTTCTAAAACATTTACAAACTGACGGCAACAATCGAATTTCATTCAAGTGGATAAAAGGGCATTCCGACATAGCAGAGGCAAGGCTGCAAAAGGGGCTTCGCAGGATGTGTGGAAAATATTCATTTGTAAAAAACAAATAAAATTATAAACTTTTTCAGCCTAATGTTTTTATTTTATTTTTTTTTTTTTAATGAGTTAATATCATAAACGTGATCAACAAGACAAACATGATTTAAATGACTACAGATATCCAAAACGATCAATCAAAACCCATATAAATCCTCTCCATGATGTAAAAATGATCCTGAACACTGCCTTAATTATTTTGTTTAATTTATAGCCAGCAGATAGCGCTAATGCAAGAGCTATGTTTGATCAACGGTTGCTATGGTTATAATGATATTTTGATTCATCACACGTGCCGCTTATCATTCGAATTGATAGCTTTAATAAATTTCCTTCTCGCCTATCCATTTTAATTTGGTAACAGCTAACAAGGTGTCTTTCGAAACTCGTCGGTTTCTCTTTCCCAATATCTCCATTCAGTTTTCACATATTTATTTATGCAGATTTCTTATTTATCTATTTTTAATAGTGTACAATAATAATTATAATCACAGATAAACATGGAATCGATAACATATTGGAATTATCAATATCCACAATATTTGATAATCGCACCGTTTATAAAATGAACTATATAAGGTCACATTTAAAAAAATGAAAACAACTGAATTAATAAAAAACATAATTGGACATCTAATTTTTAATTTTAGTGTATAAGTTGGTAATCCAGATGGACCAAGACTATTAAAAAACTCTTGCGGGTAATGAACTGCGTTAACAGTGTTAGCAACTAAAGGCCCATGGATCATATTTTAACACGCAGTATAAAAAAGCAATGGATCGAAACTTCACTGCAATCCACATTTAACACTTCATTTTTTTAATAATTCAATTGAATATAAGCAAACTTTAGTTTGACTTTTTCAAGAACCTTAATATAATAATTTTTTCAGCTTACAGCCTCCAAAAAAACGAAAATATGAACATAATGAAATGCAATCTGCTGTTAAGATATGACACCGGGCAAAAAAAAGTCATTACTTCAGAAGAAGAAGCCAACTCGTTATCGGTGGAGCTGGACAAAGAAGTAGAAGTAGGAAATGTTCTGTGCGGAAAATGTCGTCGTTCAACTCGTCTAGTTATAAATAAAGCATTTTTGTTGATTATTTATCAAAAATTAGAAATATAACAATTTTATCACTTGTTGACAGCTTTTTTGACAGCTGTCAATTGTCCGAATATATTTTTGACTTCAAATTCGTGATCAGCGACCTCGAAAACCCCTATATGAACTTTTCTTCATTTATTTAATTAAATGCTGACTTATTCTGTAGGCTTAAATTGCATAATTTAAAATTTACGTTTTACTAAAATCGATTTGTCGCGGACTACAAGCAACCAAATTCAAGTTTATCGGCGTCATTTTGAAGAGGAATAGTGTATATTTCAATGCTATTTAGGCCGTTCTTTTTCATTGAGTCTGCACCAAAATACCATAGAGTTTTTACTGTAATATCCCGATTATTTACGTTTGTTTTGGATATTAAGCTATGTTTCATTCAATGATAAAATCCGAAAAAATTCGGAGAACATCTACCCATTCCAAAGAAAATTTTACTTGCGTTGGAACCGCTTAAAAATTAATCTGAACTCTCGAAAAAAATTCAAATATCAAAAAGTACGTTTTTCCCGCTTGTGGGGTTTCAGGGGGGAGATGGGGATTCGGAAAAAATCTCAAAAATTTTCTTTTTCGGCCCTCTTCAAGGTTTTGGGGTCGCCTCGATAAAATCCGTGGGGGCCGCCAGACCTATCTTATCCCGCTACCCCCTTTCATTGTGAATTTCAAGCTCTATACAACACCATGGCATTGTAACCTTTTATGTAAAATGGCGTTCACCACCTATCTGGCAGTTTTCAAACTTCATTGTTATCCAAAAATATCTTTTCTTTTAAATAAAAAAAAATTAATTGAAAATCGGTACATTTTATTGTTGCTAAACCTTCCTTGAACTATAAGGATAATTTAGTTAAAATTTACAAAACGTGCCTTTGTAACCTCTCAAGTTTAATGACGCCACGTATCGAGCAATTTTCAAACTTCACAGTTATCCACATATTATTGCCTTTTTTAATTACAAATTAATTTAAAATCAGGACATCTTTTTTATTGCTAAGTCCTCTTCGGACTATAAAATGTGGTACAGATTGGTTCAGTAGTACAAACGAAAAATGACTTGTACTTTTATATAATGATATGGATTATTTATTAAGAATAAGTAACCACAATGATTTATAGTTTCTAATCTAAAAATGTTAACGTACAGTCAAAAACAGTTCTTGTAAAGGAATTTTTGGCAAAACGTTTTCCTATGATTTAAAAATACTGTGTTTTTTTTTAATGATACAAAAAATAATATATATGTCTACAACTATGACCATCAATTTGTTATTCGATTAGACCCGACGTGCTTCTAGGATTACCGAACGTGCCGGATTAACAAATGTCAGACTGCTAATCCTACTTAATTTCATTTTTATTTATTTATTTTTGTTTAAATAATATGGACTTATTATTATTTCATATAGAAGCAAATAGCCATTTACTAGACAAACGTTCAAATCTTTTATTTAATTACAAAAAAAAACTCATTAAAATCAAATTTACTTGTTGTATATAATGTATACACTTGTAAATATCAATCAATTGTTATGATAGTTATGTGAAAACTCGTCAATCATTACTTTAATGATCTTGATTTTTGATAGTTTTCATAAACAATTTTACAAAAGCTCCGTTCCTTTGTTTAAAAATCAAGATTCCTTCCGTACGGTGAGAGTACACATTAATATTAGTTATATTTGATTGTCCCTTCTTTAGTGATCTTTAAGTCTTATTTTCGTATTTGTACGTTTTACGGTCCGTTGACACCAACGCTCAGGTGTCACTTACCTCAACTATTCCCTTACTGTTATCATAACCTTCCCTAGGTGTTTTAAATTGTGTTTATTATTCTTATTGTGTGTGTTAGTCTATCTGTTTCAACATGACTTGGAATTTGAAGAAGATTTTTCGCACGGGTATAGATGAAAAATTAGCCATCCTATTTTTTTCAGGAGCGGAATGTCAATTCGAAGAAAATGACTTCTGAAAACGGACATAATATGAAGCTACAATTCGGGGTAAGAATTAGATGGAAAAGCCATTCTAAAGGATTCAACAAGAGCCTGAGTGTTCCAGTGAATACCTGGTTAAGGAACAGTACTTTACCCTTGGAGACTATTGTGTAATTCATATATTGCTGGTCGGAGGAACTGACTTCCATCAAGTTCTGTAACAAAGAGCTGAATATGCCTCAGTATACAGTAATTGATTATTGCAATTGTATGTGATTAGTGTGTGTATTTAAATTGGAGGGAAGCCCATCAACCATTGGAGGCCCAGGGTTCTATGTTGTAATAGATGAAATTTTACTCTATATTCCAGGATATTGTTCTTTTCTTGTTATTTTTATTTATATTGGAAAATATTGTACTTTTTAATGAATATTGTTTGAAATAAATTTTTAATTTTTGTCTAAGTAGACTTTTCTTTACACGATTCTCATTTATTTCATTTCCTAAAGATGTGTTGTATGATAATAAAAGGCAATGTCTATTTCAAGTTCATTGGTGGCATCATAACCTGACATGGTCGAAATAGTTGAGGTAAGTGACACCTGAGCGCTGGTGTCAACGGATCGTAAAACATACAAGTACCCATATTCTTTTTTTCTAAACCACACGCAGCCTAAGCGGTAGAAGAGGTTTTCGAGTATGAGATGAGATCTTTTATCTTGAAATCTGGATTCCTGAATCCATCATTTCTTTCTCTTAGGACAGGCTAAACACAATCCTATCCAAATCACAGCCTTTCCAAACTCTTCAGCTGGTAATATTCCATCTGAATAATTCATCCACATTATAACCCTAAATTATGTCTACACCGCTAGTCTCGCAAGTCGCATTAATTTAAGAAGTTATTCCAACACTGTTTTTTTTTTTTGTTTTGTTTTTTAATATGTAACATGTTTTGACCGGGGCCTTGTTGCTCATAAATGATAGTTTTTGGGGAACGCAAGGGCGTTAAACATAGCTTGCCACGCTTGGATTGCTTCCTAATCAGAAATAAAATAGAGAATATTTTTGAAGTAAGGCTTCTATTTGTTATATTACATTTGACGGTAGGACCTACAGTTTAGAAGCTATATTAGTTGAATGATGAAAGTTATGTCTGAAACCCCTACTTTTTCTCAACTTTGTTTGTTTCAAATAACAATTAATTGGTATTTTAATTTTTTTTTTTTTTTATATCCATATATTGAAATTTACAACTGTACAAAATATATACATCTAGTAAATGAGTTGATTAATGTTTTTATTAGTGATCTCTAACATTTTTTTTTAAATTTCTTTTATTTGGAGACCTAATATTTTTGAATGGAGGCGCAAGCTTTTTATTGCCTCCCTTTCCTAAAATAAAAAATCCAACATTAAACATTTAAGTTTAAATACCTACGTATTTACGTGGGTAAAGCAGGGGAAAAGGGTAAAAAGTTTTATATATCTTAATAATCTTCTATCTCAAATGATCTAGGAATCAAAAAACCAACTGAATTGCTCCTCTCTTTAGATTTACTCGAAATGAAGATCTGTCAAGATTGCCCTCTTTAAAATGTTTTTTGAACAAATAACACTTGTTTTTGTTGGCTTCCATTTTCTTGCCTCAGAGCTTGGACTAACTTATTTCGTTCCTCTTCAGCTGAAGGGAAGCTGAGGAAAAAATAAAAGGTAAAATTTGAACTGTTTACCTTATAAAGATTTATTCAACTCTAAAACTATATTATTATTGTAAAACGTCATTTGTCATGCGGTGTGTTAATGTTTAACATTCGAAATTAGTTTTCAAATAAAAATAATTTCAATAGAATTGGCAATTATCAATCCTAATTGAATATACAGAATATTCTGTATTATGTGGTTACAATATCTATTATTGTTAATAAAGGGGAGTTTTAACAATAAAGTTAAAAAAGCTCCACAATAAACATATTTTTACTGTGGCGAAAGGGAAGGGAGATTTGTTTCTCAATTTATTGAAAAACTAAACTGTGTAAGTTTAAAAATGTGCCGGTGAAGGGGTTATTGGAGGTTTTAAATAGAACATCCAAACGTGGCACAACACGACATTTTTTAATCCAATTTAGAAATAAAAAAAAAAATAAAACACATACACACAACAGAAACCTAACAATTATCAATTGTTCCAAATGAACACAACACAAACAGTGGTACTGACTGACACAGCCGGGGTTAAGGTGGTGGGGATAGCGCTCCTTGGCCTAGAGCCATCTCCCCCCACCTACCCACCGCTTCTATCATATTCTGTATTCTGTGGTTACCCCAGCCCAGAACTACCAACTCCCTAGCAGGTATTCCGATTTCCAAGAACTTGTTCAGTTTCAGTTCTTAAAATTTATATTGTCACTTTCCTCGCTTTGTTTCAATCTAGCTGTTAAAAAAAAAAGGTCAACTAAGTGGTTTTAAAATTCAAAAATAGCTACTATATCTTCTACATCCAAATGAGTAATGAATCGTATTTGACTGGGTTTAACTTGAATAATCACGTTAAAAAAACATCGCGATCACGTTGACAAAAACGAAAGTGAGCTTATTACCACCAAGTGGGTTAAAACTCCCTATATCATGTTTTTTTATATAAATTGACAATTAATAAAAAATATTAATATTTACATTTTGAATTCTAGTAACCCATCATGAGATTCCCATACGTTTATCTAAAATAATCATAGATTTGAACGATGGACGAGTTTATTCAATGGAAACATAGTACCGAGTACGAAAGAATTATTGGAAAACATTTTTTGAAAGGTAGAAACTTTTTCAGTAAATATATGAAATTTTTCCATTCAGTTAATCCATTCCTAAACTTTTTTTCTGAGATCTGAGGAAGGGTGGTAGTCAGAGGGCTTTCTGAGGATGTAGTGGTGGGTAGTCGAAGGGGGTTGGGTGCATGCGCAGAACGTTTTGCTCCTTGAAACATCAAGCATCGTGCTGTATTGGATCCAGGCTTCGAACAACTGCTCAAATGTTTCAAGGCGTTGCGAAACACCTTGCAACGTTTGCTCTTCCAGTGTGTGGAAACCCTATTAAATACACGGAGCGCTCGTACCCAGCAAAACATTTTGTTTCGCAACATTTGCTTCAGGTGAAATGCTGGATCAGCGTGCTTCCGGGCAAAGACTTAATGTCTCTCTTCTGATTGATCGGGTGAACCCAATGTTTCCTTTGATTTGAGTCCAACATTTGCAAATACTGCCATAGGGCAACAGCTACTTTGATACATGTTAATTGAGCCACTACTGTAGAAGAACAATACAAATAATATTGTGTTCTGTTGCTTGAAACAAAATGTTTCATCGTGCGAACCTCCCGCACACTGGAGGAGCAATGAAACAAAACGCTTGCAACAAAACGTTGCGAAACATTTTGCTTCAGGTGAAATGCTGGACCTGTGTGCGCCCAGCCTTATGATTACAATAACATGCGAAACTTGAAAAGAACTACTTATCAGTAGCCCTCAAAAAAAAAAAAAAAAAAAATACACTAAAAGGTCCCAAGGCCATCTTCTTTTCAGAGGCCTCGGAGGGTTTCAGGAATAGAATGGGAAGCAAATTGAAGGACTAGTGGATTTGTGTGGTTATGGAGTTTACTATGAATGGATACGTATCTGGTTTGAGCAAGATCAGCAACATATGGGACATTAAGATCTTAGTGGATAAGTATATTTGTAACAAAGTTAGGAGCATTAAGGATTTTTCGAAGGATTTCGGATTGTAAGGATTCGATACGGGAAGAATTGGATGGTTTTAGTAGAGCAAGCGGGCCGAACCAGAAGTGATAGTATCAGGAATGACAGGACTAGAGAGGATCTAGGGGTTGTCTCTCTAAAAGATACCCTTGAAAAAGAGGCAACTCAGATGGTTCGGACATCTCTGCCGGATGAATGAGGACCGGGACCCGAGAAAGTACTTTGAAGCCAGAACGAGAGGAAAACGAGGGAGACCCAGAACCCAATAGACGGACTACATCTTCAAGGAGGGTGGGGGAGAGGCAAATACTGGAATGCCATGAGGGCACTCATAGAGATGAATAGGGAAGATTGGTTTGCCTGGACAGAGGCACCTCCACGCTGAAGGCACTTAGCAGGAAGAGAAAGAGAAGAAGAAGAGGAATCTTTTAACGAAAACTAAATCACAGGTAGGGCGAAAAAACAAAATATATAAAACAAGATTATATGACAAGAATAAAAACACAAGAAGCTGTACGTCAATTTCGACAGTTACAACACTTGATTGCCAAACGTTCAAATCTCCCGTTAAGAAACTCATCTATATGACGATTATCAGACCTATTTGGACTTACGGTATATAGTTATGGGGATCCACCAAACCATCGAATTCTTCCCGCATCCAATCACTCCAATCCGAAATCCTTCAAAAAATCCTTAATGCTCCTTTTCCTCAATGACCTTAATATCCCACATGTCACCGATTTGGCACGACCAGATACCTTTCATTTCATAATAAACTTACTCCTCATTCAAATCTACTTGTTGCACAACTTGCTTCCCATTCCGTTCCTGGCAATCCTCCGAGGCGTCTGAAAATAAGATGGCCTCGTGATATTCTTTTGTAATTATTTCATTAGAGTACTACCAATAGGTAGTTCCTCTACAAGTTCTAATCAAGCCATTATTTTGTACTGTATACAGCGTATTTACTAAATGTGTTTTTTATTAATAAAGTTGTAAATTTCAATTAATAAAAGAGTATACAAAAAAAAAAAAAAAAACTAAAAAAAATCACATATGAGCATCGATGGTCAAGGTGGCAACCCCTAAAACATGTTCCATGTTGTTCTTTTCTTTAGCCGGCCGACTCAAGGGGGCCTTTAATTTTATTTTTTTAAACTTTATTTATTTATTCACACCTGTTTTCAAACTGAAGACAGCCAGTGAATGTGCTGACAAAAATATATATAACATAATATTATATAAATTATTATATGTTATATAAATAAGATATATATATATATAATATATATATATATATATATATATATATATATATATATATATATATATATATATATAACATGAGGGAGATCAGTTCTCATCGGTACCTCCTCCTCCAGAGATTATTTTTGGCTGTTTCTTTTTTTCTTTTAAAGGATTGTATCTATATAAGGAGGTCCCGTATCCAGCTTCTTTTTAGTCGACGATAGTTTTCGTCAGGAATATTTACGTTTTAGTATGAGTCTGTTTGTATAGTCATATAGTTTGTCTTAAAATATTGTGTATTTTGCTTTGATATGGTCCAGTAAAGTAAGTATTTGTAAGTTTATATGCAGTGTTCTTATAGTTAAACATCAAAATCCGTTCCGCTATCTTTGGAATTCTCTTCCTCCCTCCATTCGCAACGCATCTTCCCTCCGAATTTTTAAAAAACACACCTCTTCCACCACCTTATCTCCCTCCAGACGGATGCTATTTAACCATATGGATGCTTTATAACGAGTCTCATACCAGTATATTAAATAAAAAAACTTTTTAAATTCGTCTTATGTTATATGTTTTCAGAAATTAAAATGAATTTTTGAATATTAAAAATTGAATTCTTAATAAAAATATTGGGAATTTGGCTATTATCATTGTTTGCTTGGTTTTTTTTTTTTTTATTTTATTGCTCACATAAAATTTAATTTAAAATAAAATAAATCAGACCTGTACCACTAACAAACAACCCTTGAAGGCTCTTGAGTTCAGTACTTAGGTAAAGGATGTACTGTTGCGGGGCCAACGGTTGTGAAAGGAGGAGATTTGGCCTAAATCACGCTCAACCGCCAGGTTTTTCTTAATTAAAGGTAGCCACTTTTTAGGGGCTGGGTGTACCCCAGGAGGGTCTCCGTATCTCGAAGTCAAGCTACGACCGAAATAACAGAAAATAAATTTTCTATCTTCAGTCGGACTCGAACTCGGGAGATTGGTGTCAAGTGCCTTACCCACTGAGCTAACTCGCCTCCACATGAGTCTATTAACAAGTCATATTTTATGTTGGATTTCAATTATTTATTTTACTATTTATGTACTATTTATTTTACTATTTATGTACTATTTATCTTAGAACGAGGAAATGAGTATTTTATAGCATACCTTCTCAGATTCTTCATTGTACTTATTACTAATACTACTGAGCACTGTTTTACATCAACAGGTCTTGGAAAGGAAAGACGAAACAAAACAAAATCTACGCAACTCCTCATTAAGTTGACCAAAAAGGGAGATAATAAATGTTGTTAAGCAGTTACCGAAGCTACTTTACATTGAAGTCGTGAAGGTCGAATAACCAATTATATTGTTTAGGCTAGTTGTTAATTTTAAAATAACAATTCAACAAAACAATAACAAATAGTAATCAATCAGCTTATAGCTACGAGAAAATTTGCTTATTTATTTGCTTAGCAGAGCTGGAGATTATCATTGACCCTAAAATTTGTTTTGAACTTTAATGAAAAAAATGTTTAGGACAAACACGCAGGCGTCTATTGAGTAAGTGCAGTATAACCTCACTTATCCGACTCCTAAGGGACCAAGGGGAAGGGCGGAATATGTTTTTATTTAGTCATAAGTTAATTATAATTATATTTAAAGTTATGGTATTACTTACTTAGAGGTTACTTGCTGCTTTTAACGTTTACTTTTCGGTAACTAGTTACTGCATAACCGCCGCGCATTCTGGCGGTAGCCATTACAAATGAAAACTTCCCAAATTTCCAAACAAAATTTCCCTTCTTTCAGTTTGAGATCCTCAAATATAAATATAATCCTCAAATATAAGTCATGCTGAATGCTTTTGTAAATGGTTCTCCAATTTTTAAAATTTTATTTTATTTAATAAATATGAAATTGCTATTATAATATTAAATAGGTAGGGTATTATAAAAGTAGAGAAAAAAAATAGCCAGAAGAGGTTTAAATAAAAGTGTTTAAATTTATTATTTTTTATAAATAGTCTCTAAATGAAACAAACAATAATTTATAATAAAATGACAATAGTAAAAAGCCTGAGAAACCATAAATAAATGGCAAGGTGTGAGAATGATTTAATTAAAAACTAAAAACATTATGTTATTAATAGTCGAATAATGTTATATAAATAATATATGAAGTATATTATCTATATTGTAACAAACAAACAACAGGGGTTTTCAGCTAGAACAGTTAATTAACAAATAATAAACTAGATATTTAACACAAACACAGAACTGTATTACTAGTTCAGTCAATAAACACATTGCAGAGTCCATGAAATATGCGATAATTTTTATACTTCATAGCTTCGTTAGGAATAGTTAGATGGTAAACATACTAAAAATACCCACCCCGAGGGGGAGGGGAAAATTACATTTTTTTTTTTTGGTTTTTCGATTATATCTCGAAAACAGTTAACTCTACAAAAATATGTTTCAAATAAACATAAAAGTTAATTAAATTTCCAATAAAATCAATCATATATAAATTTGTCGTAATTCTAACTGTTTACGAGATATTCGTTATTGAAAATCGGTGATTTTCGGTAAAAAAAAACAAATACCACCTCACTTTTTGTCAATCTTTTGCTTCTAGTACCTTCCACAATCGTTTCTTTCTCAAAAAACCTCTGAATCAAAATTGTAGAGAATTAAATTTATTTTAATTCATATATACGTTTTTGGTATTGAAAGCCAAGGTTTAACAAAAAGTGAGGTAAACATTTTTTATATTTCTAAAATTATCTATTATTATTAGGCAAAGAATAACATTGCCCCCTTGATCGTCAATGTTCATATGTTTTTTTTGTTGTGTTTTTTTATTCTTACATGTGATTCGTTTGTCTGTAGGAGATAAATTTTCAAATAAAATACCTTAATCCTGCTGACCGTCTTTGCTTTTGAGTTCTTTATTTTTTTTAATTAATTTAATTTTTTTTTTTTTTTTGAGTTCTTAATTCTATGATTCTATTGGGTTGTTTCACATGAAATGTCCGTTTTCAAGGTAAAGGGATTTTAGTAAAAATACAATATGAAAACAATATAATTTTATTCGAAGTATTTACCTTCTTTTTCTACACATTTTTCCCAACGTGACAACAACTTTTTTATCCCGGATTTGAAAAACTCTGAGCTTTGAAGTGAAACAAAATCTGAAAACCCACTTTTGATTTCAGCATCATTTGCAAAAAATTTTCCTCTGCAGAAGTTGTCTAAATTCCTGAAAAGGTGATAATCTGTTGGAGACAAGTCGGGAGAATATGGTGGGTGCGGAAGAACTTCGTACCCCAGCTCTTTCAATTTATGCATGGTAAGTTTTGAAGCGTGGGGTCTAGCGTTGTCGTGTAGGAGTATAGGGCCCTCCCAATTTACCAATCCAGGTTGTTTTTTCAATAATTTTTCGTGCATTTGGCCAATTTCATTGCAGTAGGTTGTAGAGGTAATGGTCTCACCTCTAGGCAAAAAGGAATAATGTATGATTCCAGCCATGGACCACCATACTGTAACCATCAATTTTTTCGGGTGCAAATTTGGTTTTGGCATTTGTCCTGGGCTTTCGTCGATGTCTAACCACTGCCCTGACCGACGCTGATTGTCATAAGCAATCCAGCTGCCGAACGACCTAGTTTAAACTCATAAAAAAATATTACACGAAAATCGCGTGTTTCCATGTTCATATTTGAAGGTATACTAAACAGTGTGTAATTGATTGGGAAGCTAATGTTTATAAAAGAAAAGTAGAGGATTAGTAACTGCTTGATTATGATATGTGAACTTTGGAAGTAAACAACAGAGACTCGCAAAATCCTCTATGTATTTCAAATATTATAAAATCGGACATTTCATGTGAAACAACCCAATAAATTATTAATAATTAATGGTTATTTGAAATAAACAGCGTTGAGAAATATATTAAATACTATAGCTTAAATAATTTTACATAAAATAATAAAAGTATTATATTATTTTAAAGTATTAATATTATAATGTTTAAATTATTACCGTTGAGTTTGTGATGAATATTTTTTATCGTGGTTACATCGATTATATTTATAAATTTATATAGTAATAATTAATAAATGAAATTTAGTTCTGAAGACTTTATACAAATTATATAAAAAAAAAGTTTCTAGGGTTAAAAAAAAAGAAAAAAAAAAGAAAGTTGAAATATGAAACGAAATTTCTATGATGCTCACTATGGAAAGATAGCATTTGTTTTTTTCATTTAAAAAAACAAAAATTAGATCACAGATTTTTTCGACATTTTTGAGATTATTTTCATTTCACTCAACATTTGTTCATGTGTTTCGAACGTCGTTGCACTACAAAAATTCCAATAATCAAGAACCTTACCAACAAGAAGTTCCTCTATAATTAAGTTTAATTTATTTTATAAATAAATGTTTTAAGCCCGATCACACTTAACTTCTTGACACGGCTCATTTCGACTGAGCTAGTCCAACATTCCATAGACGGCGCTTGCCTGACATAAAATTTCGAAATAGGTCAGGAAGCAGTAAACCACGAAGTTCTAAAAGAACCGCCCTGTGAAGATTATGTCTCCGACTCCATAAAACTTTCTTTTAGTATATAACAGTAAAATAGCTGTAGTGAAATATCTTGGAGTGAGGTTATAGTAAAAAAAAATATTTCATATGACATATTCAGTTTGTGTCCACAGTTGTAGAACGAATTAAAATATTTTCGAAAATAAAATCCTTAGATCAATTGTGAGGTGCTTCAAAAAATACCTGGGAAGGTTCTAGTGTTTCTTAGGAAAGTATGTAATTCAATACTTGGGACAGTAAAGCGATCGAAAACATCATATAACCATTAAAAAAAAAAAAGAAGGAAGGGCGAGAGAGAAAAATGAGGTAGTCCAGCCTTGTCAGTTTTAAGACAAGTGAAATTTAAAGTTCAATTCGCCATTTTTTCATTATCAAAGTAAAAAAATTTTCAGATAATTATCACCTTAAAAAATATTTTATTGAAATTTACAATTATCAAATAGATACACTAGAAATCGTAGGCCATTGAAAGGATAGGTATCAAAAAAAGCAAGCGACCTCTTCGCATGTAATTAGTGGATTTTTTTTTTTTTTTAATATATCAATTTATTGATTTTTTACAATTATACAAATATGTTTACCATCAAGTTAAATGAGCTGATAACGATTACAATACAATAGCGTGACAAAACTTGAATAGAACTGCTCATCAGTAGCAATTCAATAACAATTCTACACTAGAAGATCTCTAGGCCATCTATGAAAGGATAGGTATCTGGTTTGGGCTAACTCAGCAACATGTGGAACATTAAGGTCTTTATGGATAAGTTTATTGGTGACAATGTAAGGAGCATTGAGGATTTTTTGAAGGATTTTAGATTTTAAGAATTGGATACAAGATGAATTGGATGGATTAGTAGAGCCCCAAAGCTCAACTCCACACTCCCAAATAGGTGTAATCACAGTCGTGTAAATTTGAGGCTTCCAGGAAAAGTTTTGGTCAATAATGATTCCTAAGTTTTTAGAGGAGGAACAGGATAGTGGATTCGAGTGAGAATGGAGTTTACTATAAAAGGATTGGTATCTGCAACATATGGAACATTATGGCCTTTATAGATAAGGTTGTTTGTAACATAATAAGGGGCATTTTACGATGGACTTTGGATTGTAAGGATTGGATACGACAAGAATTGAAATGTTTAGTGGAGCTCCAAAGCTCAACTCTGAATGTCCAAATTAGTCTAATTACTGTCATGTAATTATGTAATTATGTAAGTCTTTGTAAATTATTGGGAGCTTTGAACGTTTGTCTAGTAAATGTTGAAGTAGTCGCACGAAGAGCAGTTTCTTGTCTTTTTAGTCTTGTATGTGGATTCCAAGTAAGACGTTTGTCCAAGTAGAGTCCTAGGCAGCGGATCTGTTCATCAGGAATTAGTGGAATATCATTAAAGGTTACTGTAGGACAGGAAGTCGTAGGTTTACGACGAAGGGTAAAGGTTATGTGGTGAGATTTGTTTGGGTTTATTTTGATTCTCCATTTTTGACACCATTCTTGAATGTTTAGGATATGGGATTGGAGTGTTTAGGAGGCAATGAAGGGATCTTTGTTTACTGATAATAATCAGCATAAGTGGTGAAAAAAAAAAAAAGTTACCATTTGGTTACTTAAGAAGAATATTGATCATTAAATGTATCGAGATACCTTACTTCTGTGGTTAAAGCAAATTCACACTCCCAGACAGAGACATTTCAATTTCGGTACATTGAAGACAATTCAAGAACTCAGTATAATATTATCTCTCGGTCTAATATCACACTGCAACTCACTGAGGAGTCATCACTTCCGGCAACAGCATCCGCCATTCGTCTACTCATTCATACAATCAAATAAGCACAGTCTGCATCTTCCGGTACATATACAGTACTATTCCGATTTATCGTTTCAAGGAGACGGAGAATAAGTACGATATATCGACACTCTCACTATAATGAGATTTTGATATCGTTGGCACAATGTAAAAATAACTTTTTTTTTTTATTCTATTCGTTTATTGTGTTTTCTTTCTACAAGGCCTCAAGGTAAAATTTCGAATCTGATAGGCCCTTAAAAGAACGAAATCAGTAATGTCATTTTTACGAATTTCTAACTTTTTTCCTCAGGTAGGCCTCGTAAAATACAACGGTAAACGAACTAAATAAAAAATGCTTTTTTTCACATTCGTTAGTTCTACATAGTGGCGACGATATATTGGGTGTAAAAATTAAAAAATACGATATATCGAATGTTTTAATTTTATTTTTATTTTTATACGAAATATGTATTTTTTCAATTATTTTTATTAGTACTTGTATACATGTACAACAACACAGTATAGTATGAATTTTGAGCACTAATTTATTTTTCACTACTTCTTATAGCTGGTTTCATTTTTTTTTTTTTTTTTGTTTATTTCAACAGATAAATGTTATCCTTTTAGGGGCCATGATAAAGACTGAATCGGATTGAATTGGAACAATTCCAAAACAAGTGGACACACCTGGTGTGAACAGACGAAATCCTGGAAAACCCAATACTAATTTAATAACACTAATTCAATTGTAAAATATTAATTATAAGACGTTTTATCGATGAGACTTTCCAACTAATCCAACATTTACGAGACATGCGTTCGAAGCTCTCAACAAATCACAAAGACTTATTTACATGGCAGTAATTAAACCTTTAGATATTTAGATGGACCTTTAGATAATTGGGGCTCCACTAAACCTTTCGGTTCTTCTCGTATTCAATCCTTACAATCAAAAACCCTTTGTAAAATCCTCAATGTTCCTCTTATGTCGCAAATAAACGTAATGATACTGCATATTCTCGAATCAGATACCTATCTTTGCAAGTTTCACACCCACTCGAATTCACGAATCTTTCAACTCGTTTCACGCTCGATTCTCGATGAACCTTCGAAGTTTATCCACCACCATTAATTTGGCTTGTCCACCATTTTTTCAGTATATAACACTGGTCAACAAAAAAAATGTTTTTGAAAATTTTGTTAACTTTAATAGCTGATTTTTATAGATTTTTGTGTGCTGAATCCAAATCTTTTGTAGCACCCATAGTTTTGGGAAATTTGCTGTTTTATATAATTTAAAAAAGCTTATATAATTGTTTCATATAAAAACAATGCATTACATAATTGTTTCATGAGGCCTAACTTTATATGTAGAGGTGGTAAGTGAATGTTTCTAGGATCTACAAGGTTTTTGCGGAGAATTTTCTTCTCGCCGGGTTTTAAAGACTCCCTCACAGGCCAGTTCTTTCTGCACCAATGTTGATCCCTTGCTCTACTGTCCCATTCACACAAAAAACGTGGAATTTTGGTAAAACCGCCTTGCTGACCAAGAAGCATGCATGTTACTT
Organism: Euschistus heros; assembly: GCA_003667255.2. Taxonomy (NCBI): domain Eukaryota; kingdom Metazoa; phylum Arthropoda; class Insecta; order Hemiptera; family Pentatomidae; genus Euschistus; species Euschistus heros. The sequence goes on from RCWM02000294.1 coordinate 164,406, forward strand.
TCAAGTCACCACTTATCATCCAACCATGAGCCGAATAGCCAATTTTATTCAACACTATTTCTAGGTTTTCATAGCTCTCTTTCATATGTACAGAATAGCAAACAGGTATAGATGCATAAGTGTTACTATTGTGTAATAAAACAGCTTTAAAAATAGTTTTGGAAGAATCAATAAACAGCTTCCAGTCTTCTTTTTTGTATTTAACACCAAACTCTTTCATCAGACCTGGAATGTCTGGATATATATATACAACTGCCAACAAGTTCTTTTCTTTTAGTCTAGAACCAAGCAATTCAGTTTTTTCTTTTGTCAACCCAAGATCCCAAACTAAGTGGTTAAGCTCAATCTGAGTAAACAGCTTAGACTATATATTTGCTGTAGCACATTGCAACTCTTCATCATCTTGATCATCTATATCTATATCTGTTTCAGCAGTGCTGCCAACTCTTCTACATCCAGCACAGATTATTTTACAATTTTATTTGTAATATATAAAAGCTGTTAAATTCTGTAATAAATCAAAACATTTAATATATTGATTTTGTCAGGGGTGCAGTCAAGGTTGAATAAACACAGCCAGTTTTTAAATGAAAAACTTATATTTTGGCGTGCCAACGTTTCGACCTGCCTTGCAGGTCTTCATCAGGGCTAAAATAACGTTAATTACCTAAAAACTAACAGGGCTAAAATAACGTTTCAAATTACCTCAATCATCCTACCCCCAACCTTCCTTCTTCTAATTCCCCCGCACCTCCACCCTCTGTATTCTTATACAGATCCCTACCTTATATCCCCTTCCTCTCTGATAACATTCAAAAGTCTCTTCGCTCAACCTTCCTTAATTTAGGTCTAGGCCTTAAATCACAGAATAAACTTCGAAACATCTACACCAACCTAAAAGATCCTATTCCTCTCCAACTTAAATCAAATGTTGTTTACCGTATCCCATGTTCCTCCCCTAATTGCCATTCATCATATATTGGTGAAACCAAAAATCACCTTAAAGCCCGCATCTCCCAACACAAACTTTCCATCTCTTCCAAAATCCCTCCGCCTCCAAACTTTCAGAACATTCCTTATCATTAAATCATACCTTTGATTTCGAAAAAAAGCATCTATCCTTGCCACTGTCCCCAACCATAGTAAACGTCTATTATCAGAATCCATTTACATCCATTTAGAACCTTATCCTGTAAATCATAAAATTGATAAACAATACATTTCCCTCACTTATTCCCAAGTATTAAATCTTATTAAAAAACTATAACCTTTCCATCACTATTAATTATTTTTATTTATTTATTTTTATTTTTATTTTTTATTTTTTTTTTTTTTTTTTATTTTTTATTTTTTTTTTTATTTTATTTTTTTTTTTTTTTTATTTTATTTTTTTTTTTTTTTTGCTGACGGTGATAGCGAAATGTTTAAATTCATATTTAACATCTTCCACGCCTTTTAAATAAAATTTTAAAAAATGTAGTTCAGTTTTTATCCACCATGCGCCCCTTTCAAATGTTATATTAGCCACTGCCACCCTTAATTACTTTCTGCAAGTCATTATCCCCCACCCCCCTTTTCCCTGATTTTATTTTTTAACAGTCATTGTTAGTCAAGCCTGCATCTAGACTACTTCAGTAAGTCCATTTATTTTAATTTCTCATATTTTCTCAACCTCTTCCTTCGTTTATTGTTATGCCAACTTTATTATTTTGCTTACCTTTCTATTTTATCATTTTCCTTTTCATATAGATCCCTTATACCTTTTTTAATTCCTAATAAAAAACATCTGTTAATAAAATTGTAACATTAGTTTGTATTGTTGTATTAGTTTACAAAATTTTTAAATTTATATTATTCAATTTAAATTATTTAATTACTCTATTACAACTGTATCTTCGACTAAACTTCACTACTATTTTGTATTCAATTATCTAGTTAACTACAAATTTTTTTTCTTGTTTCTTTTTCATTTTTAAATTATGTTTATTATTTATTTATTTTTTTTATTTTTTTAATGTTAGTATCATCTTGGTCACATCCAATTTTTTGTTATTTTAGCCCTGATGAAGACCTGCAAGGCAGGTCGAAACGTTGGCACGCCAAAATATAAGTTTTTCATTTAAAAACTGGCTGTGTTTATTCAACCTTGACTGCACCCCTGACAAATTCATTTCCTTAGTTAAAACTAACAGTCAACAATACAACCATCATCATTTAATATATTGATGTGCAAATGTGAAAAAATGGTAGGTAATACGCCTTAATAAGTGTGATATTTGGATTTAGCGCCCCTCATCGTTGGCCTGTGTAATTAATAAAGAAATTAATTTATTTTTTCGTTCACAACTAAATGATTTTTAAAGGTCTTGGATTAAACTTTAAAATGATTTTACATTACTGAGCTTAGATCTAAATAATGTTCTCCCTTGAGTAGAGCAGAAGTGTACAAGCCATTTTAGCTGCAAAAGGTATGCCATGGTATTATAGTACTGGGTATGTTCTAAAGGTACGGCCTTGGGTAGGAATATATGGTTGGCAATGAATCATTACATATAGGCTTATCTGATCGATTTCCTCGAAGCAGCTATACAATTTAACTTGCCTGTACTTCCGTGCTGTCCATTGGAGCCCGCACACCTACAGGGAAATAACTAACTTACGAGTTAGTATCTAGGATTAAATTTTCTTAATTACTAATAATTAATAAGTATGAGAAAACACATAAAATTAGAATGGTAAACTAAAAAAAAAACAAACGATCGTATACACTACAAAATACAAATAGAGACATATACCTATAGTTTGAACTATACCTTGACTTAAGAACAGTTGTATCTTAATTTCACATTTATTTTCTTTTTAACGATACAAACATAAACGTAAATTTAGATTAATAGAGGCTTTCATTTATAGTTATGTTTATATGTTATCATATTACAGACTATTAATAGTTAAATTAAACTGCTACGATAAATCATTCATCTTCAAAACGTAGGATATATAATTTACTATAAATATTGATGTAAATTCCGGACATTCCACTTCACAATCAAGCAATGTCAATGTGGTGGATGTTCTCTCCTCCGCATTGAGCGCAGAATGTACAGCACGGGAGCCTTTCTCGACGTGGAACAGGCTTTTGACCGAGTCTGGCACCCAGGACTACTTTACAAACTTTGCAAATTTCTTCCTTCAACGTACTTCCTAATTATCCGTTCCTATCTTAGTGATAGAACTTTCTAAGTAAACCATAAATTTTCTTATTCTCCCCTCTTTACCCAATCTTCCGGATAAGGTAGTATCCTAGGCCCCATCCTCTTCACGGTGTATACAGCAGACATCCCAACTCATTCTACCACTGCCCTCACCACTTATACTGATGACATATGATTCTTATCAGTGAACAATGATCCCTTCATTGCCTCCCAAACACTCCAATCCCATATCCTAAACATTCAAGAATGGTGTCAAAAATGGAGAATTAAAATAAATCTCATTGAATAACCTTTACCCTTCGTCGTAAACCTACGACTTCTTGTCCTGCAGTATCCTTTAATAATATTCCACTGATCCCTGTTAAACAGATCCACTACTTAAGACTATATGTGCATAAAACACTGACAAGGAATCCACACACGAGACTTAGAAGACAAGAAACTGCTCGTAGTTTCCGACTAATTTAACATTTACTAGACAAGCGTTCAAAGCTCCCAATAAATTACAAAGACTTACATAATTACATTATTACATGACAATAAATAGACTAATTTGGACATTCAGAGTTGAGGTCCACTAAACATTTCAATTCTTGTCGTATCCAATCCTTACAATCCAAAGTCCATCGTAAAATGCCCCTTATTATGTTACAAACAACCTTATCGATAAAGGCCATAATGTTCCATATGTTGCAGATACCAATCATTTTATAGTAAACTCCATTCTTACTCGAATCCACTATCCTGTTCCTCCTCTAAAAACTTAGGAATCATTATTGACCAAACCTTTCCTGGAAGCCTCAAATCGCCCAAATAGCCCGAAAATCCTCAAATTATTTCATTGTTCACGCCATTTCCTTTCTCAACCCTCACAAAAACTCATAGTTTCCTTATTCATTTTTCCTCAGTTTGATTATGGGTGTGTATGGGGGCCTCTCGATAGGCCTCTGGGACAGATTACAACGAATCATGAACAGTTTTATCAGATTTGTTTTCGGAACCCCGAGACGTTCCTATGTTTCGCACCTCTACACTGCCTTGGAGTGGCTCAATCCGTCCTCCCGTAGACAATATTTCCTGGGCACTTTCCTGTACCATGTCATTAATAACCATTGCCCACCCTACATCTATAACCTGTTAAAATTCAAGTCTTCCGTCCACCCAAATTCATAACAAGGATTTTTTACTCCCTTTAAAAAATCCTTAGCTTTGCCGTCCTTCAGAAGGGACGTAAAATGGGGGTCCCGAGCCTGTGCGATGTCAGGTACTCGTTAAAGATCCCTATCCTAATTATACCTGGATAGGCAAAATTTAGGACTCCCACCGTAGCATCCCCCGATTAGCCATAGCAGCATAAAGCGACGTTAAACGAAATAAACAAACAAACAACTCATAACATAATCACGTTCCTCTGACCTATATACTCCTTTCCACCGAACAGCATTATACCAACACTTCTTCTAAGCTCGATTCACTACCCTCTGGAACACGATACCTCCTGAAATTGAACCATGCTTCTATCTTAAACTCATTCAAAACTCTCCTATTCCAATATCTCCTTAAATCCCAGTTAGATGCCGCCAATATGAGTGATAATTAAAAACCAAGTTAATCAAGCTCAGCATATCCGATGCCAATGGATTTGCCTCAATAAGCATTCATTGTATAAATTTAAATTTGTTTTTGTTTTTGACATATGTTTCCCTTACAATTGTTTTGTTTTTTTCTCATATAAGTATATATTCATGTCATTGTATAAATTAATAGGTGTGTACAGGTATATGTGAACACCTATATCTACATAAGTTGTAAGAAGATATGTAAATTATGTTTTTATGTTTATGTAAATATTTCGTCTTTTCAACACTAAAGTAGTTCTTAAATATTTTCTATATATTTTTCGTTACTATTCATTATCTGTACTGTATTTTATTGATTTTTTTTATATATTTCTTTATTTTTCTCGAACACATTGTAATTATATAAGCATTTAATTATCATATCATCATATTGTTATTATTATCATTATCTCTTTTCTCTCTCTGTTTTTTCTTATTTATATATTTATACCAAAAGTGCTATTTTCCATTGTATACACTGTCCAGTAAAATAAGGATTTGCCAAAGAAAAAAATGCGAAACTTTTATTCTCAACGGATCTTTATATTTTTTGGGGAACTAAATCCGAATCTGAAGTTTGCTACCACGGCAACCATCGGCTTCATATTCAAAATCGTAAAAAACCGCCAAGAAAGTCTTCCAATATTAATTGTAGCTGGAACTAGTACCTACATAATGAAAAACAGAATTCCGAAATCCGACCACTTTTCGTGACGTTACGTTATTGGGAAAAAATGGAGAAATTGGCCAACTTGCCGTCAGTCCCACAGCTCCGCGAAAACACGTTTGTCGTACTTTTTTGGCTATAACTCTGAAACTATTTGTCCGATACAACATTACTTTTTTTCATCTTAAAGCTGATTAAATTTACTATAAGAATTTATAAATGTAGTTTTAATGAAATCCCATAAAATGTACGTGCCGGCCCGGTAATGAAAACGTACTGTTGTAAAATCCAAGTGTTTTATTGGCACATTTGTCGCTCTATCTCCTCAAATATTTGTTCGATACCAGATTTCTTTTTTCTATCTCAAAGCTGATTAAATTCGCTATCAGAATATATTTAAATTATATTAAAAAAAAAAAACATGTGGTTTTGGCAAAATATGTAAAAAAGTAGAGTGTGTGGGTTTTCACGGTTTTAATTATAAGTTACATACATAGGATAGTAAATTTAACCATCTTTTAGTGTATTAAATTTTTCAAGTTTTGGAGTTATAGCGAAAATGTTCCAAAAAAACATGGATTTTACAAAAGTAGTGATTTTCAGCGTGATTTCAAGAATTTTAATAAAAATTTCATATATAAGATCTAATTTTAAATTTAACCACCTCTCAGAATGAAAAAAAACATTTTGAATCGGACGAATACTTTCGGAGTTATAATGAAAAATGTGCCAAAAACCATGGATTTAACAATAGTACGATATTTTAGGCGTCTGGAATGCATATTTTAAGGACATGATTATAAATAAAATATATATTCCAGCAATGAGAATGGGATCTCAAATATTTGAGCAGTTAGAGGGACAAATGTGCCAAAAAACACTTGAATTTTATAACAGTAAGTTTTTATTAGCGGGCTGGGATGTACATTTTACGGGGTTTAATTAAAACTTCATTTATAGATACTAAATAGTAAATTTAATCAGCTTTAAGATGAAAAAATGTAATGTTGTATCAGACAAATAGTTTCAGAGTTATAGCCCTAATACATTTATTTTTTTTTTTTTTTTATGAGAAGAAGATAGTCAGGGATGCAGTCAAAGTAACACCACTTCAAAGAAGAATTCTTTAATACGTGCCAACGTTTCGACCTGTTGCAGGTCTTCTTCAGGGCCACCGAACCACACTTGTGAGGAGAAGGACGATGACTGGAATTTTTTTTTACTTCGGACCACGTACTTTTCGGCGAGGATCTTCTTTCTTTTCCAGAATTCTTTCATTTTCTGACTATGAGCCAGCTTTCTCTCCTCTGTCCATTTGGTCCCTGTGGTCTTCTTAATGGTAAGGAATACTGAAAAAACTCCCTGTCGGACAGCTTGTCGGAACTGCAGTCGGTCCTTTGTTTTATCGAGTGGGATCCCTAGTTGTTCCAGGTCCGACTTCACTGATGTTCACTTGCTCTTGGAAGCCTTGCCTCTACCTGCCACAGTAAATATTCTGTTTGATAATCTTTTAGGATTCGTGTGGGCCGAGTGTCCATAAAATGTCGGTCGCCTTTTCCTTATGCATGTCAGGATATCTTCTTGGTATTTATACAGCTCATCATTGTGCCTTATCCTGTAGGTGCCATTCTCTTCCCTGATTGGTCCTAGTCTCCTTCTCAGGATTTTCCTCTCTTTGATCTCTAGCTTCCTGAGTGAGCCCTTCCTGGCTATTACAAGACACTCGGAGGCATACAGAACAGCTGGTTTTACTACATTGTTATAGTGTCTTATATTTAGATTATTGGAGTCTATGGCTAGGTTCTCGGTCTGGTTCGCAGAGATCCATTCTCCTAGATACTTCAATGCAGGTTCTTTCCGAATGCTGTTGTCTTCTAAGGGAATTTTAGAGGGAGATTCCTTGATGTTAGTCATGAATTCTGTCTTCTGGATGCTGATCCTCAAGCCCGTCTTAACAGCTACACTGTGCAGGCTCTGTAGTATGTGTGTAGCCTCTTCAATATTGTTAGCCAGTAAAGCGAGGTCATCGCCAAAGGCCAGGCATGGTACATTAAGGTTATCTTTCTTGTACCAAAGCTTCAGTCCAGCTCCCGGTGGTAACATTGCCGTCCATTCCCTTATAATTTTCTCCAGGACGCAGTTGAAAATAATGCACGAAAGACCATCACCCTGTCTGATCTTGATTTGATTGATTTGATTTTATTTTTATTGCTTTATAAATACAATTTTTAGAGCAATGAGTTGAGAGATGTTATACAATTTAGAATTATTTTAACAAAAATAAAATAAAATAAGAAAATTATTTACAAACTAAACAAGAGATATTAACCCAAAATTTGATCTAACTATATACATGATAAATTAATGCATAAGTATACATAAAAATGAAAAAAACAAATGGCAGACTTTTAATACAAAAACAAAAAGTAAATGGAAAACTAGTAATAAGTTAAAGCAAACTATTTCTTAATTTCAGACAATATTTCATATAAAAAAATAAATTATTTAAATGTTTTTCATTATCTATTGTCAGCCATGAACATAACCAAAAGTCATCATCTTCTGCGGAACGAATTCTTCTAAAAAACCTTTTCCTGTATATCTCATAAACTGAACAATTCATTATTAAATGGTGAAGAGAATCTGGTCCTGAGTTACACATCGGGCAGGGATTTTCTGTATTAAAACTGTAGCTTTTTCTATTGTAATATATTTTGGAGACCCTGGAGCTAGCTAAACGGAGTTGTGCGATAATTCTTAGTTTCTGGATGTCTGAATTCATGACCAAATACTTTTCACCACCTCCAAGAGAGCTAAGGTGTCTGTAATGGGTGTTGTAGTGAGAGTTGACTCCATGTTCAATGTCCACAGACAAATAATGACTCTCAAATGCCATGTTCAGGCTTGAGATATTTTCTTTAACAACATTCGCATCCTGTTTATTCCATATGTCAATTGCGCCGATTCTTTCCAATTGTAGCATTAATTGTTCTGCCCAATTAAAGGGCACGGAAGGATTTCCAATCAATTCGACAAGCCTGCCGTAACAAATCCTTGGAAATTCATCAGTTGCCATATTTAAAATTTTGATCCACCATGTTAGCATCCTTGCAAAAACTTTTACCTGGGTGTGTTTTGTACCTGTTTCCAGCCTGACATAGGAATTTGGGGGTGTTTTTCTGAAGATGTAAAATACCCTTCAGGAATGATGATTGTGATCTTTCAATTATGTCCGGGTAAGCCATACCCCACACTTCTGACATGTACAATAAAACACTCTGTGACAAGGATTCATAAATTGTGATTTTTGAATTCCAAGAACCTGAAGAACTGGCCTGAAGAATTTGCATCACTGCTGCGTTGGCACTTGCTGCTTTAGCCACAAAATATTCAGATGCAGCTCTAAATTTACCAGAGCAAGTCAATGGTACACCAAGATAAGTAAATCGGGTCCTTATAAGCCAGCATTTGCTCTTCATAATACAAGTTCCTCACATTTCCAAGTCGACCTTTGTGGAATGGCATGACAATTGTTTTGGCTATGTTGACCTCAAGTTTATTTTGTTGGCAGTACTCTGATAAAGTTCTCAATTTTAACTTAGCATCAACCCGAGAATCTGCAAGCATAACCAAATCATCGGCATACAGTAGCATTAGGATTTCTTTTGAACTGTTAATACTTATCCCTCTCACATTTCTATCTTCAAAAAATTTAATAATGTCTGAAATAAAGAGCAAAAATAATAGAGGCTCAAAATCTCGCCCTGTAGTACACCCGAGGATACCGGAATTTCAGCTAATACATTGATCCCATCAGAAATTGAAAAGACTGCAGAAGCATAAAAATTCATGAGAAAACGCAGAGTTTTCCCCACCCTGTCTGATCTTACCTTTTATAGATATTATTATCTTCGTTTGAAATTAAGACAGCCAGACTATTGTACAACTTATTATACATGTTTGTTATTCTTAGCGGACAATAAGTCCCAGAATACAGATTATTTTTTTCATTTCATTCTCTTAACTTGCTTCCCAATTCTCAAATAATTCTTCGAGGCGTCTGAAAATAAGATGGTCAAATGACATTCTAATGCAGATTTATTTGTTTGCTAGTGTGTGGTGGTTCTTTACCTGTTATTAACAAGTCATTGCGATCATTTCCCTAAATTTACTTACTGTACATATGTATACAGCTGTAAATCTCAATAAAGAAAAAAAAATTAATAACACCTAGTTACTAAATTGCTTGTCAAATTATTAAATTTCTTATTGCCTGAATTATTTCCTTAGTGTGAAGACGATTGTTATCTTAGATTAGCCTCCTACCACATGGACCTGATTACATCCACAGCTTTGGTCAAAGCTAACTCCAAACTGAATACAGCTAACACTGGACGCCCTATCTTCCATCTCGATATCCAATGGGCAGTGGCTGCTAAAGGAGACCAGATGGGCCCTTCGCTCTATATGGCAGGTCCCTCTTGTAGATTTTATCCTCACGACTTCCTTTCCGACTAACGACTTCCTCTGTACGACCGTTCGTTGTTCTCTCTCGATCCGTTTTATATGTAACATTATAAGATGGTGGTCGATTTGTTTAAATAATACAAATAAACACTAACATTCATTTGTTTGTGCTTATATATAACATACTCCGCATTCCGTGAGCAATGTTCAAAGATTTTATCATTAATTTTTTTTATTATTTGTTCGGTCACTCTTAACGTCAGACGCTGTTGAAATTTGGCTCCGGCTTCCAAAATCCATTTTAGTAAAATCTCAATGCTGATCACTTCTGTAGCATATACTTCGCTTTTCATGCAGCCCCACACATAGAAGTTCATTACTGTTAAGAAAGGCGACTTAGTTGGCCAATGCATCAAACCATTTCTATATATTTTATAGGTAACAGTAATGTTACTGTTTGAAAGAGAAGTAAGAAGCTGCATTCGTAATAACGGATCGTCCAGTAAAATAAGGGTTTGCCTAAGAAAAAACTGAAGATTTAATTAGGTCTCTTGAAACACACATGCCAGAATGCTAAATATCCCGTACTTTTATGAAATCCATGTTTTTTTTTTTTGCTCAATTGGCCGAAACCATTCGTCCGATTTAAAATGTCTTCCTTTCATCTAAAAGCTGATCAAATTTACTATTAGGTCATATATATTTAATCCATATTACATTCCGTGAAATACCCAGGCTAGCATGCTTGGGCAAAATATGACAGTTGAGTGGCTGGCGTGACTATTTCACGGGATTTAATATAAGTTACATATGAATTATCTAAAAGCAAATTTAACCAATTTGCTTAAATATTTAGAATTATTATTATTAGGGATATTTAGAATTCTGGCATGTGTGTTTCTGGAGACCCGATTAAATCTTCATAGAGCCTAATAGTAAACTTGACCAGCTTTTAGATAAAAATAAGAAATTTCGAGTCGGACATATAGTTTCGGAGATATAGTGAAAAATGTTTTTAAAAAACGTGGATTTCTCGACAATAAGGCTCTTTTAAGCGTGCTTTTAAGGGACATTATTAGAACTTCATATTTAATAGTCTAATATTAAATTTAATCAGCTTTAAGATGAAACAAAGTAATTTTGAATCGGACATATAGTTTCGGAGTTATAGACAAAAAAGTACGAGTTATCGCGAAAAAGTGGGACTGACCGCAGGTTGGTCAATTTTGTGCAAAATTGACGGCTTCCATTGCCTCTCAGCTTTTGAAAAATACAATTGGTCAAAATCAAAACAGATTTTTTCACGATAAATTTAGAATTTTAAAATTAATAAAGTGCGGTAATGCCAAACTGGATCTTAGTAATGACATCCCACAACATTTTTAGTTGTTTTTTTTTTTTCGGTAGCAGTCAATTTCGACATGGAATATTAATTAATAATAAAATAATTAATAAGAAAAATTAATAAAAATGTACATTACCGTAAAGTTTATGTCATTACAGCGCTAATGATTCGGGCGTGAGAATGGCATGGGTTTTTAACTTGGTAATGACATATGCATGCATTTTGTTCGGTACAATCCGCTACGATTAAAATTAAAAAAAAGTATTGCGTGTGCCAAATGTTTAGGAACAAATGACAGTCAAAATAAAAATAAAGCCAATGAAATAATTTGAAAAGCAAGAGAGATAATACTAGTTGTGGTAATGACAACAATAAAGGTACGTGACTTACCTCTCAGGTTGTAAACACGTGTGAGGGAACTACCAAACTGACTATCGCTTCGCCACTATGGCTGGTTTTCAGCAAAAGGTGAACCACTACATTTTGAAAAAAAATTCCCAACTTTTCTATTTCTTAAAGTTGATTTCCCTACAAATTTATTTCTTGATTGGTAATGATATCATAGTGATGGGACCAAGTTTGTAGCAAAATAAACAAACTACATTATTACCAAAACCACAAAAATGAAAACATTTAGAATCTTTAGGTTATCCTTAATGCGAGGAAATAAATTTCACTTCCATTCGCCATAGTTAACGAAACCAAAGTGGTGAATGTTTAGTAAAAAACTATGAGTGTGACACTCCGTAGTAATGACATTTTCAACTATAAGCAATTTTCAAATTAAATTACTCGTTTTTATTTCATGTTTAATATTTTATTATAAAAAAATGTTTCACCACTCTAATATCATTGGGCAAAAGTTAAGGTAGGACTTAGTTAACTGTTTAATAATCTTTTGGGACTAAAAATTTCCCGTAACCTGAAGATCACCCATATATTTATTCTTTTCATACCTTTTTTACTCTCCACAATTTAGTCATAACTTTTTGTTCGTTTTCTTCTTCTAGCCCTGATGAAGGCTTGAAATGAAAGTTGAAACGTTGGCGTTACAAATTAAAAACGTATTTTTTAAATGGTGTATATCTTTATGACTGCATACCCCAACAATCTACTTCTCTAAATACTTAACAGCCAACTATACCTTATCAATAATTTTCAGACAACTAATTATTGCTATGTGTGAAAATACCATTGAAGAAATAATGCTCAATTGCATACTACAATAAAAAAATGTCATCGATAAATAAATAAAAATTTAATTATTAGTCCAAATTATCTGATTTCTATAATTAAAAGAGTTGGTGAACCCGTGATAGGGAATGCTAGTGATAAATAATTTGATTTTAAAACTCTCTAAAACAGCTGAAGTCATATATAATACATAGCAGTAATAAATTCATCCTCCAAAAATTACGACCCAAAATGGCACGTTCCCTACGACAAATGTAAATATAAATCCGAAAAGATGTAAATGAGCAAGGATTAGTGATGATTTACAATTTGTGTTGAGCCAAAGAGGAAACCATCACTCTTGAAGACTCCTGAGGACACAGGTGCCATTGGCCAAGTGCCATCAATCTTCTCCGGGACACCTTCACTTTCGAAGGTCCTCTTCCATGATCCATTGTTCCTTCTTATAGTAACCGCTGTAGGAGCATTAGTCTCTGGGGACGTATTAAATATTTACTAATTTATATTTTATTAATTTTAAAAAGCTTGCTGTACTAAATGTCCAATTCTGACTAAGAGATAGGACAAAACGGCCGAAAGTCGGTATTAACCGGAGATTTCAATAAAGCACATTTTTCATCATTAAAAGAGTATTATAATAATTTTTAACTGACTTAAAAAAAAAAAAAATAGGAGTGCTTATACTTTATAAGTTATAAGGATTTTTTTTACAAGCTCTAGCTCTGTTGTAATTACTCGGATCGAAAATTTGCCTAAAATTCCCAAGTCAGAAATTCAATGGAAAATAGTTGTTCTATATTATTTGTCGCTAGGACGTACCGTTAAGGACCTAAATTGGTTTGAATGAAAAAAGTCAGGTTGTAACGTTTTTCTCTGTTGGTGTCAGCTGTGATCGAAAATTTGCTTAGAGTTTCCCTATTAGAAATTAATTGGAAAATATTAGTTGTTATAAGTATAACTTTTGTCACTAGGACTTACCGTTTAGGAGCCATATTGGTTTGAATGACAAAATTCACGTTTGAAGCCGCCATTTTGTCTCAACTTTGTTTATTACAAATAATGATTCAATTTTAACTTAATATAATTAATTTTTTTATTATATTTTCTTAGTTTTTTATTATATTTTTTAAATTATGTTTTTTATTAGGTATATATTTTTTATTATATATTTTTATTATTATATTTTTTATTATATATATATTATATATATATATATATATAATATATATATATATATATATATATATATATATTTATTCAAATATTGGTATTGTATACATATTCTATATTTCATATTGTTTATGTATATTAGCATAGCTCTTTTTTTGTTCTATTTAATTTTTTTTTTTTTTTTTTTTGTTCTTTTTTTCATTTTATATTTTTATTTCAAATAACCTTTACCCTCCGTCGTAAACCTACGACATCCTGTCCTACGGTATCCTTTAACGATATTCCACTAATCCCTGTTGAACAGATTCGCTACCTAGGACTCCATTTGGACAAACGTCTCACTTGGAATCCACATACAAGACTAAAACGACAAGAAACGGCCCGTCGTTATAGACCACTCCAACACTTACTAGACAAACGATCAAAGCTTCCAATAAATTACAAGAGACTAATTTGCATGACAGTTATTAGACCTATATGGACATACGGAGTTGAGCTTTGGGGCTCCACTAAACCATCCAATTCTTCTCGAATCCAATCCTTACAATCCAAAATCCTTCGAAAAATCCTTAATGCTCCTTACTTTGTCTCGAATAAACTTATCCATAAAGACCTCAATGTTCCATATATTGCTGATTTAGCCCAAACCAGATACCAATCCTTTCATATTAAACTGCACTCCCACACGAATCCATTAGTCTCTCAACTTGCTTCTCATTCGATACCTGATAACCCACCGAGACGTCTGAAAAGAAGATGGCCAAGAGACCTTTTAGTTTAGAACATTTTTTGAAGTGCTACTATTGTGAGTAGTTCTTCACAAGTGATTTACATGTCATTATAATCATTTCTTCAAATTTACTTGATGTATATTAATGTACAGTTGTAAATATCAATAAATAGTTTAAAAAAATAAATAAAATAAAATTTTTTATATCTTTTTTTTTTCTTCTCTTATTGTACATATTATGTGAATGTAATCATGAGGTCATCTATATTACTTATTGCCCACATTTGTGGCAGATTATAATAATTGCTCAATAAATGATTATATATATATATATATATATATATATATATATATATATATATATATATATATATATATATATATATATATATATATAGTATATATATATATAATTAATCATTGAAGTAATTTGATCTTTTAAATTTTAAACTGTAAATTGGGAAAAGCAGTAAATTATAGCTTGATAATACTCATGATCTATTGTTTTTACTAGTCAGGAAAAAAATGATTTGTTTTTTGTTTTTATAATTCATTTTTCTTTGATTTTCCAGACAGGCCAGTAATTCAATCGTCGTATTCAAGGACAATGTTGAAGCATGATTTTCATTTGATTAACGTATATATCTCTGCCGGAACGAAATCAAAGCCATCAGAAACGGTAATCCACTCAACTGCGTCGTTAAACAGTAAGTAATGAAAAATCGTGAGGAAGATTTCAGCCTTAATGATAAGGAAGGCCGTGGAAAATCTTGATCATGACGGCAGTCGTACCAACCTGATTTAAAGAAAAATCAAGAAGCGTACTAAAAAAAGTTCTAATTTAGTTATTGAAGTAATTTAAACGCTGTAGGTATTACTATTGGGTTGTTTCACATGAAATGTCCGTTTTCAAGGTAAAAGGGATTTTAGTAAAAATACAATATGAAAACAATATAATTTTATTCGAAGTATTTACCTTTTTTCTACACATTTTTCCCAACGTGACTACAACTTTTTTATCCCGGATTTGAAAAAACTCTGAACTTTGAAGTGAAACAAAATCTGAAAACGCACTTTTGATTTCAGCATCATTTGCAAAAATTTTTCCTCTGCAGAAGTTGTCTAAATTCCTGAAAAGGTGACAATCTGTTGGAGACAAGTCGGGAGAATATGGTGGGTGCGGAAGAACTTCGTACCCCAGCTCTTTCATTTATGCATGGTAAGTTTTGAAACGTGGGGTCTAGCGTTGTCGTGTAGGAGTATAGGGCCCTTCCGATTTACCAATCCAGGTTGTTTTTTTTCAACAATTTTTCGTGCATTTGGCCAATTTCTTTGCAGTGGGTTGTAGAGGTAATGGTCTCACCTCTAGGCAAAAAGGAATAATGTATGATTCCAGCTATGGACCACCATACTGTAACCATCAATTTTTTCGGGTGCAAATTTGGTTTTGGCATTTGTCCTGGGCTTTCGTCGATGTTTAACCACTGCCCTGACCGACGCTGATTATCATAAAAAAAACTAAAAAATGTTTAAACTCATAAAAAATATTACACGAAAATCGCGTGTTTCCATGTTCATATTTGAAGGTATACTAAACAGTGTGTAATTGATTGGGAAGCTAATGTTTATAAAAGAAAAGTAGAGGATTAGTAACTGCTTGATTATGATATGTGAACTTTGAAAGTTAACAACAAAGACTCGCAAAATCCTCTATGTATTTCAAATATTAAAAAAATCGGACATTTCATGTGAAACAACCCAATAGCTCTGAACTAACATATTTTAAAACAGTATTTTAATATCTATTTGAAAAATAATTAGTATATTATATCCAGATACTTACCTTCTGCATTTTTTAATCAATATAACCATATTATATACACGTTCAAAAAGGGAATTATGTAAACAGATATAGTTTACTTGGTATATTTAATGGGTTTAATAAAAAAAAGTAAAATTTTTAATACGCTTTTATTAACTTGACCTGTATGTAACGGAATCTTTCATTGTAATTCTCACTAATTTCCAGAAATCTCATTAACTTAAAAAGCTTCAACGACAATACAATAATTGCACAACTTTGTTTTAATGTTCCCACTTAGTCTAGTTAAACTACCCCAAAATGGGGGTCTGCCTTGCAAAAGGTGAAGTATCAGGTTTCACATTTTTATATGGTCCAGGTGGGTCCTGAGAATAAAATATCAAAAATGAAACTAAATTTGATAAGGGGAATATTTTAGGGGGCAAAAAAAAAAAAAAAAAAAAAAAAACCCAAACTTTTTGAACTTTTTTAAGATTTTGAAAAAATAAAAAAAAAAAAAAAACATAGAAAAATGCTTTCAATCGAAAAAAAAAAATGTTTCATTAAAAAAAAAAATAAAAGTTTATTAAATTGTGCGTCTAAAGACATCCCTTAAACTGAATTCGATTTAGGCGTTAAGCCACAGTCGATTGTCAAACATCGAAGAATTTTGCCAAGTTTAAAAAGTTAGTTTTGTCCATGTTTAAGAATCCATAACGCAGAAATGGCTAATTCAATTAAAAATAATGAGGTGTAATTACAAAAGCGATAATTCTCCCATATTTACCTGTGGTTATTAAAAATCAGATCGCGGGTTTGATGTTGACATGATTGTAAAGGGATAAAAATCCTTTTATTCATCGGAAGGGACGTATTTGCGACGTTTCATGGTCACTCGTTGATCCCTATCCTAATTATTATAGGCAAAATTTAAACTCCCTCCTACAAATCGTCCGATTAGCCATAGCAGCAAAAGTACAAGATTATTAAAAAATTTCATGATTGTCTAAATAATATCTTTAATCGACGTTTCAAGTCTTGTCACTGGTATCATGTCAAATCTCAAAATCGACTAAAAGTCTTGTCACTGGTATCAAAAAATAAAAACTCTATTTAAACTAAAATTTTTGCTCATATTTCCACCTTCATTATCACTGTCCATTACCTTTGGACCTATTGCAGTAATGGACAGTGATAATGAAGGTGGAAATATGAGCAAAAATTTTAGTTCAAATAGAGTTTTTATTTTTTCGTTATTTTGAGATTTGACATGATACCAGTGACAAGACTTTTAGTCGATTAAAGATTATTGTGGAAATGGATCTTGTATTTTTGGACATTTGTAAGAGCTTGATAATGTGGCAATGACCATGAAACGTCGCAAATAATGAAATAAAATATTATTATTGGACAATCATGTAACATCATATGATTTTTAATAAATAAATATGGCAGAATTATTGCTTTTGTAATTACACCTTAATAATAATTTCTCCTTGGTAATTGATATATTGTATAGTATAAAAAATAATGTTATACACTAAAAGTTATACATTATTTCATTTCGTGCAAGATAGGATTTTTAAAGTAAACAATTGCCCATTTCTGCTCTGAGATATGTCAAAAAACAAAACAAATATTGGTGGTTGATTTTGAATAAACCGTGTAAAAAATAAAAGTAAAAAATATATTTTAATTACTTCAAAACAAACAACATTAAAGGACAATCAACGAAATTATCGATACTTATATGCCTATTCACAATTTATGATCAGTTATTTTTGGCATCGGTGCCAGCCAAGAAGGGCAGTTTAATCCTGCCTTTGCAACAAATTTTCAGAACTTCTTTACAAATATCAGCTTTCTTTTGAATTCCGTTTGTTTTGGTTGGCACCGACTCCAAAAATAACTGATCATAAATTGTGAATAGGTATATAAGTATCGATAATTTCGTTAATCGTTCTTCAATGGCCGTTTGTTTTGAGGTAATTAAAAATTTTTTTTTTTTTATTTTTTATCAAGTTAATTTTTCGATATTGACGGAATAATCACTTAAAAAATTGACGGAATATACAAAAAATAAAAAAATACAGTCGATTTGAGAACCTTATCCTATTTGAAGTCGGGTTAGAAATTAACGTTATTTAAGGTTTAATCATGAAGTTGGATTTATTTATTTTTCTTCTAAAAACAAATTTGATTTTTTTGATTGTTAGTGGCAGTATGCTTGTTTACTTTTTTGAATTCTTAGTTCAAGTTTGTACATGAAGTTTAATTATAAACTTTTATTAAAAAAACTATTAATTAATTTAATAAACTTTTTCCATAAAAAGTATGAACACATCTGAAGTATAAGGATAAGAAATTAATATTATTTAGGTTTAACAATAATGTTGGATTTTTTTTTTTTTTTTTCTAAAAACAATCTTTATTTTTCGATAATCGAAGATTACTAGTCCAAGTTTGAACCTATAGGTTTAATCTTGTACCTATAGGTTTAAAAGTCGGTTTTTGTTTTTTTCCTTTAAAAATTTCTCAATTAATTTTAATAAACATTTTACGGGACCACCTTTGAATTATAACCAACGGGTTATAAAAATAATCACCAAAATTTATTCATAATTGGAAAAATAATCGCGTAAAAACATTTAAAAACAAAAAATAAATGAATAAACAGTCGAATTGAGAACGCATTGGTTGGTACGAAAAAACAAATATTATATTATAATAATTCATTTATACATTTGTATATTATTTCTTATTCATTTGAAAAACAGCCAATAAAATATATTTAAAAATAAATTATAGGTAAATCTGTAAAATGAAAAAAAAACTTCTGCTTACTCGCTAGTTCGGGTTACTAGAGTTTTCGGATTCCACTGCATAATTTAAACAAGAAGACAAAACAATGCAGTCCTTTTCATTAATTTAGTGAAAGCTCATCAGTATAGTAATCAGAAGTTATATGTTTGAAGAAATAGCCTTTTTTTCTATTGTTATTGACACTTGGCTTTTCAGATAATAAAACTTTTTACAGTACATTCGATAAAAATCGCTGAATTTTTAATCATGTTGAAACAACTCTAAGGAAGCAGCTCAGCTACGGTGGTAAAATTGAATGTGTCCAGAATTTTCTTTTTCTTCTCATCCTACATAATGTGAATAAAAAAAAAAAAAAATCAGACAATAATGCTAGAAATACCATGACTTGAAATAAACTGTTGAGTAAACAAATTTCAAAATATTGTAACACTATTAGCAGCTCAAACTAAGTTTATTAACAAAGACAAATAATTACGCACATACAAAACAATAATAACAGTGCACATAAACAAACTATAAGAACAACTAATTACATTACAACAGAATTAAACTCACACTAATACGTTTACAACTTAAACAATGCAGACTGATTCTCAAACTACAGGCAAATATGAGTCCCTAGCCCACTTAAATTCAATGAAGTAAACTTCATTAAAATATTGTTTCTAAATCGATTTATATTATATGAATTATTGATATTGAAATTATTTGGAATTTTAGTGTTTAAGGGTTACATTTTTAGGTTATTCCACATTTAATATCGTCGTGGTTTTACCCTATGCTTGGAACTGCAGTTATGTAAATAATAATGGGTAATAATTTTAAAATCTAATGGTAGAAGAATGTGAAAATGTGTTTTTCGGGATTATTATAATATAACTCCAAGTATTCAATCCCCGAGTTATTTTATTCTTGTCCCCGTCACTTCTTAACTTTGGCGTGGCATTACTAAAACAAATTAATGTAATATAATTGGAGGGAACTTTGTTGGAATTTCAGAGATTTTTTATTTGTAGTGGCAGCTCTGTTTCTCATGGACGAAACAGTTCGTAACCTCACAACCATTCTACGTCGGAATCTTTATTATTAATTATCAATTTACCATAGCTGTAACATTAACATACTTATCACTAGTATTCACCTTCTAACACGTCTGTAGTCCCCCATCAGCCTTATAATGCCCCCTTATAATGATGTCGAGAGCCTTAAGGTGACAAGGCAGCCCTTAGAGTATTCAGATCAGTTAGGAGCTGACACAGGCGGAGATAGTACATCTATGGGCCTGCCCCGAAGTGGTCACGTGGCATCTAATTTACATCCCGCATCTGACATCTGGACCACCAGCGCTAGTACCCTTTATTGTAATTGTAACTTGGGCTATATTATACAATTAACATAATTTATTGTCTCACTCATCAGCTGATTATAGCTTCATTGGGAAATACAAATTGACTGTTACACTTGCTAATAATTATGTTTAACTGATTATATATAATTAACTTAATTTTTAATATTTTTTTAACATAAGTGGGTTTATTTAAATGTAATACTATTTCATTAAAAATATTTTTCTATTAATAAAAAATTATCGATTTTCAATAACGTATATCTCGAAAAACGTTGAAAGCTCTAAAAAAAAATATATATATACAATATAGGGTGTCCCGAATTAAAATGGCAAAACTTCAGGAACTTATAGGGGACCGAAAAACTAAGACAAAAGTCCTTTAGAGATTTGCTCGTTTTTGCTTAGTTTTAGAGAAAATCGCAAAAAAAGAAACAAAACAAGTTTTCAATTTTATACTTATATATTTACATTTATATCTATGTTATGTTCTTTTTAATGTAAATATTGTTCAAAATGTTGTCCTCTTGCACCAATGCAAGCATTACATCTAGCAATCACTTTATAAATTGCAGCTAAACATTGTTCTGATGATATTTGGTGCACTGCATCTATGATTCGGTCTCTTAATTGCTCTCTTGAGTTGATTGACACCGAATAAACTTCCTGCTTCAAGGTTCCCCATACGAAGAAATCCATGGGTGTCATATCAGATGATCTGGGTGGCCAAGGTACTACTCCTCCACGTCCAATCCATCGTTGTGGATAATTTATACCCAGCCAAGCTCGAGCAACTCTGCTATAATGAGCTGGACATCCATCGAGTTGGAACCATATTTGAATCCGCTGCTGTAAGGGAATGTCATCTAAATAATTAGAAAAGTCGTTCTCCAAAAAATGTGTAAATGTGATACCATTCAATCTTCCAGGTAAAAAATATGGTCTCACCAGAAATCCGTTCCAAGCCAAACGTTAATAGCAAATTCATGCTGAAACCTATTCACTCTAATAGCTCTGGGATTTTCGAGAGCCCATACATGATAATTTCTTTGATTAACAATTCCTCCTCTTGTAAAGGTAGCTTCATCGGTCCATATAATTGTTAATGGAAATAAATTATCATCGCGAATTTTGTCAAGAAACCAGTTACTAAAATTCAATCTCTTGACATAAACTTGAGGTAATAAATTCTGAACTTTTTGAAGATGGTATGGATAGCGATTATCACCTTTCAAAGTTGGCCATATTGCTTGCCGCGATATTGCTAATGCAGCAGATGCTGTTCGGATGCTAGTCTCAGGATTGTTATCGAAGTGGCGTTGGACACAATTTCTTCTCCGATAATCTGCTCTTATTGCTGCCTGGAATTTGGTCGCCTTCATTACGTATTAAGAATGACCCAGTCTCTCGTAGTCTATTAAAAGTTAACGAAAAGACTCGTCGATTAGGCACTCTTCTATTTGGAAATCGGCGAGCATACTCCCGCACCGCTTCTAAAGCATTACAGTTACAGAAAACATACACAAAAATCATATCAGCGTATTCAACATTAGAATATGTATGCCGGATTGTGGCTGATGCTATTCACACAAAAATATCTGAGTAACTAACTGAAGACTGATTTAGGAATTATAATCCTAGAAGGAATCCAAAATGTAAATAAATAAAAGAATGTAAAGGATAACATTAAGTTTTTACATATCTCACTGCCTAGCCTGACGAGCTGTTTTGTTTCGTTTCTTTTTTTTGCGATTTTCTCTAATACTAAGCAAAAACGAGCAAATCTCTAAAGGGCTTTTTGTCTTAGTTTTTCGGTCTCCTATAAGATCCTGAAGTTTTGCCATTTAAATTCGGGACAACCTGTACAATATGCATAAATTTAACATTTGCTACAAGTGCCAAAAATGTATATATGAAATTAAAGTAAGTTTAATGCTCCAATACTTAGATTCTGACATCTTTTCTGTGTAACGATTGTTGAAGGTACTAGGAGGAATGTTTGAGAAAAAGTGTGGTAAAAATGATTTTAAATGACATATATCCCGAAAACGGTTGGAAGTTCAACAAATATGTATAAAATCAATTTAATAGGAAAGTTAATTACCTTTAAATTTTATTCGTAATATATTTTTCTAGAGCCCACTGTTTTCGAGATATAATGGAATAACCCAAAAAAGAGGACCTTCTCCCCTTCCCTCCCGTTAGCTCACTCCTCGATTATATCTCGAAAATGGTTGACTCGTGAGAAATGTGTTACAACTAAAAAATTAAGCTAACTAAATATCCTTTAAAATAGTTTCTATAAGTGTTTGTCAAACTTCAAATGGTTTTCGATGAATACGTTATTGAAAATTGACTTTCGGTCAAACGTTTGCTTCAAGTGTCCAAAAAATATATATAAAATTAAACTAAATTTAATGCTCTACAATTTTGATAAGAGAAACGATCGTGGAAGGCACTAGAGCAAATTTTTGACAAAAAGTGAGGTAAAAAACATTTTATCCTCGAAAATTATCGATTTTCCATAACGTAGATTTTGAAAATGGTTAGAAGTTCGATAAATATGTATACAGTCAATTTTATAGGAAATTTAATTGTCTTTAAATTGTATTTGAAAAATATTTTTCTAGAGTTCATTGTTTTCGAAATATAATCGAAAAACACAAAGATGAGACCTTCTCCCTCCCCCACCGTCGAATCTTCTTATTTACTCCTAACGAAGCCATGAGGTAAAAAATAATCGCATATTTGATGCACTCTACGTTCTACACTATCAAGAGCCACTTCCGTCCCATTCGAAAATGTTGACCACATGGTTATAGTATTAATCACATATATTTTTTTTTCGAAAAAATCGAATGGTATTTATTTTGGGAATTCCATTTTTGTACGTCTCGAAAAAACTTAAAATGATGCCGCAAATACGAGCTCTCTAGGAGCAATAATTTTTTAATAGCGTAATTTTGAATATACTGAGTGAGAACAGAAAATAAGTCTTTTTTTTTTTTTTTTTTTTTTTAAATTATAACTCAAAAACCAAAAGTCAGAAAAATGTAATATTTTATATTTTTACTAGTCTTGGTAAGTACAGCTGCTATACCAAAAATCATAGAAATCGGAGTGGTCAAAGTCTAATTGGTTGATTCGACATGGAATGACCCATATATCATTATTGTCTCGATATTTCATGGACGAGTTGTTATGAATACTACACCAATGACGTACGGCACTCACTATGATTCAGTGACGAACAAATAAACAGTGACGTGAACTCGTAATAAGGCCTTGACATTGACTCACCATCGCGTGGGACGATGTCCTGCTCAGACCGCGATAGCAGTTCCCTCATCCGCCAATTGCAGGGTCCTAATGATACCATGGTTCTTGGCAGGAGTTGGTGGCAGATTTATTAGGCCTAATGAAGGTACCCGGGTTCGAATATTGAATATTTCACTCATGAAGGAGTAATTCCTCTTCTAATAGTGTATTAGGGGTAGTTTGATATCTTCTGGAGGAATGAATGATTGATGGATCGTTCCTGATCGAGGAGGCCTTAATAGAAGAGCCCCAATAGTTTCTGATTCGCCCTTTTCAAAAAGTTAGTAACCAGTGATGTGTTGGTACCAAAATGTTTCGATTCTCTATACCCCTACCTATAACAAGACATCGATTCTCGATTCTTGGTACATATACCTCAAATATATATTTTAAAACAGTATCCTGGAGGACAACAATGGCGGAAGTTATCCATCGGATAACTTAAAAACCGTTATAAAACAGCATCCTTAAGGACGAAAACTAATTCTAATTGTGGATGGAGAGAGTGGCCAAGGATGTCCTTGGCCTCAAAAAATCGTCAGATCCTGGCAGATCTGTAAAGCAGTGTATATATATTTTATATATATACAAATATAAAGCAACGATATACATTATAGGTAGAAATGCCTTCCCCTGTAAAAACAGTCTCATCTGCCTACAAAATTCACCTCAAAAAGTGGTATACAACCTGCAATTAGAAGCTAACCGCAAAATTGAGGTCTATGTTCATTATCATTGATTTTTAAACCTTACATTGAAAATTTAATAAAATAAAATCCTAAATTATAGTAATAAATAAATAAATGGAGAAGAAGATTGTCTTCTCCACTCATCATCCAGTCAACTATACTTTTATCATTAAATAAATAAATGTAATAACATAAGATCCTCTGATCTAAGTTTGTATAATTCAAGGTTACTGGAACTCAACTATTATAGAAAATTTAATGCTAAATCCAAAAATGTGGTCAAAATTTGAAAAATATTTAAGCAAAATGGAGATATTACAACTTCTATAGAAAAAAACTTCAAAAAAGTGTTTGTTTTATTATATATATGCAACAGATTGGAATAGAAAGGTAAGAACTGTGGCAATTTGCTACATGTTTGATGTAGTTTCACCAATTTTTTTTTTACACTAAGAGATACTCACCCTATATAATATATATTATTAATTATAATTCATACAATTCACAAATTCTTATTCACAAAGATAAACACTCCAAGTTTTCATTTATTGATTAAGGAATTTAAAATGTTACTAAGCTCTTCCCCTAAACATAGTAAATGCACTGGATTTGTTTTAATTTAAGAGGATTAGGATTCAAAAAACTAGTATTTATACGTAAATCATTTTTAATATTGGACATATCGGACATATCAATATATATTTATTGATTTATTTTTTTTTTTTTTTTTTTTTTTTATTTATTTATTTATTTTTTTATTATATTTTACTTTTATCTATTTAAAATATCCTGCGGGCGTAGATGACCATAGATGTTTTACGTCCTTTATAAACAACACTAACTAACTGACGAATATGACAAATTGCAATTTTTTTTTTTTTTTTAATTTCGTTCGTTTACCGTTGAAATTCTATCTAGCCTTGTAATTAAATTTCGAATTTAATCTGCAATTTGAAGACCGATATCAGTCAAAATGTCATTCTAAAGAATTTCTAGCATTTTACTATTATGTAGGCGTTATACATAGTTTCAACGATATCTGCTGTTAATAATTTTAAAAAAATGGTATTACTGTCTAAGTCGCGTTATTAAGTTAATTAGATATTGTGGTCATATTTCATTTTCTTAAAAAAAAAAAAAACGAATAAATATTCTCAACAACCTGAAATTCATCTTGCAATCGGATTTGTTTATAATTCTGCACAAAAAAGGCTTGGTCTTTAGGAAAAGAATTCGTGTATAATAATAACAAGATTAAATATCTTAAAGCTATTGCACAAGACACGACCATCTTCGAATTTAGATTATTAATCAATACTATAATATAAAAGGGCACGCCATTTGTCGTTTTATCACTAACCACGAAAAGTACTAAACCAATCTGTGCCAAATCGTAACATCATCTTCTTAGTTCCAGAAAGGTTTGGCAATATTAAAATCTACTGATTTTCAATTGATTTTTTAAGTAAAAAAGCAACAGTATGTGGAAAACAGTGAAGCATGAAAGTCGACCGATAGGTGGCGAGCGGCATTTTACATGAGAGGTTACGAAGATACGGTGTTATATAAAGCTTTAAATTTATAATAAATTTAACTTTTATTCAATAGAATTATTAAAAAATATTTAAATATGTGCTGCGACATGTGGATCCCAGTGAAGTTTAAAAATGTGGTTTAGATCGATATGTGGTTAGCTCTACTCCGAAATATAGTTTACCATGGTAAAACTTCTGAACCAATCTGTATCAAATTTTAATTACATCACCTTCATATTTCTTGGAAGGTTTGCCAATAATAAAATTTACAATAATAAAACTTTAAATGTGCAATATTGAGTTGAAGAAATGAAAATGAAATGAAATGAAAAAATAAACTTTATTCTGGGACTTATTGTCCCCTAAGAATAAAAATAATGCACAATTAAGAGTACAATTGTCTGGCCATTTATTTACAAATTAGATGTTCCAGTAATTAAAGCATACATTTTTTACAGGAAAAAAAAATTAAATTTAATAAAAAATAAAAATAGATAAATATATGAAATAATAATTATAACATAAAATACAATCGTATATATATATATATGCATACACACATATACACATATATATATATATATATATATATATATATATATATATATATATATATATATATATATATATATATATATATGAACGCATAAAAAAAAAAGAAGTATTCATTTGATTATTGACATCTTTGCGGAAGACATCTTTGATTGTCTAAAAGGTACTGGAATAGGTTATTTTTAAAGGAGGTTATGGAAGCTGCTTTACGAATAGAAGTGGGTAAGGAATTCCAGAAGGAGGTAGCACGAATGATGAAGGATTTGTCAAAGGAAGCAGTTTTATGTGAGGGTATATATAGGTTAAAAGGTCGGGATCTAGTGTTTAGGTGGTGGATAGAAGAACGCAGAGTTAATAAATCAAGAATATAGGAAGGGTTTTTGGTTTTTAGACATTGGAATATGAAAGTACCCAGAAAGTATTGCCGTCGAAATTTAGGAAATAGCCACCCAAGCTCAGAGTATCGGCAAGTAACGTGTGACCGCCTAGGGATCCCGAAGATAAATCTAATGAAACAGTTCATCAGTCTCCTCAGCTTTATCTCGAGATCCCCAGACAGTCCCCCATAAACCAAGCAACAGTAATCAAAGCAAGGGAAAACAAGAGAGGACACTAAAAGTTGACGGGTACTCTGGGAAAAGAAATCTCGGGATCTATACAGTTGTTTAAGGATTATTATGGAATTTTTTTGGAAATTTGGGCGATATGGTTATTCCAGGAAAGGTGGTGATCAAAGGTAACTCCTAAATTTTTAATGGAGTTTTGGAACTGAATAGGAAGGTTATTAAGGTAAAGCAATGGGTAGTAAGGAAGGGTATAGAGGATGGGTTTTGAACCGATGAGGATAGCCTTAGTTAAGAAACGAGTCAGTAATAATTTTTATTTCTTCGTAATAAAAATTATTACCTTATCAAAATGTCACTCCTTTGCTTTTTGATATTGTGTGCAAAACTAAAATTCATGAGCCTTTAGTTGAGATCGCGGTTAGTGCAGACAATTATCCGCAAGCCTTTCTTAATAGTCTCTGTCCATCCGGATTAAAAACTTTTACATTTAAAATGAAATCGGATGTCTAATTATGTTTTTACGTAATCTTCAAAGACCTAATCAGTGCAATTTCAACTAGGTTAAAAATTACTGCTATGCGTAAAAATATCATTAAAAATTAATGCTCAATTGCATACTTCAATGCATCATTTTTATCGATAAACAAAAAAAAATATTATATTATAATTAAAATTCTCGAAGTTCTTTACTCATGAGTACAGACGGAGCCGCGGTGGGGGCTTCTAGTACATAATAATTCATCACAAATAAATATAAGTGAAAAATTATAAAGTAAGATGTATATGAGTTCTGTGGAAGGACCTCCCCCACGAGCATAAATATACATAGATAAACAAAGGAGCGTGAACATAAAGAACCGACGTTGGGATATGATGTTGATAATTCGTGAGCTAGCCTCTGCTATGAATGAACTCAGAGACGCCGAGTCGTGCCTCGGGTGTTGCGCAAGGGAACATATGTAGCCCTCTACAGTGCACTCTCCAAGGCCGATCCTACTGATCTACCATATTTCGCCTCAGCTCTTCCTATCTGCATCTTCCTGCATGAATTTCTATTGTCTTCTGGGGAAGTTCGGAATCTGTGGGTCTAATGTTGGCCACGACTTTACATTCAAATGGTAGGATTCAAGGACTCCATTAAGATTCTTAGCTCTCTTAACAATGTAAAGACTTTATATAAATTCATTATCTAGTCATTTACTTATATCGAGAAAATCTTTATTCAAATTTCAATCCCATGTCTCGGCGTATTTGTGCTTTTGTACAGTTAATGCGCAACACATAGATTGGTAATATTTTATTAAATCTTTCCAGTAAAGATATGTCAAAATATTGTATTAAATTAATTTGAATGATCAAACTGCTCGTTGGAATTTTTGAAACAGCAGTTCAGTTAAATCGGCATTAAAACTTTTTTGTGGGGCTAGGCAACAAAAAAAAAAAAAAAAAAAAAAAAAAAAAAAAAACTCGATTTCTTTCTAATTGGGAAAAACAAGAGCCCATGGATATGTCTATCAAAAAATATAATTTTGAGCTAATATAATTAAGCTTTTCCGAATTTACATTTAATAAACAAATTTCTCCAATGATTAATTAAATTAATTAACAATTAACAATTATTCAAAATAAACAAAGTTAAAAACAAGTAGGGGTTTCCATAGGTCATAGCGACAAAGGTTATAAAACAAAATATATCCTTAATTAAATTTCTGATCGGAAAGATGAAAATAAATTTTCGATCCGAGCAGCACCAACAGAAAGTATGACAAAATATTAAATTTTTGAGAGTGAAAAAGGCTTACATATTTGATGCGGAAAAAACGTGACTTTTTTCATTCGAATCAATATAGCTCCTAAACAGTAGGTTCTACCGACTACTGTTATATAACAAACAATATCTTGATTATATTTTTGACCAGGGGACTGTAACATTTTTACCAATTATGTAATATATTGAGAGCTTTGAACGTTTAATTAGTTAGATGTTGAAGAAGTCGAAACGAAGTAATATTTTGATTTAGAATAAAATAAACATAATTTTATAAAAAAAATTAAAAGAAATTTATTCCCGGGTTTAGTGGATGTAATATGGTGGCGATGAGTTATTGCATGAATCTTTGATTGAATATAATATACTAACTACTAGCATCCCCGTCGCGGCTTCGCCCGCCCTCCATTAGTAAGGATAATTTCAACTAAAAATTAAAGTTTTATTTGTTTATCGATAAGAATCTTGTATTTTAGCATGTGGTTGAGCATTATTTCTTCAATGGTTTTTTCACGCATAGCAGTAAGTAATTATTAATCTAGTTATAATTGCACTGATTAGGCGGTTGAAGATTACGTAAAAGCACCATTTGACATATAATTTTTAATTTTAATGTATGAATTGGTAATCAAGATGGATAAAGACTACTAAGAAACTCTTGTGAAAAATAAACTGCATTATCAGTACTTACGACAAAAGGCCCGTGGATCATATTTTTACACACGATATAAAAAAGCAAAGGATCGACATTTTGATTTAGTAATAATTTGTATTCGGCAGAAATAACTTTATTGATTTCATCTGGTTGGATGTTGATTTCGAACTATAAAAGTATATGACAGTGTGGCAAACCTCGGCCCTGCCTCTCAAAATGGTAAATTTTACCATTGCAAAACCTTCCTAGAATTACAAAAATTGTTTATTTAGATGTCGGTACAGATAGGTTCAGTTTACCATTGTTAACTCTATTGTGGGATGGTGCTATACACAATCGTTCGATTTTCAAGCTTCACTGGGATCCACATATCGCACACCATATTTAAATCTTTTTTAATAATTTTCTTTATAGTTTAATAAGTAAATTTTATCATCGATTTCAAGCTCTTTTGTAACCTCTCGCGTAGAATGGCACTCGCCACCTATCGGTCAATTTTCAAACTTCACTGTTGTCCACATACTAACTTTTTTTAATAAAATATAAATTAAAAATCAGTAGATTTTAATATTGCTTAACCTCCTTAGAACTATGAAGATAATGTAGTTAAGATTGGTTCAGTAATATTCGCGGTTAGTGGTCAAAAACAAAAAATGGCTTATCCTTTTATAGAATAGTATAAATTATTATTATAGTAAATTTTCTAATTGTAAATCTTTCAAGAACTATGAAGATGATGTAGTTAAAATTTGGTCCAAATAGGTTCATTAGTTTTACTAAAACGCTATTGTCGCTTGCCACATATTCGATTTTTAAATTTCACTGGAATCCACACGTCACACCACATATTTATAGCTTTTTGGATAACAAATTAATTTAATTTAGTAATTTTATTATCAATTTCTAACTATATTTAACACCGGATCATTGTAACCTCTCTTGAATGGCGTTCGCTTTACAACACACCACATATTTATCGCTTTTTTTAAACAGTAATTTAATAGAAAATATATAAATTTTATTATTGCTAAACCTTCCTTGAACTATGAAGATGATGTAGTTATATTTGGTAAAGAATAGTTCTATAGTTTTCGCGGTTAGTGATCACGAACGAAAATGGCTTGTCTCTTTATCTATAACTTCATCATCCCCCGTCTGGGCTTCGTCCTCTCTCATAAGTGAAGATCTTAGATAATTTTAACTAATAATTGATTTTTTTTTTTTTTATATTTATCGATAAAAATCTTGTATTAAAGTGAATAATTGAAAATTATATTTTTGATGATATTTTCACGCATAGCAGCCATTATTAACTTGGTTAAATTTAGATTGATTAGGTGTTTGAAGATAACATAAAGCATAATTAGACATCCAATTTTCAATTTTTATATATGAGTTAGTAATCCAGATGGACAGAGACTATTAAGAAACTGCATTATCAGTGCTTACTACTAAAGGTTCAAAATGCATATTTTTACACACAATATTAAGCAGCTGAGGATCGGCATTTTGATTTTTAATAATTTTCATTCGAACGGAAATAATTTTATTGATTCGATCTTGTTGGATTTTAATTTCTTACCATAAAAGTATGTGGTAGTGTGGCAAAACCCGTTGCTAAAAATCAACATTGTACATCTAAATTTTTATTGTTGCTAAACCCAGAACTAAGAAAATGATGTTAAAATTTGGTATATTTCACTCCATATAGCTGTTTTTAAAACAATTTAATTGAAAATAAGTAAATTTTATTATCAATGTTCACCTCTATGTAACAATGTACCTTTTAACCTTTCATGTAGATGGCAATTGCCGCCATTTTTGAACTTCACTGTTATCCACTTATTATTCATTTTTCAATAAAGAATTAGTTGAAAACCATTAGATTTTACTATTGCTAAACCATCCTATAAAGATGATGTAGTCAAAATTTGGTAGAGCTTGGTTCAGTAGTTTTTGGCGGTAATTGAACACAAACGAAACATTGCTTGCCCTTTTATATACATAATAATATAACCTTATACCGCCATATGTTAGTATCGTACAGAGTTAACAGATAATTGTGACTTACAGATAATATACAAATAATATTGCGATTATAAATTAGGATATAAGGTATCCTACCTTTGTTGTTGGATCAAACTACACACGGTGTGAAAATTTGATTAAAATCGGTTCAGTAGTTCAGGTGTCAGCCTGCCCCAAGACAGCGACACGTAATTTATATATATTAAGATTGTAATCGAGATGTAGTCAGTTTCAAATGCTACAATAATTTATAGTTAACGAAGCAAAATCCTTATTAAGGCAAACATCAATGTGATAAGATATCTTGGAATATTCCGAGTGAGTTCAGAACCAGGAGTACACATCAGAGTACACTCAGACTATGCAAAGTAGCTTCTACACTCCTGCATCGGGATGAGTCTATGACAATTACTTTTTCATCTTTTAATTATCTGTTACAATCTGCAAACGATTTTCTGATTCATGCTTCACCTGGGCTAAGCCATACAATGCAGTTAATTAATCTCACTTCAGCAGCTTAATAATGTAAAAGTATGAGTTGAAAAAAAAGGTTCTTGGAGAACGCGTAGTTTGATATTATGTAATAGTTTGATATTAGGAGAGTGAGAGTGAGGAGAGTGTTAATAGAAGTTTTATTTTTTAACAATAAAATCTTATAATGCAGTTCAGAATTATTTTCCCACAATATTTCTATATATTTTCACTCAAAGCTGTAAACCGGGATTATTGCAACGATTTATTCAAAAGCATTATTGGGTATTCAATCCTTAAATCTAATCTACGAGTTGGTAATTTAGATGAACGAAGACGTTTTAGGAAGAAACTCTGGCGGATAATGGACTGCATTATCAATGCTTACAACCCTATCAATAGAGATATTCTCTATGTCACAATTTACTTTTTCAATAATAATGTCGTTATTATTCTCTGTTATAGTACTTGTTGGTAATATTACTGCTCTTTCACACAACCAATGGTACAATTTATTAAATAAACCTGAAACATTAAAATGAATTTGAAATCATTGGAATATTAGTCTTATTAAAACTTTCATCAAAAGCTTTTTTAAACAGAATATCAAAAAATAATCGATGTTTTGATAAGGCAATAATGTTTAGTGCAGCAAAAATAATTTTATTGATTTCATTCGGTTAGATTTTAATTTTTATCTAACGATAAAAGTTAATGACTGAGTGACAAACTTCTGCCACTTAACACTGTGAATTTATATATTTCCTAGAATTATGAAGATTTTGCAGTAAAAATTTGGTACAGATGGGTTTATAATTTTACCATTGCAAGCTCTGTTGCAAAATGGCGCTAAGCACATATCGTTCGATAATTAAACATCCCCAGGATCCACACGTCACACTAAATATTTATAGATTTTTTATAACAATTTATTTGAATCAAGCCAATTTTATTATCAATTTCTAGCTCTATGTAACATTGTACATAACCAAGAAAAATGGCTTGTCATTTTATATAATAGTATAGCTATAGATTAATTTAGAACATATGTTTTATTGCTAATTGTTTACAAACACCTGCACTAAAGTAGTATTTATAAAAATAATTTTTAGAGAAAAAAACAAAACCGACTTCAAGATTAAACCTACATACACAAACTTAACTACAAAATAAAAAATAATATGTTGATTGCTTCAAAACAAAAACCATTAAATGAAAATCAACGAAATCATCGATACTTATATACCTTCTTCTTCTTCTTCTGCGATCTTCCCTTAGATGGCAAGGTCGGGGGTCAAGATGAGGAATTCAGTGGTCCTCTTAAGGTCCTCCAGGTCACCATGGAGCTTGGTCCGCACATCGGTTGGAGAGGGCCATATTCTATTCCTTTGCTCAGAATAGAGCCTGCAGGTCTGAAGGATGTGCTCAGTATTTTGTTCACCCTCTCCGCACTCGCAAAGGGGGCCACTAAAAGCAAAGGGATCCAATATGAAGCTTTTTGAACAGGTGAGCTCTGAGCCTGTTGTGTCCCGTTCGCAATCGGAAGATGAGTACCTTCTCTTTTCGAGAGAGTTCGTAGATTGCATCTCCAGGATCGTGATGTGGATGTCTCCTAATCCATCGCTGGCTGACTGCGGCTTTGTTGAGCGTTTTTACTTCCTCGATACTGGGGGTACATTCGAACTGCCCATTCGAAGCTCCTTCTTTGGCCAGCTGGTCCGCCCTCTCGTTTCCAGTGAGTCCGCAGTGTCCTGGAATCCACTGCAGGATGACCTTTTTATGGATAGCCATCAAGCATTCGAGTTCCTTGGAGAGATTTTTCAGGCCCGTGCCCCACTTCGATCTAAGAGATTGCAACACTGATGCTGCATGCATTGCTCCTATCATGATCCTTAGTCCCTGGTTTTGCACGGTCGAAACATTCCGGAGGTTTGAGACAGCAGCGGTTCCCCAACTTGTGATGCAGTACTCCAAGGAGGGCCTGACATAGCCCATATATAGTGACCTAAGTGTCCTCAGGTCTGCGCCCCAATTTGAACCTGCAATTTTCTTCATAAGGGCAGTTCTTATCATTCCCCTACGAACAGACTGCTCGATATGAGGTTTCCATGTGAGCCTTGGGTCCAGGTTAATACCAAGATAAGTGGGGTTTTCATCTTTTGCAAGAGGTTCATGCTTGTAATTTAGTTTTAGAGCGTCCGGTATTTTAGGAGAGAGGCTAAAAATGGAGTATTTTGTTTTGGTTAGATTAATTGTCATGGCCCATTCTTTAGTCCAACGGCAGATACTATCCAAGGCCATTTGCATTCTGTGTTGCGCTGCGTATATTGAAGTCGAGCTACTCCAGAGGGCAATGTCATCCGCAAACAACGACACTTTTACAGTATTTGGAAAATCCTGAATGATGTCGTTTATGAATATTAGGAACAGTGCTGGGAACAGGACTCCACCCTGTGGTACCCCATTTTCAAATTTTTTGGCTCGGCTCCTTGCATTTCCAGATTTAACTCTTGCTTTTCGATCCCTCAGATAATCATTGAGCCATATGAGGGCTTTTCCATGGATGCCCATGGTGGCAGCTTTTATTATTTTGATAAAAGATGGAAGGCTATAGATATTTCCGATTTGTACCGTCGCACATTGCGACGAATGGCCAATCTAGGAGGAAAAAAATCTGACTTACTTAAATAGACCCAGCAACCTGATTAACATAAACAATGGAGGTTAAATAAGGTGAAATCAAAGCGCATAAGTAACAACAATAAAGAATATAATGTATTACACGAAACTTGAAACAATATAACTGTTTTTTGTAAACCTTAAATCAGAAAACATTTGACATTGCAGTTGACATATTCGTGCTTCATCCACTATCACTCCATGTTGTCATCTTCTGAAGAGTCCACATCTTCCCCAGGGGAATCATAGGTGGAAGAGGATCAAGAATAATTACTATCTGGACTTTAAAAAAGGTCTGCTGCGATAATGTCTGTAATAGGTAATGTTTTCTTATTTTTTCTTGGTTTTGCTATAAACTAACGATGAAAAAATATCAACAAGATTATACAGAATGTTCAATTGAAAGATTCAATAATTTTAACTAAATGTGACCTGTCGAATCAGATACTACTTACATCCTTGTTTTTCTTAACAATCCCACAGCTAAATCCAAAAAAAACTCTAATACTGCTCTATAAACATCTTCCGTTTATACCTATTAAACAGTTTCATTAATTTCGATTACACATTTTTGCTTCTAAGTAAAAAACAAACTAACATAACTGATTTTTTATCTAAATCATACAGTAAACACATTCATATATTATACATCTATTCTTATGTATTTGTGTGTATTGTAACTTTATAAACGTACGTAAAATGATTTTTTTCTTATAAAAGCGATTTTCTCAATCTCCTAATAACTTTCCGCGGTTTTCCAGCCTCTTATTATTTCATTTTAATTTTCGTTACTACCAATTTTAAATATCTCTTCAGTGCAGCTAAAGATGTTGGTATAATATCCTCTAATTTAAGTGTTTTAAATATAGTAATAGATATTAAATCCATGCCTTTACAGTTTTGCCAAATACGAAATAACTCTCTTCGTGAATATTCAAAATTCATTTTCAGACAAGAAAGCAGATAAAAGCAGCTAAATGTTTCATGATTATTTTATATACCTTCTAAGGCACCTGTACCATGAATTTCAGAGAGGTACTTTGGGGTACTTTTTAGTAATAGATCTTTTTAGTTTAAAAAATGCTTTAGTTTAGGGCACTTTTAAAAAAATTATATAATAGGTCAAATTATAAAAAACTTATTTTGAGCATGGCTTACTGGTATAAAAATCGTCTATATTCACTAATTATAAAAGAATAATGAAAAAATATCAATAGGATGATAAACAAATTTAGATTGAAAGATTCAATAGTTTTAACAAAATTTGACCTGTCGAGTTAGGTACTACTTTGATCGTTCTTTTTACCTTGAAATCCACCTCCAAAAAAACGAAAGAACCTTTGATAACGTTCCATAAACTACTTAACTATACACCTATCACAATAGTTTCATTAATTTCCATAATGACTTTTTTCCTGCTAGATAGTCCATTGGTCCCACTGTGGATCGGTATAAATGTTCCACTTGGCTTTCTTAAAGTTCCATCTCGGGAGAGGGTTGGCTTCAGGTGCAGGAAGGTTTAAGTCTATTTCCAGTGTGATCGGTCTATGGTCGCTACCTCCAAGTTGGTCTCTCACTAAACGCTAGGTCCGGTGAGGTAGTTGATTTCCAGGTGCGTGAATAGAATGAAGTAGGGTCATCAGGTTTGTTTATCAGCTGAAGGAAAACTTCAATATGCCATGTTTCAACTTCTTCGCCTCTCTGGTCTATATCTCGATATCTCCACGAGGGGGAGTGGGCATTGAAGTCACCCATTACAAGGCAGTCGTCCTCAGGAATGTCCATAGCTTGAAGAGCTTTTTTTTATTTTATCATTTGGGCAATAGTAGTTATACAGCTTTAGCTGCCTTTCGCCAATTTGGCGAATATATACCTATTCACAATTTATGACCAGTTATTTTTGGAGTCGGTGCCAGCCAACAAGGACACTTTAATCCTGCCTTTGCAATAAACTTTCGAATGGCCGGAGACAGCGGTGTGGCGGTGATAAAACAGTGGGAGGATCTTTAAGATTACAATTTCTTTTCAAATTCTGTTTGTTTTGGTTGGCACCGACTCCAAAAATAACTGATCATAAATTGTGAATAGGTATTTCACCTTTCAATTTCATTGATTTTCATTTAATGGTTTTTGTTTTGAAGCAATCAACATATTATTTTTTATTTTTTAGTTAAGTTTGTGTATGTAGGTTTAATCTTGAAGTCGGTTTGGTTTTTTTATCTAAAAATTATTTTTATTTTTCACTTTTTAGTGGTGAGTGTATTTTTGTTTATAGTCAATTCTCGATCTTCAAGCTACCCTGAAAAATAGTTCGAGTTACTGAACAAAGACTTATCGAGGTTATCATTCCACGTACCTTCATGTAATTGGGAAAATTGAACACAAAATGGGAGTTGAAATCATTACATATATTTTTCATTAATTGGTATGTGTATGTTGTTTGTACACACATATAAAATCATTGATACAGAAAATTAAATACCTGGTACCAATTTATCATATAACTTTTAACTGATTTGCCCTTTTTTCTGAGGGTGCCTAAAAGTAGACACCGCCTTCCACCAGTGGCAATCTTTTCTTTATTCTTTAGGACGGTTGAAAGAGAACTACGCGGAATTCGGAATTCACTAGCAACAAACGACCAACGTCTTTCTCCTTTCTGTACTTTGCAAATCAATTTTAACTTTTCGTACATAAAAAAATTTCAATAGCCATTGTAAAACCTCTCCAGTGAATAACTAATAATAAGTGACTAGGGTAACTAAGAACTGAAGAGACAAACAATGACAGAAAACAGGAAAACAAATTACACATGAAATTCTTTTAATTTGAGCTCGAGTTATAGAGGCGATGACTTATAATAGTTCGTTTCATAGAGGTGGTCCTAGAAGTTCTCTCCTTTGAACTCTATTTTCAGTTCTACTTACACAATTTTTCACGTTTTTTGTCTGAAATCGTCTCATTGAGGTGAAATTTAAGTGTAATGTACTTGCGACCAAAGATTTTGTTCGACTTATTTAAGAATTTAGCTTATCGAAGTACAACACATCGAAAGTTGGCTGTATATGTAAATTATTTTTGTTAATAATTTAGATTTAGTTACCATGGGGATTTTAGATAATTATAATTATAAATATGTTTAAAATGTAAGGTTATATAACAGTGATTTTTATTAACTGGCTTTTTTAATTTATCTTAAAAAGTGCTGCGTTGATTTCAAACTATTTTTTATGGGACTACCTCTGAAGTATGCCCTATCGGTCTAAAAAAAAATCATCAAAGTTGATTAAGATTTGACGGAGGTTCTCAACTCATCTGTATTTTTTTTTTTTTTTTTTTTTTTGTTTTGTTTTTTTGTTTTATTTCTTACGCGATTACTCCGTCAATTCTGAATCAATTTGATGATTCTTTTTTTGATCGGTAGGGCATACTTCAGTGGTGGTCCCATGAATAATATTTTGAAATCAACGTAGCACTTTTTAAGAAAAATCAAAAAAACAGTTAATAAAATCACTTATTAACTGTTTTTTTTTTATTTTTCTTAAAAAGTGCTACGTTGATTTCAAAATATTTTTCATGGGACCACCTCTGAAGTATGTCCTACCTATCAAAAAAAGAATCATCAAAATTGATTCATAATTGACGGAGTAATCGCATAACATACACACACAAAAAAAAATACAGACGAGTTGAGAACCTCCTCTTTTTTGAAGTCGGTTGAAAAAGAAATGTTATTTTGATATTTACATACACCTAGAACTCCAACTCTGATTTAAATTTTTTTTTTTTCAAAAACCTTCCTGGGGATATACCTAATAATTTTCACGGCGATTGGATGTACTTTTTTTGAATCTATCGAGTAAAGACATACACATTCATTCTCGTATCTTGACAAGAAGGCATGTTCTAACCTGGATTTGACCGATCTTGCTGGACCCCTCAGGGCTGTTTAAAATTTTGGTTTGAATAAAAACTATTGTGACACGCTGTTGCTTAGTTGCTCGGATAGTTGTCATCTTTCTTGTCAACGAATTTAATAGAAATTATTTGTTTATTGTTTATTTCGTTTATGGTCACTTTATGCTGCTATGGCTAATCGGACGATGCTACGGTGGGAGTCCTAAATTTTGCCTATCCAGATATAATTAGGATAGGGATCTTTAACGAGTACCTGACATCGCACAGGCTCGGGACCCCCATTTTACGTCCCTTCCGAAGGACGGCATAGCTAAGGATTTTACTCCCTTTAAAAAATCCTAAGGTCATCTGCCGGGCTGCGAACCCGCGATCTTGGGTTAAGTAGGTTGCTATGCTAACCACTACACCACAGGTGACCGTGACATTATTGGTTGTTATATAGAATTTGTTAATAGGACCTACCAATTAGGAGCTATATTTGAATGAATGAAAAAAGTCACGTTTGAAATCTCTATTCTTAAGTGTACGGGCGCTCAAGGTATGTTGGTGTTGCTCGGAACGAAACTTTGTCAATAGTTTTTTTTTTTTTTTTTTTTTTTTTTTTTTTTTTTTTTTTTTTTTTTTTTTTTTTTTTTACGCCCACATTGGAGCACTTAAATCAATACATTTGAGAATTCTACTTAGACTTCTTCATCTTCTGCTCCCAGAACTTTCTCATCCTCTCCGACCTGGCTGCCCTTTGTGTGTCCGTTGTAGTATATTGTTTCCGTTTATCTGTTTTTAGTTCCAGACTTATACTTTTATTCTTCAAAATCCTCTTCTCTGTCTTTGATTTGTTTTTGAGTTTTATCTAATTCTTTCAAATGTCCTGAGTGACTGTACATTGCGCTCTCACTCAGCCTCCAGTGGGTTTTCTTTAACTCCAGTGACGCAGCTGAGAGAGAAGAGCTGGGACCTCTCTGCGCCGGGCCTGTCCTTCCATGAGTGGAGAGGCAGGGTCGGTTGGGAGATCCCTAGAATGAGTGTGTCTTGTAAATAAAGTATGAATGCAGTTTTAACTTTTAATTTAATTTAGCTTTATTTTTATTTTTACTTTTATTCAATTTATTTTCATTTTATTTTATTATTATTATTTTGTCTTATGTGTAAATATTTTTTTTTATATTCATATATTTAACATGTATGTTTATTATATATTGCATATTGTTTATATATATCAGCATAGCTCTTTAATGTTCTATTTAATTTTTTTTTTTCATTTTATATTTTTATTTTTTTATTTTTTTATTTCTTCTCTTATTGTACATATTGTATGAATGTAATCATGAAGTCATCAATATTACTTATTGCCCACATTTGTGGCAGATTGTAATAATTCCTCAATAAATGATTGATTTAAAAAAAAAAAAAAATTCTTTCAAATCATCCTGAACTTCTTTGAACCAATTATTATTTATTTTATTTTTCAAAAAGTATTCAAATCGTTGTTTCAATATCCTGGTTTCCGGTAGTCTTGATATGTGACAAAAAAAGGAAATTCTTCTTTTACGCATTGTAGTTATTATTGACTCACACTCACTGTAGACTATGTTGTTAGGCAACAATCTCCACTGTCCATCAACTTGGTGTTTTTTGTTAATAATTGTTCTGATAATTCTTCTATCAGTTTTTTGTACTTTGTCTGTTGTAGATTTAACATTTAATTTGAATAACGTTTTACTAGCATAAGTTGCCTCTGGTTTAACTGTGGAATTATAGTGTTTCAACTTAGCATTTATCGAAAGAGATTTCTTTTTATAAGTTGGCCAGGTAAGTCTTTGTCCTTGCTTCAACTTAGTTTTTTTTTTTTTTTTTTTTTTTTTTTTTTTTTTTTTTTTTTTCCGGATTTGACGACCTTAGGTCATATACCGAGACCCAATACATTGGACCGCCAGTATTCGCGGCCTTCCCAATCTCCTTCCTGTAATCCTCTCGCCGCCATTACCTCCTCAACTACTTGAATCCATGTTTTCCTTAAGCGGCCTCTTTTTCGTCTTTCTTCCGGGAGGTAGTTAAATATCCTTTTTGGCCATCTTTCTTGGCCCATTCTTATTAAATGGCCATACCACAGCAGCTGTTTGGTGTGAATGGTGTGAACTATAGTGTTTTCCGCCTTGACGATACTTCGTATGGCAGAATTAGTCACCCGTTGAACGCTGGAAATGCGACAGCTTCTTCTCCAAAAATCCATTTCGACAGCTTGTAAGCTCTGTGCATTTCTTGTTCCAACCACCCACATTTCCGATCCATAAAGGACTACTCCTTAAAAAAAGGAGTGGAAAATCCTCTTCTTGGTTTCTAGTGAAACATTTGGGCTCCACAGTACAGAGTTCATCATGCCAATCAGCTTTCTTCCGTTCTTTATCTTTTCTTTTATGTCGCTCTCAAGCGTTCCCCTGCCATCGATATAAAATCCCAAATAATTGAAGATAGTACTGCGATGTAACGACCAATTTTCTAATAGCAGAGAAGCTGTAGAGGCGTTGAAAGCCATGTATCTGTCTTCTCCTTGCTGATTTCTAGGCCCCACTTAGAATATTC
Source organism: Euschistus heros (assembly GCA_003667255.2). Taxonomy (NCBI): domain Eukaryota; kingdom Metazoa; phylum Arthropoda; class Insecta; order Hemiptera; family Pentatomidae; genus Euschistus; species Euschistus heros. Next base: position 205,541 of record RCWM02000294.1, read on the forward strand.
TTCTTCTAGCTTTCTTAGCATATAACTTAGATCTTCTTCCTCGGAAGCTATAACTACCTGGTCATCAGCAAAATGTAGACTGTACAAAGTTTCCTTTCCTATTCTTACACCCATATCTCGACATTTCTTTTTCCACTCCTTCAAAACTTCCTCTAGATAGAGGTAAAAAAGGGTGGGTGATAAACTACACCCTTGTCTTAGGCCTTTGGTGATAACGAAACTATTTGTTAACTTAGTTGATCTGTGTTTTATTGCTGCTTTTTCATTTGTGTTTCATGTTATTTTTTCCCCAAGGTATTTGAACTTCTTAACTATTTTAATCTGTTTCTTATTGTTCAGTTGAATGACTGGTAAATCAACAACAAAAGTTGGCATCATTTCTGTTTTTTCAAATGAAATTTGTAATCCCACTTTTTTCTTACTATAATTTCTAGCAATAGTTTCTTTATTATAAATTAAATGAAGAATGTTTTTGTTATGTAACACTTGTCGCCAGGACCTGCCGTTAAGGGGCTGCATGAAAATATCATTGTTGAAACACCTATTTAAAAGTGTAGGTGCTTTGTTGATATATGTTTCATGTTATACTTTCTTTATCCGAAAGGCTCAAGGGGGCCTTTATTTCTTAATTAATAATTCATTAACGATTCTTTCAGTTTATAATTTACATTCTAATTGTACATATTCAAACCTTACAGAAACCTTCCTTGAAATAGAACAGGCCTTTGACCGAGTCGGAACGAAGGAGCTGCTTTACGAATTACAATACCACTGTCCGATTTTCTATCTGTTATCTTCTGTACCAGTTTTCGAAAAGTTCTGGATTGTACTCCAGAGTAATTGGTTCAAACTGAACAGATTAGATAGTCGAAGATTAAGTAAAAGTAAAATTAGATATCCAATTGTTTTGATTACCAATGAATGAGTTGGTAGTTCTTATTAGATAGAGACTATTGTAGATAAATAAACTGCATCATCAGTGTTCACAACTAAAGGCCCATGGATCATATTTTTACACACTAAATAAAAAAGCTAAGGATCGGCATTATTATTTGGCAATAGTTTTTATTTGGTAATAGTATATTACATTACTAGTACCGAAAGTGGCATTTTACGTTGCGAGACCGTGTTTGACTGGCGAGGCGAAGCCGATCCCATTAATTCGATCGAGAATCGTAAAATCACTTTCGGTACGAGTAATGTACGATACTTTTCATCACGAGGCAAAAACGCTTAACGCAGTTTTTAACTCGTGAATCTACATATTAAGATTTTAATAATTCATATTATTACACTAAATGATTGTTTTCCATTTTAATGATTATTTGTAACAGCTGATTTAGAGAAATAAACGTAAACAAGTTTAATTTAATATAATTACGTTTAATAACTGAAATGTAATAATTCAAAATACATTTATAAAAAGGAGTAAGTTTATATATTAATAAAAAAACACTTCATTTTTATAGGGTCAGGTTAATATTAATTGTACAGTTTTGGTTGTTGGTAATGTTTAACCCATCAGTTAATGTTTTTTTTATTTAGGTCAACAAACATCCAATTTTTTCTTTATTTTTAAACACGATTTTAACATGGAAAATTTACTCCATAAAGAAGAGGCTTTAAATTTTTTCGATAAAGTTGATAGGTATACTAACATCACTTCATCATTAACATGGTTAGGGTTAACACTTTCACTATAGCACCACTCACAAAACTTATTAAATTCTTCTTCGTATCTATTACGAGATTTCCCGGGCAATAACGAATCAGTTATTCCTTCAGCTTCTTTAATTAATTTTTGAGGGATTTTAAAGGCCATTTTCGCACACTAACAATGTAAAATTAAATTATAAACTAAAAGAAACGCTAGCGAACCTCGTGTTGGTAACAGTAAACACTGCTAGCTGCGAAAACTTTCCCGGCTGGACGTGTAAAATCATATGTTCGTTGTTTTACCTTGCTCTAAATTTTGAGATGTGTAAAGGCCTACTTTCCTTGCTCCTAGCTGTTATGGAAAGTATCTATTTTCCAATCCGAGTGATGTAAAAATAATTTTATTAATTACTTCTGGTTACATTTTAATTTCTAACCTAAAACGTATAAATCAGTGTGGCAAACATGTTTTCTTCCACTTAACGTTGTACATTTAATTTTTATTATTACTAAACCCTCCTAGAACTATGAAATGTAGTTAAAATTTGGTGCAGATGGGTAAAACTACTGGTTATGCGAAATGATGCTAATGAAATGGTGCTAACCACAAATCGGTCAATTTTCAAACATTGCCGCTATCCATAAATTGCACCGCGCATTTAATTCTTTTTTAATAATTCATTTAAATATAATTAAATTTTATTATCAAGTTCAAGCTCTAAATAACCTAACATTGTAAACTCATGTAGAATGGCCCTCGGCACCTATCGGTCAGTTCAGAAACTTCACAGTTAACCACTTATTATCTCTTTTTAAATAACAAATTAATTGGAAATTATTAGATTTTGTTATTGCTAAATATCCCTGGAACTATAAAGATGATGTAGTTAAAATTTGGACGGATTGGTTCAGTAGTTTTCCTAGTTAGTGATCACAAACGAAAAATAATGGTAAACAAGAAAGCCGGCATCTTCAGTACATTACGATATAACCTTTGATTTAGTCATTGTAGGCTCTGTTAAATGCCTAATTATAATACATTTATTAAACATAAATATCTATTAAATATAAATAAATATTTTATCCCAGGTCAGGGTGAAGACGGGCCAAGCTTTCACGAATATATTCGGTCTTCAACTGTGCCAAGGAGAGGTCGCTGCGTGCACTTTTTTTTTCCTTCTCCGCATTATTCCAGGGTGGTTAGGGAACGTGATAGGGGATGCGCACCTCGACGCGCACTTCGATGGAGCTCTATGTAAATAGATAAAGGAGATGGACGGCGAGATATCGAAACGGAGGATACGAGTGGAGAAGATCTGCCAAATGTCAAGTCGTGAGTGTCTAGGTCGCACTCCTTAGACGGGGCTTTCGAAATTATATTTTTATTTTGATGTACAAGGCCCAGCGTTGATCCTATTCGACCTCGACAGTCGATATTCGATCAAGGAGTCAAGGTTACCAATTACAAACAGTTTCGCCGCTAATTGAATAACAACATTTTATAACGAATAAATATCACTATCTATTAGGTTGTTTCACATGAAATGTCCGTTTTCAAGGTAAAGGGATTTTAGTAAAAATACAATATGAAAACAATATAATTTTATTCGAAGTATTTACCTTCTTTTTCTACACATTTTTCCCAACGTGACAACAACTTTTTTATCCCGGATTAGAAAAACTCTGAGCTTTGAAGTGAAACAAAATCTGAAAACGCTCTTTTGATTTCAGCATCATTTGCAAAAAAATTTCCTCTGTAGAAGTTGTCTAAATTTCTGAAAAGGTGATAATCTGTTGGAGACAAGTCGGGAGAATATGGTGGGTGCGGAAGAACTTCGTACCCCAGCTCTTTCAATTTATGCATGGTAAGTTTTGAAACGTGGGGTCTAGCGTTGTCGTGTAGGAGTATAGGGCCCTTCCGATTTACCAATCCAGGTTGTTTTTTCAATAATTTTTCGTGCATTTGGCCAATTTTATTGCAGTAGGTTGTAGAGGTAATGGTCTCACCTCTAGGCAAAAAGGAATAATGTATGATTCCAGCCATGGACCACCATACTGTAACCATCAATTTTTTCGGGTGGAAATTTGGTTTTGGCATTTGTCCTGGGCTTTCGTCGATGTCTAACCACTGCCCTGACCGACGCTGATTGTCATAAGCAATCCATTTTTCGTCGCAAGTTATTATTCTTTCAAGGAAAGGGTCGGTTTTTGCCTAGCAAGCAACGAAACGCAGGTCTCAAGACGTTTCAATTGCTGTCGCTCAGTGAGATCGTGAGGTACCCATGTATCGAGCTTTCTCAACAACAGAGACTCGCAAAATCCTCATGTATTTCAAATATTATTAAATCGGACATTTCATGTGAAACAACCCAATAATAACAGTTTGAACAAAAAAATATAGGTGGGTTATTCTACCATTTTGTCGGAATTTAAACATTGTGATTCCATTAGAAAAATGTAAATAATAATTATCTTTATAAAAGTCTACTAATGCCACTGGCAAAAAATACCTTCATAGAAAGTAGCCATTTACGATCATGAATGTGAGTGAAATTGAGAGGATGTGAGGGAAATAGAAAACATTCACTATTCAGACAATGAAATGTTATTAAAAATAAAATAACTGTTATTGAGTATGATATCAACTAGTCGATTAAAAGATATTATTTAACATTAATTAAACATTAAACATAAAAATTGAAAGAAAAAAATCAAAGTGGTGAGACATTATAATATACATTTAAGCTTTAAAATCGAACATTAGATTAATATAATGAATATTATATTAAATTAATAATGAAAGTATAGTTGACTGGTATGATGAATGGAGAAGAAGATAATCAGGGATGCATTCAAAGTAACACCACGTTTAAGAAGGAATTCTTTAAAGCCGGCTCCACACATTCGTGTTATGTTATAACACGCAACACGAAACAATGTTCGCCGAACCTGTTTCGTGTTATGTCATAACACATAACACATAACACATAACACGAAACAACGAGGAAAAAGATCTCTGTTATGGCATAACACATAACACGAAACAATGACGAAACAGTTCTCTGTTGTCATGACGATATATCAATACCTACTAAAATAAGCCAAGTTCGTAAAAATGCACGTATCTACTATTTTTTAATATGTTGTTAAAACCCATAAGGATAGTTAAAATCCAAGTTTTCAAACCTCAAAATCAGGAGGGTTGTTCGTAGTACTCAATAAACCTCGGAATTGTAGCACTATTTTCGTTTTTCATTGATATCTCTGAAATATGAAAATTTGCTTGACATAGCATTTACTTTATTAAGGAGTACTAAATGTGTGACAATTTAATTCCAACCGCAGCTATGTAGATTAATTGGTTGCGGAAATACAGTTCTTCATAAATAGTGATTTTTCGCAATATTCATAAATTTTTCGTTGAGTCAAGTTCTCGGCCGCATTCTAACAGAAGTACGGGTTTCAAAATAATTTCTTCAAGAAATAATTTAAAGGAAATTTAATTAGCATTTATTTGATATCTAAACTGTACCTGTAGACAAACTTTTTTTAGAAGCGGGAAAAGATTACAAAATTGGATTAGAGGAAAAAAATTGCATTGCTGGTTTTAAAAGTGAGTGAGAGAATTGGCAGGAATCTACCTGTTTCTTTTTCAATTTAAAAACATGTACAAGTATCTATTGCTGTCTTTAAAAACATGTATTTTTAGTCTGGTATCTTTCGATGTATAAATCGTCTGGGCTATGATCTATAGTTTTTCCCTGTTTAGGAGAAATTGAGTTTCATCTTTCGGTATCCCCCTTTCTTATATCTTATATTTTATTTTGTCATTGTTTCAGGACTCTTTAGTCTCTCAAATACCATTTTTTTTAATGCGAGGCTTCTTAATCTCCTGAGAATCAGCTCTTATTATTTCATTATCACATGAACTCAAGTGTTAATAAAGTTTGCTTAAGCTTTATTTACGCCATGATCTATTTACTTTCAGACTGAACTAAGAGCAAAAATGAAGATAAGCTACGAAAATCTCTTCTTGACTAATTGAATAGACGAAAAAAAAACTCGGTCAACAACGTAGTTTCCCATTACAAATGCTACCGTAAATAAAATATACCTAACATAGTCCAGTTCAATTCAAAATGTATGAAATTAGTTATCGATTTAAATTTAAAAAAAAAAATGTGCTTACTTAACGTGTTTATTGTCAAATTTATTATTGATAACAATGATTAACTTGTCTTCACGATTATTCGTTGTTGCTAAGCGAATTTGTGAATAATCGATTGTCTCTGTTTCGGCTTGTGTTATGGCAAAACAAATTTCCTTTGATGTGAGTTAAAAACCGCCTCCAATAGCGATACACCCATAACACGAGCAGAAGCAACTTGATAACACATAACACGAGCCGAGTGCCCATCCACACATTCGGCATCTTCAACGAGCATGTCTGTTTGGTGTTGCGTGTTATGACATAACACGAATGTGTGGAGCTGGCTATGTGGCTATAGCAGGATCTGAAACAATATCATAACACATAACACGAGCCGGGTGCCCATCCACACATTCGCCAATCTTTGACGAGCATGTCTGTTTCGTGTTGCGTGTTATGACATAACACGAATGTGTGGAGCCGGCTTAATACGTGCCAACGTTTCAACCCAAGCGTTGCAGATCTTCTTCAGGGCTATAATGAACAAAATACCAGAATGTGACCAAAATAACAGACCGATAAACAGATGACGAATGGAATACAGAATGCATAGATAAAAAACAATATACCAAAAAACCGCATAGAAAAGATCAGATACATAAATAACTAAGAATACAAAGCAGCAAGGTAAGAATAAGAACAAGACAGGAATGAAAAAGGAAAAAATAAAAAAAAAAAAAAAAAAAAAAAAAAAAAAAAAAAATAAAATAAAATAATATAATCAACAGAAGAATGGTCAGAAGGATCCTGGGTCCCAAGAAGATCGAACAAGGCTGGAGGCACAAAAGTTACAAGGAAGTGCACGAGTTCTCTGAGAGCATCGTCTCCAAAATGCGGAAAAGACGTCTCGCCTTTTTACGGACACTTGACGAGGATGGATCCGAACAGACTGACCAAAAGGAAATTGGACTATTTTGGTAAACTCAAGGCATATAACGATTCATGGATCGTGGAGTGCAGAGCTGATCTGCAACGTTGCGGAATACAGGAAAGCACAATACACAACAGAGCACAGTACAAGAGGGAAGTGGAGGAGAGGGGGCGGATTGAGTGCGGAAGGGTGAGCAGACCGAACACGCGCGTGTGGTCGCAGGAGAGAAGGAAGGAGCACAGTGAGAGGATGAAGGCGAGATGGGCGGAGGTCAGAGCGGGAAAGAGATCCTGGAGAAGATGACTACCGGGTTTCCTTCATGACGAATAAAATTGTAGCGTGATCCACAGCAGTCTTAACGAAAATAAAATAATAAAATAAAATAATATAAATGGTAATGAATAAAAGGATAATAAAAAGGACATATAAATAAATAATAAAATAAAAATATGGAAATATGGGAAAGAACGAGGGAAATAATGTAGAAGGTGGTAAAAGAAATGAAGGTTTTTTGTATACTGTTTTTTATCTATGCATTCTGTATTACATTTGTCATCTGTTTATCGGTCTGTTATTTTTGTCACATTCTGTTATTTTGTTCATTATAGCCCTGAAGAAGACCTGCAACGCTTGGGTCGAAACGTTGGTACGTATTAAAGAATTCCTTCTTAAAAGTGGTGTTACTTTGACTGCATCCCTGATTATCTTCTTCTCCATATATTAAAAAAAAAAAAAAAAAAAAAAAAAAAAAAAAAAAAAAAAACCTGTAGCACTTACAACCCATGAAGGGTCTCGGGTTCAGTACTTAGATAAGGTTGTACTGTTTCTGAGCCAACGGTTGTGAATGGGGGTGATTTGGCTAGAATTCACGCTCAACCGCCAGGTTTTTCCCCAATTTTGGGTACCCACTTTTTAAGAGGCTGGGTGTGCTCAGGGAGGGTCTCCCGACCTCGAAATTAGTATAAACAGTGAAGATATAAATAAAAAGTATTATTCTATCTTATTTCACTTACATTTTTTCCTTTTGTAATATATTTCCCTCACTTTAGGTGTGAGGAAATAGAATTTTGAGTTTGATTTAAGATTAACACCATCACACACATTTAAAAAACAAAAAAAAACAAATGGAACTCTGGGAAACATATAGTTCAATGAAAAGAAAATAAGAATCAGAAAAATTTGAAAAATCACTATGTGAGGGAAATGGAATTACGATTCGACACAAACTAGGGACAACTTACATAGGAAATTGTTGTAAGTTAGGTTACTCTCAATTTTTCAGGAGGCTTCTGCAATGTTGCCAGCCTGAAATATGATGGAATGAATCTTTGTTATGCTTTGGCGGGCTTTTCAAAAAATGTGAGGGAAATATATTGACCCTATGGGACACAGGCATTAGAAGTCATTCTTCTTATTGAAAGCAATTAGCCTCAGTTTCAATTCTAAAATTCAATATATTGCAACTTACCTAAGGTACTAGAAAAAAAAGGTAAGTTAATAATTGCAGAAATGGAGAACATATTCGCCTTTATAGTAACCAACTAAAAATCTAACCAATGTTAGAAGAGAAACAAAGAGGGGTACAAAGTGATCCGAAGAAAGAAAAGAAATGCAGTCGAAAATCATGAAACTGCGATGGGAAGAAAGAAAATCAAGATTCCCAAAGAAGCCTTGACAATGATATTCGCGTTGTCCTTAGTGGACGTTCCATGAAAAAAATAAATGAACATATGTACATTATTATTTAAAAGAATAGTACCATTTTTCGTTAGTGATCGCTAACTACGAAAACTACAGAACCAATCTTTACCAAATTATAACTACATCATCTTTATATTTCTAGGAAGGTTTAGCAATTATAAAATCTACTGATTTTGATGCTAAAAAAGCGATAATATTTGGATAACAGTGAAGTTGGAAAATTTACCGATAGGTGGTGAGCGCCATTTTACATTAGAGGTTACTTAGGTACGATGTTATATAGAGCTTGAAATTCATAATAAAATTTACTCAAATTTAATTAAATTATTAAAAAATCTATAAATATATAGTGTAAAATGTGGATAGCAGTGGTTTGACAATCCACCGATATGAAGTATCCGCAATAGAGTTTACAATAGTAAACTGAACTCATCTGATCCAAATTTCAACCACATCATCTTTATAGTTCTAGGAAGGTTTAACAATAATAGAATTTACAATAATAAAATTTTTTTAAATTTATTTTGTTACTTTCCACATCTACTCACATGAGTCATTAGTGGCTTAATATACATATTAAATTTTGTAAAACAATTTACAAAATTTTAGAAATTCAAAAATGTTTTGGATTTTGTCTTCTGTGTCTTCGAGTGCTTTATCTATACTTGAGGGTATGTTGTACTTTGTTCTGGTGTCAGAGTATAGTGTACATGATGTTACAATGTGTTTCAATGTCAGTGCTGTCATGCAAGTTGTTCAAATTGGTGGTTCTAGGCTTCTCATCAGGTAACCGTGGGTCAAAGCTGAATGTCCTATTCCTTCTATTCTTGATTTTCTACAAGATGTTGCCCAGGGCCGGGTGTCTTGTTTAATTTCTTGAAGTTTGCTGTATATTTGGTTCCATTTTATTTTCCAGTGTTGGAGCAATTTTTTTTTTAACAATATGTTTTTAAGTCAGAAGTTGTCGTAGTGTCTATAATAATGGTTCCTGTTTGGTTCAGTCTCGCGAGATTTGCTGCACAGTCTGCAGCTTCATTTCCGGAGATGCCACAATGTGAGGGTACCCACATTAGCACAGTCCCCTCACCCATCAACTCGTGCATCTCCCACAGGCAGTTGTTAATCATCCGTACTAGGGCATTTTCAGACTTGCCTTCAGCTATTGACAGTAATGAACTTAGAGAGTCTGCTACCAAAAGAGCATGTTTAGTATTTGTAGATTGTATTAATAGAAGACCTTGGTAGATCGCAAATAGTTCTTTAAAAACACTATTTAGTGACGGTAAGTTAAATTTTAGTAGGCTATTGTTAAATACCACTGCACAACCGACTTCTCCATCAGTTTTCGATGCATCAGTAAAAATTGTTTCGTGGTTTGGATACTTTTGTCTTAGTTCTTTAAAAAGTCTCTTTTTAATGATGGTGTTGTCGTCTTCAATCTTTTCTTTAAGGGATGTGTCATATGTAAGTATTGTTCCATCTAAAAAACAATGGGTCATCTATGGTTAGTACTGTATTCGGTTTTATGTCTAAAAGTTGGAGGAGATTTATGCCCGGTTTCAAGACAAAAAGTTATCGGTTTGCTATAGGTTCGCTAAGTAGATTCTGCATAAATCCAACAGATAGAGCTAGTGTAGTTGTTTATATTTATGGAGCTTCTTTGGTTAAAATCGTATATTATATTATCGTCTAATGCTTCTCAAAATCATACTTAAAAATTCAAGCTTCAGTGTTAGAATTTATCATGATTTGATCATTTTTAAAATGTCCTGTTATCTTATCAATATCTCTAACCTAAGAAAAGTGTTGCATAGATACTAGTTAACTTATTCGTTTGCTAACTTAGCGGCTTGTTAACTAGCGGTTTGCTAACTATTGGTTTGTTAAATTTATAGGATCGAATTTATAAGATTTCTCCTGCTGTGTAGGATAACATATTTTCTCATTGATAAACTCTCTTTTCTAGCTGAAAACAGAGGATGACTAGGGAACAAAGGTATTTTTTTTTTTTTTTTTTTTTTTTTTTTAAGAGGTGAAAGTTTAAATCAAACACACATTTTAATACTGATTGAAATTTTATTTTTGTATATACCACGAAAAAACACGTTACAATCGTTATAATGTTTACCATATTTTTTTTTCGCTTTATTTCAATGCACAATTTCAATTTTTAAATATTTTCCAAGTAATTAAATTTCTCTTTGCTTCTAGCATAATGCGATTGATTGTCTTTGCGATTTCTAGAAAAAAAAAAAAAAAAAAAAAAAAAAAAAAAAAAAAAAAAAAAAAAAAAAAAAAAAAAAAACTCTCATTTCTGAATGAAAACATAAAATAAATCAATTAAAATGAAAACCAAAATAATAATGATTATAAGCCTACCTTGTGATAAACGACAAACAACGTATGTTATCCAATACTGGAAGAGATATCTCATCAAATTCGATTCTGTAACTTTAACAAACCAATAGTTAGCAAACCGCTAGTTAACAAGCCGCTAAGTTAGCAAACGAATAAGTTAACTAGTATCCAGGCAACACTTTTCTTAGGTTAGAGATATTGATAAGATACCTGACTTTTTAAAAATGATAAAGTAATAATAAATCTAAACACTGAAGCTTGAATTTTAAAATATGGTTTTGAGAAGCATTAGACGATTATATATTATACGATTTTAACCGAAAAATTTCCATAAATTAAAACAACTACACTAGCTCTATCTGTTGAATTTATGTAGAATCTACTTAGCGAACCTATAGCTAGCAAACCGATAACTTTTTGTCTTGCGACCGGATTGTATCCTTGGTTACTATTAAGGTTATGAAAAATGTTATGATTTGTATGATCTGGTTTGGAAATTAGAGTTGATTAGTAAGATAGTGTAAGGTAGGATATAGAAATTTAAATGTACAATATTGAGTAGAAGAAACGAGATTTTCCACACTGTTATATACTTTTGCGGTTAAAAATTCAAAATCAACAAGATTAAATTAATGAAATTATTTCTGCTGAATAAAAATTGTTACCATATCAAAATGTGGATTCTTTGCTTTTCGATATAGTGTGTAAAAATATGATCCATGTACCTTCAGTTGTAAACACTGATAATGCAATCCATTATTCGCAAGAGTGTTCTAACAGCATCTGCCCATCTGGATTACTGATTCATACGTTTAAATTAACAATTGAATGTCCAATTTTGTCTTTAAAAATTCTTCAAACACCTAATCTCAGTTGTTTTAACCAGGTTAAAAAATTTACAAATTAACCAGTTAATGCATACAAATAATATTGAAGAAATTACGCTCAATTGCATATTTTAATGCAAGATTTTTATCAATTACCAATGAAAAAAATTATAAGTTAAAATTACCTTAGTTATTTACTTATGAGTGCAAATGAACTCACGACAGGAGTTACGTTTTTACGAAATTATATAAAAAATTGTCTTTACTAATTTTTTTTTTCTACGTAACGGCCTTAGAGAACACGCGAATATCATTCACTTCTTACTACTTCTCTCCTTCCTTCTCTCTTCCCACCTCTTCTTCATTCTTTCCGATTGCATCCTTTCTTCCTATAAGAACCTTGATTACATTTAGTTTTTTCCTGTATTCATTCCTATCAAAACAGTCCTGGTCTGTTTCCTCAGTTTCTCCAGTTTCTCAGTTTCCTCTTTCATCTGTTTGACATATCCCCCAGAACTCCTGTATCCTCTTTAATCTATTCGGGCCCATCCTCATCATATGCCCATAGAACTTTCTTCTTATTCTTATGTCTGTTTCCATATCATTTATATCCTTGTAAATTTCTTTATTAGGTCTCAACCTAAAGCCTTCTTCTGTCTTCTTTGGTCCGTAAATTTTCTTTCCTAAGAAGTATCCTTCTTTCTATGGCTAACATGTTCCTTAGGCTGGGGAGGGAAGATCTTTCCATTCCATATAGTATAACCGGTTTGACGACTGTATTATAGTTCCTTATCTTAGCGTTTATTGAAAGGCTTCTTTTGTTTACTGATATTTAAACTATTTATAAAATTAAAACAAAAACATTTCAACAGCCTGTAAAGAAACTACCCATTAGAAGCACGTCAATAAATGTTTTACATTAGGTCTCTTTTAATGACAATTTAAAAAAAAAAAATTGTTTTTGCTAAAAAATAACAATTGATAATTGACACATTAATTCAGATCGATATTATAATTTCTAAATGTTGTTATGGAAGTATCATTAAAATGAATATCCATAGAAGTATAAAAGACAATGGTGGTAATAATATGCTCAACCTCTTAACCTATAAACAAGGATGTGGTTAAGCAACGATTTTTTCTGACTTTTTTGTTCTCACCTTTGGTGGAACAAGGCTAAGATTCACCATTAAGTAGAAATAAAGAAGACATTAAAAAAGAAATAAAGACAGTCCCTGGAGAACCCAAAGAGGAGACAACAAAAGTTGTAAAGTTTACGAGGCTGGGCACAGATTTACATTTCATTGTCTAAGCCTATTCAAGCTGTTCAGTTGGGTTTAAATTTAGTGCATTAATTTACAAAATTATAATTTGAAAGTTTATTTTAAGTAAAAATAATTTTAAGAAATAATAAGGCATATTTGAGAAAATTTTACACTCCGGAGACAATATAAAAAAAATGTCACAACAAACACAACCTGAGGTCCACCCAGACACCATTGTGTTTTAGCTTGTATTGCATGCATGCAGATTAGATGTCATTTTTTTTTTTAATTTCTTTTTCTTACATGGTACCCCCATATAAGGACCGTTTTATTATTTATTAATAGCATACTACATGTTTTACAATGTTACTACAAAGTTTAGCTAACATAATAAGATAACAAAAAATATTTAAACAAAATCAAAAAAGCCAACAAGAAATTACCTCCACTGCCCATCATTAGTCAGTTTGTTAAATTCGATCTTTCGTATAAATGTCAGTAAGGCAGCCTTAAATTTAAGAAACAAATTTTGTTCTGTCTCTGGCCATGTTCCATGTTTGAGAATAATACTTCTTATTAGATTAAAGCTTTTGCTGTCAAATGTTTTACATTCGTAAAGTACATCTCTAAAATTTTGAGTGTGTCCGTCTTCATTACAAATGTCAGATTGTATGATGTAAAATCGTTCGAGATATTGTTTAAAGTTACCGTGTTTTGTCATTAGTTGTTTTAGTTTGTAGTTGTTACTTTGTATGTGTTTGTAATTGTTGTCTGTAATGTGAGGTATAAATTTTCGTATACTTGGTGACTGATGAGGTCACCCACAATTGGTCCCACTTTTCAACCATACCTGAACTTATGTGCCGCTTTATTTAAAGCCGGCTCCACACATGGTGTTATGTCATAACACGCAACACGAAACAGACATGTTCGTTGAAGATGCCGAATGTGTGGATGGGCACTCGGCTCGTGTTATGTGTTATCAAGTTGTTTCTGCTCGTGTTATGGGTGTATCGCTATAGGAGGCGGTTTTTAACACACATCAAAGGAAATATGTTTCCCCATAACACAAGCCGAAACAGAGACAATCGCTTATTCACAAATCCGCTTAGCAACAGCGAATAATCGTGAAGCCCAGTTAATCATTATCTACTATATATTGTTCAAATACCACTCACTCATTTAACACGAAATCTCAAAAACCACCGAATGGATTGGAATGAAATTTCGTGTGTAGCTTTCTCTAGGGCCGTAGGTGCTCGCTAAGAAAGGAATTAAAAAAATCGGCCTGGATCGCGGTTAATTCGCGAAAAATGTGATTACAATTTTTATTGGGTGAATAATAATAGATTAATTGTCATATGGTATTTGGATATAAGCTAAGTTAAAAATATAGGTTAGATGTTTAAGCTGCACACTTTGACCACAAATTAAGTTCCGTATAGTTGTAAACAAACAAAAATACGATCGATGTCGAAACCTTATAATATGGTACTTTCTTTGAACTCATGGTGGCTGCAGAGGTGTACCCTTACAAGTTTGAGTTGTTTCGTGACGAGGAGCTATTAAAAGACTTATGTTAAGGAGAAGGTTAAAAGACTTATGTTCTCTGGTGATGTCATGTAAGGCCAGTTCGATGTACATATTCCTTACGAGCAACCAACCAACATTGCTTCACCAGTAGCTTCGTCCCCAACTACTCTTCCTTCAGTTTTCCGGTCACAGAAACTGCTTTTCTCAACCAGGCCCAAGTTGTATTTTACAAATTGTACCTAATATTTTTGAATTTCATTCCTTAAACCTAGAATATATAGAATAAATAGAAACAGAAATACTAAACTTTATTCGAAAAAATCAACAAAGTTGAGAAGTTGAGACTATATTTATTTAAAGTATGCCATATGAAAAGCTGATGGTCTGGTATCGGAGCTGGGCAAGATGGTAGTGCTGCCTCGAACTTCACTGGAGGGCTATCAAAATAATATAAAATTATTGGATTGTCAAATTTACTTATTGAAATTATTCTAATAATGGAATTCTTTAGGTTTATTTAAGTAATAATAATTAACAACGTTAAGCTTAACTTTTACTAATTTAAGTTGTCCTTCATCCTAATGATATTAAACCGTAGCGGAGCAGGGTACTTTCAGCTAGTTATCAATAATAACTGCTTTAAAATGAGAAACTATTAAATTTAATAATAAATAACGTTAAGTAAGCATGTAGCGATTTAAAAAAATATATAATTTAAATCGATAACTAATTTCATACATTTTGAACTGGTCTATATAAGGTATATTTTTTTTTACGGTTGCCTTTGTAATGGAAAACTACGTTGTTGACAGAGTTTTTTTTTTTTAATTGTTCGTCTATTCAATTAGTCAAGAAGAGATTTTCGTAGCTTATCTTCACTTTTGCTCTTAGATCAGTCTGATTAGGTCAGTCAAATAGTCATGAATGTCTGTATTATTAATCGATTATTTTAAACTTTTACTGTCTGTATGTATTGTATATGTGCATTAGTCTTTTGAGGTTCGTTAATTATGTATTCCGTAACTTTCAAAACAGCAAATTTATCGGTTTGGTTATTTGAACAGTACGATTCTAGTAGTTAGATGTCATAAGGCTAACTACATAATATGTAATAAATTTCTAAATTATTATTTTATTTAAAAACAAACATAAATGAAATAACGAAAAATGTATGTGATGATAAGTGATTACATATAAAAAGTGTAGTATTATATAAAGGTATTTAATTCTTCCTGAACTGAACAGACAGGAGAGTATATAAGTATGATAAATTCTGACTTTGTGTACAGAATGTAAATCTAATACCTATCATTTAAACCATGGTTAGTACCGAAATCAAACCCAATTTCTGTCAGAAAGATAGGTGAAATTATTTGAAAACAATAGACATTACTTGAGTAGTAATCAATAATGTTTTAAATATGTAATATGAAATAAAGCCATTATTATGCCCAAGGACTTTGATAGCAAGCGAGTAAGTATATGAAACAAAAGATTGGCTAAGGAAGTTGAAATCAGTAACAGCTGGATTATTTCCATTTTATTATTGCTGGATAATGGAGGAGGCCTTGGAGATGTTCCTTAATGGTTAACAGATTTATGGCACCTTTTTTGCATAAAATACAATGCTAATAAATTTTACGTATGTATTTATTTATGACTTTTTAAAAGTTTATTATGAATACTGAAATACGTATTTATAATCAATAATAATAAAGTGACGTAGAGAACTTAGGATTAGGGCACTATTATATGTATATGTATTAGAAATACCATATGTTAGAAACGTGCATTACTATCAACTTCTACAAACAAACAGCTTTCGAATAATCTCAGCAGTTCAGCGACATCAGATAAAAAAAAATAGATATATCAATTGATGTTATATACACTGAGTCTACAGCATACCACCCCACTCCTGTAACTTCACAAGTCGTTTCTGAGTTTCATTTGCAACGATTCTCACACGTTTTGTATTTATTTATTTTATATTTTTTCAAGAAATTACTACTTTTTTAACAAATAATTATCTACATTTAGTTTACTAAAGCTAGTGCATTTTCAATATGCTCTTCAGAAAGAAAATTAAATTTCCTTTAAAATAAAAGTCCACATTCATTACTTAAATTTATGTATAAAGTTATCATTTATACATCACATATCTTTCGTTATATGTATATTTTTAATAATTTTTATGTTGTTTTTTTTTCAGGAAATTACAATTGACAAATGATTGTCTATATTTCCCAAAATAATGATAGATCACTTTGAATGTGCTCATTAGAAAGAAGATTAAATTTCATTAATAATTAACATATTTAGACCTTAAATAAGCAACATCCAATATTTAAATTAGCGGTGTGAACATGAGAAATAGGATGTTTCTAATATCGTTCCAAAACATTGACAGCATTTTTCTCAAAAATCTTACTTATGTTAGAAACACAGCTGATATCCCAACCCATCCTAATACTCTCCTCACAACCTACGCTGCACAATTTGCTGCATCCCAGTCACTCCAGTCACATATCATTTCCCTTGAAGAATGGTGTCATAACTGGAGAGTTAAGATAAATCCTAGCAAATCCCAGCAAATAACCTTTACCCTACGTCGAAAACCTACCTCATCCCGTCCTGCTGTATCCTTTAATGGAGTACCATTAAATAATGTAGAACAAATAAGATACCTTGGATTTTATCTGGACAAGAGACTTACATGGAACCCTCATACAAGATTAAAAAGACAAGAAGCTGCACGTCGATTTCGACTACAACACTTACTTGACAAACGTTCAAATCTCCCGATACACTACAAAAAACTCATCTACATGACGATTATCAGACCTATTTGCACTTACGGAATAGAGGTATGGGGATCCACCAAACCATCGAATTCTTCCCGCATCCAATTACTCCAATCCAAAATCCTTCGAAAAATCCTAAATGCTCCTTACTTTGTCACAAATGAATTAATCCACAACGACCTTAATATCCCATATGTTGCTGAATTGGCACGAACCAGATACCTTTCCTTTCATAATAAACTCACTGCTCATTCAAATCCACTTGTTGGACAACTTGCTTCCTATTCCATTCCTGGAAATCCTCCGAGGCGTCTGAAAAGAAGATGGCCCTGTGATATTCTTTTGTAAATATTCATTAGAGTACTACCAATGGGTAGTTCCTCTACAAGTTTTATACATGGCATTATGTCTCATATATACCGCATATTTACTTAGTGTGTGTTTTTTTTAATACAGTTGTAAATTTCTATTAATAAAAGAATAAAAAAAAACAAAAAAAAATGTTAAAAACATCAGAGTGCACCTAAAAAAACAAAAAAAAAAAACTTCTAAAAACAGACACCCTTCGAATGGTATACTTATGCCATGATAATTTTTGAAATTCATTTATTCAAAACTTTAGCATTTTGGAAAACACTAATAGAATACTCAGAAATGTTAGGTAGTTTTATTAATAGAACATTGATTTGATCACAACTAGCTATATATCGTATTCTAATATTTTACAATTAAAGATACTTTGAGGATGATCACGTTGTATTTCACTGAAAGTAACAATTATAGATATAATTTACAAAATGTTTTGACAACAAAGTTAAATTTGAAAGTCTAAATAAGCTCATTTTAAGGATAATTTAATTTCTAATGAGCATATCGAAATTGTTCTAGTTTCAGTGGTTCGGGAAATTATTTGTCAGAATGTAGTAATTTCTTAAAAAATTATTTAGTTTTATTTTTTTTTTTATCAATTTATTGAAATGTACAATTGTACAAAATATATACATCAAGTAAATGTGTAGTTAACTATTACAATAGCATGACAAAACTTGAAAAGAACATCAGTAGCATTTCAATAAAAATTCTACATTAGAAGATCTCTGAGCCATCTTCTTTTCAGACGCCGCGGAGGATTATCGGGAATGGAGTCGGAAGCAATTTGAGAAATTAGGGGATTTGAGTGGCTATGGAGCTTACTATGAAAGAAAAGATATCTTGTTTGGGTTAAATCAGCAACATATGGAACATTAAGATCTTTATGGATAAGTTTATTGATGACAAAGTAAGGATCATTGAGGATTTTTCGAAGGATCTTGGATTGTAAGAGTTAGATACGAGATGAATTGGATGGTTTAGTGGACCCCAAAGCTCTACTCCGTAGGTCAAAATAGGTCTAATCACAGACATGTATATGAGTCTTTTGTAATTAATTGGGAGCTTTGAACGTTTGTCAATCAGAAATCAGTAACGACGGGCTGTTTCTTGTCGTTTTAGTCTTGTATGTGAATTCCAAGTAAGACGTTTGTCCAAGCGGAGTCCTAGGTAGCGGATCTGTCCAACAGGAATTAGGGGAATATCATTAAAGGATACTGTGGGACAGGAAGTCGTAGGTTTACGACGAAGGGTAAAGGTTATTTGATGGGATTTATTTTGATTCTCCATTTTTGATACCATTCTTGATCGCTTATAATATGGGATTGGAGTGTTTGGGAGGCAATGAAGGAATCATTGTTTACTGATAACACATATGTGTCATCAGCGTAAGTGGTGAGGACAGTAGTGGGATGAGTTGGGATGACAGCTGTATACACCGTAAAGAGGATTGGGCCTAGGATACTACCTTGAGGAACACAGGCAGATTGGGTAAAGAGGGAACAATAGGAATCTTTATGGTTTACTTTGAAAGTTCTATCACTCAGATAGGAACGGATAATTAGGAAGTATGTTGAAGGAGAGAAATTTCGAAGCTTCCTGGTTGCCTGACTCGGTGAAATTGAATAAATATAAAATTAAAAATATGTATAAAACGGATGAGAATCGAGCCATAGTTTGTATTGAATTTTTCGTTGCAAATGATGCCCAGAATCCCGAAGTTACTGCATTGTTTGCTGAACTCCCTGTATAAATAGTGTGTTGTATATATAAAATAAATTAATAACTCTTTATTTTTTCCAAATGTCAATGAACTGCTGATCCTATTATAAATTCCGCAATGTCAATATATTTTAATAAGATGGGGTTTGGCACAAGCCAGTACACTGTTTTATAACTAGCTCTAACACCGCTCTGACAGAGCTGGTATAAACATTTAGTTTAACCTAATATAAATATTTTTCTTTGGAAATAGTTGGGTGACTTCCTCGAGCAAGTATTCGATAGGTCACTGGCTGTTTTATATTAGTTAGTTAACGAAGTTAGAAATAATAGTTTGGGCTAAATTAGCAACATATGGAACATTAAGATCTTTATGGATAAGTTTATTAGTGAGATAATAAGGAGCATTGAGGGTTTTAAGGAAGGGTTTTGGATTGATAGGATTGGATACAAGAAGAATTGGAAGGTTTAGTGGAGCCACAAAGCTCACTCAACTTCATATGTCCAAAGAGGTCAAACTACTGTAAAGTAAATAAGTCTTTTGTAATTTGTTGTAATTATTGGGAGTTTTGAACGTTTGTTTAGTGAATGTTGATTGTTCGAGTAGTCGGAAACGAAAAGCGAATACGTAAATTTGCAACCATATGGGGGCAATCCAAAAAAACTAATGATAACAAAATCGGGGGATATAGTTTGGCGTTGTAGTTTCGAATCTATCCTCTACATCCAAAATTAAATTATACCACTGGATATCTAAAGGATTAAAGAATTCATTACGATAAGCGAGAACAGTGACGCATCGCGCGCGGTGGAGAAGGGAAGCGTCGCAATTTTGAGATTATTTTGCTGCGTATCGAGATTTGCAATTAGTATATCTTTTGACTCGGAGAAGCTACGATGTTTGTTCAAGTTTTAATCGTCAGCTGCCGTCAAATTTTACCAATTGTATATAAAACATTAGTTTAAAGTAGCGACAGTGAATATAATAAAGTGTTAAAAAAAAAAAAAAAAAGTATTATCAAAAATAGATAAAGTCGGCCTATACGCGTTGAAAAGACGAAACCGAATACAAAGATCGTATACGGTTGGAAAGGACTTCTCAAGAACTATCGAATGTTAATAATAAAACACCATAAGACCGAGTCAAGGGGTGCCGGGAACGTAAAAGTTCCTGATCAGTATTGTTTTATACTTACTGATTTGGAGTTGGAGAAGCTGCGATATTCGTTTGAGTTTTAATCGTCAGCTGTCGTCAAAATCTACCGATTGTATATAAAACATTAGTTTAAAGTAGTGACAGTGAATATAATAAGGTGCTGGAATAAAAAAATATTCTCAAAAATTTGGTGATAGTGTTCCTGATCAGCAATTGTTTTATACTTATTACCGACATTAATGCACAAAGCTTGGTCGCGCACTCAGAAGACATCTATACCGATACATCAACCGATCTGATAATTTGGCAATCAGCGAAACTTGAATGCAAAATTGCATGCCAGTGAATATACCTAGCTTTGATATGAGATCATATTGTAATACCGCTAAAATAGACAAATTGCAACTACATCATCGGTAGCGGCATCATCATCAAGTCTCAAAGCCGGTGGAGTCGCCATATATCGCAACATCAATAGCTCTACTGATTGTAATACAGTTAATATTGACATTTCGGAAATTTATTTGAAAATGAAAGACGGTGAAGTTTGTCTAGTAAACGTAAAGGCCAATAGCATCTTCAAATTCGTACTCGGGTGTTTATATATTCACCCGGGCAAAGCGTTAGCAGAAATTAAACTCTTTATTTTATGGTCGTTGTTAAAATATTTTAAAAATGTCGCTAAAATTATACCCGATTACGAGCCTGATCTTACTACACCAGTAATGAAAGTTGAAGACTTAAATGTTGATGTCTCACAAAACCGCTCATTGCCCGACTTCATGCTCAGCGAGTTCAATTTGTCTTATATTGAAACTCCTCCAACAACGTTAGGTAATACCTGTATTAAATTTAACGTTTACCAGAAATCTCAATGTATCTTGTATGCTATTTGTGTCGTGCTTTTCGTATCACAGAACTATAATTAATAAAGCTATATTGTGAAACAATGATTTTTTGTTTTCCTTGCCTTTATCCTGAATACTTAAATAAAAATATTTTATTTAATAAATATAATCCGTTACATAAACGCATTCACGTACAACACATGGCCGTGTCTATAGCCGCGGTCACATTAGGCTGTTTAGCAGCCGCTACTATTCAGCCGCTGGTAAATATTTCCATCAACAAGCTCATCTGAAGGGTTCACATTATAGTACAGTTCCTGTTGATGACTTGAAAACATTGTGTGTATGCGTGTACATTCCTATATGTATCACGAAGACTTTTTATTTTTCTCTTCGATGAGGCCAAACCTGATTTTAGTCCTCGTTCTTCAAGGCTTTTTAATAACTCATTATAAGCTGCGTCTTTGGCATTTCTATTAATGTATTCTGCAGACGAAGCGTCCCACAGGCAAGGATAATTTCGGAATAAATCCAGAAATGTTATAATGTCTTTGCCTGACCGCTTGTTGCTGTCAAACATATTCATTATTATTTCAAATAACACTAAATAAAATCAACACGTCTTATTTCACCAGCTGCCTGTGAGCTACTTGGGGTTCACACAGGCTGGTTGGCGCTAGCGAGGAGACCACGTGACTGCCAGCGGAGGGTAGGCAGCGCTAAAAAGTTAAACATGTTCAACTTTTGATTGCGGCTTGTAAACACTAGCCTGCTGGCATTCTCCAGCCGCTGGTTCCCGGTCAGACAAGGCTGCTTACTAGCAATATTACCACCGGCTAGTTAGAAGCGGCTGCTAAACAGCCTAGTGTGACCGCGGCTTATGACACAGCTACAACTTTTTTTTCCCTCTTTTACTTTCTCTTCCATAATAACCCTATGGAAGAGGCGCGTATTTGATAAATAATACATCAAGTTCCATGCATTTTGCATGCTACCTGATTTGTTTGTATAAATGACATTTATAATGTAATTGTAGTAACAATGATGTACGAATGAAATACGGCATTTAAAGGAAAGTAACCCGAACATAATTTAAAGGTGTGATTTAAATAGAATAAGAAATCCTGAATTTTAGTAAGGACTGAAATAGTATACGTATTCCTAGTTGGAATTTTATTGCCGCCTTAGAAGATTATTATTCCTAGAGATAACCCCAGGTCAGGGGATGCGTGTGAGCTGGTATTCCCGAACCGTGGACCGACCGTGGCCTGATAAATCAGCTCATAAATACAGATCAACTATCAAATATTTATGAGGCAGTGCCAAGCTGCTAAAAGATTATATCCTGTCCAACGCCAATCTACATCTTTCTCTACTGCGGGTATCTACTTATCTACCGGTGGTTGGGGTGTTTTATGTGCAAATCTTCAGCTAATTCAGTTATGGAGTATTATCTTTTGTGGTAGTGGGTATTAAATTGCCTGCTGGTGGATTTGAATTTTAAATCAGCATTACTACTGTTTATAAAATCCACCTATGGATTTTGCAAACACGTTATAGCTGGCCGAAGAATAATCCGTACAAAATTACATAATTAGAGGTGGAGATGTTTAAGGAAAGGGTCAATAAAAATAAATAAATTTATTGTGTTACTTATGCAGATGACACTGCAATCATGACTAGAAACTTGGACCCTACAAAAGCCACCTTAAAACTTCAATACAACTCAACGAGATCCAAACTTGATGTAAGAAATGGAAAATAAAACTTAATTATGACAAATTACTTCGACATTTACACTACGACGAAAGAACTGCCCGCCTGTTTAGATTGATAACCTCCCTTTAGATCAAACTGACAAAGTTAAGATGCTACTGATAAGACTGCGACTTCTATACTTAATAATTCAAAGACGATTAAAACAATCTTTAAAACAGAAAATTAACATTTACAGTTACTTGTTAAAATTAATCTGGACCGCTTTTAATTCCGAACGAATTTAATTCCGACCGTTAAGTTTCATATTCATAAAAAATTTAGAGGACACTCTAATAAACAGACTCAGAATATGGGAACACTAGAAATTCCTGACATAAATTAACGGAGGCTGAAAAGGAGGTGGATGAGGGATCTCCTAGCCTAGGGTTGCCATGACATATCGGTGCTGTCCAGGACAAAATTCAAAACTCAAGAAAATTAGTAGGTACAAAGTGTTCCACGCAGTCTGATATGAACTTTACAATGAAAACTGACAAACTGAAGGGACTTGGGAAGACATAGGGTAAGGAAAGAGTGCCAACTTAACGCTACGAAACAAGACCATGTTTCCTTCGATATGGCGGCGCAGAGCTTCAGACTCATTACATCAAATATCGCTCCAGGAATTATGAACGCACTACAACTACACCGAAGATATAATATTACGCCGCTGCATTTTACACCGCTGAAGAGGTTAACCAAATATACCATAATTACTGTAAGTATATCCTCGGACTGGGACATATGATGGGTAAACCGGGACAACCGGGAAGGAATTTATTTACCGGTGACATATCCTGGTGTACCAGGACTTATGGGTAACCCTATCCTAGCCTAATCTCTAATAATTTAGTATCACACCTGAAGATTGCACCACTGAGTGCTGACTTCCTCGTGCCTGATCATGTCTGTTGTTTATATAACCTCACATTCGCTGGTTGTAAACAAAAGTGTACAGTTGTGATAAAATTATTGAATTAAAAAAAAAAATTATTGTGTTGATGTTTCGGCTTATGTTATATCAAATACCAAAAATTTGTCCTAATACGATATTTTGTTTGTCAACACCTATTTTATTGCTTTGTTTACATAAAACATTGTTGTAATCCTCCTTTCTACCTGCGTTGTAGACACTTAGTCGTTTTCGTAAGTCTCCCAACCACTTGATAAATGTCGTGAGTTTCAATTGTACTTTTAACATCATCTATTTGTAATAATTAAAAACTCCTGCAGCTATAAAATAGTAAGTGCGAAGCAATTTTACTTTGGTTTTTTTAAATTCTGTATACAAAACAAAAGTTGTTTTTTTCCTACTGTGAAAACTGTTGAGATTCTGACCATTCTTTAAGTATCAAATACGGATGCTCAGTAGGGACTATAAGTAACATTTGAAAAATGAATGCAACCCTTTAAAAAGGGATCGAAAGGAATATAGTAGGTTGTAAGTCTTTACTCACAGATACTGTAAAGCGCGGTATTATTCTTACGATTCAGTCATGCGAAATTGATAGTGCCGTTCAAATACAACGGAAGCTTAGACGGTTTGATAATATCAAGATTAGCGCTAAACGAGTGCCCTGTGTATTGAAACAAGCTGGTTTGCGAGGAAAGGCAAAAGTTAAAAAGCCATTGCTGATAGGTAGGCATGAAAAACTAAGTTTAGCATTCACCAAAAATATGCAAACTATACTGAAAATGATTGGTCAAATATCATAAGGTCTGACGAGACCAAAATTAATAGATTTGGATCTGACAGGAAATAATGGATATGGAAAGGACGAAATGAACAATCACTGATCATATGCGATTCGATCGATTTCGTGAGTCACTGTATGGTATACTATTATATGACAGGGCAAGCGGTGAAATACGAGGATCCGGATAACCGAAAATCTAGAAGGCCAAAAATTTGTATTTAACTTTCAGGTCTAATTAAAATGAAATTTAATTGAACGTATAAATAAAATATGAGAAGATTAATATATAATTCTTATCGAACTATCACTCGCTCACATTGCTCTGAGGTGATTGCCATGTATTTATAGTCATGAACATACGGTTGCCTTTTTCCTTTTGAAAATCCCTTCAGCTTCCGATGAGGCACAGAATGTCACGGCCGCCTGAATACAATTACACCGAGGTGTGTACTTGGGCCCTGCCAAGGCCGCCCCGGTGGTTATAAACTGAAACATTATCCAATAATAAATTATGGTTATTATAATATTAAACTGCGGCAATTATCCACCAGAGCGCGGGGGCTGCTCCTGTTTGGGCGCCACTAACCAAAGAGATATGATAATGCCCGCTGGATTGTAATCTATGTATCTCCATTGTGATGAATATTTAAACTGGAACCGATGATTTTAATATCTAATTGTCTCGGTTAGCGTTTTTTAATTTACAATAAATGTAAATCTTTTGACTCTAGAGTTAATAATAAAAGCTTAATTATTGCTAAAATACTAATATACTTAAACGTCAATTTAAACATTTTTTTTTCTATTAACTATCCTGACGAAAATTTTAGAATTTTGAGATGACAAAAATTTAATACATAATGTCGTTCAAAAATATAGCTGGATTAATTAGTTATTTGCATCAAACAAAATCATATTTCTTTTTATACGGCTTAACTGTTTTCGAGATATAATCGAAAAACCCAAAAATGGGACCTTCTCCCCTTTCCCCACCGTAACCTTACCCCTCAGGGGCGGGGACGTTAATTATGTTTGCCTTCTAACTACTTCTAACGAAGCTGTGAAGTCAAACAATTATTGCATATTTTATGCACTCTACAGTATGTTTATAATGTTTTATGTTTTATAATATATAATGTATAATAATACATGTATATAATATATAATGTTTTATGTTTAGTATGTTGACAGTACTGTATGTATTTACCACTTTTATATATAACCTTCTCCCATCTTCCGGGCATTTCAACGTTTTCCCCTGGTAAAATGTGGTTGATTTTGAATGGAAAATGTTTTCGACAGTCTGCCTGAATTGCTCTTTAGAATTGGAGGTTTTTTAATATAAAACGTTTTAAGGAATATGTAAGAATAATGACTGTCGTGATAAGATCTAGGGAGTAATGTGGATATGGTCAGACCATTTATGCTCAAGAATTTTCGCTTGAGTCACCCTTCCTGTATATGGTCTCACATTGCCGTGTTAAAGAATGATGTTTTTGGCGATTGACGAGTGAAGGAAGCTTTTCATTGAGTTAATCTTGCACTCTTTTCAACTCTGAAAGTATGTATCCACGAAAATCATTTAATTTGACTTTAACAACTCGTGGTGAATTATTCTTTGAAAATCCCACCATACACACAATACAATATTTTTGCCATGGATTTTAGCTTTCGGATCCGGTAGGTGTGGTTGATCTAAGGATCCAAAGCCACTGTCTTTTTCGGACTATATTGGCATAGGTAACCCATTTTTCATCGCCTGTTTAAAAAACGCTTAATTTTTACCCGCGAGAGCGTACTTGTGCCGATTGAAATGCGATTGCCTTTATTCCTTTCACTGAGATTGTGGAGTACCTATACTCCTGAGATGCTGACTTTCCCTAATTTCTCCAACAGCTGGTTAACAGTTGATTGTGATCTTTTCAAGCTTTCTGCTGCACCTCTTGTTGATTGGCGTTAAGTATGTTCGAAAATTTCTTTTAAAAGGTTGTCAAAGTCGGAAGTTTCGTCTTTTAAGGTCCTATCTCCAGAACGGAATTAAATAAATCAATGTCTAACTGCTCGATCAGTTATTATTTCTTCACCAAATACACAGAATATATTTTCAGCTGTCGCCTTAGCAGTATTGCATTGTTTAAATTCCCAAAGCATTATATGAGGAATATCTAATTATTTACTCTCCATTTCAGAGGTTAAAAAAAAAACAGTTTAACGTAACGTGTATCATACAAAACAGTTGACGAAAGATTAACTGAAGTCTTCGATATTGAAAACAAAAACTTGTTGTCATGGTAACTCATAGCAGGTAGGTACGAACAATAAATTCTACTTAGCTGCATCGGAAGTTACTTATGAATGGACCTGATAATCAATTTTTTTTTTTTTTTTTTTTTTTTTTTTTTTTTAATCTTTTATTAACAGAAATTTACAACTGTATTAAAACAAATACATTTAGTAAATAAGCAGATTACAATGAAAAAAATGACATGTTGAAAACGTGTAGAGGAACTACCCAATGGTAGAAATAGAAATAGAAATAGAAAAATAATTTTATTCTGGGACCAAGTTCCTTAAGAATAACAAATTGTACAGAAAGAAATGATATTAGTTACATCTGGCCGGAGACATGATAAATAAATAAGATGAAAAAAAAAAAAAAAAATTAAAAACAATAAAATAAAGAAGAAATATTATGATAATGTATACATAGTAATGTAATATATGAACAGAAAAATAAGAAAATATTCTACTAATGAAATAATAAATAGGTTATTTTGATACAATGCTACTTATATACAATATAAGAACCCAAATGTATTCAGAATTAGAAAAAATTATTTTAATTGGTAACACTGAGTGTGTTTCAGAAAGACTTAGATATCGTTTAATTGAGAAAATATATTGTTAGTTAGCGTCACCTTGGATTAGGAGGAGGTACTGGAAATAGTGGAATTTAAAGGTTTTTAGAGATTTCGCTTGTCTAATATGAGAAGGAATGGAATTCCATAGGATGGTTGAGCGGAATATGAAAGAGCGCTGGAATGTAGTAGTTCTATGGGATGGGGTATATAGATCAGAAAGACGGGATCTTGTGTTCAGTGACTTGATCGCAGATCTGAATTGAAGCGTATTGTAAATATAGGAAGGATGAAGGGTGCTGATGATTTGGTAAAGGAATGATCCGTGGAAATATTTTCTACGGAATATGGGATAAAGCCAGTTTAATTCGGTATAGAGGAAGGAAACGTGGGAGCGCCTCGGTTAGTAGTCCTCTAATGAAATATTTACCAAAGAAGAAGATCCCGAGACCATCTCCTTTTCAGACTCCTCGGAGGATTGCCAGAAATGGAATGGGAAGCAAGTTGTGCAACAAGTGGATTTGGGTGAGCAGTAAGTTTATTATGAAAGGAAAGATATATGGTTCGTGCCGAATCGGCGACATATGGGATATTAAGGTCATTGTGGATCATTTCATTTGTGACAAAGTAAAGAGCATCTAGGATTTTTCGAAGGTTTTTCAATTGGAGTGATTGGATGCGGGAATAATTCGATGGTTTGGTGGATCCCCATAACTCTATTCTGTATGTTCAAATAGGTCTGATAATCGTTATTTGCTGAGATTTATTTTAATTCTCCAGTTATGACACCATTTTTCAAGGGAAATGATATGTGACTGGAGTGTATGGGTGATAATAAATAAAAAATAATTTTATGGAAAAATTCTGTGTCACAATTCATTCAACTTATACATTGTGAGCTAGTGCGCAGGTCACACCTGAACTAAGACTCGTCCTCGTTAAAATGCCGAAGAAGCCAGTTCTGAACGAATCTTTATATTCTAACGTAGTAGCACCTCTAAAATTTATGGCCGTAGCAGGAACATAAAATAACTGAAAAACGTATCAACGAGACAAATGCTACGCAACCCAATAGTAAACATGTATTTTAGATAAAATAAAATTTAAAAACTCAGAAAAATAAAAATATGCATAACATAGCCAAATGTTGCATTATAGATATGGTTTTAGTGTTGAGTTAACAGGTAATTTACCACGTGTGGGGATAATATACACTCAGTATCTAAATGTTAGATACACCCTTGTAAACAAGAAAAACGTTATATGATATCTTTTTTATTCGATTAATATTAGTTTTTCTTTAACACAGCTTGAAGTATAAGTTAAGATACTTGAAAAGTAAACAGAATTATCAGACCTTGTTCAATAGTTTTTATTATTATTATTATTTATTTTTATTGAAATTTACAACTGTATTTACAATATAATCATGCAATACATCAAGTAAATATGATGATAATGATAAAAATAATAAGTCACTTCTTTTTAAAGCAACTACCCATTGGTAGCACTTATACTCCAATCCCATATTCTAAACCTTCAAGAACGGTGTCGAAAATGGAAAATTAAAATAAATCCCACCAAATAACCATTGCTCTTCGTCGTATACCTACGACTTCCTGTCTAACAGTACCCTTTAATGATTGCCGTTGAACAGATCCACCGTGTAGGGGATGAGGCCTAGGATACTACCTTGAGGAACACCTGCTGATTGGCTAAAGATAGAGGAATAGGAAAAGCTATGATTAACTTTAAAAGTTCTATCACTGAGATAGAAGCGGATAATAAGGAAATATTCAGAAGGTAGGAATTTACGTAGTTTGTAAAGTAGTCCCGGATGTCAGACTCGGTCAAAAGCTTGTTCTACATTGAGAAAGCCTCCCGTGTAGTACATTCCGCGCTCCAATGCCGAGGAGACAACGTCCACCACACGATGAAATTGCTGCGGAATGTGATGTTCGGAGTTCAATAATTAAAGCCAATATTAGTAAAAACTTCAATTAGTCAAAAAATAATTTTTAGAGAAAAAACATAACCGACTTCAAGATTAAACCTACTTACACGAACTTAACTAAAAATAAAAAATAATATTTTAATTGCTTCAAAACAAAAACCGTTAAATGAAAATCAATGAAATTATTGATACTTATATACCTATTTACAATTTATGATCAGTTATCTTTGGAGACGGTGCCAGCCAAGAATGGCAGTTTGATCCTGCCTCTGCAATACACTTTCGAATGGCCCAAGACAGCGGTGTGGCGGTGATGAAACAATGGGAGGATCTTTACAATTACCATTTCTTTTCAAATTCTGTTAGTTTTGGTTGGCACCGACTCCGAAAATAACTAATCATAAATTGTGAATAGGTATATAAGTATCGATAATTTCATTGATTTTCATTTAACGGTTTTTATTTTGAAGCAATTAAAATATTATTTTTTATTTTAAGTTAAGTTCGTGTAAGTAGGTTAAATCTTGAAGTCGGTTTTGTTTTTTTCTCTAAAAATTATTTTTATTTTTTACTTTTTAGTGGTGAGTGTATTTTTGTTTATATAGTCAATTATCGATCTTCAAGCTACCCTGAAAAATAGTTCGAGTTACTGAAAAAAGACTTATCGAGGTTATCATTCCACTTACCTTCATGGAATTGGGAAAATTGAACACAAATTGAAATGGGAGTTGAAATCATTATGTATATTTTTCATTAATGGGTATGTGTATGCTGTTTGTACTTACATATAAAATCATTGATAAAGAAAATTAAATACCTTGTACCAATTTATCATATAAATTTCAACTGAATTAAGCTTTTTTCTGAGGGTGCCTAAAAGTAGACACCGCCTTCCACCAGTGGCGATATTTCTTTATTCTTTAGGACGGAGATTTAGTCACTATGGAGATTTTAAATAATCATAATCATAAATATGTTTAAAATGTAAGGTTATTTAAAAGTGATTTTTATTAACTGGTTATTTGATTTTTCTTAAAAAGTGCTGCGTTGATTTCAAAATATTTTTTATGGGACTACCTCTGAAGTATGCCCTACCGGTCTAGAAAAGAATCATCAAAATTGATTAAGGATTGACAGAGGTTGTCAGCTCATCTGAATTTGTTTTGTTTTTTGTATGTTACGCGATTACTCTGTCAATTCTGAATCAATTTTGATGATTCTTTTTTAGATCGGTAGGGAATACTTCAGAATTGGTCCCATAAAAAATATTTTGAAATCAATGCAGCACTTTTTAAGAAAAATCAAAAGAACCGTTAATAAGTGTTTTTTTTAAACTGTTTTTTTTTTATTTTCTTAAAAAGTGCTGCGTTGATTTCTAAATAATTTTAATGGGACCACCTCTGAAGTATGCCCTACCGATCTAAAAAAGAATTATCAAAATTGATTCAGAATTGACGGAGTAATCGCGTAACATACAAAAAAAAACAAAGTCAGATGAGTTGAGAACCTCTTCTTTTTTGAAGTCGGTTGAAAATGATAGACACACTGTCTTTTTTTTTTTTTTTTTTTTTTTTTTTTTTTTTTTTTTTCTTACTATTTTCTATATTTTCTTTAGGTTGAGACCAGCAAATACCACTTCCACATTAGAGCAAACCACCTCAAATGGTTTTTTTGTTTTTTTTTTATCAGTTGTGAAGTTTTTCCATCAGTTGGGAGATAGGTAACCCACCGTTCAACAAAGGACCCCCTAGTTTGTCGTTAGAAGAAAAACGGAATATACTAACTCTTGTTGTTGTTTATTTATTAGTGATTAACGTCCATATGAACCCCAAACAGTCCTTCGGAAGGGACGTAAAACGGGGGTCTCGAGCCTGTGCGATGTCAGGTACTCGTTAAAGATCCCTATCCTAATTATACCTGGATAGGCAAAATTTAGGACTCCCACCGTAGCATCGTCCGATTAGCCATAGCAGCATAAAGTGACGTTAAACGAAATAAACAAACAAACAAACTCCAAACAGTCAATCTAGACCAAAATTGGGCAAACAGAGGAACTAAAAATATTAGTTCTATTTTTTTTTCAGGAATGTGTAGAGGATGGTCCTCTGAACAAGAACATAGAAAGTCCCTCCTACTACCAATGTCGCTGGGGGGACGGGACGGGGGGCTTTAGATGTTCCATTTTTACGTTTTTCGTTTATAACTCTGAAAGAGTGCGTTGCATTGGAAAAGTTATACAGTACAAAATTAAAGATTATTAAATTTTCTACAAGTTTAGTCATATATATTTTTACGAACAACTGGACCGTTTTCGTGCTACCGGCTCCGGAAAAGTAATTTTCGAAAAAATTGTTTTTCACTTATGTTGTTTATATTTATTGTCTTCTAGATCCACAATCGTTCATTTTTGAAGAAAGTCGTCCGAAAAAAAGTTGTACAACAAAAAAATTCCTATAAAAATATATATCATATGTAAATTTATATTGAACACATCGCAACTTACAGCAAGATGTAAATAAAATTAACCATGTGAAAGAAAAATCTTATTTCCCAATTAAATTTTGATGCCCCACTAAACGCAAACATAAACAGCTTAAATTTTGTATCGGACGAGTAGTTCCGGAGTTATTGGTGTTTTCTCAGAGAAATGCTTAATGAAGGGTTTGAGCGCGCCAGTTTTGAAAACGCACATCAAAATGCAAATGGAACATCAAAATTTAATTGGGAAATCAAGATGTTTCGTTCACGTGTTTAATTTAATTACATTAAACTATTATGTTATAATTACATTATGATGGCATCTATTTGCCATTTTTACTACAAATTTGGAAACATATAACTGAATTTTGTATGAAAATCGCAGAACTGAGGGAAATGCTCACCTAGCGACAAACGGTGTACCAGATTGGCTAGCGACCAACGCCGGGTTAATAAAAAAAAAAATCAATAACACTTCTTTGGAAAAAAGGAAGTCAGTATTTTAGCCGCCACAATTTAGTAAACTTTCCTCCTTCCGGTTGCCACTTTGATAAAACTTTTTCTTCTTTTCTGAACTCACGAAAATCCAACCCATCCAGATTAATTTTTTTTTTTTCATCACTAAAGACAACTTTTTTGCTCAGTCCATAACGTTACTTTTCGATCAAATACAGAATAATAATAAAATATAATATACTAGATAATTAACTAAAAATTTGGTGTGTTTTTTTTTTTCGTGTATGTGTTTGTTAATATACCAGGATGCATTTGTGATTTTTTTTTTCCTACTAAAATATTTGGAAATATTATTTAATATGCGTATTTTACTATCTGTGACGGGTATTTCCAACAAGGTTTCAGTAAATATACGTATTCATTTTTATTTATATGAAGTTGTTAAGTTGATTGCTGAGTAAGAATCGAGTATAGAAGTCACAGCCTTTGATTCAGGATTTTGCTTCTCCTCCATGTCATTACTCGGTCAAATGTCAGACCGAGTATTATGCAGCGTCTGTAAGTATTGGGTTGTTTCGCATGAAATGTCCGTTTTCAGGTAAAGGGATTTTAGTAAAAATACAATATGAAAACAATATAATTTTATTCGAAGTATTTACCTTCTTTTTCTAAACATTTTTCCCAAAGTGACAACAACTTTTTTATCCCGGATTTGAAAACTCTGAGCTTTGAAGTGAAACAAAATCTGAAAACGCACTTTTGATTTCAGCATCATCTGCAAAAATTTTTCCTCTGCAGAAGTTGTCTAAATTCCTGAAAAGGTGATAATCTGTTGGAGACAAGTCGGGAGAATATGGTGGGTGCGGAAGAACTTCGTACCCCAGCTCTTTCAATTTATGCATGGTAAGTTTTGAAACGTGGGGTCTAGCGTTGTCGTGTAGGAGTATAGGGCCCTTCCGATTTACCAATCCAGGTTGTTTTTTCAATAATTTTTCGTGCATTTGGCCAATTTCATTGCAGTAGGCTGTAGAGGTAATGGTCTCACCTCTCTAATTACAGTTGGAGGTCTTCCTCGGGGCTGGTTTTCCAAGTTGGTATCCCCAGTCGAAAACTTAGCAAACCAACGGCGAATGGTTCGTTCATTTACACTTCCTTCCCCAAACGCCTTACAGATGTTTCTAGCAGCCTCAGCTGCCGAACGACCTAGTTTAAACTCATAAAAAAATATTACACGAAAATCGCGTGTTTCCATGTTCATATTTGAAGGTATACTAAACAGTGTGTAATTGATTGGGAAGCTAATGTTTATAAAAGAAAAGTAGAGGATTAGTAAGTGCTTGATTATGATATGTGAACTTCGGAAGTAAACAACAGAGACTCGCAAAATCCTCTATGTATTTCAAATATTATAAAATCGGACATTTCATGTGAAACAACCCAATAGAATATGTAGTGTATTGTCAAGGTATACTACAGCCTGTGTTTCATGATAAAGGGTAACTGTATTTGTTGTGATTATCATTTTTTTTTTTTTTATAAAAAATTATAATTTGAATTTCTTATATGTTTTTTTGTAAGAAGGTCTCTTCCTTTATTTTCTTTTATTTTTTTATTTATTTTTTTTATTTTATTTTTTTTTCTGAATCGTTCCAATTGTTTCTATGTTTATGTAAAATGTCAGAGCTAGTAGGAAGACTAATGGCAAGATAACAACTATATAAGAGCGGTCGTGCCGAGGGAGACTGATAGAGAGCAGACCTTGAAATTAATTGAAAAACTCAGAGGCCAAGTTCTGGTCAGGGGTTAGCGATTGTCCTCTACGTGAGCTCCTTCTCTCCTGTCCCTCGGTACCTCGGTACCACACTGTACCATTGTACGCCAGGAACCTCACCAAAGTGCGATATTTGTACATTGGCTATAGTAAAAACAGCAAAAAAAAAAAAGTTTAAAAATCTGTAAAACCCTGACCCTGTGATGTTGGCGAAATTGAGTAAAATTAATTGCATAGAAATTTGAGACATAAATTTTAAGATCGTCTAGATTATTGTCTTGAGGTCGCGTGTCATCAATATTGAGAAATTCCTTATTCGTGCCATATAGTGGAAGTTGCTTCCTGGAGTTTTTCCAGTTCGAGTTTTCCAGTAATGCCATCAATATGTCCCCCAGTAGGGTTGGGCGATAGTAGATAGCACTACCGATACAATCGGTTGAGAACTATCGATTGCTATCGATAGTTTTTCGATAGTTGCTTTCTTTTTTTCCAAAGCTATTCAATAAAGAATTTCAACTAATTTAATTAAATTTAATTATCTACTAACTATTTAAAATTTGCAGGATTATAAATTATATGATTATATCATAAAAATGAGAAAAACAAAACTAATTTCTTTGAATTTTAAATAAGTATTTAAAATTTACACGGTTACAATAATAATGAACAAATCAAATCTTCAGAAAAGAAAAATAACAAAATAGTTAATTTCAAGAGTCAAGTGCGCTCCTTGAGCCACATATTTCCCGAAAGAAAAACTAGCATTTCTGCTTTCCTTTGGCATAATCTTTGAGAGAACCCTTGAGCTCTAGGAATTCCGAATACAATTTCAAAAAAACTCGAAACTGGACAGAGACAGTTCAGCATAATTCCGAGAGTTTCAAAACTTGAGGGTAAAAAAGATCTATCGATAGTCGGCACTAGCGATAGTGACCATCGACTATCACCCAACCCTATCCCACAGCCACCCTCATATAACTTACAGGTAGTGTGGTATTACAATTTCTATTGTGTTTGTATCTCTTCAAAAACTAGGAAATTAATTTTCATTTTTTTTTTTTTTTTTTTTTTTTTTAACTTAAAAACATTTGTGCGACCTCAATATGACATAATATCATAATGAAAGTTATACACAATTTCATTTAGCCGATTTCGCCACTTTTCCCGTATTATGGATTCGCAGATATCAAACTGTTTTTGTTTGCTTCAAATTAATGAATATTAAAGGTTTCAAATGCATTGTTATGAACAAATGAAAAGTATGGAATGTGAAAAAAAACAACAACACGGTTTTTGTTTTACTGCAGTGATTGCTTAAGGACTGATATCACGTTGCAATGAACTCCCAAATATTAATTCATTGTGTGAAGGTGAGGAATAACCCAGTCAAAGATTCGATTATGCTTAATTATTTGGTTATATCCAAATCAATGTAATGAATCGCTGAAAATCGAAATAAAAAATTGAGTTTATTTATATTCCATACTTTGCCTTTTTATCGAAAATAAGTTCTAACAATAGAAAAATAAAATAATATAATTACGATCAAACAGTTGAAGATATCAATAAATAGTTTTAAAAAACAAAACAAAAAACAACGAAATAAATGGAAAACAGGAATATTATAAATTTTAATTCCCTAAGAGTATTCAGAGGTTATTTTGTTGTTCTCGCAGATTTTTTCTGTGTTTGCTTTAATTTACTATTATAACGATTTATATAGATTGCCACAAGGAGCGGTATTATCTCCAGTGTTGTTTAACATATACAGTGCTGTAGTAGGCAAAAACTACGGTAGGGCGACAGTAGCAGCTTTTGCCGAAGATATTGCCATTACCAGCAGCAGCATGATTCCCACTAGAGCACTACGTCAGGTCGAAACAGTCTGCGCTGAGATCATTCAATGGCAGGATTCACTTAACATCCAAGTGAATCCATCTAAAACGGACTGCGTAGTGTTCTCACACCAGCATTGGAAAAATGTAACACTTCCGAAGACCCTGCGAGTAGCAAACACTACCATTTCCTCCTCCAAATCTATCGTCTACTTGTTCGTCACTATGGATAGAGGGCTGAAATTTTCAGCTCACTGTTACAGGGCGCACCGCAAAGTAAGGAAAAGATCCTATCTTTTCCACCACCTCCTATCCCCTCCTGCACTTTCCCTCCGACTCAAAATATGCATATAAAAAAGCATGCTGAGGCCTGCCCTCCTATATGGTGCCGCTCTTCTCACCCGGATTTCTGACGGAACTAGACGACATCTGCAGCGATTCCAGGACTCCATGCTTAATAAGATGGTAAAAACAACCTCCCTGAAGAAAAATAAGCCAGAAGACCTCCACGAGATCTTCAATCTTCCAACGGTCCCGGAATTCATACACCACCTCCGGTCCGTTGGCAACTAACGACCGGGGGGAACCAAGACACTCAAACGGGCTAATCAAAGCCCAATGGCCACTGGTCAGAAATGTGACTATAAGGACATTTTCTTTAGTTGTAAGTATAAATAGTTTAGTCTTATGTTTTCCCCACTACAAGATTTAGGTGAGCCCCATCACCTAAATATAATCTTTCAAGAAACTAGTAGGCCTTACAATGTACACAGTACAGAAAAAGGCCAATATCCTCAATGCATCCTATTCCTATAATAAATACAAGTATTCTATCCAAAAGGGGAATGGAAAAAAAGAGAAGAAAAAAGTGCACTATCCCATCAACAACATTTAATTTATGGTTTAAGTAACATTAGCAATTTCTTAAGTAATAAATAAAACCAAGAAACTTTTTAAATTAAAATATAGACAGACACTATTCTATTTGACAGGAGAATGACATGGGTTCAACACATCATGAAAAAAGGGAAAACCCTTAATCTACTATCAATAATCGTATAGTCACTTCTCTCCAAACGTTCCAATCTATAACTTTAAAACAAAATGAAAAACTTATAATTCCTTTTTTATTTTTTATAATTACTGAAACCTATTTGCACTTGCGCATCACAAATATATGAAACAGCTGAAAAAACCTTTTAAATTTTATTAAATAATTATTTTTTTTTTTTAAGATTTAGTATGGTGTTCTTGTATCAATTTTTTTGTTGTGAAACAAATTTATTTTTAAGTATCGGTATCAAGCATTTAAAAATTTTGGAACCGACACATTATGATTCTTAACCAAAACCAAAGCAATATAGAGTCACAACTGGCAGCTGTTGTTGCAGAAATAATCCATTGCCTTCTAAAGTTCTAAAGTATCAAGAACACAATGGCCACGGCCTACTTTATTACATATATTGCTACGCTCTGTTGGGCCTTATTATAGACATCCGCCAGGGGGCGCTAATTTTAGATTTGCTTTCCGCAAGCCACGAGATACAGCTCGGGGGCACTATTTATCCAGTCTACTTCCTGTCCAGTGACACATGATCGATATAACAATAAAAAATTAAAACATAAGAAAATGTGAAGCGAATTTAAAACTAAACAAAAATATAAAATATGTTTATAAATATAGATATAAAATAAATATAGGTGTCAAAAATGCAAAAAGATAAAATAAATATAATTATTTCTGCCTAATAAACATTATTAGCAAATCAAAATGTCGATCCTTTGCTTTATGATATTGTGTGTAAAAATATGATTCATGGGCCTTTATTAGTAATAACTGATAATGTAGTCCATTACCAGCAAGAGTTTCTTAATAGTCTCTGTTCTTCTGGATTACCAACTTATACATTAAAATTAAAAATTGGACTTTTGATTATGCTTTTACGTAATCTTCAAACACCTAATCAGTGCAATTTTAACCGGGTTAAATATTGCTGCTATGTCTGAAAATATTATTGAACAAATAATGCTCGCTTGCATATTTCAATAAACAAATAAAACTTCGATTAGTTAAATTTATCTAAGTCCATTACTTATAGAACGGGCCAAGCCGAGCCTAGTATTATATGAAGCGCCTAATTGCAAAACTTTGCAAATCCACCAAAAATCGAAATTGAGTTTTATATACCGTTCGATCCAGCTCCTTGCCAAGCAGAAGACTGACTAGTTTTTAGGCTTAAAAACGAAGAAAAAACTGTTCAAATTTACAATTAAAGATCACGTACTGTTGCAAAAGGGAGGAAAACTATGCCTATCACAGAAACAAAAGGGAGTATCTCACAATATGGCTGCCATTTTATGCATATTATTTGTCAGATTTAGGAGACATAAACGAGGTGGAAGAAACCCAATTAACTGTTTAGAAAAGTTACCTCTTATTGTGATCGTAATTACTATTGACTAGTCCATTTTTTAAATTTTGTTTCATTTTTTTTTTGTTAAACTAAACTAATAAATGTTTTTAAACATTTATTTATTAATAATTATTAAACATTTATATAATAGTGGAATTTTACGTTGCGAGAGCGTGTTTGACTGGCGAGGCGAAGCCGAGCCCTCTAATTCGATCGAGCATCGTAAAATCATTTTCGGTACGAGTAATGTACGATACTTTTCATCACGAGGCAAAAACGCTTAACGCAGTTCTTAACTCGTGAATCTACATATTAAGATTTTAATAATTCATATTATTACACTAAATGATTGTTTTCCATTTTAATGATTATTTGTAACAGCTGATTTAGAGAAATAACCGTAAACAAGTTTAATTTAATATAATTACGTTTAATAACTGAAATGTAATAATTAAAAATACATTTATAAAAAGGAGTAAGTTTATATATTAATAAAAAACACTTCATTTTTATAGGGTCAGGTTAACATTAATTGTACAGTTTTGGTTGTTGGTAATGTTTAACCCATCAGTTAATGTTTTTTTATTTAGGTCAACAAACGTCCAATTTTTTCTTTATTTTTAAACACGATTTTAACATGGAAAATTTACTCCATAACGAAGAGGCTATAAATTTTTTCGATAAAGTTGATAGGTATACTAACATCACTTCATCATTAACATGGTTAGGGTTAACACTTTCACTAGAGCACCACTCACAAAACTTATTAAATTCTTCTTCGTATCTATTACGAGATTTCCCGGACAATAACGAATCAGTTATTCCTTCAGCTTCTATAATTAATTTTTGAGGGATGTTAAAGGCCATTTTCGCACACTAACAATGTAAAATTAAATTATAAACTACAAGAAACGCTAGCGAACCTCGTGTTGGTAACAGTAAACACTGCTAGCTGCGAAAACTTTCCCGGCTAGACGTGTAAAATCATATGTTCGTTGTTTTACCTTGCTCTAAATTTTGAGATGTGTAAAGGCCTACTTTCCTTGCTCCCAGCTGTTATGGAAAGTATCTATTTTCCAATCCGAGTTCTGTAAAAGTTTTTAGATAGATATTCGTTTTGAATTTTTAAGTTGCATACTAAAAAACGGAGTCAATAATATTTTGATACTACTACGTAGTTCAATACTTTATCATTTTTATTCTGTTCTTCAATACTCTAAAAAATAATCGTACTTATGTATACAAATATTTTTTAATGATAAATTGTTTTTTTAAGTTTTACTAAAAGTCTGTCTAGAAGTAAGATGAGGAAGAATAATAATTTGTTTAGGAAAATGTATTTTGTGATAACATAGACTAGTCCATGTATGTACATATATCGTTTATTACTTTACTATCCGTTTTTATTGTTTACCAAGCCGTTAAGTAACATTTTTGAACGTAAAATCATTTTTTTAATCTATTATTTCAATTCTATAAATCAACTCAGGACATGTATTTATTTTATTATCAAAAAGAAGTAAGTCTCCAACTGTTGCAAAACGGAGTAAGTACAGAATAAAAACCAATTAAAAAAAAAAAAAAAAATGATCAATATGGGTCCTTATTACGCTTGGCCAACTAAAACCATCTATTTTTCTGCTAATTATACAGGAAAAATTACATTCATATCAATTGGGCATCATATTGCTATGGTTTTTGGCTTCTGGTGAAAAATTTAGAAATTTTGTTTTGCTACGTTTTGCAACTGTACGCCTCATATAATGTATTTCATTTTTTAGCCTTTTACATGTCCGTAAAACTTTAATACCGCAGTAAATGCAAAAACATACAATTTTCTCTTTTTTACTGTGTACTTTACAGTGGGAAAGTCAAACCCTGGGAGCTTCCAGTAGGCTTCCAGATCATGTCCTCGCACTTTGCCGAAAGCTATCCCTCAGATGTATCTTGCATTCAGATCCAGGATGTGGACTGCATGATATCCCTTGCAGATAGTGGGCGGGACCACCAGGTGTAGCGGCGGCCTCATTGATCTCCCTGCCAGGTGGCAGGTCGCAATAGCTGCCTTGTGAAACATTGCTACGTGTCTCGGCTGCAAAGTTTGGAATTGAAGACTTCCCAAATCATAGCGAACCGTTCTGGAACCGTTCCAATCCTCGGGACATAAAAGATTTCTTTTTTTTTTATATGTATCTACTGCTACTGCAGTGATTCTGCCCCACTTCTACAAGCCCGGCATCTTAGCTTGTATATATGGGTGATTCTTAAACTATGTGAAATTTTCGTGTCCTCGTGTGATCTGCTCCGAAAGAAATAATTAATGAGGCTTTCCTCATTGGGTCAAAACTTCACCTAAAAGCCTTTCTATACTATCCACTGCTTTTTCTCAGAAAAATGTCCAATTCATTTCCAAAATTCCATCAAAAATCTACGATTAACCTTTGACAAAACTGCTCGTCGTTACAGACTACTTCAACATTTACTATACAAGCGATGAAAGCTCCCAATTCATTAAAAAAAACTCATTCACATGACCGTGATTAAACCTATTTGGACGTACCGATTTGAGCTTTGGGCTCCACTAAACCATCCAATTCTTCTCGTATCCAAAACTTACAATCCAAAATCCTCAATGCTTCTTATTTTGTCACCTATGGACTTATCCGTAGAGATCTTAATGTTCCATATGTTGCTGGGTTAGCCCAAACCAGATACCTATCCTTCCATAGTAAGCTCCATAACCACTCCAATCCACTAGACTCCCAGCTTGCTTTCCACTTCATAACATTGGCATGATTATGAGAACAATATAGTCTCGAAACGTCGCACAGTGCTTCGACAATGGTCAAAAATCAAAAATCGAAGTATTTTTTATCGAGCTGTTTACCTTTTGATTTCTTAAATACAACTTAGACAACTGTTTAGTATGATTATCTCATTGTTTACTCATTCGTTTAAGTCTATACAATCGAAAAACTTCCGGGGTATTTTCGCTTTGCGATTTATATCATATTAGCCGCAAGTTATATTTTGTTCCATTCACATCTCATTGGATAAACAATAACCATTTTCATCTATGCAATATACTAGTAATGGTATCTATTTCAAAATATACTACTTTAATTGGTAAGCTGAGCACTTATTATATTCATTTCATGCGTGTAAAGTTTCGTTGGCCAGTTTGAAAATTATTCAAACTTTGAAAAGGCTTTTTAAAAAATCCTCAAATATCCTTTTGTTGTTTATGCATATCTTTGTTGCTTGATATATAGGCTTTAATGTTCAATAAACTTTAACTGCGCCTGCCTGCGCGCCGGGACTGTTTTATTATTTTTTTTTTTTTTTTTAAGAAAGCATAAATTAGGCCAATGACCAGTTTGCTGAAATATGTTATTCCCACGAAAAATCACGTAAAATAGCTGCAGTCACTTATAAACTACATTCGTTTAAGGACTTGGAAGAGTCTAACCACCAATTAGAAATAGAAATATCAACAATTAGTCGGTTATTTTGCTTCAAATCCCATTAAAAACTGAATGAGGTCGACAGGAGTTGTGATATATTTCGTCAGGAATATGCCTTTTGACTTTAGCAGGAACTTTGAATTGCCAACTATTCCCGAAATAAGTGCAGTCAAACCAGTCCCAAGCCGATCACGCGGAAGGACGGAAATCCTTTTCGAAGAATATTTCAATAGAAAACCAGGGAAAAAAAAAAAAAAGAACAGAAAAAGGGAGTAAAGGATCTTATTCTGAACGCTTCATTTTTTGAATTACGTTTTGCTGCAGAGATGTCTGGGCAATCTTTGGTTGAAAAACGAAATCGATTAGTCCTTTCCAAGCTCAAGCTTTATGCATGGATTTATGGATTTCCGATAGGAAATACGGAATGGTCATAAGGACTGCTTTATTAGCTTCTATTCATTAACTTGTACGAAAAATTCCCTACTTTCTAATAATATTATCGCTGGTGAAGTTAGCGCTTGGATAAATTTACAAGAACTCCTGCGACTAACAGTAAAGCGTATTAAAAATTGCAAGTTTGGAGAAGGGTAATGAGTTCAAACTTGAATGTAAATGGGGATTCGATAACAGTTTCGTTCATAACCATTATAAAAAAATGTTTAAAAATGCATCAATCACTGATGAATATTTTGTTTAATAGCTATGGTGGCTCTGAAATTGTTGAGTGAGGAATGGAAATGTTGCTTGAAGGTAAATCTGCGTTCATTTTCCACCATATATTGCTAACCCATAAAATTAATTTTTAAAAAAGGAACTGCAGATCTAATACGTGACGAGAAAACGGCAATGAAAGATAAAATTTGCCACCTCCAAACCTTTTAAATTAAATTTGAAAGCAATCAAATTTACACGGTTAGTTTTGAAGTGTTCATAATATTGGATGGTAGTGTTAATAAAAGCTATAAAAATAATACCAACATTTTATCTGGAACAAACACCATGCATATGTGTTTCATTTGCGGGGCTACCTACCCCAAAGGAGATCAACATTGAAAACCGTCCATCTGATGATGAGCAATATCGCCTCTAATCTGAGCAATAATATTGCAATATAAATTGTTAATATAAATAGTATAGGCTGATCTGGGTAGGTGCCTACTGTTGAAATCCCCACTTTGATTACGGGTGCTTGGTGTACGGGGGACTGTCTGTTGAGCTAGAGATGCGACTGAGGAGACTAATGAATTGTTTCATAAGATTTATCTTTGGGGTCGGCAGACGGTCTCACGTATCTAACCGGTACAAAGAGCTAGGGTGGCTTTTCCCCGATTTTCGACGGCAATACTTCCTCGGCACTTTCTTATTCCAGTCATTAAAAACCAATAAACCTTCCTATGTCCTAGACCTACTTACTATGCGTTCCTCCATTCACCACCTGAATACAAGATCCCAACCTTCCAACCTATATACCCCCTCACATAGAACTGCCTCTTTTGAAAAATCCTTTGTTATCCGTGCTACCTCTTTTTGGAATTCCTTACCTATCCATATTCGCAAAGCCTCATCCTTAACTTCCTTTAAACATCTTTTATTTATCCAT
Organism: Euschistus heros; assembly: GCA_003667255.2. Taxonomy (NCBI): domain Eukaryota; kingdom Metazoa; phylum Arthropoda; class Insecta; order Hemiptera; family Pentatomidae; genus Euschistus; species Euschistus heros. Next base: position 249,146 of record RCWM02000294.1, read on the forward strand.
CTCCTCGATTTTCAGTCTTCCACAAAATTGTAAATAAGTGTTCTAAAATGTTTACAGTTGATTGTTTTTATTAATTTTATTTTTATTTTCTATCTATTTATGTATTTTTAATTTTAATTTATTTTTTATTTTTTATTTCTCATTTCTACTTTTTTTCCTAATTTAGTTACACTACTGATGTGCTGATTTAACTAATCTCAGCCAGACAATTGTACCTTTTATTGTGCACTTTAGTTGTTCTTAGGGGACGGTCTGTCCCAGAATAAAGTTTATTTTTAATTTCATTTCATTTCAAATAAAAAAATATTAGAACAAATAGGCGTTTTATTTTAATTCCAAAAAAAAACAAAAACATTTACGACTTATCTTCTTCATTAACTCAAACACATCCTAATGTAGCTCGAAACGCAACATTTACGCTAGTATTAAAAACTTGCACCAAGAATTTCATTTTGCTACCATAGAAAAAAAAAAAAAGTTTCTTTTTTTACAATTATCTTGCCATAACTTTGTATAGGTGCATTTGCGGACCCATGTTCATAAGAAATATTTTGTTCAGCTTGTAATTTACTATAAGATTTTTAAGGTTTGCGAATTTTGTCCACCCTCACTCTATGTTCGAAGCACTGTGCGTCGCCAAAATAGTTGTTTTATTTATTGACTGAACCTCAATAACCTTACTAAACATATAATAATAATAATAATAATAAAGTTCTTTATTTATTCTGGGACCTTAAGTCCCTTAAGAATAAAAAATAATGTACAATCAAGGGCCTTCAGAGCCTTAAAATAAAATAATATTTACATAACAAAGTAACAGATAATAATAATAATAATAATAATAATAAAGAGCAGAAAGAAGATATTAATAAAAAGTAACAGAAAATTTATATTAATTTTTTACAAAAAAAAAAAAAAATTTTAAGATTTCTTAAATATAAACTGTTTATAATTATAGTTTATAGTTTATAACAACTAGAAAGTGGCTATTGTCAGTTTTTGGAGGAAAGGATCTGGGTGGATAGTAGGTGGTTAAAGAAGTGGTATTTGAAAGTAGAAAGGTTAATTGTATGACGAATGTTGAGAGGGATGGAGTTCCAGAGAGAAGAGGATCGGATTACGAAAGATCTGTCGAAAGTGGCTGAGCAATGAGCAGGAGTATGCAAATCTGATTGACGAGATCGGGTTTGGCGGGTAAGAATTGAGGATTTGAGTTGAAGGAGTTCGGAAATGTAAGGTGGATGATGGGATTGAACGGTTTGAAAAAGTAAGGATGCCAGGAAATACTGGCGACGGTGGGAAGGAATAAGCCACTTTAACTCCGCATAAAACTGCGAAACGTGGGCGCTCCTCGGGATCCCGAAAATAAAGCGGATAAAGCAGTTAAATAGTCTTTTGATTTTGGCCTCGAGATCCCCAGAAACACCCCCATAGACAGCACAGCAGTAGTCAAAGTAGGGGAAGATGAGAGAGGTAACTAGTAATCTACGGGTTTCGAAAGGAAGAAGGTGGCGAACGTAATTGAGACGTTTTAGGATAGGGATGGTGCGGCGGGAAATTTCGGATACGTGATTTTTCCAGGATAGGGTTTCATCGAAAACAACTCCAAGATTTTTGACCGAGGAGTAGAATTTGATAGGATCACTGTTCAGGAAAAGGGTAGGAATAGAGGAAATGGTTTTTAAGAGGTGACTCGAACCTATTACAATCGCTTTGGTCTTTTCAGCATTAAGATTTAGCTTGTTTTTCGATGCCCAGTTACAGATTCGATTCAGGTCTTCTTGGATCCTTTTAGTGGCTTGTAGTAAGTCAGAGTTGGGAAAGGATAAATAGATTTGGAGATCATCGGCGTAGAGATGATACCGACAATGATGGATGGAAAGCGGAAGGTCATTAATGTAGACAGAAAATAGCGTGGGTTATAGTGAAGATCCTTGAGGAACGCCACAGGATAGGGGTTGGGTCTTGGACGGAGTTTTATTTGGAATAACTACATACTGTGATCGATCGGAAAGGAAGGACTTAAACCAGAGTAATGCAGATGTGGATAAGGAAAGGTTTCGAAGTTTGGATAGGAGGATGTTGTGGTCAACTTTATCAAATGCTTTGGAAAAATCTAAGAGGATAAGGATAGTTAACTCTTGGCGATCTATTGCGGAAAATATGTCTTGAGATATTTTCAGAAGGGCAGATTGGGTAGAGTATCCGGGACGGAAACCGGATTGATAGGGATTAAGGAGTGAGCGTTCTTCTAGGAAAACTGAAAGTTGGGACTGAACAATGCGTTCCAGAGGTTTCGATAGGTTGGAGAGGAGGGAAATAGGACGAAAGTCACTCGGAGAGGAAGGATTAGGGATTTTGTTCAAGGGGCGGACGAGCGCTGTTTTCCAAGAAGAAGGAAATGTCGAATTTTGAAGAGAAAAATTGTAAATGTGGTAAAGGAGAGGTATAAGTGTGGGAAGGCATGATTTGATAAGTTTAACTGGGATATTATCGGGTCCATAGTCATTTGTTCGGGATTTCATAATGGTCGAAAGTATATCATTGTAGGACACATGGGAAAAGAAAAAGTTGTCAGGATCAAAGCTAGGATAAGGTAATTCAGTTTCGAGCAGAGGATTCGGAGCTAGGGAGATGAAATGTTGATTAAGTTCATCCGGGGAAACTGGGAAGGAGTTGCAGTTGGGTTCAGAAAAGGTTAGTTTTCTCAGGATTTTCCATTTGGATTTAGGATCAGGAGCGGAAGAAAGGGTACTGTACGTATATTTTGATTTAGAGAGTCGGATAGCCGATTGGGTTTTGGTTTCGTAAAATTTTGAAGGAAATATAATCTGTTGGGAATCGGGTTCGACGGAATTTTCGTCTGGCTGATTCTCTTTTTCTCATCATCTCTCTTATCTCAGGAGTCAACCATGGAGCGGAAGGACGGCGCATCGATAGTGTTTTTAGAGGAGCATGAGTATTTAGGATTGAATGAAGGTTTGAAGTAAGGGTGTAGATCATTGGTTCAATCGAGGTAAAGGAATAGATAACGTCCCATGGGATGGAATCAAGATCAGGTTGTAGTGATTCGAATGACAGGAGGTCCAGATTTCGGAAGGAAACAACTGTGGGAACAAAAGATTTAGTTGGTAAATCGTATGAAATCTGGATTAGGTCATGTGATGAGAGAAAAGGAACTGGATGCTGAGATGAAGAAAGGATTTTGTCTGGAGAGTCAGTAATATAAAGGTCAAGCCAGGTATCTGAGGTTCGTGTGTGATGAGTGGGAAAAAATGGTACTAGATAAAGATTAAGGGAATGGAACAAATTGACGAGGAAGGATTTATCAAAGGATTCGGATAACATATTAGTGTTAAAATCACCGGAGATTATAACATTGGAGTAGGTAGAAGTTAATTGAATTAAAGAGGTTTCAAATGCATCGTCAAATGGAACATGGGGAGGTCGGTAAATCACAGCATATAGCGAAGGGTAGGGAGTAGTTGATATCTCAAGGAATAAGTATTCAACGTGAGGAGAATCTGAAGATGGTGATTGGAGAAGGATTTTGGCTTTAAGACTATTGTGGATATAGACCCCGACACCCCCGCCCCTTCGGACAGATCTATCATGGCGCAGGAATGAGTAATTAGGGATGGAGATATGGGAAGAAGGGATAAAGGGTTTTAACCAAGTCTCAGATATGGCTATAATGTGGTAAAAGTTATCAAGGAAATATTGAAGGAATTCGTCATAGTGGGCAATAAGGGACTGAGCGTTGATGTGACAGGATACAAGGATGTTACTCATGGCTGAGTGGGTATATAAGGAAATAGGGTTAGGTAGGTACATGAATGAAGGCCTAGAAACAAGGAACAATTTAAGTATAAAATAGCTCTAAATTTTAGATTAACATTCATGATATTATCTATAGAAAATAAAAAAATAATAATGGTTAAAAAATAAACTATTTTAGTTACTAAAATATAAGAAAAAATGTATGAAAAAAATAGAATAAATAGAATTGTATAAAATGATCTAATATCTGCAAGTATAATTAGAAAAATGAAAAACAAAAGAAACTAAACTTACAGTTTTTAATATTAAGAATCGTAAACAAAATTTTTAATAGTAGATAAAGTAGATGGCGAACATTTAGTCAGGCGAAAACGTCTAAGTCACTCTGCTGTTATGTATATATATATATATGTACATATATATATATATATATATGTATATATGTTTAGTAAGATTCTTGAGGTTCAGTCATAAAATAAAAAAACAACTATTTTAGCGACGTTCCGAGACTATATTGTTCTCATAATCATGCCCTACAGTGAAAAAACAGGTTAAAATAAAATTATATAAGTTATACAAGTTATTTCAAAACATAAAGTTAGCTACAGTACAGGTATATAACAGCATGTGTAGGGTAATAAAAATAATTACAGAATATAAAGGAGTAAGTAGCTTCATACTCCTCTATATTCTGTAATTATTTTTATTACCCTACACATGCTTTTATATACCTGTACTGTAGCTAACTTTATGTTTTGAAATAACTTATATAATTTTATTGTAACCTGTTTTTTCACTGTAGGGCATGATTATGAGAACAATATAGTCTCGAAACGTCGCCAAAATAGTTGTTTTTTTATTTTATGACTGAACCTCAAGAACCTTACTAAACATTTAAAAGTAACAGTCAAGAAATTTAGCTATATATATTTATACATATATATATATATATATATATATATATATATATATATATATATATATATATATATATATAAGTACATGTTTTAGTTAACATACAATTCAGGATAAAAGGTAAGTTAAGAATTCAACTCAAATAATCTTAGGTATTCAAACAGGAACTACCTTCGTTTGCGGACGTAAGATAACAACTATCTGAAGTGACAGTAGCTCAGATGTCAATTAACTTTGACGCTATTCACAATTCTAATCGTAACTTAAGAGATAGCGTTTAATTTAAATACAACCAGTTTCTTTTCTATTTGTTATTTGTCTTTGCCAGCATGGCCAGAATAGTGTCTGTATTCATTATCTCCTTTCTCTTGGCAGGTGATATATACTTTTTATTTTATTTTTTAATATTATATCAATAGACTGGTCTCTATTTATCATATTATAGAGTGCATGAGATATGCCGTTATTTTTTAATTCATAACTTAGGATTAGTTAGAAGGTAAGCATACTAAAGTCCCACCCCTGGGAGGTGAGCTTATGGTGGGAGAGGGGAGAAGGTCTCACTTTTGGGTTATTGAATTATATCTCCAATACGGTAGACTCTAGAAAATTATGTTCCAAATAAAAAGAAAAGCTAATTAACTTTCCTATAAAATTGATTCTATGCATAGTTGTCGAACTTCCTGCGGATTTCGAGATATACGTTATTGAAAATTGACAACTTTCGAGAAAAAAAAAAAGTTAATTTTACCTCACTTTTTGTCAAACATTTGCTTCTAGTTCCTTCCACAATCGTTTCTAAAGAAAGAATTGTCAAAATAAAAGTTGAAGATCATTAAATTTACTTTAATTTCATATATATGTTTCTGGTACTTGAAGCTAATTTTTGACAAAAAGTGGTGTAAGTATTTTTTAATAACGTATATTTCAAAAACCGACAAATATATATATATATATATATATATATATATATATATATATATATATATATATAAACAATTTTATAGGAAATTTAATTAGCTTTAATTTTGATTCGTAGCATATTTTACTATAGTCCACTGTTTTCGAGATATAATCGAAAAACCCCAACTTGGAAATTCTCTTCCCCCACCGTAACCTCACCTACTAAGTTCACCTTCTTTACAAAAGACTCATTTACATGACTGATTATACCTATGTGGATGTACGGAGTTGAGCTTTGGGGCTCTACTTAACCATCCAATTCATCCCGTATCCTTACAATCTAAAATCCTATGGAAAATTTTCAATGATCCTTACTTTGTCACCAATAAACATATCCATAAAGATCTCAATGTTTGTTACGTTGCTGATATAGCCCAAACCAGATACCAATCCTTTCATAGTAAGCTCCATAACCACTCAAATCCTCTAGTTTCTCAACTTGCTTCCAACTCGATTCCCGATAATCCTCCGAAGATGGCCTAGAGATCTTCTTGTGTAGATTTATTACTGAAGTGCTACTAATGACTAGTTCTTTTCAAGTTTTGGAATGTTATTGTAAGCGTTTTTATCTTATTTACTTGATGTATATTTGTACAGTTGTAAATTTCAATAATTTGAAGAAAAAAAAAAAAAAGAAAGAAAAGTATTAATTCTTCTACACCTTCTAACTACACCTAACGAAGCTACAAAAATTATCGCCTATTTCATCCACTGTACAACCCTCATTTCAGCGCTCATTGACTGGAATATAAACAGAATACAAATGAAATTGCTTGAAATAATAAACGAGGTATTTCGAACCTGTAAATTCAATATACACTAAGGGCGATCACCTCTTAGTTAGTGTGAAAAAAACTATATACATATACACATATTTTATTGAGATGTTCAAGAATAATTTACGTCGATATAAAATTTGTCAAAATTATGCAGAGCTTTGAAAAAATATCTGAAATAGTTGTTTGTCTACCTGATAATTACTAGTTACCTCTCTCACCTTCCCCTACTTACTACTGCTGTGCTGTGTATGGGGGCTTTCTAGGGTTCTCGAGGCCAGACTAAAATTAATTTAACTGCTTTTATTCGTTTTATTTTCGGGATCCAATGTATATGAAATTTCAAAAAAAATTTTGTATAAAAACACGTTATTTGCCATAACAGCTTAGTCCAGTCAATGAGCGCTGAAATGAGGGGTGTAGAGTGCATGGAATATGCGATAATTTTTGACTTCATAGCTTCGTTAGGAATAGTTGGAAGGTAAACATATTAAAAGTCCCCGCCTCTGGTGGGTGAGCTAACGGGGGGGGAAGGGGAGAAGGTCCCAAATTTTTTTTCTCGATTATATCTCAAAAACGGTGGACTCTAGAAAAATATGTTACAAATCAAAATTAAAGCTCATCAAATTTCCTATAAAATTAATTATATACGTATTAGTCGAAATTCAAACGGTTTTCGAGATATACGTTATTAAAAATTAATAATTTTAGAAATAAAAAAAATGTTTATCTCACTTTTTGTTAAACATTTGCTTCAAATACCAAAAACGTATATATGAAATTAAAGTAAATTAAAAAAAAGATTTTGAAACGTAATAAAAGCTAATGTTTGACAAAAAGTGAGGTGACATTTGTTTTTTCCCGAAAATCATCTATATTAAATAACGTATATCTCGTAAACGGTTAGAATTACGACAAATTTATACTTGACTAATTTTATAGGAAATGTAATTATCTTTTATATTTATACAGAACATATTTTTCTAGAGTCAACCATTTTCGAGATATTATTGAAAAACCAAAAAAACTGAACTTCTCCCCTCGCCACCACCGTTAGCTTAACCCCTAGGGGCGGGGACTTTTAGTATGTTTACCTTCTAACTATTCATAACGAAGCTATGAAGTTAAAAACTATCGCATATTCCATGCAATCTACAATATGATTATTGACTGGTCTATAATGTAAAAGCGAGATATGTTCAAAGTACTGAGAAAAGCCACTGTTCTTTCTTGCTACTATGATACTTGAACTGATCTAACAATTTATTTCGAATTGTTTTTAAGTGGATTGTTTTTCTCAAAAACCGGTGACCGTGAAGTATCATAACTAATTGTGACTTTCTTAAAAATGTTCTTTCAGGTCAAGTTGTTCTTGAGATCCAACGTTAGTAAAATTTGTATATGTTCTGATCGTATAGAAAATTAATGCTGAATGGTATAGAAAATTGATGCAACCTACTAAACTCAAGATCGCGGGTTTCGCAGCCCGACAGATGAACTTAGGATTTTTTAAAGGGAGTAAAAAGTCCTAAGCTATGCCATTCTTCGGAAGGGACGTAAAATGGGGGCCCCGAGCCTGTGCGATGTCAGGTACTCGTTAAAGATCCCTATCCTAATTATACCTGGATAAGCAAAATTTAGTACTCCCACCGTAACATCGTCCGATTAGCCATAGCAGCATAAAGTGACGTTAAACGAAATAATAATAATAAATTTAATGCTGAATCCGAAAGTGTGGTCGAAATTTAAAAAATGCCTGAGCAAAGTGGAGATATTACAGCTTTTATAGCCAAATAAGTGGTTTCCTCAAAAAAATCTTTAAAAAACATATATCTGCAACGGATTGTAATAGAAACGTGCGGTCAGCTATAGTTTTCTCAATTTTTTGTCTGGTTTCTTTTTTTTCTTTTTACACAAAAAATGAATCAATCTGTATTTAAACTATTTTTTATTGTGATTGGTTCGAGGCTCAATGTGACTTAAAACAGGTGATTTCCTAATGACATTAGTTTTATAAATCAATTATTATAAGGCCTTAATTATATGTTATTGAGGTAAATTTTTACATGGAATCGATCAAGTCTGGACCACATTAAACTAATAAATTACCAAAATCGATATTTGTGAAAGCAGGAAAAGAAATACATACATAATGGATCAAAAACATGTTAATTGGAGGGATGATGATGATTTGAACAACGTAGATATCAGAGGTAATATGTTTAAACAGAAATCATTATCTGTTCAAGTATCCGATAATACGAATATATACATCATCATATCGATTCATATATCGATCCTTGGTACCACTACCTAGATTAAAAAAACTCAATTTCTCTCTGACTTGGAAAAATAATACAATATTTTTTTTTTTTTCAAGAAAAGGCCATAGAGACCACGCGAATATTATGAAGATGTATTTTTAATTCTGTTCCTTCTCATCATCCATATCTCCTTCATTCTTTCTGATTGCCTCTTTCTCCTCTCATCTGTCCAGGTTATACCCTCCTTTGTCTCCTTCCTGTCCACAAGAACCGCTATTCCTTGTAGTTTCCTTCTATATATTCTTCTTTATCAAGGCAGTCACGGTCCTCAATCCCCAGTTTGCTGGTCTCCTCTTTTAGTTGTTCTATGCATCCTTGTGCACACTTGTAATCCCAAATTTTCTGAAAAATAGCCTTATTAAGTCTTACCTCAGGCATTCTTACCATATGTCCATAGAACTTCAGTCTCTTCATTCTTATCTCCGTCTCTATGTTCGTTGTTTCTATGTAGATCTTCACCTGTATCCTTCCTGGGTTTTCCTAGGGCCGTAAATTCTCCTTAGGATCTTTCTTTCTACTTTCAGCATTCTTTCCAGGTTAGGGAGGTTCATGGTCTCTGTTCCATATAGTATAACTGGCTTTACTACAATATTGTAGTGCCTGATCTTTGCTTTTATGGACAGGCTCTTTTTATTGTAAATGTTACTGGTTACAAAGCTCTCTCTAGTTTAGCGATCTTTTCCTTCATTCTCTCCGTTTCCAATCCTCTACTGCAGATAGAAATAATAAAAATTTTACGATATCTACTGTTTCCTCATCAGAAGCAGTAGATATCGTAAAATTTTCGATCCGAGTAACACTAACAGAGCTATAGCGTTTCAAAATGCCCCAAAATTTTTTTTTTTTTTTTTTTTTTTTACTCATTTATTGATATTTACAACTGCACAAAATAATATACAACAAGTAAATGTGTTGACAGTGAATACAATGGCATGTACATAACTTGTCAAGAACTACTCACTAGTAGCACTTCAATAAAATCAACACTAAAAGGTCTCTAGGCCATCTCCTTTTCAGACGTCTCGGAGGATTATCAGGGATGGAGAAGGAAGCTAGTTGGGAGACTAGTGGATTGGAGTGGTTATGGAGCTTACTATGAAAGGATAGCTATCTGGTTTGGGATAAATCAGCAACAACTGAAACATTAAGATCTTTATCATTTTTATCAATATCATCATATTTACTAATGTATTATATTTTTATATTTGTGTAATTAAACTGAAGTAAATTTCAAAAAATATCTAAAAAAAAAAAAAAAAAATCTGACTAGAGAACTGTCGTCGTTTTCGATCTGACAACAGAGCAAGAGCGTGTCATAATGTTAACAAAATGTAAAATTGCAATTTTAAATGTGAAAAACGTTTCACCAAAATATTACAGACTCCCCAGCTAAAGAGCATATTCATGTGAAACATAAAGTTGGGACGAGCTAACAATAAGTTCACAGTAAAATATGTTGTTTTTTTTTTAGGATTGATGATTTTTTTTTGCTTTCTTCTAATATACTTCAATAGGGTTTTAGTATTTGAGGACAATAAAAAAAAAAACGTTGTTTTTTTTTTTTTAACAGAACCAGTATAGTTCCTAAACAGTAGGTCCTAGTGACAATAGTTATATAACAATTTTTTTTTTCCATTGAATTTCTGAGTGCTAGAATGTGTCAAAAAAGCCGCAACACTAAAAAAATTTAGTTCAAACTTGAGTTTTTTCATTTCAAACCAATATACATCCTTAACGGTAGATGGGTCATTTTCAAATAAAATGGCAATTTAGCTTTCCAAAAAACCCAAAAGTCCTAAAAAAAAAAAGTTGCTTATTCATGTTCTGTGGCATAATATGATGTAGCCAAACTACTTGAGAATATATATCTGAGTTGGTTCGTCAAATTTTCGCTTCCTTGATTTTTCATGAATTTTAAAAGAATAAATCCTTTAATAATTTGACGTCCGTAACCAGGTTGTAACTTGTCAGCATTATGATTATTATTCAGGTTTGGTAAAGGATTCTAAAGGTGCTAATTTTAAAGTGATATCCCAGGAAGAGCAATGCTAATAAATCTTCTGTGAAAAATGTTTTCAATTTTTCCAAAAAATTTAACTATTATTTTCACTTTGTTTAAAAGTTTATGGATTTATTAACCCCCACCCCCCCCCCCCCTAAAGCTATTAACATCTGTTAAGAATCTCTAGACCCTTTCAAGAATCCTCATTACCAACAAATTATTATTAACTGATTAATTTATTTATTTTGCTTGCTGGTAACGTACGTCAAAAATATTTTCACACTTAATGGTGACTTGTGTTTGTGAAAAAACAATATTAAAAGTATTTATTATATGTTTTAGTAGGTGTGAGGCCCTTTAACAACTAATGGCTTTTATGCTGAGCGACATCAACATTACAAAATGCTAGTGCCTAATTTTCATTTCTAACTATCACAGTCTTTTCCATTGTATAAGTATATATTTAGAAAAAAAAAAAGAAAGCTTTATTTCATAATTCTTTCTCTTTTTTCACCATAAATTTAACAAATGGAGCCTAGATTTAACGTATGTTACCAAAGTTTTAACATACGTTGCCGTAATGGTAACTTATGTCAACAGTAACGTATGTCAAATTTTTACGAATTGTAATTAGAAAAAGATTATTTAACTAAAAAATTTTAATTTAAATTAAATTTCTGATCAGGAAACGATCGTCAATTTTTCGAACAGAGCAACACCAGCAGAGTTAGAGCGTGTCTAATATTCAAGGGTACTCTACTTTCATAGGAAATTTAATGCTAAATCCGAAAATGTGGTCAAAATTTGAAAATGGAAACAAAATGGAGATATAACAGCTTTTATGGCGAACCTAAATCGATAATCCTTATTTTAATTTATTGACTGTTGTGTCTACATACATAAAAAATGTATGCACTTTACATTTCATCTATATTCTCTCCATTTCTGTCTGCTTATGGCTGGCACTGACTCCATAAATAACACAGGCCAACAAAAAAAATGTTTTTGAAAACTTTTTTTTACTTTAATAGCTGATTTTTATAGATTTTTGTGTGCTGAATCTTAATCTGATCTTAGTTTTTTTATATATCACCCATAGTATTTGAGAAATGTGCTTTTTTTATATAATTTAAAAAAGTATATATAACTGTTTCATGAGGCCTAACTTTATATGTAGAAGTGGTAAAAGAATGTTTCTAGGATCTACAAGGTTTTTGCGGAGAATGTTCTTCTCGCCGGGTTTTTAAGACCCCCTTACAGGCCAGTTCTTTCTGCACCAATGTTGATCCCTTGCTCTACTATCCCATTCACACAAAAAACATGGAAATTTGGTAAAACCGCCTTGCTGGCCAAGAAGCATGCATATTACATTCAAGTCACCACTTATCACCCAACCATGAGCCGAATAGCCAATTTTATTCAACACTATTTCTAGGTTTTCATATCTCTCTTTCATATGTACAGAATGGCAAACAGGTATAGATGCATAATTACTATTGTGGAATAAAACAGCTTTTAAACTAGTTTTGGAAGAATCAATAAACAGCCTCCAGCCTTCTTTTTTGTACTCAACACCAAACTCTTTGATCAGACCTGGAATGTCTGAGCAGTACACTAAATCACCTTCTTGTTCAAAAAATATCGAAAACTGCTGCTTTATGTTCCTAAACACATATATGCTAGTTTCAACTGCCAACAAGTTCTTTACTTTTAGTCTAGAACCAAGCAATTCAGCTTTTTCTTTTGTTAACCCAAGATCCCTAAGTCGTTAAGCTCAATCTGAGTAAACAGTTTAGGCTCTATATTTGCTGTAGCACATTGGAACTCTTCATCATATTGCTCATCTACATCTATATCTGTTTTAGCAGTGCTGCCAACTCTTCTACATCCAGCACAAATTAAAATTTTACAATTTTATTTGTAGTATATAAAAGCTGTTAAATTCTGTAATAAATCAAAAAATTTATTATATTGATTTGCAAATGTGAAAAAATGGTAGGTGATACGGCTTAATAAGTGTCATATTTGGATTAAGCACCCTAAAAAACTGAATAGTTAGGTGTTTTAAGTAAAAAAACATTCAGTTCATACATTGTGTATAGGTATATAAGTATCGATAATTTCGTTGACTGTCCTTTATTTATTATTACGTGTAAAAAAATTATTTCTTAATAAATCTGTTTGTTGTAGCTGCATCTTCAGGGGTCACTAGAAAGAAGAGGAATCTGGAGTTGCTGCTGGAACCTCTTCTCTGGATCGAACAGCTGAGAGCGAAGACAGAAGTGAGACCTCTCTTGCCTACTGGAGGGCTCCTATATGATTCTTCTGGAGGAAAACCCAGTCAAGGTTCATCTACAGTGAACGAAACTACCACCGAACATTCTCATAGCTATGAACATCAAACAAGTGACAACGAGCATCAAACGAACAGCACCGAGCATCAAACTACAGAGCATCAAAGTGAACACAGCCACAAGCATAAAATGCACCATCGCCATCGCCATGGTGGAGGTGGTCATCGTTGATACCATATTCTCTAATTCCTGCATTCAAGTCTGATTTTCCATTCTTTATTAAAAAAAAAAATGAATAAATAATGTCACATTTTTATATTAAAGGATATTTTAAGAGCCTGTGGTCTGAAGTGGCCTATAAAAAAAAAAAAATAAAATAAAAAAAAATAAAATAATTAAATAAATAAAAAGGATATTTTAATGGTTTCGATACTTATAATATCAAGAAACAGTGAACCAATTTCAATAAATATTTTTCGTTCTTTTATAATTTATAAATCTATACCATTATTTACTTCTACTTTCCTCCGTCCGAAATGTTAGCTGCGTTTGCCAAAATTCAGAAAGACCTAGACGAAATCTGTGCCTGGGCAAATCTGAACAAATTAACGTTAAACGCAGCTAAAACTCAAACAATAGCCATAGGATCACATTCCCTTCTCCATTCAAATGCCAACTTTCCCACATTATTCCTTAATGGTCATCCAATAACTTTCCATTCCTCTGTTAAAAATTTAGGTTTAACCATTAATCAAACCCTCTCTTCGAAATCCCATATTGCACAAATCTCCCGAAGGTCAATTGGTATCCTAAATCTATTTCACCACTCCCCTCACCTTCTTCCCCTACCCACACGCAAACTTCTAGTATCCTCCCTTATCTTCCCCCAATTTGACTATGGTTGCGTGGTATATGGCGGGCTCTCGACGGTTCTTGAAGACAGATTAAAACGCATCATGAATTGCTTCATTAGGTTTGTCTTCGGAACCTCGAGACGTTTCCATGTTTCTCTCTACACTGAGTTAAATTGGCTTTTCCCCTTCTTCCGCAGAAAGTACTTCCTAGGGGCTCCTACCTATTCCAAGTTATCAACACCCGTCACCCTCCCTTTATTTACAGTAACCTGAAGTCTGCTATCAAATCACTTCATACAAGATCTCGTCTTTCCGATCTCTATACTCAATCCCACAGAAGTACTGCATTCTAACGTTCTTTCCTTGTCCGATCCTCTACTCTTTGGAATTCCCTCCCCCCCTGTATCCGCAATGCTTCTTCCCTTGAACATTCAAAACACTACTCTTTCACCATCTTTTTTCCCTCCAACCCGACGCTCTCTAATTATAAGGATGTATGAACTATGTATGTAATCGTCTAATTTATTTACTAAGACCGTCAGATATAAAACATTAGCAAAAATTATAGTTTGACTATGATAATGTTTTGATTTCTTGTAATGATAATTTTTGATTTTCTATCTTTAATTTTTCTTTAAGTTTCTGTTTGTTTGTTTTTTTTCTCTTCTACTATTTTGTTTACAATATTAACATCTATTTTGTATATTTGTTTTTTCACTCTCTTTTTATTAATAGTTTTTTCTTTTTCTAGTTTTTCTCTGTATTTTTTTTCATACATATTTCTATTTAATTTAACCTATGTTGTTTTATTTTTAACAGCCTCTCGGCCAGTTATGATCTTACTTTATGTTATTTAAAGTTATTCTTAAGGGACTTTGTCCCAGAATAAAGTTTTCTTTCTATTTCTATTCTATTCTATGATATAAAAGGATAAGCCATTTTTCGTTTGTGATCACTAACCGCGAAAACTACTAAAACAATCTTTACCAAAGTTCCAGGAAGGTTAAACATTAATAAAATCTTCTGATTTTGGATTAGTTTTTGTCATTAAAAAAGCCATAGTATGTGGATAATAGTGAAGTTTAAAAAGTGACCGATAGGTGGCGAGCGCCATGACAGTTTACAATGTTACGATATATACAGGGTGAGTCTCTCTTAGTGTAGAAAAAAATTGGGTTAAACTAGATCAAAAATGTAGCTTAATGCCTTAAATCTCACCTTTATATTCCAATCCGTTGCAGATATACGATAAATCAAAGACTTTTTTGAGGAAATCACGTTTTTTCCCATAAAAACTGTAATATCTCCACATTTGGCCACATTTTCAGATTAAGCATTAAATTTCCTATAAGAACAGAGTACATGTAACCTTGATTTTACAAACTTGGTATCTAAAGAACAGCTTGATCTTCACCTTATTTGGGGAAGTCACAATGTCTTATTTACTTCAACGCTCACCGTTTTTCGTAAAAACTATCCACAAAACGTCAAATCTTACAAAAACTTGCAAATTTAATCAGCTTTCGAATGATATGTTAAACGTAATGATTTTGTTTCAATTTCATGGAGATATTTACTTTTGAAACCGAAAGAACATGGTGTTCTCATTTTGTATACAAATCAGTTACTTGGGTAAATAAAACATTATGACAATCCCTTGATGTAAATGTGCATTTTAAACATAATAAACTCTTCATTAGAATAAAAAGCAAGGGAAAAAATAATTGTTTAATAGAAAATAAAGGAAAACTGTCAATAAAGCGACACCAGATCAGAGGATCTTATCTTATTACATTGATTTATTTATTATGTGATTTATGGCTAGATGGGTCTCATTTTTACAGGGGAAGGCATTTCTACCATTCATAATAACGATATACATGGATTAGTAGAAATTCCATCCCCTGTAAAAACAGACTCATCTGCCCATAAAATTCACTTCTTAGACACAATCTGCATTCAGAAGCTAACGGCAAAATTAAGGTCTATGTTCATTATCACTGGATTTTAAACATTACATTGAAAATCTAATAAAATAAATCCTAAATAAATGTAATAATATCATATCCTCTGATGTAGTGTCGCTTTATTGACAGTTTTCCTTTATTTTCTATTAAACAATCATTTTTTCCTTTGCTTTTTATTCCAATGAAGAGTTTATTATGTTTAAAATGCACATTTCCATTAAGGGATTGTCATAATGTTTTATTTACCCAAGTAACTGATTTGTATACAAAATGAGAACACCATGTTTTTTTTGGTTTCAAAAGTAAATATCTCCATGAAATTGAAAAAAAATCATTACGTTTAACATATCATTCGAAAGCTGATTAAATTTGCAAGTTTTTGTGAGATTTGACGTTTTGTGGATAGTTTTTACGAAAAACGGTGAGCGTTGAAGTAAATAAGACATTGTGACTTCCCCAAATAAGGTGAAGATCAAGCTGTTCTTTAGATACCAAGTTTGTAAAATTCAAGGTTACGTGTACTCTGTTCTTATAGGAAATTTAATACTAAATCTGAAAATGAGGCCAAAATTTGAAAAATATTTAGACAAAATGGAGATATTACAGTTTTTATGGGAAAAAAAAAAAAAAAAAAAAAAAAAAAAAAAACGTGATTTCCTCAAAAAAGTCTTTGATTTATCGTATATCTGCAACGGATTGGAATAGAAAGGTGAGATTTGCGGCATTTAGCTACATTTTTGATCTAGTTTAACCCATTTTTTTTTTTACACTAAGAGATACGCACCCTGTATAGAGCTTGAAATTAAAAGAAAACTTTAATTATTTTTAATTAAATTATTTTTTTTAAACTTAATATGCAGTACAACAAGTAGGAACCCAGTGAAGATTGAAAATTGCCAAATATGTGGTTAGCACCATTCCGCTATAGAGTTTATATTGGTATAACTAGTGAACCCATCTGAACCAAATTGTAATGACATTTTTTTCATATTTCTATGAACATTTCGCAACAAAAACAATTAATTGCACAATTTCATGTGCCAGAAACGAGGTCTGCCATACTATTATCTACTTTGGTCGGGATTTATTATGTAAGTGAAGAAATGGTCAGGGGTGCAGTGAGGTAAATAAACACGTCCAAGTTTTAAAATAAAAAACTTTATATTTGGCGTGGCGACATTTCGACCTGCCTTGCAGGTCTTCGTCAGGGCTAAAATAACAAAACATTTGAAGTGACCAAGAGGATACAAACATTTTTTTTAAGTAAATTAATAAAAATAATTTAAAAATGAAAAAAAAAATAATTTGGTTCAGATGGGTTCACTAGTTTATCAATATAAACTCTATAGCGGAATGGTGATTGTTAGTCAAGCCTTCATCTAGACTACTTCACCCTGAAGAAGACCTGCAAGGCAGGTCGAAACGTTGGCCCGCCACAATATAAGTTTTTCATTTAAAAACTGGTTGTGTTTGTTCAACCTTGACTGAACCCCTGACATATTCATCTCCTTAGAAAAAAAAAAAAAATAATACAAAGTAAATTAGTCAACGAAAGAATTAATAGCTGTTTACATAATTAGAAGAATATCTTAAGTTAATTAATTAATTGAATACAAAATAGTAGCAAGGTCTAGTCAAAGATACAGCTGTAATAAAATAATTTAAATTGTATAATACAAGTTTTAAATTGTGTAAACTAATACAATGTTACAATTTTACTAACAGATGTTTTTAATAGAATTTAAAAATAAGTATGTGCCATATATGTACCCTGGTAGAAAGCATAATGCTGTACAGCTCAGAAACATGGACACTAGACAAATTCTAAGACAAAAGATTTCTGGCTGTGGAGATGGATTTTTGGAGGAGATCAGTAAGAATCTCAAGGATTTAACGAATCCGAAATGAGATCATAAAAGAAAGAATGGGAGTCAAGAGGAATATTCTGGAGGAAATGGAGGGAAGAAGACTGAGATGGTTCGGCTATATTAAAAGAATGGAGAATAGAAGAATCCCCAAAATTGCTTATGAATGGGAAGCAGAGGGGAGGAGAAGGAGAGGTAGGCCGCGCATCAGGTGGAGAGATGTTGTGGCTGAAAGTATGGTGCAGTGGGGGCTAAGGGAAGAAAAAGCGATGGATAGAGAGGAATGGAGGAACCGGCTGAGGGAAGAGTTTGGTTGAAGGAAACTTCGAATAGCAAAAAAAAATCATTTTTAGAAGAAGAAAAATAAGTATAAGGAATATATTTATGAAAAGGAAACTGGTAAGATAGAAAGGTAAGAAAAATAATAAAGTTGGTATAACAATAAACGAAGGAAGAGGTTGGGGAAATATGAAAAATTAAAATAAATAGACTTTTTAACTTCTTAAATGGAATTTATTTTAATTTATAGCTAATAATTCTTTCGTTGACTAATTTACTTTGTATTATTTTTTTTTTGCATTTTTAAATTATTTTTATTAATTTATTTTTAAAAAAATGTTTGTATCCTCTTCGTCACATCCATTTTTTTGTTTTTTTAGCCCTGATGAAGACCTGCATAGTCTAATATAAAGTTATTTATTTAAAAACTTGGACGTGTTTATTTACCTGACTGCACCCCTGACAATTTTTTCACTTAAATCCTACAGTCAACAATAGAATAATTATTATGAAATGAAAAATAAACTTTATTCTGGGACAGACTAGAATTGCACAGAAGTTCACAATAAAAGGTACAATTGTCAGGCTGAGATTAGTTAAATCAGCACATCAGTAGTATAACTAAATGAGGAGAAAATAGTAGAAATGAGAAATAAAAAATAAAAAATGAATAAAAATTAAAATTAAAGTTAATAAACAAAAGAAAAAATTAAAAATACATAAATAAATAGAAAATAAATAAAAACAATCAACTGTAAACATTTTAGAACACTTATGTACATTTACATATTATTTACAATTTTGTGGAAGACTGAAAATCGAGGAGATGGATGAATCAAAGATGTTTAAATGAAGTTAAGGATGAAGCTCTACGAATATGGATAGGTTAGGAATTCCAAAAAGAGGTAGCACGGATAACAAAGGATTTTTCAAAGGAGGCAGTTCTATGTGAGGGGGTATACAGGTTGGAAGGTTGGGATCTTGTATTCAGGTGGTGAATGGAGGAACGCAGATTAAGTAGGTCTAGGATATAGGAAGGTTTATTGGTTTTTAATGACTGGAATAGGAAAGTGCCGAGGAAGTATTGCCGTCGAGAATCGGGGAAAAGCCACCCTAGCTCTTTGTACCGGTAAGATTCGTGAGACCGTCTGCTGACCCCAAAGATAAATCTTAGGAAACAATTCATTAGTCTCCTCAGTATATATTCTTATGGTTAGAAATTAAAATCCTACCAGACGAAATCCATAAATAGTACTGATTTCTGTCTCATAAGAATGACATTATAAAAATGTCGATCATTTGCATTTTGATATTTTATTTAAAACTATGATTCATGGACGCTTAGTTTCAAGCGCTAGTAATGCAGTTTATTACCCGCTAGAGTCTTTACCCATCTGGATTATCAACTAATAAATTAAAATTAAAAATTAGATGTACAATTATGATTTTACATAATGTTCAAACACCTGATCAGTGTAATTTTAATCAATTTTTTTTTATTTAATTGAAATTTACAACTGTATATACAATATAATATACATCAAGTAAATATGATGATAATGATAAAAATGACACGTCATTTGTTTTTAAAGCAACTGCCCATTGGTAGCACTTATAAAGGTTTTATATAATGAAGTATTATATTAGAAGGTCTCGAGGCCATCTTCTTTTCAGACGCCTCGGAGGGTTATCTGGAATGGAATGAGAAGCAAGTTGCGATACTAATGGGTTTGAATGATTGTGGAGTTTGCTATAAAAGGATATATATCTGGTTTGAGCTAAGTCAGAAACGTAAGGTATATTTAGATATTTGTGGATAAGTTTGTTTGTTACGAAGTTAGGAGCATTTAGGATTTTTCTAAGGATTTTGAATTGTAAGGATTGGATACGAGATGAATTGGATGGTTTACTACGAAAGGTAAAGGTTATTTGATGGTATTTATTTGGATTTATTTTGATTCTCCATTTTCGACACCATTCTTGAAGGTTTATCATATGGGATTGGAGTGTCTGGGAGGCAATAAATGGTTCATTGTTTACTGATAAAACATAGGATGGTGCTAGGATGTGTAGGGATGTCAGCTGTATTTTAATCAATTAATATCGAATTTTACATTAGGCGCAAAAACCTTATTTATCACATATTTTTTTGATGAATACTTTGTAAATTATAAGTAGTGGATGTATCACACTGAATGTTTTTGAAGGAAAAGTATAAAAACTGAAATAGTGGAATACCTCTGAATGTTTTAGTTTCAGTTTTTTCGCTCCCGGTCCTACTGACCGGTAACATGTTTTTTCCGCAAAACTGATAAACCTACACTGACACTCTTCATCAACTATTCCTTCCTCAAACTGCTGGAATCAAACCTAATAGTCCAGGAGCCCACCACAGGCAAATTTAATTGGAAAGACACGAATTTTTTTCCTAACCCATTCTATAATATCATCCGCCTTGAAATGATATATTGTGGTCTGGAAGCCTGTATCCGTCGGAACGCGGTGTGGCGCACGCTTAAAACCGCCCAAAATAACAAGACATAATTGGAAAGGTATATTCTAGAGTTTGGTCTCATTTTTTAGTGTATCCTTTTCTAAACACGAATAAAGTGGTCTGGCAATCGGAAACATGCCACCAGACCGGTTTTTTATGTCGCGAAAAAAACACACGAAAAATGAAAAAAAAAAAAAAAAAAAAAAAAAAAAAAAAAAAAAAAAAAAAAAGTGTTCCACCCTTTTTTAATATGTTGTTAGGACTCATAAGGGTAGTTAAAATCCAAGTTTGCAACCCTCAAAACCAAAAGCGTTTTTTGTAGTACTCGAAAAACGGCGAAAGTTTTGTACTATTTTCATTTTTTCGGTTATATCTCGTAAATTATGAATATTTGCTGAACATAGCATATTTGCAATATTAAAGAGCTTTAAATATTTGTCAATTTAAGCCTAAATTTATCTCTGCAAATTAATTTATTGCGGAGATAGAGCTCTCCGAAAATGGTGAGTTTATACAAAATTTGAAATTCGTCTGTTAAATGACAATTTCTCGTCTGGATACTGATGAAAGTTCTGGGTTTTACAAAAATATTCATAGGAAATAATTTAAAGGAAATTTGATTAGCTTTAATTTGAGATCTTAAAGATGCCTGTAGATATAATGTTTTTTGAAAAAGAGGAAATGATTGGAAATTAGGAAAATCGGTTTTGGAGAGAAAATCATATATGCTGGTTTGACAAGTGTGTGAGTCGGTAGGAATCAACCTATTTTATTTTTAATTAATTATTATATAAATATAACCATATATTTCTTAATTTAAAAAGATGTATCAGCACCAGAAATTTAATTGTGAGGAAAGTTCCGCTGAGCGGTTCTCCACGAAAATGCGTTTGTAAGTACTCATTTAGCTATACCTCCGAAACTATTTGTCCGATTCGAAATTTATTTTTTTCATCACAAAGCTAGTTAAATTTATTATTAGCTCCTATATATAAAATGTTGATCAAGTCCCGTAAATTACCTATGGCAGTACGCTAAATACCGCTAACTGTTTTGAAATCCAACATTTGTTAGCACATTTTTCCGATTAAATTCCGTAACGTACCCAAGCTATCACGCTAAATGTTCCTCTTTTGGCAAGATATGACGACTTTGACATGTTAAAGTTGAATGTTATTTCAAGATACAACATTCTTCCCTATTTATTGAATTCGTAATGAAAATTCATAGTGTAAATTTCTAAGGAATCCAATGATATCTCTGGTTATATGTAGTTACAACATAATGATCGGCGGGAGGGAATAGTGTCCTAGATACGTGCTGTCACATTTAATAGTCATGGAACAATAGAACTACGGTGGATTGAAAAGGGGGTTATCAATGTTGCTGAGATAGTGTTGAAAGTGATAGCCTCTTAGAGGTGAAAATAGGACTTGCGAATAGAATTGTAGGTGTTACTATTATATTATCCATAAAAAAAAATGAAGGCTACCATATAACGGATACAATAAAATCACCATCGGCAATATTTAAAAAAGAAAACACATCTTGAAATATATTTTGACCCAATGTCCACCTAAGTCGACAAGGAATTAAGAAAATTAAGTTTAAATCATTTCTTTTTTGTTTTCATTTATTGATATTTACAACTGTACAGAATAATATAAATCTAGGAAATGTGTTGATATTGAATACAATGGCATTTAAGTAACTTGTAAAGAACTACTAAATAGTAGCACTTCAATAAAGATCTACACTAAAAGCTCTCTAGGCCCTTTTCTTTTCAGACGCCTCGGAGGATTATCGGGAATGGAGTAGGAAGCACTATGGGAGGCTAGTGGATTGAAATGGATATGGAACATATTATGAAAAGATAGATATCTGGTTTGGGATATATCAGCAACACATGAAACATTAAGATCTTTTTGGATAAGTTTATTTGCTGACAAAGCAAGGAGCATTGAGGATTTTTCGAAGGACTTTGGATTGTAAGCTTTGGATACGAGAATGGATGGTTGGAGATGAATTGGATGGTTTATTAGAGCCCCAAAGCTCATCTCCGTACATCCAAATACGTCTAAATTAAAATCACAATATTTCAATGAATTTTTTGTAATTAATTGCGAGCTTTGAACGTTTGTATAGCAAATATTGGAGTATTCTTCTTGTCGTTTTAGTCCTGTATGTGGATTCCAAGTTAAACGTCTGTCCAAATGGAGTCCTAGGTAGCGGATCTGTTCAACAGGGATTAGTGGAATACCATTAAAGGATACTGTAGGACAGGAAGTAGTAGGATTACGACAAACGCTAAAAGTTATTTGATGTGATTTGTTCGGATTTTTTTTTTATTCTCCAATTTCGACACCATTCTTGAAGGTTAATGATATGGGATTGGATTGTTTGGGAGGCAAAATAAAGGTATCATCGTTTACTGATTACACACGTGTCAGTGTAAGTGGTAAGAACAGTGGTGGATAAATTGGGATGCCAGCTGTATATACTGTGTAGAGGATGGGACCTCGGAAGTTGAACACAAACATAAAAATTTTCTCAAACTTGGGAATGACTAAGTCGATTCCTAGAAACAGATAGGCACTGCTGACGTTGCGATAGACTGTTATATATATATATATATATATATATATATATATATATATATATATATATATATAAATATATATATATACATATACACACATATATATATATATATATATATATTTTTTTAATGTATGTAGTTTTATTTTTTGTATTTTTATAGAGAAAGCGATAAATCGTAAGGTATGTCGGAATATCGGAAGAAAAAAGTTACTACTTGCGAAGAGGTGGCTTGCTACTTTTAACAGTTACTTTTCGGTAACCCGTTACTGTTTGACCGGCGCGCATTCTAGCGGTAGCATTTCGAAATGAAAACTTCCAAATGTCCCTTCTTTTAGCACGAGATCCTCAAATTCTATTCCAGATGCAAATAGAAATCATACTACATGTTTTTGTAAATTGTATTTCAATGATTAAAAATTTATTTTATCCAATAAATATAAATTTATATTCTAATATAAAATAGACATTGCATTCTAAAATTGGTGAAAAAAAATAGCCAAAAAAGAAAAGAATAAAAGTGTTTAAATTTATAATTTTTTATAAACTGTCTCTTAAGGAAAAGAAACAACAATTTATAATAAAATGACAATAGTAAAACGCCTGAGAAGCCATAATTAAATGACAAGGTGTTAGAATGATTTAATTAAAAACTAATAATATTATGTTATTAATAGTCGAACAATATTATATAAATAATATATGAAGTATATTATTTATATGGATGAATATAGTATGTTATAATACAATGTATTAAATTATATGGATAAATAATAAATGAGTATAAGGTATTTATTTTATGTTTAAAAGTGATATATAAGTGAACATTCTATGGTTGCTTTTGCTAAAAAGGCGGACCTTAGTGAAGAGCGGTGAGAAAATTTTAAAGGCTAAAAAACATCGGGGCCAAGTTAATATGTGTTGATAAAGAGAAAATTGAGTACTAATTTCGAACGTCTACCTATAGAATGCGCGCTGGGAAAACAGTAACTTATTACCGAAAATTAACCGTTAAAATGAGCAAGACACCTCTTTGCAGGTAATCCTAAATATATCGACATATTGTATATCGATACCAATCCTACTGACGGATATAACCCAAAAAAACAAATGATAATTATACAGTTAAATTGCTCATCCGGAAACAGATAGCAGCAGGAGTAGAAGAGGATTTCCAAAATGACCTCAGCTCGCAAAATATTATTATTCGTCCAGATTTCTAAACATAGTGCTGGGAATGATGATGAATCATGGCTACATCCGGCCAGTATCGCAAAGCCAAAGGGAAATTGATAATGCACTCCGATGAAGAAAAGGAAACATAGTTTAAAAGTAAAATAAGATGGTGGTATGTCTTGGAGGACTCATTTGTTTAGTTATCTGTACCATTGTATTGAAAACGGTAAAAAAAACAATAACCAGATACAAATTAATTTTTAATTATTTATTGAAATTTACAACTGTATATGAGGCGTCCAGTTGCAAAACCAAATTTCTAAATTTTTCACCAGAAGCCAAAAACCATAGCAATATGATGCCCAATTGATATGAATGCATTTTTTCTTGTATAATTAGCACAAAAATAGATGGTTTTAATTGGGCAAGCGTAATAAGGGCCCCTGTTGTCCAGTTTTGTTTTTTTTAATTTGTTTTTCTTCTGTACTTACACCGTTTTGCATCAGTTTTGGGGACTTACTCCATTTTGAAACAGTTTGAGACTTACTCTTTTTTTGATAATGAAATAAATAAATGTCCTGAGTTGATTTATAGAATTGAAATGATGGATTAAAAAATGATTTTAGTTCAAAAATGTTACTTATTAGCTTGCTGAACAATAAAAACGGATAGTAAAGTAATAAACGATATATGAACATGCATGGGGCTTGTCTATGTAATCACAATACACATTTTCCTAAACAAATTATTTTTCTTCCTAATCTAACTTCTAGACAGTCTTTTAGTAAAACTTCTTTGAAAATGGTTAAAAACAATCTATTATTAGAAAATATTTGTATACATAAATGCGATTAGAAAAAAAAAAAAAAAAAAAAAATGGACGAAATAAAAACAATAAAGCATTGAACTACGTGATACGTAGTATCAAAATATTATTGACTGTTTCTAGTAGGTAACTTTAAAATTAAAAACAAATATCTATCTAAAAACTTTTTTTATAATGTTTAAAAACATTTTTTAATTAAGTTTAACAAACAAAAAAATGAAATGTAATTTAAAAAATGGACTAGTCAATAGTAATTACGACCACAATAAGAGGTAACTTTCTAAACAGCTAATTGTGTTTTTTCCATCTCGTTTATGTCTCCTAAATCTGACAAATAATATGCATAATATGGCAGCCATATTGTGAGATACTCCCTTTTGGTACTGTGATAGGCATGGTTTTACTACCTTTTGCAACAGAACGTGATTTTTCAATGTAAATTTGAACAGCTTTTCCATCGTTTTTAAACCTAAAACCCAGCCTTCTGCGTGGCAAGGAGCTGGATCGAACGGTATATAAAACTCAATTTCGATTTTCGGTGGATTTCAATTAGTAGCCTCATATACAATATAAAATATAATACATCAACTAAATGTGATGAAATAGATAAAAATGACACGTCACTTGTTTTTAAAGCAACTGCCCATTGGTAGCACTTATAAAGGTTCTGTATAATGAAGCACAATATTAGAAGGTCCCGAGGCCATCTTCTTTTCAGGCGCCTCGGAGGGTTATCTGGAATGGAATGAGAAGCAAGTTGTGATACTAATGGATTAGATTGATTGGAGTTTGCTTAGAAAGGATTGATATCTGGTTTGAGCTAACTCAGAAACGTAAGGTATATTAAGACCTTTGTGGATAAGTTTGTTTGTTACAAAGTAAGGAGCATTACGATTTTTCTGAGGATTTTAGATTGTAAGGATGCAATACGAGATGAATTAGGTGGTTTAGTGGAGCCCCAAAGCTCAACTCCGTAAGTCCGAATTTGTCTAATTATTGTTAGGTAAATGAGTCTTTTCTAATTAATTGAAAGGTTGGAACGTTTGTCAAGTAAATGTTGAAGTAGTCGATAACGACGGGCAGTTTCTTGTCGTTTTAGTCTTGTGTGTGGATTCCAAGTAAGACGTTTGTCCAGATGGAGTCCTAGGTAGCGGATCTGTTCAACTGGGATTTAAAATGCATAATTAAATTTTATCTAGTATGTGGGCGAGAAACCTGACTACCAAGCTATCGGGCCCGAGTTCGAGTTCTACTGAAAGGAGAAAATTTTTTTTCTATAATTTTGGTTGTGGCTTGACTTCGAGGTCGGGAGACCTCCTGGGGCACACCTAGCCTCTATAAAGTGGCTACCCTTAATTTGGAAAAAAAACCTGGCGGTTGAACGTGATTTAGGCCAAATCATCTCCTTTCCCAACCCTTGGCCTAGTAAGAGTACATCCTTACCTAAGTACAGAACCGAAGACCATTCTTAAGTTAGTGGTACAGGGAAAAAATAAAAAATAAAAACAACTATACTATTATATAAAAGAACAAGCCATTTTTCGTTTGTGATCACTAACCCAAAAAAATACTAAACCCACATGTACCAAATTTTAAACACATCATCTTCATAGTTCGAGGAAGGTATAGCTATAATAAAATTTAATGATTGTCAATTAAACTGTCATAAAAAAGCGACAAACATGTGGTGCGCAGTGAAGTTTGATAATCCACCGATAGGTAGGGATCACCATTCGAGAGAGGGTAGAAAGATACGTTGTTATATAGAGCTAGAAATTTATGATATAAATATGTGGATCCTTACATGTATAGGTATAAATTACTTCCCCTGAAAAAATAGACTCATCTGTCCATACAATTCACCTCAAAAAGTGGTTTTCTTCAATATCATCTGCATTCAAAAGACAACGACAAAATTGAGGTAATGTTCATCAATATCATTGGGTTTTAAACCTAACACTAATAAAGTAAAATAATGGAAATGTGCATTTAAAACATAATAAACTCTTCATTGGAATAAAAATCAGAGAGCAAAACTATTGTTTAATAATATTTAATTAAAATTATTGTTACAAAATATCCTACCACAACTTCATAACAATATTCCAAATGAAGTTCGCCAAATATTATTTTCCAACACCATGGTGCTCCTCCATGTTATTCGAAAGCAATACAAATATAAACCAACAATAGGTAAAATGCCTTCCCCTGTAAAAACTGACTCATCTGCCCATAAAATTCACCTCAAAAGTGGTATTCTTCAACAAAATCTGCATTCAGATGCAATCGGCGGTCTATGTTCATTATCATTGGGTTTTAAACCTTACATTGAAAATCTAATAAAAAAAAATCCTAATTAATAATAAATAAATAAATGTAATAACATTAGATCCTCTGATCTGGTGTCGCTTTATTGTCAGTTTTCATTTATTTTCTATTAAATAATAATTTTTTCTTTACTTTTATTCCAGTGAAGAGTTTATTATGTTTAAAGACAAAAATACATATCTCTACTAATCGATTATCATGTCTTATTTACACAAGGCACTGGTTTGAATTCCAAATGAAAACACCAAGTTTCTCCAGTCTTAAAAGTAAATTTATCCATGAAATCGAAACAAAATCATTAATTCGATCATACCATATGAAAGCTGGTTGAATTTGAATTTGAAACTGGTAAGTTTTTGTGAGATTTGCAGTTTTGTGGAAATTGAGCGTTGAAGTAATATAAGACATTGTAAGTTCCCTAAATAAGGTCAAGCTGTTCTTTAGGTCCCAAGTTTGTAAAATTTCAAGATTATATGTACTCTGTTCTTACAGCGAATTTAATGCTATACCCGAAAATGTGGACGAAATTTGAAACATTTTTAAAAAAAGTGGAGATATTACAGCTTTTATAGTAAAATAACGTGGTTCCCTCAAATAAGTCTTTAAATTATCTTATATCTGAAAGGGATTGGAATAGAAGGTCTGCGGCATTTTTCTCCATTTTTGATCTAGTTTCACCCATTTTTTTTTTTTTTTTTTTTTTTTTTTTTTGCACTAGGTACTCACACTGCATATAATAGCGTACTTCGTCGCGGCGTTGGATTACTTTAACTAATAACTGAATTTCATTTGTTTATCGATATAAATCTTGTATTGAATTATGGAATTTAGCATTATTTCTTCAATGATATTTTCAGGCATGGCAGTAATGTTAACCTGATTAAGTGCATTGATTAGGTATCTGAAGAGTACGTAAAAGCATAATTAGACTTTCACTTTGGCAGAAATAATTTTATCGATCCAATTGGTTAGAGTTTAATTTCTAAACATAAAAATATATGACAGTTTGGGAAACCTCGTTTCTGGCACTCAAAACTATACATTTTAATTATTATTATAGTAAAATGTATTATTAAAAACCTTCCTAGAACTAAGGAGATGTAGTTAAATTTGGTACAGTTGGGTTTAATAGTTTTACCATTGAAAACTCTTTTTAATTAAAACGATTTTTATACTTCACTGGGATCCACACGTCGGACCACATAGTTATAGTTATGCAAATGAGCATTATTTCTTCAATAATATTCTCACGCATAGCAGTAATTTTCAAACTGGCGAAAATTGCAATGATTTGGTGTTTGAAGTTAAAGTAAAAGTATAATTAGACATTCAAGTTATAATTTATATGTTAGAGTTGGTAATCTAGATGGGTTACTAAAAGCCAATGGATCATATTTTTACTCACAATATTAAAAAGCAAAGTATCGATATTTTAATTTGGTGATAATTTTTAATCAGCATAAATAATTTTATTGATTTTATCTGGTTGGATTATAATTTTTAATGAAAGTATATCACAGAGTGGCGAGTACTTGTGGACGGATTTGACACAACAGCTTTCTTCAGAACCTCATCAATATCCATTAATGGCCGCCCGGAGCCCTTCTTCCTTTTCAACGTCGTATCTCCACTTCTAAATTCTTCAAACCAACGCCGCGCAGAGCGCTCTTCAAGGACACCTTCCCCTTGATATTTAATAATTTCACGAGATGCTTCAGCGGCTGTGAATTTTTTTTTTCCAGTAATGTCTTAAAATTACGAGAATTTAATAGGACACTATAATGTTTCTTCTTTGAAAGAAATAACTGAACTGAGGCTTTTTTTTTTTTTAAGAAGCCCAGTGTTAGAAACAAGCTTAGAGAATGCTCTAAAAGGATTATTAAGTATTGGTAAATAATGAATAGCTTTAAGATATTTACAGACGTTTGAACTCTGGAATTTGATATAACGGTAATTTTTTTTTTATACGCCCTATTAGTTTATATATAACATTTGAATTGAAAATAAGTATTTTTTAATTATGAATTTCTAGCTCTATATAACACTGTACCTTTCTAACTTCTCTCGAATGGTGCTCGCCATCTATCGGCCAATTATTAAACTTCACTGTTATGCACGAATTATCGCATTTTAAGTACAATTTATT
The DNA here is from genome assembly GCA_003667255.2 of Euschistus heros. NCBI lineage: Eukaryota > Metazoa > Arthropoda > Insecta > Hemiptera > Pentatomidae > Euschistus > Euschistus heros. The sequence goes on from RCWM02000294.1 coordinate 278,733, forward strand.
TGAAAATCAGTTGATGTTATTATTGCTGAACCTTCCTACAGCTATGAAGATGATGTGGTTAAAATTAGGTTCATATTAGTTCAGTAGTTTTCCGATAAGTGATCACAAACGAAAAATGGCTTTTCCTTTTATATAATAGTATATATATACATAGAAGGTATATGGAGCAAAGCTAACTATAGCCATTAAGAGGAGAGCTATGCTGGCTCCAGTCCAGGGCTCACAGCGCCTGGCGCCTCTCGGCTATTTATTAGAGCCCTTTAGAGTATTCCTAACCCGCAATAGCCATCTTCCAATAATGTATCCTGTAATGATATTCCACTAATCCCTGTTGAACAGATCCGCTACTTATAACTCCACCTGGACAAAAGTCTTACCTGGAATTAGTGAAGGGCCGTTCCGACTTAAAAGTGGAATGATATTTTACGTTCCGTTCTACTTTTCGTTCCACGTTAGTTTGACTGACTACTACCTACTTACCATGCAGTTTCGTTCCATCCCTTTTTGTGACTTTTGGCTTTTAATCTACTTATATTTTATAATTAAAAATCGCTTAGGTACTATAATATTAAGATGATTGTAAACTTTTAAAATAGTTTTATTCAATCGACAATTTTTTTATTTTTGGGGGGAGAAATGTTAGTTCAAGTATAGTGCACAAGTGAGCGAGAATTTTTCAATTACATTGGTTCCGAGAAAAAATGAGTAATCATCTCTTGTGCACAGCTCCTGAACGAATAGCGAAAAAATTATTTAATTTCATATGCAGTGAAACCTTGTGTGGATCATTTCTCTGAATACGAATAAGAAGCCGAGCTCATCCGGTAGAATAGAAAATTTCAAAGAAAGCTGTTTATTTTGAAGATGCCCATTCGTGGTGTGGTGGAGCGATGGAGAGGGAGGAGAGAATCAAGAGCGGCAGAATCAACGCAACAAAGCTGTCGGAACGAAACCAGATGCAATCTAAACTCTGCTACACCGGGATACGGAACTTGGAACTGTTTCCAGCTTTGAACCGGTTTGGGACGAAACAAGATATCTTTTGGCGTTGGATTTGTTCCAGGTGGAACGAAAAATTTGGGCGATTCGTTTCGTTCCAAACCTGTTCGAAGCTGGAACCAGTTCCAAGTTCCGTTCCACTCAGAACGACCCATCACTGCCTGGAATCCACATACAGGAAACTGCCGTCATTACAGACTTCAATATTTACTAGAGACAAAAGGCTCATTTACATATCTGTGATCAGACCTATTGGGACGTACGGGGTTGAGCTTTGGGACTCCACTAAACCATCCAATTTATCTCCTATTCAACCCTTACATCCAAAATCCTTCGAAAAATCCTTAATTCTCCTTACTCAGTTCTCCTGTCACCAATAAACTTAGCCATTAAGGTCTTGATGTTACATATGCTGCTGATTTATCCAAACTAGATACCTATCCCTCCATAGTAAGCTGGAAAAGAAGATGGCCGAGAGACCTTCTAGTCTACAATTTTTATTGAAGTGCTACTGATAAGTAGTTCTTTTCAAGTTTTGACATGTTATTGTAATCATTGTCAACACATTTACTTGATGTATATATTTCAATAAATTGATATAAAAAATTATATCAATAAATAAAAAAAAATATAAATTGATAAAAAAAACAAAAAAACATTTATTAAAATAAAAAGTTTCTAAGTAGGTATTTCTTACAAATGAGTATTGGTTCGACTCATATGAAATGCCCGTTTTCACAAAAATGTAGTAAAACAACAGTACGAATTCATTAAATTTTTATTTTAAAACATTATCCTTATTTTCAATCCTAGCACAGTCCTAGGATAGACGTAGGCTGACACATGTGTGATATCAGTAAATCATAAACCTTTTATAGCATCCTAAACACTTCAATCTCATATCATAAATCTTCAATAATGGTGTCGAAATCGGAGAATAAAAATAAATCCAAATAAATCCCAACAAATAACCTTTACCCTTCGTCGGAAACCCACGACTCCTTGTCCTACAGTATCCTTTAATAATATTCCACTGATCCCTGTTGAACAGATCCGCTACCTAGGACTCCAACTAGATAAACGTTTAACTTAAAATCTACATACAAGACTAAACGACAAGAAACTGCCCGTTGTTATAGACTACTCCAACATTTACTAGATAAATGTTCAAAGCTTCCAATAAATTACAAAAGACCCATTTACATGACTGTGATTAGACCTATTTAGACGTACGGAGTTGAGCTTTGGTGCTCCACCAGATCATCTAATCCTTGAAAAATCCTCAATGCTCCTTACTTTGTCACAAATATACTTACCCATAAAGACCTTAGTGTTCCATAAGTGGTTGATTTAGCCCAAACCAGATGCCTATCCTTTCATAGTAAACTCTATAACCATTATAATCCACTAGTCTCTCAACTTGCTTACCATTCTATTCCCGATAATCCACCGAGGCGTCTGAAAAGAAGATGGCTGAGAGACCTTATCATATAGAATGTTTTACTTTTTATTGAAGTGCTATTAGTGAGTGGTTCTTTACATGTTATTGACAAGTCATTGTAATAAGATCCTCAAAATTTTCTTATTGTACATATATGTATACAATAGTAAATATCAAAAAATTGTTTTTAAAAATAATTGCTTATTCTCTTTTTTTATAAATCTCTCCGAACAATACACCCTTATTAAATACTTAACCCAAAAACTCTTAGTGTAACTTTTTTTTTTTTTTATTCTTAATAAATACATCACTGTTGAAGTATTAAATATACTACTTATTTATTTATTTATTTTATAGAACGTGATGAGACAGTATCAGCATTTGAATGAAACAAACATATTTATGGGTATTTCAAGGGAAGAAAAATATATAAATATGATTACATTAAATTTATATTTTTCTATTCGAATTTATATTTCGTATAGGTCCTTAATGCTTTAATACATAAAAAAACTTAATCCAATAAAAACAAGTTTTTATTTCAATAGATTACTCTGATCCAGAAGCACTCGACTCTCCTGAACCAGAAGGACCCGACTCCCCTGATCCTGATGATCCATGGCTTCCTCCACTTCCACTGTGGCTTCCTGAAGAACTCGAGGAATCGGGTTGAGGATGAACGCCGTTAATGGTGGTTTTTGAATAGTTTTTCTGATTTTGTCCAGACTGGAATTCATGATGAACAGCATGGTTCCAGTTATTGGTCTCTGAAGAGTGCACATGGACTACACGGTGTCTACCTGTATGATGTCCATACCCACTCACATCGCCATGAGTGCCTACACCTGCAGTATAAGTTGGGCGTTCGGTAGGTAGATGGATACCGGGCCAACGAGGTCTGTGGGTCGGCGAGGCTGTAGCGATTGTGTAGGTAGGCTGAGGAACTTCAGTTGTGTGTGTTGTTGGATGCATAGTATGTTCAGTAGTGTGATGTGTTGTATGGTGTACGGTGGTTTCTTCCTCAACGGGTTGGGTGTCATTGTTTTCTCCGAACTGGACGGTGCTTAGCGGTCGCCCTTTGTAGAGATTGATCTGTTGTGTAGTCTGTTCTCCCGACTCACTGCTTTCAGTGGTAACGGGAAGATGAGGATTGATGTGTGTTGTGGTTTCTTGACCTTGAGCCAAGGTTAGGCAAGCCAAACCTGAAAATTAAAAACAAATATATCTTTCAGATTCCAAATACAAAATACAACGAAATACAAGTCAATTTCTTGGAACAGATATCCATTATAGCATGTCTAAGAACCTCTACAGAGAAAAAAAAAATGTTAACTTTTTTCTTTTTCTTTTTTTTTTTTTTTAATAGGGCATATTCCACTCACCCCTATAAACCTCCTCGCAGGTTAAAAAGGCAGTGGCCTCGAGATCTATTATAAAATTCGACATGGAGTCCTGGCAATGGCCAGCTTCTCCACTCATGTTTTGAGTGACTGTGCTAAATAGCGCTCTCACTCAGCCTACATTAGTATTATCTACACCAGTGTCGCAGCTGAGAGAGAAGCGCTGGGGTCTCTCAGGACCTGGCTTGTCCCTCCATAATTGGAGGGACAAGTCTCGTTGGGGGATCCCTCGGATTTGTATATATTGTAAATAAAGTATAAATGTATTTTTAAGATTTAATTTAATTTAAATTTTTTTTTATTACTATTATTTTTTTTTTCTATTATATTATATATCATAAGGAGATTATTTACTTATTTTATTTTATTTTGTATCTTTTCTTTGTATTTATTTCTTGTAAATATTGTGTGAATGGATCATAAGCCATCCATATTACTTATTGCCCACATCGAGGCAGATTGTAATACTTTCTTTAAATAAATGTTTAAAAAAAAAAAAAAAAAAATAAATATAGAACATATAAAAAAAAAATGACCGTTTTATCGAATCCCAGAGTTCAAAAATCTGTAAATATCTTAATGCTATTTATTATTTACCAATAATTAATAATCCCTTTAGAGCATTCTCTAAGCTTGTTTACTAACACTGGACTTCTTAAAAAAAAAAAAGCCTCAGTTCAGTTATTTGTTTCAAAGAAGAAATATGACAGTGTCCTACAAAATTTTCGTAATTTTAAATATTGTTGGAAAAAAAATTTCACAGCTGAAGCAACTCGTGAAATTATTAAATATGAAGGGGGAGGTATCATTGAAGAGTGCACTGCGCAGCGTTGGTTAGAAAAAAATAGAAGTGGAGATACGACGTTGGAAAGGAAGAAGGGCTCCGGGCGGTAGTTAATGGATATTGATGAGGTTCTGAAGGAAGCTATTGAGTCAAATCCGTCCACAAGTACTCGTGAACTTGACAGGAAGTGGAGTGTGTCGAAAGATACTGTTAGTCGCCATCTTCTCTCCATGGGGAAGGTGAAAAAGATCTGTAGACTGGTCCCTCACGAACCTACTCCTCAACAATCAGCAGAAATGTTTACAGAACTTCATGGGTTTGAACTCCTGCCTCATCCACCATATAGTCCAGACCTCGCACCTTCGGATTACTACTTGTTTCGATCCATAGCCCATTTTCTTCAAGGGAAAAAATTGATGATTTTGCGGAAGTTGAAAATGCTGTCCAAGAGTTCTTTGACAGCCATCCCAAGGAATGATATTAGCCTGGTATAGAGGAATTGACTAGCATATGGGTAATGACGGTAGATAAAAATGGACTGTACTTTAAGTATTCATTGTATTTTATTTAAGATACTGTCTTTTTTTCTATACACCCCACTATATCAATTTATTGATATTTACAACTGCACAAATATATACATCAAGTAAATGAGCTGATAACAATTACAATAACTTGTGAAAATTTGAAAAGAGCTACTCATCAGTAGCACTTCAATAAATATTCTACACTAGAAGATCTCTGGGCTATCTTCTTTTCAAACGCCTCGGAGGATTATCAGAGGCGGAGGAATGGAGTGGGAAGCAAGTTGAGAAACTAATGGATTTTAGTGGTTATGGAGCTTACTATGATAAGGTAAAAATCTGGTTTGGGCTAAATTAGCAACATATAGAACATTAAGGTCTTTATGGATACCTTTATTGGTGACAAAGTAAGGGGCATTTAGGATTTTTCGAAGGACTCTGGACTGTAAGGATTGGATACGAGATGAACTGCATGGATTAGTAGAGCCCCAAAGCCAACTCCGTACGTTCAAATAGGTCTAATCCCAGTCATGTATATGAGTCTTTTGTAATGAATTGGGGTCTTTTATCGTTTGTCTAGTAAATGTTGAAGTAGTCTGTAACGAGGAGCAGTTTCCTGTCGCTTTAATCTTGTCAAACTAACTTAAAAAATGTACCTAAACTTTTAGTTAAAGACATTTCGCAAAAACCCAAGCACACACGTCCACTGTGAAACGAAACAGATAATTGTTGAGTCATGTTCATATAGTTGCCCAGTGGTGCAGGTTGTAGAAATGAAAATGTTTGAGCAAAGATTGGAGATATTAAAGCTTTTATACCTAAAAACTTAGTTAAAAAAAAAATCTGTAAATTATCATAAATCTGCAACGGATTGGAATAAAAAGGTAGGGCCAGCGGCATCTTTCTTTATTTTTGGTCTAGTGTCGCTATATTTTTTTCATACTAAGAGGGAATCACCCTGTATAGGCACCCCTCCCTACTATCTATGGGAAAGATTGAAGACGTGGTGAGGGACTGTCTATGGAGCCATTTGCTATTACGAGAGCAAATGCAACTGGTGAGCAGTTGGAACCATTCGTTCAATTAGTGTGGATGCAGTTATTGTGGAAATTGATGTCCATTCTGAGCTGTAAAATTTTGAGAGACATGTGAAATCGTTTTCGTTTCATGTTCTTACGTTTATATAAACATAACTTCACAATGATATCTGGAAAGTTGAGATCTCGAGCTACGTTTTGAAGCACACCTTTAGTCAGTAGCCATCTTTCTTAGATGCAGTTGGTGTAAATATGGGTACCCTTTCTTGGTTTAAATAGGAATTGCCATTTCCCGGAAACTTCGACATATCTCTTGTTATAGATCACACATCAATCACTTTTGTGTGAAAATTTGTATAATTCAATTTAAATTATTTAATTGTTTTATTACAGCTGTATCTTTGAATAGACTTTGCTACTATTTTGTGTTCAATTAATTAATTAATTTAAGATATTCTTCTAATTATGTAAACAGCTATTAATTCTTTCGTTGACTAATTTTATTTGTATTATTATTTTTTTCTTTTTCATTTTTAAATTATTTTTATTATTTATTTTTTTTATGTTTGTATCATCTTGGTCACATCCAATTTTTGTCATTTTAATCCTTATGAATCCCTGCAAGGCAGGTCGAAACGTCGGCACGTCAAAATATAAAGTTTTTCATTCAAAAACTTGACGTGTTTATTTATCCTGACTGCACCCCTGACCATTTCATCACTTAAATTACAACTAACAGTCAACAATACAATCACCATCATAAAAAATAAAAATAGAATTATTTCTTCTGTTATATCTCTTTTTTTTTTCTTATTATTTATATTAGCCAATTATTATTTTTGTTATTACTTATTACTCTGACTTGTTGCCCCTAACTAGCTCATACACATATGATCTATATTAATTTTTAAAAATGTGATACTTTTATTTCTTTCTCAATTTATTTTTGAATCTGATAGATATAAGAAGCCCTCCCGCTTGCCACCTGTACCGTCAACATGTTTGATTTCTTGTCTTAAATTTTTTAATCTATTATATATAATCCGAGAATTTAGATGTTGATGTTTTTAATTATTTGCATGATTTAAGAACTGATGAACGTTCAAAATTCGAAACTAATCTTAGGCCAAACATTCATGTAGCAGTGACTATTAATTCAGCAATACCTAACTTATTAATTCTTCTGTCACCAAAAGTGATAAATTCTTACTTTAATTATTTTTAAATACAGTCTAATAATATCCCACTAATCCCTGTTGAACAGATCCGCTACCTAGGACACCACTTGGACAAACGACTAACTTGGAATCCACATACAAGATTAAAACGAAAAAAAAACTGCCCGTCGTTTCAGACTACTTCAACATTTACTAGACAAACGTTCAAAGCTCCCAATTAATTACAAAAGACTCATATACATGACTGTGATTAGGCCTATCTGGACATACGGAGTTGAGCTTTGGGGCTCCAATAAGCCATCCAATTCATCTCGTATCCAATCCTTACAATCCAAAATCCTCAGAAAAATACTCAATGCTTCTTACTTTGTCACAAATAAACTTATCCATAAAGATCTTAATGTTCCATATGTTGCTGATTTAGCCCAAACCAAATACCTATCATTTCATAATAAACTTCATAACCACACAAATCATAAGTTCCTTCTTAATTAATAATTAATTTTCCCACATATTTATTAGATATATAATATATATGTTAAATAAAAATAAATGAAATTTATCAATTACTAACAAGGGGACGTTTGAAGTTAAACACAGATTTGAATGCCGATTTGTATGTTTGTGTTAGTATGGACGTATAATAGTGCAAAACTAGAGTTATAGTAATGAGCATTAGGAGCCGAGAAATGAATTAAAATATAAAAAAAAATTTAAAATTTTTAATTTTTAAAATTAAAAGTTTAAAATTTTTTAAACTAAAAACTGATATTCTTTTCAGATTCCTCATCTCAAAAAACTTGTAGAAACTAAATTTTGTCAAAATAAAAAATACATTTTTTCACCTTAAAAATTTTGTATGATTTTAGAAGGCAAGATGCTATCGATTTCAGAAAAAAATGTAAATAATTTGCACTATCTCACACATTTCACACTGATTAAAACCAAATTTTAAGGTCATCTAGAAGCCGTAAAACTGCAAATTCCAAAATCCTTAATGCTCCTTACTTTGTCACCAATAAACTTATCCATAAAGATCTTAATGTTCCATATGTTCCTGATTTAGCCCACACCAGATACCTGTCCTTTCATAGTATGCTCCATAACCACTCAAATCCCCTAATTTCTCAACATGCTTCCCACTCCATTTCTGATAATCCTCCGAGGCGTCTAAACGAAGATCGCCAAGAGACCTTCTAGTGTAGAAGTTTTAATAAAATGCTACTTATAGTTCTTTTCAAGTTTTAATATGTTATTATAATCGTCGTCAATACATTTACTTAATGTATATATTATTTATTAAAAAATACACTCTTAATTGTACATTAATTAGAAAACTTACCGAAAAGAAATGGGACGAGCTCTACAACCGCCGCCATTGTAAGGTCTGAGGATAGCAACCAGAATATATTCCTATTTATATTGACGATAATTCTCTTTGTAATTGACGTTCGTCTCATTTCTGTTATCAATACTTGTCCTTAGCCATCAAAACATTTGTGAACAGTTTCCTCCTTCGTGTGCTTTATGGCGTTATTTAACGATAAATCTAGACAGTAGTCAGTAATTAGTACATGTGGAAATTTAGCAATCAACTACAAGATTGTTTTAACATTTAGGAAAATTGATGAAAATGATTATAAGGAGTTATTTACATACTTGTGAAGAACTATCCGATAGTAGCTCTTCAATAAAAGTTCTAGATTGAACGGTCTCTTGGCCATCTTCTTTTCAGAAGCCTCGGTGGGTATGGTGTTTACTATGAAAGGATTAGTATTTGAAGTCTAGTTTGAGCTAAATCAGCAACATATGAGACATTAAGGTCTTCATGTCCAAGTTTATTTGTAACAAAGTAAGGAGTATCAAGGATTTTTCGAAGGATTTTGGATTTTAAGGATTGAATACGAGAAGAATTTTAAAGTTTAGTGGAGCACTAAAGCCCAACTCCGTATGACAAAATAGTAATAATCAGTCATGTAAATAAATCTGTTGTAATTAATTGGAAGCTTTTAAACGTTTGTCCAGTAAATGCTGAAGTAGTCTATAACGACGGGCAGTTTCTTGTCGTTTTAGTATAGTGTACATGGATTCCAATATATATATTGTTTTTAAGAAAATGTGTTCTTCACGTGTTCTACAGACAACCATTCCAAATTGAAAAGAAAAAAAATTGAAATAAGTTTCTGCTATTATGTTTGAAAAGAAACAGTTCTTCAGATCTGCCAGGATCTGACAATTTTTGGCGGCTGAAGGACATAAAAATTTCCCCACTAATTCGTTTTCGTCCTTAAGGATACTATATTTTTTTCCAGGATTTAACAATTTTATTAGTTTTCGTCCTTAAGGATACTACATTTTTTATTTTCTTCCGGGAATTGATGATTTTTTTTTATTTTTCATCCTTAAGGATACTTACTATCTTTTTTACTTTCTTCTAGGATTTAACGATTTTAATAGTTTTCGTCCTTATGGATTCTATATTTCTTATTTTCTTCCAGGATTTGATGATTATATTTAGTTTTCGTCCTTACGGTTACTATCCAAAAAATTACTCTGTTATTGCAGTCCATTATCCGCAAGTTTCTTAATAGTCTCTGTCTATCTGGATTACCAACTCATAGATTAAAATTAAAACTTGGATATCTAATTATATTAACCAAATAATAAGAGAAATTTTAACGATGATAAAAATGACTGTGATGCGATGATAATAAAAATGACTGATGCTTCAAAATATTTCATTCTAATAAATTTTATTGAAATAAGTGTACAATCTGCCTCAGTAAAGGGCAACAGGTACAGAGATAAATGTATTCATTCATACCGTATTTACAAATGCACACACACACACACACACACAACTAATAATAATAAAAAAATAAAATAAAATAAATAAATATCTTCATAAAATAAAATTCATAATTATTTACAATAATCAAAAATAAAACAAATTTGAATTAATATTAAAATGTACAAATTATTATTCATTCATACTTTATACACAATACAAACACACTCAGCCCGGGGAACCCCGAATCGAACCTATTCCCCACTTATTGGGAGTCAAGGCCAGACGCGTAGAGATCCCAGCGCTGCTCTCTCGGCTGCAGCACTGGTAATATCCAGTGGAGGATGAGTGGGAGCGCTATGGCCACAGATACTCAGGACTTGAGTAGAGAAGCTGGTCATTACCAGAACTCCAACATAACTTTATACATTACAAAAGGTCTCGGGGCCATTGCCGTTTTAACCTTCTTGGAGGGTTATAAGGATTTTTATGACTGGATAGGGATTGAGCCAGAGGATTGGGATGATTGGATAGTTTTTGATGAAATTTCGAGAATTTTGAAGGAATGAGATCAAGGACAAAAGTATTTTTAGGTTTATGTAGGGTTTTATTGGTAACATAATAGGGTGCATTGACTATTGTTCGGAGGACTTTGGATTGGAAGGATTGAATACGTTTAATATTCGATTGTCTTGCTGTTCCCCACAGTTCAAGTCCGTAGGTCCAAATGGGTTTTAATAATGTTTTATATATGAGGAGTTTGTTATCAACTGAGAGATGAGAATTCCTGCCTAGTAGTCTGTAAAGTTGGCTGAATCTCCTGTTTAGTTCTTGCCTTTTTGGTCTTGTGTGAGGGTTCCAAGTCAGTCTTTTGTCAAGATGAAAGCCAAGGTAGCGTACTGAGTCGGATATAGGTATAGGGATATTATTGAAGCGGATGGGAGGACAGGATTTGCGGCGAAGGGTAAAAGTTATATGATTGCATTTGGCTTCATTAACATTCATTCTCCACTTGTTGCACCAAGCTTCAATCTGTAAAAGATGTGTTTAGAGGTTGAGGGAAGCAAGTTTAGGATCTGGATGGGACGATAGGATAGTAGTATCATCTGCAAATGTGGCTAAAAAGGTATTAGGGTTTGTTGGTATATCTGCAGTGATGAGATAGAGGACAGGACCTAGGACACTACCTTGTGGCACACCGGCATCAATAGGGTAACAGTTGGAGAACTCTGAGCCACAGCGGATTCAAAAGGAGCGATTTGAGAGATAGGATCGTAGGACTAGGTATAGGGATTGTGGTAAGTGCGTCTTGAGCTTGAAGAGCAAGCCCTAGTGCCACACCCGGTCGAATGCTTGCGCTACGTCCAGAAATACACCAGTGCTATACTGCTTGTTTTAAAGGGCAGAGGATATATGATTAACAACACGAAGACCTTGTTGAACAGTGGAGTGACCAGTCCGGAATCTAAATTGGTGGGAAGGGATGCTTTGGGATTCGAGTATAGGTAGGATTCGTTTTAAAAGGATTTTTTCAAAGATTTTTGAAAGGATGGGAAGAAGACTTTTAGGTCTATATGATGAGGTTTTGTTCGGAGGTTTGCCTGGTTTTAGGAACAGAACGATGATGGAGTGTTTCCATATCAGAGGAAAGTGGGTTGTGCGAAGGATACATATATAAATATAAGTGAGGAATATGATCGCTTTTTGAGAAAGTTGCCGGAGGATCTGGGTGGTGAGAAGATCATATCCAGGTGATTTGCGGAGTTTCAACTTTTTTAAAAGGAATTTGACCTCAGAGGGGTTAACAGCTTTAGGAGGTAAGGAGAGGGGAATTGGTGAAGTGAGGAATTGATGAACTTTAGCAGTGTGGGAGGGGATTTGTTCGGAATGGGGAATAAATGTGCTGGAGAGGTGCTTGGCAAACTCTTCTGCTCTGTTCTCATCTGAGGCAGCCCAGGATCCATGGGAAATATTGTGATATTCTTCAAAATATTATTGATAAAATGGCATGCTTTTACCAATACAAGATTTTTATCGCTTAACGAATGAAACAAATTATTAGACTTAAACGTTTTTATTAGTTTTGGTCCTTAAGGATACTAATTTTTTTTTTTTTTTCTTTCAGGATTTGATGATTTTTTTTTTCTTTTCGTCCCCAAGGATACTAGTTTAATAAGGCGGAAGAGCATCTATGGGTCACATATATACTAGTTTTTGTCCTTGAGGATACTATTTTCAAATACTCCAGGAGTTAACGGTTTTTAAGTTATCCAAAGGATATTCCGCTATTAATGTCCTTGAATAATATTTTGAAATATTCCAGGATTTAACGATTTTAAGGTGGCGAAAGGATATTCCACCATTGTTGTCATTTTGAAAATCCGCCATTGCTGTCCTTTTAGATATTTTTTTTTTAAACTAACGACCCCTTAGTAATCAATGTTCTAACCGACACGTCTATATAATAATTTGTAGATTTACCATTTCTTATTTTGCTTTTTTACTGATACTTTAAAAGTTTACTAGATGCCTAAAAAATCCTGGACGATCACCATCGCTCTTTGTCTTAAGGTTGTTTAGAATATAACAATATAAACAAAAACAGTTGAACCTATACTATTATATAAAAGGACAAGCCATTTTTTTTTAATTTGTGAGCACTAACTAAGAAAAGTACTGAACCAGTCTGCACCAAAATTTAACCATATCATATTCATTGTGCAATAAAGGTTTAGCAATAATGAAATTTACAACTAAATTGATATTAGGAGAAGAAGATAGTCAGGGACGCAGTCAAAGTAACACCACGTCAAAGAAGAATTCAGGGCTATAATGAACAAAATACCAGAAGTGACAAAAAAAAAAAACAGATGTGACAAAAAAAAAAAAACAGACCGATAAACAGATGACAAATGGAATACAGAATGGCATAGATAAAAAACAATATACAAAAACCGTATAGAAAAGATCAGATACATAAATAACAAAGAATACAAAGCAGCAAGGTAAGAATAAGGACAAGACAGGAATGAAAAAGGAAAAAAAAAAAAAAATAAAAAAAATAATAAATAAATTAAAAAAAAAAAAATATATATATATATATATATATATATATATATATATAAATGAAAAAAATATATATAAATAATGAAAAAATAATAATAAAAATAAATAAATAAAATAATAAATAAATAAATAATAAAATAAAAATATGGAAATATAGGAAAGAACGAGGGAAATAATGTAGAAGGTGATAAAAGAAAAGAAACGGATAAAAGAATGAAGGTGAAGGAAAATAAAAGTGGAAAAATAAAAGTAAAAGGAAAAGAATATTGAAGAATACTTACCCACCGAACCACACTTGTGAGGAGAAGGATGATGATTGATGTGAAATGGTACCATTTCTTCTCCATTCATCATCCAGTCAACCATACTTTTATCATCATTAAATTGATATTAAAAATACGATAAATACGGTGTGGATTCCAGTGCTGTTTGAAATTAGGCTGTAGGTGGAGAGCGCCTTTCCACATGAGAGGTTACAAAATTACGCTGATATATGGGTGGTTTCAATATTTAGGAACAATTCCAAAAAAAAAATTGTTCACTACATAAAACATGTAAATTGATTTTTTTTTTTTTCACAAATTGTTTCTCTAAGGTGTGTTAAGTAAGTCTGTGAAGTGGACATACATAATCTGCAATACTTCTAGATATATTAAATAAATAATAACTATTATAATCTAGGGAGTGAGTTAGGATATAGGGAGCGAAAAACCACAACTGGGAAGTGGGTTAATTATCTAGGGAGTGGGGAAAATATCATATTTATTACATTTAAGAAAAGAAAAGCGAAATTAACGAGGTATGTATATTATAAACTTGGGGTGTATACATGAATTACATTTTTAGCCTTCTAGGTACGTACTGTCACATCTACTATAAAAACTTCAAACTAAACTATAAAAATACTACAATAATATAAAAATTGCACTTAATAACGACAGTTCTATTAACTTTTAAACAATAAAACCTAAACAGATTGTAAATGATAAATAAGCTACGAAATAAAGACTATCGCATTAGGTATTAAATTTAATACGAGTATATTAAAAACATTGTTTTGAAAACGGTTGATAATGTTCCTTGAACTTTCATTATAACTAAGTAGGTGGGTATAACGTTTAAACATTAAATTAAAATAATTGAATTCGTTGGTTCCTCTTGGGCTGATGTTGATGCTGATGCCAAGAAATTTCCCTCATTTCGAGGTATGAAAGGGAGAAATCAAGAAATTAATTTTTATAGAAGCAGATAAACGCTAAAGAAATTTAAGTTCAAATATAACACGATATCCTCACTCAGTTGTAGGGAGAGAATTTTAGGGAGTGAGTTCTAACCAAAAAAACGTTAGTATCACGTTATAGACGTGGCCTATTTGAAAAGTAAAACATGGTATCTATTGGTTTTTCAGTAGAGCTTATCTTGAATCTAAAAAAAAAAATACAATGTTTTCGATGGGTTGCTACACCTACAGGGAGTGAGGATGAATTAAAATACAGTACTTACTAAGCGGAGTCAATGCACCTCCACTTGTCTACCAATGAACTCAGCGTCTTGAAACAGATGGCAGTAGACAGATCTACCAGAAAGTGTTGCCCTATACAAAACACCCCTCAAATTTTCCTTCTAGAGAGCGATGAAAGGATTTTCAAAAATAATTTAGGGAGTGAACTAGAGGGTTGTGACACTTCTTTATGTTAATGTATATAGTGCTAAGAAGGCTAGATATCAATCACAAAATTATTTATGAATAAAAAATAGAAAACAATACCCCTTCATATTTTCAAACCAGAAAATATGCGCAAGAGAGGGCATTAAATATTTTCTAAATGCAAGCACTTTCAAGTTGTGACAACTTAGGGAGTGAGTAAATGCTATACATAAACGTCAATTACTCCGGTTATATATGTAGATATATCATTATTGTTGGAAGTCCATAATGGTACAATGGGTACTTGGCCATATAAAATAAAATCTAAATTTTATGTTCAGTACAATTTTCAAAATACATTTGTGACTTAAATTGTACCGAAATTCTGAAATCACCCATATTTATTTATATTTATATTTATTATATTTTATTTATTTATAATAGAGCGCTACCGTCCTAGTCGGACCTTGGCTTCACAAAGTACATACAGCCACTCCTGTCTATCTTCCGCCTTCCTCTTCCAACCATTCACACCCAGTTTTCGCAGGTCATCTTGAACGTTGTCCAGCCATCTCAGCCTTGGCCTTCCTCTCAACCTTTTTCCTTCCGGCCTGCCGTTCGTCATCTTTTTTGGAAGTCTATCTTCCGTCATCCTTTGCACGTGGCCGAGCCACCTTAATCTGCCTGCTTTGACTATTGAAATCATGTTGGGTTCACCGAACAATTGTTCCAGCTCCAGGTTTGTTCTTATTCTCCAATTCCCGTGGTTATTCACCGGATCGAAGATTTTTCTGAGGACCTTCCTTTCCCAAATCCTCAGCAACCTCTCATTCCCCTGGGTCAGCACCCAGCACTCGCTTCCACAAGTCACAACAGGTCTTATTACAGTTTGGTAGACCGCAATTTTGGCAGATCGGAACACTTCACGAGACTTCATAAATTTACTTAGGGCAAAAAGGCATTTCCTGCCAGCCGCTATTCTTGCTTTGATCTCTAATTTCATATCATTTTTTTCTGTTATTAGAGATCCTAAGTACTTAAACGTGTTGCAGCGCCTAAATTTGTGCCCATTAATTTGTACTATCACCCATATAGAGCATGAAATTAATAATAAAATTTACTTATATTAAATTAAATTAGTAAAAAATATTTTTAAAAAGTGTCACGACTATTCCACCACTAGATATGTGGTTAGCGCGATCCCGCAATTGATTTTATACCGATAAAAATATTAAACCCATCTGATAAAAACATAAAAATTGAGATAGCAAAAATTTAAATGTACAATGTTGAATGGCATAAATGAGGTTTGCTACATTGTCACATCCTTTAATAGTTAGAAATTAAAATTCATATAGATGAAATCAATAAGATTATTTCTACCGAATAAAAATTATTACCAAATCAAAATGTCTATCCTTTGCTTTGTAATATTGTTTTTACAAATATTATCCAAGGGACTTAACTTATTAGCAGTAATAATGCAGTCCATTATCCGCAAGAGTTTTTTAATAGTCTCTGTCCATCTGGATTACCAACTCATACATTAAAATTGAAAATTGGATGTCTTATAATGCTTTAAAGCAATCTTGAATTTCATAATCATTGCGAATTTTCCAGATAAGAAATTACTGCTTTACGTGAAAATATTACTGAAAAAATAATGCTCCATCGTATATTTCAGTGCCAATTTTTATCCATAAACGAATAAAACTATTTATGTTCTTTACTTATGAAAGCGGGTGAAGCTGCGACAGGGGATGCGATTATTTTTTTCAAATTTCCTTCAGTCCATGTTTATCATTCGTTTCGTTATTTACAAGTATGCCAAGACTAGTAAAAGCAGTCGTTCAAGCCAGAGGGCAATATATATAGCCA
Organism: Euschistus heros; assembly: GCA_003667255.2. Lineage (NCBI taxonomy): Eukaryota > Metazoa > Arthropoda > Insecta > Hemiptera > Pentatomidae > Euschistus > Euschistus heros. Next base: position 295,476 of record RCWM02000294.1, read on the forward strand.
TTCTTATCTATCTATATATATATATATATATATATATATATATATATATATATATATATATAAATGAATGTGTGTATGTTTGTACTCGAAAATTTGGGAAATTATAAGTGGATCCCCGAGAAGGTTTTTGAAAAAAAAAAGAAAAAAAATTAAATTAGATTTGGGGTTCTAGGTGCATGTGAATATCAAAATAACACTTATTTTTTATAAATACTACTTTAGTGCAGGTGTTTGTAAACAATTAGCAATAAAACATATGTTATAAATTAATATATATCTATACTATTATATAAAAGGACAAGCCATTTTTCGTTGGCTATATTATTTATTTATTGTTTGCCCTACCTTGCCTTCAGGCAATACAGGTTTAGGCAATATTAACTTTTAATAATGCCAAAATATCAATACTTATATACAAAAAATAAATTATATAAACAATAACTGCACACAATAACAATAACTACTATAACAATAGCTTCAAAACAATTACAATAATTACAACAAAATTACAAAATAATTACAATAATATATACAACAACAATTACATAATTAACAATAAAAATGTGGCAATGTAACAGAGAAATCCAATCTTAGGCTGCTCCAAAGTTGTCACCGTTTTCTTCAGTCCCTTCGCTGTCCGGCGGCCTCCCAGGAATATGCCCTCTCCTATTAAGATTGAAATGGGATGAACCAATTGCAGTCTTCCACCCGTATACAAAATTTTTGTAGTGTGGGTAGTTGTCTTCTGTGATTAGCTGAGGGAAATCATTCTCCGAGAGAACATATAGCCCAGTTTCCCTCAGTAGTTTGGCCCTCAGAGCTTCAAAAGCTATGCAATTATAACGATGTGCTCGGCCGTTTCAGGAATTCCACATCTGGGGCATAAGGGATCTATGTCTACACCAAGACTATAGAGTTTAGCCCTAAAGCCCCCATGTCCTGTGAGGAATTGTGATATCCAGTAATCGGGGAGAACCCATTTGGCATACAAGCGAGCCTGAACGGAGGGAAAGTATTTTCTCAAGGTAGCACCTTTCGAGGTTGCCACCCATCGCTGGTTCCACATTTCTATAGAATCATCCCGAAGAACCTTTTTCCATTTTCTGGGCTCCGCTGTAAGTCTCAGTCGTAAATTCTCTGGAAGACCAACTGAGTCCCCTCTCTTAAATTTATCCTTGAATACCTCTTCTCGTAAGAAGAGATCAATAGGTATTCCTCCCGCTAATACTTGTACAGCTTCATGAGAAACACTTCTGTAAGACTTGGTTACCCTCATTAGAGTCGTTGGCTATAACGGTACCATGTTATATAGAGATAGAAATTGATAATATAATTGGCTTGATTCAAATAAATTGTTATAAAAAAAGCTATAAATATCCTTGTGGGTCCTAGGGATGTTTAATAATTGAACGATATGTGGTTAGCGGCATTCTGCAATAGAGTTTACAATGGTAAAATTATTAAAGTTTCATTGATTTCAAATTCATTTTGATGTTTCAGGTTTATTAAATAAATCGTGCCATTGGATGAGTGAAAGAGAAGTAATTTTACCTACAAATACTAGAGAATATTAATAACATTATTGTTGAAAAAGTAAATTGTGACAGCCGAGAATATCTCTATTGATAGGGTTGTAAGCACTGATAATGCAGTCCATTATCCACCAGAGTTTCCTTCTAAGAAGTCTCTGCCCATCTAAATTACCAACTCATAGATTAGAAATTATGATTAAATCCAACAATGCTTCACGGTAAATTTCAACCAACTAATCATTGCAATAATACCGGGTTAAAAATTGCAGCTTTGAGTGAAAATATATAGAAATATTGTGAGAAAATAATTTTCAAGCACATGATAAGATTTGTATTTTTTAAAAATAAAACTTTTATTATTAGTTAAACCTATCTAAGCTACTGGGAATACTAGTTATATATAAATTAAAAATTGAAAAAATAAAATTGAAAAAAATGAAAATTTTAAAAAGGAAGTTTTCTAACTTTTTTGTTTATTGGAAGAAATATTGTAATTTATTTTTTTTAAATAAAAAGTTATAAGTTATAAGTCAGTGTAACAACTTATAATGATAATAATCCTATTTTTTTAAGTCCCTTCAGAATAAACTTTTTTGTTTATTGGAAGAAATATTGTAATTTATTTTTTTTTTAAATTGTTTATGTCTAGTTAAGGAATATTTATTATTTATTTCAGAACCTTTCTTTATTATGAAAAAAAAAAAAAAATACGTTTTTATAAAATTCACATATTTCAAAGTGTTTCGATACTTTTGGCGGGGAGTTTATGTATTATATATATATAGATGATTATGACTTTATATAATTGCAAGTTATAAATTGTTAATGTCACTGCTGTAATTAAATTATTTTATAAGAAGTAATTTCTTATTGATTCACTTTGAGTGTCGAGGTTAGGCAAAAAAAAAATATTAATAAATAAATTGTAAGCAGGATTGAGACGTCATTAAATTGCAATTAAATAACAAAAATATAGTTTTTCAAAGAAGGGAAAATTAATTAAATTGCGATTAGGTCAATGAAAGAAACAATAATCGCAATGGAATTAGCAATAAAAGTATTATTGCATTCCTTTAGGATTAGTTCTTGAGGCACCTGGCACTTGTTTCTTCAGTCTGCCAACAACTGAATATCCACGTTTAAGGCCGATATGTCTAAATAACTTGGTTAATATTTTTTTTTCTTTTTCTTTTTCATGGTATAACCAAAAATTACTAAGAAATAGACATGCCACGGACATAGTATCAATTTTATTATCCGTGAACAATAAAAAATAAGGTTTGAATAAAGTAGAGATGAGAATCTTAACAAAAATATTTTGAGCTTAGCATACACTGTACAGGGTGAGTACCTGTTATTGTTAGTGTAAAAAAAAATTTGGTGAAACTGGATCAAAAATGTAGAAAAATGCAGACTTCACCTTTCTATTCCAATCCGTTGCAGATATATGATAAATCAAAGGCTTTTTTTGAGGAAACCACGTTTTTTTTACTATGAAACGTCTAATATCACCATTTTGTTTAAATGTTTTTCAAACTTTGACCACATTTTCGGATTTATTATTAAATTTCCTGTAAGAGCAGAGTACATGTAACCTTGAATTTTTCAAAATTCGGAAACAAAAGAACAGCTTGATCTTCACCTTGTTTAGGGAAGTTGCAGTCTTATATTACTTCAACGCTCACCGTTTTTGAGAAAAAACTATCCACAAACTGCAAATCTCATAAAAACTTGCAAATTTAATCAGCTTTCGAATGATATGTTAAAAGTAATGATCCTGTTTGGATTCCATGAAGAAATTTACTTTTATAGCCGAAAAACATGGTGTTCTCATTTGACATACAAATCAGTTACTTGTGTAATTTAAACATTATGACAATCCCTTAATGGAAATGTGTATTTTAAACACAATAAACTCTTCATTGGAATATGAAACAAAGAATAAAATTATTGTTTAATAGAAAATAAAGAAAATATGTCTATAAACCGACACCAGATCAAAGGATCTTATGTTATTACATTTATTTATTTATTATTATTATTATTTAGGATTTATTTTACTAGATTTTCAATATAAGGTTTAAAACCCAATGATAATGAATATAGATCTCAATTTTACCGTTAGCATCTGGATGCAGATTGTGTTGAAGAGTACCACTTTTTGATATTGTGAGAAAATAATTTTCAAGCACATGATAAGATTTGTATTGTTTAAAAATAAAACTTCTATTATTAGTTAAACCTATCTAAGCTACTGGGAATACTAGTTATATATAAATTAAAAATTGAAAAAATAAAATTGAAAAAAATGAAAATTTTAAAAAGGAAGTTTTCTAACTTTTTTGTTTATTGGAAGAAATATTGTAATTTTTTTTTTTAAATAAAAAGTTTTCGTTCCAACGTATTTTCAAGTGTAGAATTATAAATGAATATAATAGCCGACTTGTTAAATCTTTTTGCTGACTAATCGCCGACTAGTCGGTCCAACTGTATTAGTATTAAGATTTAGAATAATAGTCGTATTTGTTCACTAGGATCAGTGTAACAACTTATAATGATAATAATCCTATTTTTTTAAGTCCCTTCAGAATATAAAAACCTACAGAGCCTTAAAATAGAATCATATTTTCAGAACAAAATAACAAATAATAATAATAAAATAAAATAAAAAATAGAGAGAGTAAAAAAATTCAAAAATGTAAAAATAAGGTATTACAACACACTAGTGAAGCCATAATGCCTGTATGCAAGTGAATGTCTGGCATTAAACTATAATTTAGATAAATTAGAAATACTAGAAAGGCGAATCATGAGGAAAATATTAGGCCCACAAAACACTGTAGAAGGTTGGAAGTTACGAAGTAATGCTGAAATATATCAAAATGCAGAAAATATATCAGATGTAATGAGAAAAAGAAGATTGATGTTTTTTCAACATTTATATCAAATGACTGATAGTAGATTGAAAAGTAAGATTTTCAGATATCTGTGGGGTAAGAAATCAACAACAAGCTGGGTCAATGAAGTAAAAAGGGATTTAGAAAATAAAAAATATATATATAAAAATAGAGGAAATAAATAATATAGAAGACTTTCGGCAAAAAGTATTGAAAATTGAAGGATTCCAAGGCAGGAAAGTAAGGACTGAAAATGGCCTGAGGACAGAAAGAGGAAACATGGTGAACAGATGAAAGCATACTGGAAGAAAAGAAAAGAACACGGAAGAAAGAATTGAAATTGGCACGTGGTCCTCTGCTGGCCCATTTGAGAAAAATAAATAAAATAATATTAAAAATCAATCAAAAGTAATAGAAAAATTAAATTTTTTTTACAAAAACAATAAAAGTTCATGAATATAAATTTTTCATATCTTATACAGCTAAAGAGTGGCTATTGACAATTCGGATCTTGATGGATAGTAGATGGTTAAAGAAGTGGTATTTCAAAGTGGAAAGGGTTATTTGACGTATGTTGAGATAGAGGGCGTTCCATACAGAAGAGGATCGGATCACGAAAGATCTGTCGGAAGCATTTGTTAATATACATATACATTTGTTAATTCCTTGTCATGGGAATTCCTATTAGTAATTAAATGGTTTTGATACAGTTGAGCCTTAACCTGGCTAATAATAAATAACTGTTATAAATCAGCTGGTCTGTCTCTAAGATATTTTTGTCGTGTGTCTATTCATTGTTTGCTAGTACGAATCAGTTTAAGTAATATTTGGTGAGTCTATGCTCTGTAAACACTTGTGTCAAGGTAAATAAAACTGTTTTTTCTTTGTATATGATACATATATCTGTGGAACTTGTGAATAGTAGATTAAATGAATATATACGGACCGGAATTTCTATCTGGATTACTAACTTATACATTAACATTAAAAATTTGATGTCTAATTATGTTATTATGTAATTTTCACACACCTAATCGGTTTAGTAGTACCAGGTTAAAAACTACAGCTATGCGTGAAAATATTATTGAAAAATAGTCCTAAATTACATTCTGCAATACAAGATTTTTATAAATTAAAAAAACAAACTTCAATTATTAGTTAAAATTATCTAAGTTATTTACTTATGGCAGCAGGCGAAGCAGCGAGGGGATGCTAGTACACCTAATAAACTTGGATAATTGGAATAACTAACTTTAACGAAGGATTATTAGGAATGAAGTTATATCGACCAATTGAAGCCAGAAACAGAAAAAAAAAGTGGGAGCGTGCATTAATTGAAGCAATTTAATTTATGTTAGTGCCGCTGGAGGGAGCTGTCTTATCATGAAACCTATAAAATCAGCTTAGGCCCATTAATAACCTACATTAATATATTTTTTTACTATTTTAATAACTAAATCACCAAAAATTATTATCTATATAACAACATGTGTTTTTTTTTTTTGTTTTGTTTTTTATCCCCTTTTATTTTTATTGATTTGTAATAAAATCAGAAACATTTAAATCCATCCCTTTTTCTGCACTAGGTGCATTTTAAGGGAGTAACATGTGTTAGAATAATAAAAATGTATATAATTACAGAATATAGAGGAGTATGCAAACTATTTATAATGTTACTGGTAGATATGTTATCGACTAACTAAATTCTAACAATTCTAGTACACAACTGACCTGGGGAATTTTTAAAAAACAGTTAAAAGGTTGGGGGGATTTCCCAACAGGTGGTAATTCCCAAGGTGCAGGTACAAAAATATTTCGGTATAATATACTAATAAATGGATGAATGATTTATATGATGTATATTAATGTAAATTTATATTATTGGTCTGAATTTATTAAATTGTAATAGCAGGTGTAGATATTTAGAACGTTTGATTTTTTGTTTATTGCGCGATTTTTAAATTTCTCTATGGTTATCATTTCTTTATTCGTAATAAACCTGACCAAACAGCTCTTACCTAATGTGTTTACAGGCAAACAAAACATTCTTTTAAATTTGATTCCCCCAAAGTAATTGACCATGAGCAAAATAATTTTAAAAGAAATATTAAAGGAATGATAACTATAGAAAATTTTAAAAACCGCACAATAAACAAAAAATCAGACGTTCTTAATCTCAACACTTGTTATTCCAATTTAATACACTCAAACCAACAATATACACTTACAATAATATACATCATATAAATCATTCATCCATTTATTAGTACATTACACCAAAATATAAATATCATTTTTGTACCTGCATCTTGGGAATTACCATCTGTTGGGAAATCCCCCCAACCTTTTATCTGTTTTTTAAAAATTCCCCAGGTCAGTTGTGTACTAGAATTGTTAGAATTTAGTTAGTCGATAACATATCCACCAGTAACATTGTAAGTAGTTTGCATACTCCTTTATATTCTGTAATTATATATATTTTTATTATTCTAACACTCGGTATATAATTATATTGTAGCTAACTTTATGTTTTGAAATAACTTGTATAACTATATAATTATATTGTTACCTGTTTTTTTTTTCACTGTAGGGCATGATTTTTAGAACAATATAGTCTCGAAACGTCGCCAAAATAGTTGTTTTTTATTTATTAACTGAACCTCAAGAACCTTACTAAACATTTAATAGTAACAGTCAAGAAATTTATCCATATATATATATATATATATATATATATATATATATATATATATATATATATATATATATATATATAATTCAAAATATATAACAATTATTGGTGATTTAGTTATTAAAATAGTAAAAACAAAATATTAATGGGCCTAAGCTGATTTTATAGTTTTAATGATGAGAGAACCTCCAGCGGCACTAACATAAATTTAATTGCTTTAATTAATACATGCTCCCACTTTTTTTTTTTCTGTTTCTGGTTTCAATTGGTCGATATAACTTCATTCCTAATAATCATTCCTTCCTTAATAATAACGCATGTTGTTATATATTTATATTGTAGCTAACTTTATATTTTTGAAATAACTTGTATAACTTATATAATTTTATTGTAATCAGTTTTTTCACTGTAGGGCATGATTATGAGAACAATATAGACTCGAAACGTCGCCAAGATAGCTGTTTTTATTTATTAATTGACCCTCGAGAACCTTACTAAACACACACACACACACACACACACACACATATATATATATATATATATATATATATATATATATATTCCTTTCTTCCCATTTTTGATACCGTGTATACACCTGATATACCAGCTTATTCTAATAATATCCTCGCAACCTATGCTGATGACAACAGCGTGTTATCAGTCAATGATAATCTATTTGCTGCATCCCAGACACTCCAGTCTCAGATCAATTAAATTTTGATTGAATAAAAATATTAAATCATCATAGGCGTCGGACAGTCTGGAAAGTACCCAGGTTTGTCTTGTAGTTTTCCCTGTCATGCTTCTTATTTTTAAATCAATCAAAACATATCTTATCATCAATATTATAAAAGCTTCAAAGTAGAAATTTCTTGGAAGATCTTTCTAAATAGAACAAGAATGTAAATGAAGTAGACATAAATATAAGAATTTTATAAAGCATTACAAGAAGACGGATCGCCGCCATTTGGCAGCAATGCTCGCTGTAACTTGGTATAGATACTCTTCCTGGAACAGGAATCAAATATAGCCACTGCCTTCTTCGGCCTCTCACCTTTAGTCAGGGACCTATACTGCAAAGTGTCGATACCGATCAGGGATGTATCGGTTCCTAATGTCGATTCTCTTTTTAAGAAAAAAATCAATATCGAGAATCGATGGTCCAAAGTTGATTCCTAGAAACCTATCGATACTGGAATCGATACCACACTGATCAATGTTTGGGATACCTAGTTATTTAATTATTACACATCGATTTGACTCCCTAATGAAAAAAATAAACTGTTACAAAGGACATTCATTTTATCTTTTATAACAGATCGATTTTACATGGCCATGTTTTGTTATTTTAAAGGGATTTTTATTATCCCAGAATTGGTACAATGAACTCAAATATTACTAAATCAATTATTCTTTTTTTTTTTTTTTTTTTTTTTTTTGTAAATTGTCTGGACGTAATTAACTTACATACTACTCAGTTCTGAAAAAAACAAACAACTTCGCTCCCACGAGAAATCGTTCCTGATTTTTATATTCTTATGTGCACTGAATTCGAATCTGAAGGCAAAAACTTCTGTCTTGCACCATTTTTTAGAAATCAGACGTTATTTCTGAAAAAACTGAAAAGCTAATTTTTTTTTAGTATTCAGAGTGCTGAATTCAAATAAATAGTAAAAACGGACCATGTATACATCAGCTATATATATACATATAAGTACGTGTATATATATATATATATATATATATATATATATATACATATAAGTACGTGTATATATATATATATATATATATATATATATATATATATATATATATATATATATATATATACAGGTTATTTTTTACTGAATAAAAAAGTAGAATAAAATAACCTAAAATGAGGATCTGGAAGGAGAACTTCTGGACAAAATTTCAATGGTATAAACATTTTTATTATTTACTTAATCCATTTACTGTTGAAAATCCAATTAATGATTTTATATATCATATGAGAGATGTGATCTAAGAAAAAATAAAAAAAGGAAAATTGTACTTAAAAGGTATTTTCTGTTATGAAGTATACAAAGTGAACACTACTAGGGTAAGTTCTATCTTTTTTGCATTTTAATTGCGAGTTTTCGATATTTTTTTTTTTAAAAAAGGCCCCCGAGACTGTTGTTCATTATTACACGTCGAACCTAGCCGTCCCCACAGAGCTTGAGGCAACTGTGTGCGGTTGAAATTTTTATATAGTACAAAATTTAACCGTAACAATACATAGCTATTTTTTTATTTCTTGCATTCCTCAATTTATTTCAGTGTTGAACATCATTGACAGTGTCGAAAATCGTGGAATTTCCGCTGTCCAGCAATTTTACCCATATTTTTATGCATTAAATCGACGGAACTTTATCAATGGATATGTATATATGGGTCAAAAACTGAGAAAAGTGGGAATTTTTGGTCGAAAAGTGACCGTAAAACAAAGATCGAGACTAAATTTTTGCTCGCAAAATTCGAATTAGTGTTCAGCGACCCAAAATACATAAATTGTAAGAAAATCAAAACTCTCCTCTAAAAATCCTATTATGCCTACACCTGTGTTAAATTGGATGTCATATGTATAAGATTTGACTCTTCAAAATTACTCATTGACTGTTCAAGAACTGTTTAAAGTTTGGAAAATCAAACTAAACAATGAAAAGTCACAAAATATTACATTCACACTACGACATGACACATGTCCATCATTATACTTACAATTAGACAACAAACCAATTCCGAAAAAACTAAAATATAAAATTCTTAGGACTAACATTCGACAGAAGGATGACATGGTCTCATCGTGCTAAGCCTAGAGCACACCAGTAGACCGCGGAAATTATATATATAATTAAATAAATGAAAATGAAATGTAAGTCATGGAACAGCTAAACCTCGTTTGTAAATCTTATCGTGTTTTGTTAACAACTGCCTTCCAGTAAAGTACAATCACGGACTCCAGCCTTGATCTCTATCTCCAGGAGATCTTCTCACAGATCTAATTAACGATGTCGGAACCTTCTTTCTTCTTTTATTGTTTACTGGAAGGAATCAGTTGAAGTAATTAAGCATAAAACTAGTTTGTAATATCTTAGCTTGGAAGTCGTTCCTTATAATACCGGGAACACAATCTAATATAACAAGGAGTGATTTCTCATCTTCAGCTATAGAGGGCGTGGAAGCGTAAGATCTGTTACGCTAACTTCCTTGTGCCTTGACTGTTCATTAAAATGTAGGATTTCTAAACAATTACAGTCGGTGCTAAACTAGAATTAATATATATAACAACATAGTATGAATCAAATTTTAAATCTATTAATAATTACACTGTAAAAATATACCTACATTAAAATCCTACTTCCATATAATTCGCACCTATATTAGTGATAGAAACTTCAAAGTTAATCATAATTTTGCCTATTCTTCCCTCCTTGTCCGAACTACCGATGTTCTACAAGGTAGTTCCAGGTCCTAGGTCTCATGCTCTACAAGGTGTATTCATCTGATATACCGACCCATCCTGGCACCGTCCTCACCACGTAATAATCATCTCATCATTGCCTCACAAACACCCCAATCTCATGTCATCAACCTACAAGAATGGTGTCGAAATTGAAGAATTAAAATAAATCCAAGCAAATCCCATCAAATAACCTTTAATAATATCCCACTGATCCCTGTTGAACAAATTCGCTATCTAGGACTCCAAATGGACAAACGTTTATGTTGGAATCCACATACAAGACTAAAACGTCAGGAAACTGCACCTCATTTTCGAATTCTTCAACATTTACCAGAAAAACGTTCAAAACTTCCGATTTACTATAAAAGACTCATTTACATGACAGTTATCAGACCTATTTGAGCATACGGAGTTGAACTTTGGGGCTAAACTAAACCTTCCAGTTCTTCCCGTATCCAATCCTTGCAATCCAAAATCCTTCGAAAAATTCTTAATACTCCTTAAATTGTTACAAATAAGGTTATCCATAAAGATCTTAGTGTCCCATATGCTGCTGATTTAGCCGAAACAAGATACCTATTCTTTCAAAGTAAACTCCATTAGCACATTAATCCTCTAGTCGCTCAACTTGCTTCTCACTCCATTACCGATAATCCACCTAGGCTTATGAAAAGAAGATGGCCTAGAGATTTTTTAGTGTAGAATTTTAGTTGAACTGCTGATGAGTAGTTCTTTTCAAGTTTTGACATGTTATTCTAATTGTTATGAACACATTTACCAGATGTGTATATATATATAGTACAGTTCTATATTTCAATAAAAGGAAAAAAAAAATTAAATAAAATCCGATAAAAATCTTGTATTGTTAAAAGCATACAATATTCGCAATGATATTTTGACGCATTGAAGTAATTTTTATCATCGTTAAAATTTCTCTTCAATTATATTAGTTGGTTAATATAATTAGATATACAATTTTTAATTTTAATCTATGAGTTGGTAATCCAGATGGACAGAGACTATTAAGAAACTTTCGGATAATAGACTGCATTATCAGTACTTACAACTAAAGGACCCTGAATCATATTTTTACAAACAATATCAAAATGCGAAGGATACAAATTTTAATTAAACAATTTTTATTTTTGTATTATTTGCCAGTAATATTTAAATTAAAATCTCCTGGATGGATTTTAATTTCTAACTATGAAAGTATATTGCAGTGTGGCAAACCTCGTTTCTGCCATGCAACATTGTACATATAAATTATTATTATTGTAAATTTTACTATTGCGACACCATATAACTACAAAAATGATGTAGATCAAATTTGGTATAGATGGGTCCAGTAGTTTTACTGTTGTAAATTCCACTGCGGTATGGACTTTGGGATCCTAATATTGCACCGCAAATTTAATTTTTTTTCTAATAACTTAATAGAATATATGTAAGTTCCTTCATCAATTACAAGCTCTATATAAGACTGTACCTTTCTAACCTCTCATGCAGAATGGCGCTCGGCCACCTATTGGTCAATTTTCAAACTTCACTGATATCCACATATTTTTTTTTTTTTTTTTTTTTTTATTACAGACTAATTGAGAATCAGTAGATTTTATTATTTCTAAACCTTCCTTGAACTATGAAGATGATGTATGGGGTTGTCACACATGAAATGACCGTTTTTAGAACCGGGTATCAAATCTAACATATTTTTTATTTAAAGTATTTACCATTATTTTCGAAACACTTCTGCCAACGGATTACCAAGTTTTCTATCCCAGATTTGATAAACATTGAGTCACGTGATGGAAAGAATTCAGAAAATGCATTTTTAATGTCTAAATAAGTAATTTTCCTCGCGAAAAGTTGTCCAAACTCCGAAAAAAGTGCTGATCTGTAGGGGATAGATCAGTGGCATATCGGGGGTTGTGGCAAGACTTCATAGCCCAACCCCTTTAATTTATTCACTGTATGTATTTAAACATGAGGTCGGGCATTATCATGAAAAAGAGTTGGACCTTTCCTGTTCACCTGTACCGGCTGTTGCTTGATCAAATTTTAGTGCTTTTGGTCAATTTCTTGGCAGTATAATGTTGAATCAATTGTTTTTCTCGTCTATGGGGCAGATGTTCTAATGTTGCCTGGGCAGCGGAATGACCGAGTTGGTACTCATAAAAAAAATCGTTCGAAAAATTGCGAATTTCCATGGCCACGGTTAAAATTATACTAAAATTTGTATGCCCACATGGGGAAAAAAAACAAACACAGTTAGCAAATAGAGGATTAACGAGTGCTTATTATAGATAGTAAATATTTTGCTAGGAATCAACAGGCAACGATTTAATCCTCTATAAAGAAGAATCGGACATTTTATGTGTGACAACCGAATAGTTAAAATTTGTCCACAGATTGATTCAGTAGTTTTCGCGATTAGTGATCTCCATGTCAACGAAAAATGTCTTGTCCTTTTATAATATAGATATGTTACGAATAGAAAATCGAACATTTTTTCACAATATTTCGTTTTCATCAGTTTTTCTTAATTCTTACAAACATTATTTGTTTTACACTTATTTACTACTCAGCTGATAATAATTTAATCCATAAAACCGATTTCCTTATCCTAATTGCTTCGCTTGATCTCGGCTTAGTTTCCTCAGATAAAGACGTTATTTCATTGTTATAGAATTATAATAAAACAGATAGCGATCGGGTACATGATGACGTAATAACTACGTCAGAGATTTGAATAATATAGATCTATTAATCTGACCGTAAGGCTATAAACGCGATAAGTATGACGCCAATGAAAATCCTAACAATCCATCTCTTGATAATGCCTAATATATATATTGTTGTCTTATCAAGTCTCTTAATACTCTTGTAATATTATCTAAGATTGACAATTGAAACAGATTTATTAATTTTTTTTTTTTTTTTTTTTTTACTAATACATTTCGTAATAGTTATATTTAGTCTATTTGTTTATTTCGTTTAACGTCACTTTATGCTGCTATGGCTAATCGGACGATGCTACGGTGGGAGTCCTAAATTTTGCCTATCCAGGTATAATTAGGATAGGGATCTTTAACGAGTACCTGACATCGCACAGGCTCGGGACCCCCATTTTACGGCCCTTCGGAAGGACGGCATAGCTAAGGATTTTTTATTCCCTTTAAAAATTCCTGAGGTCATCTGCCGGGCTGCGAACCCGCGATCTTGGGTTTAGTAGGTTGCTATGCTAACCACTACACCACAGGTGACCCCATTTAGTCTATTTACACAACCGTAATTACATTTACTGTAATTACACCATTACATTGTATATGTTGTGATGTTTATAAATTCACCGATAAGTGGAAAGCACCATTCTACATTTACAGACATTTATAGTAAGATTAAATTATTTTCAATTAAATTGTTATTGAAAAAAAAAATAAAATAAACATACGTGTTGCGACATGCCAGTGAAATTTGAAAATCAACCGATATACAGCCAATACAGGAAAAATGTGTAAATATGGGCACCCCTTTTCTTTTTGATGCAAAGTTACTTTTAATTTTGGGGTTTGAATATGGGCCCTCTTCGAAAAAGTCACCAAACATAGTTTAAAAATAGAAAAATTTATTAAAGGAAAAACATTATTCCTTTCGCGAACATTACTGGTTCTTTCAGCCCCGGCACAATCAAAGTGTACCCACAATTCGTCCTCACATCTCCTTGAGTATCTTCAGAGAATTTTCCATCACAAAAGATACATGTTGCATCGCTAGAGTCTGATTTACCCTCAAAGTTGAAATCTAGATTATCATCATCGCTGTCCAGCGGGAGGGTCATTGTTGTACGAGTCCTATGATGAATCGTATCGTTGCTTGGATCAAATTTTTATTTTTTTAGGGACTTTTCGTCTTCCCACCCACCAACGAAATCTTCCTAGTCAAAAGGTACCTTAAGATCTTCGCTTTCCGGATATCACTTAATAATTTTTAAATCAACATAAGAATATAAAAAGAATAAAATTCATATACTTCTCAAATGTTTACTGTCCAGAATGAATATCAATTTGTACAATAACTCATCCTGCATCCATATTAGTATAAAGAATGGTTCCAACAGCTCACTGCTATCTTATATTAGCAAATGGCTCCACAGACAGTCCTTTACGCTTACCTTCAGTACCTCTTATAGCCTCTAGGGAGGGGTGCCCATAAACGTAATTAATAATTAATAATAATAATATGATTAATTAAATCATATAAGCGTAATCTGGAAATGAGGTTCACTTCGACGTTATCATCACGTTTACAGGGGAAGGTATTTCTACCTTTCCATGTGGGGTATCGTTGGTTTATTTATTTTTGTACTGCTGTCGAATAGTTTGCTCAACAGATTGAATGATGATAATTAATAGGATTGGTTACAAAATATCCTACCACAACTTCATCACGGTAATCCACCTGAAGTTCGGTAAAAAATAATTTTCCTACACCATGGTGCTCCTCCACATTATTCGAAAGCAATACAAATTTAAAGCAACGATACCCCATGGATAGGTAAAAATGCCTTCCTCTGAAAAAACAGACTCTGTACATAAAATTCACCTCAAAAAGTGGCATTCTTCAAGATCATCATTCAGAAGGTAATGACAAAATTAAGGTCTATGTTCATTATCATTGAGTTTTAAATCTTACATTGAAAATCTAATAAAATAAATCCTAAATAAATAAATATAAACATAAAATCCTCTGATCTAGTGTAGCTTTATTGACAGTTTTCCTTTATTTTCAATTGAGGAATACTTTTTTTCTTTGATTTTTATTCCAATGAAGAGTTTATTATTTTTAAAATGCATACTTCCATTAAGTTATTATCATAATGTATTGTTTACACATGTAACTGATTTGAATGCCAAATGAATACTCCATGTTTTTTTCCGGTTTTAAAAGTAAATTTCTCCGTGAAATCGATACGGATCACTAATTGTATCATATGAAAGCTTATCAAATTTGCAAGTTTTTGTGAGATTTGCAGTTTTGTGGATAGCTTTTACAAAAAACGAAAAGCATTGAAGTATTATGAAACATTGTAACTTCCTTAAGTAAGATGAAGATGAAGCAGGTCTTTAGATCCCAAGTTGGTAAAATCGAAGGTTACATGTACTCTGCTCTTATAAATAATAAATAAATAAATAAAGGCTTAGCGAACTTGAAGGTTCGATGCCGACACCATCAACCGTCGACCGCACACTTCCCTCCATTCCACTCCTCCAAAAATCAATCCCCCAGGTCAGCCCTGACGCAATCCTCCCATCTTCGTCTCGGTCTAACCCTCGGTCTTTTACCCGGCGGCTCATAACTGATTACTTTTTTCAGAATGCGATCACTATTAAGCCCAACGACTTTACATGCCCATTTTAAGCGTCGCGCTGATATTACTTGAACTATATTTACCGGATATAACTCGCGCAGATACGGATTGTGAAGCCTTCTAAATTACCCTGTTTCTTCATCCTTTTTCGGGCCAAATATTCTACGCAGTACTTTATTTTCGAAAATTTTAAGTCGTTGTTCCTCCCTTAACGTCAGTGACCATGTTTCGCATCCGTAGAGAACTGTTGGTAGTATAATAAATTTTAATATCCTAATTTTTAAATTTTTGGAGAGTAACGAACTAAGTAATAACAAGCATTACCGGCTTTTAATCTAGCCTTTATTTCTTCTTGAATTTCATTTTTCCGGGATATAATAGACCCTAGATATTTGAATTGCTCAACGTGTACTCTGCTCTTATAGATAATTTAAAAATATATTAAAATGCCTCAGACCTCACCTTTTTATTCCAATCCGTTGGAGATATACGATAATTCATAGACATTTTTTGAGGAAATCACGTTTTTTACCATAAAAACTGTAATATCTCCATTTTGTTTTAATGTTTTTCTAATGTTTACCTCATTTTCTGATTTAGCATTAAATTATATCTGCTCTTATAGATAATTTAATGTTAAATCAGAAAATGTGTTAAACATTAGAAAAATATTAAAACAAAATGGAGATATTACAGCTTTTATGGTAAAAAAACGTGATTTCCTCAAAAAATCTCTTTGAATTATCGTATATCTGCAACGGATTGGAATAGAAAGGTGAGGTCTGAGGCATTTTTATACATTTTTGATCTGGTTTCACCCAAGTTTTTATTTTTACATTGAGAGGTTCTCTCCCTGTATATACTAGTGTACTTCGTCGCGGCGTAAGAACTTAGATTATTTTAACTAATAATTGAATTCCATTTGTTTATCTGTATAAATCTTGTATTTTGTTATGGAATTTAGCATTATTTCTTCAATGATATTTTCAGGCATGGCAATTATTTAAACTGGTTAAGTGCATTGATTAGGCGTTTCAAGAGTCCGTTAAAGCATAATCAGGTATTAGCTTTGGCAGAAATAATTGTATCGATACATTTGGTTGGATTTTAATTTCTAACCATAAAAGTATATGACAGTTTGGGAAACCTCGTTTCTGGCACTCAGGACTATACATTTTACTTATTTTTATAGTAAAATTTATTATTACCAACCTCCCTAGAACTATGAAGATGTTGCAGTTAAAAGTTGGTGCAGTTGGGTTGTTGTTGTTTGTTATTGTTTATAGGCGTAAAACGACAAAGGTCATAAACGCCTGCGGATGTTTAAAAACTTTTAGCTATTTATTTTTCTTTTCCTTTTTTTCACATATTTTTTTTTTTTTTTTTTTTTTTTTTTTTTTTTTTTGGGAGTCTATATTTTATTAAGTAAATTTTGTGCTTTTAAAAATGTGAACAGAGTTTTTAAATTTTTTTTATTATCTCCAAGAATTTGAAAAATACCGGGTGCAAGTCCTAGATTTTTTAGCTGCATCATACAGTATGGACATTCTTGGAATATATGACTAACAGTGATTATCTCACCGCAGTATTGGCATTTTGGCGGTGGCTGCTTGTTCATTAGATGGGAGTGTGTAAGGTTTGTGTGACCTATCCTTAGCCTGCACAAGACTACTTCCTCTCTACGATTTGATCGAACGGATGTGGTCCTTGGTTTGACTGATTTTTTTATGGTTTTCAGTTTACTAGGTGGGCTCTCGTTCTACATGGACTGCGACCTATCATGAACTTTATTTGTTAAAGGAGAGCTAATTTCTTGCGGAGTCAAGATGGCAGCTCCTCTGCCTGGTAGTGCAAGGGCTTGTTTAGCAGCTGTATCAGCGAGCTCGTTGCCCACAATTCCCACGTGGCTCGGTACCCAAATAAAGTAAACTGTTTTGTCTAAGTTATGTAACATATTTAGGTATCTATGGATTTTCTGTATAGTAGGATGGATTAAGTGCATGTTATTTAGTCCTTTTAGAGAGCTCAATGAATCGGTTATGATTATTATTGTTTTTTGATTAATTGACATAGAGAAGTGGAGAGCTGAGGATATTGCATGTAGTTCGGCTGTATGTATATTACATAGTTTGTGCAATTTAAATTTGTACGTTGAATTAAGGGTGACGAAAGAAGAAGCTGTTGCATAGTCCGATCTGGATCCGTCAGTGTAGATCACAAAAGGATCTTGAAAGTTTTGGAGCATACAGGAGAGTCTGGTTTGGAAGTCGATCGGAGGGGTATTGTTTTTGGATAATTTAGTGAGGTTGAGCATTGCTTTTGGAGGTTTGTACGTCCAGGGAATAAAATAGTTTTACAACTGTAAACTCTGTTGCAGAATGGCCACATATCAGTCGTAAGGGGTCCCACCCTGTATATTTTGAATTTACAATAAATAAAAAGATAAAAAATAAATCATTAGAGATAAGAATCAATGTTTAATAATTACATAATTAGTAATGACGTAAGTGTTACCTATTTCAGGGGTATCTAACGGTTCCTAGGAATCTACTTTGAGTCATTGACTCTCGATACCGATTATTTTCTTATTTTGGAATCGAGAATCGACACATTCCTAGTTTATACACACTCCAACACGATCTCTGTTGGTTTTTGAAACGCGGACAGGAATTATTTTCGCAACAGGAACTCGACTTTCTCTTCATTGTAGATAACCAACCTTTCGTTTCGATATTAAATTATATTTCACCGACATCGCTGCCCTTGGGCGTGGCCGATCTCGTTGCCAGGATCTGACTGACAGCGGACTCGGTAGAAATCTGTCAGATCCTCAAACCAGGAGCCGGAGATATAAATGCCGCAATATGAGAATAATAACAGAGCCTGGGGAGCGGTAGGATAGGCGATCTATCCCAGCCACCGCTTTACTTCGCCAGCTACCGTTAGCTCGGAATTAGGTAGCCAAAATAAAGAAACCGTTATAAAGGGGATTCCTATTGGGTGAGAAACAAAAGAGTATCAAGTAACGAATTTAAGAATGAAAATTATTTAAATTAAAGTCTCTCGGAAAAAATAAAAACCAAACGAGAGCATGCGCCATGGGCAGAAGAACGAAAAGCGTCCTAATGAAAATATGAGAGCATTTTGGATAAGAGAGAAGAAGCATCTTAATAAACAAAATGGCACTGTGGAATTCAGTTTAAAAATAAATAAATAAAAAAGTGTTCAGCTATTTAAAAATGTATATGGTTGATTCTCAAACTAATTTCCAAAAATGACAAGATCCGAAAATTTATGGTGATTACTTTGATGGATGGAAGGGACAGAAACATGTTTTGCTGAATTCAAAATCGGCAATTACCAAGAAAAATCAAAATTACCGTGGACTTTTAAAACCCCATGGTAACTGAACGTTTTCTGCAATTGTAATGACATTCTGAGCGTACCATCATGATGCCCCACTGCAACGATTTTTTGAATTGATTTTAATTAATATGATAAGAATTAATATTTTTTTAAATTATTACACAAGTACAAAAGTATTGGCGTATTATTTACAAATAAGATGCTTCAGTAATTACAGCATACATTTTTTACAGGAAAACAAATTAAATTAAATTAAAAAATAAAAATAAAAAAAATAAATAAATATATGAAATAATAATTATAACATAAAATACAATCGTATGAATATGAACGTATAAAAGAAAAAAAAATCTAAGTATTCATTTAATTATTGACATCTTTGCGGAAGATTGACTGTCTAAAAGGTACAGGAATAGATTATTTTTAAAGGAAGTTATAGAAGCTGCTTTACGATAGAAGTGGGTAGGGAATTCCAGAAGGAGGTAGCACGATGATGAAGGATTTGTCAAAGGAAGCGGTTTTATGTGAGGGTATAAATAGATTAAAAGGTTGGGATCTAGTGCTTAGGAGGTGGATAGAAGAACGGAGAGTTAATAAATCAAGAACATAGGAAGGATTTTGGGATTTTAGACATTGGAATAGGAAAGTACCCAGAAAGTATTGCTGTCGGAATTTAGGAAATAGCCACCCAAGCTCAGAATATCGGCAAGTAGCGTGTGACCGCCTGGGGATCCCGAAGATAAATTTAATTCATCAGTTCATCTCGAGATCCCCAGACAGTCCCCCATAAACCAAGCAACAGTAATCAAAGCAAGGGAAAATAATACAATAATAATGACTGTATTTATGTGTACCAATATTTTAGAAATGTATGTAATTCTGACGTTTAACAAATGATAAAAATGGAGAACATCCGCCGTTGAGGAATATCAAACTGACGAGTAAAGGTTACACACTTCCTCTTTCCTCGATGAATTCGACAATCGAGATTGACAAGGAAAAAGTTGTCGTGAATCTGCTCTTGCTTTATCAGGGAATCTCCATTACCGAGAAATCGGACGAGGATTTCAAAACCTATGAGGACCTTGATTTAAAAACCTATGAGTTTGTAGATGATGGGAGATTCCTTTAGTCCCGGAGCCTAACAAGTATTCAAATAAACTAATCCCAATAGAAGTGGCAATTAATTCATCGATCCTAATTGTATTGATCCTTCTATGCCATCATGCTTATATCAAATGAATTCAAACACCATTTTGTTTAAGACATACATTTACTATTTACTATTTGCACCTGTGTAACCTCTCATGTAGAATGCCATTTGCCACCTATCGGTCGATTTTAAAACTTCACTGCTATTCACATACTATCGCATTTTGTAATAACAAATTAATTTAAAATCAATCAATTTCAGCATTGATAAATTTTCCTGGAACTATAAAGAAGACGTGATTAAAATTGGCTCCAGATTGTTTCAATAGTATTCGGGGTTAGTGGTCACTAGGGTTGTAAAATATATGCATTTGCATATTTCTCCTAGCCAACTAAAACATCTATTATCATCAAAATGTATTTGTTTTGGGATCAATTTGAGTTTTTTTTATTTTGCATATTTTGGTCTATAATTGCATAATCATCATAATCATAAACATATCAGGCATATCAGCATCTGACTTTTGAATTTTTTTATGTTTCTGAGAGACTAAAAAATATAATATTAAAAAACCCGAAAAATAACTTCGGGAACGCCTGATGTTTTTTTTTTCGCCTCATGAAGAGTTCGTGTTCGCCCAGATGCCGATTTTTCCTTTTGAGCTTTCGATCGCATTTGCTTCTTCTGAAATTGTTTTTTTTTCCCCTCCTTCCTACCATCATTCCATTAACCAGTCCCTCGCGCAATGTCCACAAAGACAGATCTTCCGTTAACTGTTTATTTGTGTTCTCCTAAAATGCCGAAATTCATTCTTGCGAAGACAAAAGATGTTGGAAAGTATGTACGTTAGTTCAAAATTGAGATCGTGTGATGAAGACGTTTTATATTCTGCCTTTATAAAGTTTTAACAAATCCTGCAAGATTTTAAGTAACACAGCTCATAAAAACAACAAAGCAAAAATAAAACCTCTTTTGTTAAGATGATAAAATTAAAATAAACGTTTTTTACAAAAACTGCTACTCGATCAGAAAAGTCTGGTTTTGATACTGATTTATGCCCAGCTGACATACCTTTCCGTATGTTTATTTTTCTGTCTATTTTTTTAAGTTCGTCTTGTCTTTTTGTTTTTAATCAATAATCTTCTTTCAATTGTTTTCTTTTCTACAAAATAAGGTATGTATTGCAATGTTTTTACTTTTTTACGTAATGTAGATAGATGTATATTTCCGGTATTTAATTGCATATTTTGCCCAATATAGTTGCATATATATGTGCATATTAAATTGGGCTATCCTCATTAGGTCAAAACCTCACCTAAAAGCTCTTCCCTACTATTCACTGCTTTTCCTCAAAAACCGTCCAATTCATTTCCAAAATTCCATTAAAAATCTGGGAATAACTTTCGATCAACTTCTTGCTTGGAATAACCATATGTCTCAAATCACAAGCAAATCTATTTTTATTCTTAAACAACTCTCACATTACCGTTACTTATTACCATTAAGCACTCGAAAACTTTTAGTATCATCACTCATTTTCCCTAACTTTGACTACGGATGCATAGTATATGGAGGAGTGTCTGATGAGCTCGAGATGAGATGTAAAAGAGTAATGAACTGTTTTATTAGATTTATTTTCGGGATCTCCAGGCGTTCTCACATATCTCATAAGTATTCTGAAATTGGTTGGCTTTACCCCAGTTTTCGACGTCAATACTTCCTGGGTGCTCTCATATTTCAAACCTTAAAAACCAAAAAACCCACCTATATCCATGACCTCCTTACTCTGCGCTCCTCCGTTCACCTCTTAAATACGAGAACCCAACCCATCAACCTATACACTCCGGCGCATCGAACTGCATCCTTCGGGAAATCCTTTATTATCCGTGCTTCCTCTTTATGGAATTCATTGCCCATCTCAATTCGAAAAAGATCCACTCTTACTTCCTTTAAACATCATCTATTTCTTTACCTCCTGGATCTTCAATATTCCGAGCAAATGTAAAACATGAATATTAATGTTATATACATTATAATAGTACACATAAGAAGTATCCTATTACAAGTTTCCTTAATCTATTTTTGTAACTCATAATTTAATTATTAATCAATTTTTATTATTATTTATTATTATCATTTATTATTATTAATTATCATAGCCAGACGATTGTTCTATGTATTGTATTCGTTTGTTATTCTTAGGGGACAAGTAGTCCCAGAATAAAGTTCATTTTCTTCTTCTTCTTCTTAAATTATATAAAGTCATTCTGATCTTTATACCCCATCCCACAGAACTACTAACGCTCCTTCCTATTCCACTCAACCTTCCTCTGAAATTCTAATCCTCCTCATATCAGACAAGTGAAATCTTTGAAAATATTTAAATGTGTCAATTTTTAGTACCTCATTCTTATCAAAGGTGACGCTTGCTAACAATCTACCAAACTAATTAAATGATAACATGCTCTTACATTTCTGGAATCTTTTCAATAACTATTTACAGAATTTAAATTTCACTCTATATAATTTTTTTTTCCCATTCAGAATATAACATCTTTTGATTTAATAGGTATTTCTTTTGACAATCACAACACATTACTTTTACTCTTCGACGCGAAACATGGTCACCTTTTCTTGATAACACATCGATTCCTCAAACAGACACTATACACAACATTGGTCTGACGTTTGACCAAAGAATGACATGGAGTCCACATTTAAAAAAAAGAAGGAAAACGTTCAACCAAAGAATAATTGGAAGTCTTTTATATTCACTCTTCTCTAACGTTCAACTTAAACAAAAAATGAGCACTTATGCTTACTTACTGAAACCTATTTGGACATAAGCTTCACAGATATACGGAACAGCTAATAAGACACATACCAACAAACTCCAAACTTCCAGGCAAAAACATTCAAGACAATCACAAAAGCCCCATGGTACGTAAGCAACATAACTTTAAAATAATGACCTTCGCAAGCCAACAGTTAACGAACAATTACGAACCTACTATAAAACGATTCCACGAACAACTACATGGACATCCTAATACTTGGAAACAATACATATTCCCGAGCTGGATGAGATACCTCTTAGACTAAAATAAAAAAAAAAAATAATAAATAAATACAGGACGTGCCGCTGGGTTTTGCTCTCCCTCATGCCTTTCACGCCATTTTCCTTCTCATAACACATTCTCAGGTTGTCTAATTTTAATTGGCTGGTGTGAATAAATATATAAAGTCAAAAAAAAGGAAAGAAAAAGGTACTGCTATTGTATACAGGGTGTTCGGAAGATCTTTGGCCAAAGAGGTATCTCGGGTAGGGAGGTTCATTTTGAACCTATTTAAGGTCACTTACCTTTAATGCAAAGTCTTCCGGTTTTATTTTTGTTTTTTTTTTAAATGGCCGAAACCAAGCATTATGCCTTATAACTTCTTTGTTTACAGATATATCAACGCCATTTTTTTTTTTTTTTTTTTTTTTTTTTTTTTTGCTGTAATTATTACCTAATACATTGTCCATGGAAAATAAATAAGATTTGATGTAGAAAACAAATTAAAAAAAAAAAAAAAACGGAAGATCGTAAAAGGCCTAGTGATCACAAATGAAAAATGGTTTTTCCTTTTATATAATAGCATAGATTTATCAAGGCGCTAGCAGACTACATTTCGTCACGTGGATGATATACAGTGAATGTTTCTCCTAAACACATCGCCAAGGCGTGAGAACTTTATGACATCATGACACGATATATTTAATTATATCTTCATTACTTCTAATGCCTTACATAAATAAAAGATTTTTATACATTTATTTGTTTTATAATCATAAAGATTTATTTACGTAGATTACATCATTTAGGATTACAATGTTTTTCATTTGTTTTTTGTTTTTTTCATTATTGTAGAATTAGCGGAAATGTTTTTATTAACTCCCTATCTTAGCTATATACCAGGTATGCAAGTTTAAAATGTCGTTTATTTCTTAAAATATATACACAGTAATTTAAAAAAAAGTATAATATATTTTATTCAAAGTACTGACCCTCGCTTTCTACACATTTTGTCCATCTCTCGGGCAATATATGGATACCATTCCAAAAGAATGCTTCATCTTTATTTGAAATCCATTCATCGAGCCATTTTGGTACGTTTTCGAAATTGTTGAAGTGTTGCTCCGCCAATGAGTGTCCCATCGATGAGAAGAGGTGATAATCAGTAGGCGCCAGGTCAGGTGAATACGGCGGGTGGGGTAGGAGTTCCCAACCAAGCGAAGAAATCGTTTCCTTAGTCAATCTGGCTGAATGTGCAGGAGCGTTGCTGAAGAATGCTGAAGAATGACTTTGGCGTGCCTGTGAGCCCATTCTGGGCGTTTTTCGATCAATGCGTGACTCAAATTGATCATTTGTTGTCGGTAGCGCTGGGTATTGACTGTTTCGCCGGGTTTGAGAAGCTCGTAGTAGACTACTCCCTTCTGATCCCACCACACACACAGCATTGTCTTCTTCCCAAAATCACCACGTTTGAAACTTTGAAACCAACGTTCACATGTCCTGACGGTTGGAGCAACATCGCCATAAGTCTCAACAAGAATTCGATGACATTCAGATGCCTTTTTCTTTTGATTAAATAAGAAAATCATGACATGCCGCAAATGCTCTTTATTTGGCTTAAAATTAGACATTTTTAACACCAAAGAAAGGTATGATACGTCCACGTAAACGACTTAAAAACAACTGACTTTTGTAAACAAATGACTAACAAACAAAATAGCGTTTAGAGATAAGCAAATCCTTCAATAGGCTAAGAGCGCATTCTATTGGAATTAAAACGACATTTTAAACTTGCATACCTGGTATAAGTATTGTTTAAACAAAACCTCAATTAGTGAAAGTTCAATTCAGATAAAGTAATGCTAGGGTAATCAAATTGTAAACACTTCCTTTTTTGTTCTTTAATCGGTATTGTAGAAGTTATCGAATTTATGTTTTGTTAATTTCAAAGTTCCCAATTAATTAAAAAAGACTCATTTACTTGGCTGTGATTAGACCTATATGGACGTACGGAGTTGAGCTTTGGGGCTCTACTAAACCATCCAATTCATCCTGTATCCAATCCTTACAATCCAAAATCCTTCGAAAAATCCTAAATGGCCACTAATAAGCTTATCCATAAAGACCTTAATGTTCCATATGTTGCTGATTTAGCCCAAACCAGATACCAATCCTTTCATAGTAAGCTCCATAACCACTCAAATCCACTAGTTTCTCAACTTGCTTCCCACTCAATTCCGGATAATCCTCCGAGGCGTCTGAAAAGAAGATGGCCCAGAGATCTTCATGTTTAGATTTTTTTTTACTGAAGTGCTACTGATTAGTTCTTTTCAAGTTTTGGCATGTTATTGTAAACGTTTTTTTTAAAACATTTTCTTGATGTATTCTTGTACAGTTGTAAATTCCAATAAATTGATTAAAAAATAAAAATTAAAAAATATTTTGTTAATATGATCTTTCTTAAAGTTCTGTATTTTATTACAAAAAGAAAAAAGAAAAAAGAGTTCCTGATATTACTATTAAAGAGTAGGCTTGCTTACTCAACAGTTACTTTTCGGTAACCTGGTACTGTCTTACCGGCACGCATCCTAGCGGTAGCCATTCGAAATGAAAAACTCTAAATTTCAAGCCTTTCAACTCGATCTGGGAAGTCATAAAAAAAAAACCCTCAAAGTGTGAGAATGATTTAACAAAACACTAATAATATTATGTTATTTATAGCAGAATAATATTCTGTCGTAATTAGTTGTACAAACTACAAGAAGTAGTCAATAAAGGTGGCTGGATAAATAATATATGAGTATAAGGTATTTATGTTATGTTTAAAACAGATAGAGAATAATAAATGAATATTCTGTTGTTCCTTTTTTTAAAAACACGGACCGTAGTGAAGAGCGGTGAGGGAATTTAAAGGCTGGAAAACATCGGGGCAAAGTAATTATGTGGTGATAAAAAGAAAATTGAGTTATAATTTAGAATGTCTACCACTAGAATGCGCGCCACTTAAACAGTAACTGGTTACCGAAAAGTAACTGTTAAAAGAAACAGGTTACCTCTTCGATAGTAATACTGTGAGTTCCAATTCCTAGAATATGTAACAAACTGTAAAGATAAATCTCAAATAAAAATATATTCAATATGGCCATATTTTAATTTCGTTAAAACGTTTTTTAAGCGTTGAAATATAAATAAATAAAATGGACGACTATAAAAGCAGCCGCTTTGGCTTTGCCGTCTAGTTGGCCCATCACTAGAATTTTTGTGCTTGGATCTTGTTCCATTTTTTTCCTCCTTCGAGGAAATACCTATAACCTAGGGTTTCGCAGTAAAGAAGCTTTATGATATGTTAATTCATACCCAGGAAACCTCATATTTCACAGGAATGTTTGGCTACGCAGCATCAGTTACGGCGATCCAATCGTTTCCTTCCTCAAAAATCTAACTTCCTCTCTTACTCTCCTGTAGTTTCTGAAGAACTCTATCATAAAACGAAATTAACAGTGAATTATTCACTTACATTTGTCTACGTATTTTCCTCGGACTTTTGAAAAACTAACGACAAAGGTCCACCGAATCACCTCGACCTGCAACGCAAGTAAACTAGTTTACATTTATCGATAGTTCTTTCTTATAACCTCACATGTAAACATTCACTTCAACAGTTTCAACTTGAATTATGTTGTTTAGTGTGTTACATTGATGCATGAGATGGGCCCACTAGTCGGCAACCAGTCGGTATAGTCGACTAATCGACTTCTTTTGTTGTCGGAGCCAGGAAATATATTTATTTATTTATATTTTTATAATTAAATATAGGTTGATTGAAATGAAAATATGGGATTAATTCATTATAATTTTCATTTGAGATTCTTCTATATAGTCTGTTATTTATCCTAGGAATAGAAACTCTTCTTTTTTTTTTTTTTATCAATTATCGAACTTTAAGAAAGATCATAAGACTAAAGCGACAAGAAACTGCTCGTCGTTACAGACTACTTCAACATTTATTAGACAAACGATCAAACCTCCCAATTCATTACAAAAGATTTATTTACATGACTGTTCTTAGACCTATTTGGACGTACGGAGTTGAGCTTTGGGGCTCTACTAAACCATCCAATTCATCTCGTATCCAATCCTTACAATCCAAAATCCTTCAAAAATCCTAAATGCCCCTTACTTTGCCACCAATAAGCTTATCCATAAAGACCTTAATGTTTCGTATGTTGCTGAGTTAGCCCAAACCAGATACCTATCCTTCCAAAGTAAGCTCCATAACCACTCCAATCCACTAGTCTCCCAACTTGCTTCCTCTTCTATCCCTGATAATCCTCCTAGGCGTCTGAAAAGATGATGGCCTAGAGACCTTTTATTGTAGATTTTATTGAAGTGCTACTAGTGAGTAGTTCTTCACAAGTTATTTACATGCCATTGTATTCACTATCAACACATTTACTTGTTGTATATTATTCTGTACAGTTTTAAATATCAATAAATGAAAAAAAAAAAAAAAAAAAAAAAAAAAGAATGATCCATGACATTAACAAAAATTAATTAACTTCTACAATTTTGAATAAAACACTTACGTAACCTACTATAACTTAACTATCAGTTTTTTTTTTTATCCCACTTTTTATTTTGTGTCATATTCAAAAAATATTAATTCTTAATTAAAACGTAACATAAAGGTTGGAACACGGATAGTTAACCGCATGCGTTTTATAATGGATTTAGTGCTTTATATATTGATGTTTTCTTATCTCCTCTCCCCTCAAATGTGAACGTATAACACAAGATTATGCAGATTCGGATTTAGCGTTTTATCTAACTCCGTAAATTCCTTCCTTCCACATACTTCCTTATTATCCGCTTCTATCTTGGTGATAGAAACTTTAAAGATAATCATAATTTTTCCTTTTCTTCCCTCTTCGTCCAAACTGCAGCTGTTCCCCAAGGTAGCATCCTAGGTCCAATCCTCTACACGGTGTATACAGCTGATATCCCGACCCATCCTAGTACCGTCCTCACCACATACGCTGATCAGTAGGGCTGTGAAATATATGCATTTGCATATTTCTCCTAACTAACTAAAACATCTAATATTATCAAAATATATATGTTTTATGGCATTTGGAATAAATTTTAGATATTTTTAATTTGCATATTTTGCCATAAATGCATATTTTTACATAAATAAATAAATAAAAGTTTTATTCAAATGATTAAACAGTTTACAATTGCACATATTAAATATTGTTACATGTTTTGGTAATAAAACAATTTACACTACATTGACAGCTGCGCTTAGCTAAAATGGGTATATTTGGAATGCATTTATTTTAACAGTAGGAAAAATACTAAAAAACCTACAAAATAAGAAGAAAAAAGAGATTGATAAAAACAAATACCTACATAATAAAATTTACTAAACTAAAATGCATAAGTTATTAACTTTTTGTACATTAAGTTAATCAACATTTTGGATAATTAACTTATAAATTATTTGTGTTCCAATAATTTAATTTCAAGCCGAGACAATAACTTTTGGATGTCTTATTAGCAAAATATTGTTATAGTAGTATGTGGTTTGTACGTTTGTGTATGTATCTTCTTAAGGATTGCTTATTATAATTGCCTATTGTTTGAATTATAGGATTTCCTGAATTATTTGTAGAGTTGAAAAAGTTTCTGGTCTGTGTGTGAATAAATTGTTTAATAGTCTGAAAATATTTTTTTTTCATATGTTGAGCTAAATATCAGCATTTGACATTTGAATTTTTTTATAATTCCGAGAAAAAAAAAAAAAAAAAAAAAATATTCCTATATATTGATAAAAACCGAAAAATAACTATAAGAACTCCTCCCATTCTTTTTTTTTTTTTTTTTTTTTTTTTTTTTCGCCAAATCAATGCGTTTGTATGTCTTAAAGTGCAGATTCTTCGGTTTCAGCGAACTTTCGGTCGTATTTGCTTTTCTTAGAATTTTTAAACCGATTGATTTCTCGTTTATACCTCTCTCAAATATTATTCTCGTAGAATTTATATAATTTATTCTCTACTTCTCTCGTAGAATATTATGAGTTCACTTTTCATCTCACACTTCTTCCTTCCATCATTCCATTACACAATCTCTCACACAGTGTTCACCGAGACATATCATTCGTAAACTGTTCTTTTGTGTTGACCTAAAATACCGAAAGTCACTCCTTCAAAGACAAAAGATCTTGTTGGAAAGTACGTAGGTGAAATTTAAATGAGACATTCAAGAGTGATTAAAACGTTTTATATTTATATGATGTAGAGCGGTTGTTTAGTCGTTTCAAATCTATTTTGAGGCCCAATAAACTATTTTGTTCGAAAACATGAAAAAGTGGTTGTCTGCTATCCAAATCTACACCAGTGAATAAGTGGCGTGAATAAGTCGGGAGATTTTCTTTTTAGTCGTTGCTTATTGTTTTTGATGTACATTTTTCTGATTTAAAGTATAATTATTGTGGTTGTGATTGTTGTTTAAGTTTTCTGGAAATAATTGTCCCCTGTTTAATGTGTTTTATTTATCTTTATTAAAGGTTTTTAACATTTGTTTTTGTTTTTAATATTAGTTTTTTAATGTTTTTCTTCCTAATGTTCCCCTATTCAACACAATTAGTTATTTAAACTTGAGTTTGTACTTAAGTATGTATTGCCATTTTTTTATTTTTCTAATAATGCAGGTAGTTGCATATTTCGGCATTTAATTGCATGTTTTACCCAATATCTCTGCATATATATGTGCATATTTTTCAGTTTTTATTGCATATAATTCACAGCCCTCCTGATCAGTAAATAATGATCCCTTCATTGCCTCACAAACACTCAAATCTTATCTCATCAACCTTCAAGAATGGTGTCGAAATCGGAGAATTAAAATAAATCCAAGCGAATGTCAAATAACCTTTACCCTTCGTCGTAAGTCTACGACTTCTTGTACTAGAGTATCCTTTAATAATATCCAACTGATCCCTGTTGAACAAATCCATTGTCTAGGGCTCCAACTGGACAAACGTTTAACTTGGAATCCACATACGATATTAAACCGACAGGAAACTGCCCGTCGTTTCGACTTCCTCGACATTTACTAGACAAACGTTCAAACCTTTCGATTTATTACATAAGACTCATTTACATGACAGTTATCAGACCTATTTCGACATATGGAGTTGAGCTTTGAGGCTCAACTAAACCTTCTTCTTCCTCCCTTTTTTTTTTTTTAATTTATTTTCCTTATATGGTATCCCATATAAGGACCGTTTATTTGTATATTAACATATTCCATGCCTTATAGGCATACTACATGTTTTACAATGTTATTACAAAGTTAACATGATTAGTATTAAGATAACAAAAATATTTAAACAAAATCACAAAAAAAAGAAAGAAAAAAACGAACAAAAAAAAAGCCAACAAGAAACTACCTCCACTGCCCATCATTTATCAGTTTGTCAAAGTCGATCTTTCTTATAAATGTGAGTAAGTCATTCTTAAATTTAGAGAACAAATTTTGTTCTGTCTCTGGCCATGTTCCATGTTTGATAATAATATTTTTTACTAAATTAAACCTTTGTTTTTCAAATCCTTTACATTCGTAAAGTACATGTCTGAAATTTTGAGTCTGTCCGTCTTCATTATATATGTTAGATCGTATTATGTTAAATCGTTTGAGGTATTGTTTAGAGTTACCGTGTTCTGTCATTAGTTGTGTTAGTTTGTAGTTGTTACTTTGTATGTGTTTGTAATTGCTGTGTATAATATGAGGTATAAATTCCTCCCTTGTATCCCACTTTTTATTTTGTTCAAAAAATATTAATTCTTAATTAAAATGTAATATAAAGGTTGGAACACGAATAGTTAACAACATGCGTTTCGTAATGGATTTAATGTTTTATATATTCATGTTTTCTTATCTCCTCTTGCCTAATATGTGAAAATGTAACACAAATTAACAACACAAGATTCTAAAGATTCGGATTTAGCGTTTTATCTATTTATATTTATAATACATTATATACAGTTCAATTTTTCTGAAAGAATTTTTTAAATTTGAGTTACGTCTGCTTCGAATGCCGTTTCCGTGCCGTGCGGTCACGCATCCTTTTTAAACATGAGAAGTTCGGCCGGTGTTGTCTCTTCTTATTGCTCGAAATAAACCATTAACTTGCCTAAATTAGATGCTGCTTCTGCATGGCTTATAACTGCGATATTTTCAGTGTTTTTTCGTAAGTATCCTCTCTGTTACCGTCATCTTTATCGCAGCAAGATACACTAATTTGGTCATCTGTAAGAGTTGTCATCTTCCAACCAACTTTCATTAAAGATTTTGAGGTCTACGCACTTAAATTTTAACTAATGTTATGGGTTCTAAATATCTATTCAAAAATGGTAGATCAATGCACTTCAGCGAACTTCGATGTATGGGTAGTACTAAGATTATGGGTAATAAATTTTTTACTCAAATGATCAAATCCTTCTTAAATTTTTGCCCACTGCTATAACAGAGAAGAAATATTTCTCCATAGTAAAATATTAAAAATTAAAGTATAAATTACTGAATTGATTTTATGATTGCTTAAGCTACTCAAATGTCATTACCACGATGTGTCCCAGTCTTAGGTTTCTTGTTTCGATTTATTCATTTCTTTCGTTAAGTAAGGTAAATGGTTGTGGAATTAATTTTCACACATAAAGGAATCCTCAACAATCATAAATGTTTTAGTTTTGTATTTTGGATAATAATATAAGTTTGCATAGCTCCAAACTTTGTCCTATTATTATGATGTCATTACCAAGCTAAAACAAATTTGTACAGAAACAGCCGTGAAAATAGGGCCAGGGGGGGAAATATTTTCCAGGAGTAGTGGTAGAACTCTGGTAGCTGAAGACCAGCCGCCAACGGTCAGGTTAAGGAGATTTCTCCAACGTTTTATTGGTGCGTTAATGACATGAACTGTGTGATGATGCTACCTTATGATGATGATTGTATTGTTGACTGTGAGTTGTAATTTAGGAGATTAAATGGTCAGGGGTGCAGTCAGGATGAATAAACACGTCAAGTATTTAAATGAAAATGAAAAACTTAAGAGGACCACTGAATTCCTCATCTTGAGCCCCGACCTGGCCATCTAACGGAAGATCGCAGAAGAAGAAGAAGAATGAAAAACTTATATTCTGGCATGCCGGCGTTTCGACCTGTCTTGCAGGTCTTCATCAGGGCTAAAATAACAAAAATTGGATGTGACAAAGATGATACAAACATTAAAAAAAATAAAAATATAAATAAATAATAAAAATAATTTAAAAATGAAAAAGGAACAAGAAAAAATATCTGTATTTAATTAGATTTAATTAACTTATTTAATTAGATTATTTAGATGTAATTAAATTAACTGTTAATAAAATTGTTAAATTGTATTCGTTTACACAATTTAAAATTTGTATTATTCAATTTAAATTATTTTATTATTTTATTACAACTATATATTTGACTAGACTTTGCTACTATTCAAAGTCGGCACGCCAAAATATAAGTTTTTCATTTAAAAACTCGACGTGTTTATTCATCCTGGGTGTTTATGCACCCCTGACCATTTCATCTCCTTATTGCTACCTTAGATTCATAGGTTTTCTCATGAATTAAATGTGTTTAAGTTAAATTGTCCATTTAGTATTTCATTTTTGATTAGCACTGAACCATTAGAAATATTGGCTGAAAAGTTATTTTTTTTCTATTTTTTCCCCCTCCACTGAGAACAAACTCCTCATATACAAAACCATCATTAAACCTATTTGGACCTATGGACTTGAACTGTGGGGGACAGCAAAACAATCGAATATCAAACGCATTCAATCCTTTCAATCCAAAGTCCTTCGAACTATCGTAAATGCTCCATATTATGTCTCCAACAAAACCCTTCATAATGATCTCAATATACCTTTTGTCCTTGACCTTATACCCTTTAAATTCTCCAAATTCCATCAAAATCTTTCCAACAATCCCAACCCTCTGACCCATTCATTATCCAATTCAACACATCCTTATAACCCTCCTCGCAGATTAAAAAGGCAATGGCCCCGAGACCTATTGTAAATATTTAATATTGGAGTTCTGGCAATGGCCAGCTTCTCCACTCAAGTCCTGTGTGACTGTACCATAGCGCTCTCCCACAGCCTCCACTGGATTTTACTAGTGACGCAGCTGATAGAACAGCGCTGGGAACTCTCTGTTCCCGGCTTCCCCTCCTTAAGGGGGGGCGAGCTTGGATCAGGGTGTTCCCTGGAATGTTTGTAAATTTGTATATAAAGTAAGAATGTAGTTACGATTGTTTCTTTTCTTCTTAATTTTTTTTTTATTTTTTATTTATTGGCTACAAAAATCATCACCTATTGTATACTATCA
This sequence comes from Euschistus heros, assembly GCA_003667255.2. Classification (NCBI taxonomy): domain Eukaryota; kingdom Metazoa; phylum Arthropoda; class Insecta; order Hemiptera; family Pentatomidae; genus Euschistus; species Euschistus heros. The sequence goes on from RCWM02000294.1 coordinate 329,464, forward strand.
TTTATTTTATTCTATTTTTATATCTTGCTTATTTTATTTTATTTCTTGTATATATATATATTTTTTTTTTTTATTATTTCTTGTATTTTTAAAGGCTGTTTATTTTAATTTTCTTGTCATTGTACATATTGTGTGAATGAGTCTCTGTCATCAATATTACTCATTGCCCTTGAGTGAGGCAGCTTGTAATTATTCTGATAAATAAAAAAAAAAAAAAAAAAAAAAAAATTTTTTTCCCCTAGGCTCTCAATAACAAAACTACCAATGGTACCTTCTCCAATATACTTATCACCTCTAATATACTGTTTAAAAAATTATATTCAAGTGATTATCATTACCTAGCTGATATAAGCATTACCGCACTATTAAAATTTTAAAATTTAAAATTTCTCATGAAAATATGACTTTTGATATTGACCATTTGTTTTGTTTTTTTAAAAGCTAAAAGACAATAGAAAGTGTCGATATTAAAAAAAAAAAAAAATTATACTACAGTAAAAATTATTAAAAAATTTGTACTGAATATTGCCCGTCATCTGAGAATCACCCATATAATTCTATTGGACTATTACAATTATTCTCGTATCCAATCCTAACAATGCAAAATCCTTAATGGTCCTTGATTTGTCACAAATAAGCTTATCCATAAATAACTTAGTGTTTGATTTTTTGTCACTATATGTCACTATATGGACATACGGAGTTGAGCTTTGGGGCTCCACTAAACCATCCAATTCTTCTCGAATTCAATCCTTACAATCCAAAATCCTTAGAAAAATTCTTAATGCTCCTTACTTTGTCACGAATAAACTTATCCATAAAGACCTCAATGTTCCATATGTTACTGATTTAGCCCAAACCAGATACCAATCCTTTCATAGTAAACTGCACTCCCACACGAATCCATTAGTCTCCCAACTTGCTTCTCATTCGATACCTGATAACCCACCGAGGCGTCTGAAAAGACCTTTTAGTTTAGAACCTTTTTTTGAAGTGCTAATAGTGAGTAGTTCTTCACAAGTGATTTACATGTCATTATAATCATTTCCTCAAATTTACTTGATGTATATTGATGTACAGTTGTAAATAAAGTTGTAAAAAAACTTTTAATGAAATATTTGTTTTAACAGTAATTTTATTTATTTTTATAACATATTAATTTTACTTTAATACGTGCCAACGTGTGTCATCGTTCGTCTCCTCACCAGTGTGGTTCGGTGGCCCTGAAGAAGACCTACAAGGCCTGTCGAAACGTTGGCACCACTTAGACGTGGTATTCCTCTTTGACTGCATCCCTGGTCATCTCCTTCTCCATATTAATATTAATTATATATTTCACATTTAAAAATGTAGACAAACAAAGGCCCAAAAATGGCACATAAATGAAACATTGCCGTTGTTTAAATTATCCTTCACAAGAGTCCCATTGATACCAAACCAGAACGACCTGAGAACTATCAGCTGATAGCTGGAGGGAGGGGCTACGCCTCGAGACCAGCCGCCCCGGGGCTCTCTACCTCGCCCAGATCTCTGATACTCGATACTCTCCGGATCTCGAGATGTCGACTTCGACTGGCAGAAACCTTCGAGCGGTTTCGAAACATTGCCAATATCATAATTACCGACCCGGGCTTAAATGTTGCAGAACAGCAAATCATATCGCGGAGGTTGGGTCAACAACAAACAAGGGGGTTTCGCTATAATCATGTAGCAAAAATAGGTCCTGGAATTTGATTTCCAACTAGATTTTGCTTATGGCTTAAAATTGTTTACTAACGGCGTTAAGTGGTCAACTGCCTTCATGATTATCAGAATAGTAATATATAGAATAATAATTATTCTCTGTCAAACAAGGATTTTTAATTCATTTAGTGAAAGCCGGACAACCATAGGGGCCATTATTCGTTCCGCTGTTATACATTACTAGCATACCCAGTCGCGGCTTCGCCCACTCTTATAATTAAAGATTTTAGATAGGTTTAATTAATGATTGAAGTTTTATTTTTTAACGATAGATATCTTGTACTAAACCATGCAGTTTTTATTATTTCCTCACAATATTTCTAGTTATTTTCACGCAAAGCTGTAATTTTTAACCTGGTACTATTGCAATGATTAGGTGGTTGAAATTTACGTAAAAGAATAATTTGATATTCAATTATTAATAACTAGCTGAAAGGACCCTGCTCCGCTACGGTTTAATATCATTAGGATGAAGGACAACTTAAATTAGTAAAAGTTAAGCTTAACGTTGATAATAATGATTACTTAAATAAACCTAAAGAATTCCATTCATAGAATCATTTCAATAAGTAAATTTGACAATTTGCAAAAGTTAATTTTATCTTATTTTGGTAGTCCTCCTTTGAAGCTTCGAGGCAGCACTACCATCTTACCCAGCTGTGATACCAGACCATCAGCTTTTCTTATACATTAAGTGAATACAGTCTCAACTTCTCACCTTTTTTTATTTTTTCGAATAAAGTTTAGTCTGCCTGTTTCTATTTTTGCGTACATATCAAGCATAAATTGGTTGAGGAGATTACGATGTTAATAAGGTTCTTCACGTCATAACATTTAGGCGTAAAAAACAGCTTCAGACACGGTTTTCTTAAGTGATGTATTGGAGTTTGGGTCACGCTGAGGGATGTTAATACTGTACCTTTCTTCTCCATGGTAGAACATGATACGAAACTAAAGAGAATCATACACTTGGTAGAACTATAGATTCTTATCAGTTGTTTGTCCCAACATCGAACTGGCGTTACATGTCATCACCAGAGAACATAAGTCTTTTAATCTCCTCTTTAACATAAGTCTTTTAATAGCTTCTCTTCACGAAACAACTCAAACTTGTAAGTTGTAAGTAACCTCTGCAGCTACCATGAGTTCACAGAAAGTACCAATATTATAAGGTTTCGACATCGATCGTGTTTTTGTTTGTTTACAACTATAAGGAACGGTGGTCAAAGTTTGCGGCTTAAAGATCTAACCTATTTTTTAACTTAGCTTATATCCAAATACCATATGATAATTAATCTTTTATTATTCACCCAATAAAAATTGAAATCGCATTTTTCGCAAATTAGCGGCGATCCAGGCCGATTTTTTTAAATTCCTTTCTTAGCGAGCACCTACGGCCCTAGAGGAATCTACATATCGAATTTCATTCCAATTCGTTCGGTGGTTTCTGAGATTTCGTGTTAAGTGAGTGAGTGGTATTTGACAAATATATAATAGATTAACAAAAATTAAGGTTAGGCTACCCATTTTTAACCGACTTCAAAAAAAGAGGTTATTAATTTGACATGTATGTATGTAATATTGTTGGAATTGGATAATATTTCAGTATGATGATCCATTTAGGCTTCCAAACATGTTTGCTTGATTTCGTAAGTGTATGTTTGTATGTTTATCCACGAATTTGTCGATTTTTTTTTTTTTTTTTTTTTTTTTTTTTTTTATCTTCTTTTATTAATAGAAATTTACAACTGTATTACAAGACACATCTAGTAAATATGCGGTATATATGAGATATAATGACATGAATACAATCTTTTGTAGAGGAACTACCCATTGGTAGTACTCTAATGAATATTTACAAAAGAAGATCACGAGGCCATCTTCTTTTCAGACGCCTTGGAGGATTGCCAGGAATGGAATGGGAAGCAAGTTGTGCAACAAGAGGATTTGGATGAGCAGTGAGTTTATTATGAAAGGAGAGGTATCTGGTTCGTGCCAAATCAGCGACGTATGGGATATTAAGGTCATTGTGGATGATTTCATTTGTGACAAAGTAGGGAGCATTAAGGATTTTTCGAAGGATTTTGGATTGGAGTGATTGGATGCGGGAAGAATTCGATGGTTTGGTGGATCCCCATAACTCTATTCCGTATGTCCAATTAGGTCTGATAATCGTCATATATATGAGTTTTTTATAGTGAATCGGGAGATTTTAACGTTTGTCAAGTAGGTGTTGTAATAGTCGAAATCGACGTGCAGCTTCTTGTCTTTTCAATCTTGTATGAGGGTTCCAGGTAAGTCTCTGGTCCAGATAAAATCCAAGGTATCTTATCTGTTCTACATTATTTAATGGTACTCCATTAAAGGATACAGGAGGACAGGATGAGGTAGGTTTTCGACGTAGGGTAAAGGTTATTTGCTGGGATTTACTGGGATTTATCTTAACTCTCCAGTTATGACACCATCCTTCAATGTCGAAAATTAAAAGTCAAATCGAGATTTGATTTAAGTTAGATACACTTCAACTTAGGGAACAGTTTAAGTTTCATTAAAATCGGTCCAGTAGTTTCAGAGATATGGGAAAATTAAGAAAATATAGGTAGGTAGTTTTATAGTTACTATCCGACTTCAAAAAAAAAGTAATTAAAAAAAAATTAAACGTGCTAAATGAAAAGTTAAAAATTTTTAAACCGAAATTAAACTGAAAAGTTAAAGAAAAAAAATATAATATTTATATAACGAGTTAAATAAATAATTGGAAGCCATGGGTTTGTTTTTCTTTCTCGGAAAATTATGGAGGTAAATGTTATATTTAACGATTTTAAAATATACCACAACTTTTCAAACAGTGAGAATAGTTTTTTTTTTTTTTTTTTTTTATATAAATTTCAAAAAAGGGCGCTTTCATCCACTTGAAACCTGAAATATTCAAACTTGTGCATTAGCCCTTAAAATGTACAATTTCGTAATATTGCACCGGAATCCGATCTTTACACATGATCAGAATTCAAACAGCTAAAAGAAATGTTGGAATACAGGTAATAGGGACCTTGTTGAATAGATCTGTTCAGCTTCTTGGATATGCCGACGATTTAGACCTTATGGGTAGAACATGGAGAGATGTAGCTACATCATTCGAAGCACTAGAGGTCTCGGCTGCAAGAATAGGACTCAGAATGAACAAGGAAAAGCCAAAGTATATGACTACATCAAACCAACAACAGGAGCATGAAGGAAATGTCGAAATAGGTACTCACAAATTCCAGAAGGTACGAGAATTTCTATACCTAGAGGCCCAAGTCAATTCCTAAAATATGATCGAAGAAGAAATAAACAGACGCATATTCTCAGCAAACCGAAACTATTTCTCACTGTAAAAATACTTTCGAAGAAGAGCTCTGTCCAGGGCTGCAAAGCTGATCCGCCAAGTCCTTGCTGGAATAGCTCAGAAATGTGGACAATGACTAAAGCAACCGAATTGTCGCTCCTGAGGTTTGAGAGGAAAATTCTCCGAAGAATATTCGGACCAGTATGCATTAATCAAATCTGGCGAGGAAGAACAAATAACGAGCTAAAGAACCTTTACAAAGATGTAAATATTGTGCAGACCATTAAAGTAGCCAGATTACGATGGGCAGGTCACGTAATAAGGATGAACCCTGAAGAAATTCTAAAGAAGGTGTTAAGTGAGTGGGTGTACGGAACTAGAAGAGTTGGTCGTCCAAAGCTTAGATGGGAAGATTCTGTAGCTACTGATGCCAGGATTCTGCTTGGTATCCGAAATTGGAAAGCAGCAGCACTTGATCGGGAAAACTGGCGTCTCAACTTGGGACGTAGTGCCAATAAATAATAATATATTTTTTTCATTATTATTTTGGTTTTTTCTTTATTTCAGAATCTTTTTTTTTTTTCATTCCATTTCATATCCATTTGGAGCCCTAATACAATATTAGAACATACATAGGAACATCAGCGCTTAGTCTCATCTAGTTTTATTTTTTTTTTGGTAACATTTGCGATTTATAAAGTTATTAATGAAACCCAGATCTTTCGGAATATTTATCTTCTTAATAAAAAAAAGTGTTAACTAAATCGATTTTTTTTTAGCACTGTCTGACTTTGAATGGACTTTTACCGTCTTCCTGATCACGTGCAATGAATGTGAGTTATCAGTAAATAATGATCCTTTCATTGCATCTCATTCACCCATATCCCTTATCACAAACATTCATGAATGGGATTAAAATTAGACAATTTAAATAAATTCAAACAAATCTCATCAAATAAGCTTTACCCTAAAAATAATCTTATATTATTTTGTTAAGTATACATAATTATATAGCAGCAGTTGCAAAGGTAAAGGTAAAAGTTATAAAACAATCAAATGAGATAATACTCAACAATCTATTAAAATCCAACTTTAATAACATGTGCGGTCAGCGGCTAACAAGAATTATGTACATAAATTGTTTATATTTGTACAAGAACATGTTAATTAACAACTAAAGTTACTATTATTATATTTGGTATAGTTAAATAATAACTACTATTTAATTATTAATACTTGACACAAACATATAAGATTATTTTAGCTGGTGTAAACACGCACTGAGTAATAAACAATACATGTACAGTAAAATACAAGAGCGTGGTGAAGGATCGCGACAGACATCACTCACTATCTCACTCCCACCCAGCCATATGTATCTTGCCTCGCGCTCGCTAATACAGCTACCCTACATGCTTGTCTGGCAAGGGGTTGGAACTGTCAGAACGGTCTGGCTGATGAGGAAACATCATCTAATTATTACCCAAGTAATATATATAAAGATCAGCTTTTATACTATAACGTTAATACAATTACAAATAAATGAACATGATGGGTGTCTGGGAAGAGGTGGAAACGATGGTAAGTGTCTGGCTGATGAGGAAACATCATCTAATCGTTGCCCGAGTAATATATATAAAAATCAGCTTTTATACTATAACGTAAGTACATTTCTGAAGGAAATATCAAAAAATCACGCTATATAATTGACGATAGTAGACTGGTATTTTACACACCTTTAGCACCGTTTACCTGCCAAGGCCACGATTACCCGAACTTCATTCAGGGCCCATCGTTCTTACCTCTATTGGGAGCATGCACTGACAAAGTTTCATCTTTTATAAAATAACGAAGGTCTGGGGTCCACGGGCTCTTAGTCTATTAGGAGTAGTTAGAAGGTAAACATACTAAAGTCCTAGCGCCTGGTGAGTGAGCTAACGGCGGGGAGGAGGGGAGAAGTTCCATTTTTGTTGTTGTTTTGTTTATTATTTCTTAAAAACGATTGACTTTAGAAAAATATGTTCCAATAAATATTAAAGCTGATTAAATTTCCTATAAAATTGACGATATTTAAATATGTACTAATCCTAACTGTTTTCGTGATAATCGTTATTGAAAATCGGTGATTTTCGGGAAAAAACAAACGTTACCTCACTTTTTGTCAAACTTTTCCTCCTTGTACCTTCCAAGATCGTTTCTTAGAAAAAATGACAAAATCAAAATTGTAGAGCATTAAATTTACTTTAAAATCATATATACGTTTTTGGTATTTAAAGCAAGTATTTAACAAAAAGTGAGGTATTTTTTTATTTCTAAAATTATCGATTATTAATAAAGTATATCTCGAAAACCGTTGGAATTTCGACAAATATGTGTATAATTAATTTTATAGGAAATTAAATTATCTTCAATGCTTATCTGAAACATATTTTTCCAGAGTCTACCGTTTTCGAGATATAATCGAAAAACTGAAAATTGGGACCTTCTACCCTCCCCTTACAGTTAGCTCATCCCTCAGGGGCGGGGACTTTTGTTTAGTATGTTTAGTGACTTTTGTTTAGTATGTTTAGTGACTTTTGTTTAGTATGTTTAGTGACTTTTGTTAGTATGTTAAATCGCTTAGTATTCTTCTAACTACTCCTAACGAAGCTAAGAAGACAAAAATTATCGCATATTTCATGAACTCTACACTAGGGTTGGGCGATAGTCATGACTATCGATAAATCTTTTTTACTGGTTTTGAAACTCTCGGAATTATGCTGATCTGTCTCTGTCCAGAGTCGAGTCCTTTTGAAATTGAATTTGAAATTCCTAGAACTCAAGGATTCTCTCAAAGATTAAGCCAAAGGAAAGCAGAAATGCTAGTTTTTCTTTCAGAAAATATGTGGCTCAAAGAGCACACTTGACTCTTGAAATTAACTATTTCATTTTCTTTTTTAAAGATTTTATTTGTTCATTATTATGGTATGTTCAAATAAATTAGTTTTTTCTCTCATCTTTAAGATATAATCTTATAATTTATAATTCTGCATATTTCAAATAGTAAGTAGATAATTGACTTTGATTAAATTAGTTGAAATTCTTTATTGAATAGCTTTGGAAAAAAAAAAGCAACTATCAAAAAACTATCGATAGCTATCAATAGTTCTCAACCGATAGTATCGGCCTATCGATAGTGCTAACTATCGACTATCGCCCAACCCTACTCTACACCCCTCCTTTCAGCACTCATTGACTGCACTAATAATAGTATAAATTTATCAAGCAAATTATCCATCAACGAGTTGCCAGTCTTTTAGTACAGGTGTAAAATTCTCTCAAGTATATCAATTACCTTCATGATGCAAGTACATTTATAAATCTAATAAACAGCGATCAGCTGAGAACGTGACGTGAATACAAAATAATCATCTTTGCTTCTCCTCTCTACGGGGATCAAAATCTGCATAAGAAATGTGGAAACTAATTCCAACGACCTCTTGGATTCGTTAAGTATCGAGAAATATTATAATGCATAGGTTAGCTTTTAAACATTCTGAGCCACGGTCGCTCACGAACGAGTCTTCAAATATATTACGCCTAATATATAATATTAAATGTGGCTGCCTCGGGATTGGGAACAGGTTAACCGGAGTCTACTGAATTATCATTTCATATTTCGAAATCATGAAGCTCCGCATAATTATCGCGCCACGAGTATAAATATTTCTTATATTTTGATGGTAATCGCAAATATTATTAGGAGCTATACAGAAATTGCGTAACGTAGAAAGAGGTAAATATGACAAACTAGGTATTACTTGCGAATAGGTGGCTTGCTGCTTTTAACAGTTTCTTTTCGGTAACCAGTTACTGTTTAACTGCATTCTAGCGGTAGGCATTCGAAATAAAAACTTCCAAATTTCCTCTTCAGCACGAGATCCTCAGATTCTATTCTAGATGCAAATAGAAATCACACTACATGCTTTTGTATATAGTACTTCAATGTTTAAAATTTTATTTTTTCAATACATATGAATTTTTTTTTTATAATATTAAATAGACATGGTATTCTTAAAGTAGAGAAAAAAATAGCCAGAAAAGATATGAATGAAAGTGTTTAAATTTATTATGGAAGGAAGAAATGGTCAGAGTTGCAGTCAAGTAAATAAACACGTCCAAGTATTCAAATAAAAAAACCTTATATTTGGCATGCCGACGTTTCGACCTGCCTTGCAGGTCTTCTTCTCAGGGCTAAAATAACTATAAATTGGATGTGACCAAGATGATACAAAAAAAAATTATTTTTTTTTAATAAATAAAACTAATTAAAAAAATAATACAAAGGAAATTAGTTAACGAAAGAATTAATGGCTGTTTACATAATTAGAAGAATGTTTTAAGTTAATTACAGAATTGATTACAAACTAGTAGCAAGGTCTAGTCGAAAGATACAGTTGTAATGAAATAATTAAATACCTTAAATTGAATACTAGAAATTTTAAATTGTGTAAACTAATACAATGTAACAATATTATTATCAGATGCTTTTAATAGGAATTTAAAAATAAGTATAAGGAATATATACGAAAAGGAAAATGGTAAGATAGAAAGGTAAGAAAAATAATTAAGTTGGTATAACAATAAACGAAGGAGGAGGTTGGGGAAATATGAGAAATTAAAATAAATGTACTTACTGATTGTGGTCTGGTGACTTGACTAACAATGACTGATAAAAAATAAAATCAAGGAAATATTTTTGTTTGTTTATTTCTTTTAACGTCACTTTATGCTGCTATGGCTAATCGGACGATGCTACGGTGGGAGTCCTAAATTTTGCATATCCAGGTATAATTAGGATAGGGATCTTTAACGAGTACCTGACATCGCACATACTCGGGACCCCCATTTTACGTTCCTTCCAAACGACTGCATAGCTAAGGATTTTTTACTCCCTTTAAAAAATCCTAAGGTCATCTGCCGGGCTGCGAACCCGCGATCTTGGATTTAGTAGGTTGCTATGCTAACCACTACACCACAGGTGACCCTGGAATTATTTTTTAACAGTCATTGTTAGTCCAATATTTTTTTATTTCTTAAAAAATGTTTTTAAAAATCATATTTTTAAAAAATCATCTTGGTCACATCCAATTTTTTGCTATCCATCCTATTGTTGAGCCAGTAGAAGAAGTAGAAGAAGATAGCAAAATAAATTTCATAGTTTAAATACAATAGGTATATAGATTAGTAAGAATCATTGGGATTCTCGGAATAAATGCGACTTCTCCAGTCGATAATTAGATACCCAGTTTTTAATTTCAAAGAATAATTTAGTAATCTTGATAGACAAATAATATTCATAGGCCGATGCTTAAAATTCACTGGAATCTGCATGTCACCCCACATATTTAGAGCATTTTGAATGAAAATATTATTATCAATCCCAAGCTCTATGCAATACCGCACCTTTGTAACCTCTCGTGCAGAATGGCGATCGCCACCTATCCGTGAATTGTCTAACTTCAATAGAATGCACACATTCATAGCATTTTTAATGCAAATTTAATTAAAAATCAGTAAATGTTATCGTTACTAAACCTTCCTTGAAGTATGAAGATATAGTTAAAATTTGGTACAGATTTATTCCTATCATATCATATCAGTAGTTTCATCTTGGTCACATCCAATTTTTTGCTATCTCAGCCCTGAAGAAGACCTGCGAGGCAGGTCGAAACGTCGGCACACCAAATATAATGTTTTTTTATTTAAAAACTTGGACGTATTTATTTACTTGACTGCACCCCTGACCATTTCTTCACTTACATTACATCCTACAGTCAACTATAGAATAGTCATCCTTAATTTATTATTTTTATAAACTGTCACTAAATGAAACGAACAACAATTTATAATAAGATGGCAATTAACTAATTTATAAAATAATAATTGATTGATAATCACTAATTAATTGACAAGTAACTAAAAAGAATCGTGGAGGTTTTTCTTCACGGCGAATATGTGTTTATGTATGATTTTGATTTTAAAACATAGTTATTTAAAATAAACATCTTACTTAAACATTTTTTCACCATGAAAAAAAAAAAAAAATCCATGATTCATTTTAGTCATTTATCAACTCATTTTAGTCAAAATTCAACTTTTGAACCTCTTATTCACTAGGTTGAAAGATTTAATGTCATGATGTTGCCATTATTATGTGTAGAGGTTAAAATGAAAATGCATTAAAATATGAAAGATACAAGATAATCAAAAGAGATATTAAACAGATAAAATAATTGCTAAAAAATATAAATAAAAAATGATAACAGTAAGTACAAAGCTATGAATAAGTACCTAAATATTAATTTTTAAACATAAAAAAAAAAAATTTAGAGCTAAATTTAGATATATTTTGTTTTTCTTAACGTACTAAAGTGTTACCTAAACGCATATGTTAAGATAAGATTGCAAAATATCACTCAAAGTTGTATTTCTACGGTTCAAATTTGCTTTGATATATCATTGTTAGGGTCTTTTCAACTTGTAAATATTTTGAAGTTTTAAACTGAATTCGCAAAACAAATTTTAACTACTAATATCATAAATTATCAAACTTATTTCTATATGACACTCGTGTAAAGAGAATATGATTTATCGTACAAGAAAATATGAAATATGACCTAGTATAAATAAACAAATAAATCATTTTGTTGGAATATTTGTGGTTTTCCAAATTGTAATTACATAAATTTATGGTGATAGAGTCAGGCATATACATTGTCTGAACGTTATATGACGTAACGAGCATTGGATAACGATAGTACAAATAATATTTTAAAAAAAAAAAAATAAAGTGCCTTATTTTTATTTATTTTAAATATATCTTTATGTTTTAAAATACTAGTTAAAAATAGTGTTCCCCCAATGCGATTTCGTTTGTTCGCATGGTCAAAGAACATAAATAATTTTAACTTATAATTTAAGTTTTATTTACTTATCAATAAAAATCTTGTATTCTATAAAGAATGAAAAAAGTAAAAAATAAATCCATAAGATATCCGAATGAAATAAATTTCGAGTTTTATCCTCCGAATGATTAAATTATAGTTGACTGTTATGAAGAATAGAGAAGAAGATCAAAAATGCAGTCAAAGAAGAACAGCACGTCTATGTGGTTCGGTGGGTAAGTGTTCTTTGCCATTTCTTACTTTTTCTTTTATCTTTTCACTTTTATTTTCCTTCATCTTTATTATTTTTTATCCGTTTCTTTTCTTGTATCACCTTTTACATTATTTCCCCCGCTCTTTCCCATATTTCAATATTTTTATTTTTTTTTTTATTTACATTATATTTCCTTCTGTCCCCTTTTATTGTTCATTTATTATCCTTGTATCCATTAACCTTACATTATTTTTTCCCCTTATCATTCCTGTCTTGTCCTTAATCTTACTTTGCTGCTTTGTATTATTACTGATTTCCCACATTTCCCAAATTACCAGAAAATCCATCATGATCCTCAAACAGCTCCAAAGATATCGTGACTCCTTTCCCCGAAGTACCCCAACAACTTCTGGTATCCTCTCTCATTTTCCCCACTTTGATTACGGTTGCATGGTGTATGAGGGGCTGTCTGTTGAGCTAGAGACTAAGGAGACTAATGAATTGCTTCATAAGATTTATCTTTGGGGTCGACAGATGGTCTCACGTATCTTGCCGGTACAATGAGCTAGGGTGGATTTTCCCTGATTCTCGACGGCAATACTTCCTCGGCAATTCCTATTCCGGTCATTAAAAACCAATAAACCTTCCTATATCCTAGACCTACTTACTCTGCGTTCCTCCATTCACCACCTGAATACAAGATCCCAACCTTCAAACCTATATACCCCCTCACATAGAACTGCCTCCTTTGAAAAATCCTTCGTCATCGGGTGCTACCTGTTTTTGGAATTCCTTACCTATCCATATTCGCAAAGCATCTTGCTTAACTTCTTTCAAACATCTTTCATTTATCCATCTCCTAGATCTTCAATCTTCCATAAAAATGTAAATAATATATAATAAATGTACATAAGTGTGTTAAAGTTTTTACTGTTGATTGTTTTTTTTTTTTTTTTTTTTTTTTTTACTTTTTTTTTTTTTCTTTGTTTCTTCTCTCTTCATTTTTTTTCTCATAATTTAATTTGTAATACTGGTGTCAGATTTGATACTAATCCTAGCCAGACAATTGCACCTTTTTATCGTGCACTTTAATTATTACTTGAGGTTCGCATGATGATATAGAAGGATCAATCCTAACTTTAATTATTCTTAGGGGACAGTCTGTCACAGAATAAAGTTTATTTTTCATTTTATTTCATTTATGTATCTGATCTTTTATATGCGGTTTTTTTTATATTGTTTTTTATCCATGCAATTCTGTATTTCATTCGTCATCTGTTTATCTGTCTTTTATTTTTTGTCACATTTAGTATTTCGTTTATAATAGCTCTGAATAAGGCCTACAAGGGAGGTCGAAACGTTGGCACACAATTAAATTATAGTTGACTGTTATGAAGATAATACAATAATAATAATAATACAAAGCAGCAAAGTAAGATCAAGGACAAGACAGGAATGATAAGAGGAAAAAAATAATGTAAGGTTAATGGATAAAAGGATAATAAATGAACAATAAAAGGGGACAGAAGGAAATATAATGTAAATAAAAATATTGAAATATGGGAAAGAGCGGGGGAAATAATGTAAAAGGTGATACAAGAAAAGAAACGGATAAAAAATAATAAAGGTGAAGGAAAATAAAAGTGAAAAGATAAAAGAAAAAGTAAGAAATGGCAAAGAACACTTACCCACCGAAACACATAGGCGTGCTGTTCATCTTTGGCTACATTTTTGAACTTCTTCTCATAACAGTCAACTATAATTTAATCATTCGGAAGATAAAACTCGAAATTTATTTCATTCGGATATCTTATGGATTTATTTTTTACTTTTTTCATTCTTTATAGAATACAAGATTTTTATTGATAAGTAAATAAAACTTAAATTATAAGTTAAAATTACTTATGTTCTTTGACCATGCAAACGAACGAAATCGCAATGGGGAAACACCATTATTTTAAAACATCAAGATATAAATATATATTAAAATTAAGACGCAATAAGACTCACCATAAATTTATTTACAATTTGAAAAACACAAATATTCCAACAAAATGATTTATTTGTTTATTTATACTAGGTCATATTTCATATTTTCTTGTACGATAAATCATATTCTCTTTACACGAGTGTCATTTAGAAATAAGTTTGATAATTTATGATATTAGTAGTTAAAATTTGTTTTGCGAATTCAGTTTAAAACTTCAAAATATTTATAAGTTGAAAAGACCCTAACAATGATATATCAAAGCAAATTTGAACCGTAGAAATACAACTTTGAGTGATATTTTGCAATCTTATCTTAACATATGCGTTTAGGTAACACTTTAGTACGTTAAGAAAAACAAAATAAATCTAAATTTAGCTCTAAATTTATTTTGTTTTATGTTTACAAATTAGTATTTAGGTACTTATTAATAACTTTGTACTTACTGTTATCATTTTTTATTTATCTTTTTTAGCAATTATTTTATCTGTTTAATATCTCTTTTCATTATCTTATATCTCTCATATTTTACTGCATTTTCATTTTAACCTCTACACATAATAATGTCAACTCATGACATTAAATCTTTCAACCTAGTGAATAAGAGGTTCAAAAGTCGAATTTTGACTAAAATGAGTTGATAAATGACTAAAATGAATCATGGATTTTTTTTTTCATGGTGAAAAAATGTTTAAGTAAGATGTTTATTTTAAATAACTATGTTTTAAAATGAACATCTTACATAAACACATATTCGCCGTGAAGAAAAACCTCCACGATTCTTTTTAGTTACTTGTCAATTAATTAGTGATTATCAATCAATTATTATTTTATAAATTAGTTAATTGCCATCTTATTATAAATTGTCGTTCGTTTCATTTAGTGACAGTTTATAAAAATAATAAATTAAGGATGACTATTCTATAGTTGACTGTAGGATGTAATGTAAGTGAAGAAATGGTCAGGGGTGCGGTCAAGTAAATAAATACGTCCAAGTTTTTAAATAAAAAAACATTATATTTGGTGTGCCGACGTTTCGATTTGCCTCGCAGGTCTTCTTCAGGGCTGAGATAGCAAAAAATAGGATGTGACCAAGATGAAACTACTGATATGATATGATAGGAATAAATCTGTACCAAATTTTAACTATATCTTCATACTTCAAGGAAGGTTTAGTAACGATAACATTTACTGATTTTTAATTAAATTTGCATTAAAAATGCTATGAATGTGTGCATTCTATTGAAGTTAGACAATTCACCGATAGGTGGCGATCGCCATTGTGCACGAGAGGTTACAAAGGTGCGGTATTGCATAGAGCTTGGAATTGATAATAATATTTTCATTCAAAATGCTCTAAATATGTGGGGTGACATGCAAATTCCAGTGAATTTTAAGCATCGGCCTATGAATATTATTTGTCTATCAAGATTACTAAATTATTCTTTGAAATTAAAAACTGGGTATCTAATTAATTAAAAACTGGAGAAGTTATTTATTCCGAGAATTCCAATAATTCTTACTAATCTATATACCTATTGTATTTAAACTATTGAAATTTATTTTGCTATCTTCTTCTACTGGCTCAACAGGCGCTGATGCTGCCCTTGGCCTGCTCAACGATTGCCGTCCATTTTCCTCGATCAGCTTCTTCTGAGATAGAGATCCTCAGCTGCTGCAGATCCTTTCCTACGCCATCCTTCCATCAGCCCTTTGGCCTACCGCGTGGCCGCTAGCACATTTCTGTAGACCCTACTGGCCACTCTATTTTCATTCATCCTCCTCGCGTGGCCCAGCCATTTTAGTCTCTCTATCCTGATGTGAAAGGAGGTACTAATGTCTTGGTCTGGAGCAGTTCACTATTTTTCCTTCTTCGCCATTGACCACACTCACACACAGCCCCCAGAATTCTCCTGAGGACTACTCGTTCAAACCTATCAAGTAGGTTGACATTTTTCTTGTTTAGGGACATTTTTCTTGTCATAAACTTGGTTGAACGGCTGAGAAGTTTGCTTCTGATTAGCCTTGAGATGGAGAAATAGGCTCTATTCCTGTCCTTCTGTATCCTTTAATGGTGTACCGCTAAATAATGTGGAACAAATACGATTTTATCTGGACAAGAGACTTACCTGGAACCCTCACACAAGATTGAAAAGACTAGAAGCTGCACGTCGATTTCGACTGCTACAACACTTACTAGACAAACGTTCAAATCTCCAGATTAACTACAAGAAACTCATCTATATTACTATTATCAGACCTATTTGGATTTAAGGTATAGAGTTATGGGGATCCATCAAACCATCGAATTCTTCCCGCATCCAATCACTCCAATCCAAAGTCCTTGGAAAAATCCTTAATGCTCCTTACTTTGTCACAAATGAATTAATCCACAATGACCTTAATATCCCACATGTCGCCGATACTAGATACCTATCCTTTCATAATAAACTTACTCCCCATCCATATCCACTTGTAGCACAACTTGCTTCCCATTCCATTCCTGGCAATCCTCCGAGGAGTCTGAAAAGAAGATGGCCTCCTAATCTTCTTTTGTAATTATTTCATTAGAGTTCCTCTACAAGTTCTAATCATGCCATTATTTTGTATTGTATTCAGCATATTTACTAAATGTTTTTTTATTAATACAGATGTAAATTCCAATTAATAAAAGAATAATAAATAAAAAAAAAAATTAAATATTTGCTATTGTAAGTATGCCTATTGCTAAACGTTCCTAGAGTTATGAAGATGGTGTAGTTAAAATTTTGTAGAGATGGACTTAGTAGTTTTACCATTGCTAACTATAGCGCGGAATGGTGCTAACCACTAATCGATCGATTACCATATGAACGGGATGCACATGTCACACGAAATATTTAAATATTTTTTAATATTTATAGTATCAATTTCTATCTCTCTATAACACTGTACCTTTGTAACCTCTCATACAGATTCTCGCCACCTATCGGTCGATTTTCAAACTTCACTAGAATGCAGATATTCATTGCATTTTTAATAATTTTTTTTTGATCATTTATTGAGCAATTATTACAATCTGCCACAAATATGGACAATAAGTAATATAGATGACTTAATGATTACACTCACACATTATGTGTATTAAGAGAAGGGAAAAAAATACAAAAAAAAATACAAAAATAATAAATAAATATTTATTTATTTAAGTTATATGGACATATGGTAAGAATGCCTGAGGAAAGACTTAATAAGGCTATTTTTAAGAAAATTTGGGATTACAAGAGTGCACAAGGATACATAAAACAGCTAAAAGAGAAGACCAGCAAACTGAAAACTACAAGGAATAGCGGTTCTTGTGGACAGGAAGGGGCCGAAGGAGGGTATGCCTTGGACAGAAGAGAGGAAACGGAGGCAATCAGAAAGAATGAAGGAGATATGGATGATGAGAAGGAACAGAATTGAAAGTCCATCTTCGTAATATTCGCGTCGTCTCTATGGCATTTTCGTGAAAAAAACAAAAATGAAATAAAAGAAATAAATAAATAAATATTAAAAAATAATAAAAAAATAGAATAGAAAAGAGCTATGTTGCTATACATGAACAATGTACAATATAGAATACACGCACAAGTGAAGTATATGAAAAAAAAAAAAATATATATATATATATATAAACTCATAAAACAAAATGATAATAAAAAATAAAATAAAATAAATAAATAAAATAAAAATAAATTCAATAAAAGTAAAAATAAAAATAAAGCTAAATTAAATTAAAAGTTAAAACTACATTCATACTTTATTTACAATACACACTCATCCTAGGGATCTCCCAACCAACCCTGCCCCTCCACTCATGGAAGGACAGGCCCAGCACAGAGAGGTCCCAGCTCTTCTCTCTCAGCTGCGTCACTTGTGATAAAGAAAACCCAGTGGAGGCTGAATGAGAGCGCAATGTACAGTTACTCAAGGCATTATTGGAGCAGCTGGCCTGTGCCAGAACTCCAACATAAATAAATTTTTACAAAAGATCTCGGGGCCATTGCCGTTTTAATCTGCGAGGGGGGTTATCAGTGTGTGTTGAACTGGACAATGAATGAGCCAGAGGGTTAGGATGGAACGAAAGGTTGCGATGGAATTTTAAAAATTTAAGAGGTATGAGGTCGAGGAAGTATGGTATTATATTGAGAAAATTGTGGAGGGTTTTATTAGATACACAGTAAGGAGCCTTCACTATAGTTCGGAGGACTTTGGATTGGAAGGATTAAATGAATAATAAAAACTAAATTAAAAATCATTAATTTGTATTATTGCGACATCTTCCTTGAACTATGAAGATGATGATCTAGTTAAAATTTTATACGTATTGTTTCAGAAGTTTTTGTGATTAGAGATCACAAAAAAAAAATGGTTTGTCCTTTTATATAATAGTATATATTTATATGTTGATGTTTTAATATATTATATTGATAGAACAATTATATTATGTCAACTTTAATTTGAAGTACGAGTAGAAAATTTTCAATTGAAGGATAGGTTAGATAATTGGATACGGGCCAGAAAGAATATTATACATATAGTTATGAAGGAGTGCACATTTACAATATACCACAGAGAACGATAGCAAACCGATAAACGCATCTAAAATTCTGAACTTGTTGAAATACGTGACTCATTGTTTTTTCCCGCAATCCTTCCTATCTGGATTTTTTCTGGGCGGGAGATCATAGGTTCTTATTTTTCTATATTTAAATATTTGTCTCATTCTCACATTACATAGGAATTCTGCCCCAAACCGATTGTGGTTTCTACATGAAATTTTTTTTAACCCAACTGTAACTAGTAGCTGCAAGGTATTTTCATCTTAAACGTAAAGTAGTTTAATTTCATTTATTGGAATTTACAACTGTGCAAATACATACATCTAGTAAATGTGTTTTTGATTACAATAATAAGTCAAAACTTTAAAAGAACTACTCATCAGTAGCATTTCAATAACTATTCTTCACAAGATAGTCTACAGGCCATCTTCTTTTCAACCGCCTCGGAGGGTAATCGGGAATAGAATGGGAAGCAAGTTGAGACACTAGTGTATTTGTATGGTTGTGGAGTTTTCTATGAAAGGATCAGGTATCTGGTTTGGACTAAATCAGCAACATATGGGACATTAAGATCTTTATGGATATGTTTATTTCTAACAAAGTAAGGAGCATTAAGGAGTTTTAGAAGAATTTTGGATACGGGAAGAATTAGAGGTTTAGTTGAGCCCCAAAGCTCAATTCCATATGCCCAAATAGGTCTGATTAATGTCATGTAATACTTTGTTTATAGGTAAGAGTAAATGAACTATTTTTAATGTTGTCATCTCACTTGTCACCTTAGAACTTCTTGGATCACCTCTATGAAATGAACTACATATTAGAAGTCATCGCCTCTATAACTCGAACTCAAATTTAAAGAATTTCATGTGTAATTTGTTTTCCAGTTTCCCGTCATTGTTTATCTTTCCTGTTCATAGTTACACCTGTCACTTATTATTAGTTATTCACTCGAGTGGTTTTACAGTGGCTATTGAAAATTCTTTCAATTAACGAAAAGTTAAAATTGATTTGTAAAGTCGAGATATGAGAAAGGAGTTGGGCGTTTGTTGCTAGTGAATTCCGAATTCCGCGAAGTTCTCTTTCAACCACCCTAAAGAATAAAGAAAAGATCGCCACTGGTGGAAGGCGGCAAGTCTACTTTTAGGTACCCTCAGAAAAAAGCGCAGTTCAGTTGAAAGTTATATGATAAATTGGTACCGGGTGTTTAATTTTCTGTATCAATGATTTTATATGTATGTACAAACAAAATACACATTAATGAAAAATATACGTAATGATTTCAACTACAATTTTGTGTTCAATTTTTCCATTATATGAAGTTAAGTGGAATGATAACCTCGATAATTCTTTGTTCAGTAAGTCGAACTATACTTCAGGGTAGCTTGAAGTTCGAGAATTGACTGTATAAGCAAAAATACTCTCACCACTAAAAAGTAAATAAAAATAATTTTTAGAGAAAAAAACAAAACCGACTTCAAGATTAAACCTACTTACACGAACTTAACTAAAAAATAAAAAATAATTGCTTCAAAACAAAAGCCGTTAAATGAAAATCAACGAAATTATCGATACTTATATACCTATTCACAATTTATGATCAGTTATTTTTGAAGTCGGTGCCAACCAAAACAAACAGAATTTGAAAAGAAATGATAATTGTAAAGATCCTCTCACTGTTTCATCACCGCCACACCGCTGTCTCCGGCCATTCGAAAGTGTATTGCAAAGGCAGGATTAAACTGTCCTTCTTGGCTGGCACCGACTCCAAAAATAAATTATCATAAATTGTGAATAGGTATATATATTAATTAAGAATATCTTCAAGCGAAAGAAACAGAAATAATTAGCTTTAAAAAAATATAAATGTACATAATGATTTTTTAATTCTTCCCTTTGTATTTAATTAGTGCACTCTCTGTAAGATTCGCCTGGATTCGTTTTTCGTTTATGCAGCCTTTTTCTAATAAAACCAAAGAACTGTATTTACAAGAATTAGCTGTTACTATTTGCAACGTTTAAAGTTATGTATTGTTATTTAAGAAAAACGAGGCTTTTCCAAAACGAAACTTTTTGAATTTTGGCGGAAAAAATCATACTCCAATAAAAATGACGGAGTAAGAGAATTCATACTCTATTCTTTAAGATATAGATTTATATGGTTGCTTAAAAAGATATTTTTTTTTTTCTAGATTTTTCGACTGAAAACTTAAAAAAAAAGAATAGTAAATAATTTTTTAAAAACTAAAAATTGTTAGTAAAAGTGTTTACAATGAAAAAGGTTCCGAGACAGTCGTTTTTTTAAGGCGAAAATCTGCCATGTTCTAACTAGCCCCTTCAAAGTGCATATCGAAACAGCATATCATTAAATGTGGTTTCATTAATTTGTAACTGATTGTAAGTTAAATAAATAAAAAAAAAAAATTAAGGTAAATTTAGCTCTCAAAGACGAAAATGTTGCTGACGCCAGTTGAGAGGGGTGTCCGTTGAGGAGAGTGTCTCCATTGGTGTCCGCTAGGAGACTTTTCACTTAAACCTAGATTGTTTCCAAGATAGTTTTTATAATTTTATAGTCGTTGTTCAGTTTCTATACCTTTGCATTATGACACAATATATCTAAGATTCAAAAAATAATTTTGATACATTGAATTATTCAAGTCAAATAATGTAATTAACTAAAAACTATTGTGATGATAATGAATTAATATTTTATTTTTATTCGTTGTAAATATAAAACAGCTGATTCAATATTAATTACGTAGGAGTATATAATCAGAAAAAAAGAAAAACAAAAGAGAAATGAACATGTGTCTTTTTTTTGCGTTGCAATGCCTACTTGATAGGAGCTCAATCAGCTTTGACCATCTCTTGTTTCAAAACATAGATAGCTAATGACCTAAATATCTCGATGTGTAGTTATAATCGATAAGGGAATGCAATGTTTATGGCCCCCTAATCTCGATAATGTCATCTCACATTATCCCAACATTCTTTTAAAAACCACAACTGATATCTGCCCTCGCGAACACTCTCCCTATCTCCTATAATGAATTGTTGTTGTCTTTGTTATTTCCTTCTTATTTTTCTTCTTTTTGTTTAATATTTCACCATAACGTTATCAGTCATTTGTTCGTGTGATTATCGAAAACAAATGAAGGAGGTACAACGCAAAAAGTGTTCGAGTAAAGGCGTAGTAATGTTGAGTTGTAAGGAAATTAATGCAGATTTATGGTTCTAACATATGAAATATATGGCCTATTTTTTTTTTCTTAGTAAATAGTAAATTTAAGGAGCATTCAAATAAAAAATAAAAATTTTGGATCGTTCAATTAATTTCGGAATGAGTACCAACAAACGTGTTTTCTCAGAGAAGTGCGACCCCAGTTAAAGAGTGCTGAAATGAGGGGCGTAGAGTGCATAAAATATGCGATGATTTTTGACTTCACAGCTTTGTTAGGAGTAGTTAGAAGGTAAACATATTAAAAGTTCCCGCTCCTGGGGGGTGAGCTAAGGGTGGGGTGAGGGGAGAACGTCCCAATTTTGTTTTTCGATAATATCTCGAAAACGGTGGACCTTAGAAAAATATGCTACAAATCAAAATTAAAGCTCATTAAATTTCCCATAAAATTAATTATATACATAGTCGTCAAAATTCCAACAGTTTTCGAGATATACGTTATTAAAAATCGATAATTTTAGAAATAAACAAAATGTTTACCTCACTTTTTTTAAACACTTGCTTCAAATACCAAAAACATATATATGAAATTAAATTGAATTTAATGTTCTACAATTTTGATGTTGACGTTTTTTCTGAGAAACGATTGTGGAAGGTACTAGAAACTAAAGTTTGACAAAAAGTGAGGTGGCATTTGTTTTTTCCCGAAAATCGCCGATTTTCAATAACGAATATCTCGTAAACGGTTAGAACTACGACAAACTTATATGTTATAAATTTTATAGGAAATTCAATTAGCTTTTATGTTTATTTGAAACATATTTTTCTAGAGTCAACTGTTTTCGAGATATTATTGAAAAAACATTTAACTTCTCCCCTTCTCCCCCACCGTTAGCTCACCCCCCAGGGGCGGGGACTTTTAGTATGTTTACCTTCCAACTACTCCTAACGAAGCTATGAAGTCAAAAATTATCGGATATTCCATGCACTCTAGACCCCTCATTTCAGCACTCATTGACTGGAGTACTCCTTATAAAGTACCTATACAACTTTTTTCTAATTATATATTGTAATTATAACTATTACAATTTTTTGATTGGTAGCGGTTCTCCCTACTCTAGAAAATAAACGCTCTGTTGGCATGAAGTAGATTACATATCAACATTTCGTACATAAAGCGACACAAAAATTAGAAATAAAAAAATGTAAATCTGATAGTCTTGTACAAAAGATCGAAAGTGTACCTAAATTATCTTTTTATCCCATTCAGCAAGTGAAATGTATCAGGTAAGATTTGAAGTTAACTCGATACATTTCATAGAAGAAAATTAAACTTAAGCATGATGATAAATCAAAAATACAGATTTTTTAGTTGTGTCACCTTAGAAATATTGGGTTGTTTCACATGAAATGTCCGATTTTATAATATTTGAAATACATAGAGGATTTTGCGAGTCTCTGTTTTTTACTTCCAAAGTTCACATATCATAATCAAGCAGTTACTAATCCTCTACTTTTCTTTTATAAACATTAGCTTCCCAATCAATTACACACTGTTTAGTATACCTTCAAATATGAACATGGAAACACGCGATTTTCGTGTGTAATATTTTTTTATGAGTTTAAACTAGGTCGTTCGGCAGCTGAGGCTGCTAGAAACATCTGTAAGGCGTTTGGGGAAGGGAGTGTGAATGAACGAACCATTCGCCGTTGGTTTGCTAAGTTTTCGACTGGGGATACCAACTTGAAAAACCAGCCCTGAGGAAGACCTCCAATTGTAATTAGAGAGGTGAGACCATTACCTCTACAACCTACTGCAATGAAATTGGCCAAATGCACGAAAAATTATTGAAAAAACAACCTGGATTGGTAAATCGGAAGGGCCCTGTACTCCTACACGACAACACTAAACCCCACGTTTCAAAACTTACCATGCATAAATTGAAAGAGCTGGGGTACGAAGTTCTTCCGCACCCACCATATTCTCCCGACTTGTCTCCAACAGATTATCACCTTTTCAGGAATTTAGACAACTTCTGCAGAGGAAAAATTTTTGCAAATTATGCTGAAATCAAAAGTGCGTTTTCAGATTTTGTTTCACTTCAAAGCTAAGAGTTTTTCAAATCCGGGATAAAAAAGTTGTTGTCACGTTAGGAAAAATGTGTAGAAAAAGAAGGTAAATACTTCGAATAAAATTATATTGTTTTCATATTGTATTTTTACTAAAATCCCTTAACCTTGAAAATGGACATTTCATGTGAAACAACCAATACATGCGATATGTCCTAGACAACTTCATAAAAATTTTTCCTTACTTAAACCACTTTAATAAGATTTAGTTAGTTGGTCTTTTTAATGTACGTAGTTGTAGATTATATTTTAATAGTATAGAGAAAACGATACATCGATACGTACCTTACGCACATCGATATATTAAATACATAATGACAAACAAACATATATTAAAATATTACACTTATATAAAATTTCAATATTGAACTTGAGTTTCCTTGAGTTATTGTTCCTGATTTTTATATTTGTATGTGTCTTGAATTCTGAATTCTATCTTGCATCATTTTTGAGAATCATACGTTATGTTTGAAATAGTTTGTTTTGTTTTTTTTCCATTTATTTATTTTTTCACTTCCATGAACATTTTTTGTGACGTTTATATTTACAAGTGTGCTGAATTCGATAGTAAAAACAAATCTACCAAGTTCCATTTTTTAGAGATTGGATGTTGTTTAAAATAAAACAACTGAAATAGCACTTTTTTTTTTTTTTTTTTTTTAACACATTTTTTTTTTAAAATAAAAAACAGTAATATATAAAATAATAATATTCAATGCTCCTGTTGTAATCACGTGTTTCCTGTTGTAGTGTCCAACAGTAGCCAGCAAGCATATTCTCATTGGGCTCTCTTGATGAAATCGTTCTCCGTCTTCATCTAAAACAGTTCCCAAGTTGGGAGGGAAGATATTCAAATGGTAATGCATAAAATTAATTTTTAAGGACATATTGCAACCCACGGCCTTATACAGGGTGAGTGTCTCTTAGTGTAAAAAAAAAATTTCCCCCTTTTTTTAATGGTTATTAAATTTCGTTAGGATTAGGTCATGAATCTCTGTATTACTAATCGAGTCTATTAAAATTTTACTGCCTGCGTGTATTGTAATATGTGCGCTAGTCTTTTGAGGTTCGTTAATTATGTATTCCGTAACTTTCATAACAGCAAATTTCTCGGCTTGGTTATTCGAACAGTACGATTCTAGTTTATATTGATGTTCTACGGTTCTGCCATCTTGAGCTTTTATTAACCATTCACATCCAACGCTCTCGCTGTCCTTACTACCGTCCGTATACAGGGTGAGTATCTCTTAGTGTAAAAAAAAAAAATTGGATGAAACTAGATCAAAAATGAAGCAAAATGCCGCAGATCTTATCTTTCTATTCCAATCCGTTGCAGATATACGATAAATCAAAGACTTTTTTGAGGAAACCATGTTTTTTTTTACCATAAAAGCTGTAATATCTCCATTTTGTTTAAATATTTTTCATATTTTGACCACATTTTCGGATTTAGCATTAAATTTTCTATAATAGATGAGTAAATGTAACCTTGAATTTTTCAAAATTTGTGATTTAAAGAACAGCTTGATCTTCACCTTATTTAGGGAAGTTACAATGTCTTATAATACTGCAACGCTCACCGTTTTTGAAAAAAACTATTCGCAAACTGGAAATCTCACAAAAACTTGCAAATTTAATCAGCTTTCGAATGATATGTTAAAAGTAATGATTATTTTTGGATTCCATGGAGAAATTCACTTTCGAAACCGAAAAAAACATGGTGTTCTCATTTGGCATAAAAATCAGTTACTTGGCATACATCTGTAATTGGCATACAGTAAATAAAACATTTTGACAATCCCTTAATGGATATGTGCATTTTAAACATAATAAACTCTTCATTGGAATAAAAAGCAAAGAAAAAAATTATTATTAAATAGAAAATAAAGGAAAACTGTCAATTAAGCTACACTAGATCAGAGGATATTATGTTATTATATTTATTTACTTAGGATTATTATTTAGGATTTATTTTATTAAATTTTCAATCTAATGTTTAAAATCCAATGATAATGAACATAGACCTCAATTTTGCCGTTAGCTTCTGAATGCACATTGTGTTGAAGAGTACTACTTTTTGCGGTGAATTTATGGGTAGATGAGCCGGTTTTACAGGGGAAGGCATTTCTACGGTTCCATGTGGAGTATCGTTAGTTTATTCATCTTTGTATTGCTGTCGAATAGTGTTGAAAAATCATAGTTTGCCCAACAGATTGAATGATGAGATTACTAAGATTTGTTACAAAATATCCTACCACAACTTCATCACGATATTCTACCTAACGTCCGGGAAAATATGATTTTCCAACACCATGGTGCTCATCCACATTATTCGAAAGCAATATAAATATAAATCAACGATATACATGGATAGGTAGAAATGCCTTCCCGTGTAAAAACAGACTCATCTGCCCTTAAATTTCCCTCAAAAAGTAGTATTCTTCAACACAATCTGCATTCAGTAGCCAACGGCAAAATTGAGGTTTTTTCACATTGAGGAATTTTTCACACGAAGAGATACTCACCCTGTATGATAAAAGCAATTCTTCAACAATGTCATTTATGCAAGAAAGCCTAATAGTTATGCTCTCTATTTTTTTTTTTTTTTTTTTTTTTTTTTTTTTGCATTTTGTGATACATTATATACATTTCAAAATCAATTAGGTTTTTTAATTTTTTGTTAAAGCTTTCAATGATAAAAAAAAAAAAAATTCATTTCATTTTTCGACCTAAAACACTAATTTGACAAACATATGGTGCCTTATTAATATTTTCAGACTTCGGATTCGTGTTCAGCACACTTCATAACATGATAAAACAACATTTATGTTGAAGAGTAGTATTTTGATGCCGAACAGTGTGATTTAAACCTAATGAAATAATAAAAAAATGATTTAATCACATATCACCCATGGGTGGAATTAGGGCGTAACGGAGAAATTAGGTACAAAAGATTAACATAAATATGAAAATATCTTATCACAGGAAAGAAAATATCAATATACCTATATATCGTGTATCCATCCCCATTCATAAGTGAATATTAAAACTTAATTATACATCTGTTTCATGATTCTTTTGTTATGCCGCCATTTTGTTGCAGAAATATCTTCTTTCCCTGGCCCTGGACAAGTCATCGCCGAAGAGGAAGCCACCTCGGACTGTGCGCTCGAGATCACGTACGCCCTACGGAAATGACCCAAGTCTCATCCAATGACACATTATACACATTTCTTATAAATAAGATTGTATTTATGGAAAATAGGCATTCTTTATCGCAAACCGCAAACCCACAACTTTACATGGAATGAGATTCTAATTATAAATGTTTGTACTTTTTTTTAATATTATCTATAAAGGATATGGGTATTTAAATTAGTAATGTAAAACGAAAGAAACTGCCCGTCGTTACAGACTACACGTCGTTTACAATTAATCACAAAAGACTCATGTAAATGACTATGATTAGACTTATTTGGACATACGGAGCTGAGCTTTGGGGCTCCACTAAACCATCCAATTCATCTCGTTACCAATCCTTGCAATCTAAAATCCATCGAAAAATCCCCAATGCACCTTAATTTTTCTACCAATAAACTTATTCATAAAGATCTTAATGTTCCATATGTTCCATTCAACCTAGGAAGAAGGGGCCACGCCCCAGAAAGAATCCTGGACAGGAATGATGCTGACGACAACCCCATCATCGAATAATGCCTATATAAACGTAAAATTAAAAAAAAAAAAAAAAAAAATTGATATGGGTATGTTGTTATTTTAAATTAGTATGTTATAGTTATTATGTAGTTATTATTCTGTATTATAGTATGTTATAGTTAGTATGTAGTTAATTTTAATATAGTATGTTGTATTAGTAGTTTGTATTAGTAGTTGTATTAGTAGTTTGTATTAGTAGTTGTATTAGTAGTTTGTATTAGTAGTTAAGTTTAATATAGTATGTTGTATTAAATATAGGTTGTTGTATTAGATATAAGGTATATTGTATTAAACACAAGTATGTAGTTATGTAAAGCGTTTAATGTATTTTAAATATTAAATGTTACTTTAAACGTGTAGTGTAATCTTGAAATGTTAAATGTTAAATGTAATATTGAAATGTTCTGTTAAATGTTTAAGAAAATTTATTTTGCAATGTTAAAAGTAATATTGAAATGTTATGTTAAACTGTTAAAACCAGCAGTGATGGCTACAAGCCATCCCTGCAAAACCCGTGTAGCCGAGAGGCAAGGAAGGGAAATAAATAAATAAATAAAAATGTTCCATATGTTGCTGAATTAGCCAGAACCAGATACCTATATTTTCATAGTAAGTTCCATAACCACTCAAATCCACTAGTTTCTCAACTTGTTTCCTACTCTATTCCCGATAATCCTCCGAGGTGTCTGTAAAGAACATAGCCTAGTGATCTTTTAGTTTAGAAGTTTCATTGAAATACTATTGATTAGTTGTTCTTTTTAAGTTTTGACATGCTATAGTAATCGTTATCAACACATTTACTTGATGTATATATTTCGTACAGATGTGAATTTCAATAAACGAATATAAAAAAAAAAAAAAAAACATCAGTAGTGCAAATATTTAGCACATCCAGAGAGATCAGTCATAATACATGTAGTGTTTTAGTAAGACCTAATTAAATAACATTAATCTTTCTGACTGCACAAAATGCTAAATTTTTGAAATTGAAAAAAAAAATTATTTAAATGAGAAAAAACGTTTTAAACGTGACATTTTTCATTCAAACCAATAATGCTCCTAAGCGGTAGGTATATTATAATACATTACAAAAATATTTTCCGTTAAATTTCTGATTTGGATGGATTTCTGAAACTATAAAAGTGGTTCAGTACTAAATATATTTATTTACTAATTCATATAAATTAATACTGTGCACTACAGTGCACACCCCGAGCTACCATTTGCATGTAAGTTGCAACTTACAACTACTAGGGAAATCTACAAGTTTTATTGTACTTTCTGCACTTTCATAAGATTGTCTGTGTGTCGACTTAAGCGGATATTTTCAGAAGTTATTATATTATTAGTTAGATATTAACTGATATTTTTTATTTTTGGACTTGGTAAACTATATGGAGGATTATAGGAGTGAGTGAAACTGAATAGGGGTTGTATTAGTGTATATGTGGGGTGTGGAAGTTTTTGATGGAATTTTGAAAATTTGACGGGTATGTATTCCAGAACAACAGATATACTAAAGTCATTGTGTAAGGTTTTGTTGGAGACATGGTAAGGTGCTGCTATTTTGCTTCTGGGGTTTACTGAAAGTACTGTGTTACTATCTGAATAGAACCCCATTTATTAATACTTGATTGGAATCTAATCCAATACGTGCAAACCAATTCAGTATTACGTTAGTGGCATTTAGAAAATAGAATGATTATGATCAATATTGAACTTACTATATTTACTAAAGCGATTATGTATATACATGAAACTATAGGATGATTTTACAAATACTATACTCTAAGGTCAGCACACAATTTACCAGTATTAATTATTACCAAAAAATACATGGGTACTTATCTATCGGGTTACAGTCTAAAGCGGATGCTTGAGGTTGGTCTGGGCCAGATCTCTGTTGTCTTGATCAGGTTCCATCTTCTTCCATCAAGGGAACTCTTCCTCGATTGCCTCTCTGTGTCTCATCATCAGCCGTGTATCAACGGCCTCTCCCCTCTGCCTCCAAAAGACCCCACCAAACTCTCCGTCAATCAAACTCTTCAACCAAACTACCCTTTCTGTTTCTATGTCCACCCTTTTAAAGACCTAATCCCTTCCCTTTTACGTTTACTTTCCTTTTTCTGAAAGGTTTTGATTTCTTTGTTTGCATCTTCCTTTGTCTCCAAGAAACTTCTGTCGACAATTATTTTCAGGTACACGGCGACGGATATTAATTATTAATACACATTATTTTGCGTACCCATAATACATTGCAGTGCGTTGGTTATGGTTCTCAGAACTTTGGATTGAAAGGATCGGATACGTTTGATGTTCAA
The DNA here is from genome assembly GCA_003667255.2 of Euschistus heros. Lineage (NCBI taxonomy): Eukaryota > Metazoa > Arthropoda > Insecta > Hemiptera > Pentatomidae > Euschistus > Euschistus heros. Next base: position 359,588 of record RCWM02000294.1, read on the forward strand.
ATATTTCGCTTTACCCGAAAGTTCATGTCGGTATTAATGCATTTAATCTACTATTCACAAGTTCCACAGATATACGTAACATATACGAAGAACAAACAGTTTTATTTACCCTGACTCAAGTGTTTACAGGCTCATAGACTCACCTAATATTATTTAAACTGATGCGTACTGGCAAACAATGAATAGACACGTGACAAAAATATCTTGGGAACAGACCAGCTGATTTATAACTGTTATTTATTATTAGCCAGGCCAAGGCTCAACTGTATCAAAACCATTTAATTACTAATAGGAATTCCCATGACAAGGAATTAACAAATGTATATGTATATTAACAAATGCTTCCGACAGATCTTTCGTGATCCGATCCTCTTCTGTATGGAACTCCATCCCTCTCAACATTCGTCATTCAATTGCCCTTCTACTTTCAAATATCACTTCTTTAACCACCTAATAACCATCCAGATCCATACTCTCAATAGCCACTTTTTAGCTATGTAAAATATTTTCTTGTTTTTGTATAAAATTGATTTTAACTTTTCTGTTCTTTTGATTGATGTATTTTTTAAACATAATTTTATAAAATCTTTTTGTTTTTAATCATTTTATAAAGTTTGTTATGTAATGTTTTGTTGGTGACATAATAGGAGATGTTTGTTTTGGTTCTCAGGAATTTGGATTGGAAGAATTGGATACGTTTGATGTTAGGGTGTTTTGCTGTTCCCCAAATATCTAGTCCGTAGGTCCAGATAGGCTTTAGGATAGTTTTTTAATTAAAAGCTTGTTGTCTATTGAAAGTTCTGAAGTCTTGCATGTATAGATAGATAGAAAATAAATTTTATTCTGGGACAAAGTACCTTAAGAATAATAACAAATGAAATATAAAAAGTAAATCGCATCTGACCAAGATATTTTAAATAAAATAATGAAAATAAGATAATATAAAGTAAATACAAGTTTATCATAAAATAATTTAAAGAAAGAAAATCTATAACAAATATATAAACAAACACACTTATATACACACAAAACCATATGATTTCAACAATACATTCGATAAAGGAAAAAAATATTATATACAAAGTTGATTGAAACATGAAATTTCTGGATTTACACCTAGTGAAGTATGAAGAAAAATAACGTTTGTTGAGAGGGAACAGACAAAAATGATAAAGAAAAAAGAAAAATGAAAAAAATATTTGAGTAACAGTGAAAACATTATCATAAGAAGATTTGGAAAAGTTTTTTTTAATTTAATATGCTGGTATGACATTTATTTTAAAGCATCCATATGATTAAATAGCATCCGTCTGGAGGGAGATGAGGTGGTGGAAGAGATATGTTTTGAAAATTCCAAGGGAAGATGCGTTGCGAATGGAAGGAGGAAGGGAATTCCAAAAAATAGTGGAACGGGCAAGAAAGGAACGTTGGAATGCAGTCGTTCTGTAGGATGGGGTGTAGAGATCGGAGAAACGGGATCTTGTATGTAGTGATTGGATTGAGGACTTGAAATGTAGGATGTAATGAATAAAAGGAGGGCGATGTGTGTTAGTAGCTTGGAAGAGGAATATACAAAAAGGAAGTAATCTTAGGTCTAGTAAGAGGGTTCCAAGTGTCTTTTGACTGAGATTAAATCAAGATCTGGTTAATGGGATCTTATTGAAATGGACTGTCGGAAAATAAGTACGGCATGGAGCAAACTTCATGTGTTAGCATTTGGATTCAGTAACTTTTATCCTCCACCTAATAAATCGTATTAATTAATTTAAATAGTAAGCATTGAACTAAACGAAAATCTCACAGTTGTTCCAAACAATCTTTACTCATCTAGAATATTGGGAAGTACGGCATGGAGTGACCGTGCACTAAGAGACTAAAGCACATTTCCAATCTCTGTCTAAAGGTCAGCTTCCTCATGCTAGCCTCAGAAGTAGTAACTGCTAATAGTAACCGCTAATAGTAACCGCTATTAGTAACTGCTAATTGGTTCAGTCTCAGGCTGACCTCTAAAGTCTCTCAGGTAATAGCTATAATAGCTAAGGTTTCTAGATTACTCTACAAGAACTGGGAATAAAGTTAATTTACTTTATTGACTAATCGAAAAATAAAGGAGCAGGAATCTAGTTATAATCCATGGTAATTACAGGTAATAAAATGTTACTCCCTGTACAATTTTAATTAATTTCAATTCATTCAGAAATATCTATGTAACGTATATAATTCAAGCCATTGGTAGAAAAAGGTGTTCATTCACATTTATTAAAGAGTAGGATGTTTTGGGGATCTCTCTAAAAAAAAAAAAAAAAAAAAAAAAAAAAAAAAAAAAAAAAAAAAAAAAAGTGACGTTCAATTGTCTACGTTTCCGCCACAATAAAAAAAAATAAAAAAAGAGAAGAGTAGAATTTAAAAATAATAAAGTTTTTAAATAACTTTTAAAATAAAAAAAAAAAAAAATACTATCAAATATTGATAAATTATATAGTTTATGTCTTTTTTTTTTTTTTTTTTTTTTTTTTTACCGATCCCAGCATCCTACTCTTTATTTCGTACAGTCAAGTAACATAGCACTTTACTTTTGTTAAAATGTTTAGGGGAAGCATTTTCGCGTTATTGTTTGGACTGTTCCTGGGGTTAGTATTTTTTAAAATAAAATTGTTTCAGTTGATCGTTTATTGTTTATTTTGGTCATTCAGCTAACTTTAATCTGATGTTTTTAAATACCTTATGTTAATGAAAGAGCGTGATAATTTCAGATGGACTGTATGTGGAAAACTATAAAAGCTATAAAAGCGAGTGTTCGCAGTCTTGGGAAAATCTTAGTCAGAAGATATCCGAACCAAATATTACAGAAAAAAATCACTCACCTGGATGTAGCCGCCGACGTACTTCCGCGACTTTTCGGAGGCCTCCAAAAGAATCGCGGGCGGACGAATGATTCACGCAGGCTGAAACACTCGGTCAAGATATCCTCCTCTCAAATCACCACTCATTAGTTGGGGAAACTAAGTCTTTATTAAAATATCATAATAAACAAAAAACACTTTAAACAAAATTTTGGAAAGCTTACCTTGCCTTGGGCATAAATATACAGGAAGGACATAGGGCCTTGGACAAAGGTAATTCGCTCGTACTGGTTAGAAGACAGCGACAGAGTAACGATTACTCCTGTAGGGATTAATGCAGATAAAGGCTAGTTACCTAGGAATTTTATAGAGTGCGTCTATGAACGATATACTACACTTTTCTCCTTCCCCCCCCCCCTCACAAAAGCGCCGATTTCCGCGAACACCTTGTTATAATAACTCACTAAAAAAAAAAAAAAAAAAAGGTAACGGTTCGGATCGGCGACACCAACCCCTAAACCCGCTCAGAATACCTTTTATCGATTCTAACCTTGTTCCGATTTATTTCGATGTTCTAGTCGCTGCTTTTAGAGAGGAAAGGTTATTCTCCTACATTTACTGAGAAACTCTAAATCCCTGTTCAAAGTAATATTAACTTCTGTTTACCTTCTAATATTAAAATGAGAAATAAGGAAATATTAAAGTGGAAATAAGGAAATATCGAAATAACAAGTGAAGTGAAAATAACAAATTATAAATATAAAAAAGACAGAATCCTTAAGTATTTATTTGGCATAACTCCTATTTATTTAACATTTGTAGCTACATGTTTCGGAGATAATGTTTCATCATCAGGCTTCTAATTTTTTTTTTAAAAACACATTGATCTATAACATTATACCAATAGTTCTACAATTATATAGTAATGTGTCGTTTACCTCTTAATCTGTGATTATTTTCACATTGTCAATTCTCCACGTTATAAGCCATTATATAATATAAGACAGAATCCTAGTTGAAAGTGATGATGTTAATTTCTGCTATATTTTCTCATGGGAAGTGGAAATAAGAAAACATAAAAAACCTGTGATATTTCTCACATTTATTTATAAACTGATATGTTTTATTGAATTATTATACAATCTGTCTCACTTTAGCACAAAAAGTAATATGGATGACAAAGAATCCATTCACAAAATGTGTATACTGAAATTTTATCACTGAAATTGAAACAACAAATACAAATATATAAAACACCAAATCCATGTACAAATTAATCTTTTTAAGTTTTATAACACTTTTACACATAAGATTAGATGAAATAAGAAAACATGAATTCATAAAACACTTAATCCTTTATGAAACTCATTTTGTTAACTTCTGTTTCACTTATTTACATTTAAGAAGTCTAAATATCAATATAACAAACTAAACAACACAATCCAAGTTGAAACTGTAGAAGTGATTGTTTACATGTGAGATTATAGGAATGAACTATCGAAAAATGTAAACATGAAGTGAAGCGTAAGGATCGAACTGGTCGGTGTAGCGCGGGTCAACCTAGTTTGGTGGTGTCGCCGATCCGAACCGTTACCAAAAAAAAAATCATCCTTTTGGGTTAGTCCATTTTTCGATGTAAAATTTAAGCTACTTATGTATTGACATTTTTGTGTACTGAAACCATAACTAAAAGTGAGAAAACGTAAATAAACAAAAAAATTTTTTTGAAAAACTAACAAGGGGGCGCTTTGACAGTTTTTTTTGGGACGTTAAATCGAAATTTCAGATCAGTTTTTACGAAAAAAAAATTCCACTGATTTACAGCGGATTTTATTCAACAAAAGTATCCTTATTTCAAAAACATACAAAACTACAATTTTACGTCAAAGAATTATTTCTCTATCTTGACTGAAAGCTAAGAAAAAAATGTTATTTTCATGTTTTTTTTTTGTTTTTTTTCTCGGCTCCCAATGTTCGTTGGCGGCTATAACTCTAGTTTTGCACTATTATAAGTCCTTACTACCTACAAAAAAATTAGCATTCAAATCTGTGAGTTACTAGTCAAAACGTCCCTTGTTAGTTTGAGTTGACTGTTGAAGTAAAGATAAAGGTGGCACAATGAAAACGTTGTCCAGAAATGTTATTATTGCCCTCATAAAACATAGGGGGGAAATCGAGAAGAGATTCCTAGAGTATTCTGAGTGCATTCCATTCTCTGTGATAGATTATTTTGAGGAAAATTCTACGCATTCTAAATTACTTGATTATCCGAAAAAGTTGTTCACCTTTTATTGGATATGCATAACCAGTATCAATGAACTTAAAATCGTTAAATCCCCAAGTATTTCAAAATAGTATCCTTAAGGAAGGAAACTTAAATGACAACAATGGTGGAGTATCCTTCGGACTAACACCTTCTTGGACTTGGCTAGTTTTGGAATTCTACGATTCATTTGAGAGTGAAAAAAACGTTACAGCATGACCTTTTTTTATTCAAGCCAATATAAATCTTTAACGGTAAGTCCTAGTGACGAATGTAATAAAACAAAAAATATTTTACATTAGATTTGTAATTAGAAAATTATCGTCAAATTTTCAATTTGAGCAACACTAACAGAGCTAGAGCGTATCAAAATGAATTAGACAAAAAAAGTTGCACCAAAAAGGTATCAACTTCCAGCCAAAATACATATTCATATAAAAAAACAAAACAATTAATTCAAACCAAATTTGTAAAAGTGAACTCATGTTTATATATAAGTAGAAAACGTACGGTAATCTTAAAGATTCATGAATCCACAGTCTGAATGTTTGTTCCTAACTTTGACATCGTGACAGAGCTCCTCTCATGATTCTGGAAGAAACATGAAAGAAGACCTCTCTCAGCCTTCAAAGAATCGTGACAACATGAAAGAAAATGTTCTCAAGGGTACTTCAAAAGAATATACAACCACGTTTCATAAAAATATTTTTATCTTTTTTTTTAAAAAAACAAAACAAAAAAAAAACTGAAATAAATCAGGGTACTTATGTTTTTCACAATGATATCGAAAAAAAAAAAAAAAAAAAAATTAAAACAAACGCTATCTTATCATATTTTCTGCGTCCTTGCCAAGGTCGGAAATAACTGATGATAAAAGGTGGTTAGATATTTGTCTAATTATTACATTCCCAGGAGATAAATTCGGAGTGATTCGGAGAAACACGTACCTGCAGTGATATACTGCATCATTTGAAATAAAATGCAGTTAAAACTCGATTAGTCGATGTTGAACGGTGAACAAATTTAATTCGAACTATCAATTTTTCGATATATCGAGTGTTTCGAGATATTCGAGTTTTATATACAGGGTGTTCAATATTCGATGGCCACCCCCTTTTTTTTTTTTTTACTGTTTTTGAAAATTTGAAACGAAACTCTCAGGGTCTTAACTGTGTCAAATAAAGTTTTTTTTTTCAAGTTATAGTCTGCTCTCCAACCTTCTCCAGTTCATCTCCATTGACCCTAACTCTGGAATACCCAATGGGATGTGGCATTTTTTATGAAGGATTTCGATAGAAAATCAAATTTTGAATCGATTTTATACTGGTGAATTTTTTTATCCGGGGCACTGTTTCGCAAATCACGAAAAAAACATTTGAGGGAAAGAATAAGTCTAAAACTGGTATTGCAATAATAAAATAAACTTTGAACAAAAATATAAAATTCAGGCCTTTCCGCGACAGGTACGACGAGCGGTGAGAACGGGTTGACTTGGAAGGTTTCCCCTGAAAGGCTTAAATCGTCGACAAGCCCGTGATGAAACTAATATTTTTTATATACTGGCTACGGTGGAAGCGTATCCTCATCGGAGCATTCCGCTTCATCAGGCTCTAACTCTCCAAGATGCTGAGAGACTGAGGCGAAAGTTCAGTCATTAAATTGGTTCCCAGACTATGTCCCGAATGCTCCTATGAGGATACGCTTCCACCGTAGCCAGTAAATAAATTATATCAATTTCATCACGGGCTTGTCGACGATTTAAGCCTTTCAGGGAAACCTTCCAAGTCAACCTGTTCTCACCGCTCGTCGTACCAGTCACGGGAAGGCCTTCATTTCATATTTTTATTTAAAGTTATTTTATTTATGCAATTCCAGTTTTAGATTGCTTATTTTTTTAAAATGATTTTTCGCGATTTGTGGCGAAACGGTGCCCCGGATAAAAAAAAAATCCCTGGTATAAAATCGATTCAAAATTTGATTTTCTATCCAAATCCGTCGTAATAAAATACCACATCCCATTGGGAATTCCAAAGTTAGGGTCGCTGGAGAAGAACTGGAGAAGATTGGAGAGCAGACTATAACCTGAAAAGAAACTTTATTTGACACAGTTAAGACCCTGAGAGTTTCGTTTAAAAATTTCAAAAATTGTGGAAAAAAAAAGAAGGGAGTGGTCATCGAATATTGAACAATCTGTATATAAACATGTATAAGTAAAATTAATTTAAACAAATTAATGTTTAAAATGATTAATTCTAAGAAAAATATGATAGAAACGAAGATACTAATGGTTTAAAAAAATAAAAATAAAACTAGCATTATAAAATATGAATTGATTTTTTTTATGTTTATTCAATTATAAACATTTTAAATGAATACAATTGAAATAACATAGGTTATTAAAAATAATCTTTAATTTTCTTTTGCATATAAATAGCAGTGCGACTATTACACGCTGAATTGTGTGCAAAGCTGCAAAGACATCAGCTTCGACTTCTTGTACCTATGGCTAATAAAAAGACATTTAACACAATCAACGTTCCCGAAATGAAACAGTGCTGAGGATAAGCGAGGATTAACAAGGTTTGTACAATGTACATGTTCATGGTTCTAGGAAACTTGTACTTACAGAGCCTCCCACCTCAGGAAATTTGACTTATAGTCCAGTCAATGAGCGCTGAAATGAGGGACGTAGAGTCCATGGAATATCTGATAATTTTGACTTCATAGCTTCCTTAGGAATAGTTGGAAGGTAAACATACTAAAAGTCTCCGCCACTGGGGTGTGAGCTAACGGGCTAGGGGCTAAGCTAGGGGAGAAGTTCAATTTTTTTGTTTTTTCGATAATATTGGGTTGTTTCACATGAAATGTCCGATTTTATAATATTTGAAATACATAGAGGATTTTGCGAGTCTCTGTTGTTGAAAAAGCTCGATACATGGGTACCTCACGATCTCACTGAGCGACAGCAATTGAAACGTCTTGAGACCTGCGTTTCGTTGCTTGCTAGGCAAAAAACCGACCCTTTCCTTGAAAGAATAATAACTTGTGACGAAAAAATGGATTGCTTATGACAATCAGCGTCGGTCAGGGCAGTGGTTAGACATCGACGAAAGCCCAGGACGAATGCCAAAACCAAATTTGCACCCGAAAAAATTGATGGTTACAGTATGGTGGTCCATGGCTGGAATCATACATTATTCCTTTTTGCCTAGAGGTGAGACCATCTACAACCTACTGCAATGAAATTGGCCAAATGCACGAAAAAAATTATTGAAAAAAAACAACCTGGATTGGTAAATCGGAAGGGCCCTATACTCCTACACGACAACGCTAGACCCCACGTTTCAAAACTTCCCATGCATAAATTGAAAGAGCTGGGGTACGAAGTTCTTCCGCACCCACCATATTCTCCCGACTTGTCTCCAACAGATTATCACCTTTTCAGGAATTTAGACAACTTCTGCAGAGGAAAATTTTTTGCAAATGATGCTGAAATCAAAAGTGCGTTTTCAGATTTTGTTTCACTTCAAAGCTCAGAGTTTTTCAAATCCGGGATAAAAAAATTTGTCACGTTGGGAAAAATGTGTAGAAAAAGAAGGTAAATACTTCGAATAAAATTATATTGTTTTCATATTGTATTTTTACTAAAATCCCTATACCTTGAAAACGGACATTTCATGTGAAACAACCCAATATCTCGAAAACAGTGGACTCTAGGAAAATATGTTACAGATCAAAATTAAAGCATATTAAATTTCCTATAAAATTAATTATATACATATTCGTCGAAATTCCAACAGTTTTCGAGATATACGTAATTAAAAAACCGATAATTTTAGGAATAAACAAAATGTTTACCTCACTATTTGTTAGATACTTACTTCAAATACCAGAAATGTGCATATGAAATTAAAGCAAATTTAATACTCTACAATTTTGATTCGAGCATTTTTTCTGAGAAACGATTGTGGAAGGTTCTAGAAGGAAATTTTTGACAAAAGTGAGGTGGCATTTGTTTTTTTCCGCAAATCACCGATTTAAATAACGAATACATTGTAAACGGTTTGAACTAAGACAAATTTATATATTATTAATTTTATAGGAAATTTAATTAGCTTTTATGTTCATTTGTAACATATTTTTCTAGAGTCAACCGTTTTCGAGATATAATCGAATAAACAAAAAAATTGAACTTCTCCTCTCCCCCCCCCCACCGTTAGCTCACCCCCAGGGGCGGGGACTTTTAGTATGTTTACCTTCCAACTATTCCTAACGAAGCTATGAAGTCAAAAATGATCGGATATTCCATGCACTCTACGTCCCTCATTTCAGCACTTATTGACTGGACTACATGGTGTAACGAAATAAAGAGAACCACCCCCGTTGCTAAGCGACCTAGACTCGCCAAGGAGTATTTACTCGTTGCTAGGAGACTGGCAATAACAAGATGGAATATAATTAGCGTGGTTCTGTTTTTGTTTTGTGTAAAATTAACATAATCGGGGAATGGGGTTTACTTCGATGTCGCAGCGCATATTTAAATATTTTTATTAATTTAATTGAATAAAAGTAAGTTTTATTACCAATTTCATGTTCTATATAACACCGTACATTAGTAACGTCTCGTGTATAATGGCGATCCTGTACAGAATGGTTGAGTACCTTTCGTGGTTAGTGATCACAAATGAAAAAACAGCTTGTCCTTTTTTATAATACTTGCATTTCTCGTAGCGGCATCACCCGCTCTCATAAATGAATAACTTATATTATTTTAACTAATAATTGAACTTCATTTGTTTATCGATAAAAATCGTGTACTGAGGTATGGAATTTAGCATTATTTCTTCAATTATATTTTTACATATGGCAGTAATTTTATCCTGATTAAAACTGCATTGATTAGGAGTTTGAATAGTATGTAAGAGCATAATCAGGCATCCACTTTGGCAGAAATAATTTTATCGATCCATCTGGTTAGACTTTAATTTATAATCCTAAAAGTATATGACAACTTGGCAAACCTCGTTTCTGGCATTCAAAAACTATACATTTAAATGATTATCACTATAGTAAAATATATCATTCTAAACTTTTATCAAAAATTTCTAGCTCTATATAACACCGTACCTTTGTAACCTCTCTCGAATGGTGCTCCATTCGACCTATTAGTCGATTATCAAACTTCACTGCACCCCACATATTTAACGTTTTTTTATGGCAATATAATTAAAAAATCTTTAAGTTTTATTATTACTAAACCTTCCTGGATCTATAAAGATGTGATTGAAATTTGGTACAGATTGGTTCGGTAGTTTCCGTGGTTAGTGATCACAAACGAAAAATGGCTTGTCCTTTTATATAATAGTATAGATATATTTATCTGGTTTCAAATCAAAAACAGAACAACTGTAACAAATTATTTTGTTTGGTTACAACTGTACATAAAAAAAAAAAATTAACATAATTTGTAAAGGAGACATACCAGATCAGTTGCATATTGTGACAACACGTCTTTGCATATCATCACTGAACGTTTATTTCTCACCTAATTAGTATAGAAGAAAAATATTAATCTTTTTAGATCATTTTTTCATTTTATATCTGAGCTATATATATATTTTTTTTTAATAATTTTTTTGACAACTTTTTTCTAGAACCCATAAGTTTTAGCTTATACGTAAGCACCTGTTTTATCTTGCTCCGCTCAATGAGTAACCAAAAAAAATTAGTTCTGGCATCGCTATACCTTCAGCCAGCCAATGATTGTGTCAGGCCTCCCTATCCTTGCCAACTGTCTGAGAATTATTGCCACGTCCGATTCTCTCACGCACAAACACATTCTCACATTTCCACTTAGCCATTTAATCATCGCAAGATTTCAAATGTTTATCTCATACTGCCTAATTTAATTTATAATAATATTTATAAAACTAATTGTCCTAAAATATTCGGTTGTCCGGAATATAATGGAAATTTTCTTGTTTCAATGTAATTACATTATATGATTGCATACATCCATATAATTAGAGAGCGTCACGTTGGAGAGGAAGAAGATAGTGAAAGAAAAGTGTTTTAAAATGTTCAGAGGGAAGAAGGATTGCGAATATATACAATATGTTTACAATATCATGTGAAGAACTATTCACAAGTAGCACTTCAATAGTTCTACATTAGAAGATCTCTTGGCCATCTTCTTTTCAGAAGCCTCTAGGATTAGCTGGAATTGAGTGTGAGGCAAGTTGGAAGACTAGTGGATTTGAGTGGTTATGGAGTCTATTACGAAAGTATTATAGGTATCTAGTTTGGCCCAAATCAGCAATTGTAGTGCACTAAAATCTTTACAGATAGGTTTATTTGTGAAATAATATGCAGCATTGAGGATTTTATGAAGGCTTTATGAAGGATCGGATACGAGAAGAATTAGAAGGGGATCACTTTTTAAACATTAAAGAAATGATTGATCAAAAAGTCGATAAAAATCGGAAATGATCATTAGTAAGGATTAAAAATTCTATTCAGAGGAGCCATTGGCAGAAAAGTATTGAAATATTTCAAATAATGTAAAATTATTGAAAGGTTTCAAATAATTTAATAATTTCAAAACAACTTTATTCAAAATAAAATAGTACATTGATACATATATTATTAAAATATAATGTATCTAGACAGAGTTTTAGAAAATATCATCCTTTGGATGTTTTAATGTGATTGGGTGTTAGTTAAAAACATAGTGTTACAATTAAATAGCGACATTCAATGGCGATGTTACACTGAGATTAAGGTTAAAATAATTAATTGTATAGATTTATTTTACAAATATTAATCCGTATTTCACAGAAAAAATAACAGTATTTTTGTAGCAGATTTTATTAAAAAGTGCTTAAATCGATTTCCAGAAATAATAATGCATAGTAAAATTGACCCTAACATTCTGTATAAATAGTTACAAGGAAAATAATTGACGAAAAGCTAATATGTCTTCCATGTAGCAGATTATTTGTAATAATTAAAATTTTAAAAAATTCATTAAAATTTTAATATTTCCTCTTTACATTGTTAATATGTTTTGATTTACCGCCGTGGTTATAAATATTGTGGACCTCATAGTTGGGAAGGCGCTTCGATACTAAACAGGTGTTGCGGGTTCGCTTCAAGAGCCAGAGCTACCACATGGGAATGGCAACTAAATTTTTTTTGTGTGTGTGTGTGTGTGTGTGTGTGTGTGTGTGTGTGTGTGTGTGTGTAATAGATCGTCTGATAATGATATGATTTGTTTAAAAATGCAAATCTCTTTTAAATAGAATAGAAAACAAAATTAATTATATTTATATTATTAATTATACCTATTTCTCCCTGACTAGGAAAAACAATGGATCATGTGTGTATATCTATAATCTACTGCTTTTCCCCATTTACATTTTAGAAGTTAAAGGGTCAAATTAGTTCAATTATTAATTTAATTAAATTAACAATTAAGCGTTAAATATACTAATATACATATATAAAGAGAAGAATGAGAAAATAAAATCAATCTATACTAATTAATTAAAAATAAATTCCTATATTAGGATGTTTAACGCAGTACAAAATGTTTTTAAAAAGTAAAAATAATTTTACCTTTTTATTTTTACTTTTTAAAAACAACGACTCTACCAAATTCGACAAACCCGCACAGCACGGACACATCGGTTGCGCTACTTTACTTCAGGTTTCGCATTTATCGATACCTATTTCATTTAAACTTCTAATTCAGTTATTCAATATGGATTTAATTTGTTTTTTGTGTTATAATAATATTTTCTTAATTCATCTTCTCAAATGTTATAAAGTGCAACAGAACTTGACAAGATGAGTTTCAACATGAGTTTTATGTTTTATAAATTAATGTTTTCTTATTTCCAAAGAGGAACACCACGTCTAAGAAGAAATCTTTAATACGTGCCAACGTTTGACCTGCCTTGCAGGTCTTCTTCAGGGCTATAATGAACAAAATACTAGATGTGACAAAAATAACAGACCGGTAAACAGATGACAAATGTAATACAGAATGGCTTGGATAAAAAACAATATACAAAAAAACGCATAGAAATGATCAGATACATAAATCACTAATAATACAAAGCAGCAATGAAAGAATAAGGACAAGACAAGAATGATAAGGGGAAAAAAAAATAAATAAAAAAATAAAAAATAATAATATTAGTCAACTATACTCTTATCATTTTCTTATTTCCATTTCCCTAATGTTAGAAAGAGTAAAAGAAATTTCTTTATTTTCAGCTTGGTTTTAATGTTTGTAAATGAACAGTTACTGTAGGGAATGTAGGAGAATGGCCTATCTCATAGAAAAGTAGCGACGAAAATATCGAAGTAAATAATATAATAACAATCGAAAAAAAACTCTTTTCAGGTCAAGAATACATATTTAAAAACATTTATATCCTTTTTTTTTTTTTTAATATATACATATGTTTTCATTTTAATTGGTCTAATATTAAAGAAATTAGTAAAAACAAATAATTTACTTTCATTTATTACAATATTCTTCTTTTTTAAACTCATTTATTATTTTTGAATGAGGCAAAAATAATCCATCGAATTATGATGTACTGTAGTATACTGTGCTATAAAAAGGGTTAAATGTGACAGAGTTTAATAAAAAATTGTCAAAATAAAATTGAAAAAAAAAAGAAAGAAAAAGGTTTGGCGTTATAGAACCACAACTCCACCTAATTTGTCAAACCCGCACAGCACGGACGTATCGATTGCACTGTTTCACTTCGAGTTTCACATTCATCGATAGCTCTTCCTATAACCTGACCTTTAAATGACCATTTATATAGTTTCAAAATGGATTGAATTGTTTATTCTGTTTTAATAATATTTTCTTATTTTCTCTTTTCAAATGTAAGAAGGTGTAACAGAAATTAACATGGTGTTTATGATGTATATATTGATTGTATGACTTTTTTTTAAATTTTTATTTTATTTCCAATCCATCCTTCAAAAAAATCCTCAATGCTCCTTACTTGGTCACCAATAAACGTATCTATAAAGCTTAATGTTCCTGATTTAGTCCAAACTAGTAAGCTCCATAACTCAAACCCACTAGTTCCTCGACTCGCTTTCCACTCTATTCCCAATAATCTTTTGAGGCGTCTGAAAAGAAGATAACCTAGAGACCTTCTAGTGTAGAATTTTTATTGAAGTGCCACTGATGAGTATTTCTTTTCAAGTTTTGACATGTTTTTGTGATCGTCATCAACACATTTATTTGATGTATATATTTTATACAATTGTAAATTGCAATACATTGATATTAAAAAAAACATATTATTATTATGCATGAATGGATAAAAATAGTCATATTTATTCAATAAAATCTTAGATGGGAGCAGCAAAGTCGTGCTTAGATAATAGAAAAAAAAATCTCAATAAAAACAAAATATTTTTTTTTTTTTTTTTTTTTTTTTTAAATAAACTTACTATTCTTTATTTTCATACTCTTTTTCTTCCCTAATCTTTTTTAATACTCGCTCCTTTTTTTTCATTCCCTTTTTGTTTGTTTTTTTTTCTGGCCCTGATGAAGACTTGCATTGTAAGCCGAAACGGCTACATACACCTTTCAAAAGAAAAAAAAGAAAAGAAAACATAGCAATTAATTTCGTTTACAATTAAGCAAACTACACCGCCATTTTGTTTAATAGTCTAGTGATTCTAATGACGACATAGACAATGAATTAAATTTCAGTTAAAAAATTATTTTAAAAAACTCGAAGCTAGAACACAGGAATAAAAAGCCAGGCGTCGTGTCCTTGAAGCCGCTCGAGCCCAGCCCAACAGCTCCGCAACGCCACCGAGGCATCCGATCCAAGAAACCACCAAGAACTAGAGGGTAAATAACAAAATGGTGACGAGAAAGGGGTTGGCCGCACCCCCTGGGAAAGGGGTTGACAGGTGGCCTTCTACCTGGATGGGCGTGGCCGGCGGCGTCCAATCCGGTGGAAGGAGTTACGTCAGAGGCAGCCAATGGGAAGCCAGCTCTGTGACATCAGTGTCTATATTTAGCCCAGGCCCTCGCTGCCCCCTCCACCTCGCCTCTCTGCGGCCCGCCAGTCCGCTTCAGGGTGTCGGTGGGGTCTGTGTCGCTGTGTTCGGTGTGCGTTCGTAGCTCTGTTTGTGTCTCTGCTCTCCTCTTCGTGTATTTCTTAGGTGAGTACATAATAAATATATCTTATATATCCCTCCATCACTAAATGCTTCATCTGAAATATTATTAAAATCGATTATGATTCGCGGTCTTTGAGGTACCAAAACCTATATTAAATTCAGAAAAAAAAAAAAAAAACACTATCATTTAGAATCGACTTTAAATATATCGATTAAATCTAAAATTTTAATATCCCATATTTTACTTCTCAAGTACTATAAATTCTTTTGAATAATCTGGAACATCTATCCACTTAATAGATTAGATACAGAAGATAATAAACAGCAATTATCTTATCTAATCGATTTCATTTTAATTGTATGTTTTTAAAATCGAATAGACATATTAATCATGTTAATTTAGTTGATATATCACATATTTGAAGTCCATTTTAAAATATTTGAAAATAATTAAAAATATGGCATTTTATTTATTTTAAACATTAATGAGTGTTTTGTTCGTTCTTTAGATGTTCTTTTGTTAGCAGTAATTTGAAAAAAAAAAAAAAATTAATTAAAAAAATAAATACACACGATATTAACAAAATCTACATTTATGTATTGAATGGGAAAGAATTATCTTTAAATTTACTTAAACTATTCAGGCATCGTATCGTTATAATTAAACAGCGGCCATATGCCTTCTAAATCGGTTTAGCTATTATAAAAATAAAGACTTGAAGGTGTTTTTGTTTTAGGAATCGTTTCCGGCCACCAACGCTCTCCCACGCCTTTATGCAAAAGCTTTTTTTTTCCAACGCGTTTCGTTAATTGCTTTGGGACAGCACCATTCAGTCTAGCATCGCCCGCCCGCAGCGCCATCTGTAACCCACGTCCTCTCTCGGATAGGTTTTTTTATTAATAAATTAAATTATTTATTTTATTATAATTATTTTGGTTATTCACTTTATTTAAAAGCGTTCTAGTAATGTACAATAGTATCAAGACTTTCACTAACCTTGACTATTGCAACTATTCCTATATTCTATTCCAAAATGTTTACATTTCCCAAGGTCTTTGAAACAATCTAGTTCCTTTTACAATACTCTGAACATGTGTTCGTTGTATTGTTTTCTTTTAACTGTTATTGTAATATAACGTTATTAAATAACATGTATTGTTTAGTTTTCAATTTTACTTAAACCCATAATTTTATCGCTTAAGGTAGGCAAGATGGTAAAACCATGGATTCGCCACTTCCATTAAAATTTTTTTTCTAAGACTAGTTCCGAATGCTTATTATCAGTTCTAAAAACCTACAAGAATCAGCACTTAAATGTGAAGATTATACATAATAATTTAAAAAATATTAGTATTAGTATGACAAAAGAGTTGGATATGTATGAGGAGGTAACTTTCAAAACGTGTTTTGTCTGGTATCACTAGATTTGTTTTTCAGAACCCAACAATATGTGATGAGTATTAGCCACCTAAACAAGCTTTTTCCCATCCAAAATGAGTGCACAAAATCAGGGTTTTAAACAAAGAGTGTTTTGTCCATAGCCTGTTTTTAGTTCAAACTATGCTTTGTCCACTAAGCCAATGGGAACGCTGCATTATTGACAATAATCTCTTATACTGGTACAAGGTTGTACTTTTTGACTCTCCAAGCGTTGAAAATGTGGAAGAGGATGAAACTTGTGACTGTTTAGAAAATGAAAGATGTGAACTCCATATTAAAAAAACTAGTGACTGTTAAGAAAATGAAAATATTCCCCGAAAGTTATGAGTGTCATTAACATTTTATATACTTTTGAGCAAACTGACTTCTGTAAAATAAAACATAGCGACTTCAAACAGTTTTGTTTTGTCCCTTCGTTGTTTCATCAAACCGTGTTTTGTCCATATTTAAAATTAAAAATGCTAATTTTAGTAGTAATGAATATTTCTGATCCTTGTTGTAGTGTGTTTTTTTAGATGCTATAAGTTTAATCAGGAATTCTTCTGAAGGGTAATTACATCATACATAATATACGTTTTTTTTATTGCTGAAAAGTGGGATTACTGTGACAAAACACATTTTGAATGTTACCTCCTCATATATATTTTACGGTATCGAAAATTTTTACTGTCGACTAAAAACTAAAAACTATATTTTTTCGTTACTCCTTAATAGATAAAAGGTTTTGGATTAATTGAATTAGGTTATTTGTTGTTTTCCATTTGTTTAAAATCAATGTTGCCCCATATATATAGAGTTGTACGGACCAAACATTTATGTATAATGATTGTTAAACGCAGAAACAAGCAGTTGCTTGAAGCAGTTAATCCAGCCTGTTTTATATTATTTACTTTTATTTTATTTTTTTTTTTAAGTAAGTGGTCTGATAACTTAAAGTGCTTTTCAGATGTAACACTTAGATAACCTATTAGCTCTTAAAAATAATTCTAACCATTATTTATTTTTCAAATTGTTTAGGTTTATTTCAGTTTAAATGGCATATTCACATAAAATAAACAGTGAACCCAATCAACTAATTATTTTCTAAACAATAATAATCGATAGATTAAATTATGATAGATCGAAATGCTAAGAATCGCAATGAAAATAATTTACTAAATTTTGTTTGAGATTAGCATAAGTAGAAATAGGGTGCTTAGAAAAATGTTTGAATTTTACAAACAAGTAAACCAATGTAAGAATGAATGCTTTTAAGTGGGTTTGTAGGTTAGGATGAGTTGAGTTGATAAAAGATTTTCAATGAAAACAAAATACTAAAGAAATATTTTTGAAATATAATACCAAAAAATACGTTTTAGTTTATATTTGTGTATGTAACTATTGTAATAATCAGAGAATTTCGCTTTCTGAACTTAACACATTTCAATACAGTTTCTGCAGAGTATTTTTATATATTAAAGTATAAAATAATTCCACATATAAACAGCTTGTATATACAATAATGAGACGATTAGATATTTATTTGGAAGTGTTTAAATAGGTTAGGGATGGCCAAACCACAATAAGAACGCTACAGCTGATTCTTAATATAAATATTTTTCTGTTGTTATTCTTAAATTTTATTTATTTTTTTATTTGTATACTTTTTTTTTATCCGTAAATACGGGTGCGTATTTAACAAAATCGATGGATTATTTGAAAACAAGAAATACCTTAGCCATTTTCTTTTTAACCTTTCTTGATAGCAAAAGGGAGTTTGCAACGGATTTTAGGCGTGGTTTATGTTTATTGTGAATTGAAGAATGAATTTTTTTTTCGATTAGTTGATCATTTTTCGAAGAATTAGAGATTTAAGTTTTTTTATTTTATTTATGATTACTTGTTTTTTTTTTTTTGTTTTTTTTATAACCCTAAAATTCTGCTCAGCATGTACTGATATATTTCCCTATTGCGTTACAGATTTGTCTTATGTTTTTTGTAAAAATAAGTGAAGATCTGTAGTCCAGAACACTAAAAAGTTGATAGAACCATTTTTCTAATCCAATCTCAATTTTTCTAAACCAATCTCACCAATCCGAACTAATTGTTGCTAAATGTCCGGATTAGCAAAAGTTCGGATTATAGAGGTTAAGGAAAATTAAACTAAAAATTATAATAAACGTTGCTAAGGTATGTAATATGTTTATATTTATGAAATGAGTTTAAGAACAAAGTCTCAGACTTCGACTGAATATTTTTGAATATATTCGGGCCCATTTGAATATATTTTTTTTTTGTTGTTAACCTATAATTAATAAATAATAATAATACTAGTATATATTTTATTTATTTATTTGAAAACAGCGAATAAAATAGATTAAAAAAAAAAAAAAAATCATGTGTAGGGTAACCAGACAGTTATTGACACCCTTAAGGAAATATTTGGAAATATTCATACTAAAATTATACAAAGAAGTTAAAATTTGCTGCAATTTTTCCTTCCTTACTATATTATAAGCTAAGCAAAAAATTTTACACCAAACATTATTCCTGGAACGTATTTTACAAGATAGAGACAAAAAAAAGGTAAAATCAGTTTTTGACACTCTATGGATATCTTTTAATATACAGACATAATTGAAAGTACTTTTACACAGTTGAGTTGTAAGATTTCAAATGAGTTTTGAAATAAAAATGATATTGTATTTTTTGGCTAAATATTTTTTTTTTTTTTTTTTTTTTTATAATTTTTAAGATAGGGTGTCAATAACTGTCTGGTTTACCCTAAATGTGTAAAATAAAAAAAAAAAAATAAAAGTTCTGCTTACTCGCTGCTTCGGATTAATGTAGTGTTCGGTTTACTGATGTTCGGATTAGCGAAAATCTCTGTATTTTATTTTTATTTTTTTATGTTTATTCCAGGCAGGTCATTTGTTCAAATTTTCCTTATATAAAGCAAAATTGAAACCTTCCAGGGCATGTTAATTTCTTGTTAGAGAATTGACGGAAATATAACAATCTTCCCTGTTACTTGGAAATCCATTACGCCGACTTAAGCTGATTTGGCCCTAAGATCTCATTTGTAATAAAATATTATTTCTATTTTTTTAAATTTAATTTATATTTTGTTTTTACTTCGCTAAGTCAATAAACAATTATAATTTAATAAAAGATACTTAAACAAACACATTCACACATTAATCATTCACGAAATGCAAATAGTATCCATTGTAGTGAATTACGTTAAATTAATATTTAAAAATTAAACAAATGAATGTGTTCTGCTAATTGTTATGCTATCTACATTTTTTTCAGGTTAAACACTGTTTTCTGAATATTACATTGATATAATTATTAATAATTAAAAAATATACACACGATTTATCTTAATAATTATTATTAAATTATATTATGATAAATTATTCCTTAACATAATTAATTTATTTTAATGAAAATATTATATAATTAAATTATATTATATTATGTACTCTATTATTAATAATAATATTAACAATTTTGCTTATGAATTATCTATACCGATCTTTGAAAGTGAATTTTTTCTTTTGGTTTTTAGCTGCTTTGAAAACAATCTGCAATGTTTTTGGTTAGTAATAGATCATACTGTCCTAATCAAAATCTTTGTTTTTAATTGATGCTATATATATATATATTTTAATAACAATTTATTGAAATTTACAACTGTAAAAAATTTATACATCAAGTAAATGTGCTGTTGAGTATTACAATAACATGACAAATCTTGAAAAGAACTACTCATCAGTAGCACTTAAATAAAAATTCTACACTAGAAGGTCTCAGGGTCATCTTTTCAGACGCCTCGGAGGATTATCAGGAATGGTGCGGGAAGCAAGTTTTGATTCTCATTTTTTGACACCATTCTTGAAGGGTTGGGATATGGGATTGGAGTGTTTAGGAGGCAATGAAGGGATCATTGTTTACTGATAACACACATGTGTCATCTGCGTAAGTGGTGAGGACAGTGGTAGGATGAGTTGGAAAGTCAGGTTGTTATTTATTAAAATTATTATTGATGTATTTATTGATTGTGGCAATAATTAAGATTTATTTAGTTATGTTAGGTGTATTATTTAGTTAAGGTGTGTAGTAATATAATTGAACACAATTGGAATATAATTTTAATTTTTTGTGCCAACGTTTCGACTTACAATGCAAGCCTTTATCAGGGCTAGGAGAAAAAATAAACAAAAAGATATGACCTCAAATGAGGTAAAGAAAATCCATTAACTCCCTCTTTTTCTATATTCTTTTGTTCTAATGGAAGCCTCCTGCATTATAAGCCATAACAATAAATTAAAATTTATGTTTTAATTGTGTTTCAATTCTATGAATGCACAGTCTAACTACCTACATCTTTAAATTAAAAGTATTATTTTCATAATTAAAATTAAAGAGGTAAATACTAAAACGGTCCAACTCATCTCTTGTCCAATCTTTCGAAAAATCATCAAGCTACTTTTTATTTTCAAATAAACACACATCCAATTCATCTCTTATCCAATCCTTACAATCAAAATCCTTCGAAAAATCCTAAATGCTCCTTATTTTGTCACCAAAAAGCTTATCCATAAAGACCTTAATGTTCCATATGTTGCTGAGTTAGCCCTAACCAGATACTTATCCTTTCATAGTAAGCTCCGTAAACACTCAAATCCATTAGTTTCAAACGAGGCTTCTGAAAAGAAGATGGCCTAGAGATCTTCTAGTGTAGAATTTTATTGAAGTGCTACTGATGAGTAGTTCTCTTCAAGTTTTTACATGTCATCGTAATCAGCTCATTTACTTGATGTACATATTTGTATAGTTGTAAATTTCAATAAATTGATATATATAAAAAAAAATTATAATGCCGACGTTTTGACTCTCAATATTTATAATTCTTTAAAATAATTCTAACAATCTAAACTTAATGGTCTCGATAGCCTAAAATGCCAGTACCGCGCTGCACACAAGCTCTTCAGGTTCGAGGAAGTAGATCCAGCAAGGAGCCGAATCGGCTGTATCACTTCGATATCAACAAAGTAATTATTGTGTCCTGGCTATCCAACAAAATAGGTAACACTATCTTCGAACAACAATTCTTTGTTTTTATTTTTATTATTTAATTGATTTTCTTAATTAAATTAAATAAAGATAGATATACTTTGTAGATTTTAATTTCGATCCCGTATAACTTGTATACATAGTAAAATATTAAGAAGAAAGAAGAAGAAAATGAACTTTATTCTGGGACTACTTGTCCCCTAGGAATAACATATTACTACAGTACATAGGACAACCATCTGGCTTTGATAATTAATTATAATAAATAATAATAATAGATAATAATAAAAATTGATTAATATATAATAAAATTATGAAAGACTAAAACGACAAGAAGCTGCCCCTCGTTACAGACTACTTTAACATTTACTAGACAAACGTTCAAAGCTCCTAATTAATTACAAAAGACTAATATACATGACTGATCAGACCTATACGGACGCACGGAGTTGAGCTTTGGGGCTTCGCTAAACCATCCAATTCATCTCGTATCTAATCCTTACTATCCATAATCCTTCGAAAAATCCTCAATGCACCTTACTTTACTCACCCAATAAACTTATCCATAATGATCTTAATGTTCCATATGTTGCTGATTTAGCCCAAACCAGATACCTATCCTAACCACTCTAATCCCCTAATTTCTCAACTTGCTTCCCACACCATTCCTGATGATCCTCCGAGGCGTCTGAAAAGAAGATGGCCCAGAGACATTTTAGTGTAGAATTTTTATTAAAGTACTACTGATGAGTAGTTCTTTTCAAGTTCTGTTACGTTATTGTAATACTTAACAGCACATTTACTAGATGTATAAATTTTTTACAGTTGTAAATTTCAATAAATTGTTATTTAAAAAAATATATATATATATCTTGAAAACAGTGTACTCTAAAAAAAAATTGTTTCAAATAAAAATTAAAGCTTATTAAATTTCCTATAAAATTGTTTATATTTATGTGTGTCTAACTCCAACCGTTTTCGAGATATACTTTATTGAAAATCTATAATTTTCGCTAACAAATAAAATTTTACTTTACTTTTTGTCAAACATTTGCTTCCAGTGTCTTCCGCGATCGTTTCTAAGAAAAAATGTCATAATCAAAGTTGCACAGTATTAAATTAACTTTTAATTTCATGTATACGTTTCTGGCACTTGTAGCAAATGTTTAACAAAAAGTGAGGTATAATGTTTTTTGTTTTCGAAAACTATCGAGTTTTAATTACGTATATCTCAAAAACTGTTAAAAGTTCGACAAATATGTATATAAACAATTTTATATGAAATTTAATTAGCTTTAATTTTTATCTGTAACATATTTTCTTAGAGTCCACCGTTGAGATATAATCGAAAAACCTAAAAATGGAACCTTCTCCCCTTTCCCTGATTGTTAGCTCCCCTCAGGGGCGGGGACTTTTAGTATGCTCATCTTCTAACGAAGCCCTGAGGTAAAAAAAAAAAAAAAAAAAGAATCGCATAATTCAGGCACTTAACAGCCATCATTTCAGCCCTCATTGACCAGACTATCTGCAGGTAAGGTTGCCTGAGGTAAAAAATGAAAAAATAATCGCATATTTCATGCACTCTACAATATGTATAGTGATTGGTCAAGAGTTAATTTTAAATTTAATTTAATTTATTTTAATAATTCCTGCTCATATTCAATATAAAAAAAAAATAAACATGTAGCTGTTTTTTATCAGTTAAATATCCCCACCATTTTATTTATAATATATATTTTATTATGAGCCCGTATCAATACATAATATCAATTGAACTAATTTAAAACTTCTTTCACAAAACGCCATTTTTGTCCTTTTTCAAACGTCTGTGTGGTTGGGTAAGTATTAATATTAATAATAAGCAAGTACTAAATATTAAAAAAAAAATTTAAAATTAGATTCAAGGAAATGCACTTAAGAGAATAAAAACAGTGTTTTCCTTAAAATAACAGCTGTTATCCAATTATGCTAATTTTGTTGCAACTAACAACTGACTGCTAATATTTGACTCTAGTGTTGCAATCTTCTTTAACTATTGCATCGTCTGGATATATATATATATATATATATATATATATATATATATATATATATATATATATATATATATATATATATAAACATGCATACTATTATATAAAAGGACAAGCCATTTTTCGTTTGTGATCACTAACAACGAAAACTACTCAACCAATACTTACAAAATTTTAACCACAACATATATATAGTTTCGTAAAGGTTTAGCAATAATAAAATCTAATGATTTATAATTAATTTGTTATCAAAGAAGAGGTAATATTTGAATAGCAGTAAAGTTTAAATAACGACCGACATGCACAATTGTAAATCTACTGAACCCATCATAAACCAAATTTACTACATGAACTACATCGTGTATTGATAGTTCTGGGAAGGCTTAGCAATTGTACAATTTGCAGTAATAAAAGTAATAAATAATTGTTAAGTAGCCGAAACGCCGTTAGCGGCACTGTCAGATACTTTTATGGTTAGAAAAAAAAATTAAAATCCAACCAGATTAAACCAATAAAATTATTTCTACCAAATACAAATCCTTACTTAATTAAAATGGTAAAAATATGATTTATGGGTCTATAGTTGTAAGCATTGATAATGCAGTCCATTATCCGCAAGAGTTCCTCAATATTCTCTGTCCATCTGGATTACAAACTCATATATTAAAATTAAAAAATTAATTTTTAATTAGGCTTTTATGTAATTTTCAAACACCTAATCAATACAATTTTACCCAGGTTAAAAATTATTACTATCCGTGAAAATGTCATTGGATAAATAATGCTGAATTGCTTACTTCAATACATTTTTTTTATCGATATACAAATTAACCTTCATTTATTAGTTAAAATTATCCAAGCTATATATGTGTATATATTTCTTGACTGTTACTATTAGATGTATAATATGATTTATGAGGTTCAGTCAATAAATAAAAACAACTATTTTGGGGACTGGGAAAATCTTTGGAAATTCCCATCCCTAACCTTTTTTTTAAAAAAAATCCCCAGTTCAGTTGTATATTAGAAATGTTATATTTAGTAGTAGATATCAGTAGCATATCCACTAGTAACATTGTAAGTAGTTTTATACTCCTCCATATTTTGTAATTATATGTACTATATATTCTAACGCACGTTTTTATATATTTATATTTCAGCTAACTTTATGTTTTGAAATAACCTGTGAAACTTACATAATTTTATTGTAACACATTTTTCACTGTAGGGCATGGTTATGAGAACAGTATAATCACCAAAATTGTTGTTTTATTTATTGACTGAATCTCATGAACCTTATTGAACATATATATATATGACTTGACATAGAGTGAATTTGAAGAAAATTAAAATGTAGACCACTTTTTGATTTAAAAAACTTGGTAAGGTTGGTTATTTAAAAATAATTAAAAATTGAATTAATTAAAATAATAATGAGCATCTTAATAAGTTTCAATGGATCAAATAAAGTAAAATACCTATTTTCTGTACAATGGTTTTTATATGGTTTCATGTAAGTTATATGGTTTTTATGGTTTTATATGAGATATATATATATATATTATTATCACACCGCAAAATTATAGACGTATACTAAGCACCGACTACAAGCTGACCAAATACTTTCAGAACACGGACAAACCAAACAATACTTGAAACGCTTCAACATACTAAACAATGACAGGTGTCCTCACGATGGACAGGTTCATAATTTCCGACATTTAATATATGACTGTAAAGGACTTGACAACATTAGGGCAGGTCTGATACAGAACATTATACTAAAACACGGAAATTGGCCAGAAACAGAACAGAGACTTATGACCGAATTTAAATCTGATTTTGTAAAATTTATTAAACAAATAGACTTTAACAAATTGACTGATGAATGTAGGAAGGCAGTATAATGATGCTTTAGTAGGCAGAATCTTGTTGTGCTTTAGTTTTATTTTTATTATTTATTTTTTTTATTTATTTATTTTTATTATTTTATTTTTATTATTTATGGAACTATTATTTTGTAGAAAATTGTATTAACGTTACTTTCTTTAGGTTTTTTATTATTTAATTGTTTCTTTTTGTTTTTTGTTTTATTTTGTTTATCTGATTGTACACAAGAGACAATAAGATCAAATTGAATTAATAAAAATGTAAACCAATGAACTTGGTAATACGTGTAGTATGCCTAAAAACAGGCATGGCGCATGTAAATACGCTAAATAAATTCTCCTCTTATGGGGTTACCATAAGAGGAAAAGAGAATATATATATATAATAGAATAGAAAATAAACTTTATTCTGGGACGATGTCCCCTAAGAATAATATAATGTACATAAATAAATACAATGAGTCTAGCTTTCATAAGATGAAATAAAATAAATTAACACTCTGGTTAACTATTTACAATTTTACAAATAAAGAACAAAAATAGAAATAAAAATTACAAAATCCAATAATTGCAGGAGAAAAAGAATAAAAACCTATTTACATCTACTGAATGCACTTCTTTTTTTTTTTAGTGAAGTTTTGCTAGTCAGTATCATTCTGGAGGGAAAGGAGGTATTGAAAGAGAAGGGATTTAAATGTGGACAGAGATGGAGCATTACGGATATTACAGGGTAGTGAATTCCACAAGGAAGTAGCACGGGAAATAAAGGAGTGGTCAAATGATGTACTCTTATGGGAAGAAGTATACAGGTCAGAGGAGCGAGATCTTGTAGTGCGGGAGGAGACCGAGGATCTGAACTGGAAGATGTTATAGATGTAGGAGGGATTCCGAGAATTGATGGTTTGGTAGAGGAAGGAGGCTAGGAAGTAATTTATGCGGGATGAAGGATAAAGCCATTTTAACTCTGTATATAGATGTGATGTGTGGGAGGCTTTTGGAACCCTAAAGATAAACCTAATGAAACAGTTCATTAGTCTCCTTAGTTTACTCTCGAGTTCCGCCGTCAAGCCACCATATGCAACACAGCTGTAGTCAAAATGGGGTAGGATAAGGGAAGAAACCAAGAGTTGACGAGTAGGTTTCGGAAGGGAGTCCTGGGAAGAATGGAATAGCTTAAGGATGGATATAACCCGTCTAGAAATTTGGGAGATATGAGGTTTCCATGAAAGGGTTTGGTCAAAGGTAATACCAAGGTTTTTGACTGTGGGGTGGAATTGAATAGGTTGGGAGTTCATTGACAGTATCGGGAGATGGGGAAGGGATCTCAGATGGGTATTAGAACCTATGATAATAGCCTGCGTTTTTTCTACATTTAATTTTAATTTGTTGTCAGAGGCCCACTTGCAAATGCTATTAAGGTCTTCTTGGATAAGGGAGAATGATTTAATTAAATCAGAGGGATGGAAGGATAGATATATCTGGACTAGACATAGAGTGAATTTGAATAAAATTAAAATGTAGACCAATTCTTTTATTTAAAAATCTTGGTAAGGTTGGTTATTTAAAAATGATTTAAAATTGAATTAATTATAATAATAATGAATAAACAATATCTCAATAAGTTTCAATGAATCAAATGTAGTAAAATACGTATTTTCTGTACAAGGGTTATAATATTGTTTCCTTTGAGTTTTTGATTCTTTAGTTTCCTTTGTGACTTTAAATTTATAGAAGATAACTTGGAAACCTAGCGTACTGTCGTTTCACGAGACTATTAAACCCTGCGGCCAATTTACTATTTTTAAACGATTCACTTTAGAAAAAATAAATAAAAAAAAAGTATTGAGTTTAATAGCTACGAAGGATATTGGTTGCCATTAATGCACCTAATGAACTGGTGACGGCCTTGGCTCTCATCCTTGCCTCGTCTCCGTTTCCTTGTTTTGTTACTTCTATTTTCTTTCTATTTTTTTATTTTTATTTTTTTTTTTATTTTACGCACAGAATAGTTTTGAGATTTGTTCATTTTAATTATAGATGCTTAAACATTTTACGGAATTGTATTTATTCATTCTTTTAACACAATCACAACGCAGCATAAGCATAAGGTCTTTTGCTTGTAACTGATCATTGCAGTTAATTTCATTTTAATTAAGATATGTATATATATATATATATATATATATATATATATATATATATATATATATATATATATATATATATATATATATCGTCCCCTTGGAGGTAAAATTCACTATATAACTACTTAAGAAATCGTGAATGAGCATATTCCCATTTTTTTTTTTTTTTTTTTTTTCTTTCTGGAAACAATTTGATTTTGTTACTGCTGCAAAGCAGACGATATATATAATAACGTAAACAAATATAACAAATAAGCAGAACCTATATTTCAATTCATTCATTACTAATTTTACATTAATGTTTCTTATTTTTTTTTTCTTTCTTTTTTTTTTTACATTGACACAAAAATTGTATTTAAATCAGATAGATCATTTCAATATTTTTATTTTATAAACGTTCTCAATGTAACATAATTATTAAAAATTAAATTTAATATTTTTTTTTGTTTGAATCTATATATATATATATATATATATATTTTGATATATTGAAGTGAATCAGACTTAGGTCAAACAGTGGATAATCATATTCCACGACGAACAATCTGCAAAAAAAAAAAAAAAAAAAAAAAAAAAAAAAAAAAAATGGTTTAAACGATTTTTATCTAAAAAAAATTATTTTTATTTTAATTACTATTTATTGATATTTACAACTATATACATTTTATAAAAAAAGTAAATTTGAGGAAAACGATTACAATGGCATGCCAATAACATGTAAAGAACTACTCACTAGTAGCACTATTTAAAATAGAAGGTCCCATGGCCATTTTCCTTTCAGAAGCCTCGGAGGATTATCGGGAATAGAGTGTGAAGTTAAGAGACTAATGGATTCGAATAGGTATAGAGTTTACTATGAAAGGATAGGTATCTGGTTTGGGCCAGATCAACAACGTATGGAACATTAAGATCTTTATGGATAAGTTTGTTTGTGACATAATAAGCAGCATTGACGATTTTACGAAGGATTTCGGATTGTAAGGATTGGATTCGAGAAGAATTGGAAGGTTTAGTGGAGCCACAAAGCTCAACTTTGTTTGTCCAAATAGCTCTAATCACAGACATGTAAATAAGTCTTTTGTAATAAATTGGGAGCTTTGATCGTTTGTGTAGTAAATGTTGAAGTAGTCGGAAACGACGAGGAGTTTCTTTTCTTTTAAATATGGTATGTATAATTTAATTTAATTTTTTTTTTTTACAAACATTAATTGTACATATTGTAACGTGTATCGGCGAGAACAGCCGTTTCGATGCGACCGTGGACTCGCCTAGCTTGTCATTTGTTACAAAAATCACATGTGATATATTAAAAGGTCAGTAGTTTTAAAAATTCGAATGGTTCGTAAAGTTGTGCTGTATTTGTAGTTAAATTGTAGTTCTGATTATTTCTTTATTATTCAATCTGTTGGTTAAAAAAACCTCATATTTATTGAAATATTATATGAATTTAATATAAATTCATATATTAAAACCTATACGTTGAATTTCCTTAAGTTGTATAAATAAATAAAAAAACGACTTCAGCTGTAGTCAAGTCGACCTTTAAAGTTTCTACGTGTGTTCTCACATATTCTCCTCATGTCGTCTCGAAAATCGATTTTGCTGAGAAGAAATCGATCCATGCAGATTGTTAATTTCAGTTATTTTCCTTCTCCTCCTCAGATCTAATTGGTATTCTGCAGCCTTAGGAGGTGTTAGTTCCTTCATGACCCCTTTGGTATTTAAATTGTCTTCAAAACTGTCGGCTCTGAGTCTGCATGCAGTCCTATATCCATACATTGAGAGTCTGGAAGGTGAAATCATCTTCTTTTTGCGTCGATTGACATTTTCGCCATTGATTTTCGTAAGAATAAATTCCTATTGGAACAGACTCTTTATGTAAACCTTTTAAGAAATGTAGATGTTTGTCCTCCTATTTCTCAGTTTTATTGTATTCGATTTCTACTGCTTAAGTATATAATTTCAACCGAAAATTCATACCTGCGGTAAAAACCTATGGTGCTATAGAATCTATGTTCCAAGGCAAAATTTGTCCTTAGATAACTAATTGAACTAAAAAAATAATGAATTTCGAAATTAAAAAGCAGGTTTAGTAATTGAGGAGGTAACTTTCAAAACTTGTTTTGTCACAGTAATTCCACTTTTCACTTCAGAAACAAATAATTCCTAATTAAACTTAAAGCATCTAAAATAACACATTACAAAAAGGATCAGAAATATTCTTTACTTCTAAAATTAGCATTTTTAATTTTAAATATGGACAAAACACGTTTTGAAGGAACACAGTGGACAAAACACTGTTTGAACTGGCTATGTTTTATTTTCCAGAAATCACTGTTTGGTCAAAAGTACACAAAATAAAAATTACAATTACATAACAGATGATGTATTTTAATGACACTCATAATTTTCGGGGAATATTTTCATTTTCTTAGCAATCGCTAGTTTTTTAATATGCAGTTCACATCTTTCATTTTCTAAACAGTCACAAGTTTCATCCTCTTGGACAACATTTTCAACACTTGGAGAGTCAAAAAGTACAACCTTGTACCAGTTTGAATGGTTTGAACTAAGAACAGGCTATGGACAAAACACTGCTTGCTTAATGTACTAATTTTGGATGGGACAAGCTTGTTTAGATGGCTAATACTCGTCACATATTGTAGGGTTCTGAAAAACAAATCTAGTGATAACAAAAGCTCAAAAAAACATTTTTTGTGACAAAACACGTTTTGAAAGTTACATCCTCATTTATGTTCTCACTAATTTATAATTTTGATGAATCACTAAATGACATATGATTATCTTGTCATGACATTATTTTAACTCTGGCGTAAATCTTTCTTTGGATGCTGCTACATATATTGACATTATATCTTTTAGTGTAACTTTTTGTCATCCTCAAAAATATAAAATTTGACATTCCTTAGGTCAGTTGGAGTTGTTTGTTTGTTCCGTAGGAATTCGGGTGGCATCGGCTATGTTTGAGGCTCTTCGTTTATAGCTTTATAGACATGTACCTACAGGTTTTAGTTTTTTTTATACTTTTTCTTATGTGTTTTGCTAACGGGCCTGTATGTAACAGTGTATTTTTTAACAAAATCAAGTAAAATTTAGCAAATTACTTTATCTAACTTAGATACTTTTGTTTCCATTCATAGTAATAATTTTTGACCAGCTAAAATTTAACTGATTCGGTGGTTAAAGATTACGTAAAAGCATAATTTTTATTATTGTAAATTGTATTAATGCTAAACCGTCCTAGAATTATGAAAATTATGTAGCTAAAATTTAGTACAGGTTCAGTAGATTTTGAAAATCCTATTGGGGAATAGTGCTGACCACAAACCGGTCATTTATAAAATTTCATTGGGATCCACATATTTATATATAAACATAAGTAAATTGTTTTTTCAATTTCATGCTCAATATAACACCGTATCTAGGTAACCTTTTATGTAGAATGGCGCTCGCCACCTATCGGCCAGTTTTCAAACTTCACTGTTATCCATGTATTATCGTTTTTTTAACTTCAGTACATTTTATTATTGCTATCCCAACTATTAAAGATCGTTTTTTAATTGCAGATTAGTTCTGTAGTTTTCGCGGTTACTGATGAAATGGCTTTCATATACATATAGATTATTGTATTGCTAAAAACTTCCTATTATTTGCAACCTAGGTAAAGCAAATTTACTTGATGAATATTAATGTAAAATTGTAAATTTGATCAATTTTTAAACAATAAATGTATAATTATAAATTAGGTACAGATTAGGTTCTGTAGCTTTTTTCGCGGTTTCGGGGTCAATACTGGTGTACCCACACGACACGCTTTGTTTGTGCTTGTATCGAAATTTACTGTTTTCTTATCTGAATAGTTTATAGATGTAATTAATTGTAAAAAATAATAAGGTATCCTAAATCTGCTCACTTGTTAGCTGTGTTCAATATTTGTTATTATACGTACTTTTTAGTCGATGTAAGTTCCTTATAAGCCTGATTGATTCTGTTTATTGATTTTATTTATTTATCATTGTTATTACTATTTGTTTTTTACTAAATTATTATTTTTAATTGTTATTATTATTACTGCTCTCCTTTTCGTGTTCCTGCCTTTATAAAACATTTCAGTTAATTAATATGTTTTAATTATCACACAAAACCAAAACTTAAGAACAAACTTAACAAAATGTTACTCAAGTTCTTTATTTATTAGGTTGATGCAAAAATAATGCAGGATTTTATTTCCGTTTCATTATTAATTCCAATTGTGTAAACAAAACTAATCCACAATGCTAAGTTATACACACCATTTTAAAGCCCATTTACCTCGCTTACTTTACTATATAATCGTTTTTTTTTTTTACATTTAATTCAGTCCATTCAGTGCCTCCAGACAAAATGACGTCTAGGAGCGATTTTCGGCAAATTTACTTGTATGAGTTCAAACTCGGTCAAAGTGCTGCGCAAACGGCTCGAAATATTAATGAAGTTTGGGGGCCAGGTACCATTAGTGAACCTACAGTGCAAGCGATGGTTTCAATAATTCCGTAGTGGAAATTTTGACCTTTCAAACAAAGAAGGTGGTGGCCGTCCCTCTGCTATTGACAACTACCAGTTAGAGGCAAAAGTTGAAGCTGATCCCACCAAAACTATTAGAGAAGTAGCGGAAGAACTCGATGTCGATCAGTCAACAATCGTACGCCATCTCAAGGCAATTGGAAAAACAATCGATGTTTTTACTGAATACCAAAAACCTGCATTATTTTTGCATCAACCTAATAGTATTGAATTTATTTATTGTTAGTATCATCACCTTTCTTAAAGTTCGATAATTCATTACGAAAAAAAAAAAAAAAAAAAGTTCCTATCTAAAATAAAAATTATAACCAATAAAGGCCGTATTTTCATTTCAATCAACCTATTTTTGGTTGACGTGGACTTATATATGAATAAAATGGCTAACTAGTCGGCGCTTTTGGCCGACCAATCGCCGAATAGTCCCCGAATACAAAATTAGCCACTAGTCGGCCCATCTCTATTCCCTAAACATAGCTGCAAGAAATCATTTTACAAGTCTCTTCTCTTCATAAATCTTGTATTTTTATATTAATGTAGTCAATAACAATTTTTATATTTAATCCCTGAAGTCCGTAGAACTTAATACGGATGGTTAGGTTTTGTAAATTTTCAGCTAATTAACAAAATATCAGATAAGTGGCTTGGGTTTCATTACTAACAGAAACAATGTGGGTTCATGTTTGTTTGATGAGATTTAAAATGCAAATTTATCGCAGATTCAAGGCCCCCATTTCGCGAACGACAAATTGAAACCAATATTCCCACGAAATGTTAATTCGCTTTCAATTGTCTGGTTATTAAGCCATGTCGTTTCAATTGTCGACGCCCAATTGCGCTAACGACGAAACGTATTACTCGACACCTCCACAAATCCATTTCGAGCCCCTTCGAGGATCGAGTAGGTGTCTCAACCGTTCTTCTTTTGGTTCTGAGGCCCATTCCTCAGTATAATGCTGATGGATATTAATTTTCCTCCATTATGATATAAAAGTTTATCATCTTGAAAATAATATATCGTCCAAACTTAAAAAAAAAATAATAAAGTAAAATAAATTACGTTTAAACTTTTATATTACCAAAGCAGTATGATAATATATTCAACGGAATACATAATTTAAAAATAATATACCGTCGAACATTATTCGTGCTGTTGGGTTGTTCGGAAATTAATTTAGGTTTATGGTATTAAAAAAAATATACGAGATGTCATCCTTCTCCATGACAACGCAAGGCCTCACACCGCATTGTTGACAAGGGATAAATTGGAAGAAATGGGCTGGGAAACTCTCGAACACCCTCCTTACAGTCCAGACCTGTCCCCTTGTGACTATTTTTTGTTTGCGCCCCTGAAAGAATCACTTGGAGGAAAACGATTTGAAAACAATGAAGACGTCGAAAAGCACGTGCGCGAATGGTTAAAAACTCGCCCTCAGTCTTTTTATGAACAGGGAATATTCAAGCTTCCAAATCGGTGGCAGAAGTGTGTAGATAATGCAGGAGACTACATTGAAAAATGTTGAAGGTATAGTTTCTGTATAATATTATTCAATAAATATAATTTTGATTCACCCTCGTATATGAGTACCAGAGATAGACCGACTATATACTAAATATATATACTGAAGTTTTCATATTTTTTTTTATTCACAATTTATTGAAATTTAGTACTGTACAAATATACATTAAGTAAATGTTTTAAAAACGCTTACAATAACATGGCAAAACTTAAAAAGAGCTACTCATCAGTAGCACTTCCATAAAAATCTACACAAGAAGATCTCTAGGCCATCTCCTTTTCAGACTCCTCGGAGGATTATCGGGAATTGAGCGGGAAGCAAGTTGAGAAGCTAATGGATTTTAGTGGTTAAGGGGCTTACTATGAAAGGATGTTGGGCTTATACTACGAAAGGATTTTGGCTAAATCAGCAACATATGGAACATTAAGATCTTTATGGATATGTTTATTGGTGACAAATTAAGGAGCATTGAGGATTTTTCGAAGGATTTTGGATTGTAAGGATTGGATACGTCCAAATAGGTCTAATCACTGTCTGTCATTTTTTTGAAATGAATTGGTAGCCTTGAACTCATAAATTTCTGACAAGAAATCAAATGTATTGGCACTAATCTGAGGATGCAAAATGGACTATTGAAAGATATCCAGAGTGGAAGGGGATGTGAAGTAGAAAGTGCTAGGTAGGTTTAATTTTTGTTGGGCTTTCTTAAAACTAATTAGTTTTTTTTCCGTTCCTATTGAAAACAAATTTAGAATGGGACTGTTGGAAATTTTTATCTGGTCATTTAAACAAACGTCTGGATTGTATTTGAACAATTTTATTATTTCTAATGATTCATAAATATTTAATTTTAGGCTATTTTCTACTTGATGTATTAGTTTAGATAGTCTTAATTAAATTTATGGTTATTTTCATTTAGATGGATAGCGAAATTGGAATTTTGGGTCTTTTTATTGTATACTCTTATATGTTCTTTTAATCTTCAATTTACCGATCATCCAGTTTTCCCCTTGTGTTTAGCTTCACAGTCATATTTTAGCCATTTCGTTTGGTGAACTAATGTAAATGAATGGATTAAAATGTAATTCCTTTTTTGGAAAGGGGCTATTTTGGCATTAGGTGAAAGGAAATAAGACGACAATGGTTTATCTTTTTAAAACGCAGGAACTAAACCTATTTTTTAAAATTCCTTTTCGCATTCGGTGGATGTTAGGCCGTAATATTGGATATCTTGAAATATTGTACAATACTTATTCATTTGTTTTATGTATCGTTCGGGAGAAGAACCGTGTATAATATAATGTATAATACATACATAATTAGGAATCACAAAACAATCGGCAACGTTAGTGGTATTAATCGATTCCTTGGAATCGACTTTGGGTTCTCCATACCAATGCTTATTGAAGTATCGATGGGATTTGCAATCGATTTTTGAAATTGACACCTCCTTACGAAGAACTAACTATTTCTGAAACTATGGGGGACTTCTGTCGGATTTCCATATTGAACATGGTGTAATTTAATTTTCATTTTAAACTTTCTAAAATAATATCGATATAGGGGATTAGTGAAATTTTCCAGACTGCTGGCTAATGGAAGGATCCTAGGTAAAAGTAGGCGAGAGAAAGTTGTAATAAATGCTACTATGAGTGGATACTAATTCTGTATTCGTCCCGCCCTCGATGTAGCAGTCTGGTAATAAAGCAGTCACCTGGCACACCTGTATTTCGAATAACTTATTTATTTAGTTTTTATTTTTAGTAAAATATATCAACTGTAATCAGATTAAATTGAAACTAAAATGAAAATAAATTTATATTATATGAGTAATGCAATGTTTGCAATAATAAGGGCTGTGGATTATAAGCTATAAAAACAAAAAACTTTGCACATATACCACATGGTCGCAATTCATACCTATGCATATATATATATATATATATATATATATATATATATATATATATATATATATATATATATATATATAATTTTTTATTTTTGAAGAGAAAAGATTTGACCCCAGTTGGGATTCGAACCCAAGTCTCCACCTCTCTAGCGTGGCGCCTTATCCACTAGGCCACCGGGCTCGTATCCGAACCAGGGAAATCTTTTCTCTTCACTGATCTATATTCCTGGTTCAGATACGAGCCCGGTGGCCTAGTGGATAAGGCGCCACGCTAGAGAGGTGGAGACTTGGGTTCGAATCCCAACTGGGGTCAAATCTTTTCTCTTCAAAAATAAAAAAAATATATTTAAAAAAATTTATTAAACAAGAAACACTTCATAATTTAATATATATATATATATATATATATATATATATATATATATATATATATATATATATATATATATATATATATAAGTAAGTAAACTAATTGAGTTATTTATATATGTATATAAGTATTATATGTATATAAGTATTATTCGAATACATATATACTTAAAGGAATATTAAACTTTTCTCTTTTCTTTTTTTTTTAAATTTTTGTGTTACTAAAAACCGTTTAGCAGTTTATGCAACTTTATCAAAACAAACAAAAAATAAAACGACTCCGTCATCCTGTAAATCTCAATTGAGAACTCGCGTACATATTTTCGTACAAGATCTTTCTTCTCAGCTGTGATTTTCAGAATTTTAAATTGTTAGCGAATAATTTGTCTTTGTTAACAAGTTAGGACTGGATAATGGAATTATGGTAGTGATGGAGAGAAGGATTATAAGAAAAGCAAAGTAATATTCTTAGTATTTGAGCTGATCGAGAATGAGAAATTAATCCGATCAAGCAATTTCTAGAGAAGCAAATTCGTACGAATGTTTGCGGAAAGCGAAGATTCAAAACCTAGATAAACACAAACTCATTTATTATGCCGGTAGTACACACTCGCCGAGGCGCACGTCAACGAGGCCACCCGAGCCGAGCGGAAGCGAGCTGTGTACACGAATGGTGCAAGTACACACTCGCCGAGTGCCTCGTGGACGAGGGAAGGCGAGCTTTTTAGAAGTTTGGTAGTTCAGGTATATAAGCTAAAGCTAGTGTTTTGATGAAGATGGTTGTGAGGATTCTGGTCACAGCAGTTGCTATTGCAGCCTACGAATAATATAAGTATGTGTACATTACCACGAAAAAATTGCAAAAAAAAAAAAAAACAAACAAAAAAAAACGGAGATGGTGAATAAATACATTCTTCGGAACAGGACTGGGTAAGTCCAAATTTTTTGATATTTTCTGATTGGATATTTATTTTAAGCGAATTTTCAAAGAAAATCTAGCTACTTTAATTAAATACATAGAAGTTCTTTAATTTGAAATTGTAAAAAACCTACTTAAATAACTTTTTAGGATTTCATGATTTTATTTATTGCTTTTATATATATATATATATATATATATATATATATATATATATATATATATATATATATATATATATATATTGGGTAAATAAATAAAATAAATTGTCTAAATGAAGCCATTAGGAATTTTTTTTTCAAGTTCTTGATCTTTTTTTTTTAGTTCCTTAATTTGTAAGGAACTGGAAATTGAATGATGGAAGCTTTGAAATGTGTTTAAACGAAACTTCGATGTGAATAACAGAAGTGCCTTGCCATTTTTAGAAATCTGAATCCCTAGCTCCGGCGAGTGTGTACTAGGGATGGGCGATAGTCGATAGGCCAATACTATTGGTTGAGAACTATCGATTGCTATCGATAGTTTTTCGATAGGTCCTTATTTTTTTTTTCCAAAGTTATTCAATAAAGAATTTCAACTAATTTAATTTAATTCAATTATCTACTTACTATTTGAAATTCGCAGGATTATAAATTATAAGATTATATCATAAAGATGAGAGAAAAAAACTAATTTATTCGATTTTTAATAAAGTATTTACAATTTACATGGTTACAATATTAATGAACGAATCAAATATTTAGAAAAGAAAAATAAAGAAATATTTCAAAAGTCAAGTGTGCTCCTTGAGCCACATATTTCCCGTAAGAAAAACTAGCATTTCTGCTTTCCTTTGGTTTAATCTTTGAGAGAACCCTTTGAGCTCTAGGAATTCCGAATTCAACTTCAAAAGAACTCGACACTGGACAGAGACAGATCAGCATGATTCCGAGAGTTTCCAAACTTGAAATTAGTAAAAAAGATTTATCGATAGTCGGCACTATCGATAGTGACCATCGATAGGCATGTCCTATCGATATATTGATAGTAACTATCGACTATCGCCCAACCCTAGTGTGTACTGGGTCGGTTCGCCTCGTCGTTCGTTTCCTCTCGGTCCTTTGACTCGTGCCTCGTGTTCACCTGCATTCGTCTTGCCTCGGCGAGTGTGTACTGCCGGCATTAGGCGAAAAAAAAAAAGGATGGAAGAAATGACCATAGTATTTTTCGGTTTTTTATTATTATTTTTCTTCTTTTTTTTTTTTGTCTTTTAAGAAACATCAACGATTTCAAATCCTGATATGCAGATAAATTTGTAATTACAGTTTAATTATGCAAGATATGTAATTATTGCAAAATAAAAGTAACTGAAATTGATTCCAAATGCCTCAAAACATGACGTTCCCTGCCCTAGTAATATAGTAAAAAAAAATAGACAAAAATAAACAAAAGACATGAGACAGAAACTTAGTCCAAATAGGTGATTTTATATGATGGTTATCAATCAAAACATTTTGGTATATAAACGGAAATGTATCTTTAGAATTTTATCACTAAAAAGAAATGGCTTCTTGTAAATATTTTAAAAATGAGGACATTTTGCCTGTTAGATACTGTAATTTTAAACTGATAATAAACTATTATAATATATAAAAAAAAACATAATACAAATTATTATCTTCGAAGAGATAGTTCAAATCGTGCTTGGAATATTGATCGCGTGATTGGATGGCATTCATGTCAGAAGCACGTTATCGAACTGACAATACAAAGCGTTACTGATCTCTTTTAAAAAGGTCGTTTTATGACTAATCATTCTTATGACTTCTTGGTATTTTTTTTTTTTTTTTTTTTTTATCTTTTAAACACTTCGTAAGTAACTCGAACTGATTAGAAACAGTTTTGTGGCATTTTATATATTGTACTGCACCATTAGTTGAAATGTTGGTATAATGTTAATTATAATATAATCGATGTTAAATATAATAATTAAATAATCATATATAACATTCATTCCTAATCGATTAATTAAATTAACAATGATGTATCGAAATCGTGCTGAGCTGAGTGATTATAAAATGTTTAGGTTATACGAGGGTAAGTCAATAATTGAGGCTATGAGAGCAAAAGTGGCCTAACCCACAAAATATAAAAAAATCTAATTTAGTAATTTTTTGCAACTATAACGTCATCTGGTGGTGTTAATGTGTTTGAAAAATTGGTTCACATTGCACCACCATGTGAACCAATTTTTCAAACACATTAACACCTTGTTGATGGCGTTATAGTTGCCAAAAATTACTAAATCAGATTTTTTTTATATTTTGTGGGTTAGGCCACTTTTGCTCTCATAGCCTCAATTATCCGCAATATAGTTATGATCAAAAAAAATTTTATTGAAATGAAATAGGAAACTTTCAAGTACATCATTTTTCGGCGTAGTCCCCTTGCTTTTCAACGCACTTGGTCCAACGTTGTTCACAGTTTCCTGATGCCCTCATGGAAGAAGGTTTTGGGTTTGAGATGCGAGTCAGGAATGCACCGCTTCTTTCAATGCTTCGTCCGAGGCAAATCGACGGCCCCTAATTGCCTGTTTGAGTGGACCAAACAAGTGAAAATCAGATGGAGCGAGATCGGGACTAT
Organism: Euschistus heros; assembly: GCA_003667255.2. NCBI lineage: Eukaryota > Metazoa > Arthropoda > Insecta > Hemiptera > Pentatomidae > Euschistus > Euschistus heros. The sequence continues at coordinate 399,355 of RCWM02000294.1, forward strand.
ATGGAGGATGATTCAATACTTCAACATTGAGTTTCTGAAGCGTTTCCACAGTGTGGGCAGCTGTATGCGGACGGGCATTGTCGTGCAACAACACAACGCCTTTTGACAGCAGTCCTCGGTGTTTGCTTCGAATTGCAGGCTTCAGCTTAGCACTAAGCATCTCACTGTAACGTTCACTGTTTATTGTGTTGTGCCCCTTTCCAGATAATGTTCCAGTAAAGGACCTTGTGAGTCCCAAAAAACCGTAAGCATAAGGTCGTAAAATGAGGGTACTTAGTCCAATCAATAAACACATTATAGAGTACATGAAATATGCGATATTTTTTGACTTCATTTTTCGTTAGGAGTAGTTAGAATGCAAAAATACTATAAGTCCCCGCCCCTGGGGGGTGAGCTAACGGTGAGGAGGACAGAAGGTTAATTATTTTGGTTTTTCGATTATATCTCGAAAACGGTGGACTCTAGAAAAATATGTTTTCAGATACAAATTAAAGCTAATTAAATTTCCTATCAAATTAATCCCTTATAAATTTGTCGAAATTCGAACGGTTTTCGAGATATACATTATTGAAAATCGATGATTTTAGAAATTAAAAAAAATGTTTTCCTCACTTTTTGTTAAACGTTTGCTTCTATTACCTTCCAAGATCGTGTCTCAGAAAAAAAAATGAAAGAATCAATGTAAAAAACTAAATTTACTTTAATTTCATATACGCGTGTGTAGCAATGTTGACAAAAAGTGAGGTAAAAAATTTTTTTTTTTTTCAAAAATTATCGATTTTCAATAACGTATATCTCAAAAAACATTGGAAGTTTGACAAATATGTATTGAAATAAATTTTATACGAAATTTAATTAGCTTTACTTTTGATTTAAAACATATTTTTTTAGAGTCCACCGTTTTCGACTTAAAATCGAAAAACCGAAAAATGGAAACTTCTCCCCTCCCCCCACCGTTAGCTCACTCCCCAGGGGCGTGGACTTTTAGTATGTTTACCTTCTAACTATTCCTAACAAGCATATGAAGTCAAAAATTATCGCATATTTTATGCACTCTACATCCCTCATTTCAGCACTAGACTAGACTATAAGGAGCATTGAGAATTTTGGATCGTAAGGACACGAGACGTATCTAATGGTTTAGTGGAGCCCCAAAGCTAAACTCCGTATGTCCAAATAGGTCTAATTACTGTCATGTAAACGAGTCTTTTGTAATTAATCGGAAAATTTGTCTAGTGACTGACGGAGAAGTCGAAAACGGAGGGCAGTTTCTTGTCGTAAGTCTAACTTTCATTTTACAATTTTACAAAAGAAAAAAAAAATTTGCTGCTATTGTTGATATACCTAGAAGATTATAAGGTCACAACAAATGCGCAATTCGTAGTTCATTTTACCGCTATAATTGAACATCTAATAATAATCATACTTATAATTATATAATTACCGCTTTGTAACTAAAGGACAGTTACAGGAAGCTAGTTATTGCAGGACATTATAGATAGCGGTGTAGTAAAACTCCTTTGTTCTTGTGGTTCGGAGAAGAACCCACTCCTTGAGGAACGATACCAATTACATTTATGATTCTTGGAACAATTCCTTCTAGGAATGGTTATGCGGGTTGAAATTATTACCCAATCCTTGGTACCTCATTATGACTGCGGTCCTGTTATTTTGATATTTCATTTTCCTAGTACTTTTGATCAAAAATTGACTCAGTTGATTTTAATTAATAATGCCCAGGAGAAAGAGAGAGACATATAGGGTTATAGGGATTTATTATAGAGAAAGAGAGAGAAGGAATGCATAAGTTGAAAGATAAATAGATAAAGAAAAAAGCAGATAGTATATCAAGGAGAGAGTAAGTGAGTGAGTGAAAGAGAGTGAGAGAGAGAGAGAGAGAGAGAGAGAGAGAGAGAGAGAGAGAGAGAGAGAGAGAGAGAGAGAGAGAGAGAGAGAGAGAGAGAGAGAGAGAGAGAGAGAGAGAGAGAGAGAGAGAGAGAGAGAGAGAGAGAGAGAGAGAGAGAGAGAGAGAGAGAGAGAGAGAGAGAGAGAGAGAGAGAGAGAGAGAGAGAGAGAGAGAGAGAGAGAGAGAGAGAGAGAGAGAGAAGAGAGAGAGAGAGAGAGAGAGAGAGAGAGAGAGAGAGAGAGAGAGAGAGAGGAGAGAGAGAGAGAGAGGAGAGAGAGAGAGAGAGAGAGGAGAGAGAGAGAGAGAGAGAGAGAGAGAGAGAGAGAGAGAGAGAGAGAGAGAGAGAGAGAGAGAGAGAGAGAGAGAGAGAGAGAGAGAGAGAGAGAGAAGAGAGAGAGAGAGAGAGAGAGAGAGAGAGAGAGAGAGAGAGAGAGAGAGAGAGAGACTTGATCATCTCCGAATTGGATGAAGGTAGACTGGTCTATTATAAATTTGATTTGAATTATAAATTCCTTTGTCGGAACTCCTAATATTAACCTGACAAAAGGTTTGCAACGGATCGTACTATAAACTTTATTACATCTTTTATTTATCAAACGAATCATGTACCCAATGCAGTCTTTATAATAAAAGAAACCTTCTAGTTTTTATTTGAATAGCCGCTATGATTTACAACGAGGTATTGTCTTTACTCCGACACCTTAAGCATTCCGCGCGGGTTCGAGAAGTGCGAGAAAGAATTAATAAAAGTTGGCTCTCGTTGCGAGGGTAATTTTATCGCCCGCGTGAGCTCTCATTAGAATTACATATCATGCTCCACATGTTTCCTTCTCCAAGGGGTGGCCATTTCCTCACATATTAAGTCGGTGCACTTCTTAATCCGGTGGTGGGGTTCTTGAATGAGCGTTCGCGAATGAATTGTTTTCAATCTTTCGCAACCTGCTGATAAAGATTTATTGACTATTGCCGTTTTACTAGGACACTGATCATGCAAATTCGTCCAGGTTTTAATGAATCGAGATAGTTTTGGGGTCAAATGGCGGTAGCCAATGAGAGGCCCGCTATCGTCCTGGAATTCCCGAGCGGTGCTGACCCTGGGCTTATCTCGAACTATCAGTGCAGCAACTCGGTGATAACGAAAATGTTTGGTTTGAGATTTTTTTTTTTTCCTTGTATTCCTCAATTACCAACTCTAGGTTTCCTTATTTGCAAAATTTTATAAATAAATATCTAGCATATCCATTCGTGGTTTTGCCCACTCTCATAATTAAAGAATTTAAATAATTTTAACTAATAATTAAATTTGTATTTATTGATCGATAAAAATCTAATACTGAAGTATAAAATTAAGCTTTATTTTTGCTATGACAATTTTACGTACAGCCTTTAAATTACACGGATTAAGTTTTTGAAGATTATGTAAAAACAAAATTGAACATCTAATTTTTAATTTTAATTTATCAGTATCCAGATACAAGGCTTAAAAGACAAGAAACTGCCCGTCGTTACAGATGACTTAAACAAACGTTCAAAGCCCTTAATTAATTACAAAAGACTAATATGCATGACTGTGATAAGACCTATTTGGACGTACGGAGTTGAACTTTAGGGTTCCAGTAAACCACCCAATTCATCTCGTATCCAATCCTTACAATCCAAAATCCTTCGAAAGATCCTCAATGCTCCTTGCTTTGTCACCAATAAACTTATTCATAAAGATTTTAATGTTTCATATGTTGCTGAATTAGCCAGAACCAGATATCTATCCTTTCATAGTAAGCTCCATAACCACTCATATCCACTAATTTCACAACTTCCTTCCCACACCATTCCCTGTAATCTTCCGAGGCGTCTGAAAAGAAGATGGCCAAGGGACCTTCTAGTGTAGAATTTTTATTAAAGTGCTACTGATGAGTAGTTCTTTTCAAGTTTTGTCACGTTATTGTAATAGTTAACAGCACATTTACTTGATTTATATGTTTTGTACAGTTGTAAATTTCAATAAATTGATATAATAAAAAAAAATTATCAGTTAGTAATCCAGATGGCAGAGAATATTAAGAAACTCTTCCGCTCTCAGTGCTTTCAACTACCATGTCTTATTTTCTGCTAGTTCGTTGGAGAAAACAATGCAGGCACCTATTTTTGTTCTTATATTTTTGGAGTGCTAAATGTGAATTTCAACTGTTCGTTATACAAATCGGAACTGCATTAAGTTTCCTACAAGTTTTTTTTTTTTTTTTTTTTTTTAGTTGCAGAAAATTTAGTTATTTTCTGAATTTATTTTAATGTTTTATTTGATTCTGAGTAGGATTTTAACTTACCCGCATAGGAAAATCCAACAAAATCCTCAATATTTTTTTTTTTATTTATTTGCAAAAGCTCTTGTACAAATAACATACGAAATATAAAAATTCTATTTTGTCTTCCAGCGCTAGGAATTTGTGTAAATAACATTAAATTATATAAGCACTACAAACATATCCTAAATAAATAAATAATTTAGACACTTTTGCATTAAAAATAAAATAATTATCAACTTAATAACAAGATCAATGCAATAACAAGGTATACATATTTACAGCTTTACAACTTCCCACCAAGTCATATTTAGTCATTATTACCTTTAATTAATGGTTAAGAGAATCAGTGACCCAGTAATTTAGAAAAGAACCATAATAGGACCATAGTTAAGAACCCTATTCCAAAAAAATAAACACATTTAGCTCTTCAATCAATGGCACAACATATTACAAAATAATTTTGTCTATTTAATTTTTTAATACTATATACATTTAAGATTTCCTCTATAGTCAATGATTCAGAAATATATGTCCCTAAGAATTTGTTTCTCTGCTCTTCAAACTTGATGCACTGAGTAAGAAAATGGCTGAAGGGATCCGACACCAAACTACCACAGGCCATGCAGGTTTCGCTAGATTTTATAATTAATGTTCTGTCAAACAAAAACATATAAAAAAAATAAATAAGCATTAGCATAAATTAAAAAAATAATATCTAATTTTTGACAAAGTATTTTGTAATTTAGGCATTTGGTTTCTTAAGCGAAATAGCAAGTATTTAAACAATTTGTTTGACTATAGCTCAAAAGGTTTTTTTTTTTTTTTTTTTTTTTCTTTTTTTTTGAACTAAGGACCTTCACTTGTTGTCAAATTTTAATTTACAGGTGTGAATAAATATATAATTTATGTTTATATATAACTAAAGATATTACCAGGAATAAATAAAATCCCTTCCAACATAAAAAAAAAAAAATCTCGAAAATGTATAAATAAATAAAAACAGCAATCTTATGCAAAAAATGAACTTGCTTGAATTTTCTTACAAGTTATTTCTTATGATTTTTTTTTCCTGGTAGATTACCAAGTACTGCACTCTAGCTTCGACTAGGTTTAGTGCCTTAATTGTTTGTTTAACAATGAATACCAGGTATGCAAGTTTAAAATGTCGTTTATTTCTTAAAATATATACACAGTAATTTAAAAAAAAGTATAATATATTTTATTCAAAGTACTGACCCTCGCTTTCTACACATTTTGTCCATCTCTTGGGCAATATATGGATACCATTCCAAAAGAATGCTTCATCTTTATTTGAAATCCATTCATCGAGCCATTTTCGTACGTTTTCGAAATTGTTGAAGTGTTGCTCCGCCAATGAGTGTCCCATCGATGAGAAGAGGTGATAATCAGAAGGCGCTAGGTCAGGTGAATACGGCGGGTGGGGTAGGAGTTCCCAACCAAGCGAAGAAATCGTTTCCTTAGTCAATCTGGCTGAATGTGCAGGAGCGTAAAAATTAAAAATTAGACATTTTTAACACCAAAGAAAGGTATGATACGTCCACGTAAACGACTTAAAAACAACTGACTTTTATAAACAAATGACTAACAAACAAAATAGCGTTTAGAGATAAGCAAATCCTTCAATAGGCTAAGAGCGCATTCTATTGGAATTAAAACGACATTTTAAACTTGCATACCTTGTATATAGAATTAAACTTTAAACCAATTTTTTTTTTTAGAAGGGCAGGTTGAAATTTGGACTCAATACTTACATTATGGAAATCGATTTAAAAAAATTAGTTGTATTTGTTTCTTGGCCTCACTCATTTTTTTTTCCTACGGTGGCTGGATTAATGCTGTTACGTTGTTCCCTTACTGCAGTAAATCCGAAAAGTTACGACAATAATAAAAATATTTTGTAATATTAAAACAGCTGTTTCGCTATATTGTGCTGCTATTCGCTAAAAATAATTACATTATACTTTAAAGGATTACCAATGAGGTTCTCCAATTAGCCCTACCCCAAAGATGGTATCTCCTCAGTAGCGGAAGCTTCATAGTTCCGTTGGTGGGCTATTGGATGAATATCAAAGTACCCTTAACTGTTTATTAAAGTACAGAATGTAAATAATTAATACAAAGTTTTATATAATTTTACATTTGTTTTGTTTGTTGGGGCTTAACGTTCTTATGTACTTGAAGTATAGCAGGAAGTACGCATCATCTTAGAGGTTACCAGCATACTCTAGCGAAGAAGGGGAACGATCTACAACACACAGGTGGGAATCGAATCCGAAACATGGTAGGTGCTCTGAATATCTCGCTCCAACGCTCTCGGTCACCGATGTATCGATGTATCGATATGATAAAGCTAAGAAATAATTATTATCCCATTAATTTTAATAAAACTTATTCCTATATAAACTCCCCGTCAAAAGTATTGTAACACTTTGAAATACTTGAATTTTACAAAAGCCTCTGTTTTTTAATAATAAAGAAAGGTTCTGAAGCCTATAATAAACATTCCTATACTAGACATCAAAAATTTTCATTAAAATAAATTACAATATTTACACTATTATTATTTATTTAATACTTAATTAATATTATTTACAAGATAGAAAAGTTACTTTTTAAAATTTTCATTTTTTTTTACAATTTTGACTTTTAACTTTTAAATTTATATTTAATGAGACATATTGCCACCTGACATATTGGCTTGAATGACTGCTTCCACTAGTCTTGGCGTACTTGTAAATGACGAAACGAATGATAAACATGGACTGAAGGAAATTTGAAAAGAATAATCTAAAATTCCATCGTTTTTTTTTCACGTAAAGGCCCCAAGGACCACGCTAATATCACGGTTTAGGCTTCTTTGGGATTCTCGACTTTCTTTCCTCCCATCTTAGCTTCATTATTCTTGAATGTCTCTCCCTTCTTTCCCTGGACCACATTGTACCCCTCTTTTCCTCTCTGCTAATTGTAGAGAATATCCAAACAGTCGGTTTCTGACATTTTAAGGTTCTTTAATTCTTCTTGCATTTGCTTTGAATATCCACCTACGCTTTTATAGATTTATCGAATATCTCTTTATTTAGTCTTTCCTTCTTCATCCTTTCCATATGTCCATAGGACATCAGCCTTCGGATTCTTATTTCGGTCTCCAGGTCTTTCAGTTCTCTGTAGATCTCTTCGTTAGGTCTTAGCCTGTAACCTTCCTGTGTTTTCCTGTGCCCTTAGATCTTTCTCAGGATCCTCCTTTCTATTCTTAATAGCCTTTCTAGGCTGGGTAAGCAAGTGGCAATGGGTAACAAGCAACAAAATTCCATCGTTTGTTATTAACAGAGAAAAACATTGATAAATCTGATCCTTATTGTCTCACGTTTAATAAATAATATTAATATGAATAAAAAACAAGAATGGATTAAGGTAAAAACCAGGAAAATCTCGAGAGATATGTGTGTTGCAACACTTTTGTTTAGGGGAGTATTAGTTAATTGGTGATATAATATATATATATATTTATTTTTTGAAGAGAAAAGATTTGACGCCGGTTGGGATTCGAACCCAAGTCTCCACCTCTCTAGCGTGGTGCCTTATCCACTAGGCCACCGAGCTCGTATCCGAACCAGGGAAATCTTCTCTCTTCACTGATCCATACCCCGGGCACTCGCAATTGCGATGTACAATTCGGGGATGAATGCTCAATTTGAACATTACTTTAAACGGATCTATTGACGAGCTGTCATATATATATTAAATGATGAAATAATTCTTGATTATTAAATATTTTTTAAATATATTTTTTATTTTTTGAAGAGAAAAGATTTGACCCCGGTTGGGATAATGCACCACGCTAGAGAGGTGGAGACTTGGGTTCGAATATTAAAAATTTAATGAATAAATTTATATAAAGAAAAAAAGTAAAACGCTTAACCAAAGACTAAGACTTTTATATTCACTCCTTTCCAAACGTTCAACTCTACAACTTAAACAAAAAATTAACACTTATACTTACTTACTGAAACCTATTTGGACATACGCTTCTCAGATATACGGAACAGCTAAAAAAAGACACATATTAACAAACTCCAAATCTTCGAGGCAAAAACATTCAGGACAATTACAAAAGCCCCATAACGTAAGCAACATAACTTTACATACTGACCTACGCATAGCAACATTTAAAGAACAAATACAAACCTACTACAAACGATTCCACGAAAAACTACATGGACATCCTAATACACAAATAAACAACATGGCCACAACATATATTCCCGACAACACACAGAGAAGACTAAAAAGAAGCTGGATGAGATATCTCCTTGACTAAAATAATAAAATAAATAAAGACTGGATGTGCCGCTGGGTTCTGCTCCCTCTCATGCCTTTCAAGCCATTTAAATTCTTACAGCGAATTCACTGGTTGTCAAATTTTATTTGACAGGTGTGAATAAATATATAAAGTAAAAAAAAATGAATAAATAAATCAAAACAATATAAATATAAAAATAAATTAAATAAAAAATATGAAAAAAATGTATAATGTTCTATTACACTGCTATAACTTTGCAAAATTTATTATTATTATGGCTATGATTACCTTAAATAACGACAAATCTCTTAGAACTTTAATTATAGATCACATACTACATACTATATATCCCTGTCACTTACTGCAATAAGGTCTAAAGGTTAAGTTTAAATATTTAATTTGTTTATCAATAGTGCATAGTGGGCTCCTACTTTTTAAGTGTCTGTCTTGAAATTTACAGTTATGTCTAAATTTTTTGTTATAAAAATGGATTATAAAATTTTTCTTTTGTAATTGTTTTTTTCATAAAATAAAATGTTGGCTTTTTTAAAATTAAATTTGTGATTATTGTTTATCGCATGTTGTGCCAATGCTGTTTTATTAATATTTTTGGTGTCTGAATTATGCTGTTTGATTCTATTTTCAAGTTTTTGTTTGGTTTCTCCTACATATTTATATATATATTTATATATATATATATATATATATATATATATATATATATATATATATATTATTGCATGTATTGCATTCAATTTTATAAATTAAATATTTTTTTTGCATAGGGTCCACTATCTTGTTTTTTTCTGTTTATGATGTTAATGATTTCGTTTTTATTAATTGGGGCTGTTTTTTTTTTTATTAAAATCGAATTTTTTTGAGTTTGTTGATTATCTTATTGGTGAGTCCTGGTATTTATGTTATTCTATGGAACATATTCGGATTATTTATATTATTTCTCATTTTTGGTGTATTATTTATATTGTCTATTAAATCTATATTATTCTTTAAATGCTCTGTTGTATGTTTATTATTATTGATGTATAAATCAGTTATTTTCTTTTGAGTATTTCTATCTTTTGTTTGTTACCTTTTATTTTGTTACCGGATAGTGTGGTTGATTGGTTTGTATGTATTTTATCCTCATTATTATGTTTTGTGTTTAAATTTTTATATCAATATTTGTTCATTATATGTTTCAGTATGAAATTGTCTTCCACAATTTTATAAATATTATTTTTAATTTCTTTGATATATTCTATGTCAGTTATGGCTAGAGACCGGATTTCTGTGTTATTGCACATTTAGTTCGCTTTGATTTAGCGCTCACTAACCCAAGCAGTTATCTCATTCATAACCTGGGATTCTTATTCTCAAATTTTATTTTGCACGAAATTGCACAAATTTGACTTTTTGAGCTTAACTGCACGAATTCGGTTTTTACTGCACGAAATTGCACAATTGAACCAAATTCATCTAATTTTATTCACTTAGCCATTTATTTTTTGAAAATTTTACTCAGGATTATTAGGCAACATTTATAACAATTATTTATATTAAATAGGTTAATTAGTTTTAAATTGAAATAAAAAGTCGCTTAAATTAAATGTATTTGTGACGTACTAATATTAAATGATCGTATTGAATTGGGAGCTTTGAGGATTTAGGGAAACATTGAAGATCGACGTACTTCCTAGAACTAAGACGTTTCCTCAGAAAATTTTACTCCCCGCTTCCCATTTCATTCCCCTCTTCTGATTTAGCACAAAGGGCTAGTTGTTAACAAGATTTTAAACTATCAACTTTGAAAATGCCAAAAACGTCCGGGAGTGTTTTTTTTCATTCATTGTCAAAATTGAAACAATGGACCAATGAATATCCAGAGCTGATATTTGTTTGAAACTCTCGAAGAAAGCTTAAAACGAATTGAAAATGAAAAGGGAATATGATTATTTTCAGAATTTGAGTAAATCCTTAAGCAAAACTGCAGCTAAATTTGTTAAAAAAAAATTAAATTATTGTATCAACGGAAAGGAAATAGAAGCTGATAATCTGGATCGATCCACAATCGCATGCTACAAAAATTGTCCTGTTACGTCCATAGATGTAGAACGTTCCTTTTCTTTACTAAAGAACATTTTATTAAGATACAGGCGGCGTAATTTTACTGCGAAATATTTTGAAATTTATAATGTCCTACATTTTCACGAAACGTTTAAAAACAAATTTATTTTTCCAAAACATTTAATTATATTTTGTTTCCACGTGAAAGGAATTTTAATAAAGATATTTTATATATTTTTTTTAATTAATAATCTTTTTCATCTCCTTTTTTCCCCAAATTTTAATGTATTTTAGATTGAATTAACTCTAAAACGAAACGTTTGTCGAAATGTCCTTAAGTTTATTCAAGGCTGGTTAAGTTTTGCATATTTGTGTAAATAAATGGATTGCTGCATGTATTAAGTTTTTAGATTTACGTTTTGAATTTCTTACTGCACGATTTTGCATATTTTGAGTTTTTTACTGCACGATTTTGCATGTTTTGAGGTTTTTACTGCACGTTTTTTGATTTTTTACTGCACAAAAATCCGGTCTCTAGTTATGGCTATTGCTTTGAATATTACATTATTTAAGGTGTTTAAAGATTATATTGCTTTATAATACACCTTATATACTAAACTCTCCTTTGGTTGTATATATTATATGATATTCATTTTTTTTTCAAATATTAATTCTATTTTTATTTTTTTTTTTTTCCAAGGAAAATTTATCACACACATAATTGAAATGGCTTGAGTAGAGGCAGAAAGATCTCTAGCTAACAATTTCTAATTATTTAACTTAATCCACTTTTTACGCGAAATGATTAACTTGATTTATTTCTGATTGGTGATCCATGTAATTTATATAGTGATTTTATTGGACTATATTGTTAGGATGAAAAAAAAAGTAACAAACTTTAAAATAAAGCCAAACTTTTTTAAGTGTTGGATCTTTTTTGATACACTCTATTTCTGTTAGTGTTGCTCGGAAGAAACATTTGACGACAGTTTTCTCTTCAGAAAATATTGATATAATATGGAAAATATTTTTGTTATATAAAATTTGTCACTAGGACCTACCGTTTGAATGAAAAAATCGATTTTGAAACGTCTATTTTCTCTCAACTTTATGTCGATTACTCATTAATTTTTAATGTAATTGTATATTTTTTATTCTGAAATATAAATTAGGAAAATCAGTATATTATAGGTAAACTAGCTGAAAGTACCCCGCTCCGCTACGGTTTAATATCATTAGGATGAAGACAACTTAAATTAGTAAAAGTTAAGCTTAACGTTGATAATTATTATTACTTAAATAAACCTGAACAATTCCATTCTTAGAATAATTTCAATAAGTAAATTTGACAATTTGCAAAAGTTAATTTTATATTATTTTGATAGCCCTCCAGTGAAGCTTCGAGGCAGCACTACCATCTTATCCAGCTCTGATACCAGACCATCAGCTTTTCTTATGGCATACTTTAAGTGAATATAGTCTTAACTTCTCAACTTTTTTGAAGAAAGTTTAGTCAAAGGAAATAAGGTTCTTCACCTCCTCGCTCCACTAACATTTAGGCGTAAAAATCAGCTGCAGACACAGTTTTCTTAAGTGATGTATTGGAGTTTGGGTCGCGCTGAGGGATGTTAATACTGTACCTTTCTTCTCCATGGTAGAACATGATACGATACTAAAGAGAATCATACACTATTGATTCTCATAAACTATTGATTCTTATCTGTTTTTGTCCCTACATCGAACTGGCCTTACATGTCATCACCAGAGAACATAAGTCTTTTAAACTCCTCTTTAACATAAGTCTTTTAATAGCTTCTCTTAACGAAACAACTCAAACTTGTAAGTTGTAAGTAACCTCTGCAGCTACCATGAGTTCACTGAAAGTACCAATATTATAAGGTTTCGACATCGATCGTATTTTTGTTTGTTTACAACTATAAGGAACTTAAACGGTGGTCAAAGATTGCGGCTTAAAGATCTAACCTATTTTTTAACTTAGCTTATCTCCAAATACCATATGATAATTAATGTTTTATTATTCACCCAATAAAAATTGAAATCGCATTTTTCGCGAATTAGCCGCGATTCAGGCCGATTTTTTCAAATTCCTTTCTTAGCGAGCACCTACGGCCCTAGAGGAATCTACATATCGAATTTTATTCCAATCCGTTCGGTGGTTTCTGAGATTTCGTGTTAAGTGAGTGACTGGTATTTGACAAATATATAATTGAGATATCCATGGTTTATTGTTGTTGCTAGTCAGGGAGATATTTAATTTTTGTTTTCAACTCTTAATTATATTTTTACATTCATTTTTTTTTTTTTCAAGGAATTTTAATCACACGAACATCGTGTTTTATTTGAAATAACATGTGCTGAGGCATAAATATCTCTAACTAACAATTTCTTATAATTTCCCCACTTAATCCATTCCTTACGCGAAATGTTTAACTTGCCTTTTTCTCTCATACGTGGTCTATTTAATTCACAGCGATTATTTGAACAGACCTTTGCTAACTTTTAGTATTTTATTTTTAATTATCAGATGAAGGGAAAGGTGGTGCGGAAAAATAATATTTATTTTTTTAGATACTGATATGGCTTTTGATTGTTCTATTCTAGAAGGAGACAGTATAAGAGAACACACCGACCTCTCCCTACCACCGCTCCTCGCTCAGTTAAATAAACTGTTGATACGGATCCAACAATTCGATCGAGGAAAGTCGACACCTGATTCGTTCCCGGAATGGCCGATGCCCCGACCAATCAGCTTTTGTCGATTCAGCATGGCGACCATATTGACACAGATTTCCTTCGGTTAGGGTAGTCTCTCAACACTGCGCAAAATCTTCGAAAGGCTCTTCAAATCAAGGTGAGTTGAACACACAATACATATGTTGTACAATAATTCGTGAAAAGTAAAAAACTATAATATCATAAAGCAGCTATAGTATTCTGTAATTTTGAACCACTAGTCACACACCATTATCAGTAGTCGTTGCTATATTCCTACAATGGCATAGTCACTTTCGGCTACTTATACAAAAAAAAAAAAATCACAATACATGCGAGTTCCGCTGATCCGAACTAGCCGAGATTACTCTAAACGATTAAAATAATTTTCTTATAGATTATCTTCTTTAAATAATGATTAAAATATTGTAAATTTTATCCGCTTTATTTTACTGTAAGGAGGAGATTCTCAATTCGACTGTTTTTTTTTTCTGTATGTTGCCCGATTACTGCGTCAATTATGAATCGATTTTAATGATTATTTTTTTGATCGGTATAACATTATTTATAGTTGGTTTCATAAAAAGGTTATGGAAATGAACTCAGCCCTTTAAAAAAAAAAAAAAACAACTTCAAGAATTATCCTACATGAACAAAATTAAACTAAAAAGTAAAAAAAATACACTCACCATTAACAAGTGAATAATTTATTTATTATATAAATATTTATTTAAATAAAGTATTATAATCAGCCTCAACGTGGGCAATAAGTAATATGAACGGCTTAATGGATCCATTCACACAATATGTACAGTATGAAAAAAAAAGTACAAAGAAGAGAAAAAAAAAAAAAAAAGGAATCTCATAATATATAATTTAATAAATAATGTGAGAAAAATAAAATAAATAAACAAAGTACCTCAAACTATACAAACACATAAAGTGAAGAGAAAAAATATATACATAATCATTAAAATAAATAATACAGATATTAAAAAAAAAACAATCATAATAGTAAAAAAAAAAATTTAATTAAATCTTAAAAATACATTCATACTTTATTTACAATATATACACATCCGAGGGATCCCCCAAACAGACTTGTCCCTTCAAACAAGTGAATAATAATGTTAATTAAAAGTAACAAATTCTATATGTAAAACTTAGACTGAAAAGTAAAAAATTATATTTTAATTACTTTAAAACAAATAGCATTAAAAATTAATCGACGAAATTACCGATACTTATACTCCTATTCACAATTTATAATCAATTATTTCTGGAGTCGGTGCCAGAAGGGATTTTTAACCCTGCCTTTGCAACAAATTTTCTGCACTTCTTTACAATTATCACGTTTCTATCAATTTCTGTTTGTATTAGTTGACACCGATAATTTCCTTGATTCTCCTTTAATGCTCTTCGTTTTAAATTATTAAAATATTACGTTTTACTTTTAATATAAAATAAATAAAAGTTTTATTCAAATGATTAAACAGTTTACAATTGCACATACGTAGACCCTCGGTATTACGCGGCTCGTTATACCGCGGATTCGGATATAACGCGGGTCAAGCTCTGGTCCCGATCCTGATTCAATTAAAATTAATAAAAAATAAGATAACATCGTGTGGTTTTAAAACCAACAATAGAAAACTGGAAAACAATTCATTAGAAAATTGAATCATAAAAACTAGAGAAAAAAACGAAAAAGTTCCAAAGTTTAATAAGTTCTGGGAAAAAGGGAACTCTGAAAATTAAGTTACACTTGTTAAATTTTTTTTTTTTTTTAACACATTTCTAATTTTACTGAACATTAAAAGGAATTTGTAAAGGAAAAAAATGATAACTGGTTCTTAACGTAGGAAGTAAAACTAAATAGGACGTTTAGAATTAATTACGATTGTCTAACCAAGTTTCATTGTTTTTGTTTCAATATTAAAACTTTTTAAAGTTTGATTTTTATCAGAATTTTAAAAAAAACTTTAGGAAAGGGTGTGTACATCGCTTGTGTCGTTCTGGAAATAAGCCGAAATGTGTTGCTTTTAGACAATGTCGATTGAATATCTTCCCGGTAACCTACTTAGATGACGTACGGAGAAGTTGTCTCTATTCTTGCCTTCTTGGTTCACAGAATCCCCTTCACTTCCTTTTTAAAAACTGTGTATTATTCCTTTAGTTGTTTCCCGAGTTTATATCAGAGTGCATTTTCATTATTTTTTGACCCCAATAATTCATACTTCTGCCTTCGTTATACCGCGGGTACGTCTATAACGCGGGAGGTTTCATTTCCTCCTAACCCGCGTTATAACGGGAGTCCACTGTATTAAATATTGTTACATGTTTTGGTAATAAAACAATTTACTTTACATTGACAGCTGAGCCTAGCTAAAATGGGTACAATTTGGAATGCATTTATTTTAACAATAGGAAAAATACTAAAAAACCTACAAAATTAGAAGAAAAAAAAGAGATTGATAAAAGCAAATACCTACATAATAATATTTACTAAACTAAAATGCATAATTTATTAACTTTTTGTACATTAAGTTAATCAACATTTTGGATAATTAACTTATATATAATTTGTGTTCCAATAAATTTAATTTCAAGCCGAGGCAATAACTTTTTGATGTCTTATTAGCAAAATATTGGTATAGTAGTATGTGGTTTGTACGTTTGTGTATGTATCTTCTTAAGGATTTCTTGTTATAATTGCCTATTGTTTGAATTATAGGATTTCCTGAATTGTTTGTGGGGTTCAAAAAGTTTCTGGTCTGTGTGTGAATAAATTGTTTAATAGTCTGAAAATCTAATTCGAGTAGCATGTCGGTTATCTTTGTGTATCTGGGGTAGTCATTTATTGTTCTCATGCATCGGTTTTGCACCCTTTCAATTTTTTTATAGTTTGAATCACAGGTGTAGCTCCATACGGGAGATGCGTACGACAGTAATGGTCTTATGACTGATTTTTACAGAATGATTTTGTTTTTGACCGATAGTGGGGATTTTCTTCTGAAATACGGAGCCATAGTACTTAAGAGTTTTTTGGCTTTGTCGCATTTGTTATTTACGAGGTGTGATCAAAAAGTTCCAGGACTGACTTTTTATACATTTATTCATACAACATACAGGTTATTCAAATTTGTCTCCTTCGAAGTACTCCCCTTGGGAAGCTACACACTTTTCCCACCGGTGTTTCCACTGATCAAAGGCCCCAGAAATCTCTTCTTTTGTAAAGGTGTTTAGCAGGTCCGTTTTTTTTTTTCTTTAATTTCGTCAACTGTTTGAAATCTTCGTCCTTTCAGGTGTCTCTTGAGCTTCGGGAAAAGAAAAAAGTCGGCTGGAGCCAGGTCAGGTGAGTAGGGGGGCTGAGGAATGACAGTCATTGCGTTTTTTACACAAAAAGGCCATCTTTAAACCTCTTGAACCACTGATGGCAGCATGATCGGCTAAGACATTCTTCACCAAAAGCCTCTTGTAACATCAAAAAGGTTTCAGAAAACGTTTTGTTCAGTTTCACACAAAACTTCACACAAACACGCTGCTCTTCTTTCACATTCATTTTCATAAAATAGCCAAACTCTATAAAACTAACCTCAAACAAACTGTGCTAATGTTACTTTCAGTGATGTTATGATTGATCTGCAAACACAGCTGTGTTCCTGTTGAGTCAGGCAATGCAATGCTGCCAACCGCATCGCTGTGAGACATTGCATTCCCATAGTATATAAAAAGTCCTGGAACTTTTTGATCACACCTCGTATATGAGGTGTGAATGTCAATCGTTTATCTAGTTCCAAACCAAGGTAGGTAACAGTTTGAGTCCAAGGGATTTGAATATTTTTGAGATTGATATGTTGGGCCTTCTTTTTGTAATAATTATTGCAGTTGTTTTTTGTTCGTTTATTTTTATTTTCCATTTTTTATAATATTTATTAAATCTGAAGTACAATGATTTTAATCTGTTTTCTATTGTGTCTATCCTGAAGGAACTTGTGTAAATTGCCGTGTCATCGGCATATAATGATCTTTCAACTGAAGGGAGAGAAGGTAGGTCGGATATGTAGAACGTTTTACTTTTTTGTTCAAGTTTTTACATGTAGTTTCATTTATTTATTTTTTTAACCGTTTATCGTTTTGTTTCTTATTTTAAGAAATAATTTTATTTTTCAATTTGTAGTGGTAAGTGAGGGAGAGAGTAAACAAAGTAACTTGTTTTTTGTTTTCATTTTAGTAGTTTTGTACATATAGGTTTACTCTTAAAGTCGGATTTATTTATTCTCAAACAGCGCTGAGTCGACTTCAACTCTCCTACATTGGAATTGAAAACAACCCCCTTTTGAATATGAATATTAAGGTATTTTAAATCTTTGACAAGAGATGTTTCTAACATTTACATTATGTATTTATGAGAAGAAAAAGAGCGAAGGAGAATTAACGAAAATACCTTTTGCATATAACAGCTGTGAGATCCGCTGCCTAGGACTCCGCTTGGACAAACGTCTTACTTGGAATCCACATACAAGACTAAAACGACAAGAAACTGCTCGTCGTTACAGATTACTTCAACATTTAATAGACAAACGATCAAACCTCCCAATTCATTACAAAAGACTTATTTACATTCCTGTTATTAGACCTATTTGGACGTACGGAGTTGAGCTTTGGGGCTTCACTAAACCATCCAATTCATCTCGTATCCAATCCTTACAATCCAAAATCCTTCGAAAAATCTTAAATGCCCCTTACTTTGTCACCAATAAACTTATCCATAAAGATCTTAATGTTCCATATGTTGCTGAATAAGCCCAAACCACCTATCCTTTCATCGTAAGCTCCATAACCACTCAAATCTATTAGTTTCTCAACTCGTTTCCCACACCATTCCCGATAATCCTCCGAGGCGTCTGAAAAGAAGATGGCCTAGAGATCTTCTAGTGTAGAATTTTTATTAAACTGCTACTGATGAGTAGTTCTTTTCAAGTTTTGATATGTTATTGTATAACGATTTATCAGCTCATCTACTAATGTATATATATGTACAGTTGTAAATTTCAATAAATTGTTATTAAAAAAAAAAATTGATAAGGGGAAAATGTTTGGGGGGACAAAAAAACCTTAACTTTTTGAACTTTTTTTCAGATCTAGGAAAAAAAACATAGAAAAACGCTTTCGATCGAAAAATGTTATATTTACAAAACTAAATTTTATTAAATTGTGCTTCTAAAGACATCCATCCCTTAAGCTTAATTTGATTTAGGCGTTCAGCCGCAATCGACTGTGGAACATCGATGACTTTCGCCAACTTTCAGAAAAAGTTAGTTTTAGGCATGTTTAACATCTTGTAACACAAAAATGGCTAATCCAATCAAAAAATGTTTTATACTAAACGATGTAGATCATTACATCTCGTGCAAGATAAGGTTTTTAGGGTAACAATTTGCCCATTTCCACTCTGAGATATGACAAAAAAAACAAAAATTGTTAGTTGATTTTGGATAAACTGTTTTTATTTCGAACAAAAAACGATGAATTCAGGGAAATTAGCTTCGAACTTTGAACTTTAAAAATTAAAAGGTCTGATTGTTGCAAATGGTTCACCGCAATTAGCGTTTTAGTTTGGTTTGCTATAAAAGCAAACCAAAAACACAACATAAAAGCAAGTAAAAACTAGAAAAACACAGTTTTTGAAACTATAATTTTTTTTTAAATTTAATTTCCTATTTGAATACATTCAGAATTACATTTAAAGTATTAAATTATAATCAAAATATTGTTTTGTTTATTTCGTTTAACGTCACTTTATGCTGCTATGGCTAATCGGACGATACTACGGTGGGAGTCCTAAATTTTGCCTATCCAGGTATAATTAGGATAGGGATCTTTAACGAGTACCTGACATCGCACAGGCTCGGGACCCCCATTTTACCTCCCTTCCGAAGGATGGCATAGCTAAGGATTTTTTACTCCCTTTAAAAAATCCTAAGGTCATCTGCCGTGCTGCGAACCCGCGATCTTGGGTTTAGTAGGTTGCTATGCTAACCACTACACCACAGGTGACCCCATCAAAATATTGTATATCTGTTAATAACCAACCCTTTATGCGTATATATTAATAAACCATTTATTAACTTCATATTTTGTTATGTAAGTATGAATATAGTATTAGGTTGATGCGAAAATAATGCAGGATTTTATTTCCGTTTCACTATTAATTCCAATAGTGTAAACAAAACTGATCCGCAATGCTAAGTTATACACATCACTTTAAAGCCTATTTATCTCGCTTACATTCCTATATAATTCCTTTTTTTTTTTTCTTTTTTTTTTTAACATTAAATTCAGTCCATTCAGTGCCTCCAGACAAAATGACGTCTAGAAGCTATTTTCGCAAAACTTGTATGAGTTCAAACTTGTCGAAGTAATGCAAACGGCTCGAAATATTAATGAAGTTCGGGGGTCAGTACCATTAATGAATCTACAGCGCAAGCGATGGTTTCAAAAATTCCGTAGTGGAAATTTTGACCTTTCAAACAAAGAAGGTGGTGGCCGTCCCTCTGCTACTGACAACGACCAGTTAAAGGCAATAGTTGAAGCTGACCCCACCAAAACTACTCGAGAATTAGCGGAAGAACTCGATGTGGATCAGTCAACAATCGTACGCCATCTTAAGGCAATTGGAAAAACAATCGATGTTTTTACTGAATTCCAAAAACCTGCTTTATTTTTACATCAACCTAATAAATATTAAAAAAAATTACTTTGTGCTAACTAAATATTTATTCTCAAATATTGTGTATAATGCTCATGAACTTATAAATTAAATCTATTACTGTTGTATATTCCGTATGTTTTTTTATAAAACATAATTTACTTCAGACACTTGTATATATCAGTAAATCACATGAATTACTAATTACTAGGTCCCCGAAATTTATTTGCTGACAGTATAATAATTAAACAGATGTTCCATCCCTCTTTTTTTTCCCTTTTTTTCGTCGGTTATTTTTGTACTTGGCAAGGCCGCAAAACTTCTAAAAAAACTGATTAGATAAAATTTATTTATTTTTTAACATTTAGTTAGTATTTATTGGCCAATTAAAAGATAATATTTGCTGTCTAGCGGGGACACGTGCTTAACGCGATACATATTCTTACAAATTATTTACTTGAATAAACAGATTTTTTATATTCAATGTAATATATTCCATAATATGCAATGTTAATAAGTTAAAGAAATATTATTTTAAATAAAAATGAAAAACAGCAAACTCCTTTATATCCTGCGTTAACGAGATCGACACCACTTTGGATGAGGGAAAACTTGGAGGCAAGTTGGTAGACTAGAGGATTCGTGTGGGTATGGAGTTCACTCTGAAATGATAGGTATCTGGTTTGGTCTAAATCAGCAAAATATGGTATATTATGATATACAGTAGTGTGAAAAATAAACGCAACCCTTATTAAAATTCAAATAATGTTCATTTAAATTATATTAAGGAGTTGAGCTTTGAGGCTCCACTAAGTCATCCAATTCATCTCGTATTTAATCCTTACAATCCAAAATCCTTAGAAAAATCCTAAATGCCCCTTACTTCGTCACAAACAAACTTATCCACAAAGATCTTAATAAACCTTACGCTTCTGACATAGCTCACACCAGATATCAATCCTTTCATAGCAAACTCCACAAACATTCAAATCCATTAGTATCAGAACTTGCTTCTCATTCCATTCCAGACAACCCTCCGAGGCGCCTGAAAAGAAGATGGCCTCGGGACCTTCTAATATAGTGCTTCATTATATAGAACCTTTATAAGTGCTAGCAATGGGTAGTTGCTTTAAAAACAAGTGCCGTGTAATTTTTATCATTATCATCACATTTACTTGATGTATTATATTTTATATTGTATATACAGTTGTAAATTTCAATAAATAAAAAATTATATTTATACTATTCATTTACTCATTAGGTCTTGTCGGATTGCACTTTGGACTCTCATTTCTTATTTTAAAGGCATTGTATGGTATACTAATGTTAATCCAAAGTTTAGCCTGAAAATAAATGAAATGAGTCGACATTACAATGAACTAAGCAGTGAAAGAAAAAAGCAATAATTCTCGCTATAAGTGAAGAGAATTTTTCTTGCCGATATATTAGTAATAAAGTATGTTGTGCTTCATCAACTGTGAGCAGGTTTTTAAAAACATATTGGTCTTCTGGCTCTTTAGGATTTAAACATTTGTGAGGTCACAAGAAAAAGACAAATGATAGAGAAGATCGCATATTGCAGCGGCTTTATTTATGAAACAGGACCTTATCATCTATCGATTTAGCTGCAGAATGGAATACAGTTACAGGTGTTAATGTCTGTGCATCAACTGTCCATCGAAGATTAATAAAAGCAGGATTGAATGCACGCCGGCCACAGAAAAAAACAACATTCTAAACCCTTTTCTTGGCAAGATAATTTTTGAAAGATAAAAAAAAAAAAACTACCATTAAATCCCATCAAATCAAATATTACATTTGATATAAAAACAGTTCATCTATTTTTTTTTTAAATAAAAATTTGTTATAACCTGAGATACCAAACTAATATTGAGGGTCTTAATCATTCAGAGTATCTCATTGATAGTGAAATATCGGTAAGGAACCTAAAAAAACGTCAAAATATACCTGAAATTTGTGAAAAACGCTTACAAAGGGATGGTATCTCAAAAAATACCATGCCAAGAAAAGGGTAACAAAATAAATGCGGCAGGCTCGTCTTTGTTGGGCTTGAAAACATCAAAACTGGACACAAGAAGACTGGAACTCTGTTATATTTTCTGATGAATCGAAATTTAATACCCATGGCACAGATGGAATTCAGTATGTGAGAAGAAGAAAAGGTGAGGCCCTAACAACTCAAGGTTTAAAATCGACACTAAAGTTTCCAGTGAGTGTTATCGTCTGGGGTTGTATTTTTAATAAAGGTGTAGGTAGGTCTGTTAACTATTCTCGATGGGACATTGCGAGCCCATGGCTACATACATATTTTTTTTTTTTTATATACATTTATTGAAATTCACTACTGTGCAAAATATACACATCAAGTAAATGTATTGACAATGATTATAATAACATGTTAAAACTTGAAAAGAACTACTCATCAGTAGCACTTTAAACATTATACACTAGAAGGTCTCTAGGCCATCTTCGTTTCAGACGCCTTGGAGGATTATCAGGAATGTGGTGGGAAGCAAGTTGCGAAACCAACGGATTTGAGTGATTATGGAGCTTACTATGAAAGGATAGGTATCTGGTGTGGGCAACATCAGGAACATTAAGATCTTTATGAATAAGTTTATTGTAAGGATTGAATACGAGATGAATTGGATGGTTTAGTGGAGCCACAAAGCTCAACTCCATACGTCCAAATAGGTCCAAATCACAGTCATGTATATGAGTCTTTTCATAATTAATTGGGAACTTTGAACGTTTGTGTAGTAAATGTTGAAGTAGTCTGTAACGACGGGCAGTTTCTTGTCGTCTTAGTCTTACATACATATTTAAAGGTGTATACAGGTTTTTAAACTGTTGCATCTATTTTTTACATTACTTTAGAAATAAGTTTGTTTCTGGCAAAGTAAGAAACATTGAGGATTTTGAATTGTGAGGATTGGATACGAGGCTAATTGGAAGGTTTAGTGTAGCCCGAAAGATTAACTTCGTATGTCCAAATAGGTCTAATTACTGCATGCAACGACGAGCAGTTTCTTGTCCTTAATTTCAGGTCAGTGAACAATAATGGTACTTTTAATTTCATTAATAAGAAATTATAATTTTCAGAACACATAAGGGCATAATTTAACATTAATTTGGTACAGTAAGAGTTATGAACTTCAACTTGTAACAGTATCCATCGATTCATTTAATTTTTTTTTTTTTTAGAGTTGTTATTTTTAATCAGCATTTAACACATTTCCACGTCAAAAAAATACAAGATGAAATATATATTTAAGTTTGTCCGAAATAATTAAATATAGGATGTCATTTAATGTAATTTCGTTTAGGCTGACATGAGACAGTTGAAATAGTTCCCGGGCGGTGTCCAGTTGAAGCGAAATTAGAACTCATCCATGAGCCAACTCTTAACACTAGAACGTAAATATTGTTTTATTTATTTTATTTTTATTTCGTAATAATTTTTATCAGTGCAATATAATTGCATTTAATCAACCGTAATATACCTATACTTTTATATAAAAGGACAAGCCATTTTTCGTTTGTGATCAATAACCAAGAAAACTACTGAACCAATCTGTACCAAATTAGATTTGTAAACTAACTTAATAGTCTGAATTAATTTTAGACTATTTTGTATGTGATGTATTAGTTATTATTACCTAAACTGAGAAATACTCTTGCTGGAACTCAAACAAGAGAAATATATTGCCTAATTGTATATGTTTAGACATATTCTATTTGTCAATTGACATATATTTTAATTTTGTTTTCTTAAATGTTTTTCAAATCTATATAAATAAATAAATAAAATAAAAAAGTTCATTATTTATTCTGGGACCTTAAGTCCCTTAAGAATAAAAAATAATGTACAATCAGGGGGCCTACAGAGCCTCAAGATGGTTATGAAATATTATTAAACTAGCTGAAAGTACCCTGCTCCGCTACGGTTTAATATCATTAGGATTAAGGACAACTTAAATTAGTAAAAGTTAAGCTTAACGTTGAAAATTATTATTACTTAAATAAACCTAAAGAATTCCATTCTTAGAATAATTCCAATAAGTAAATTTGACAATTTGCAAAAGTTAATTTTATATTATTTTGATAGTCCTCCAGTTGAGCTTCGAGGTAACACTTCCATCTTACCCAGCTCTCAAACCAGACCATCAGCTTTTCTTACGGCATACTTTAAGTGAATATAGTCTCAACTTCTCAACTTTTTCGATTTTTTCGAATAAAGTTTAGTCTTTCTGTTTCTATTTTTGCGTACATATCAAGCATAAATTGGTTGAGGAGATTACGAATTAAAGTAAATAAGGTACGTCACCTACTCGCTCCATCAACATTTAGGCAGCTGCAGACACAGTTTTCTTAAGTGGTGTATTGGTGTTTGGGTCACGGTGAGGGATGCTACTAATGTACCCATCTTCTCTATCGTAGAACATGAGACGATACTAAAGGGATCATAAACTTAATAGAATTCACTGATTGTTATCAGTTTTTTGTCCCTGCTGTGGAGAACAATGTCTCGCTTTTCAAACACCTGGCCAACAATCAAGACAGCAACTTCGTTAGCGGTAGGAGTATTTGAAGGCTTTTTGTCAGCACTAATATACCTGGAAATCGTGTAAATATTTGGGAACAGGCTCAACAGCAACTCTAAAGTCCTTGGTATACTCGTTATGTTTATGAAGAGTTTTCTGGAGTGGTTGGGTTCTTAAGCCACTGGTGGAGACATGTTGGTGGGTTGCTTATAAGGAGTATATACATCGAACTGGCCTTACATGTCATCACCAGAGAACATGATTCTTTTAACCTCCTCTTTAACATAAGTCTTTTAATAGTTTCTCGTCACGAAACAAAAACTTGTAAGGATCCACCTCTGCAGCTACCATGAGTTCCAAGAAAGTACCATATTATAAGGTTTCGACATCGATCGTAGTTTTGTTTGTTTACAACTATAAGAAACTTAAAATTTGTGGTCAAAGTGTGCGGCTTAGACATCTAACCTATTTTTTTAAACTTAGCTTATCTCCAAATACCATATGACAATTAATCTATTATTATTCACCCAATAAAAATTATAATCGCATTTCAATTATATTCGCCGCGATCCAGACCGATTTTTTTTAATTCCTTTCTTAGCGAGCACCTTCGACCCTAGAGGAAGCTATATACCAAATTTCATTCCAATCCGTTCGGTGGTTTCTGAGATTTCATGTTAAATGAGTGAGTGGTATTTGACAAATATATAGGGGTCACCTGTGGTGTAGTGGTTAGCATAGCAACCTACTAAACCCAAGATCGCGGGTTCGCAGCCCGGCAGATGACCTCAGGATTTTTTAAAGGGAGTAAAAAATCCTTAGCTATGCCGTCCTTCGGAAGGGAAGTAAAATGGGGGTCCCGAGCCTGTGCGATGTCAGGTACTCGTTAAAGATCCCTATCCTAATTATACCTGGATAGGCAAAATTTAGGACTCCCACCGTAGCATCGTCCGATTAGCCATAGCAGCATAAAGTGACGTTAAACGAAATAAACAAACAAACAATATATAGGTAGTAGATATAATAAAATAATAATTAATAATGATAACAGATATAGATTAAACTTAGAAATATTGACAAGAAGAAACAAGAATATTTTGAATTATTTTTTGAATCAATTGTGTAGAAACAATAAAAATTTCGTGTACATAAACTTTTATATTTGATAAGACTAATGACAGTGAGTGCCTAATGACAGTTTTCATGGATCTGGACAGTAGTTGGTTCAATATATTTGAAAGTGGAAAGGGTGTTTGAGTGGCGAATGGTGTAATAAACGGAGTTCCATAGGGACGAGGATCGGATTAGGAATGATCTGTTGAAGGCAGCGGAGCAATGAGCAGGACTGTACAAATCTGATGGGCGGAAACGGGTTTGGCGGGTAAGAACAGAGCATTTGAGCTGAAGGAGTTGAGCAATGTAAAGTGGGCTTTGGGATTTCACTGTTTGGTAGAGAAAGGATGCCAGAAAATACTGGCGACGGTAGGAAGGAAAGAGCCACTTTTAACTCCGCGTAAAATTGTGAAACATGGGCGTTCCTGGGGATCCCGAAAATAAAACGAATGCAGCAGTTAAACAGTCTTTTGAGTCTGGCCTCGACATCACCAGAAACGCCCCCATACACAGCACAGCAATATTCGAAGTGGGGGAAGATAAAGGAAGTAACTAGTAATTTGCGGGTTTCGAAAGGAAGAAGATGGCGAACGTAATTGAGACGTTTTAGGATTGGGATGGTGCGACGGGAAATTTCGGATACGTGGTTTTTCCAGGATAGGGTTTGATCGAAAATGACTCTGAGATTTTTGACTGAGGGGTAGAATTTGATAGGATCACTGCTCAGAAAAATGGTGGGAATAGGAGGTATGGTTTTCAGGAGGTAACTCGAACCTATTACAACCGCTTTGGTCTTTTCAGTATTTAAATTCAACTTGTTCGTCACTGGCCAGTTATAGATTCGATCCAAGTCTTCCTGGATTTTTCTAGTAGCTTGCAGTAGGTCAGAATTGGGAAAGGATAAATAGATTTGGAGATCATCTGCGTAAAGGCAGTGATGGATGGAAAGGGGAAGGTCATTAATGTAAACAGAAAAGAGTGTGGGTGAAAGTGAAAATCCCTGAGGCTGAAAATGTGAAAATGACTACATACTGTGATCGGTCGGAAAGGAAGGATTTAAACCCAAAGTAAGGC
Source organism: Euschistus heros (assembly GCA_003667255.2). Lineage (NCBI taxonomy): Eukaryota > Metazoa > Arthropoda > Insecta > Hemiptera > Pentatomidae > Euschistus > Euschistus heros. The sequence goes on from RCWM02000294.1 coordinate 426,146, forward strand.
AGATTTGAACAAGGAGAGGTTTCGGAGTTTGGCTAGAAGGATGTTGTGGTTAACATTATCGAAAGCTTTTGAAAAATCCAAAAGGATAAGGATGGTAATCTCTTGGCGATTAATTGCGGAGTGTAAATAGATTATATTTTATATATATATATATATATATATATATATATATATATATATATATATATATATATATATATATATATTATACATGTACTATTATATAAAAGGGCAAGCTATATTTCGTTTCTGATCATTAACTACTGAACCAATCTGTACCAAATTTAAACCAAATCACTGTTAGCGATAATAAAATCTACTGATTGCAATTAGTTTATTATTTACTGTGTTATATAGAGCTTGAAATTGATAATAGAATTTACTTATATTCAATTAAACTACTAAAAATGATTTTAATATATGGTACATGTGAATCCCAGTGTATTTTGAAAATCGACCGATATGTGGACGATTTACAATGGTGAAACACCTGAAACCATCTCTACCAAAGATTAACTACATCATTTTCATAGTTTTAGGAGGTTTTAGGAATAATAAAATTTGGTAATAAACCTGACAGAAACGAGGTTTTCCTCACTGACATATACTTTTACGGTTAGAAACGAACCAGATAAAATCGATACAATTTTTTTATCCGGAGTAAAAATTATTACCGAATTATGTCGACCCTTTGCTTTTTGATTTTGTGTGTAAAAATGATTTATGCGCCTTTAGTTGTAATAATGCATTCCATCATCCACAAGAGAATCTTAATAGTCTATGTCCGTCTTGATTACTAACTCAAACATTTAAAATTATAAACTGAATGTCTAATTTTGTTTTCACGTTAATTTTAACCACCTTATCTGTAGAATGGTACAAGATTAAAAAGTATTGCTATGCGTTAAAATTAAAATGCTATTAGTAGTTAAAATTATTTTAGTTCCTTACTTATGAGAGTAGGCGAAGCCATGACGGGGTTCTGTACTAGCGTTAGTATACGTGTGGTCGCGGTGATAAATTAGTCAGTTCAAAAGTTCATACGAAATTGAGAATATTCTTAAAAATGGTTCACAGATTTTCCTCCAATTTATTTTTATATCTAATTATTGAAATTTACAACTGTACGAAATATATTTATATAAAGTTTATCTGTTGATAGTAACATGACAAAACTTGAAAAGAACTACTCATCAGTAGCACTTCAATAACAATTCTTCTCTTGAAGGTCTCTAGGTTCTCTTCTTTCTAGACGTTTCGGAGGATTATAGAGAATGGAGTGGGAAGCAAGTTGGAAGGCAAGTGGATTTAAGTGGTTATCGAGCTTACTATGAAAGGATAGGTATCTGGTTTGGACTAAATCAGTAATATATGAAACATTATGATCTTTATGGATATATTTATTGGTGACAGATTAAGAAGTATTGAGGATTTTGGATAGTAAAGATATTAGATACGAGATAAATTTTATGGTTTAGAGGAGCCCCAAAGGTCAACTCCGTACGTCCAAATAGGTCCTATTCACAGTCATGTAAATTAGTTTTTTGTAATTAATTGGGAGCTTTGAACATTTGTCTAGTAAATGTTGATGTAGTCTGTAACGACGGGCAGTTTAATGTCTTTTTAGTCTTGTATGTGAATTCCAAGTAAGACGTTTGTCCAAGTGGAGTCCTAGGTAGCGGATCTGTAAAACAGGGAATAATGTAATATTGTTAAAGGATACTGTAGGACAGGAGGTCGTAGGGTTACGACGAAGAGTAAATTTCATGGTGTTTGTTTGGATTTATTTTAATTCTCCTATTTCGACACCATGTATAAATGTTAGTAAAGTTCACAAATTTACTATCTAAACTTATTCTAGGAGACTATGCGGAACTAATCCTCTATCGCCCGGCTGAGTGTGCTCAAGGAGTCCAGTACATGGTGGATAAATAAATTTTCTGCCAACAGCTAGACTCCAACCCAGATCCTTGAATTATTAGCCCGCTTTCCTACTCATGATCTGGAATGTAGCGTAGAATCTAGAAAATATTTGAAGTTTTGTTTATTAATGCAGCCATTAGCAAATAGAAGGCTGCCTTTGATGTTGCGGTGACCTATTTCGTTGGCTCTCTTGTAGTCAACGATATGTCCTGGGGTCAACTGCTTGGGGTTAGGAGTTCAGTTGAATATTCCACCGCACAGTTGTATATTGTTATTTTTTTTATAATTTGGTTTATATGTGTGTATATATATATATATATATATATATATATATATATATATATATATATATATATATATATATATATATTGTTAACAAAAGAATTATAATTTCCGATGCGAAAAACTCGCCTCGGCCTCGAGAAAATGAACTGTATTGGAAAATATCAAAACGAGGTTTCGCACCTGTGGGGAAATCTTATTAAGAAGGTAACCTAAACAAATGTTACATAAAAACCCACTCACCTGGTTACAGCCGCCGACGGTCTGTTCGGAGGCCTCCGAAGTCGTTATGGGCAGGCGAAGGCTTCTCCCAAGCTGCAAAATTTGTTCAGGATCTCCTCCTCTTATATCACCATTCATTAAGGGTATAACTAAATCTTTACTGACTGGCACAGGAAATAAAAATACTTTTAAAACAAGAATAGGGTCCTGGAAGGCTATTTTGCTTTGGTCAAGAAAACGATGGAAGACCATGAGGTCTTGGACAACTTGTATAGGTGCGTACTGGAACGCAGATAAGGGCTAGTTACCTAGAGATCCATAGAGTGCGTCAATATACGGTATATTAAAGTTTTCTCCTTTCTCCCCCTCACAAAACCGCCGATTGGCACGAACATATATATATATATTAAAGTATACAATTGAGCATTATTCTTTAATAATATTTTCGCGCATGGCAGTAATTTTTAACCTCGTTGAAATTACACACCAGGTCTTTGAAGATTACGCAAAAGCATAATTAGACATCCAATTTTAAATTTTAATGTATCAGTTAGTGGACTGCATTATCAGTGCTTACAACTCAAGGCCCATGATTCATATTTTTACACACAAAATCCAAAAAGTTAAGGGTCGACATTTTGTTTTGGTAATCATTTTTATAAGGCAGAAATAATTTTATTGATTTCATCAGGTTATATTTTAAGTTTTAATTTTAATAATAAAAGTATATTACAGTGTGGCAAACATCGCATCTGCCACTGAACATTGTACAATTAATTTTTTATTATTGTAAATTTTATTATTGCTGGACTTTCCTACAACTATAAAAATGATATAATTAAAATTTGGTACAGATGTGTTCAGTAGTTTTACGATTGTAAACTCTATTGCGGAATGGTGCCAACCTTACATCATCACATCAAATATTTAAATCTTGTTTAATAATTAAATTGAATATAAGTAAAGTTTATAATCAATTTCAACCTGTGTATAACACCGTACCTTTGTAACCTTATATGAGGAATTCACTGTTACCTACATATTATTGTTTACATAAAAAATTGAAAATTAGTAGTTTTATTATTGCTAAACCATCCTAGAGCTATAAATATGATGTGGATTAAATTTGGTACAGATTGGTTCAATAGTTTTTGTGGTTAGTGATCACAAACGAAAAATGGCTTGTCTTTTTATATAATAGTATATATTTACATTTATATTTATATATTATATTATATATGTACACATATGTATAACATTTGAATTATTCATCCAAATAATGAATTTCACAACAAATAATAATAATGGATGAATTTCGACTTAATCTATTTATATTTATATTTATATCTGAATTGATACAAAAATATATCGCACTAAACATACGCAGATTTATTTTTTATTGTTATCTATATTTTGACGCATTAATTGCATATCTTCTATAAAGCCGGAAAGGCAAACCGATATAGCCATATAAAATCTTCCTAAAAATAATATTAAATGAAGCTGGTTTTATTCCTTTTATAATTTGAGTTTTTTCTGATTTCATAATTTTTAATAATTTATTAATAAATATTTTCGCAGAACGAATACACTAACTCTGAACCCCATCTTTTATTACATAGATAAATTTACAAGCGAAATATTTTAATTTTATTTATTAATGCATTTGACTATGATATTGGAATCTATAATATAATTGTATTGAACTGTAAAAAATATATACATTGAGTAAATGCGCTGTTAACTATTACATTAACGTGACAAAACTTGAAAAAAACTATTTATCAGTAGCACTTAATAAAAATTCTACACTAACAGGTCTCTAGGCCGTTTTTTTTTTCAGACGTCTCGGAGGGTTATCGGGAGTGTAGTAGGAAGCAAGTTGGAAGACTAGTGGATATAAAGCATACTATGAAAGGATAGGTATCTGGTGTGGGCTAAATCAGCAACATATGAAACATTGAGGTCTTTATGGATAAGTTTATTGGTTACAAAGTAAGGAGCATTGAGGATTTTTCGAAGGATTTTGGATTGTAAGAATTGAATATGAGATAAAGTGGATGGTTTAGTGGAGCCCCAATGCTCAATTCCATACATCCAAATAGGTCTAATCACAATCGTGTAAATGAGTGTTTTGTAATTAATTGTATTAATTCGTATTTAATGAACGTTTGTCTAGTAAATTTTGAAGTATGAGCAATTTCTTGTCGTTTTAGTCTTGTATGTGGATAAAAGTTGTTTCAATTACTTTTTCCCTGTTTTTTTGTAGCAATGAATCCAAATTTATACTTCACGTTCCGATGAAAAAAATTCATCAATCCTTAAAATAAACATATGCGTGTAAATAAATTATATCTAGACATCTTTGTTTAAATTTAAGGAACCTTTAGTAACATATATGTACTGTAAATTTTAATTAAACCAAACCTCTCATACAAGGACACATTATAAATGGGTCAGTGTTGCTGTCCTCCCAAAATGGGCAAGGAATCTCGACCCCTTTTTAGGTAGCAAATTAAATACCGAATAAAAAATCACTCAGAAACAAAAATCTCGTTTTTTTAATATCTCTATTGTTTTCTTCGATGTTTTTTATTGTAAACCCCAGTTGGGATGCGAAATTAACACGTTTTAATGGACGAGGATAGAATTATTTTACAAGGTGTCTACTAGTCGGGAATTTCGGGAATATGTCGGGAATTTCGTGTGGTCGGGAAAAATTCGGGAATTTACAGAAAATTTGTGAAAGTCGGGAAAAAGTCGTCGTTAATGCTAAAATGTTCATACTTTATTCAGTTTTTGCTTAATATGTCAGTTAAGGAAGCGTCTGATTAGTATAGTTATTCCACATACTTTTAAAGTAAACTAAATTTACTACAATTTGAGATTAGAGCGAGCTCTATATAGCAATTGGTTCCCAAGATACAGGGATATTATCTTCGAAAAGAGGCAATTTTTTCCCCAAAAACTGATGTTTTTTTTTTCGATATGGTCTCTTATTTTGTGAAATATCTCCTGAAATACATCATTTGAGACCAGAATGGTACCTGTGGGCCCAGCGGTTCTCTCAAATACGGCAGATAACAAAGTGGGTTCTGGGGGAAAATACTGTTCTGTCTTTTTATAGTTTATTTTTCATTCAAAAATTTATTTATTTTTGTTATGGTTAAATAATTTATTGATGAAAAAGAAAAATATAGCATAATCGGGAATTACGTCATCATCGAACATTGTTTTATATACCTACATACTAAAATGCTTAAACAAACGTATATATATATATATATATATATATATATATATATATATATATATATCGTATACCTCAGGTTATCGCTAGGGGGAGAGGGGGAAAGGGTTGAAAATCGTAAGTTCACAGCCATTTGATCAAATAACTCCGAATCCGTTATTTGTAATACATTTGGAAAAAAATTGATCCTATGATTTTTTTTCCCCAAATCAGTTTTTTTAAAGCTGTAGGGGACAACGCACTACTCCGCGAAAACACGTTTTTCTGTACTTTTTTAAATCTAACTCCGAAACTATTTGTCTGATTAAAAATGTATTTTTATGGATATGTTAAGTAGCAAAGTATGCATAGATTGATTTGTTTGGATTATTATTGAAACACCATTAAAATATCGATTGGCATGAATTTCTAAAAAAAGTTTTGAAAAAGTAGGGAATATGTCGGATATTTTAATAGCTGAAATTGGTAGACACCATGTTTTAGTCTTAATTTACATATATATACATTTAGATATCCTAACAAGTAGTTGCTAACTAGTATATTAGTAGATACTTGAACTAGTAATGTAGTAGGAGGGATGGAAGACAACACAATCTATTGACCACCTGACATCTGGCTCTGCTCTGGGCTACCAATTAGCTTCATTAAGATCTCAGGCGCTCCGACCTCTCAATGACCGCCTCTAGCCTCTTAAATATATCACTATAATATATACTCAACTTTATATAATTCTTTATATTATATGTTTTTTTTTTTTTTTTTGTTTTATTTATTGGAAATGATAACTAGACACCGGATCTCTGTTTTATTGCACATTCAGTTCAATTTGATTTAGTGCACTCTGACCCAAGTAGTTATCTCATTCATGGCCTAAGGATTCTTATTTTTAAATTTTATTTTATTATTCCTGACCACCAGTTCGGATTTCGTCAGTTTCACTCCACTACCCAGCAGTGCCATCGTTGGTGGATGTTATCTCATCTGCATTGGAGCGCAAGATGAGATAAGACAGGTACCTTTCTAGATGTTGAACAGGCCTTTGAACGGATATGGCATTCAGGACTGCTTTATAAACTTCGCCAAATCCTTCCATCTACATATTTCCTACCTTTCTGATAGATTATTTAAAGCTAATCACAATTCTAAATACTCATCTATCTTTCCCCAGACCGCTGGTATTCCTCAAGGAAGTATCCTGGGTCCCATCCTTTATACAGTGTACACAGCTGATATCCCAACCCATCCTAATACTATCCTCACAACCTATGCTGATGACACCAGCGTGTTATCAGTCAATGAAGATCCATTTGCTGCATCCCAGACACTCCAGTCACATATCACTTCGCTTGAAGAATAACTGGAGAGTTAAAATAAATCCTAGCAAATCTCAGCAAATAACCTTAACTCTACGTCGAAAACCTACCTCATCCTGTCCTCCTGTTTCCTTTAATGGTGTACCGCTAAATAATGTGGAACAAATACGCTGGGATTTTATCTGGACAAGAGACTTACCTGGAACCCTCATACAAGATTGAAAAGACAAGAAGCTGCACGTCGATTTCGACTGTTACAGCAGTTACTTGACAAACGTTCGAATCTCCCGATTCACTACAAAAAATTCATCTATATGACGATTATCAGACCTATTTGGACTTACGGTAAAGAGTTTTACATTTTACTCCCCGCTTCCCATTTTATTCCCTAATTCTGATTTAGCACCAAGGGTCAGTTGTTTGTTTTTGTAAGATTTGAAACTATCAATTTTGAAAATCCCAAAAACGACTACGAGTGTTTTTACAATTTTGAAACCATGAACAACAGGCCAGGATAAGAAATCGCAAATAGACGCACATTGCAGATCAGGTAATTTTTACCTGAGTAATTTTTTAATTTATAAAAAATTATTTTGTCAAGATCAATCAACTTTGTTGAACAGGAGAATTTTGAAATGTAAATTTCGTACATTTTCACATACATTTTCAAGTTTTAAAAATTTATTTATTCAAAAAAAAAAAAAAACATTTTATTGTATTTTGTTTCCATCTAAAAGGAAATTTTAATAAATATATTTATATTTTTTTTTAATGAAAATAATCATATACATTTTTTTTCCCAAGTTTTAGATTCAAAAAGTATTTCAGATTGAATTAATAATAAAACGGAACGTTTATCGAAATGTCCTTCAGTTTTTTTAAGGTCGGTTATGTTTTGCATGTTTGTTTAAATCAGAGTTCCCCAAACTTTTTTGTGTCGTAGACCCCTTGCCATGTTTTTCCGTGTTCGGTAGACCCCCTACTTACCTGATATTGATTTCCTGTCAATTTCTAACTGTAGTGAAGTTTAGTGTTAAAAACTTAAAGTAAAAACACATGTTAATTTATACATTTATTAATTGAATTTAAATTAAAACTACTCAAAATAAAATTTCGTATCTGTTATGTAAAATATAATAATAATAATAATAATAGCCTTTTATTATGTCCATAACTCAACAAATAAACCATAATTCAAATAAATACAATAAAAATAAAAATTTAACATATCTTCAAATAAGTCCACAATTATTATCATATTTACAAATAAAATTCTTCTGTGAGTCTGAACATACCATAGGCCTTCCCTCAGGGAGTATAGGTCTAGACTTTCCCAGGTGACCAGCCTACTGGGAAGCCGGGTTCGCGATTTGGATCCACTTCTCTTTCCATTTATCTCTGTCCCTTGCCATTCTCCACCATAGTGGTCCGGCTTTCTTCTTAAAGAAGTCACTCCATCTTTTCAACTGTCTTCCTCTTCGCCTTTTGTAGTAATAGGGTGTCCAAACTGTCACTTCCATTGACCACCTTTTATCAGTTCTCCTTAAGATGTGCCCCGCCCATTCCCATTTTTGCTTCTCGATATGGTGAATTATGTCTTTCAGATGATATGTATGTATGATGATATGTATGATATGTATGTATGATGATCTGATGATATGTACTCGCTTCGGCGGTACATATACTAAAATTGGAACGATACAGAGAAGATTAGCATGGCCCCTGCGCAAGGATGACACGCAAAATCGTGAAGCGTTCCACATGTAAAATATACGTAACATTAAATAAACATGAAATAAAATAACATAAGCAATAAGTCAATATTTTTAGTGAGAAGGATGAACCTGATGCTTTAATAATAAATTATCAACATTTGGCGTCAATTTTTTAAGGGTTTATCTTAAATCTCCTCGGCTATTGATGTCCAGTCTGTTTCTTTTTTTCGATAGGAGATTGGTAACAGCGCTGAACCCCCTTTCCACTAGGTATGACGATGGAAAGGAAATTAAAAATTTCCTCGCTATATTCCATAATACGGGATAAATTGAACCTTAAGTTCTTCGTTTGCACATACTTCAGTCAGTTCCTCTTGTCCTAATGTATATATTTTGATATTATAAGATAGTATGATGTAAGTAAATAGGTACTATCAGTGTGTGTTGAGATCCACTATCGTGGACCCCCATTTTCATTTCATAGACCCCAAATTTTTTTTCGCTGACGTAGACCCCTTGCAGGTTGTCATAGACCTCTAGGGGTCGATATAGACCACTTTGGGAATCACTTGTTTAACTAAACGGATTTCTGCATGTATTATGTATGTACATTGAAATATTGAGGTCATTATGAATAAGTTTATTTGTGACAAAGTAGGGAGATTTAAAGATTTTTCAAAGGATTTTGTTTTGCAAGGATTGTATACGAAATGAGTTAAATGGTTTGGTGGAGCCCCAAAGCTCAATTTCATATGTCCAAATAGGTCTGATAACTGTCATGTAAATGAGTCTTTCGTAGAAAATAGGAATTTTTTGAACGTGTGTCTAGTAAATGTTGAAGAAGTCGAAAACGACGAGCAGTTTCCTGACGTTTTAGTCTTGTATGTGGATTCCAAGTTTAACGTTTGTCGAGATTGAGTCCTAGATAGTGGATTTATTCAACAGGAATCAGTGGAATTTTAATAAATATAACGTTTAAAAATAATTTAAAAAAAATATAATATTTATAAAAAAATAAAATGTGGGATTAATCCAGGGGAAGAAAAAATAAATATAAATAAATATATAAGTAATAAACTTTAGAGCGCCAAAGTTTTAACCTGCCTTGAAGGTCTTTTTCAGTGCACTCAAATAACTACATTAGCATTCTATAAAAAAAAATGTTCTTCTGACTGCATTTCAGATTATCTTCTTCTAATTTTTTTTTTTTAATAGTAAACTATACTATTCTTACGACATAATGTTTTTTTATATATCAACTAAACTCCAAAGCTCCGGGTCTCGAGTTCGAGTACGACTGAAAGCAGTAAAACAGTAAAGTCTCTATAATTTCAGCTGTTGTCAAACTCCGGGGTCCGGAAAAGCTCGTGGAATACCAATCACCCTCTATAAAGTAGTTAACTGATAGGAAAACCTGTGCTATGTCCATCTCTGTTTGAGTCCGGATCAGCATTAATCTAATTATCGGGATGCCAGCCAGGACTTAATCTCCTGACAAATGATAAATATGTATTATTTAAATAATAAATTGATTTAATTAATTCTTCTCCAGAAGGTGATCGTGGGGCCAGATAATTGTGTATGTTAATTATAAATAAGGGTAAACAAATATATTAATTAATGAGTGGCATGCAAATGGTGAATAAACGACGGTTGAACTAAAACAATATATATTCCATTATGGGTTGACATATAAAAATGACAGTTAGGAAAAGGAATCATTCTTAAGTTTAAACTTATATTGTAACAAATAACTTAATCTATACTTATCATCTTAATGATGCTATGATAGGTGATGCTACGTGTGGGTTCATAGTGGTAAGCCGGGAGCTCCCAAGCTCCGAAGGATCCAGGAACTACATAGCTCAGAAGGGACCAGACCAGACATCTAGACTCTCTCAAATACTCTCCTCGACCGCTCGACTGATCGACTTCAACTCCTCTCAAAAACTGATCTTGAAAATATTTTGCCGGTAAGGGATAGGCAGGTAGATAAAAAGTCTCAACAAAGGGCGCGGACTCCCCGGACCACCCGCGACGGGCTACCCCTTTTGCAACACGCTAATGTCATGTCTATCAAATTAAACCATATAGGTTTGATACATAGCACCTGATAGGTTGGTCATGGTTACTGTCTTCTTGAACAATCGTCGATCTCGAAATAATACTTTCTTACGAAGTAATGAGAAAAAAACCATTTATAAAAGAATTTTTTATAAATCGACTGGCAGAAAACTTCACCGAAATGATTTTTCATCTTCTTCTCTGAGAGTTTTGTTCTTTCTTAGTTTTTTACGTCCCCCAATCCTTTCTCAACGGCATGAGAAGCGTATTTGTATCATTAAAAATATTAATTATGTAAAATTCAGTATTAAAAATATTACCTAGAAATTTCAAATTATAAAGGTTTATATCCCGCAGCAATGCTTGAACGAAGATTGTCTTATGTCTTGTTCGGCTATCGAATGTTTTTTTGTTTTTGTTTTTAATAATAATTATGTATTATAAAATGAAATTAAAAAAAAACAGAAGGTCGATCGAGACCTCGGTTAATAGAGTCCAGAGTGTATATAAACCAATACTAGTTATAGCCCTGGAGATGGTCTAGTTTGTTAAACAGAAACGTCGATGATTTATAACAAAAATAGTTAAATTGATCTTTAAATAATGATATTACATATATATTTAACTAATATATTTTCTTTATTATGTATAACAATATTTTATGTAGTGATATCTATGAATTGATGTGTTGTACAAGCTATCCATTTCCCTGAGTAGGCCTCTGCCATGTTTAGTGTTCAGCGACACCGCCGGCCACATAAACTACAGTTCTGTTTTATTTTTTTTTATTTTTGGAACTCTGCCAAAGCGTTCTAGAGCCAGAAAAAAAAAAATGGAATCGACAATTTTTATTCCAGAAATGAAATAATATTTACATTAAGTACATCCGGAGCTGAAAGGCAATTTGTACATTTTTTTTTTCTCTTTTTCCTGCTGGAGACTGTAGCTCAACTATTTGGAATGTTGCCGAACTGTTTGTCTGGCAGGGGAAAAAAAAAAAAAAAGCCCCTAAATTTCCTACGATATTCAAAATTTATGGATCCTTTGAGAGAACTGTTTACAATCAGGAACATGTTTGTTATCTTTTTAAATTTAGCTCTCTGATTCGCCTTGGAAGTTTTGCGGATCTAGATGTAGTTTGCAAGGAGGTCAGTTCGTCATAGTGCTCCTAATCTATTTATATCACATCTTTTTTAAATGATCGAATATTATTTATTTTTTTAACAATTTATTGAAATTTACAACTGTACAAATATACATCAAGTAAATGTGTTAAAAACGCTTACAATAACATGCCAAAACTTGAAAAGAACTTCTCATCAGTAGCACTTCAATAAAAAATCTACACAAGAAGATCTCTAGGCCATCTTCTTTTCAGACGCCTCGGAGGATTATCGGGAATTGAGTGGGAAGTAAGTTGAGAAACTAATGGGTTTGAGTGGTTATGGAGCTTACTATGAAAGGATTGGTATCTGGTGTGGGCTAAATCAGCAACATATGGAACATTAAGATCTTTATGGATAAGTTTATTGGTGACAAAGTAAGGAGCATTGAGGATTTTTCGAAGGATTTTGAATTGTAAGGATTGGATATGGGATGAATTGGATGGTTTAGTAGAGCCCCAAAGCTCAACTCCGTACGTCTATATCTAACCACAGTCACGTAAATGAGTCTTTTGTAATTAATAGCGAGCTTTGAACGTTTGTCTAGTAAATGTTGAAGTAGTCTGTAACAACGAGCAGTTTCTTGTCGTTTTAGTCTTGTTTGTGGATTCCAAGTAAGACGTTTGTCCAAGTGGAGCCCTAGGTAGTGGATCTGTTCAGCTGGTATTAGTGGAATATCATTAAAGGATACTATAGGACAGGAGGTCGAATGATCGAATATAAAAATATTTTAAGAAAAGCGATTGAAATTAACCTTCCTAATTTTACTTAATTTTTATTCCACTGATTCCTGTTGTTCCTATACTTAGGACTCCAACTGGATAAACTTTTAACTTAAAATAATAAAACAAGAAACTGCTTGATGTTTACGCTTTAAGACCCAGACTGAATACAAAATAATCATTTACCTGACAATAATCAGACTTATTTGGACATACGGAGCCGATATCAGTAGATCTGCTAAACCATGTTCATGATCTCGTATCCAATCCACGCAATCCAAAATCCCTCAAAAATTCCTTATTTTGTCACAAATTATCCAGAGAGACCATAATGTTCCATAAGTTGCTTATTTATCCCAAACCAGATACCTATCATTTCACTCCATAACCATTAATTCCATAACAAAATCCACTAGTCTCTCAAATGGCTCCCCCTTTCTATTTCCGACAACCCTCCAAGACGTCTGAAAAAAAGATGGCCTCAAGACCATCTCTATAGAACTTTTATTGAAGTCCTACCAGTGGTTATTTGCTTTTCAAGCTATCTACATGTCATTATGAAAGTTGTAATTACATTTGCTAGATGCACTTTTTATATAAATTTGTAAATTTCAATAATATTGCTATGTCCTCTGTGTGTGTGAGTCCGGATCATGCATTTATCTAAATACAGGGATGCCAGCCAGGTCTTAATCTCCTGACAATTTATAAATGAGTATTTTTATATAATTAATTCATTAAATATTAATTTAATATCTTCTCCAGAAGGTTATCGTGGGGTCAGAAATTAAGATTTGTTAATTGTAAATAAGAGTAATCAAAGTAGATTAATTATATAAGTGACATGCAATTTGGTAAATGAATTTTACTATTGTTAAATAAAAATCCAGAGATATATTTAAACCAGGTGTTGACACATACAATTACAGATAGGAAATAAGGATCATTAGTTAATCAAAAAACTTATATGGTAACAAAGAACTTAATCTAGACTTATCTTAAGGACAATGCTATGTTGTGGGGGGAAGCGGGCGGCTACATGGCGAGAATCCCCAGGCTGGCCGAAAGGCTATGGCCCCCGATCTCCAGGAACCAGACATCTCCGACAAACTCCTCTGACCAGACCGCTCTCCAAGCCTCTCTCCTAGACCTTCTCCTAGACTGCTCTCGACCTAATTTTTCCGTCCCTTTTTGATGAATAAGCTCCGCCCCTCTGGACAAAGAACACGCCCACCGACTTCCCAGATTCTTGAATTTTAGGTATACTAAAATATCGCGTTTACCCCAAATATTACCTGGTAATGGATAGGCAGGTAGAGAAATATGGCACTCACACCAACAAAGAGTGTGAACTGCTGGACCACTCGCAAGAGGCTGTGAAGGGGCCAGCTACCCTATTACACAACACGCGAATATTATTTTGCTAAGTAAAAACCTTTTGGTTTGATACATAGCAATATATACAATACCTATTTGTTTATTTATGTCAATTTATATAAAACTTTAGGCATTTGGCCATTGTGGCCATTATCACTCTGTACTGGATGCAATAAACAAAATAAAATTTTAAACAAAATTGATATATATATATATATATGCAAAATAAAAATAAGTCCGTTCGGTTTTTGAGGGTGAAATAAAACTCTTTGTATAATAGATATTTAATTAATTTTAATCTACAATATATTCACTATTATTTAGTATAACTTGTTCCCGTCTTTCGACCAATTTCATAATTCCATGTTCATAGAACGCCTGGGAATTATTGTCAAATAACTGATCCAAGTGGTTTTTGATGTCCTGTTCCTTTTGGAATTGATTTCCATTCATGGATTTCTGCAGTGACTGGAATAAGTAGTAGTCACTTGGAGCTAGGTCCGGTGAATACGGAGGATGGGGCAAGAGGTCCCATCCAAAGCTTAATAATTTATTGCGAGTGACTAACGAGGTGTGGGGCCTTGCGTTGTATTGTTGAAAAACAACTCCTTTTCTATTTTCCAGTTCTAGGCGTTTTTTTTTTTTTTTTTTTTTTTTTTTTAAATCGATTGATGCCTTTTTATTAATTGCAAACAGTATAGAGTCGAACCATATGTTTGTCCTGATCGTAATAGCTCGTTTCAATTTCTTGTGGGCGACCAGACCGTGGAGCGTCATTGATGTCAAAATATCCTGAACGTAATTTGGCAAACCATTTTTGACAAGTGCATTCGGTTAAGGAATCATCCCCATAAATACTGCAATTTTTTTATGGGCTTCTGCAGCACGGTTAGCGTTTTAAAAATAATACAGTAAAATATGCCGATAAGGAATGATATTTTTTTTCCATATTCATAGTGCAATAGCTATCACAATAATGTAAACAAGAATTTGCAGAATTGTTCGTTGACTTATTACAAACAGTAAACAATCCACCTTAGCGATTAATTCTTCAGATAAGAAATGATATAAAAATAAATAGTAAAACCGATTGGACTTATTTGCCAGCAAAATATAACAAGTTATAATGAAATAATAGCACAAAAAATAATTTTTATTTAATAATTTTATAAATAATGAAGATAATGTAAATTATTTTTTAACAAACAGGATTGTGTATTTAATACAAAAATGTATGCCATAGCTAATATATTGTTGCTATTTTCAGAGAAAATAAAATAAGCATCCAGCATCGAAAAATACCTTATTTGCTTCAGTACATATTTCTATTTCACAATGTTTGGCCAAGCATATTTGAGCTCATCTCGAGCTGTACAAATATTTGAATTGGAAAAAGGTCTTCAACGATGGGCCAAGAACTACACCGTAAAAAATTTTTTTTAAAATGATGTCCTTGTGTTGAGTGAATTTTGATTTTTAACTACAAATACTATGTTATTTGTTTTTATATTTTCTCTCTCTCTCTCTCTCTCTCTCTCTCTCTCTCTCTCTCTCTCTCTCTCTCTCTCTCTCTCTCTCTCTCGCTATCTCTATCTCTCTTTCTCTTTATCTCTCCATCTCTCTCTCTCTCTCTCTCTCTCTCTCTCTCTCTCTCTCTCTCTCTCTCTCTCTCTCTCTCTCACACACACACACCGGAAAATAATATTTTTAAAATGATGTCCTTGTGTTAGGTGAATTTTGATTTTGAACTTCAAATAGTATATTATTTGTTTTTATTTTCTTTCTCTTTCTCTGTCTCTCTCCCTTTCTCTCTCTCTCTCTCTCTCTCTCTCTCTCTCTCTCTCTCTCTCTCTCTCTCTCTCTCTCTCTCTCTCTCTCTCTCTCTCCTCTCTCTCTCTCTCTCTCTCTCTCTCTCTCTCTCTCTCTCTCTCTCTCTCTCTCTCTCTCTCTCTCTCTCTCTCTCTCTCTCTCTCTCTCTCTCTCTCTCTCTCTCTCTCTCTCTCTCTCTCTCTCTCTCTCTCTCTCTCTTACTCTCTCTCTCACACACCGGAAAATAATATTTTTAAAATGATGTCCTTGTGTTAGGTGAATTTTGATTTTAAACTTCAAATAGTATATTATTTGTTTTTATATTCTCTCTCTCTCTCTCTCTCTCTCTCTCTCTCTCTCTCTCTCTCTCTCTCTCTCTCTCTCTCTCTCTCTCTCTCTCTCTCTCTCTCTCTCTCTCTCTCTCTCGCTATCTCTATCTCTCTTTCTCTTTATCTCTCTATCTCTCTCTCTCTCTCTCTCTCTCTCTCTCTATTTTTAAGGCCTTGTTCAGCCGCTCCAAGTTCCTCAAGTCATAAACCATTCAAAGGATCAGAAGTAATTACATTCTGACAACAAATTCAACACTGGCTTGGGTTGTTTTTAAAGGCGAGGAACTGAAATAATTTACGGTTCTAGAAACGAATCGTTTACATATTTTAAGAAAATTAGCCAAGATTTACGAGCTTTAGGCAAAGATTTTATTGAGCTTTGGTATTTTTGGCGACAAGTTCACACATTTTTAGTTGTTTATAAAAACGAAGGAGTATATTTTTGCACCGACAAATTTTAACACATCACATTTTTTGTTCGACATTTTTCTTATAATACAATTGATTTGTGTGATTTGTCCCCTTCCATAACTCTATGCGGCGATTTTCCTATTCCGAACTCCTAACTTTGTCGCATCTTCTTCCACTTATCCTTCCAACTACCTCTTATCCTCTCTATTATTGTCATGTCCGGAATATTATCTTGAGTCCTTTCATACAGTTAACTATGTACTTATTTTTATTATATTGCCGATTTCCGCATTCCTTTTTACCCTCCACCTTCATCTGAACCTTGTTACACCATATATTCGTCTCATTTTTCTTTCAAAAACTTTCTACCGTTGGCAATCTACCTTATTTCTCTACCTTCTTTTCGCTGCTAAACGTGGAAGTTCTGCCTCTGAACATCTTGTCCAAAGGTCCCTTTCTTGAGTAAGCCTTCTCAACTCCAGTATGGTACTAAGTTCCTTTAAACAAAGCCTCTCGATATAATTGAGACGGATGAGTCTCTCCCTGCCTCTAGGTTGCCTTCCTTCCAGTATCGCTTCTAAAAACCACTTTGCCTTATATTCCAGTCAATGAGTGCTGAAATGAGGGGTGCAGAATACATGGGATATGCGATTATTTTTGACTTCATAGCTTTAGGGGTAGTTAGAAGGTAAACATACTAAAATTCCCCGCCCCTGGGTGTTAGCTAACTGAGGGGGAAGTGGAAAAGTTCATTTTTTTCAATTTTTCTATTATATCTCCAAAACGGTTGACCCTAGAAAAATATTTTTCAGATCAAAATTAAAGCTAATTAAATTTCCTATGAATTTGATTCTAGTTGAAATATATACGGTTTTCGAGATATACGTTGTTGAAAATCGGTGATTTTCGGGAAATAACAAATCTTACCTCACTTTTTGTCAAACGTTTACTTCTAGTACCTTTCACGATCGTTTCTCAGAAAAATTGTCTGAATAAAAATTGTAGAGCATTAAAGATAGGTCTGGCGGCCCCCACGGATTTTATTCAATCGACCCCAAAAGCATGAAGAGGGCCTCCCTCCCCTGAAATCCCATAAGGGGAAAAACGTGTTTTTTTGATATTTGAATTTTTTTTGGAGAGTTCAAATTAATTTTTAAGCGGTTCCAACGCAAGTAAAATTTTGTTTGGGGTGTGTAGATGTTCCTCGAATTTTTTCAGATTTTATTTTAATGTAAAATTGAAAGAAACATAGCTTAACATCCAAACAAAAACGTAAAAATCGGGATTTTTCAGTAAAAACTCTATGGTATTTCTGTGCAGACTCAATGAAAAAAAACGGCTTAAATAGCATTGAAAGATTCACCCTTCCTCTTCAATATGGCGCCGATAAACTTGAATTTCGTTGCTTGTAGACCGCGACAAATCGATTTTAGTAAAACGTAAATTTTAAATTATGCAATTTAAAATTATTTTTTTTTGGCCCTCTTCAAGGTTTTGGGGTCGATTGAATAAAATCCGTGGGAGCCGCCAGACCTATCTTATCCCGCTACCCCCTTTACTTGAATTTCATATATTCGTTTCTGATATTTGAAGCAGATGTTTAACATAAATTGAAGTAGTTATTTTTAAAATTATCGATTTTTAATAACGTATATGTCGAAAAACCGTTGAAATTTCGACAAATATGTATCAAATTATTTTTTAGGAAATTTAATAATCTTTAACTTTGATCGGTAGCATAGAGTTCATCCCTCCATCCCACCCTTAGCTCACCCCCCCCCTCCACCAAGGGCGGGGACTTATAGTATGTTTACCTTATAACTACTCCTAGCGAAGCTGTGAAATCAAAAATTATCACATTTTTCATGCGTTGTACAATATGTTCATTGACTGGACTATTATATTTGTTGTTATTATTATTAATAATTATGAAAATAATAAAAATGATAATAATAAACAAGTAACTATCGTTTTTAATAAATAGTAACTATGGTGACCTAGTGCGGTAGGTAGAGAGGAGACGACTCTAGACGTAGAGGCGCCTCTCCTATCTTTAGGCACCTGTATTTATAGGAGAGATCTTCAAGGACTCTCAGCTGACGTACTCTGCCGGTACGTCTTGTCGTGGGATAGCTACGATAGATCCATTATCTATTTTATATTTAATACTTAATTATGATAAAATAATATTAAAAAAGAATCACTTAAGGTACGCATGATGGTATATAAGGTTCGAAACAATTAGATTTGATGAAGTAATTGCCACTTCTATTGGAACTACTAGTTGAACATTCATCTTCAGTTCTAAAACATACGAAATTTTCAAAGCATTACCATTATTTTAGATGGATTAGATATACTAAAGTTTTCTAAAATGTAAGACTATAAATAAAATATATTGGTACTCACCTGCGATCAAACGGATTTTTTTTAATTTATCCAGAGTGGAAGGGGAAGGGGGAAATACATTTTTTTCTATACTTTTATAAACAGAAATTCACAACTGTATTATACGAAATTTATTTATTTAATTTGGATCTATCCTCTAGCCAGCAGTCGAATTTTAGCTCATTCTACAATAGCATTAATCGAACCGGTTCCATCCCTGTTTACATTAATATACGGATAAATATTATTTTCACTAGAATTATTGCAAAGTTGAGAACTACAGGAAAAAATATAATAAAAATAACCACTCCAGATAAAATCACACAAATAATTTCTCAGGAAATCTGTATGGTTTGTAACATGAAAACTAATGAGGACCTCAGACATTTTCTTTACACTTGCCCTATTTATAATGGCCTGCGTAACACTTATTACCCTAGCATTGATTCAAATGACAGTTTTCAAATACTTATTCCACAAAATGAAATAGAAGCAAAAAAATTGGCATATTTTATTATGAATATAATTAAAATCAGAAATTTTTTCAGTGAGATATAGTAGTTTTAACTGTAAAATATCAGTATCACGTACTTACTTATTTGCCTGAGATATGTCATATATATATTTGAAAGTAGGGATAGTCTAATATGATCTTTGATAAAGTTTAAAGTTTTATAAATGGCATAAAAAAGTGTAAATTATTTTATTAGGTATTTTTTATTATTTAGATTGAAAAATATTTATTTACTTTTTATTATTTGTATTTAATTCTTAGTTCATTCAAAGTTCTTTGGTATAATATTTGAATTATTATCTGTTGAGTATTATAATGTATATAATATATGTTGTTGTATTGATATTTGTATTTTATTTCATTGTTCATAATCAATAGCGGAACTTCTTTGTATAGGGCATGACCCTGCTTACAAATAAAAAAATAAATAATTCACAACTATATTAAAAAAAATACATCTATGAAATAAGCGGTTTACAATGACAAATAATGACAAGCATAAAACGTGTAGAGGAATTACCCATTGGTAGTACTCTAAGGAAATATCTACAAAAGAAGATCCCGGGGACATCATCTTTTCAGACTCCTCGGAGGGTTGAACTAGTGGATTTGGATGAGGAGTATGTAAAGGGTCTAAAATTTTGTCTATTTTCATATGGAAATTTTAAATAATTCAAAATAAATAAATTTAAAAAAATTATTTAGTAAATTAAATTTGTTTAAATAATGAAAAATGGTTGCATATAACTGAGTTAACTGTTATATAATTTTTTGTTTATAATTAATTTTTATATAATTGTGGGTAAGAATAATGTAAATTATATTGATAACATCTAAAGAAAAAGTGTAATTTGTTTAAAATTTAATTTGTACAATAAATGTAGTTGGCAATACATAGAATAGGGGAGTGGGGGGACAGTTTTTTGGTGGGAACAGGATGTGTGGGGCCACATGGTGTGCAGGCAGTTATAGTGAAACATCTTTGTGATAATAAGATGAATGTTTTTTTTTTTATGTTGATTGAAATGTACTTAAAGTTATTGTATGAGAAGAATTGGTGATGCATTTAACAAGACAATTCAATAATTATTATTTTTATTGTGATTAACAGGTATGTTTGTACATTTTGTATTAAGATTCTTTGGACAGGGAGTTGATTAAATTTGAATTATATAAAAAATAGCTTATTTAAATATTGAATTTTTGTGTGTAAACTTTACTTTAACTAATTTTGGATTGGAATTGTATTTTGTTTTATTATATCATTTTATGAAAAGCCATTTTTCATTAATTATATTACGGCGCCCGGACAAAATAAAGTAAAATTAATTATATGTTCACCTTATTATTAATAATTGTAAGAATAACCTTACAAGTAAGTTTATTTTTAATGGAGAGGTATCTGGTTCGTGCCAAATCAGCGACATATGGAATATTAAGGTCATTGTGGATCAGTTCATTTGTGACAAAGAAAAGAGTATTAAGGATTTTTCGAAGGATTTCGTTATTGGATGCGGGAGGAATTCGATGGTTGGAATAAATTTAAAATTGGAATTATCGCAATGTTTTAACTGGTCCTTTAAACAAAAATCTGTATTGGTTTCGAACGATTTTATTGTTCCCAATTATTCATAATTCACTCCCGAGTCTTTATTGAATTTATGGTAATTTTCATTTAGATAGATATCGAAGTTGGAATTTTGGGTCTTATTATTGTATGCTCTTATATGTTCTTTTACTCTTTGTTTTACCGATCTTTCAGTTTTTCCCGTGTAAACTGGACAATCTTTAAATCAAGGAGTGTAATTAAAAAGACAAGAGACTTGCTACCCTCATACTTAAAGTTTTTTGTTATTTTAATCTTTTTTTGAGTAATTATTATAATTTGCTTCAGTTAAGGACAATAACTAATATCGGTTGTTATAAATCCATTCACAAAATATGTACAATAAGAAATAAATGGAAAAAAGAAATGAAAAAGAAATTTAAATATATTACTTTGAATCATGCAATGTTAGTCTTAAGGGACATTGTACCAGAATAAATACAATAAAAAAAACAAATGAAATTAAAAGTGAAAAATAAAATATACACTCAATCCAGGGATCCCAGAACCAGGCATGTCCCTCCACTTACGGAGAGGACAAGTCATGTCCGAAGATATCCGGGTACTGCTCTCTCAGCTCTGTCACTTATGTGAAAAACCAGTAGAGGCTGAGTACAGTCTCTCAAGGAAGAATAGAGACACTGGCCATTGACAGAACTCTATAATAAATTTTACTATAGATCTCGGGACAACTGCCTTTTTAACCTGCAAGGAAGTTAGGGATTGCTTCAGAAATTTGGAATAATTAAAAATATTTAGATGAAATTCGACTGGTATAGGTTCAAATACAAAAGGTATATTAAGCTCATTACTTAAGGTAAAAATTTAGAGTTCTAATTCTCAATAATTCCCGACTGAAACTTGAAACTCAGATGTATTTTCCAAATTGTCACGCAACCTTTTTAAAATGTTTTCAAAGATCGTTAATTACATCGCCCCTGACAGTCAGCTGTGTGCCGCGCCAGTCCTCCCAACCAAATTATCGATATATAAATTGCTATTATTTTTATTCTGAAAGTTGGCAGCCCTGGGTCACGGGCGCCCTACGGCTTGCACTAACTCTAATTTCTCTTGACAGTTGGCCAAGTGCAAGCCACCCACGCCTTCAGAGGTCGTTTGGTTCAGGAGCAGTGTATAAAAAACAACACGCGAAAATTCAGAGGTGGTGTAAGATGAAACTTAATACCAATGCTTTTTATCATCAACAATGAGTGCTCTTCAAAAAATAATGCAGGTTCATGGTTTTATTTTTTTTATTATTATCTATTTATTAAAACTTACATCTGTATTAGAAATATTCGAAGGCCTACTGAATGGAGACCAATGGCCACCTTCAAAGAGGGATCTCAGTGATAAATATATCAAGGAGGTAATAAATACACAAATACATTATATATTATATTATACATACACACAAATACATTTGTGGATCACGTGGATAATAGGTGGTACTTATCGAGCTCAATGATCGAACAGTCTATACAATTCTGCCTCCTTCTGTTGGATTGTCCAGAATTTTTTATATTTATATAAAAATCCATTTATTGAAATTCATAACTGTGCAAAATACATACATAAAGTAAATGTATTGACAAGGATTACAATAACATGTCAAAACTTTATAAGAACTACTCATCAGTAGCACTTCATAAAAAATTCTACACTAGAAGGTCTACAGGTCATCTTCGTTTCAGACGCCTCGGAGGATTGTCAGGAATGGAGTGGGAAGCAAGTTGAGAAACTAACGGATTTGAGTGGTTAAGAAGCTTACTATGAAAGGATAGGTATCTGGCTTGGGATAAATCAGCAACATATGGAACATTAAGATCTGGATAAGTTTATTGGTAACAAAATAATGAGCATTGAGGATGTTTCGAAGGATTTCGGATTGTAAGGATTGAATACGAGATGAATTGGATGGTTTAGTGGAACCCCAAAGCTCAACTCCGTACGTCCTAATTTGTTTACAGCCATGTATGTGAGTCTTTTTTAATTAATTGGGAGCTTTAAACATTTGTCTAGTAAATGTTGAAGTTGTCTGTAACGACGGGCAGTTTCTTGTCGTTTTAGTCTTTCCGGAAATTAATGCAGGATTTCATGATTAAACCGAAACCTGATATTATTATTAAAGAAATTATTTATCTCTTTACCACAACCAAAACCTTTTACTCTACGTCATAGTTTCGGCACAAAAGTCCTATTACATTAGATCCTATTACCCAGATCTGATACAGTATGATATCTTGGTTTCATCTTACAAGTAGACGTTTTGACTTGTAACTCACAGATTGAAATGCCAATTTTTTGTGTAGGTAGTAGGGACCTATAATAGTGCAAAACTAGAGTTATAGCCGCCAATGAGCATAAGGAGCTGGAAAAAAAAATAAAAACAATTATGAAAACACATTAAAAAAAAAATTTCTCAGCTCTCAGTCAAGATAGAGAAATAATCTTTTTTTACTTAAAATTGTAGCTTTGTATGCTATCTCTTTACCACAACTAAAATCTTACAAATAATCTCGTTAATAATAATATCAGGTTTTGGTTTAAACTTAAAATCTTGCCTTAATTTTCGGACAACGGGTTTTGGTTAGGTAAAGAGATGAGATAAAAAACTTAATTCAAATCTGTGTGTTACCAGTCAAAACCTCTCCTTGAAGATGACCAAGATGTTACACTGTATCAGATCTGGGTAATGGGGTCTTGTTTAATAGAACTTTTGGGCCAAAACTACGACGTAGAGTAAAACAATCTTAGGTATACTTATCATTTAACTTATAAATTCATTCGATTAATTATTATTTAGATTTCACCATAACTCAATTACTCAAAATTGTACTATTCTAAAAATATTTTATGTATTATCATAAAAATTGTTTGTATAAATATTTAATTGAGTACGCATTATGTCACGAGATAGCGTAGAAGCATAAGTACCCATTCCATGGTTACTGCAATGTGGAAAACTGGGAACCATATTAGAAAAAAAATACATCTAGTAATTGTGATTATAACGTTCTTAATAACGTGCTTGTGAAGCAACTACCCACTAGTTGCACTAGAATAAAAACATTTGAAGGTTTCTGAGGTTTCTGAGGTAGCGTGAGACAACTGGATTCGAATGTTTATGGAGATTACTACGAAAGGATAGGTATCTGATTTGGGCTAAATCAGTAACATATGGAAGATTAAGATCTTTATGGATAAGTTAATTGGTGACAAAATAAGGAGCATTGAGCATTTTTCGAAGGAATTTCGATTTTAAGGATTGGATATGAGAATTGGAAGGTTTAGTGGAGCCCCAAAGCTCAACTTCCTATAAAGAAATTAACTAATTCCTGTCATGTAAATAAGTCTTTTGTAATTTATTGGAAAGTTAATTCGCTTGTCTAGTAAATGTTGATGTAGTCTGTAAGGATGGGCAATTTCTTGTATTTTATGTCTGTATGCAATAATAAATGGTTAATTTAATTTTATTTTGAATTATAATTAGATTACATATTAGATAAAATCTAGAATCGAAAAAATTGGTACCTTCACGACACTAATTTTTATTTGTTCGTATGTATGTATGTATGTATATATATATATATATATATATATATATATATATATATATATATATATATATATATATACAATAGGGTTAAGGTCAAGTATAGTAGAAAGGATTCGGCAGAACATCCTTCGTTGGACACGATTTAGCAGTCCTTGCTCAGTGAGCCGTGTCAGGCCAGCGAGATCCTCCGATATTCTCAAAGTTATTTTTTTTTTAATTCCATTATCATTGACAAACGTTACAATCTATTAAAATCAATAGAAAAAAGTTCTATAGATAATAATGTATTCCCATTCATTATACCCTTACATTAAAACAAGTGAATAAAAATAACCTTATCAATATTCACATGCTTTAACAACTGTTTTATGTTAATATATATCTCCATAGTAACAACATAAAGCAGCTGTTTTCAGCTAATATTCAAATGTTTATAGCGTTATTATATATATCAATGCGAAAAACAACTTTGACTTTTATTTCAGTTATTAGACCCTTTTGAAATCTCTATCTTTGCTTTACTTGCAGGAAAACTTTGTTGACAGTTGAAAGTAGATGCTGGCCAAAAAATAGCATAACCGTTTTTGTTTTTTTTATGCCTCACCACACCATACCTTGTATTTTCCATATTTTTTTTTTTATTTTTTTTATTTTATAAATGTTATAAATAAGAACATAAGGGCATAAACGGTAGGTTATTTATTTTGAAAATTGATTTCCTACAAACAAATGAATCACAGATAAGCAAAAAAAAAGAAAAATGAAAAATGAAAAACATATAAGCATCGACGATCAAAAGGGCAAACCCTAAAATCTAGAACATGTTTCATTCTTCAGCCGACAAGCTCAAGGCGGCATTTTTTTTTTTTTTTTTTTTTTTTAATCGATTTTCTCTCATTCAATTCATTCTTTGATAAATTAAAACGTTTTGTTAAAAATCACCCACTTTTGCGTGATACGATGAACCGTTTCGACACTTCCTCATTAAACGCGTATATCATCTCGATATCAAGTGTGCCATTGCTGTTACACAACACGTTCGCTAATTCTAGAAGAGTTGTCATTACAATAGAAATAAACATTACGTTATCTAAATAAGCTACGTCACGGGATCGTATCCCGTTATCAGATGCAGGAGAGGATGTGAGAGCTGTTATCTTTATGTACCCCGATCCGACACCTGTTACAGATATTATGTAAACATTTATGTAGTTATCGCTACTATCATAGGTGTCAGCATTTAATGGTCAACTACTTCATGTTTGTAAGCATTTTATTTGTAATGTCATAATTCGTCGTGGAAATAAACGAGTCAAATTTATTACATTAGATAAAGATGTTAGATACATTACACTTCATTAAGGATCTAATAATAAAACTTATACATACGCCGCACAGTGGGCAAAAAATCTATTTCGGCGGCCAAAATTATTTTATTGCAGAAATAAGTTTCAAATGACGTCCGATATACGGGGTAAATATTTTTAAAAATTTCATGAAAGCGGAAGAGTTTATAATAAATAACTGAATTGTCGACCTAAAATCCAAGGTGTACGGATAAATGAGATGGCTGTAACGCCTTATTTGATGGTGCTATTTCTTCAATATAATATGATACAAATGAGCTGTTTCAGTGTATTAATACAGTAGTCATGTACGATCGGTTATTTCAAAATTAAGCGTATTTTTGAAGACTTATTAAAAATAAGTCTTCAAAACCTAAAAGTAAACTTTTTGGAAAAATAGCCAGCATTTAAAAGGACGATCGAGTACAATGTTGAAACTTAAATCACATCGAAGTGCATTATATTGTATTAATTAAATCCCAAAAATTATATCCGTTTCGATCCGTGCCTCATTATTATCCCCCTCCCAATCGAAACCGTTCCTTTTTGTAATTTATTACTTCACACTCTTTTAGATCTGCTGGTGGTTTTTCAGGTACATGGTGTAAATTTAAAAAAAACGATGTATGCTCTTGATGATGTTTGTCATGATGTACAAACATGTACAATGCTTTTGGTAAATAAACATTTTTTTAGACAAAAAAAATATATATATTACATTATACAGTGTATTACATAAATAAATAAAAAAGACCGAGCCCGAAAGTTCAATGCCGACACTACCAAACTCTGATCACACACATCCTCCCATCCAACCTCATAAAAACCTTAAACCTAGAAAGCCCCCAGTACAGCGGGACAACCATTTTTAATCAGATTTAGAATAGAATAGAATAGAAAAATAATTTTATTCTGGGACAAATTCCCTTAAGAATAACAGATAAGTACAGGTATAACTAACTAAATTAAATCTGGTTAGAGACATAATGAGATAAAAAAAAAAGAAAAAAAGAAAAACAATAATACATTAATGACACTATGTAGATAGATGATTTTAAATAAACAGAAAATAAAATAAGATAACATTCTACAGATTAGAGGAGATAGAATTAAATAAGAAAAAAAATAAAATAAAATGATATAGAAAAATCTTTTGGTACAATGATATGATTTGTATGTACAATAGAAGTACCCAATGTTTTATTCATGGAAAGTTAAATTTTTATTAAAAGGAATCTCAATTATTCCAGAACTGAATCCAGCAATCCAATAATAATTTTGATTAAGTAGTTAGATAGTTAGCAAGCGTCAGTCTAGATGAGAAGGAGGTATTGGAAATATAAATATTTGAATGTTTTCAGGGATTTAGCTTTTCTGATGTGAGGAGGGATGGAGTTCCAGAGGATTGGTGAGCGGAAAAGGAAGGAGCGTTGGAATGTTGAAGTTCTATGGGATGGGGTATACAGATCAGAAAGACGGGATCTCTTATGTATTGGATTGACTGCAGATCTGAATTGAAGCTTATTGTAAATATGAAAAGGTTAAAGGTTATTGATAATTTGGTACAGGAATGTTCCATGGAAATATTGTTTACGGAAAGTGGGATAGAGCCAACTTAGTTGGGAATAGAGGTGGGAAACATGGGAACGCCTCGGACTACCGAAGACAAACCTGACTATTGAATAAGCAATTACTATTGAATTAGGGTATTGAAATAAAAAATACGGACATTTGTAATTTTTCAACTATGTATTTCATTGAATAATTAATAATTTGGCTGTTAATAAAATTATATTTATGTAACGATAAAGTTTAGTTAACATGTCAGAAATCGTAGATGTCCCGAAACAGAAATCATCCGCTAATTTTTTCCTGGATTCGCCTTTCCTAAGACGTTCTTCAATGGACAGTTTTTCGGACACAGTTAATTCAACACGTTTTCTTTTAGGTGCCATTACTCTTTAACTTATTAAGACGGCAATAGGGCCCAGGTTGGGCCAAACCCGTGTAGGTAGGGTTGGGCAATAGTCGATAGTTAGCACTATCGATAGGCCGATACTATCGGTTGAGAACTATCGATTGCTATCGATAGTTTTTCGATAGTTTCTTCTTTTTTTTCCAAAGCTATTCAATAAAGAATTTCAACTAATTTAATTCAATTCAATTATCTACTTACTATTTGAAATTTGCAGGATTATAAATTATAAGATTACATCATAAAGATGAGAGAAAGAAACTAATTTTTTTTTTAATTTTAAAAAAGGTATTTACAATTTACATTGTTACAATAATAATGAACAAATCAAATCTTCAGAAAAGAAAAATAACGAAATAGTGAATTTCAAGAGTCAAGTGTGCTCCTTGAGCCACATATTTCCCGAAAGAAAAACTAGCATTTCTGCTTTCCTTTGGCTTAATCTTTGAGAGAACCATTGAGCTCTAGGAATTCAAAATTCAACTTCAAAAGAACTCGACACTGGACAGAGACCGATCAGCATAGTTCCGAGAGTTTCAAAGTTTGAAATTAGTAAAAAAGATCTATCGATAGTGACTATCGACTATCGCCCAACCCTACGTGTAGGATGAATGTGCTATGCTTCCAGAAATAAGTACGTTTACTCAGAACTTAACTGTTGCCGCAGTTCCGGTAGCTTGGTCTATTTAGTTTAACCTCTTTTATTGTATCATGAAAACTAATAAGACGGGATCTATAGCACCTCACGTGAACTCCGACCCACGGCCGACTATATCTGTTATTAAAATATTTCAAAAAAGTGTATGTCATAAAAAATACATTTATTTTTTTCCTTTATATCGTTTCGGATAATTGAAATTTCACTGTAGTAGCAGCGACATTCTTGGTAGCTCGAGATGTTTTGTAATTGATCATCGAACTTTAAGAAAGATCGTGATATTAACAAGAAAAACTCGACAATTTCTACGATACTGGATAAAGAACTTACATAATCTGATATTTTTTATTTTTTTTAATCACAGTTTTGCTTTTGTCTTCTTATTAAAAAAAATATTAATCCTTGATTTGCAACACGAAAAATTTACATTATTTTTAGCAGTTTACATATATATTTATTTACACATATGTCTTTTTAACATAAAATATTTTGTATTTATCTTTATATAAGTCTATAAACACGATATATTTTTCGGCGTGATTGAATTCCGAATTTCTTTCTTAACTACCTAACCTGAGTAAACTAAATTGCTGACTTTTTTTTTTTGCTAAAAAACACTTAATCACGTATTGGCCTATTTGTAAAAACAGAAAAAATGTATAAGAAAAAAACCTGTAGCCACATGTACTGACGGCTATAAAGCTACGAACATTGCCGATGTCACCCGAACTGTAACGGAAGCAATTATCGACAATCGACATTTTTGTTATAATTGACATATTGACATATTATTAATCGATTTTTTGTCAGCCGACTATTCGGCCAAAGTTTTAGTCGGCCCATCTCTAACACTAATATTAATTCGATCCCAAAGCGTTATTTCATTAAATAAACATAGCTTATTTTCATTATATTCCGGTATTAAAAAAAGTTTTAATTGTTCTGGAATCCTGACTCCAGTGTTTCCAAGATCCGTGAAGCTTCCGTTTATCCAAAGTGTAATTGTGCCATCGCCTCCGAAATCGTGACAGGACGCCAACGGAAATAGCTATTTAATATTCATAGAATTCGGAGATTGCGAATGGAGCGGTGCAGATAAGATCTAAGGTTTGTACAGGTGTCCACTCTTCTCATAGGTAATTAAAATCTACGGATTAAATTATATATTATTTGTTTTTGATATTCATATTATGCAATATTTGTTTTTAAACTTTGAATTTGTAATAATATTAATTTTTTTTTCTATCCTTTTATAGAACTCCTACCATCCCCTATTACGGTTTTACCCGCTCTCATAAGTAAAGAACTTTGTTTATTTTAACTAATAATTGAAGCTATGCTAACCCTTTAACAGGCAATGTATCCTGGATGATGCACATATTAAATGCCTTTTGCTCAATAAATGACGTACTGTCCGACGCATTATCCTACTCATTATTGTCTAATATCATTTATTTAACCTTAAATTTCATGATACATGAGTAGGGGTTAGTGTGGCTAAAGCCATTCAAAGAGCAAAAAAGAAAGGTATTCAAAAAGTTCAGGCCTACCCGTTAAAGGGTTAATCTATTAATAAAAATCATGTACTGAAGTACGCAATGGCGCATTAATTTTTTCAATAATATTTTCACACAGCAGTAATTTTTTACCTGAATAAAATTACACTGATTGGGTATATGAAGATTGCGTAAAAATATAATTGGATATCCAATTTTTAATTTTAATGTGTCTGTTGATAATCCAGATTGGCAGAAACTATTAAAAACAATTAACTTCGCGCTCACAACTAAAGGCCCATGAATCGTATTTTTACAAACCATATCCTTACTTACTTAATCCGACCCTCTTTTACCGCTGAGCAGTGTGAGGTTCCTTCTTATACAGGGTGTCTACTAGTCGGAAAATTCGGGAATTTCGGGAATATGTCGGGAATTTCGTGTGGTCGGGAAAAATTCGGGAATTTACAGAAAATTTGCGTAAGTCGGGAAAAAGTTGTCGTTAATGCTAAAGTTTTCAGACTTTTTTCAATTTTTGCGTTATATTTCAGTTAAGGAAGCGTCTGATTGGTATATTTACTCCACTTACTTTTAAAGTTAACTAAATCAGGGTGAGCTCTATAGAGCAATTGGTTCCCAAGATACAGGGATATTATCTTCGAAAAGAGGTAATTTTTTTCCCCCAAAACAGATGTTTTTTCGATATGGTCACTTATTTTGTAAAATATCTCCTGAAATACACACCATTTGAGACCAGAATGGTACCTGTGGGCCCAGCGGTTCTCTCAAATACGGCAAATTACAAAAAACAGTCAAGTGGATTCTGGGGAAAATACTGTTGTCTTTTAATGGTTTATTTATCAATCAAAATTTATTTATTTTTGTTATTGTTAAATAATTGATTGATGAAAAAGAAAAATATAGCATATTCGGGAATTACGTCATGATCGAACATTGTTTTATATACCTACATACTAAAATGCTTAAGCAAACATTCACAGCCGTTTGATTAAATAACTCGGAATCCGTTATTTCTAGTACATTTGGAAAAAAAATTGGTTCTATGAATTTTTTTTTGCCCAAATCAGTTTTTTTAAAGCTGTAGGGGACAACGCACTACTTCGCGAAAACACGTTTTTCTGTACTTTTTTAAATCTAACTCCGAAATTATTTGTCCGATTAAAAATTTATTCTTATGGATATGTTAAGTAGCAAAGTATGCATAGATTGATTTGTTTAGATTATTATTGAAACACCATTAAAATATCGATTGGCTAGAATTTATAAAAAACAATTTTTGAAAAAGTCGGGAATTTCTAGAAAAATTCTTGAAATAGTCGGGAATATGTCGGGAATTTTGATAGCTGAAATTGGTAGACACCATGTTATAGAGACTAACCCAAGAAGCCCTGTCTTGTACCAGCTGCCTTCTCCTCCTCCAGTCCATTCCTCTTCTGTTAAAGGCCTCTTTGATTCCTTCCTCCCAGGTCTTCCTTGGTCTTCCTTGTGGTCGTCTTCCCTCAACTTTGGCCTCGTGGGTAACTCTGGCAATTTTGTCTTCAGCCATTCGCGAGACGTGCCCAAACCACCTGAGTTGGTTTTCTTGGATAATTTCTTCTGCCGGCCTCAGGTCTAAGTTTGTTCTTATTGTAGAGTTCCTCACACGATCTCTTCTTGTTTTCCCCTCAATTTTTCTTGAATAGCGCATTTCCATGGCTTGGATTTGACTTTTATGTTTGGAAGTGAGGGTCCAAGACTCGCTTGCATAAGTTAGGATAGGAAGGAAAGTATTCTTGAAGACCACCTTCTTTGTTGCCTTTGAGACTTCTTTCTTGTCTAGGAAGCCCGTCTTGAGGGAATAAAAGCATCTTCCAGCTGTCTTTATTCTTTTCTTGGTGTCCCCATCTACCCTTCCATACTCGTTAAGATGGGCTCCCAGGTATTTAAAATCTGTCACCTGCTCCAGACGGTTTCCTGCCAGCCTAACGATTCGGTCCCCACGGTGTCTTCTTCTCCCGATCCACAAACCATATCCAAAAAACAAAAGTTCGGCATTTTGATTTGGTAATAATTTTTAACCGGCAGAAATAATTGTATTGATTTTATCTGGTTGGAGTTTAATTTCTAGCCATATAAATATATGACAGTGTGGCAAATCTCGTTTCTGCTACTCAACATTGTGCATATTGTAAATTGCGACTTATTGTAAATTGTACTATTGGTAAACCTTCCTATAACTATGAAAATGAGGTAATTAAAATTTAGTACAGTTATTTTACTACTGTAAACTCTATTGCTGAATGGTGCTAACCACGTATCGGTCGATTTTCTAACTTCACTGTGTTCCACATGTCGCACCACATCTTAAATCCTTTTTAATAATTAGATAGAATATATGTAATTTTTATTATCGATTTCAAGCTCTATATAACACCGTACTTTAGTAACCACTCATGTAGAATGGCGCTCGCCACCTATCGGTAAATTTCCAAACTTCACTATTATCCACATATTACCGCTATTTTAAATAGCAAATTTTTGAAAAGCAGTAAATTCTATAATTGATAAACGTATTGATAATAACTATGAAAATCTTGTGGTTAAAATTTGGTAGAGATGGGTTCATTAGTTTTACCAATGTAAACTCTATTGCAGAATAGTGCTAACCACGTACCTGTTGATTTTTTAATTTCACTGTGATTCACATATTTAAATATTTTTTAATAATAGAATAGAATTTTAATATATCAATTTCCAGCTCTATGTAACACCTATCCCAGCAAATAACCTTTACCCTACGTCGAAAACCTACCTCATCCTGTCCTCCTGTATCCTTTAATGGAGTACCATTAAATAATGTAGAACAGATACTTACAAGAGACTTACCTGGAACCCTCATACAAGATTAAAAAGACAAGAAGCTGCACGTCGATTTCGACTATTACAACACCTACTTGACAAACGTTCAAATCTCCCGATTCACTATAAAAAAACTCATATATATGACGATTATCAGACCTATTTGGACATACGGAATAGAGTTATGGGGATCCACCAAACCATCGAATTCTTCCCGCATCCAATCACTCCAATCCAAAATCCTTCGAAAAATCCTTAATGCTCCCTACTTTGTCACAAATGCAATCATCCACAATGATCTTAATATCCCATACGTCGCTGATTTGGCACGAACCAGATACCTCTCCTTTCATAATAAACTCACTGCTCATCCAAATCCACTTGTTGCACAACTTGCTTCCCATTCCATTCCTGGCAATCCTCCGAGGCGTCTGAAAAGAAGATGGCCTCGTGATCTTCTTTTGTAAATATTCATTAGAGTACTACCAATTGGTAGTTCCTCTACAAATTGTATTCATGTCATTATATTTCATATATATCGCATATTTACTAGATGTGTTTTGTAATACAGTTGTAAATTTCTATTAATAAAAGAACATAACACCTACCTTTGTACAGAATTGGGCAAAATGTAATCATATCTAAAATTTAATTAACATTTAATCATAGCTTTTTGACAACTAATATCTTGCAATCAATCACCTAATTTAATAATGATTAAATCGTTCCGTCAAATAATAATCATTAGTTCAATAAAAAATGACTGAAAGATTTAATCATTATTAGGTGATTGATTCCTGGAAAGTAGTTAAATAGATATTGGGTTGTTTCACATGAAATGTCCGATTTTATAATATTTATAATACATAGAGGATTTTGCGAGTCTCTGTTGTTTACTTCCAAAGTTACCATATCATAATCAAGCAGTTACTAATCCTCTACTTTTCTTTTATAAACATTAGCTTCCCAATCAATTACACAATGTTTAGTATACCCTCAAATATGAACATGGAAACACGCGATTTTCGTGTAATATTTTTTTATGAGTTTAAACTAGGTCGTTCGGCAGCTGAGGCTGCTAGAAACTCTGTAAGGCGTTTGGGGAAGGGAGTGTAAATGAACGAACCATTCGCCGTTGGTTTGCTAAGTTTTCGACTGGGGATACCAACTTGGAAAACCAGCCCCTAGGAAGACCTCCAACTGTAATTAGAGAGGTGAGACCATTACCTCTACAACCTACTGCAATGAAATTGGCCAAATGCACGAAAAATTATTGAAAAAAAAACAACCTGGATTGGTAAATTGGAAGGGCCCTATACTCCTACACGACAACGCTAGACCCCACGTTTCAAAACTTACCATGCATAAATTGAAAGAGCTGGGGTACGAAGTTCTTCCGCACCCACCATATTCTCCCGACTTGTCTCCAACAGATTATCACCTTTTCAGATTTTGTTTCACTTCAAAGCTCAGAGTTTTTCAAATCCGGGATAAAAAAAAGTTGGGATAAAGTCACGTTGGGAAAAATGTGTAGAAAAAGAAGGTAAATACTTCGAATAAAATTATATTGTTTTCATATTGTATTTTTACTAAAATCCCTTTACCTTGAAAACGGACATTTCATGTGAAACAACCCAATATAATTAAATTTTTCCCAACTCTGCCTTTGTAACCTCTCATGACACGCGCCACTTATCGGTCAATTTTCAAACTTCACTGTTTACTACATAAGTATTATTTATTTATTTATTTTATTAACAAATCAATTGAAAATCAGCAGATTTTATTATTGCTAAACCTTCTTGGAACTATGAAGATGATGTGGTTAGAATTTGGTACAGATTGATTCAGTAGTGTTCGTGGTTAGTGATAGCTTGTACTTAAATATAATAGTTTAGATAATGAACTCAAGTATTATTTTTGAGATTTTGTCTGTAAAATAACCTTTCCAAATTGCACCATTCTGCCATTTCATCTTCAATTTGAATTACTCTATATACTAGTTGAAACCAAGCTAATATTTGCACTGTGTGCTTGGTTTTTGTATTTTATATCGCCATTTTATCAGCTGTTCTAGGAACCACTCCCCGATGAGGTTACTTCTGCTCTTCACATGATCTTTAAGTGCGTTGCTTCTGATGTCGTAACGACATTAGCACGATCGGTTTACGGTTGGACAGCCATTAATGGCCTAGAACAATGGCTCTGTGCAGGAGAGGCTCGCCTTTAAAACTGCCTTGTTAAAATTAATTTCGAATTGGAATCCGGATAAAATGATTTGATGTTATACAATAATAGAGTAAAAATAAATAAAATAATAAGAAATAAAATACAATATATACGAATTACAGTCGAACCTCGATATAACGAATTCCTTGATAAATCGAAGTTTTTCTAATCCACTTGAATCTGCCTATCATGTCTATATTATTTTTACCTTAACATATCGAAGAATTGGTTAAGAAGACCTTGATATATCGAATTTTCGAAGATTTCTTAGCTTACACGAATTTTTTTTTCGAAAAACATCTACATATCGAAGTCGAGTTGTTAAATAAGTAGCGTTTAGGCTGTGCTGTGTTCATTCTTCGAAGGATTTCCGTTCACAGAACAGTCGTTTTTTCTCAAGTAAGCCTGTAACTACCCTCCAACCCCTCATATTTGTTTCAGTTTCTGGTCTTCTGTTCTTCGATAATAATTTTTTGATTCTCGAAAATGGCAAAGCGTCAAACCCTTTCGTATGAAAAAAAATTTAATTTATTATATTAATAATTGACGTATATGCAGTAAAATATGCACATATTTTCTATAGTTACATTGTGTATATAATTTATTATGAACCTCTAACCTCTACATATCGAAATCGATCGGAAATCGCTTCAATAAATCGAACCTCGCTATTTTGCAATCATCCATAATTCGAAGTTTTCTCGTTCCCCTTGAAGTTCGACCGTAAATTTTATCATAAATTTCCAGCTCTTTATAACATCGTAGCTTTGTAACCTCTCTCGAATGGTGCTCGCCACCTGTCGGTCGATTATCAAACTCCACTGCGCACCAGATATTTTTTTTTATGGCAATATAATTGAAAATCTTTAAATTTTATTATCGCTAAAATAAAAATATTATTATTTATTTGTTTTTTCACACCTAGTGGTAGCAAACATTCTGGGGACCAAACATGGTCAACCATCAATGTTTATTTGGAGTTTAAAAACTTGCGAACTATTGTTGTACTTCCCAACAATGCCGCTTGTTTTTTCCAGCACTGGTTTTGGCAGCTCCAACTTCTCTATAGAACAAATTGCGTCTTTTGGAACCAGCCCATTACAAGATATAATTATGGGCAAGACACTGCACTTATTCAGTCTATATAGTTGTTTGAATTCTTCTGCCAGCTGCTGGTATTACCTCTTCTTCTCAGCTAAAACTCGGAACATATTGTCATCCGATGGCACACCAATTTCAATGATAAACGCTTATTTCCCTACTTTGTTTATGATCACTATATCCGGCCTGTTGTTTATGATTAGATGATCAGTTATTATCGGGTGATCCCAAAATATCTTTATCCCTTTTTTCCGAAATTATGGCTTGTGGATGATAATGACAGTAGGGACAGCTTTTATCCAACAGCTTCAACTTGAGGGCCATAGCGTGGTGCACAACCTTGGCTACATTGTTATGCCTTTGAAGATATTCCTTGCCAGCCAATACTTTGCATCCAGAAGTTACATGCTGGATCGATTCTACAGCATTTTTGCTAAGGCGACACTGATCATCTTTGGTCTCCCCACAGATGTACTTCCTGTATGCTTTTGTTGCGATAACTTGATCTTGGATAGCTAAAAGAAATCCCTCGGTTTCCGGAAAGATGTTGCCATATTTCATCCAAGTTAGGGATGCTTCGATATCCACTCCCCCGTCCGTTAATAATATTATAAATATTATTATTATTATTATTATTGCTAAAATAAAACTCCCTTGAACTATGATGATGGTGTGGTTATAATTTAGTGCAGATTAGTTCAGTAGTTTTCGCGGTTAGTGATCACAAACGAAAAATGTTTTGTTCTTTTATATAATAGTATAGATACTTAAGTTTTCAAAAATGTGAGACAAGAAATCAAATACATTGGTACTCACCTGAGGCGGCTAAACGGACTTCTGAAAGATATCAAGAGTGGAAGGAGGAAGTAGAAAGGGTAAAGGGGTAAAGAAAAAAAGTAGAAATAAGGAAACTCTAAAGTCTAGTCTCCCTAGATCCACTGAATATCGGATTATTTTCTTTTACGAAATTTTCAGCCTTGACAGTGTAGCCCACATTTCGGTTTTAATTTTTGTTGATCGTTTTATTTAAATAAGTTACTTTAATACTTTACAAATTTAAAACTTCATAGAAGTCATTAAAAACTAAATTGTAGAATCACAATCTTCGAAACGTATAGCATCAGTATTGCTTCAACTTAACAGCATTGTTGTTGGATTTTTAAACTACTGGTCATATTTAACCCAGTTATCTTTTTAAAATCTATTACTAATTTTTGTGATTCCAACCCAAATTTGTTTCATTTCCACAATATTTGAAAAATTGTGATAAAAAATAAGTTATTAAAGTAACATTGTAATACTTACAGGGAGGTTAAAGTTTTGGATTTTTCCGAAGACTAATTGGTTTTTTCATTTTATGAAAAACTTTCCAGCCAAAAAAAATTTGTATTCCATCACTCACCGACAAATAGGCTCATATTCTCTATTTCAGACGCCATGATGAACTATTTTTCTCATTATAGATAGCCTATATGATTAGGAGCTGTCACAGCTGAGGGGCTTTCCAAGATGCAAATAGATCTTATTAAAAATGAAATATATTCAGGAGGCAGTGGATAAGGAACTGAAATCTCCAAAGGTTTGGGACGCTGCCAAGCCATCTTGTCTGTTTGACAGTGTGTTTAGTCTAGTAGTCTCTAGTTTGATCGTACCAGCTACAGGAAGGGTTGTTTATTTATTTATTTATTTTTATTATTTAACTAAACAAATATGAAATGATTATTTTACAAATAAAATTTGTTACAATAGTCGATTCTGAAAAAGTATTTTGAAGTTGTGAACAGTGACTACTGCAAGGTAGGTCGAAACGTTGCACACCAGGGCCATCTCCTCAGTAACTCCGCTCAAAACCCCATCTTTGATTTTATAGTAAATTGACCATTGTTCATGACTAAAATAATCTACATAATATGGCAAATCAACTAGTAAACAATACACGCTCCGTTATGTTACTTTCAATGTTTTAATCCGTTTCATGTCGCGGATTATTAGACAGCATTATTCAATCGATTGTAGAGTGCAACGTAATTCAATCCGTTAATTTTTTTTAAATTTTTAAACATTGATATTTCAAGTCATACATACACTGTGGTGTTCAAGTGAATGTATATAATATAAAATATTAAGGATGAAATTAAATACTTAAATTCTTAGATCTTAAATTTGATTGAACTGCCATTATGATATGATAATATTGGGTTGTTTCACATGAAATGTCCGTTTTCAAGGTATAGGGATTTTAGTAAAAATACAATATGAAAACAATATAATTTTATTCGAAGTATTTACCTTCTTTTTCTACACATTTTTCCCAACGTGACAACAACTTTTTTATCCCGGATTTGAAAAACTCTGAGCTTTGAAGTGAAACAAAATCTGAAAACGCACTTTTGATTTCAGCATCATTTGCAAAAATTTTTCCTCTGCAGAAGTTGTCTAAATTCCTGAAAAGGTGATAATCTGTTGGAGACAAGTCGGGAGAATATGGTGGGTGCGGAAGAACTTCGTACCCCAGCTCTTTCAATTTATGCATGGTAAGTTTTGAAACGTGGGGTCTAGCGTTGTCGTGTAGGAGTATAGGGCCCTTCCGATTTATCAATCCAGGTTGTTTTTTCAATGTTTTTTCGTGCATTTGGCCAATTTCATTGCAGTAGGTTGTAGAGGTAATGGTCTCACCTCTAGGCAAAAAGGAATAATGTATGATTCCAGCCATGGACCACCATACTATAACCATCAATTTTTTCGGGTGCAAATTTGGTTTTGGCATTTGTCCTGATAGTCACAAAGGGACAGGTCTGGACTGTAAGGAGGGTGTTCGAGAGTTTCCCAGCCCATTTCTTCCAATTTATCCCTTGACAACAATGCGGTGTGAGGCCTTGCGTTGTCATGGAGAAGGATGACATCTCTAATGGGCACACCTCGTCTTTTGTTCCGGTAACTGGTTTTTGCTGACTGTAGCACCTGGCAGTAGTAAGCCGCATTCACTGTTCGTTGATCGTGAAGAAAATCAATGAGTAGAACTCCCCTTGAGTCAAAAAAAATTGTTGCAAGAATTTTTCCGGCTGAGAGACGAGTTTTGGCTTTCACTGGGCAGCCTTCATCCTTCCTTCGCCACTCCTTACTTGCCATTTTCGATTCGGGGGTGTAATGGCGGACCCACGTCTCATCACATGTGACGATGCGCCTCAAAAAATCTTGGAGGAAAACGATTTGAAAACAATGAAGACGTCGAAAAGCACGTGCGCGAATGGTTAAAAACTCGCCCTCAGTCTTTTTATGAACAGGGAATATTCGAGCTTCCAAATCGGTGGCAGAAGTGTGTAGATAATGCAGGAGACTACATTGAAAAATGTTGAAGGTATAGTTTCTGTATAATATTATTCAATAAATATAATTTTGAAAATTACCGTTTATATTTGATTGACCCTCGTATTTTAATATTACCACTCATTAGTTGAGTTAGTTTCGCCCTATCAAGTAATAATTATTTACTTAATTTTATATCCAAGCATAAGGACAAGCCACGACAATGTGAATCGACGTAGAATAACCTAAAATACTAATATCCCAAATAAATTCAATTAATATCATTAATTCGCTTAACATACATCGATTTGGAAACAATTTTTTTTTACAAAGTTTATTTCATTGAATATTAATGGGCGCGGGACAAAAATTTGCCTGTAGTTTGAGAATCAACCTTATAAGCACTGATAATGTCCATTAATCGCAAGAATTTCTAAGTAGTCTATTTTCATTTTGTTTACCAAACTCATACATTAAAAATTGGATGTATAAATATGTTTTTGCGTCTTCAATGCTGCTGGGGGTGAAAATATCATTGAAGAAATAATGCTCAATCGCACACTTTCAATCAAAATTTTTATCGATAAACAAATAAAAATTTAATTATAATTAAAAATTATCTAAATTCTTTACTTAAGAGAGCAGGCGAAGCCCGCGACAGGTGATGCTAGTTTCATAAAAAAAAAAAAAAAAAATATTTTTATGAATATCTATTTATATTTGAATGATATTTGTAAACGCGGGTCAGTTTCATTCGCATCCACGTCCTCTAGTGACGTTCCATTTCTTCGTAATAAGGATAGCAAAAGATTGTTCATGTAACAAATGTAAACCAAAACGGTAAAATTTTTTTTTTAATTCTAAAATTATCGATATTTAATAACGTATATCTCGAAAACCGTTGGAATTTCGACAAATATGTATAGAATTATCTTTATAGGAAATTTAATTTTAATTCTTAGCATATTTTCTTAGAGTCAACCGTTTTCGAGGTACAATCGAAAAAAACAAAAAAACGGGTTTCGAAAAATTGAACAAAAAAAAAAACAAAAAAATTTAACTCCTCCCCTCCTCTCCACCGTTAGCTCACCCCCCAGAGGCGGGGACTTTTAGTATGTTAACCTTCTAACTACTTCTAACGAAGCTATAAAGCTAAAACTTATCGCATATTTTATGCTTTCTACACCCCTCATTTCAGCACTCATTGACTGGACCAAATATACTATTCAATGAATGCCGACGTTTTGGCCCAGTTGGTAGAAATTCTTCACCCACCAAGGCATTTAATGTAATCAGCGTTTTAATACTAATGAATGCTCTTTGACAATTAAAATTGTTTCATTTTCATTTATATATTTAATTGTTGCCTTTTTTTTAAATATATATGTTCGCATTGATAGTATATACAAGGTTCTATCTAAAGTCCTGTCGTTTTTTCATTAATTATGAGTTATTTGGTATTTTTTATAATTCTGTTTTCAATTCAAATCTTTTCCAATGTTAACAATATTGTTTACAGTCTTTGAAATTGGGATTGTCTTTTAATCCAGTCACTGCTAAATGTTTAAAGAAATATATTAAAATAGTGAGTGTTGAAATTCAAATTCGGTCACTTTTATTATATTAATTTAAACGTGGCTTTAATACAACCGATGCCGCTCGAAAATTGAGTTTGGTAAAAAGGTTCTCTCTGAGCTTAAAGCTTAAATTTGGGTTTCCATATTTCCTCAAGGCGGTGAAATGCTCATATATGCTTATTCTGGAATTCCTAAAGTTGCCAGCGAACAGGAAATTCGAGAATTAATTGAATCGGACCCACGTCAATCATGTGCGGAAATAGATACGCAGTTAAATAGTTCACAAGCAACATCCTGGAGATATCTACTTTTAAAACGGACTGGGGTAACGGTTCGGATCGGCGACACCACCAAACTAGGTTGACCCGCGCTACACCGACCAGTTCGATCCTTACGCTTCACTTCATGTTTACATTTTTCGATAGTTCATTCCTATAACCTCACATGTAAACAATCACTTCTACAGTTTCACTTGGATTTTGTTGTTTAGTTTGTTATATTGATATTTAGACTTCTTAAATGTAAATAAGTGAAACAGAAGTTAACAAAATGAGTTTCATAAAGGATTAAGTGTTTTATGAATTCATGTTTTCTTATTTCATCTAATCTTATGTGTAAAAGTGTTATAAAACTTAAGAAGATTAATTTGTACATGGATTTGGTGTTTTACATATTTATATTTGTTCTATCAATTTAAGTGATAAAATTTGCAACTTGTAAAAGTGTTATGAAACTTAACAAGATTTATTTGTACATGGATTTGGTGTTTTATATATTTGTATTTGTTGTTTCAATTTCAGTGATAAAATTTCAGTATACATATTTTGTGAATGGATTCTTTGTCATCCATATTACTTTTTGTGCTAAAGTGAGACAGATTGTATAATTAATTCAATAAAACATATCAGTTTATAAATAAATGTGAGAAAGTATATCACAGGTTTTTTATGTTTTCTTATTTCCACTTCCCATGAGAAAATATAAAATATACATCTTCACTTTCAACTAGGATTCTGTCTTATATTATATAATTGCTTATAACATGGAGAATTGACAATGTGAAAATAATCACAGATTAAGAGGTAAATGACACATTACTATATAATTGTAGAACTATTGGTATAATGTTACAGATTAATGTGTTTTAAAAAAAAATTAGAAGCCTGATGATGAAACATTATCACCGAAACATGTAGCTACAAATGTTAAATAAATAGAAGTTATGCCAAACAAATACTTAAGGATTTTGTCTTTTTTATATTTATAATTTGTTATTTTCACTTTTCTGAGAGAAAGTTCATCAGGAATTAACTTTGCTGGTGGTTCAGTAGTATATTAGTTGTTGATTAAATTAATATTAATTCAAAATTGATTTAGTGTATTATATTTCGATATTTCCATTTTAATATTTTCTTATTTCTCATTTTAATGTTAGAAGTTAAACAGAGGTTAATATTACTTTGAACAGGGATTTAGAGTTTCTCAGTAAATGTAGAAGAATAACCTTTCTCCTCTAAAAGCAGCGACTAGAACATCGAAATATATCGGAACAAGGTTAGAATCGATAAAAGGTATTCTGAGCGGGTTTAGGGGTTGGTGTCGCCGATCCGAACCGTTACCCGGACTGGTATTTTAAAATTATTATTAACTTTAAAATCATAACCCTATTCATCTTTAAATAATTCTATTTATTTTCCGTTCCGTGAGGTTTTTTATAGTTGCGCATTTGTCATGTTTTTTTTTTTTTTTATTTTTTTTTTTTTTTTTTTCTGTTTTACCTTTTCTATTATATTTTATTAGATTAGAGAACACCAATCCAATTCACTTCATCAAGAAAATCGGGTTTCCCACGGCCACTTCGATAATAGCGGAAATGCCATCCTAATTGGAGGTGTAACTTCCCAATTCGTAGATAAGTTATCCCGAAGGCTTTGGGTACCCGGATCCTGGGATTACAGGTCGCTGTTCCCCGTGTCACGCCCATCTTTTTCTCGGAACAGTTCTTCATCAGAGATATGTTTTTTTCCTCTTCAGGGCAGGAAATACAGTTCCGTCTGGATCCCATGCAGTCTCCCACAATCAGATCAATTTCGTCCGAAATATTCTACATACAAAAACTTTTGAAAACAATTTAGCAATTATTGTACCATGTTATTACAAATAATCTTGTGTATTAACACCCTTTATACCAAACTATCATAATTAATCTTATAAGTATGTTTTGTTCTTACTATTTCTGTTAATGTTTACTTTGAATTACACTTTACAGGGTGTCTACCAGTTGGGAATTTCGGGAAATTCGGAAATATGTCGGGAAAATTCGGAAATAAGTCGGGAATTTACACAATAATTGCAAAAGTCGGGGAAAGTCGCTGTTATTGTTAAAATTTTCAGATATTTTCTCAATATGTCAGTTAAGGAAGCGTCTGATCGGTATAGTCACTCTCCTTACTTTTAAAGTAAATTAAATTTTCTACAATTTGA
This sequence comes from Euschistus heros, assembly GCA_003667255.2. Lineage (NCBI taxonomy): Eukaryota > Metazoa > Arthropoda > Insecta > Hemiptera > Pentatomidae > Euschistus > Euschistus heros. The sequence goes on from RCWM02000294.1 coordinate 469,824, forward strand.
GACCAGGTTGATCTTTACATAGCTATCGGTTCCTAAGAAACAGTTCTTCGAAAATGGGCCATTTTTTTCGTAAAAAGTGATATTCTTTCAATATGGTCACTTATTTTGTGAAATATCTCCTAAAATACGCATCCCATTCCAGATTTTATGAAGTTGTAGGTGAGTATTTCATGCTACTTGATCAAAATTCCATACATGAGGTCTCATAGTAAATTTAACTAGCTTTCAAATGTAAAAAAGAAATTTCGGATCGAACTTATATTTTTTTAGTTATTTGATCTCACAACTTCGTGTTAACTATTTTCTAACTGAATGGTAATTCTCGACATTTATGTGTTTCTTAAAAGTTATCTTGAGTAAAGTGAAATTTAAAAAAAAATTGTTTGTTTTGGATTTGTTTGGATTATTATTGCAACAGCATTAAAATATCGTTTGTCGAGAATTTCAAGAAATATTTTTGAAAAGTCGGGAATTTCCTGACAAATTCTTGAAAAATCGGGAATATGTCGGGAATTTTGATAACTAAAATTGTTAGACACCATGCTTTAATTCCTTCTGGCTAGATTGTATATCGTAAGAAAAATAAAGATTTATCGGTTACTAAAAATTACTTTAAAAACAAACTTTTTTTAAATATTCCAATCATGTTACAATGAAATTCCTGTTTATTTTATAATTTCATTGTACATATCGTGTAAATAGATTTGTTGTCATCTCTATTACTTATTGATTAATGCAAGGAAAATTGTAATATTAATTCAATTAAAACATAAACATAAAAACATAAAAACTCATATCTAAAAAAAAAATATGATTAACAACATGACTTTAAATATTTAATGATGATGGTTGTATTGTTGACTGTTTTAACTAAGGAGATGAATTTGTCAGGGGTGCAGTCAAGGTTGAATAAACACAGCCAGTTTTTAAATGAAAAACTTATATTTTGGCGTGCCAACGTTTCGACCTGCCTTGCAGGTCTTCATCAGGGCTAAAATAACAAAAAATTGGATGTGACCATGATGATACTAACATTAAAAAAATAAATAATAAACATAATTTAAAAATGAAAAAGAAACAAGAAAAAAAAATTTGCAGTTAACTAGATAATTAAATACAAAATAGTAGTGAAGTTTAGTCGAAGATACAGTTGTAATAGAGTAATTAAATAATTTAAATTGAATAATATAAATTTAAAATTTTGTAAACTAATACAATACAAACTAATGTTAAAATTTTATTAACAGATGTTTTTTATTAGGAATTAAAAAAGGTATAAGGGATCTATATGAAAAGGAAAATGATAAAATAGAAAGGTAAGCAAAATAATAAAGTTGGCATAACAATAAACGAAGGAAGAGGTTGAGAAAATATGAGAAATTAAAATAAATGGACTTACTGAAGTAGTCTAGATGAAGGCTTGACTAACAATGACTGTTAAGAAATAAAATCAGGGAAAAGGGGGGTGGGGGATAATGACTTAGTTAAATATTTAATATCTTTTAAAATCCACTGCCATATCAATTTTTCCAAAAAAATAGAACGAACGAATTTTGTACCTCATCTCATCTATTTATAAATAGATTGTTGTATCATAAAAATTTTAATAATATGGCCGTATTATTGTAGGGGTTTCGATATATGCATTGTGAATAACATTTTGCGAGTACTAATAGATATGGCTTCATCAAAGAACAGGATTCTTACTTTATATTAATATTTATTTTTATATTTTATTGTGTTACTATTTTTATTTTTTAATTGGAGGTACACCTGAACCCCAGTGTAGCCTTTGTGTAATTATTATTAAGTTTTTATTTTTTAATTGTATGAGTATTTTTATATATTTTTTTTTTTTTCACTTGCTAATAAAAACTCTTTTCATTTTCAGGTAAATTTTGAACTGGGTCACCTTGGTTTTAATGTCTCAGTAAAAATATTCTTCATTCACTCACTTATCTTCCTGAACTTCTATTTTTTTTATACATGATAATGTATGAAAAATGTAACCACAGGTAAATAAATTTATTTAATAATTTTCAAATTTTAATCACTTCTTCTGTGTTTCACACTGATAAAAAAAAAAAAAAGAAAAGAAAAGAAAAAAAGAACTGAAGATCAATGAAGGTTATAAAGTTAATGAACTTCACTTTAATAGTCTAATGTCTTATGTGTCGTTAGATTATTAGATCGTTACATTAAAATTGACAATCGTCTATAGTTCAAATTGATTTGTAGCTTTAATTATTTTTTTTTTTAATGAATATTAACGTAGAACCATTAATTAAAAGAAGACGCTATATATTTAGGAGGCAGTTACTACCGACCTAGACGAGACGATGTCATGGCCGGTAAATTAATCACTACAATAACCACAGCCATCGCAATCTCTGCCGGCTGGATACGTAAGGCTTTGAGAAGAGGAGGTTTTTCCTTGTCCCTTTCACTCGCCAAAATCCCCGGCAGAGGAACACGTCCCATATACGACACTAAAACTGTTTGGTCTTTCCTAACAGCCATTAGTCCCGTCCTTGTGGCACCCTCGTCGTGTAGCCACAGTTCTTCGAAAAATAGTTTATATTGCAGCTGTACTGAGAATTTGTTAATCTTTTTCGACAGCTATATGATGAAACCTTTTTTGTATAGGGGAAAATAGTGATGAGGTGACGGAATTAATTAGAGGTTTTATATATATATATATATATATATATATATATATATATATATATATATATATATATATATATATATATTTTTTTTTTTTTTTTTTTTTTTTTTTTTTTTCCTCTTGACTGTTACTGTTGGGTTGTCACACATGAAATGTCCGATTTCTCTTTATAGAGGATTAAATCGTTGCCTGTTGATTCCTAGCAAAATATTTATTATCTATAATAAAGTACTTGTTAATGTTATATTTGGAAACTTTGTTTGTTTTTGAAACACGCAATTTCCGAACGATTTTTTTTTTTTTTTATGAGTACAAACTCGGTCGTTCCGCTGCCCAGGCAGCAAGGAATATTAATCATGCGTTTGGTGAAGGAAGTGCTAATGAAAGAACCATCAATCGTAGGTTTACAAAATTTTCCTCAGGAGATACGGCATTAGAAAATCTTCCCCGTGGACGGAAAAAACAATTGATTTAACATCATACTGCCAAGAAATTGCCCAATGCATCAAAAATTGATCAATCAACAGCCAGTACTGGTAAACAGGAAAGGACCTACCTTTTTCATGTTTCAATACAGACAGTGAATAAATTAAAGGGGTTGGGCTATGAAGTCTCCCTAAACATCCCTTACAGACTACCATTTTTTTCGGAGTTTGGACAACTTTTTTGTTAGGAAAATTGCTTACCAATGATTTAGACATTAAAAATGCAATTTCTGAATTCCTTTCATCACGTGACTCAACGTTTATCAAATCTGGGGTAGAAAAATTGGTAAGCAGTTGGCAGAAGTGTATTGAAAATGATGGAAAATACTTTGAATAAAAAAAAAAAGTTAGATTTAGTCTAAGTTTAGATTTGATCTTAAATTTTTATTTTCCTCCTGGTTTTAAAAACAGTCATTTCATGTGTGACAACCCACATGAATATTTGATGTTAAATAAAAAAATGATCACAATGGCATGTCAATAACATGGAAAGAACTACTTACTAGTAGCACTTCAATAGTTCTACATTAGAAGATCTCTTGGCCATCTTCTTTTCAGACGCCTCGGAGGATTATCGGGAATGGAGTGTGAGGCAAGTTGGGAGACTACTGGATTCGAATGGATATGGAGCTTACTATGAAAGGATAGGTATCAGGTTTTTGGCCAAATCACGATCATTTACAAACATTAAGTTCTTTATTAATGATATAATGAGTAACATTGAGATTTTCAAGAAGGATTTTGGATTGTTAGGATGGCATACGAGAAGAATTAGAAGGTTCAGTGGAGCCCCAAATAAACAAAAAAATAAAATAAAAAAGTATATAAAATAGAGATATTGTCATCCTGCATTTATTTTTGTGTAGCTTTATCAGTTTCAGCTGTTTGTAATTAATTGAAATGTCATTTCTTAATTTTTCAATACCAACAATTTTTCATATAACAATTTGACGTCGAAAATTTCGAATCGACACATTCTTAATTTATATGTGTGTGTGTGTTAGGATAATGTAATAAGGTTCTTGAGGTTCAGTCAATAAAAGAACAACTTATTTTGGTGACGTTTCGAGACTATATTGTTCTCATAATCATACTACTAAATTATAAAAATTCTAGTACACGACTGAAGTGGGGAAATTTCTGAAAAAAGGTGAGGGATGGGAATTTCGAAACTATTGGTGTCCAAGGATTCCTAGGACCCGACAAATGTAATTATGTGTAGTTAAATATTCTAACGCATGTTTTTATATTTATATTGTAGCTAACATTATGTTTTGAAATAACTTGTGTAACTCATATAATTTTATTATAACATGTTTTCTCACTGTAAAACATGATTATGAGAACAATTTAGTCTCGAAACGTCGCCAAAATAGTTGTTTTTATTTATTGATTGAACCTCAAGAACCTTATTAAATATGTATATATTAAGGATGTGTCGATTCGAAATTCTCGATTTTATCTTTTCTTGAGAAAAGATTCGGTAATGATATTCGGTGACCCGAAATCGATTCCTAGGAACCAATAGATACTGCTGACGTTGCCATAGTTTTGCGATACCTAATGTAATTAATATACATCAATTATGCTCTCTAAACATAAAAAGAACTATTATCAAAGACATATTTCTCATCAATGTGTACCTGGGAATAACAATAATTTGTAAATTCCCATCCCTTACCTGTTTTCAAGAATTCCCCAGCTCAGTTGTGTACTAGAACTGTTACAATTAAGTAGTAGATACCAATAGCATATCCACCAGTAACATTGTAAATAGTTTCCTACTCCTCCATATTTTGTAATTATTATGTAAATATATATGAGTTTATTAATTTTTTTTTTCATTTATTGATATTTACAACTGTACAAAAAAATATAAAAGTAAATGTGTTGACAGTGAATACAATGGCATGTAAATAACTTGTAAAGAACTACTCACTAGTAGCACTTCAATAAAATCTACACTAAAAGGTCTTTAGGCCATCTTCTTTTCAGACGCCTCGGAGGATTATCAGGGATGGAGGAGGAAGCAAGTTGAGAAACTGACGGATTGGAGTGGTTATGGAGCTTACTATGGAAGGATAGGCATCTTGTTTGGGCTAAATCAGAAACATATGGAACATTAAGATCTTTATGGATAAGTTTATTGGTCACATAGTAAGGAGCGTTGAGGATTTTTCGAAGAATTATGGATTGTAAGGATTGGATACGAGATGAATTGGATGGTTTAGTAGAGCCCCAAAGCTCAACTCCGTACGTCCAAATAGGTCTAATCACTGTCATGTAAATGAGTCTTTTGTAATTAATTGGGAGCTTTGGACGTTTGTCTAGTAAATGTTGAAGTAGTCTGTAACGACGGGCAGTTTATTGTCGTTTTAGTCTTGTAAATATATATGATTAAATATTCTAAAGCTTGTGTTTATATATATTTATATTGCAGTTAAGTTTATGTGTTGTAATAACCTGTGTAACTTAAACAAATTAATTGTTACCTGTTTTTCACTGTAGGACATGATTATGAGAACAATATAGTCTCGAAACGTTGCCAAAATAAGTTGTTATTTAATTGACTGAACTCAAGAACCTTATTCAATATATATATATATATATATATATATATATATATATATATATATATATATATATATATATATATATATATATATATACGAGGGTGAATCAAATATAAACGGTAATTTTCAAAATTATATTTATTGAATAATATTATACAGAAACTATACCTTCAACATTTTTCAATGTAGTCTCCTGCATTATCTACACACTTCTGCCACCGATTTGGAAGCTTGAATATTCCCTGTTCATAAAAAGACTGAGGGCGAGTTTTTAACCATTCGCGCACGTGCTTTTCGACGTCTTCATTGTTTTCAAATCATTTTCCTCCAAGTGATTCTTTCAGGGGCGCAAACAAAAAATAGTCACAAGGGGACAGGTCTGGACTGTAAGGAGGGTGTTCGAGAGTTTCCCAGCCCATTTCTTCCAATTTATCCCTTGTCAACAATGCGGTGTGAGGCCTTGCGTTGTCATGGAGAAGGATGACATCTCTAATGGGCACACCTCGTCTTTTGTTCCGGTAACTGGTTTTTGCTGACTGTAGCACCTGGTAGTAGTAAGCCGCATTCACTGTTCGTTGATCGTGAAGAAAATCAATGAGTAGAACTCCCCTTGAGTCAAAAAAAAATTGTTGCAAGAACTTTTCCGGCTGAGAGACGAGTTTTGGCTTTCACTGGGCAGCCTTCATCCTTCCTTCGCCACTCCTTACTTGCCATTTTCATTCGGGGGTGTAATGGTGGACCCACGTCTCATCACATGTGACGATGCGCCTCAAAAAATCTTGGAGGAAAACGATTTGAAAACAATGAAGACGTCGAAAAGCACGTGCGCGAATGGTTAAAAACTCGTCCTCAGTCTTTTTATGAACAGGGAATATTCGAGCTTCCAAATCGGTGGCAGAAGTGTGTAGATAATGCAGGAAACTACATTGAAAAATGTTAAAGGTATAGTTTCTGTATAATATTATTATTATTAATATATATATATATATTAAGGATGCAACGATATTCGATCACCCAAAAAGATTCCAAGGAACCAATAAATACCGCTGACGTTGCCAAATTTTGCGATACCTAATCTGTTTATTTAACATTAATTCTTCACTCTAAACATAAAAAGAACTATTAAAAACTTTTTTTTTCTCATCTTTAATAGCAAAGCAATGTTCCATGTACTAGATCGATATTGCTTGGTAGAGTATATTTAAAATAGTCTCTTTATAAAAACAGCAAACAAGATGTCAAATTTTTATATGAAAAACTTTTGGTATTGAAACGTTAAGCGAAGACATTATAATTAGTTACAAACAGCCGATAAAGGTCAACAAAACGAATGCAGGATGACAACATCACTATTTTATATACTTTTTTATTTTATTTTTTTGTTTATTTGGGACTCCACTGAACCTTCTAATTCTTCTCGTATGCCATCCTTACAATCCAAAATCCTTCTTGAAAACCTCAATGTTACTCATTATATCACTAATAAAGAACTTAATGTTCCATATGTTCGTCAGTTGGCCAAAAACCAGATACTAATCCTTTCATAGTAAACTCCATACCCTCTCGAATCCACTAGTCTCCTAACTTGCCTCACAATCCATTCTCGATATTCCTCGTCAGGCGTCTGAAAAGAAGATGCCAAGATATCTTCTAATGTAGAACTATTGAAGTGCAACTAGTGAGTAGTTCTTTACATGTATGGTAATTGACATGTCATTGTGATTATTTTTTTATTTAACATCAAACAATGGGTTTTCACACATGAAATGACCGTTTTTAGAACCAGGAAGAAAATAAAAATTTGAGATCAAATCTAACTTTATTTTTTTATTCAAAGTATTTTACATCATTTTCAATACACTTCTGCCAACGGCTTACCAATTTTTCTGTCCCGGATTTGATAGACCTTGTGTCACGTGATGAAAGGAATTCAGAAAATGCATTTTAAATGTCTAAATCATTGGTAAGCAATTTTCCTCGCAAATAGTTGTCCTAACTTCGAAAAAAGTGGTTGTCTGTAGTGGACAGAACAGGATAATATGGGGGGTGTGGTAAGACTTCATAGCCCAACCCTTTTAATTTATTCACTCTCTGTATTGAAACATGAGGTCGGGCGTTATCATGAAAAAGGATAGGTCCTTCCCTGTTTACCAGTACCGGCTTTTGCTTGATCAAATTTTGATGCATTTGGTCAATTTCTGGGAATCCACGAGTCTCCCGACTTGCCTCACACTCCATTCCCGATAATCCTCCCAGGCGTATGAAAAGAAGATGGCCAAGTGATCTTCTAAAGTAGAACTATTGAAGAGCTACTAGTGAGTAGTTCTTTTCATGTTATGGATATATCATTATAATCATTTTCCTTTAATTTACTTGTATATAATTTATGTTGTTGTAAATATCAATTTTTTTTTTAATATAAAAAGTAGGACAAGCGTACGCTAGTTACATACTTGAAATAATTTAGTAGAAACTACTGCTTTACTGTTTGTTTCTTGTTATTTTTTTTATAAATCATTTCAAATTTCTTAGATCGGCATATCTTAAGATCGTCGTTTCTTGAATGAGGCTATAGTAGGAATACTATTTTGCATGATTATTTTTTATTTATTACGAGATGAAATCAATGTCCTTGTTGTTCGCCGTTGGATTTCCCCCTAGCGGGTTCATTAACTGTTGGCATGTGTAAGTCATTATGTAAAGTTATGTTGCTGACGTACCAAGGTGCCTCTGTAGAACTTAATTAAACGTGTTTTTTTTACGTCTGTCAAGTACTCTTCAACTACATCCATTTATAGTCTTTTTTTTTTTTTCTTTTAATTTGTCTTTGTAAGTGTTTAGGTACAATAACATTGTAATTGATACAATAATGTGCTTGGGTTACTATTTTGCATCATTATTTTTTATTTAATACGAGATGAAATCAATAAAATTAGTTCTACCGAATAAAAGTTATCGCCAAATCATAATGTCGGTCTGATTCGTGGACCATTAGTTGTGAGTACTGATAATGCAGTCCATTATCCACAAGAGTTACTTAATAGTTTCTGTCCATCTGGATTACCAAATCGCAGGTTAAAATTAAATATTGGAAGTCTAATTACGCTTTTAAGTAATCTTCAATCACCTATTCTTAGAAATTTTAAACAGGTTAAAAATTACAGCAATTTGTGAAAATATCACTAAAATAATAATACTGAACGGTTTACTTCAATACCAGATTTTTATTGATAAACAAACGAAACTTCAATTAATAGTAAGAATTATCTAAGTTCTTAGGAGAGCGGGCGAAGCCGCGACGGGCTATTACTCAATAAAATAGAATATTTTTTTGAAGAAAGGCTCATGTTATATAATTTTAGATCTATAATTTTTTAATCAAAATTCACGCGTATACATATATATGTATATTTATTATACATTATATATATATATATATATATATATATATATATATATATATATATATATATATATATATATATATATATATATATATATATATATAATGGCAAAACTTCAGGAACTTATAGGGGGCCGAAAAACTAAGACAAAAAGTCCTTTAGAGATTTGCTCGTTTTTGCTTAGTTTTAGAGAAAATCGCAAAAAAAAGAAACAAAAAAAGTTTTCATTTTTATACTTATTTATTTACATTTATATTTATGTTATGTTCTTTTTAATGTAAATATTGCTCAAAATGTTGTCTTCTTGCACCAATGCAAGCATTACATCTAGCACTCACTTGATAAATTGCAGCTAAACATTGTTCTGATGATATTTGGTGCACTGCATCTATGATTCGGTCTCTTAATTGCTCTCTTGAGTTGATTGACACCGAATAAACTTTCTGCTTCAAGGTTCCCCATACGAAGAAATCCATGGGTGTCATATCAGGTGATCTGGGTGGCCAAGGTACTACTCCTCCACGTCCAACCCATCGTTGTGGATAATTTATATCCAGCCAAGCTCGAGCAACTCTGCTATAATGAGCTGGACATCCATCGAGTTGGAACCACATTTCAATCCGCCGCTGTAAGGGAATGTCATCTAAATAATTAGAAAAGTCATTCTCCTAAAAATGTGTAAATGTCATACCATTCAATCTTCCAGGTAAAAAATATGGTCCCACCAGTAATCCGTTCCATATTCCAAGCCAAACGTTAATAGCAAATTCATGCTGAAACCTATTCTCTCTAATAGCTCTGGAATTTTCAAGAGCTCATACATGATGATTTCTTTGATTAACAATTCCTCCTCTTGTAAAGGTAGCTTCATCGGTCCATATAATTTTTAATGGAAATAAATTATCATCGCGAATTTTGTCAAGAAACCAGTTACTAAAATTCAATCTCTTGACATAATCTTGAGGTAATAAATTCTGAACTTTTTGAAGATGGTATGGATAGCGATTATCACCTTTCAAAGTTGGCCATATTGCTTGCCGCGATATTGCTAATGCAGCAGATGCTGTTCGGATGCTTGTCTCAGGATTGTTATCGAAATGGCGTTGGACACAAGTTCTTCTCCGATAATCTGCTCTTATTGCTACCTGGAATTTGTTGCCTTCATTACGTATTAAGAATGACCCAGTCTCTCGTAGTTTATTAAAAGTTAACGAAAAGACTCGTCGATTAGGCACTCTTCTATTTTGAAATCGGCGCGCATACTCCCGCACCGCTTCTAAAGCATAACTGTTACAGAAACCATACACAAAAATCATATCAGCGTATTCATCATTATAATATGTATGTGGCATTGTGGCTGATGCTATTCACACAAAAATATCTTAGTAACTGACTGTAGATTGATTTAGGAATTATAATCCTAGAGGGAAGCCAATATGTAAGCAAATAAAACAATGTAAAGGATAACATTAAGTGTTTAAATATCTCACTGCCTAGCCTGACGAACTTTGAAAGGTGATAATCGCTACCTGTAACATCTTTGTTTTGTTTCTTTTTTTGCGATTTTCTCTAAAACTAAGCAAAAAGGAGCTAATCTCTAATGGACTTTTTGTCTTAGTTTTTCGGTCCCCTTTAAGTTCCTGAAGGTTTGCCATTTAAATTCGGGACACCATGTATATATATATTATTTTTTTTTAGCCCAAGACTTCCATTGAAGTTCTATAAGCCCTTTGGCTATGGCCTGGGTGGGAAAGTCAAGATTCATTTCGTGGGTCGGCCACGAAATAAATTTTAACCCGCCCAGGTGGGATTTGAACCCACCACCTTCTGGTTACGAGCGGGCTGAGCCCCAACTCCCTTGACCATTGGGTCCCCGCGTATACATCTAATGGATATGTTGTGCGCTATTAAACCTCTATAAATATAACCTTCTTCAGCTAGAAACCTCTTCTAGCAAATTAAGCATCTTCTACGTTTTCACCCCCTGAGGGTAAACCAAGATAACCTACTCCGAATTTTACAGTAGTGTAATATCATTGAAATAGCCTGGAAAACAGCATTTGCGGTGTAGTATTATGTACTTGCGTCCATTTGACTCAACATCTTCAAAGAATTCTCATACGACTTAGTTAATCTTAATGATTTTTTTTTTTCTGCGGCTTGGAGAAGACATCCTGATGATATATTCCCAAAACGTTGGTTGATAAAAAGGATTGATAAAGGGCAGATACCGCAGCCGCAATGTGAGCAACCAGATATCTGTTTTCGTTTCCTGTTTCCTTGAAGTATTAAAGGGTATCACTTTCTATGAGATAATGGACTTCAGTAATCAAGTGAATAAAAAAAAAAAAAAAGAAAAGATGAACGAAGTTTTTATCTAGTCGCTTGTTAATATTAATAAACCAAACAAATGATCTAATTACACACACACACACACACACACACACACACACACACATATATATATATATATATAAGTTAATGTCTGGAGTAAGACAATATCACTGTTAATACCAAAAGCTTCAGTGTAAAGAAACCAAAGTGTATATAAAGAGAATTACTAAGAGGAATAAATCAGTTATATAGTAAGCGTTATTACGTGTTGTTCTTGCTACCTTTTTCCTTTTTTTTTATTTTCTGAACCGGCCGTACGTAACTGGTGCCGAAACCCGGGAGCGAGCGCGGAGGCCTATTTTTTTTTTTTAAAAAAAGTTAATCTTATAGGCATTAGTACGCTTTAAGAAAAAGTTTCCAATGGAGAACCAAGCTATGCCACCGTTACCGGAAGGAACACTAGCAGCGGCCCACGCAAATGTTCTGGAATGGATGAAGATCAGAACAGCGACTTCACAGGATCTCAGGAAAGCCATCTCGGACTTGAAAAAAATTTTCTGGGGAGATAGGTGAGCTAAACCATTTTTGAAAAGGTGGTGACCGCCTAATGACACGTATAGAGGCAAAGAGGGCAGATAATTTGTTAGACGCTGGAGACGCCGATTCCTTGAAGGCAGCGTTGGTGTGTAGAGTAAGGCGCAGCGTATTAAACCAAATACAGGCGGACGAAGAAACTCCATGGCCGGTGGTGAAAGAAAGGTTGAAAAAGGCATTTGGAGGAGGAAGATGGACTCCTGAAGAGGACATCTTTCAGACCGAAGCAATCTAGTGGCCAATATGCAGCGGCGCTCTTAGCAAGATTTAACCGGATCACGGAAAAGTTAAGAGAAACAATCAGCGTAGCAGAAGCAGAAGCAAGGATGGCGTTCCTGTCCACCATCCTAAAGGTACAGTTGGCGAGAGAGACCGGGAAGAAAGATGGGCTGCCAAAGGAGCGCACGTTTGTCGAGTGTGCTTAGGAGATGGTAGACACCAGTGCAAGAGAGGAGGAAACCCGCATGGATATGGATGAACCAGGCTGGAGCAGAGTGTCGTATAGACGTTCAGGACCAACGCCTATCGTCAACAGGAGACGAGATCCCGAGTATAAAGGTAAAGAAGGAGCGGAAGGAAGACCGGGGCGGGCAAGACCACGAAATAGCAGGAAAGAAGATATAAAATGCCACGGGTGTGGGAAAGCAGGACACCTCGTAGCGCAATGTCCCCGCACGAAATGTTTTGAGTGCGGTACGGAGGGGCACATAGCCAGGCAATGCCCATATTTGTACCGGAGGGACAATCGGGGTGAACCAATGGAAGTTAATGCCCAGAAGATATGGCAAAACAGACGCAGGACTCAGCGTCAGAGACCACTGATGTAGCTGGAACATCTGACTCAGAAGAGGAGGCAACTGAACCACGAGGCGGAAGCAGAGCGAGGACCGGGCGACAACGGCCAGCAGAGGAGAGAGGATCACGGGACAGCAGCTGAGGAGGAGGTCAGCAGAGAGGCAACCGCATATTGGTGAGTAACAATGTGAAGGGAGGAGATGGCGGTTTGCCTTTAATTAGAGTTGGAGGGGTGAAGTGTTTAGTGGATACGGGGAGTTCTAATACCATTGTATGTAAAAGCGCGTTAGAGGAGTGGTACGGAAAGAGGGTATTCCAGATCAAGGGATGTAATTGCAAATTGGTTACCCTGGGGGGCCCATGTAGAGTGGAGGGGGAAGCATTGATGGAACTCGAGAGATGGGTCAAGGAGAGGGGCGATTTAAGGGTACACGTGGTAGAGAAAATGTCTAGGGAATACCAAGCGATTATCGGGTGCGATCTTCTAGGTAGGACCGGAGCATCAATTAAATTTAGTAGGGGAAGGTGGAGTATTCGTATAGGAGGGGAGAAGTATAGATGTTGGGAACATCCGAATGACGGAAAAGCGAGGGTTGGGGCAATCGGGCGAGCAGAGGACTGGAGACGCGCCTTAAAAAGGGAATATGAAGATATATTCTTCAAAGAGGGGGATACACTCGGGACAACAGGTAGAACGGTCCACGAAATTCTGTTAAAACAAGAAAGGGTAACTTATGTAAAAGAAAGGAGGTACCCACAAGCCCTAAGGCAGCACATCAGAGAGGAATTGGATAACCTCAAGAAACAGGGGATTATAGTGGACAGCACGTCGCCCTATAATAGCCCCTTATGGGCTGTGAAAAAGAAATGCGCACCCGGTGAAAATAGAGAAAAGTATAGAGTCGTTGTTGATTACAGAAAATTAAATGACAGCACCGTGGATGAAAAATACCCGATACCCAGGTTTGAGGATATAATAGATAGGTTGAGTGGGGCGACAATATTCAGCACACTGGACTTAAAAGCTGGATATCATCAAATAAAGATGCACCCTCGGGACCAGCACAAGACAGCATTCACATTTGAGAGAGGGCATTATGAATTCACCAGGATGCCGTTTGGACTAAAAAACGCCCCGATAACTTTTCAGAGGCTTATGGATGAGTTCTTGCGGGGTATTGATGAATCAATGTGCCAAGTCTACATGGATGATCTGTTGGTGTTTAGTAAAACGGAAGCCCAGCATGTGGAACACTTACGGAAGGTCTTTGGCAGAATTAGAGAATTTGGGTTGAAACTGTCAGAAGAAAAATCATTCCTAGGGCAGGAGCGAATAAATTTTTTAGGGCATACGATATCAAGAGATGGGGTAAAACCAGACAGTAACAAGGTAGAAGCGATTCAAAGAATGTCGGTCCCAAGAGATGTGCAAGGTATTAGAAGACTGCTGGGTGCGCTAAATTATTATAGGCGGTTCGTACCAGAAATGGCGGAGTACCTGGTACCCCTAAACAACCTACTAAAAAAAGGAAAGAAAGTGGTAGTGACGCCGGAAATGGAGGATAATATCCAGAAATGCATGAAGCGGCTCCAGGCAGAACCGGTCTTAGCGTTCCCAGACTTCACAAAGCAATTCACGATTACAACCGATGCCAGCGAATATGCATTGGGGGCAGTGCTATCCCAAGACGGGGAAAAGGGAGAACGTCCGGTAGCTTATGCCAGCAGGAGGCTCACGGACGCAGAAACCAGATATAGCGCGTTGGAGAGAGAATTGCTGGGGATCGTGTGGGCCATCGATCATTTCAGACCTTATGTTTTTGGTAGGACCTTTCGGGTGCATACGGATCATAGACCGCTACAACAATGGGTAGGGAAACTGAAGGAGTCCTCGCCACGAATCACTCGCTGGAAAGAGTTCTTGAGCCAATATAATATGGTAATAGAGTATAAGCCGGGCAAAGAAACCATTGTAGCTGACTGGCTATCCCGGGCGATAATGATTAACGCAATAGAGGAAGACAGAGGACATACTTCCAGAGACGTGCGCCAATTTTTAAGTGAGTGGACACCAGAGGAGGAAGGCCACCTGGAAACGTCGGGGAGGCAGTCTTCAGAGGACCAAGCAAGGGTAGAAGAAAGAGCGCCAGAGATGGAGCAAATCGAAGAAATTATCAATGATAAGCGGCGGCAGATAATCTGGAAAACTAGAACCTCAGGGCTAATGAAGGCGGAATTCGGCAGTTATGGTGGATGCAATATCGCGACAATTTGGTCGCAGCCTGGGGCTACAGAAGACCAGATTTACAAAGCGCTGAAAGAGGCCTCTAAACCCGGAAAAATACATTATCTATATGTTGGGAACGCAACGATCTGGGAGAAAATCAAGAGACTATGGCGTTCAGAGCGGCTGGGGGTCGATAGAACGTTCATTCGGTGCACTTTGATGGTAGAGACATTAAGGGATGAGGAGCGACAGAGCGAGGTGACCTTGGCTTATCATCAAGGAAAAACCAATCACCGGGAATACAAGAAACCCTACATGCGATTCGAAGGCGATATTTTTGGAAGGGCATGAGGAAAATCATAAAAGAAGTGATAGGAAGCTGCGACGTATGCCTGACCACCAAATATGACAGACACCCGCCGAGAGGGAAGCAGGAAGAGACGCCAACAGCAGAATCACCTCTTAGTGATCTCCAAATAGACACCTTCACGTGGAGAGGTTATAAGTGGGTTACCATCATAGATCTCTTCAGCAAAGTTGCCATGGCGTACCAAATTCAAGAGAGGTCAGCAGAGGCAATACTAGGGGCATTACGAATGTGGTTTCACTTCTATGGCGTGCCGGATAGGATATCATCTGATAGTGGTAGGGAGTTTGATAACGCCGATGTACGAGCTGAAATGAAAACCTTAGGTGTGATTTGGTACCTCAATTCCCCGGGTCACCCCAAGAGCAGAGGTGGTATCGAGAGGCTCCATAGCACGTTGAGCGATCATTTAAGGGTCTATCAGGTGGAAAAGGGACTGGAGCCGAGAACGGCAATGACAAAGGCGGTTGCGGCCTACAACCATTCAATACATTCTACCACAGGCTTCTCACCATTCGAAATCCTCTTTGGACTTCGGGGGGCGTCGTCGGAATTGGGAAGACACATCCGTGGAAGGGGACGTAACAGGGTCAATAGTGAATAACTATTTACAGTTGGGAAAATTGTGGTTGGATGTTCGGGGAAAAAAATAGAAAAGGAGAAACAAAGGAGGGTAGCCCGTGAAAATTTAAAAGTCAAGGAGGGAATGGGGGACCTTAAAATCGGGACTATCGTCTATAGGAAGTTATTGTCGAACAGGAATAAGGAGCTGCGGAGATACGAGGGACCGTTTAAAGTAGTAGTTATCAGGGAACACAACGTAGTCACTATTGAGAGCTTAAAAGAACCCATTAAGCGGAGAACGGTGCATATCGAGCAACTTAAAATCCCAGAAAGTCCCTGATTTGGTCTGGAGTGTCCTCACTTCCGAGCATCAGATGTTTTATGTTTATATATTATGTTAAGTGCAACAAGTGCTGATATTGTGTTTTGTTTTTTTTGTTTCGTTTTTAGTTTAAGTCCAATGTTTATAGCTTGCAAGTTTCTTATTTCATTTGCTTAAATTATTTTTGTGAAGGATCATGTACTTTTGTCTTATTCTGTACCATTCGTTATAATTACTGTATATATATATATCTTTATGTAGGGGTTCGAAGTTTACGAGGAATGTCGTAAACTGGTAGGGGGGAGTTAATGTCTGGAGTAAGACAATATCACTGTTAATACCAAAAGCTTCAGTGTAAACAAACCAAAGTGTATATAAAGAGAATTACTAAGAGGAATAAATCAGTTATATAGTAAGCGTTATTACGTGTTGTTCTTCCTACCTTTTTCCTTTTTTTTTATTTTCTGAACCGGCCGTACGTAACTTATATATATATATAAATACTATTACATATATAAAAGGACAAGCCATTTTTCGTTTATGATCACTAGGGACAATATATACTAAATTTTGAACTAATGTACATGGTTCTATTATTTCTTTGGCCTTTTCTATAGCTATTGCTTTTTTCTCGAGTTTCGACAAAACATCCTTGATTTTTGTGAAATTTTCTCAGTAGTACATGGCGGCATCTAGCCAAGTACCCCAACTTGTAACAACAGGTTGTGGTGGTAATGTTGAGGATAGGTAAAGATTTTTTAAAAACTGACTCGACTTAGCGCTTTTAAAAATACTTTTTTTACATTTGAAATTCGTGAATCTTCATTTTGAAACTCTCTCTCTTCGTACATCCTCAGTAATACTATGACAAGCATGAGCAAGACATGTCACGTGAATTAATTTTGGGTAGAATATTTTGAGAGCTTTCCTTGCCTTGGTTATGTACTACGACACAGAGTCAGTAACAAAAAGCAAAACTTTTCTATGCTGCACACCCCCAGGCCAAAGTACACCCATAGAATTATTAAAAAAATGGGCGATTGTTGCGTGGTTGCATTTTTCTAAAACTTCCATATTTAAAAGCATTGGTTTTGTTTTTTCATTGGACATTTTCCCCACAATGGCATTGGCTACATACCGTGATTCAACATGTTTCGTCTATACATACCCATAGGGGCCTGTATTAAAATTTGACTAATAAAGCTAATAAAGCTTTGTTTCAGATTCATGTGTTTTCCTTATTCTTATTTCCTTGTACAAAAGTGTTGAGTTACTAGAAATCGTTGGTTTGTTGACACTTTTTTTTCCCACAACTATCACATAATAAAACATCACAATCCCCACGAAAAGTTTCGTCAGGAAACTCGCTAATGTATTTGGCGACTAAAGCTTTCGAAGTCGATTTGATTCTGGGCATTTCAACAAATTCAACTAAATCAGAACAAAACGAAGTCTCGACATGAAATGAAACAAATTTTGGATAGAGAAATGGACATTGATTGGGGAAACGCTTTGTATGCATTCTCGGAAACCTAATAAAATTTTTCGGCATAGACACCTTCCACAATTCACTGAATTCTTTTTAAAAAAACTTATAAAACTGTGTTTCTTGAGTTTTTTTTCTTCAATTTTCATTGTTAACTAAATATGGATAAAAATTTGTAAAAAAGAGTAAAATATGTAATAATATGTAATTTCGTCCAAATATGTAAAAAAGAAATGTTTTAATTACATTTTAAATTATATGAAACGTAAAATATACTATCAAAGATTGATATACAAGGTTCAAAAAACGATATGTAAATACATATAAATCCGGACCCTAAAGATCACTAACTACAAAAACTACTGAACCAATCTGTACCCAATTTTATCCACATCATCTTTATAGTTCCAGGAAGATTTAGCAATAATAAAATCTACTGATTTTTTTATCAATTTGTTATTAAAAAAGTGATAATATGTGGATAACAGTGAAGTTTGAAAATTTGCCGGTAGGTGGCGACCACCATTCTAAATCAGAGATTACAAAAATACAGTGTTATATAGAGCTTGAAATTGATTGAAATGGAAGGAACCCAAATAAAAATAATCGTATTGTTTTTCTCTTGAATTTTCCATATAAGTTCAATAATTTCTAAAATAGTTACCTGTTGAGACTGATCATTTTTTATTGCTAGTAATACACTCATTGAATCCGTGACAATTACTGATTTTTCATATTGGGCTTCCAGGCAGTGTAGGAGTGCTTCCTTAATAAAAGTTGCCTCTCCAGTGGAAACGGAGCAGACTCGAGGTAACTTAAAGAGACTTACTTTTATACTTATTTTCCGTCACCAATGCACAACCCACTACAGAATTTTTCTAAGAGAAGTAAAAAAAACGTTTGATTCAATAGGGATCGTATTACTTTTTCTGATTTTCTTCAGTGAAATATCAATGCATGGTTTATAATCACACCAACGTGGTTTTGTAATCTTTGGGTAGTGCTGATATTATGGAGGCTAGTACCCAAATGGAGTTCAGATAGCAAGTTGTGTGCTCTTTGCTGGTAATTGCATTCTGTTGCCATGTACTCAGAAAAAACTGCATTCAAAGGATGGTTTTCTAATGCAGATAATATAGCTACATATTTTGCAAAAAGATATTTTCTCCTCAATATCAAGGAAGGCTCTGCACTTTCTGCATATATGCTATGAGCAGGTGATGTTCTATAGGCACCCGTACATACCCTCAGAGCTGTATTGTGGCCTACGTCAAGCATTCGTAGAATCGATGGTCGGACAAAGTTATAAATTACTGAGCCATAGTCCATTTTACTACGTAAAGTGGCTTGATATATTTTCAATAGACACTTTCTATCAGCTCCCCAACTTGAATGCGAAAGGCATTTTAGCAGTCCCAAGCCTTTTGAGCAACTATCCTTGATATTCTTAATATGGTTGATCCAGCTGAGCCGCTTATCTAAATACATACCCAAATACTTCCAGCTATCAATAAAAGCAACCTTAGTAGTACCCAAAGAAAGCTGAGGATTACGCGAGCAGCTTCTTAAACGGCATATATGCATCGCATTTGTTTCGGATGTTGATATAACAAAACCGCTTTTTTTTGGCCATTCTTCAGCAGTGTTTATAGCTTCTTGCAACTTCCATTCGAAGAAATCAATAGATTTGCTTCGACTAAAGAGAAGGATATCATCAGCATTGAGGAAAATTTTTGTCGGCTTCGCAATGTTTATAAATTGATAATACAATTTACTTACATTCAATTAAATTATTAAAAAAAAAATTTAAATACTCGGTGAGACATGTGGATCCTAGTGATTTTAAAAGTCGACCTATATGTGCTTAGCACCTTTCCGCATTAGAGTTTACAATGGTAAAACTACTTTTTAAACTTTAACTACATCATCTTCATAGATCTATGAAGGTTTAGCAACAATAAAATTCACATAAATAAAAATTTAAAAGTACAATGTTGAGTGGTAGAAACGACGTTTGACCCTCTCATATACTTTAATGGTTAGAAATTAAAATATAACAAGATGAAATCAATATAATTATTTCTGCCAAATAAAAATTATTACCAAATTGAAATGTCGATCCTTCGCTTTTTGATATTGTTTGTAAAAATATGATTCACAGGCTATAGTTGCAAGGACTAATAATGCAGTCCGTTATCCGCAAGAGTTTCTTAATAGTCTCTGTACACATAATCTTTTTTTTTTTTTTTTTTATATGCATTTATTGAAATTTACAACTGTACAGAATATATACATCAAGTAAATGTATTGACAACGATTATAATAACATGTTAAAACTTGGAAAGAACTACTCATCAGTAGCACTTTATTAAAACTTCTACACTAGAAGGTCTCTAGCCCATCTTCGTTTCAGACGCCTCGGACGATTATCAGGAATGGAGTGGGAAACAAGTTGAGAAACTAACGGGTTTGAGTGATTATGGAGCATACTATGAAAGGATAGGTATCTGGTGTGGGCTAAATCAGCAACATATTGAACATTAAGATCTTTATGGATAAGTTTATTGGTGACAAAGTAAGGAGCATTGAGGATTTTACGAAGGATTTTGGATTGTAAGGATTGGATACGAGATGATTTGGATGGTTTAGTGGAGCCCCAAAGCTCAACTCCATACGTCCAAATAGGTTTAATCACTGTCATGTATATGAGTCTTTTGTAATTAATTGGGAGCTTTGAACGTTTGTCTAGTAAATGTTGAAGTAGTCTTAAACGACGGGCAGTTTCTTGTCTTTTTAGTCTTGTATGTGGATTCCAATTTAGACATTTGTCCAAGTGGAGTCCTAGGTAGCGGATCTGTTCAACTGGGATTAGTGTAATATCATTAAAGGATACTGTAGGACAAGAGGTCGTAGGTTTACGACGAAGGGTAAAGGTTATTTGGTGGGATTTGTTTGGATTTATTTTGATTCTCCATTTTTGACACTATTCTTGAAGGTTTAGGATATGGGATTGGAGTGTTTGAGAGGCAATAAAGGGATCATTGTTTACTGATAACACACATGTGTCATCAGCGTAAGTAGTGAGGACAAATCAACATTTAAATTCAAAATTAGATGATATGCTTTTACCTGATTTTCAAACCCCTAATCATTGGAATTTTAACCAGGTTAAATACTGCTAAGCCTGAAAATATTATTGAAGAATTAACGCCCAATTGCAGACTCCAATACAAGCTTTTTATCGATAAACGAATAAAACTTGGATTGTTAATTGAAATTATCAAAGTTTATTATATATGAGAGCGGGCGAAGACGTGACAGGGTATGCTAGTAATTGCTTATTTCTCCGAGATATCAGCATTAGACGTTTAATTTTTTTTTTTATTTTTCCGAGCAGAAAAAATATAAAATATAAATAAAAACCGAAAAGTAGCTATATATATATATCGAAAATACCACAGTTATTTGATAAATTGTGTATTTGCATTATTTATAAATTTTATGGGTGATAGTACCAAATTCAATTCCTAATTTTTTTCATAAACATATGGTATAATTGCTATGAAGAGATCTTTTCAATTAAAATGAATACAAAACTTTAAACTTCTCTCATAAAAAGTAATGATTTATGAGTTGTGAGTCTTTTTTGAAACCGAAACCGACGATATATAATTTTTTTTTTCTTTTATTGAAATTTACAACTGTACTATATATATATATATATATATATATACATATATATATATATATATATATATATATATACATCCATCTAGTAAATGTGTTCATGACAATTACAATAACATGTAAAAACTTGAGAAGAACTACTCATCAGTAGCACTTCACCTAAAATTCTACACTAAAAGATCTCTAGGCCATCTTCTTTTCAGACGCCTCGGAGGATTATCGGGAATGGAGTGGGAAGCAAGTTCAGGAATCAATGGATTTGAGTGGTTATGGAGCTTACTTATGGTTATGAAAGGATAGGTATCTGGTTTGGGTTAAATCAGCAACATATGGAACATTAAGATCTGGATAAGTTTATTGGTAACAATGTAAGGGGCATAAAGGATTTTGGATTGTAAGCATTGGATAAATGATGGTTTTGTAGATGGTTTAGTAGAGCCCAAAGCTCAACAACGTAAGTCCAAATAGATCTAATCACAGTCATGTAAATAAGTCTTTTGTAATGAATTGGGAGCTTTGATCGTTTGTCTAGTAAATGTTGAAGCAGTTTCTTGTCGCTTTAGTCTTTCAATTAAAATAGATGTAAAACTTTAAACGTCTTTCCTGAAAAGTAATGATTTTTAAGATGTGACAGTCTTTTTCCAAACCGGCGTCATACAGTAATGTTCAAACGGTTTTGTAAAAATTTAGTAAAAAGATTGTCTCCTGAGAAATTATTTTAGCATAATTTCGAAAATTGTACTTCTGAAAACTGCAACTTTAAGAAATGATCAAAAAATCAGTACCACGATTCTATAATACATTTATTTAGGTATTTAAAAATAATGCTCTAAGAACACAATTATTTCTAAGGTTTTTTTCCACTTATCTCCACTGTGGGTTGAAGTGCAGCTTCAAATGTGTTACCAGATTAAATAAATAATTCATGTTAATGTTTCATATGGTTGTAATATATGTTTTATTGGTATACCAAGGCTTCAACGGGCGCATTTTACTACGCGCTACCCGTGCCAAGGATTTCCCCCTGAAACTTAGCTATAAACTCCTTAAAATATATCTTCATGTTTTAAAACAGTTTATGCTCCTTATCTCATAAAACTTCATAGATTTGATAGCTCTTGGTTAAATTATCTCCATGCGAGTTCACTTAAGATAATACTGGAAGTTCCTTCTTCCTTATTTGATTGCAGAAGAGTATAATAGCCTCCTGTAATAAACTTAATTTATTGCTATAATAAAAGAAGACGAGATAGTACTTACGCAGCAACTCACTACGCCAGGGTCACCAGCACTGGATATGTCTTCTGGCTTGGGGGCGAAATTTTCATATGTAATGTTTTCTTTTCCAGAAAAAAAAAATATATTCATCAAATCTTACGAACCGAATTACTGATTACGCGGAGGAAATAATTAGAGACTATAAATGTGGTTTTAGACGGAGTCGTTCAACTATCGATCAAATATTTTCCAAATTTTGTCAAATTTTAGAGAAAAAAATCAAAATTTAAGGGCGTAGTGTATCAGCTCTATGTTGATTTTCGAAAGGCTTACGATTCGAATAACCGCCAAAAACTGTTTGATATTTTAATTGAACTGGGGATAAGCTGTCCGAAACATTTAATTGAGTCCAAACCGGTACATTTTACTCCGAACAGTTTGAGGTACATTCCGATTTAAAATAGGGAGATTCTCTTTCTCCTGTATTATTTAACTTAGCACTCGAACACGCCACTAGGAAGGTAATGCTTACAAGAAAAGGATTACAGATGGGTGGTAAATTTCCGGTTCTAGGTTATGCTGATGATTTGGTCCTTTTAGGTGAAAACGAAGAAACTACGCTCAAGAAAACCGGTAATTTTCGTAAAAAAATAATTTTAGCTCACTTTTTGTGAAACATTTGCTTTAAGTACCTGTAACTTATCTATGAAATTATAGTAAATTTAATGATCGACATCTTTGATTTTGTCATTTTCTCTGAGCAACTATCGTGGAAGGCAATAGAAGCAAATGTTAAAACAAAAAGTGAGGTAAAATTATTTTTTTGCAAAAATTATCAATTTTTAATAACGTATATCTCGAAAACTGTTGAAAGTTCGACAGATCTGTATATAAACAATTTTATAGGGAATTTAATTAGCTTTATTTTCTATTTGAAACATATTTTTCTGGAGGCAACTTTTTTCGAGATATAATCGAAAAACCAAAAACATTAAACTTCCTTCCCCCCCCCCACCATTAGCTCACCCCTCAGGGGCGGGGACTTTAGGTATGTTTACCTTTTAACTATTGAATGAATAGCAGTTGAGCTACTGATGAGTAGCTCTTTTCAAGCTCCGCATGTTATCATAATTAAATCATTTATTATATGTATATATCTTATAGTGCAGTTGAGAATTATTTTCTCACAATATTTCTAGATATTTTCACTCAAAGCTGTAACCCGGTATAATTGCAATGATTTACTCAAAAGCATTATTGAATATTCAATCCTTAAATCTAATCTATGAGTTGGTAATTTAGATGGACGGAGACGTTTTAGGAAGAAACTCTGGCGGATAATGGACTGGATTATCAGTGCTTACAACCCTATCAATAGAGATATTCTCTATGTCACAATTTCCTTTTTTAATATTAATGTTGTTAATATTCTCTGCTATAGTATTTGTTGGTAATATTACTGCTCTTTAACACAACCAATGGTACAATTTATTAAATAAACCTGAAACATTTTTTTTTTTTATATCCATTTATTGAAATTTACAACTGTATAAAATATATACATCTAGTAAATGAGTTAATTATGATTACAATAACATGCGAAACTTGAAAAGAACTACTCATCAGTAGCCCTGAAAAAAACAAAAAAACTTTACACTAGAAGGTCTCTAGGCCATCTTCTTTTCAGACGCCTCGGAGGATTATCGGGAATAGAGTATGATGCAAGTAAGAAGACTAGTGGATTCGAATGGGTATGGAGCTTACTATGAAAGGATAGGTATATGGTTTTGGGCCAAATCACGATCATTTTGAACATTAAGATCTTCATTAGTGATATAATGAGTAACATTGAGATTTTCAAGAAGGATTTTGGATTGTAAGGATGGCATACGAGAAGAATTAGAAGGTTCAGTGGAGCCCCAAATAAACAAAAAACTAAAATAAAAAAGTATATAAAATAGTGCTGTTGTCGGGCTGCATTTATTTTTGTGTAGCTTTATCAGTTTCAGCTGTTTGTAATTAATTGAAATGTCATTTCTTAATTTTTCAATACCAATAATTTTTCATATAACAATTTGACGTCTTGTTTGCTGTTTTTTTTAAAGAGACTATTTTAAAAATACTCTACCAAGCAATATCGGTCTAGTACATGGAACATTGCTTTTCTATTAAAGATGAGAAAAAAAAGTTTTTAATAGTTCTTTTTATGTTTAGAGAGAAGAATTAAGGTATAATAAACAGATTAGGTATCGCAAAATTTGGCAACGTCAGCGGTTTCTATCGGTTCCTTGGAATCGATTTTGGGTGATCGAATATCGTTACATCCTTAATAAATAAATAAATATATATATATTGAATAAGGTTCTTGAGTTCAGTCAATTAAATAACAACTTATTTTGGTGACGTTGAGCTTTGGGGCTTTACTAAACCATCCAATTCATCTCGTATCCAATCCTTACAATCCATAATCCTTCGAAAAATCCTCTACGCTCCTTACTATGTGACCAATAAACTTATCCATAAAGATCTTAATGTTCCATATGTTTCTGATTTAGCCCAAACCAGATACCTATACTTCCATAGTAAGCTCCATAAACACTCCAATCCGTCAGTTTCTCAACTTGCTTCCTCCTCCATCCCTGATAATCCTCCGAGGCGAAAAGAAGATGGCCTAGAGACCTTTTAGTGTAGATTTTATTGAAGTGCTACTAGTGAGTAGTTCTTTACAAGTTATTTACATGCCATTGTATTCACTGTCAACACATTTACTTGTATATTATTTTTTTACAGTTTATAAATATCAATAAATGAAAAATAAATAAATAAATAAAATCATATATATTTACATAATAATTACAAAATATGAAGGAATAGGAAACTATTTACAATGTTACTGGTGGATATGCTATTGGTATCTACTACTTAATTGTAACAGTTCTAGTACACAACTGAACGGGGGATATTTCTGAAAAAAGGTAAGGGATGGGAATTTCTAAATTATTGTTATTCCCAGGTACACATAGATGAGAAATATGTCTTTGATAATAGTTCTTTTTATGTTTAGAGAGCATAATTGATGTATATTAATTACATTAGGTATCGCAAAACTATGTCAACATCAGCGGTATCTATCGGTTCCTAGCTAGGAAATTCCAATCCCTTACCTTTTTTTTCAGAAATTTTCCCAGTTCAGTCGTGTACAAGAATTGTTATAATTTATTATTATGATTATGAGAACAATATAGTCTCGAAACGTCACCAAAATAAGTTGTTACTTTATTGTCTGAACCTCAAGAACCTTGAACCAAGAGCACACATATATATATTAAGAATGTGTCAATTCCAAATTTTCGATTTCACAGTTTCTTGAGTAAATAGTCGATAACGATATTCGATCACCCAAAATCGATCTTAAGAACCGATAGATACCGCTGACATTGACATAGTTTGGCGTTGCTTAATCTGTCTATTATACATCAATTCTTCTCTCTAAACATGAAAAGAAATATGAAAATTATTTTATTTTTTTTTTCATCTTTAATATCAAAGCAATTTTCCATATACTAGATCGATATTCCTTTATAGAGTATTTTTAAAATAGTCTATTGAAAATACAGCAAACAAGACATCAAATTGTTGAAAACATGTATTCGCTATTGAAAATTGATTAAATGGCATTTTAATTAGTTAAAAAACAGCCGCAGCTGAAAAGTTCTACAAAAACAAATGCAGCTCGACACAACAGCGTTTTTTTATTATTATTTTTTTTTTTTATTTGGGGCTCCACTGAACCTTCTAATTCTTCTCGTATGCCATCCTTATAATCCAAAATCCTTCTTGAAATCCTCAATGTTACTTATTATGTCGCTAATGAAGATCTTAATGTTCTATATGCTGCTAATTTGGCCCAAACCAGATACCTATCCTTTCATAGTAAGCTCCATAATCACTCAAATCCGTTAGTTTCTCAATTTGCTTCCCACTCCATTCCTGATAATCCTCCGAGGGGTCTGAAACGAAGATGGCCTAGAGACTTTCTAGTGTAGAAGTTTTAATAAAGTGCTACTGATGAGTAGTTCTTTCCAAGTTTTAACATGCTATTGTAATCGTTGTCAATACATTTACTTGATGTATATATTCTGTACAGTTGTAAATTTGAATAAATGCATATATATTAAAAAAAAACAAAATAAAAAAAACATTTGATACAGATTGGTGCAGTAGTTTTTGTGGTTAGTGATCACAAACGAAAAATGGCTTTTTATATAATAGTGTATAGGTATGTGTGTATATATATATATATATGCGTGTATGTTTAATAAATCTCTACATAGGTATACAAACTAGTAAGAATAGTGAAGGACAGTTGGGGATTCCCGAACCGCCAATTTTTAGCCCACTCTCCAAGTTTGGCTGCAAGGCCGGCACGACTTGAGAGCAGCAGTCCAATCCAATTCCTTTATTATTTAAATCAGCCCTCTTTTGTAATCTCTGGCCATTATATTTTAGCTTCCATTACCTCTTCGAACCGTCAACAGTTTGTTCTGTAACAAAAAGTATTATGTCTGTTGTCAGCAGCAACATTTCAACAATAAATATGTTTCATTATCGTCTATAGTAAACACTTCTGAATATATTTTCACAATAATGTAAACAAACACACTGTTATGACCTCAGTTGAGGAGTTATCTTTCAAAACTGAACGATGTCCACTTCAGAAAAACCTACTCCAGTCCTCGCCTTGCTGCTAAATCCAAAACAATTCTATTAATTATGTGTCAACAAAAGAAAAATTTTTTTTGAATGAAATGCATTCGTTTTTTGACTTTGACGTTTTTGAACTTGGATATGTCTTTAGCTGGGGGTCTTAACTTTTTTGGTGTCTATAACTTTTTGAAATGCTGTAGCTCTGTTGGTGTTGTTCGTATCAAAAATTTACTAGTTGTATCTTTATCATAAATTTAATAAAGAATATATTTTTTCATATAAAATTTGTCGCTAGGACCTACCGTTTAGGAGCTATATTCGATTAAATGAAAAAACTCACGTTTAAAACTCCTATTTTTTTTAAGTTTAGGTGGGATGCTCCTTACTTTGTCTCAAATGAATTGATCCACAACGACCTTAATATCCCATATGTTGCTGAATTGGCACGAACCAGATACCTTTCCTTTCATAATAAAATCACTGCTTATACAAATCCACTTGTTGCACAACTTGCTTCCCATTCCATTCCTGGCAATCCTCCAAGGCGTCTGAAAAGAATATGTCCCCGTGATCTTCTTTTGTAAATATTCATAAGAATACTACCAATAGGTAGTTCCTCTACAAGTTTTATTATGCCTCATATATACCGCATATTTACTTAATGTGTTTTTTTTTAAATACAGTTGTAAATGTATTATTAAAAGAATAAAAAAAAAAAAAAGTTTAGGTGCTTTTTTGACACTCTCTTGTTCTTTTAGTAATGCTCGGATCGCTACTTTGCCGATACATATATGGTACACATATTACGTGCAGATGTAACCAATACCAGTCTTGCCAACTGTCTCCTCCCCCTAACGATAAAACCTTTCTTTTATTTAAAACAATTTTATAAGGTTATGTTACCATATCCACCAGAAACATTAGCATGATGATGAGAACAATATAGTCTCGAAACGTCACCAAAAGAGAATAGAATAGAAATTAAACTTTATTCTGGGACGATGTCCCCTAAGAATAATATAATGTACATAAATAAATACAATGAGTCTAGCTTTCATAAGATGAAATAAAATAAATTAACAATCTGGTTAACTATTTACAATTTTACAAATAAAGAACAAAAATAGAAATAAAAATTACAAAAATCCAATAATTGTAGGAGAAAAAATAAATCTATTTACATCTTATTCTTTTATTTTATTTATTTTATTTTTTTAAAGTTTTACTAGTCAGTATCATTCTGGAAGGAAAGGAGGTATTGAAAGAGAAGGGATTTAAATGTGGACAGAGATGGGGCATTACGGATATTACAGGGTAGTTAATTCCATAAGGAAGTAGCACGGAAAATGAAGGAGTGGTCAAATGATGTACTCTTATGGGAAGAAGTATACAGGTCTGAGGAGCGAGATCTTGTAGTGAGGGAGGAGACCGAGGATCTGAACTGGAAGATGTTATAGATGTAGGAGGGATTCCGAGAATTGATGGTTTGATAGAGGAAGGAGGCTAGGAAGTAATTTATGCGGGATGAAGGATAAAGCCATTTTAACTCTGTTTATAGATGTGATGAGTGGGAGGCTTTTGGAACCCTAAAGATAAACCTAACGAAACAGTTCATTAGTCTCCTTAGTTTACTCTCGAGTTCCGCCGTCAACCCACCATATGCAACACAGCTGTAGTCAAAATGGGGTAGGATAAGGGAAGAAACCAAGAGTTGACGAGTAGGTTTCGGAAGGGAGTCCTGGGAAGAATGGAATAGTTTAAGGATGGATATAACCCGTCTAGAAATTTGGGAGATATGAGGTTTCCATGAAAGGGTTTGGTCAAATGTAATACCAAGGTTTTTGGCTGTGAAGTGGAATTGAATAGGTTGGGAGTTCATAGACAGGATCGGGAAAGTCTTTAAGTGTCAAAGGCTTTAGTAAAATTTAGAAGGATAAGGACAGTTACTTTTCGTTCGTCAAGAGCAGTATGTATGTCATTAGTAATTTTTGTTAAGGCTGTCTGAGTTGAATAACCAGGCCGGAACCCAGATTGGAACGGATTAAAGAGATGGGAGTTTTCAAAGAAAATTAGAGATTTGTGATTGAATTAGTCTTTCAAGGGGTTTGGATAGATTGGAAAGTATTGATATGGGACGGAAATCATTAAGTGACGATGGGTTCGATTTCTTTTGTAAGGGTTGTATTTTAGCTTTCTTCCAGGATGAAGGAAAGGTGAAATTTTGCAAAGAACAATTATACATATGTAGGAGGACTGGACGGATAGTAGGAAGGCAGAGTTTGATTAATTTTAGTGGAATACTATCATGTCCAATAGCTTGTTTGTAAAATAGTTTTAGTAAAATGTAAAATAGTTTGTTTGTTTGTTTTAGTTTTATGGCGTACAACTACACAGGTTATCAACGCCAATTTTTCCTTTTTATTTAATTTTTGTACCAAAATATTCCGTTATTTGATTTAATTTAATTTACATATTTTATATAGACTTATGTTCTATAACATACTTAAAATTTGTGCTAAATTTCTGTAAATAAATCGTTCAATTTTTGGGATTTGATCACTAATTTTGTTGTTTCACTGTCATCTGTCATCTCCCAAGGTCAGTACACAGTCCTAAGCTATTGAGGCGCGACGAGAAAAAAGGGCATTCTTGAAATATATGTGTTATCGTCAGTATATTATTGCAGTATTGGCACTTCGGTGGAGCTTCTTTAGCGAATAGGTAGCAATGTGTCAATCTTGTGAGGCCTGTTCTGAGTCTCGTCAATACAACTTCCTCCCTACGGCATTGGCAGCTGGATGTATTCCAGGGCTCGGCATTCTTTTTTATTGTTCTCAGTTTATTCGGTGGGCTTTCATCCCACATAGACTGCCATCCATCATTGATTTCTTTCTCTAGGACTTTTTGTAGATCAGATGGAGTTAGTGCAATCTTACCACGTCCCGGCAGTCGAGAGCTTCTTCTCTTGCAGCTAGATCGGCCAGCTTCCCACAATACCCACGTTCGCCAAAATAGTTGTTTTTATTTATGGACTGAACCTTACTAAATATTTAATAGTAACAGTCAAGAAATTTATCCATATACCTATATAACTGTTAGTTGTATGTTTTATTTTTATAATATAGAGAAAACCATGTATCTTAATGTAGGTACCGATACGACTATTTGAAAGAAAAAATATACAATTTTTTTTTAAATTATTAATATTTACAACTGTATACATTATATACAACAAGTAATTTGAGGGAAATGATTACAATGACGTTCTACAATAGAATCCTCTTAGCCATCTTCTTTTTAGATTCTTCGGAGGATTATCGTAAATAGAGTGTGAGATAAGTTGGGAGACTAGTGGATTCGAGTGGTTATGCAGTTTGCTATGAAAGGATAGGTATCTGGTTTGGGCTAAATTAGTAACATATGGAACCCTAAGATCTTTATGGATAAGTTGGATTGAGACTTAATAAAAAGCATTTTTTTTTTTTTTTTTTTTTTTTTTTTTTTTTTAAGAACTTTTATTGAGTAAATATTACAATCTGCCACAAATGTGGGCAATAAGTAATATAGATGGCATATGATTACATTCACACATTATGTAAAAAAAAGAGAGAAAAAAAAAAATTAATAGAAAAAAAAAATTATATATACAAAATAAAATAAATAAAAAGATAACAGAAAGAACTTCCTATACATGAACAATATACAAATAAATAAAATGAAATACTAAAATAAGAAAAAAATAAAACATTGAGTAAGAAAAAATAAATAAATAGTAATAATAAAAAATAAAACAAAATTAAATTATATGTTAAAAACACAATCGTACTTTATTTACAATACACACTCATCCTAGGGACCCCCAGCCAGACCCCTCCCTCCAATTATGGAGGGACAAGCCAGGCATAGAGAGGTCCCAGCTCTTCTCTCTCAGCTGCGTCACTGGTGTAAAAAACCCAGTAGAGGCTGAGTGAGAGCGCTATAGTACATTCACGCCGGACATGAGTGGAGAAGCTGGCCATTGCCAGCACTCCATAATAAATAAATTTTACAAAAGATCTCGGGGCCAATGCCGTTTTAGTCTGCGAGGTGGGTTATCAGGATGGGTGGAGCTAGATAAAGATTGAGCCAGAGGGTTAGGATGAAAGGAAAGGTTGCGATGGATTTTCGAAAATTTAAGAGGTATGAGGTCGAGGACGTGTGGTATATTGAGATCGCTGTGTAGGATTTTGTTGGAAACATAGTAAGGAGCATTTACTATAGTTCGGAGGATTTTGGATTGGAAGGATTGAATGCGATTGATATTCGACTTTTTTGCTGTCCCCCACAGCTCAAGTCCATAAGTCCAAATGGGTTTGATGATGGTTTTGTATATAAAAAGTTTGTTTTCAATGGAAAGATGAGATGTCCTATTTAGTAGTCTATACAGTTGAATAAAAAGCATTGAAGATTTTACGAAGGATTTCGGATTGTAAGGATTGGATACGAGAAGAATTGGAAGGTTTACTTGAGCCCCAAAGATTTATTCCGTATGTATGAAAGGGTCTAATTACTGTCATGAAAATAAGTCTTTGGTAATTTATTGGGAGCTTTGAACGCTTGTCTAGTTGTTGTCTTCTTCTTCTTTCGGTTCCTATCCGCTTCGAATGTTGGCGATCATGATGGCTATTCTTCTCCTATTGGTAGCAATGCGTAAACGTTCCGTCGAAGACATACTGAACCAGCATCTGAGGTTGTCAAACCAAGATATTGGCCTTCTTCAGGACCTCTTTTGCAGTCGATTTTCCCTTGAAGTATTTCTTGTAGCAAATCATATCTATGTATATTACGCATATGTCCTAGATATTGATGTTTTCGGGATTTCACTATCTTAATTAAATTTGGTGTTGTGTTCATTCTTCTCAATGCTTCTACATTCGTCACCCTCTGGATCCAAGGTATTCTCAGGATCCGCCTATAAGTAGTATTCGCCTAGTTGTTGTGGTAATCGGAAAGGACGAGCGGGTTTTTGTCTTTTAAGTCTAGTGAATGAAAAATATCTCTATTTTAAATTTATCGTGTGTTCATACCCATCTCTACGCTTAAGGTTTAACTAAAAGTATTTAATTTAAACTATAATACAAAATCATTTTTGGGTCAGTTAATTCTGTACCATTTGGGAAAAACCAGATAATTTGATTTGTCCACAATAAGATAAATTATTTTGGGGAACCAATATTGGAGTCCTGCTCAGTATGTATAAGTAGGCAAGTTGTAATGTCAATGGTATCCTTTTATACAATTGACATTACAGCTTGCCTACTTTTACAAGATGTGTAGAACACCAATATGGGTTGCCAAAAGTATTTATCGTATTATGGACAAAAATCAACTTATCTAGTTTCTCCCAAATGGTACAGAATATGAATTACTGTAGTTATTTCTTATCAAATCGTCATAGATTATGTAAACTGTTTTCCTGTATGTCCCTCCATGACCATTAGCTCCGTACAGCGAGGTTCGGTCATTAAGTGAGTATAAGACCTCTCTGAGCAGAACTAATCCAATCCTCGTTGGAGCATTATCCTCCCACACGCTCCCTGTACCACCTCCACTTTGCGGAAGGTCATCAGCCTTATAGTCGATTACTTTTCAAGCAATCGATTAGTGTTTACTACCACTATACACTCGAAAGGCCTGGCTCATATAGCGGGATTTATTTAGGCACCATTGACAGTGTCGTCATCACTATTTTAGAACGCATTAAAAATATCATTTATTGCCTCTATCACGAAAGTAATTCGCGTTGTCAGTTTGGAAAAGGGTGTTTAATATCACTAGTGGTACACCATGATGGCATAGAAGGATCAATGCAATTAGAATTGATAAATTAATTGCCACTTCTATTGGAATTGTTTTATTAGAACACTAGTTTCGAATGCTAAACATTCATCTTAAGTCCTAAAACATACAAAATTTTCAACAAATCCGCACTATGTTACATGGATTATAAATACTAAAGCTTATGAATTTAACCTACCTGGCCCTTCCCCCTTCCACGATTGATGTATTTCAGATATATGTTAAATCTCCTCTGGTGACTACCAATATTTGGTTTCTTGTCTTATATTTTTGAAAACTTTAGTATAAATATATAAGTCATGTAACATAGACTGACTACTTCAACATTTACTAGACAAACGTTCATAGCTCCCAATTAATTACAAAAGATTCATATACATGACTGTGATTCGACCTATTTGGACGTACGGAGTTGAGCTTTGGAGCTCCACTAAACCATCCAATTCATCTCTTATTCAATCCTTACAATCCAAAATCCTCAATTCTCCTAACTTATCCATAAAGATCTTAGTGTTCCATATCTTGCTGATTTAGCCCACACTAGATACCTATCCTTTCATACTAAGCTCCATAATCACTCAAATCCGTTAGTTTCTCAACTTGCTTCCAACTCCATTCCTGATAATCCTCCGAAGCGCCTGAAACGAAGATGGCCTAGAGACCTTCTAGTGTAGAATTTTTAATAAAGTGTTACTGATGAGTAGTTCAAGTTTTAACATGTTATTATTTTCGTTGTCGATTCATTTACTTGATGTATATATTCTGTACAGTTGTAAATTTCAATAAATGTATATAGATAAAAAAATGTAACATAATGCAAATGTATTGAAACTCCTGTATGTTTTAGAACTAAAGACGAATGTTTAGCATTCGAAACTAGTTTTCTAATAAAATAATCTAAATAGAAGTGGCTATTAATTCATCAATCCTATTAGAGGGTAATATTATTTGGGGCATGTGCTTGAGGGATGTCATTTTAACTACTTATAATAATCCCCTCCACTAAGTTTATTATTACCTAATTTAATTTGCTTAATTATTTTTTAAAATTGATGTGTTGATATTTAACCTGTACCACTACAACCCATGAAGGGTCTTGGGTTTCAGTACTTAGGTAAGGATGTACTGTTACTGGGCCAACGGTTGTGAAAAGAGGAGATTTGGCCAAAATTACACTCAACCGCCAGGATTTTTCCCTAATCAAGGGTACTCACTTTATAGAGGCTGAGTGTGCCTCATCTCAAAGTCGGTGATGGATCTCCCGATCTAAAAGTCACGCCTAAACCCTCAATGCTTCATACTTCTTCACAAATAAAATTATCCATAAAGATCTTACTGTTTCATATTTTGCTGATTTAGCCCAAACCAGATACCTATCCTTTCATAGTAAACTCCGTTACCAATCAATTTTATTAGTCTGTAGAATGGGAAGAAGAAACGGATCAAGGCTCTTAAAATACATATGCTAGCTCGCTAAAACTCCGTACGGTTGTGAAATTCAAGTTTTTTAAAAACATTTTTCACTATAACTCCGCATATACAGGGTGAGTTCCTCTTAGTGTAAAAAACAAATTGAGTGAAACTAGAAGAAAAATGCCGCAGACCTCACCTTTCTATTCCAATCCGTTGCAGATATACGATATATCAAAGAATTTTTTGAGGAAAAAACTGTAAATTTTTTATCATAAAAACTGTAATATCTTCATTTTGTTTAAATATTTTTTAAACTTTGATCACATTTTCGGATTAAGCACTAAATTTTCTATAACAGTAGAGTACATGTAACCTTGCATTTTACAAACTTATGACCTAAAGAACAGCTTGATCCTTATTTAGGGAAGTTGCAATGTCTTATATGATTTCAACGCTCACCGTTTTTCGACAAAACCACCTACATGACTGCAAATCTTATAAAAACTTTCAAATTTAATCAGCTTTCGAATGATATGTTAAAATTAATGATTCCGTTTCGATTTCATGGAGAAATTTACTTTTCAAACAAAAAAAATCATGGTGTTCTCATTTGGCATACAAATCAGCTACTTGTATAAATAAGACATTATGACAATCCCTTAATGGAAATGTGCATTTTAAACATAATAAACTCTTCATTAGAATAAAAAGCAAAGAAAAAAATAATTGTTTAATAGAAAATAAAGGAAAACTGTCAATAAAGCGACACCAGATCAGAGGATCTTATGTTATTAGATTTGTTTATTTATTATTATCATTTAGGATTTATTTTATTAGTTTTTCAATGTAATGTTTAAAATCCAGTGATAATGAACATATACCTTAATTTTGCCGTTAGCTTCTGAATGCAGATTGTGTCTAAGAATATTACTTTTTGAAGTGAATTTTATGGGCAGATGAGTCGGTTTTTACAGGGGATGGCATTTCTACCCATCCATGTAAAACGTTGGTTTATATTTATATTGCTTTCGAATAGTGTGAAGGAGCTCTATGGTGTTGGAAAATCATATTTTGCCAAACTTTAGGTGGAATATCCTGATGAAGTTGGGGTAGGATATTTTGTAACAAATCTTAGTAATTTCATCATTCAATCTGTTGGGCAAACTTTGATTTTTCAACACTATTCGACAGCGATACAAATATGAATATACCAACAATACTCCACATAGAATGGTAGAAATTCCCTGTAAAAATAAGACTCATTTGGCCATAAATTCACCGCAAAAAGTGGTATTCTTTAATATCATCTGTATTCAGAAGCTTATAGCAAAATTGAGGTCTATGTTCATTATCATTGAGTTTTAAACCTTACATTGAAAAACTAATAAAATAAATCCTAAATAATAATAATAAATAAAAAAATGTAATAACATAAGATCCTCTGATCTGGTTTCGCTTTTTGTTTGTTGATTTTGTTTTAATTTCATGGAGATATTTATTTTATGGAGATATTGAAACCAAAAAAACATGGTGTTCTCATTTGGTATACAAATCGGTTACTTGTGTAAATAAGACATTATGACAATCCCTTAATGGAAATGTGCATTTTAAACATAATAAACTCTCCATTGGAATAAAAAGCAAAGAAAAAAATTATTGTTTAATAGAAAATAATGGAAACTGTCAACAAAGCGACACCAGATCAGAGGATCTTTACAATAAGAGGTAATCACTCTGTATTTCATTTTTCCATCTTAAAGCTTGTTAAATTTATTATTAGATTTCATAAATAAAACTGTGATTGAATCTTGTATAATACTCTCGTCAGCACGCTTAATGTGAAAGTTTTGGGAAAATATGGCAACTTTGACATGTTTAGTGAGCTCGAGTGGTTGTTTCACGGGATTTAATTTAAATGGCATATATTAAATTACATGTAATTATTTGACATATTTAACTGGTCTGTCTGCTGGTAAAATGGTGAAAAATAGAGTTGTTATATAAAACAAACGTGTGAAAGTTATACACCCTATATTTCAGCTGTTTTCTACGTTGATACTATGTATATAAAAAACTATTTGTTCCTTTGTAAACCATGATTATTTTGCACATGTGATTATAAAAAACATTGGATTGCTTACAAAAAACATATACATCAGGTTTCTTATCTGGGACAAAGTCCCTGAATTTTCTACGATCATCATAAACTGGCCGAGAGGCTTTTAAAAATAAAACAACTTATGTAAAATTAAATACTATAGAGAAAGCCTATTAATAAAAAGAGATCTATATACAAAAAAGAGGTTAATATACTATTTGTTCCAAGAAATCAAAACATTATTAGTAAACTAAATTTTGGCGTTTTATGTCTCGGTGATTAGACAATTAATACATAGTCATATATTATCTAACCTTGCAAAAGATGGTGAAAGAGTAGTGTTTTGAATGTTCCAAGGGAGGAAGCATTGGCGGATTTTCAAAGATTAGAGGATCTTTTGATGCAACTTTTGGGTGGAGTACACGTCGGAAAGACAGATCTTGTATGCATGATAGCGGAATTTGTGTTTACGGGTGTTTTAGGAGCCATAATGCAATTTTTGTTACGTCTCGATGCCAAATCTAAAGCAATTCATGATGGATTGAACCTTAGCCCTCATATATCACGCAACCAAATTGGGGGAAGATAAAATACTAGCGGTGAAATAGTTTTTAGGAACGATTGACCTTCGGGAGAAGAGGGTTTGAATGGTTAAGCCTAAATTTTTAACAGAGGAATGGAAAGTTATTGGATGATCATTAAGGAATAATGTGGGAAAGTTGGCATTTGAATGGAGAAGGGAGTGTAAATTGCTTGAGTTTTAGCTGCGTTTAACGTTAATTTGTTCAGATTTGCCCAGGCACAGGCATACATATACTTACATACATACTCACACATACATAATCACTACTGTCTCAACTTGATCTTCGTTTGATTCCTGATAATCGTCTGAGGTACCTGAAAAAAAAAACAAAAAACAACTTTTTAGTGCTTTAAGTTTCCCTACTAGTTACACTGGTGTCTTTAGATTAATCCTCATATCAATTTATGTGATTTATTATTTTTATTTATTTTTATTGTACACAGTTGTAAATGTTTTGGTTTCACAATGTAGTGTTTTCATAAATAACCTTTCCTTTGATAAAAATAATTTTTAGAAAAAAAAAAAAAAAAAAAAACCGACTTCAAGATTAAACCTACATATACAAACTTTTTTTTTTAATATCCATTTATTGAAATTTACAACTGTATAAAATATATACATCTAGTAAATGAGTTGATTATGATTACAATAGCATGCGAAACTTAAAGAGAACTACTCATCAGTAGCCCTCAAAAATATATACAAACTTGAACTAAAAAATAAAAAATAATATTTTAATTGCTTCGAAACAAAAACCATTAAATGACAATCAACGAAATTATTCACAATTTATGATCATTTATTTTTGGAGTCGGTGCCAACCAAAACAAACAGAATTTGAAAAGAAATGGTAATTTTAAAGATCCTCCCACTGTTTCATCACCGCCACACCGCTGTCTCCAGCCATTCGAAAGTGTATTGCAAAGGCAAGATTAAACTGTCCTTCTTGGCTGGCACCGACTCCAAAAATAAATTATTATAAATTGTAAATAGGTATATAAGTGTCAATAATTTCGTTGATTGTCATTTAATGGTTTTTGTTTCGAAGCAATTAAAATATTATTTTTTATTTTTTTGGTTCAAGTTTGTATATGTAGGTTTAATCTTGAAGTCGGTTTTGTTTTCTTTTCTAAAAATTATTTTTATTTTTGTTAATAATTTAGATTTAGTTACCATGGAGATTTTAGATTATTATATGATTTTTTTAACTGTCTTTTTTATTTTTCTTAAAAATTGCTCCGTTGATTTCAAAATATTTTTTATGGGACCACCTCTGAAGTATTCCCCAACCGATCTAAAAAAGGATCATCAAAATTGATTCAGAATTGACCGAGTAATCGCGTAACATACACACACACACACACACACACACAAAAAAAAAAAAAAAAAATACAGATAAGATGAAAACCTCTTTTTTTTTAAGTCGGTTGAAAACAGACTATATTAAAATCACATAATTTTCAAAAAAATATTTTACATCGAGTTGACAATAGAATTATCGTACTCTCCCATAAGTATTGTATTTTCTTCCAATCCTGAATTGAAAATCAGCTGCATCGATACCTAGGAATCGATTCTCGATACCGATATTTTTTCTTTAGATTCAATAGTATCGGGAAGGGATACTTCCCTGCTTTTTATTATTATTTTTTTTTTTTTATTTCACTTGAAATTAGTGTTATGTCAGTACCAACAACAGCAGTATCACTTCAAAAGTTCTACATTAGAATCCTCTTGGCCATCTTCTTTTCAGACGCCTTAGAGGATTATTGGGAATGAAGTGTGAGGCAACTTGGAAGACTAGTGGATTCCAGTGGGTATCAAGTTTACTTTGAATGGATAGGTATCTGGCTTGGGCTAAATCAGCAACATATGGAACATTAAGCTCTTTATAGGTAAGTTTATTGGTGACTAAGTAAGTAGCATTGAGGAGGATTTTGGATTGAAAGGATTGGATACGAGAAGAATTAGAAGTTTATTTGAACCACAAAGCTCAATTCCGTACGTCCAAATAGGTCTAATTACAGTCATGTATATGAGTCTTTTGTAATTAATTGGGGGCTTTTAACGTTTGTCAAGTAAACGATGAATTAGTCTGTAACGAAGTTATAAAATATAAAGCTATCATGAGAGAGAGGAATCTTGTATATTCATTACATAATTAGGTAACACAAAATTATAACTAGCGTCAGTATCGATCGGTCCCCAGGTATCGACTTTGAAACATCGATTCTCGATACAGACTCTTTTCTAAAAAATCGGTGGTATCGAGAATCGACATTTGGGAATCGAGAGATCCCAACTTAAAATATTCAAAGGAAACACGTCCTGATAGTGCTTTTTAGTTTCGAAAAACAGAGCCTTATTTACATTGACAAAATCCTATCTGACAACATCTAGTATTCCATTGAGAGACAAATTCGGCTGTCACAGCAGAAAATGGATCCTTCGTTAGAAACTGAAAAGCCAATACTTTTCCATTCAATATTCCTAGTTATTAATGTAACCTTTTAGCTGAATCCGTTATTTCTAAAAATACTAACTGTACTGGAACGGGTCCAGGAGAGTATGTTTTCTGATTCTGAAGTCTTGTTTTGTTTTGTAACCTGTTCCCATTTCATTTCTCAACAGTTTCCGGGAGGTTTTTAGGAATATTGACTAATTGATTGAAGTAAAAAATACCAGGAAGATGTAGCAGGAAAATGAACAACTTAATAAATAGGTCAGTTCTGTAAACGAATGAATTGATTAGTTAGAAAGAGATGCTCTAGTTGGTCAGAAGTTTAACGGTTAGTTTTAAACTCATAAAAACTTTGAATCAATGTTATTTTCTCAATGTTATTGTAATATACAAATTAAAAAAAAAAAAAATTCAGTTCGCACGCTGGATAAGTGAACATTTTTACACAGTTTTAATCAAAAAGATAACAAAAAAAACAAATGTCTATAATATGAAGAACTTAATTGGAGGTTATAATTGGTTATATGAAGCACTCAGTGTTGCCAGGTTACTATATTTTTTTACTGCAATCAGTGTTACCAGGTTCACTTAACCTAGCACTTAACACACTTTCTACAACAGCACTTAACACTTTCTACTACAAATAATGATAATATACAGAAAATAATGATAACCATTATTACAAAAATAATAATAACTATAGCAAGCGTTCACTTAGGCCTCAATCAATCAGATCTGAAAACATTAAACTTATGACTAGGTATGGGTATCGATACAAGATTTATAATTTATAATTTCAAAATGGCTAGAGGAAAGTGGGGGAGATGTTTTCCTACTTGAGGGAAAAATATTATGTTGGAATCGGCAGCACTACTGTTTTAATTAAAAATATCTACTCATTTCTAGCATTTGAAATAATTTTGTTCCTATTTAAGTTGTGAAATAAATGAAGGAAAACGGTAAAACAAAAAGGATATAAGGAGATAAAAATATTTAAAATAGCATTTCATAAAAAAAAACACTATATATGAGTGTTTCGATATTTTTCGTGGTCGAAATATTGTGTATCGATATTCTAAGCTCAAAAAATTGTCGACATAGAATATAGATATTTTTACATTAACCATTCTTATATACATGCCTTTAATTTGATTCATTCAGACATGCGGTTTTGAGCTTCGGAGTTTCACGACACCATTCAATTCTTTTCGTGTCCAACCCTTAAAATCTAAAATCGTTCGAAAAATACACGATTCTTTGTTTATCACAAATAAACTTCATAAAGATCTTAATGTCACTTACCTTGCTGATACGTGGCATACGATACTGGCAACATAAGATACCTATCCTTCCATAATTAGCTACATACCCGCACTAACTCCATCTACTTGCTTTTTATTTAAAAAGAATTTCATCATTACTTTTTTTTAATTTATATATATTTATATTATATATATATATATATATATATATATATATATATATATATATATATATATATATATATATTTTTTTTTTTTTTTTTTTTTTTTTTTTTTTTTTTTTTTTTTTTTTTTTTTTAATATTGAGGAAAAATATATCGTAACGTGCGTATCGATACGAAAAATGTTTGAAAGAAAAATCGATATAAAAATATTCAACAGTCAAAGAAAAATATCGATATTTTTTCATTATAAATCTTATATCGATTCCCATCCCTAGTCGTAAGTGTAATGTTATTAGAACTGATTGATGCTAAGTGAACGCTTGAAATCCTTGAGATGAGAAAATATCATTGATTCATAAATATTATAAGTTAAAAACTAACCGTTAAACTTTTGACTAACCACAGCATCTCTTTCTAACTAATCCATTAATAAATTTACAGGACTAACCTCTTTATTCAGTTATCCACTTTCCTGCTACATCTTCCTGGAATTCTTTACGTCTATCAATTAGTCAATATTCCTAATAACCTCCAGGAAACTGTTGAGAAATTAAATGGGAACCCGTTCCAGTACAGTTATCATTTTTAGAAATAACGGATTTCAGCTAAAAGGTTAGATTAACACTACAATAAAAGTTCTACACTAAAAAGTTTCGAGGCCATTTTCTTTTCATACTTGAATTAGTTAAACATTAAACAAAGATGGAATGCGACGTGGGTTCCATGTGCACCAATGTACTTGTACCTGTGCAATTCCAGATTAAGGTAAACAGCATTTCTCCATTCACCAGTTCAGCCAATAAATATCTTTCTCTGTAGTCCAGTCGTAAATCTGTCCACGGAGTGCGAAGTGCTATAGTCGAATGGGCGAATCTGTAAAAGGCAAAACGAACTAAACAATAATTCTTTTCGAGGAGGCGTTTGTGGATTTGTGAATCGTATGCTAAGTGTTTCGAGTAGACCTTCGAATATATTGAAGGGGTGGTGGTCATTTCATTATTGGGTTAAGGTCAGAAAAGAAATAAATATTTTTTTGTGTGTGTGGATTAGCAAAAATTGTATGATCAATAAATAGTTAAAATATGACTCTTTTCAAGTAATATAAAAATATATAAAAAAAGGCAGTAAAAAACCTAAATTGATAATAAACAATAGTTATCTCATATAAATCATTAACTTAAACAAATGCAACTTCGTGAAGAA
This sequence comes from Euschistus heros, assembly GCA_003667255.2. Lineage (NCBI taxonomy): Eukaryota > Metazoa > Arthropoda > Insecta > Hemiptera > Pentatomidae > Euschistus > Euschistus heros. The sequence goes on from RCWM02000294.1 coordinate 512,277, forward strand.
GGTAGAAGATAACATACTGGTTATCTCTCATACAGTTCTACTTGTTCCCACATAGTTCTACCTATAATATACTCCACATTGTACCCTAATACAAAAGTATCCCTGGTAATAAATATATATATATATATATATATATATATATATATATATATATATATATATATATATATTTTTTTTTTTTTTTTTTTTTTTTTTTTTTTTTCGCATTTGTAAGATTGACAGTTTGATCTTAGATTACTTCTGTTGATATTGTATAGACCTCTTTACCAGCTTTCATTAGAACTTAATATTTTTTGAAGGGGGTGTGTTATATACAGGGTGTTCGGAAGATCGTTGGCCAAAAAGGTATCTCGGGTAGGGAGGTTCATTTTGAACCTATTTAAGGTTCAGGTTGAACCTATATACTAAGTCTTACGGGTTTTTATTTTTAATGAAGTTTTTTGTAAAAATTGCCAAATCCAAACATTTATGCCTTATAACTCCGTTGTTTACTGATATGTAAACGACATTTTTTTTTTTTGCTGTAAGTACTAATACATTGTCCATGTAAAATAAAAAAGATATGATGCAAAAAACAAACACCAAAAAAACGGGTGATCGTTAAATATTGTAAAAGACAAAAAAAAAAAAAAAATTAAAAACTTCAAGTTTAGGTTTAAAAAAAAAAAAAAAAAAAAAAAGTAAGCGCAACAGCCAAATCCAAATTATTTAAAAAAAACTTCTCTAGTTAATACTCTTTTAAAAAAATACCATTTTCAGGCACGCAGCACATCTAGTCTTTTTTTTTTTTTTTTATAATGTAACTAATAGTTGTGTTTCTTTATAGCATAGGTTAAACTGCATATTTTCTCTTTCTTTCTCTGAATGTGGATTTTATCAGAGTAAACTTTATTGACGTTTTTCTAAAAAAAAAAAAAAAATCAGAGAACAAAATTAAACAAATTTTAAATTATTCATAAATTTAATATATAGAGTATCTTAGGTATAGCTCAAAATGATCTCTATTTCTAATACAAGCACGATATCTTTTTCTTATTTCTGTGTTGGTTGTTCTTAAAATAAATTCTTCCTTCATTATGGTAAACGCGGCATTGATTTTTTGAATAATTTGTTGTTTTGAAGTGTTTGGATTTGGCCATTTAAAAAAAAAAAAAATCATTAAAAAAACCGTAAGACTTTGTATATAGGTAAGTGACCTTAAATAGCTTCAAAATGAACCCGAGATACCTTTTTGGCCAACGATCATCCGAACACCCTGTATATAGAAAGGGTGGTAGTCATTTCATTATTGGGTTAAGGACAGAAAATAAATGTTTTTTTTTTTTTTTCAGTCTGTATTAGCAAAAATCGAATGATAAAAAAAGAATTGATATATAACTCCTTCAAAAATAATATAAAAGTAATATATGTTGCTATAAACATATATGATAAAGGCAGTAAAAAAAACCTAAATTGATAATCAATAATAAAGATTCCGACGTAGAATGGTTATGAGGTTACGAACTGTTTCGTCCACGAGAAACAGAGCTGTCACTACAAATAAAAAATCTCTGAAATTCCAACAAAGTTCCCTCCAATTATTTTACATCAATTTGTTTTAGTAATGCCACGCCAAAGTTAAGAAGTGACGGGGACAAGAATAAAATAACTCGGGGATTGAATACTTGGACTTAAAATATAATCATCCCGAAAAACACATTTCCACATTCTTCTACCATTAGATTTTAAAATTATTACCCATTATTTGAGTTAGTTTCGCCCTATAGTAATTATTATTTACATAATTGCAGTTCCAAGCATAGGGTAAAACCACGACGATATTAAATGATGTGGAATAACCTAAAAATGTAACCCTTAAACACTAAAATTTCAAATAATTTCAATATCAATGAATAATATAAATCGATTTAGAAACAATATTTTTAATGAAGTTTACTTTATTGAATTTAAGTGGGCTAGGGACTCATATTTGCCTGTAGTTTGAGAATCAGTCTGCATTGTTTAAGTTGTAAACGTATTAGTGTAAGTTTAATTCTGTTGTAATGTAATTAGTTGTTCTTATAGTTTGTTTATGTGCACTGTTATTATTGTTTTGTATGTGCGTAATTATTTGTCTTTGTTAATAAACTTAGTTTGAGCTGCTAATAGTGTTACAATATTTTGAAATTTGTTTACTCAACAGTTTATTTCAAGTCATACTGTGATTAGACCTATTTGGGCATACCTAGTTGAGCTTTGGGGCTCCACTAAACCATCCAATTCATCTCCTATCCAATCCTTACAATCTAAAATCCTTCGAAAAATTCTCAATGCTCCTTACTTAGTGACCGATGAACTTATCCATAAAGATCTTAATGTTCCATATGTTGCTGATTTCGCCCAAACCACATGTCTTTCCTTTCATAGTAAGCTCCGTAACCACTCCAATCCACTCGTCTCCCAACTTGCTTTCCACTCCATTCCCGATAATCCTCCGTGGCGTCTGAAAATATGATGGCCTAGAGATCTTCTTGTGTAGATTTTTTATTGATGCTACTGATGAGTAGTTCTTTTTAAGTTTTGGCATGTTATCGTAAGCGTTTTTAACACATATACATGATGTATATTTTTACAGTTGTGAATTTCAATAAATTGTTAAAAAAATAAATAATATTCAATTTTTTAAAAAAGATGTTATATAAATAGATTAGGAGCACTATGACGAACCGAACTCCTTGCAAACTACATCTAGATCCGCAAAACTGCCAAGGTGAATCAGAGAGCTAAATTTTTGAAAAGATAACAAACATGTTCCTGATTGTTAACAGTTCTCTCAAAGGATCCATAAATTTTGAATATCGTAGGAAATTTAGGGGCTTTTTTTTTTTCTTTTCCCTAGCCAGACAAACAGTAAAGAAGATGGCCTAGAGACCTTTTAGTGTAGATTCGTATGGAAGTGCTACTAGTGAGTAGTTCTTTACAAGTTATTTACATGCCATTGTATTCACTATCAACACATATACTTGATGTATATTATTTTTTACAGTTGTAGGTACCAATAAATAAAAAAAAAATTCAAGTCATGAGGAATTTATCGATTATTATATTTACACTAATTTATCAATGATCTTGAGATTAAAAATCCGTCCTTGTCCTTTCGATCCCATGCAGCGAAGACCTCCCAAAGCAGAACGAATCTCCACCGACTTCGGGACAACACCGAGGCGGAGCTGCTGTTTAGCATAGCCGAAACATAACTCCTCCATTTGAATATTTTAAGTTTTCTAGCCGGGAACGGACTCATGAATTATTGAATAGACTTCCGAAGAGTTTGTTTTCGCGGCGGCCTTGCACGTACTCTTGTGGTCTCGTTGCCTAGACACTCTGTTTAAGGATCCACTTTCCGTATTCTGCAGGCAGTGGGATCACAATATCAATGGCGTCTTTAACGAGCCACAATGGCCGCTCGAATTGCTCATTAATAATCTCTTTTAGTAAGGCAGTCTTTTAGGATTATCATAGCTCTTTGTTTGAGTATAATCGATAGGTGAACTTCTACTATTCGCCTTAAGATGGAGCTACTTGTACTTAGTCCAGTCAATGAGCGCTGGAATGAGGGGTGTAGAGTGCATGGAATATGCGGTAATTTTTGACTTTATAGCTTCGTTAGGAATAGTTAGAAGGTAAACATACTAAAAGTTCCCACTCCTGAGGGAGGGGGGGTGAGCTAACGTTGGGGGGAGGGGAGAAAGTCTCATTTTTGGATTTTTCGATTAAATATCAAAAACGGTAGACTCTAGAAAAATATGTAACGAAAAAAATTAAAGCTAATTAAATTTCCTACAAAATTGGTACTTCACATATTTGCTGAGCTTCCAACCGTTTTCGGGATATATGTTATTGAAAATTTATAATTTTCGCATGAAAATAATTTTTACCTCACTTTTTGTCAAACATTTGCTTCTAGTGCCAAAAAATATATATGAAATTAAAGTAAATTTAATGCTCTACAACTTTTATTCTAATATTTTTTCCTACTACCCACACAAAAATCGGCATTCAAATCTGTGAGTTACAAGTCTAAACGTCTACTGTTACACTTCGATAAAGGTGGGAAATAAAAAGAAAAAAAAAAAAAAAAAAGTTTATAGGAGGAGTTTGGAAGTCAAGTTTTAACGTTAATTTTTTTTTTAATGTTAATTTTTTTTAACATTTTTTTTTTTTTTTCTGATTTCGATTTCATGTTAGTTTTCCTTTTTTTTCAATTGCTTTAATAAGAAAGATGAATAGTGAAAGCTGAATGTTAAATAAAACAATGTTGGTGATGCCCCTATCCACGAATTATTAAATTCTAAATTTCTTTTGCCAATAAATTTTTCCATTTTTTTTAATAATAATTTTCATTACAGAAATAATTAATATTGTTAATTTTATTAAGGTAAATGAATTGTGATGGTAAAATAGACGAGTATTAAAAGTTTGATAAAATACGTCAACGGATTAAGAGTGATAATAATAGGCGACGGAACGAAAACAAAAGCAAAAACAAAAGAAGATAGACAGGTCTCAACGGGGAGAAGTGATTGTGTTGAGGTAGGAGACAGACACTCATTAAACGGCAAGGCCGGATTTTCATTTCTTTCTTTTTGAAATTGGACTCCAAATATTGGAATTTTGGATTCTTACCCGACAGGGGATTTATTCATCGAAGAAAATTTATGAGTCAACGTCATCTACAGCTCTAAGTGGACTCAACAACAAAATTGGAGAAGAAGAAATTGTGGCCGTCCCTTGATACCAATACATCGCTCGTTAACGCCGAAGGGTGCACCCAGATAAGTTTTATTTTATTTTAAGTTTATTTGTGCTGGTACCAGAATAAATCAAACAATAAATTATTTAATGGTTGCTGAATTTGGTTAATTAGTATTAAAAGAGAGAAATTGTTTAACTTTTGTTTGTTTGTTTATTTTGTAATATTTTTTTTTTTTTTAAAACGAGCTCGCAAATATTTTATATTTTTGGACCACCTATTTACAAAGCAATATTAGATATTGTTTGTTTAATTAATTTGTAAATTTTGTTAAATTGAATTTTGATAATCATAATGTGTAAAAATAATTTTCGTTAACAGTAATAAATATGGTCCAATTTTCTTATTAACAAAATTGGTGTTATTTTTTTTTCTTTCCTTCCCGTTTGGAAATTATTATTATTATTATTTTTTAATTTCCTTTTGCATCTTGTTCTCAAATCAATTAAAAACAAAAACCAGGAAAAGTGGTGACCAACATTGAAGGAGAGATAATTTTGATTATTGAGTAAAAATAATAAAAATAATAAGTATTACCATTTAATGATTATACATTCAGATTTATGGAAATGGTCAAGGGTCATTTCTAAGGATTGAGTGCATGGTGGTGAATTTTGAATTCAGAGGCGAGGATCACAAAATTATTAATAAAATAATTTTATTTTATTTTTATGTTTTCAACATTAATGGGTTTTTGGTTTTCATTAATTATCGCAATTAATTGGTGGAAGTATATTTAAGAGTTAAACTATCTATTGTTTTCCTTACCTTTCTTCGAAGATTTTACAGTTTAAAAATTTTTTTTTTTTGGGCTATTTTATCGATTTATTCAATCTTATTTTATTTTGTCTCTTATATTTTTTTTTTATCTTAGGTTTTCGTCGTTTTACCATTAATAAACGACGTGGCGCTCAACAATATTTTTGGTGTGTTTTTTTTTTTGGGTTTTTTTTTTTTTTTTTTGGCTCATTCTCATTTCCTGACTAATTCTCCATTAGCTAGCCTGACACTTACTGTCCTACTTGTACAAGTACTTGTGGTAACACTACTTGTACGATAAAACCAAGATATCACACTGTATCAGTTCTGGGTAATGGGGTCTTATTTTATACAACGCTTGGGCCGAAACTACGACGTAGAGTAAAAGTAATGTATCACGTTTTGGTTGTGGTAAAGAGATAAATAATAACTTTAATAATAATATCAGGTTTTAGTTTAAACATGAAATCCTGCATTAATTTCTGGACAACCCAATATTTTCGAAGCTCGTGTCGATTTTTTTTTTTTTTCAACTAACTCTATTTAACGAAATTATCGATATTTTTAAAATACCGTTTATCGATACCAATCCCTGGATATAAATTAAAATAAAACAAATGAGTGAGCGGTATTGACAAAGGCTACCTGACTATAGCCACCCACTGGGATCAAGCCCGTGAGAACATAAACACAGTTGTTATTCCTCCCACAGAGATCTCAGGGCTACAAAACATTTATGAAAGGAAACAGCGGATAGTTTTGCAACAGTATGCAACGGCAGTCTACTCAGTTCTACGTGCGAGGCTTCGTTTGTAAAGTGTAAAGAGAGAGATAGGGCATGCCTTCATAATCAGCCTTTGTTGAGTAGTTTTATCTCAGACCTTTCGATGTTTGTCAACTCGTGTGCTAAAAAAACAAAAAAAAAAATGAAGATCAATAAAATATTTGAACATTTTGAAGCTGAAAGAGTACTTAAGTTCAAGTATTTAATGAAGTAAATACCTCAGATTGGGGTCGTGATTGAGGTGCTTTTGTCTTCTCGTTCAATTTAACCTGTTATTGTACCGGTGCTAAAGTATTTATTTGACAAAAAAAACGTAATACAGATTAAAATTTCTTAATCTGATTGAGGATTTTATTGTGAATTAAGTAATCTTAAGGTTATAGCGCAGTGTTTCGTTGGAAATATAAAAGTGGACACGAAGTTCAACTCAATAACACTCACAAACTATTTACAGTAGAACCTCGATATAACGAATTCCTTGATAAATCGAAGTTTTTCTATATGATCAGTAGATCAGTTCCCCTTGAATCTGCCAACCATTCCTATGTTATTTTTACCTCTGCATATCGAAGGATTGGTTTAGAAGACCTTCATATATAGAATTTTCGAAGATTCCTTAGCTTACACCGCACCTCTACAAAGTTTATTATCAGAAAACCTCTATACATCGAAGTCGATTTGTTAAATAAGTCGAGTTTAGACTAGGGTGAGGTGATAGGCGACAGTTACTATCGACATATCGATAGGTCACGCCTATCGATGGTCACTATCGATAGTGTCGACTATCGATAGATCTTTTTTACCCTCATGTTTTGAAACTCTAGGAATTATGCTGATCTGTCTCTGTCCAATGTCGAGTTCTTCTGAAATTGAATTCGGAATTCCTAGAGCTCAAGTGTTCTCTCAAAGATTAAGCAGAAATGCTAGGTTTTCTTTCGGGAAATATGTGGCTTAAAGAGCACCTGAAATTAACTATTTCGTTATTTTTCTTTTCTGAAGATTTGATTTGTTCATTATTATTGTAACCATGTAAATTGTAAATACTTTTTTAAAATTCAAATAAATTAGTTGTTTTTTTTCTCTCATCTTTATGATATAATCTTATAATATATAATCCTGCAAATTTCAAATAGTAAGTGGATAATTGAATTTAATGAAATTAGTAGAAATTCTTTATTTAATAGCTTTGGAAAAAAATGAAGCAACTATCGATAGCAATCGATAGTTCTTAACCGATAGTATCGGCCTATCGACTATCGCCCAACCCTAGTTTATACTGATCAAAGATTCTACGAAGGATTAACAGTAACTCACATTCTCACATTTGTTTCCGGTTTGTTTCAGTTTCTGGTAAAACAACTATGCGATACGTTTCGTTTTCTGTTGTTCCACAATATTCTTTTTTTACTATCGAAAATGGCAAAGCGTAAAACCCTTTCGTATGAAAAAAAATTGAAAAGTATTCAAACCGTAAATGCCGGGGTTGATAGAAAGTACGATATTGCAAAATAGTTTGGAATGCCAGCGAAGATTATATAAAATTGTTATCCACAATTTTGAAAAACAGGCTGAAGTATGAAAATCAAGCTTTTTTTGTTATTAAAGAAGTTAAAAGAGCCCGAGTTCTAAGATATCGAATTAGACAGAGTCGTTTTCAGGTAGACAAACTACTAGTTCAGATTTTTTCCAAAGGTCCGCTTAAATTTTTCACGAATTTAATAATTATTCATTCATTATTATTATTTCAATAATAATAATGTACACATTTTCTATAGCTACATTGAGCATTTCTTTATATATCGAAGTCGAAGATTTCTTGTTCCCCCTTGAGGTTCGTTATATCGAGGTTCCACTGTAATTATATTATCGTATCACAAATATAGGTGTTTTTAGACTGACAAAATGTTGCGAGTTCTCAAAATATAAGAAGTATGGCAAGTTCCTCTGCCATATGTATTTCTTTTACTTTATATCTGCCACGAACTCACTGATTATAATATCCAACAACATCTTCTTTTGTCCAAGAAACAGGAAGAGTGCTTTATAGGCGCCAGGAACATGGAGATGGGGAAGCTGATTTGACTGTTTGTATATTCATCGGACCACCTAGCTCTCAGTATTAAGTTTGTTCACGTAGAGGGCGCCTACAAAATGGGAACTGTTTTGGTATGGTTTTGACTGAATCGTTAGAGGCCGAGAACCTAATCGATCCAACATATCGATCAGATATGAATATTTATTTAATTCTTTTTTTTTTTTTTTTCTAAATTCATATTCATCCTCAATCAATATATCTCTGGCACCTGTGCATAGTGGACTACGTGCGAAAATTGCAATTTTGGGAAAACTGAATTGAATGTTTGAAATTTTTTCCAAAATCGTCCAGTTAAAAAAAATCAAATTTATGGGTCTTAAACTCTTGATAGTACATTTCTATTTATGTTGGTAAGGTACGTTGCAATCGTTCCAAAAAAATCGAACTCATAGCCCACATTACATTAATCGATTTTGTGTGAAATGTGCTAAGTGATTAATGTTAACGTGATTGACCTCTGAAAGCCAAGTGCTTAACAAATTTTCAGAGTTGAGAAAAAAAAGGTATACATTAAATAATATTTTTTCTTTATCAAAAATATATTTTTGACATTTTTTATATATTTTTTTTACATAAAATAAAATAAAATAACATACACAGCATGCCTAAAGAAAAAATTATTATTTTATCGGTAGTTTTTAAAACATTGAAAAAAAAATCACTTATAATTTTCATTCATTCGTGGTCTTCTTCACCTATATCTGGGTACACATCCTGCTTAGATAAAGATTTCATCTCTACATAGAACCGTCTAAATGCTGGACCTATGTAGGAAAGAAAATCTAAAAGATCTTTCTTCATCTTTTCTGCCGCTATCGGAAGTGATTCAACCTATCTGATTGGTTGCACTAATTTTTGTAGTCTGCCCTTGTTCAAAAAACATACTGTTTTAAAATTAACATTTATATCGAGAGTCGACTTGTAGTAAAGAACACCGCAGTTATCTTTGTTATAGCTAAGCCATCTTATCTTCCCCCAATGAATAGTGCCCTTTTCATTATCTTTTTTTTCTATTAACTGAGGTGGTTTTTAAAAGGTACGAAAAATTGTGGGGCTTAGTAAACTTGACTCACTTTTCACAAGTAAAAGTTCAAGATTGGAGTATCAGCCCACGATTCACAAAGGAATATCATTCATTGCAATGGACGGAACACTTAGCCCATTAGATAAAAGAAGAGAGAAAAAAATTACGATTCTGGTGATGTAGATAGCTCGAAATTCACAAAATTCGACTTAGCCCACTATACACAGGTGCCACAGGTATATATTTTAACTTCGTAAGTGTAACTAAAAGCAATAATAATACTAAAAGCAAAGAGAGCAATATAAGGAATAGGGATTATATCAAACAACCTTAACAATTTTTTTTTTTTTTTATAACTAACACTAAGAACTGTCACACTCAAGGGTAATAAGTAGAGATGTGTCGATTCTCGATTTCGATATCGAGATTCAATGGTCCTAAGTCGATTCCTGTGGACCAATCGATAACGCTGACGTTAGTGATAGTTTTGTGATACCTAATTATATAATGAATATAAGTATATTCTTCTCTCTAATAATACCTTTATATTTTATAATAGCACAACAATTATCCATATACTAGATCAACTATGTTTGCTATATATATATATATATATATATATATATATATATATATATATATATATATATATATGGTATATACGTAATTATACTATAATTCTCTTCAAAAATCAAGCATTCAATACAGAGAGCCAAAAGTCATTATTTAAAAAGATGTATTCGCTATTGAAAAATGAATGAAAAGGATTACTGCTTCCAACTGCCACAGCTGAAACACTGATGAGACAAATTCAGTCCGACAATAGCACCGTTTTAACATAATTTTTTCGTATTCATTTGTTAGAATGCGTGAGAAGTTTTTGTAACATTTGCGGTTCCTTTTGTAATAAATAAAATCCAGAAGTATTATAATATTTATCTTGTTAAAAAGACTTTATAATAAATAAATAATTAGTTATTGTTTTTTTTTTAATATGGTTTGCTTTTTAGTTACTCATATCGATTATTTTTTGCAATAGTATTTTTAATCCGAGGTATCGGTAACGGTACGGAGAATGGGAAAATGTTGGCACCGACACAACACTAGCAAAAAGAGGTAATTATCATAAATGTACTCATTCTGACATTTACTAACATTTTTTTTTTTTTTTTTTTTTTTTTTCATAGAAATTTACAACTGTATAGAGTTTAAAATATAATACATCAAGTAAATGTGATAAAAATGATAAAAATGACACTTCAATTGTTTTTAAAGCAACCACCCATTGGTAGCATAAAATCCTTAAGGTTCAATATAATGGCTTAGCAACAAACTTTTGAATGGCAGTTTGGCGGCGATGAAATAGTGCGGAATCACATGGAACCTGTGATATACTTCATCACATTTTTTTTTTTTTTTTTTTTTGGATTCGTTTTGTTGAATTAATAATACAATCTGTTTCAGGGCAATAAATGTTTAAGTGAGAAATAAAGAAATAATGAAGTGGAAATAACAAATGTCAAAATATAAGACACTAAATCAATTTTGAATTAATTTTATATTAAATCAGAATTAATATAATGCTAAACCACCAGTAATGTTAATTCTTGATAAACTTTGTGATGTGTGGGAAGTGTAAATAACAAATTATAATTATTTAAAAGACAGAATCCTTAAGTATTTATTTGACATAACTCCTATTTATTGATCATTTGTAGCTACATGTTTCGGAGAAAATGCTGCATCATCAGGCTTCTAAATTTTTTTAAAAACAAATTAATCTATAACATTGCACCAATACTTTTATAATTATATAATATGTCATTTACCTCTTAATCTGTGATTATTTTCACATTGTCCATTCTCCATGTTATAAGGTATTATATAATATAAGACAGAATCCTTGTTGAAAGTTATAATGTTAATTTCTGCTATATTTTCTCAAGGGAAGTGGAAATAAGAAAATATGAAACCTATGATATAATTTTTCACATTTATTTTTAGATTAATATGTTTTATTGAAATAATTATACAATCTGTATCGCTTTAGGGCAATAAGTATTATAGATGACAAAGAATCCATTCACAAAATATGTAAACTGAAAATTTCTTACTTAAATTAATATAACAAATATAAATATATCAAACACCGAATCCATATACAAATTAATCTTTTAACTTTTTTAACAATTTTACATATTAGGGAAGAGGAAATAAGAAAACATCAAGTTATAAAACACTAAATCCATTATGTAACTCATGTTGTTAACTTTTGTTTCACCTTTTTACATTTAAGAAGATTAAATATCAATATAACTAAACAACGCAATCTAAGTCGAAACTGTAGAAGTGGTTGTATACATGTGAAGTATCGGAATGAACTATCGATAAATTTAAACTCGAAGTGGAGCGTTATCGAACTGGTTAGTGTAGTGCGGGTCAGGTAGGTTTCGCGGAGACACGTTTGTGTTGTACCAATATTTGTATGCATATATAATATAACGTCATTATAGAAGCATCGCTTCAAAAATAATAACAGTAAAATGTTAACATAAATAAAATCGTATAACAAGCATGAGACTGAAAGATATATTTCGAAAACACAGAGCCACAACACAGCAAGATCGGCACGTCAACAAAGGCTGAGACAGCGTCTACGACTTGGCAGCACAACTTATCGTGCGTGTTCCATCTATAGCGCTTGTTATCGGAGGTCCTTTGGTCCGTATTTATAACAAGCTGCTCCTTGTAAGAGTTTGAAGTTGTTATGGCGAAATTGTTATTTAGAAATAGGGAGAGATTTTATGATTATCTTGGGGAAAGGGAAAACAGTAGGAAAAAAAAAAGGTATCTAAACAATAATATTTATTTTATTTTTTACACGGTTTTATTTTAGAACAATGTTGACATCTTAATAGCTTATCAACAATATCAATTGAAGTTTGAATAATTTTTTGGTAACGGTCAGCTAAAGAGGAGGTACCAAACTGGCTTGAGTTAACATTTATCGATAGCTCTTTCTTATAACCTCACATGTAAACAATCACTTCTACAGTTTCAACTTGGATTGTGTTGTTTAGTTTGTTATATTGATATTTAGTCTTCTTAAATGTAAATAAGTGAAACAGAAGTTAACAAAATGAGTTTCACAAAGGATTAAGTGTTTTATCAATTCATGTTTTCTTATTCCCTCTTATCTAATGTGTAAAAGTGTTACAAAACTTAAGAACATGGATTTGTTGTTTTATATAATATTTTTATTTGTTGCATCAATTGAAGTGATAAAATTTCAGTATGCATATTTTGTGAATAGATTCTTTGTCATCCATAATACTTATTGTCCTTAAGTGTAACAGATTGTATAATGTAAATAAGTGAAACAGAAGTTAACAACATGAGTTTCATAAAGGATTAAGTGTTTTATCAATTCATGTTTTCTTATTTCCTCTTATCTAATGTGTAAAAGTGTTACAAAACTTAAGAACATTAATTTGTACATGTATTTGGTGTTTGATATATTTATATTTGTTATATTAATTTAAGTAAGAAATTTTCAGTTTACATATTTTGTGAATGGATTCTTTGTCATCTATAATACTTATTGCCCTAAAGCGAGACAGATTGTATAATTATTTCAATAAAACATATTAATCTAAAAATAAATGTGAAAAATTATATCATAGGTTTCATATTTTCTTATTTCCACTTCCCTTGAGAAAATATAGCTAAAATTAAGATCATAACTTTCAACAAGGATTCTGTCTTATATTATATCCCATATAACATGGAGAATGGACAATGTGAAAATAACCACAGATTAAGAGGTAAATGACATATTATATAATTGTTAAAGTATTGGTGCAATGTTATAGATTAATGTGTTTTTAAAAAAATTTAGAAGCCTGATGATGCAGCATTTTCTCCGAAACATGTAGCTACAAATGTTCAATAAATAGGAGTTATTTCAAATAAATACTTAAGGATTCTGTCTTTTAAATATTTATAATTTGTTATTTACACTTCCCACACATCATAAAGTTTATCAAGAATTAACATTACTGGTGGTTTAGCATTATATTAATTCTGATTTAATATAAAATTAATTCAAAATTGATTAAGTGTCTTATATTTTGACATTTGTTATTTCCACTTCATTATTTCTTTATTTCTCACTTTAATATCATAAGGTAAACATAAGTTAATATTACTTTGAACAGGGATTTAAAGTTTCTCTGTAAATAAATGAGAATAGCCCCTCGAAAAGTAGCGACTAAAACACCGAAATAAATCGGAAGAAGGTAAGAATCGATAAAAGGTATTCTCGGCGCGCGTAGGGGTTGCCTCCTCTTAACCCGACCGTTACCAATTTTTTTTTTCTGATCCTCCGACTTCATTAATAAAACAAAAAAAAATTTAACTTTTATAAAAAAACAAAAGCCGACTTCAAGATTAAACCTACATGTACAAACTTGAACTAAAAGTAGAATTAAAGGGCATTCTATGAAATTATCGCTACTTATTTATATAGCTATTCACAATGTACGATCAGTTACTTTTGGAATCGGTGCCAACCAAAACAAACAGAAATCAAGGTGATAATTGTAAAGAAGTACAGAAAGTTTGTTGCAAAGGCAGGATTAAACTGCCCTAATGTGAACTACTATTATTATTATTATTAAATGATTGTACATACTAATAAAAATATATAGCTATTCAATAAACATCTTCCATGTTTGATCTGAACTGAGATAATCCGGGGGTATGGGGTTGTCCCCAGACGTCATAAGATAATGCATGTTATCATGACGTCAAAATGTAATCCATGATAAACACAAATCACAGGTGGCAATTTTTTTTTTCTAGAAATTAACTAACTTTATTTTTCAATTTTTAATGGTGAATGTATTTTGTTTTTGTTTACTGTTTAGTTCAAGTTTGTGTAGTGCATGTATATGTACACGTAGGTTTAATCTTGAAGACGGAATTCGTATTTTATTTTTTTTCTAAAAAAGCGATAAGTTAATTTCAATAAAATTTTAAGGGACCACCTCTAAAGTATGACCTATCGATCAAAAATATAATCATCAAAATCTATTCAGAATTGACGGAACAATTGCGTAAAGAAACAACACCAAAAAAAAACAGTCGAATGAGGACCTTCTCCTTTTTGAAGTTGGTTAAAAAACAAAATATACAATCATGAAACAGACTGATCTTGGTACCTTTGTTGACTAAACGTCTTTCTTTTGTATTTCAAGTGAGGAGGAATCACTCTGCTGAATTAAAGAGGAAGAGAGTGTCCTTTTAAAAAACGGAACAATTTTAAAAAGGACAAAAATGGTCGAATGTCCTTCGAAAATTGTTATTTAGTAAGGTTACTAGTTTCAGGATCGAACGATTTATGACGGCCGAATATCATCTTTAGCTTCTCCTTTTCGACTTGTTATTTATCTACATTATCCTGCTAAAATTAAATATGTTGAATACACTAACAGAATTACATAGTTCTGGAAAGCACTTTGACTAAATAAACAAAATACAACATAATTTTTTTTTTTTTTTAACAATTGTGTCATGATTATTATTCGGCGTCTAGCCTTGGGGCTTGCTAATATATCGCCATTGTTATGTTACATTTAACAGTTATTCTTAAAAAGTTTATTTTTGTATAACTGTTGATGATTTGAACTGAAATTAGGCTGAGCGATTAATATCACACTTTTAGAACGGATTCGATCTCATCTGTTTTCCAGGTTGCTACGGCAACATTACATTTTTTCCAAGTGCGTTACCACCAGAATAGGGCAAAATTTAATTATAGCCTTTTGAGAATTAATTCCCTGAAATCAATCACCTAATTAAATCTTCTAGTCGATCTTTTAATGAACTAATGATTATTTGACTGAAAGATTATATTAGGTTATTGATTCCAGGAAATCAGTTGTCAAATAGATATGATAAAATTTTGCCCAACTCTGCTCACCACTATGCCACGCCTTTTCTCCAATATGCTTGTATTATTAATATTTCCATGAACTCAGTATTTTTTTTTTTAAGTTTTTTTTTGTTTTGAAAAAAAAATTATTTAATCATAGTACTGTAAATAAGCTATTGTCCTTTTATTAAAATCTAACTACAATAGCATGATTAATCAATAATTAATTACAATTTAAGTGTTAACTATTTTAAGAAAAAAACACTTTTATTTATTTATTTTTTTTATCAAGATAGTAACTCCGTATCTTAAATTATCTGCTTACAAACAGCTGCTAGTCACAAAATTTACTCACTTGTGATGTGTACGTGACGCTTACGGCGTAGTTCCTCTCGTAATAAATCTCAGTTCCACGAGTGCAGTTTTATTTAGTTTTTATATCACGAACTGTCTGCTGCCGCAATCTAGTTCCAACAGAAATTATTAAGAAAAAAAAGAAGAAGATATAGAAAGCCGCTTGGAACCAAGTTACATTTTATGACTGACGCGTTAGTGATTTATTAAAAGGTTTGATGGCCTCTGTGGAACTAAATTAAGATCGAGAAGGCAGTCGTCTCTTTTGACAAATTGCCTGGAGTTGTGGATACTACAGTAGGTTTAGCCAGAAGGAAATTGCACTATTTTACAGCTTCCACTTCCTGTCAGTTGGAGGCCACTGTAACACTGGGTCGTTAAGTCGTTAAAAGACACACAGTCTTTGTTACTATCATAATGGCAGTCCGATAGTAATAATTAATAGATTTATTAGTAGTTTATTTGCTAAGTGAGGTAATAATTTATTTTAGCAATGAAACTTTCTTTTTTTTTTTTTTTACTTGTTTTCTCGATATTCGGGGCTGTAGCAATAAAATTAAATGTGCTATGTGATATCACAATCACACTAATGACATTTATGTGATGTAAGCCCCCGGGGCCATCATATTTTCAGTCTTTCAGAGATAAGTAACAAGAGAGTTGAGTGGGTATAGAGTTTATGGTGGTAGGATGGCCATATTTCGTTCCTAATCAGTTACAATATAAATACAGTAGAACCTCTATAATCAGAACTAATTGGGACCGGTGGGTGGTTCGGATTATCAAATCGTTCGGATTACCAAACAAAGAGCTTTCCAGACATAGTATGTAGCATGCAAAAAATGAACACTGACATACTAGTTCCCATAAAATAAGAAGCACGTTGTATTGTTAAAGGTAAATAGCTTGTTTTATGAAATACTACTGTGCTACAGTAAGCTAACTATATTTTATGTAATGTATTGCACATAAATTTCGTAATATTTTACATAGTATGTGTACAATCTTATACACGCACAGAAAGTACAGTACTGTACAGACAAATAATTATGTTGTACAGAAAGATAAAAAAATTCAAGAAAACAAAAAACTAAACATTTGGAAAATAGTCGCTTATTTTTTCTGAACTAAGGTTGAAGAACGTTTTTTTGGCTGCTAAATCACGGATTTTCAGAAAATAATTTTTATTTTTCCCAAAACGGCGATTACAAAGGTTCGGATTATCGAGGTTCTACTTTATTTTAGAAAATAATTTTCAAAATTAAATCGTAGTTTCTATGGAATTTATAATGGAAGAATGAGTATCATATTCAGACACAATATGAGGCATATAATACATCAATGCCATTATGATATAATTTTATTTCAGATAAATCTAGGACCAATTAAGGATTTCAGGTCTTGCTGGTTGGAAATTCCCGGAATTTTATGGTTTACTGAAGCCTCATAGATCAATTAAATATATTATCAAAACTTTATTAGCAGAATGTCTCAAGGAATGTTAATTAAAACTTAGTGCTTCTATTGTTTGTTTTTTTTTCCTTTGAATATCCTCAAGGTTATGGACAAAACAGATTCTTTATGTTGTTTTTTTTTCCGCTATAGAACAGTATTTTTTTAGAATGAAAATAAAACTGTGATAATTTTGATTAGATAATTAGTATGTATTTTTTATAATTTGGAGAGAAAGAAAAAAGAAACGGACTATTTAAGAATAATGAATTTTAAATCCATCCTTCATATAGTAATTTGAAAATAATAAACACGTTCAATAAATAAAAAAAAATTAACATTATTCTTGAAGAATGTCTAAAAGAATTGCATTTTAAAAAACTGCACCCATAAATCTCTTGTGTCATTAGTTCTATAAAGAAGTATTATTTCATGACCAATGGTTATAATTATTCATAAACAAACAAATTTGTAATCCAAACATTTTTTTAAGTGTAAATATTCACAAATATGAAATTTATAAATTTACTAGATGAAATGAAACTAATTTTGATAATTACTTTTACACAGTTAAATTAATGTAGTTTTAGAACTATGAAATAGCCAACTATAATAATATGTAGCTATTTTATATCAAATAAAATAATAATTTGCTAATCATTTGTACTAAATAAAAGAAGTATATAACCCCCCCCCCCCCAGAAAAAAGAAGATAGTTTCTTCCCAGTAATAACTTTCTATAAATGATGTTATAGAAGGATCAATACTATTTGGATTTCAATTATTTGCCTCTTCAATTTTTATTTTTTCTATTTGAAAACTGATTTTGAACATTCATCATAAATCCCAAAAACTTTTTTTTTTTTTTCCATTTATTGATATTTACAACTGTAGAAAAATATATACATCAAGTAAATGTGTTGATAGTGAATACAATGCCATGTAAATAACTTGTGAAGAACTACTCAATAGTAGCACTTCATTAAAAATCTACACTAAAAGGTCATTAGGCCATCTTCTTTTCAGACGCCTTGGAGGCTTATCGGGGATTGAGTGAGAAGCAAGTTGAGAAACTAGTGGATTTGAGTGGTTATGGAGCTTACTATTAAAGGATTGGTATCTGGTTTGGGCTAGATTAGCAACATATGGAATATTAAGATCTTTATGGATAATTTTATTGGTGACAAAGTAAGAAGCATTGAGGATTTTAGATTGTAAGGATTGTATAAGAGAGAAATTGGAAGTTTTACTTGAGCCCCAAAGATCAACTGCGTAAGTCCATATTGGTCTAATCACAGTCATGTAAATGAGTCTTTTGTAATTAATTGGGAGCTTTTTTGTTTGTCTAGTAAATGTTGAAGTAGTCTACAACGATGAGCAGTTTCTTGTCATTTTAGTCTTGTATGTAGATTCCAAGTAAGACTTTTGTCCAAGGGGAGTCCTAGGTAGTGGATCTGTTCAACTGGGATTAGTGGAATATCATAAAAGGATACTGTAGCACAGGAGGTCGTAGGTTTATGACGAATCCAAAAACTTAAAATTCAAAACAGCAGCAATATTTGACAAGAAATCAAATGCCTGTAGTATCTCTTCTAAGGAAGCAAAGTAAAAGGGTTATCTATAATATATAAAAAACAAAAAAATAAATAAAATAAAAATAGAAGTGGCTATAATAATAATTGTTGAACTCCTAATCGTATTACATTGCAGTTTTAGTGCAATTGACGGAATGAGTCTGTTGTTTAGTTTAAGAGATTGTCAAGGTTCTGTATCCATGGTAATAAAAATACAAGATTAAATGTTTTGATTGTTTTATATTTTACTTTTGCTTCTCATTATTCTCCCATCATTAATAATATTTATTTGAGAAATAGACAGCTTTAATTAACACATCCAGGTTTTTTTATTAAAAAAAAACAAACTTTATTTACCGAGTACTGATGTTTCGACCTGACTTGCAGGTCTTCTTTTAGGGCTAAAATAACAAAAAATGTAACCAAGATGATTAGTAAATTAATGAAATTAATTTACCAAAGAATTAATGGCTGTTTACATAATTCAAAGAATATCTGAAGGATTAATTACAGAATTGAATATGAAATAGTAGAAAGATCTAGTCGAAAGATACAATATGTAATAAATTAATTTTGATTGAATGATACAAATTTTAAATTGTGTAAACTAATTGTATGATAATTAAATATTAAATCCTTTCCTTGATTTTATTTTTTAACAGTCACTGTTGGTTTCTTCAGCCAGTTAGTCAATTTATTTTAATTTCTCATATTTCAACCTCTCTCTTCGTTAATTGTTATGCCAACTTAATTTTCTTTCTTACCTTTTTATCTTACCCTCCTCCTTTTCATATATGTTCCTTATATTTATTTGAATTCCTATTTATATCTTTTTATTTAAACAAAAAAAAAAAATCTGTTAATAAAATTTTATCATTCAGTTAGTGTAAAAAATTTTTTATACTAATAAAATAACTAGTAATAAAAAAACTTGAATGGGTTTATTATACCTGACTGCATCTCTGACCATTTCTCAACTATTATATCATAGCATTGTTACTCTGCACCCCTCCATCTACCTTTTAAATACTAGAACCCAACCCATCAACCTGTACACTCCTGCGCATCGAACTGCATCCTTCAAAAAATCCTTTATTATCCATGCTTCCTCTTAATGGAAATCATTGCCAATATCAATTTGAAAAAGCTCCACTCTTACTTCGTTTAAACATCATCTAGTTCTTTACCTTCTGAATTTTTAATCTTCTAAGCTAATTTAAAACATGAATATTTATGTTATATACATTATAATAGTATGCATAAGATGTATCCTTTTACAAGATTTCTCATTTATTTTGTAACTCATAATTTTATTATTTATCAATTGTTATTATTATTTATTATTATTAATTATCATAGCCAGATGATTGTCCTATGTATTGTACTTATTTGTTATTCTTAGGGGACAAGTTGTCCCAGAATAAACTTCATTTTCTTCTTCTTTTTCATAGCATTATCATTAATTTTATTTTTATTAATAATTTTATTTGTTTTTTTTTTTAGATGAGCAGTTCCCGACACTTATAGAGCTAAATGATGTTTAACATGAGCGGACCAAGCCTGCTAGGGGTGGCAGAGAGTGGCGCCACCCCTCGCACTCCAGAGATCCTCAACTCACTGATGTCCATGACAAATCCGTTCGACCGATTGCGAACAGCAACTGTCTCACCCCAGTCTGATGTGTCCAGCAGCCCTCCGAGCGTTCAAACTACCTGCTCCCAGCTGATAAAGGAAGGTCTTAAGCTGACAATTCAGACTAAAAGGAAAGCTCATGGAAGCAGCAGTTGCGGGAGTTCACCTCTTCTCAACAGAGACATTGCTGGCAGTCCGGACTCTCAATGTGACAATTCGAACGAAGGGGTAAATTTTATAATTTGTATTACAACAGCTAATAGTTTTAATCAATTTATACTTTAAAAATATTGTCAAAAGTGATTACAATACAATCTTTCTTTAAATTTCAATGTTGACTATTTTTTAAGTTATAAAATCCAATCAAACATTAGTAGAGCATCTGTTTTGCTATAATAATGAGCATATATTTGAACCAGAAGTAGAACATAATCTCTATAGGAAAATAAATATAAATATTTTCTTTATAATTCTGAAATTTTACTAAAAATTTTTTATTTTTATTTTAGTTGACGCCAGAAGATGAAGAGCGACGGCGTAGAAGAAGGGAAAGAAATAAGATAGCGGCGACTAAGTGTCGTCAGAAGAAAAGAGAACGGACCAATAACCTAGTTTATGTGAGTTGTATTGTATACCTTAGTTCTTTTTTTTCTTTGTTTTTTTGTATTTCTAAAACTTTTTAAAAATTAGCAACAAAGCCTTCTTGAAATTTGAAGTTTTCTATCAATTATTAAGTAGAAATTTAGTTCACAAATATAAGTTGTAACTTCATAATTTTTTTTTTCCCAAACAGATCATACAGATCACATAAAGCAATGGTGTATCCGAAAACGTTATGATTTTCACTTTTATTTGACAAAATTGATTTTCTACTATCAGTTAATATTCAATCACTCATGTCAGATCTGACAGATCCTGTTGTCCCAATCTTATATGATTTATCAAAAGCAAGGATTCCAATCTTTCGTTTTCTATTGAAAAAATAAATTAAACTTAATGTATCAGTAATAAAATTACTTTTGTTTTTGCCTTTATACCTCATAGTCCATCCATCTTTGAGGCACAATGTTGCTACACGAAACAGTACTTTAAATATTTTTAATTTATTGCTTTATTTTTGCAGTTTGTATTGCAGTATCTATGATATTTATGATTTTTTTTATTTATTTTTTTAGAGTATTTCCTTAATTTTTTGCAATGAAACGAATTATATTGTCAATTTTATACATATATCTCAGAGATATGCGAGTACATACGCTACTTAATAAAATAATCAATAATATTACATTTATACAACTATTGTTTCTCAGATAAATATATACAAAAACCAATGTTCAGTCTTGTTTTCTAATAACCCAATATTTTTACATGATCAAAAAGTAAAATTCAAAAATATTCCAATAGTTAATTTCTAGTCATTCTGGGTGAGAGATAAATGAATTCATAAGAGGAAAAATATTATTAATTAGCCTGAAGGTTTTTAGAGAAATCTGTTTCCTTTCTGTGAAATATTTTTTTTTTTTTATGTACTTTATGTATTTTAGAAGAATTTAATATTTTTGAAATTATATCATCGATTCAAATGCAAAGTATCGAATGTAAATTTGGTTATACTTTGGCGATTGCTTCTGGATTTATTATAATGTTGTAGTGAATTCTCAAATCTGAATTCACTCTGTAAAGAGGAAAAATGATCCCGCCAAAGGGCTGATAATGAAAACTATTTGTTATCTCCTAAAGCAGTAACAAATCACTAAAGATAAAAAACAAAAATATGTTTTTTCTCATTCGATATTTTGTATGTGTATCAATAATATGTAATGATTATTATTCTGCACCTTCTTACGTATTTAAGTTTTAACTAATTCCGTTAAATATTTTCAGGAGTCTGAAGCATTAGAAACTCAAAATCTCGATTTGAAATCCAAAATTCAAGAACTTGAAAAAGAAAGGCGGAAATTAGTTGATGTACTGTCTGTACACAAACCAAACTGCAATAAACACCCATTTCCGTCTACTTCTTCATCTTCTTCTTCATCGTCGTCATCTGTATATCAGGACTTTGGTCCTCGATCTGACTACAATCCATCTTGCTACCCTTCGAATTACGACATCATTTGTACGAGCGAAACTCAAATTTCATACCACCGTAACTCAACAGTCATTGAGGAAATCAACTATCTGAACCCCTACTTGTACAAAGAGAGGAGCATGAGAGAACCTGTGAATCCATACAGTCGGTCAGAGGTTAGTTAATTATATATCACAACAAGCTTCTTATTAATTACCAAACAATCATTTATAAGACAGTAATTAAATCTATTTGGACTTACGGATTCGAGCTCCACTTAAACATCCAATTCATTTCTTTGAATCCTTACAATCGAAAATCCTTAGCAGAAGCCACAATGCTCCTTATTATGTCAAACGTATAATGATCTTAAACGTCCCATATATTGCTAGTATGGCCCAAACCAGATATTTATCCTTTCATTACATCCACTTGTCTCTTAACTTGATGGTCATTCTATTCTTTATAAAATTCTGAGGCATTCGAAAAGAAGATGGCCTCTGGACCTTAAAATATAGAAGTTTTATTCAAGTGCTACCAATGAGTAGTTGCTTTGAGAGTCATTGGTGTACCATTAATTCAGTTTGACTTGTCTCAGTTCTCTTCATGACAGAGTGTCATTATGTTAATCTAACTTCTTTAGTTTTTTTGTTGTTTTTTTTCAACAATTTTCCATCTGCAGTGATGATTGCCACCAATAATTTGGCTGAAACGTTGGCAAATAAAATAAAATATGTTTGTTAATTTTCAATAATTCACAGTTACCTTAATTTTACTATTGTATTATTATACAACATTAAATTAAATCAATAAATAACATTTTAAAAAAACAATCAGGCAAATTCTACTGTCTTATCAGACATTTCTTCACCTTATGGTTCTCCCACCTATTTCTACTATGTTTTGTAGTTTTTCAGTCAAATAAGTTATTTGCCATAAAATGAAACACCCTCATAGGAAAAATCTAACCTCTGCAATGTGGGTACCTATTACATTACAGTGCAACTATTTTAATCACTCACTGTAGTTACATCCAATAACTAAATGATAACGAAACTTCAGCAAAACCAATTCAAATATAGACAGATCTTTAGATAAAAAATGTAAACATCTCACTAGTCTCAATCAAGAAAAATGTCAAAAAGTTAGATAATCAATTCAGTTTATCTATCATCGGGCAGATGGAAAACACATCACACTGCATCCCATTACCTGCCCCCTATGATACTGTATATTTCAAGACTGATTTATTTGTTTATATATTTATTTCCATATTATTTGTCTCTTTTAAATTATTGTTACTATGTTCTAATTTAAATCTGTTCTTTTTCAACTAGATGCACACCGATGACATTTTGAGAGTTGATCGGAACTATGCAAACCTTGAGGGCGCCCGACCCTATCCTATTAGACTGGTTGCTAGCACTTCTTCTTCAGACTATGAAAGCAACACAGAACTTCTCGACAGCCCATCAACAGGAGGATACCAGTTCCCCGATGATCCATCATCATCATCTACCTTCTCATCATCCTCTTCTATCTTTCCGACTAGCAGCTGTATTACATAAATTTTCACCTACTCCATTAATGAAAAGTGACATTCATATGTTTATAGAGAGTAAACGGTGGCCTTTGAATATAAGAAATTATTTTTATAAAGACAAAAAATGAATATTTTTAATATGTTAACATTATTATTTCTGTAATGATCAACATGCTGTGATAAATAGAATTAATAAAATTGTTCATTTTTAGGTGTAAGCAATGAAAGCCAAACAGTACAATGTGTGCCTTATAACAGTTATCACCAGTAACAGTTTGATCGATATTAACTAATTAATAACTGTATATAATCCTGTTTATAAACAATTATTTTATACAAATAATTAATTCCACTGCAGAAAACAAAGTATTTCAAAGAAATACTTGTTAAAAAAAAAAAGAAAAAAAAAAAGATTATTATCATACTATTTAAATGTAGTGACAATGTTATTTTCTCTACTCAATGATGTGTACTTAGATTTAAAATGATTTATTTTTTTATTATATATTTTTTTTTAAACATTCACCCAAAAATTAGGGTTTCTTTCTAGATTCAGTCTTCTCTTTCTTGTTATTAATCAGCTGCCATTAAAAAAGAGAAGGATAAAATCCTGTTACCTATTAATTGTAAATATACTAACAGTTCTTGTACTGTATGGTTTTGTTATACTTTAAAATTAATTATGGTTTACATTTCTGTTATGAAAATATATATTTATATTGTCATTAATGTTGATATTATTCAAATTATTTTGTGATGTGATCTTAAAATTAAGATTTATAATACACTGGATAGATGTATGTGTATGTATATTTACACATTCATAAAATTATGTACAATAGGCAGTTTTAGCATTAAGCAAAATGTAAGATCTAATATAAACGACAAATGTCGTTAAATGTAAATAGCACTTTTTTTGAAGTAGCTGTGAAATACGTTTATCTACTGACCTGTGAATCAACCAAACATTCAAAACTGTTTAGGAAAAATTTGATTTTGAAATTTAGTACATCCAAATTATTCTAGACATCCTTTTGTTTTTTTCTTAAATTCTATTTTTTAAGAATGATAACTAAAAAGGATGTCACTAGTGTAGTCCCAAATAAGTTCTATTATTACTTTATTTTGAGTTTCTTCAATAATATCTTCAAACGGTAAGTTGATATTATTGAAGAGATAATTTGTGATATCGGAAATTAGAAAAACCATACAATGACATTTTAAAAATGTTTTTTGGAATGTTAAAAAAAAATTGATATTTTAAAAATACTTATTAATGTTTACTGTAACATTTGATATAAGAACAAACCAAGAAAATTTAATGTCAGGGTGTGTTAGCAATGATAGTTGTAATATTTGACCTGCTTATAATACAAAAAAAGAAAAAAATATCTGTGATTTGGAATTGTGAATTGCTGGACCAAAGTATCGCATACGATTGCAAAATTTTATTAAAAAAATAATATTAGAATTATTTTTCATTTTTTGTTTAAAAAAAACTGACTTTAGAACATAATTATAAAAAAAAAAAAAAAATGTTACCGATCAAAACACATTACTTATTTAGAAAAAAAAAAAAAAGTACGGAAGTCAATTACTTTGTTAGTATTTAGACATTTCTTAATAAAATGATATTTTTGAATTTATATTTTATTGCTTTAACCATTTCTTCCTAGAACTATCCAAATGGGTTAAAATCACGTTGTTTCAGTCTTGTACCGTGCTCCTCAAATCAGAGTTTAATTTTAATTAAATGAGCATTTAGGACTAGACTATACTGTTGGCGGTTTTAAATAAACAACTAATTCATTTTTTGAAATGAAACTTCTTAATGGATAGTGTAAAAAAACACTGGGAGTGAATTGTTTACAAAGAACATTAACATTACACATGAGACTATGTGCAATGTTTCAGTAAGATCTATGATTTGTCTGTACTGGCTCTATCCACCATTACTTGCACTGTATCCTTCCCTCATTTTAATTTAATTTGACATATTTCGAAGGAAAATTGGACAAAAAAAGTGAAATTTAATCGATTAAAGTTATTCAAAGTTAAAAGAAATACACATTTACTAGAGAAATTAAATAAAAGATATTAAAATTTTTCTATAAATCAACAAAATCAAACAATTATTTAAATATTTTTTTAAAAAATTTCAAAACGACCCTGGTTGAAAAATCAAAACATTTGTTATCTTAGTCCATTTTTCAATATATTAGATAATAAAAAAATATTTGTTCACTTGAATCAATCTTAGAGTGAATGGACCTGATTTAATTGAACAAATAAACAACATTGGTGCAGCTTTAAAGATCTTCAAGTTTGATGATAATCAAATATTGGAACTGTACCACGATTGGACGGAACTTAACAGACATTTTATTTATTTACAAAATGCCGAAAAAAAATTCTATTTCATTTTATTTCAATCCTTTTCTATATAAATAAAATTTTCTGAATGTAGTAATCAAGTCGTGAAGCAAATACATATATAAAAAAATTAAATAAATTTAATAAATCTTTGTCCAGCCAGCTTATAATACTTTTTTTCAAACTAAAAACAAATCATTCCGACAAAATTGTTAGATATTTTCGCCCAATCACTTATTTGAAGCAATATCTACTGATAGACTGTGTTATAAAAATTTTGTACATAAACATAATCATTCCAAATTGATTAATAAGAAACAAATTTTACTATTTCAATATATTTTCACTATTATCATGTTATGTAAATATATAAGGTTTCCATAGAAAATTCTTTGTTAACATGGTTTTATTAAATTAAATATGCTCGGATTTGATCTAAAGTAGCTTGTGCCATGTTTCTATTTATAAATGTGTAATCTATAAGAATGTTACGAGTGTCAAATATAAATGTCTTCCAATCATTCATTTCAGGAGTAATAGTAATAATTTATTTTAAAAGATATTAATTTTATATAATTATGTTACCTTTTTTTTTTTTTTAGATTTATTTTATTGAGTTAAATAATTTAGCTTTAAATAGTTTTATGATAGTTTTATTTTTAAAAAAGTTAAATTTAAAAGTGTATACATCAATTTTAATTGTTTAATCATAAAATATTCTGTTTATTTTTATTAATTAATGAATAATTGAATAAAAATCTCATACATTGTTAAAAATTACTTAAACAAAGTTAACAAATTGGTGCTTCTCTTTTTAATTTTAACAAAGTTGTTAATTGTTGACAAAGACTTGTAACGATTGTATTTTTATACTTTCAAATATAGAGTACCTTTTGTACCTGAAAAATTCAAGAAACAAAAGTCTATTTTCTTTTATTTATCTATTTATTGGGGTTCAGAGTTTGGAAACTCTATCAAGGGAAGGTTAACCTGCAGGTTACTAATGTCTTTTAGTCAGAGTGTGCTGGTAGAGATTTCTTATATGTCCCAGATGACCGGATGTTCTGATCATCGAAACAGGACAGAAAATTGGGGGGGGGAAGGGAGAAAGGGAAAAGGGTACAGGGGAAGGTTCTGAGGTTCTTTGAAAATTAGGAACAAAATGGTGAGTTTTTTTTAAAAACCTTTCAGAAAAGTTTTTGGTAAGCTTTGAGTCTATTGAAATTTGCTTTTTATTACATCGTTTGAGTGTAAACACTCTAGCTGTTTTAAATTTATTTGATTCATTATTATTACCAATATAAATGCAGAAAAAATAAATAAATAAAGGAATTATGACAAAACCTCTTATTGAAAGGTAATTATTTTAATTGCAACACTACTTGAGTCTGAATCCTGATAAAACAAATCTTCATTAGGTCAAAACCTCACCTAAAAACCCTTCCCTACCATTCACTGCTTTTCCTCAAAAATCGTCCAATTCATTTCCAAAATTTCATTGAAAATCTGGGTGTAACTTTTGATCAACATCTTTTGTGGAATAATCAAAACACCAGGCAATCTATTTTTATTCTTAAACAACTTATACATTACCCCGATTCATTACCACTGAATACTCGACAACTTTTGGTATCATCTCTCATTTTACCCCACATTGACTACGGATGCATAGTATATGGAGGACTGTCCAGTGAGCTCAAAATGAGATTAAAATCTCACAAGTATTCTGAAATCAGGTGGCTTTACCCAAATTTCCGACATCAATACTTCCTAGGTGCACTCATATTCCAACCCTTGGAAGCAAGAATCGACACCTCCCTATATATATATATTTTGTTTACTTTTCATAGTTTTCTCAAGAATGACTTTTCATTATGTTTTATACTCGCACAAAAATCCCTGCTCCATTGTTTATCTCATTATTTTAATTGAACAAGATATTAGGTTAAGGAAAAGTAATTTTGAAGTAAAAACTGCTAAAATGGAACAAATGGACTTCCCGAGAAAATTAGTCTGGGATAAATCAATTTGAACAGTCATCAATTTTTACCAGAGAGTGCTGGTCAAAAATGGTGGAAAGGTGCCTCAATATAGTGAGCAACCAGGATCTCAATTATTTTTTATTTTCAACAAAGATTATGACTCAATGTATTCATCGTTCGTCTCCTCTCCGGTGTGGTTCGGTGGCCCTGAAGAAGACCTGCAAGACAGGTCGAAACGTTGGCTCGCATTAAATTATTTCTACTTAGACGTGGTGTTCCTCTTTGACTGCATCTCTGACTATCTTCTTCTCCAGTCTTCTTAACAGTCAACTATACTTTTATTATTAAAGATTATTTTCTAATAAAAAAATTATCAATATTAAACAGTATGATATTAATTTGATCATATTAATGGATTTTGTAGTGTCGATGAAAGTAAATGCATGAAATATTAAAACATCAGACCGACCATTTGTATAAAACTAATATAAAAACTTATAACCTCATACAAGTTTTCATTTTTAATTTTAATTTTACACTTAATATTGAAATCGAATCATAGATAGCTATGATGAAGGTTAGTAATGTTTATCTAAAATATCATTTTAGATCCCTTTATAATATCATAATGACTTCTTTTTATCAATTGTTTACATTGCATACACACTATTGTTGACTTGGTATTGTTAGTAGTCATTGACTCCACGACTCGGGCTCGCTGCACTCAGAAGATAAACAACTACAGTTGTATACACTGAATACAACACAGTGTATAAATAATCACACTAATAATTATTTATACACTAATAAATTATATAATAATTATAAGAGTATAAATAATTTATTTTAAATGATGTTGAGCAGAGATAAGACAATACATTTGTGATTGAACAGTAATAAATTATTAACAATAAAATAAACAGAAAATTTTTAATTTATTCAAGATAGTCTAAAATCATTTGTTCACCTTCGTGTTGAATTTGATATAAAATTCTAAACTAATACCCAAGAAGAAACATGAAAAGAAAAAACAAAAAAATACATTGTGGAATGTAAGGCATTTTAAGAATAAAATGGTAAGTTTAAATATAGTTAGATATAGTAGTATATTAGGGTCAAGCGGGGAACAGTGTAAACATCATGATTAGCCCTGTCCTTTATTAATTTTAGTGTCTTTTCATTTGTTTGTAAATCTTATGTGCTGCCATCATAAACAGCTGTAATTGGATGACAAATTGTAGGATAAACAGAAGAATAACCAAATGTTTTTTTGTAAAAAAATTCGGCTATGATGTTTTGCTCTTGTAGAAAAATTGATGATTTCTGTTGAGTAAGTATTTGTTCCCTTTGATCTCCAATTAGTTAATGTTTGACTAGTAAACAAAGTTTATTGCAATTTCTAACCAATATAATTTTAAGGAATTTTGTTCTAAACAGTAGGGTGTGGGGCACAGTATAACATAACATGTTGCATTGTGTGCTTCCTTTGATAATATTTTTTTTTTCTAAATGTGTTACATCAAAAAAAGTTAAAATTAAGAAAGGAAGAATGATATTGGTACAAATTTCTAATGATATAAAAAGATTGTAAATTTGTTTATACTAAATTTTGGTTACCAAAAACTTGTTATGGAACATAATTGAGGTTCAATGTTTTTATTTTTCATATTTTATATAGTTTAATCCACTGTTACTGTGTACCCCTTATTGTTAAACTGTACTCCTATGACTGTTACATTGTACCCCACCCCTGGGGCACACAGTAACAAATTTGTGATTTCAGATAATCAAAAAAATAAGTAGCTTCTAAGTATAATTTTTAATATTATTTCGAGCCGTATATGAAAGTTAAAGATTTTTTATTTTATGGTAAATAATTAGAAGACGATACAATACACCTTTTTTTGTTTTTGTTTTTTCTAAAAATAAAAATGACTTTCATTACACTGTTCCCCACTTGACCCTATATATCTGAGGCCTCAGAGAATATGTGATCAAGTCTAACCGCTAGCTTTTTGAAGAAGCCAGTTGAAATTACTAATAATTTTCAGAAATCAGCTTCATGGCAAAGATGTTTAAAACATCACACTGCTAAGTCTTCTCATGATTTTTTTTTTCAATCCATTAATTTATATAACTTCTAAAATTAAATAATTTTTCTTAAATTCACCGCTTATCGACTGAAATCCCATATATATGTATCATTTCATAAATACAAGAAGGAAAATAACTATGTACAACCATATGTAAACTAATTACATATGTGTGAACATTAATCAAAATTTAAACAAAGTCTGAAAACCAATTTCTTGAAATGAAAACATACTTAAATAAGTAAAGAACATAAATTATTTTAAGAAGCAATACAAAAAACAATAAGGGATGGAATAAAACCAAATTATGTACATATATGACATATGTAATACATGTATACATGATACATATTACATATGTAGTACATAAGTGCTAGAATAAGTGTCATGGAGAGATATGGTCATGAATTCCTCTAGTTGTGAATAAAAAATTTATACAATAGTGTTCCGGGACAAGAATTATGAAATGGATATTTTTATTGAGTGAATTTCAGTTTGACATAAAACATACTGACGGAAAAACCAATTTTGTAGCTGACGCTCTAAGTAGAATTAATATAGAAAATGAATATGAATTAAATGTAATTGATGAAATGGATATAGATCCAGATGAAGAACTAGACAAAATTTTACAAGAAACAAGTAATGTAGAATTGCCACCAATACCTCCAGAAGACTATGATGAAATTTTGCAAGAATTACCTCCCCCTCAAATTGAACAATTAAGTTTAGCTCCAACCCAACATTCTCAAGATTCAAGCAATGAACAGATTCTTATAGTACCAGAAGATAGAGCAATAAATGTTGAAAAATTCCAAATTTTAATTCAAAGGGGCTCAGCCAAACCCATTATTACTAAACCCTTCGGTAAGACAAGAATTTATTTAGAAACTCCATACCCTTGGAAAAATAACCTAGAAGAAACACTTCTTGAATTAATAAAACCAAAAAATACCATAGAGGTATAATAGAAACATTCGAGAAACTCAAAAGAAATATTATTGGCCCAATATGTTCCGGGAGTCGATGGCCAGACATATTAAAGTTTGATTCTCATAATATAGTCGAATTGGGGCGAGGGTCTCAGCGCGCTAGGCACTGAAGGTCGTGGGTTCGAATCCCACCAGGGTGGGTCAAAATTTATTTTTTGGCGGACACACGAAATGAATCTTGAACTTTTCACCTTGGCTAGAATAGGTTGGTAACTTGTAGGATAACCCGTCCTTCCTTAGTTTGAGTACATAAGGATGTTAAGCCTGTAATAAATAAATAAATAAACAATAGAGATTCAATAGTTGGAGGTTAACAGGACTATCCCATTCTACCATATAGGAGGAACTGTTGTACCTTGAAACACCTTTTTGATTTTTGGTGACCCACAAATCAGCTGATATGAGTTTTTTCGTCTGATGATCCGCCGAGGTAATACTAACCAATAGTTGTAGAGGATCTAATTCCCAATTTTAAGTGTTCTTTGAGTATGAGCATTTGAGTATGACGAAATAAGGTTTTTGTTTCAAGGTACAAAAATGTTCCTGTACCTTGGAACAGCTATTGTTGTTCCTTGAAACAGTGGTAATTTTCAAAAATAAACACCAAACATAAACAATAGAATATTTTTATTTTTCATTTAGCGTTTTGTTATTTGACAAAAAGTAAAGTTTTTAAACTTCTGTTGATAAACTAGAAAGCTTAAAAAACGTTTGTCTGAATAAAAGAAAAAGCTGATTATAAGAAAGAACAATACCTTTTATCATTTCATATTGTATTTATCAAATGAAAAGTCAAATGAATTCTTCTCCTTAAATTTATCACCAATCTACTGAGCAGGCAGTAGAGCAACAATGTCCTCCCAGCAGTGCTGCCGATGCCCCCAACCCGAAATACCCGCCACCAAGCATAAAAATTCCCGTTTTTACCGAGAAATACCCGCCAATGATTGAAGTAATACCCGTTTTCGGGAATTATCTTTATTAACCCAGCGAGGGGGGGGGGGGCATCAAATACTCATAAAGGGAGGCCAAATGGTCCGCAAAATAAAACATTACTGGATAATTCTTATATTTATTATAATTGATTTCTGGAAAATATATTTTAAATTTAGTGCCAGTGTAATATAATAAATGTTAATTTGTATTTCTGTATTAACCTTCTCAATTTCTTAACCTTTTTTAATTAATCAACCTTTCAGTAATTACCTACATTATTATTTTCTTACTGACGTTTTACTGGGTGACTAAAAGAAAAGGAAAGTGAACAGGTACAAAATATAATATTAGGAATTATTAATAAAACTATTAGTAGGTAAATTTTTATATTTTAATAATATCTAATTTGTTTAATTCAGACTTTTATTTATGATTTATCACAAACTGGCACACATAAATACTAATAAGAGGGCAGACTAGTAAATATATACTTATATATATATATCTACTTAGAATAATTCATTTTATTAAAAAAAACTCTAAATAAAATTATTATCATATTACCAAATATAATTCTTAATCACTATTGCCTTTATTTTCAAGGATCGCAATTATCATATTATCTAATAGAGTGCTTAAAATAACGTCGTAATCGTGTAATTCAGACTTAATTGCCATTTATCACAAACTTAAAATATGATAATTTAATAAACTCAAAACGTAGAAAACAAAAAGACAAGTAGGTACAACTTTGTACATAACTTTTTTAAAACAGAAATAATGATGTCTATTCAAAACATAAAACGATTATCATAATAATATATAACAAGATATAAATGTGGCGCCTACAAGTTAGGTAATAACATAATGTTCATTAACATATATACATATATAGATAAAAAATTAAATCAGTGATGTTTCACCCCTATTAATTGTTGGTATATATGTATGTAACTCCAATATCAAATTTTATTAATGTTGTTTTTATGTCCGATTCACCCCTTACCCAAAAAAAAGAAAGCTAACTAAAAAAGAAAAAAAAAAAAAAAAAAAAAAAAACCCGTGGCGAGGAAGTGGCGTGACCCTTCTTGTACGCCACGAGAGACGGCAAAGAGACGTGGCGCGGACTTTTGTCTCTTCCACGCAACTCCTATTAAACAAATGTTCCAATTCACACACAACGGACGTGGCACGGACTTTTTTTAATAGGACAAACCTGGAAGAGGCAAAAACATTCACCTGGAGATCTGAGGAACTGAACGGCTTTCATCCCCCTGAATGTTGTCGAACACTGACTGACCTTTTCGATTCTTCCTTGACCGAAAAATATTACAATCGCTATTAACTTTTAGACGATAATTGTTTTTATCAATTTAGAAAAAGATAACGATGTAATAGATATTAAAATAATCAGTTATGGAATGCAAAAATACCCGAAATTACCCGTTTTTCGGAGATACCCGATAAATTCCCGCCGATGCCTAACATTTCCCGATTTCGGGAAAAAATACCCGAATTGGCAGCACTGCCTCCCAGGGAAAATAAATGATTTTTCACCCTTCTTCCTCAGATAACTCACATCAAATTCTGTTTGAGAAAGCTCCTAACAAACAGCTATTATATCGACCATCTGAGACAGAATAACAGGTGGTCATTAGGGTATTTGTTCGGATCGGCAACACAACCAAACTGCCTTGACCCGCGCTACACCGACTTAGAGGTGGGACAAAAATAACGTAATCTATAAAATAACCCATTATTGACTCGGAACTGTTATTACCAATCACCTATTACCGAAAAAACCCTATTACCAGTGATCATATTTTAAAGTATCTATAAATAAACCTAAATTTGTATTTTAGAATAACTGTATTTTACAATATTAGTAAAATTTATTAAATCATCCATCGAGAACGATAAATTAGGGTTTGAAATAACAATAAATTAGGGTTGGAGTAAGGAGTTAGGTTATAACTAAAGCCCGAATTTTTGTGCAACAAAAATTCTGAAATGTGCAGTAAAAACTTGAAATCGTACAAAATCGTGCAATAAAAACTTAAAATCGTGCAAAATAAAATGCAAATGATAAAAAAGGTTGAACAAACCATTCGCTACCTACATTTCTTTCCAAAAAGTGGTTTTTATCTTAAAATTTATTTATCCAGTCCTTAGTAAGGGAGTAGTTAAATAATGATTGTCTAAAACACAATAATCTTAACTCTTTATTGTACATACTATACATAAGCTATTTTTAAAAATTACTTAGGAATATAAATGTTACATTTTGTTAAAATTTATAATAAGATATTTTTCAAAGTTTTTTAGTTTAAAACTATATCGTCGGTTGTTAAAAATATATTTAAGCTGTGAAAATAGACGCTCTACCTCAACACTCGTCATTGGGCACTGTTTAAAACAGCACAAGATTCTAAGGAAACATCAATTCCATTGAGAGCAGCGTTGTAGTTTTTTAAAATATTGTAACCCGGATTTTTGTCAAGGACATTCTTGAATTTACCTTAAATGATTACACCTTTGTTAGCACATTGTTAATTATAAATGTGTTAAGCACACAGTATTAATTATTTGAAGTTGGCTTCCCGTTTTTTCAATGATATCTGATTCATAGAAAGATTTCTTTCTTCAAGTTTCTTTATTGAAGCTGAGAGTATGTTATAGTGATCACGGATAAACGCTAAATAAGATGTAATAGACGTTTTATGTAATCCTGTAGAATAACAACAGGAAATATGGAATACTTTTTAAAATACTATTTTCAGCTATATAATTGCTATATTACTAATATCCAATAACATAGAAACTAATTTGTATTCATAGATATTTGTTTTCTATTACACAATAGAAGCTATATACGAAGTTATTTATCGACTTCATTAAGATTCCACGTGTAGTGAAATTATTTCGGTCAATCTCATTTTCAATGTGTTAAGGAAATGAAATTTTAATATCTTAAAATTTAAAATTTCCGTTACTTTTGTGACAGATTTAGCTTTATCTTCATCGAGTTCGGCAATTACTCCCTTTTATATAGTAAAATTATCCGAATAAAACATAAAACCACGTTCTCCATCTAGTAATGGTTCTGGCGGGAGAGGACAGCCCATTTGGTCTCGATACACTGCTACACGATGGGGTGGTTTAAGGAAATTTTTTTCCCCGTTATTTATCAATTTATTTACATCTGGAAATACTTCACGGATCTTTTCAGCAACTCGATTCAGAGCGTGAGCCATGCACGTTAAATGGATCATTTTGGAAATAAAAAAACTTTTTACGTTATAGGAAAAAAATAAAGAAATTGGCCAACTTGCCGTCAGTCCCACAGCTTCGCGAAAACACGTTTGTCGTACTCTTTTTGCTATAACTCTGAAACTATTTGTCCGATACAAACATTACTTTTTTTCATCTTAAAGCTGATTAAATTTACTATAAGAATCTATAAATAAAGTATTAATCAAACCCCGTAAATGTACATGCCATCCCGCTAATAAAAACGTACTGTTGTAAAATCCAAGTGTTTTTTGGCACATTTGTCGCTCTAACTACTCAAATATTTGACCGATCCCAAATTTCTTTTTTCTATCTCAAAGCTGATTAAATTCGATATCAGATGCTATATATGTAAATTGTATTAAATCTTGTAAACCACCCAAGCTAGCACGCTAAATGTGTATGTTTTGGCAAAATATGTAAATTATGACATGTTCAGTAGACTGGTGTGGGTATTTCACGGTGTTAATTATAAGTTACATATATAGGATCTAATAGTAAATTTAAACAGCTTTTAGATAAAAATATTAAATTTTGGATTGGACAAATGGTTTTGGGGTTATAGCGAATAATGTGCCAAAAAACCATGTAATTTACAAAAGTAAGTGATTTTCAGCGTGATGGCTTGTGTATTTCAAGAATTTTGATAAAAATTTCATTTATAGGATCTAATTGTAAATTTAACTACCTTTCAGATTGAAAAAAAATATTTTGAATCGGACAAATACTTTCGGAGTTATAATATCCCATATAATATAGTATCCCAGACGCCTAAAAACCCGTACTGTTGTTAAATCCATGGTTTTCAGCACATTTATCATTATAAATCCGAAAGTATTTGTCCGATCCATAATATTTTTTTCCAATCTGAAAGGTAGTTAAATTTACAATTAGATCCTTTATATGAATTCTTTTAATCAAAATTCTTGAAATACACAAGCTATCACGCTGAAAATCACCTACTTTTGTAAATTACATGGTTTTTTGGCACATTATTCGCTATAACTCCAAAATCATTTATCCGATCCAAAATTTAATATTTTTTGTCTAAAAGCTGGTTAAATTTACTATTAGATCCTATATATGTAACTTATAATTAACACTGTGAAATACCCACACCAGTCTACTGAACATGTCATAATTTACATATTTTGCCAAAACATACACATTTAGCGCGCTAGCTTGGGTGGTTTACAAGATTTAATATAATTAACATATATAGCATCTGATAGCGAATTTAATCAGCTTTGAGATAGAAAAAAGAAATTTGGGATCGGTAAAATATTTGAGGAGTGAGAGCGACAAATGTGCCAAAAAAATACTGAATTTTACAACAGCACGTTTTTATTAGCGGGATAGCATGTAAATTTTACGGGGTTTGATTAAAACTTCATTTATAGATTCTTATAGTAAATTTAATCAGCTTTAAGATGAAAAAAAAGTAATGTTGTATGGGACAAATAGTTTCAGAGTTATAGCCAAAAGAGTACGACAAAGGTGTTTTCGCGGAGCTGTGGGACTGACGGCAAGTTGGCCAATTTCTCCATTTTTTTTCCAATAACGTAACTTCGCGAAAAATGGTCCGATTTCGGATTTCTTTTTTTTCATTATGTAGGTACTAGTTCCTGCTACAATTAGTATTTGAAGACTTTCTTCGAAAAAAGCTTCGTTATTGTGTTATAGATAAAAAAACACAATAATAACGGGGTTTTTTGCGATTTTGAATATGAAGCCGATGGTTGCCGTGGTAGCAAACTTCAGATTCGGTTTCAGCACCCCAAAAAACATAAAGATACGTTGAGAATAAAAGTTCTGCAGTTTTTTTCATGAAAACGGCCTTTTGGAGCCTTATTTTACTGGACTATAGCTTCGCTGTGACTCTTTCTGTAGGGAATGCTTTCTAAATCCTCAAGAACCATGAATAGCAAGAAGGGCACATAAGATCAAGTTACAAAATTCGTTATTTATATTTTTTTACCTAATAGACTTATTGAATCGAAGTTTTTACACAACCATCTTGAATCGACGGAGAAGAGAGAATGTTTTCCACAAAAAGGGCCTTCGGTACTTTATGCACTTTTCCTGGAAAACATTCTAATCTTATTGCAGCCATATCCTCAATTGTGATAGTGCTAACAATGTATATACCGAGAGGAATTTCTTTATAACGGTAGTTCATCGATCAAATCCTGTACAACAGCAACTTGGGACCAAATAATTAATCTGTAACTCAAATAGTTTATTATTATTATTTAGACCACGTGAATATCATTACTTTTCCTTCCTCGTTTTCGCCCTTATTTTCTACCATTATTTTCTCATCATGTCTTTGCTTCCGTTCTTTCGACTAAGCAGTACCCTTCCATTTTACTTTAATTTCCACAAACCTTGATTTCTTTTCCTTTCTCTATCTAGGCAGTTTTTGTATATTAATTTTAAATTTTTATGTTTCCTCTCTCATTTGTTTTACATACCCTCCTTCACTCTTATTACTATTTTCATTGTTTATTGTGTTCAAAAGTTCTTTTCATTTTTCTGAAAATTTCATTTTCATTTATCAAAAGTTCTACAATCATTTATGTTATATTTACAATTCTATTCTATATTACTATTACTCTTAACAATATTTGAATTGTTACCTTACACTGTGATATTCACTTGGTCATCCTAGTTCACACTGACACCACTGGGCAATGTTCAATCATTGTTTTGTTTATTTATTACCAACATTCTGGTCTATTTAATTTGGTTCCTATTAACCATTCCATTTTCATTCTATTAGCTTTATTGTTACTATTATTCACATTTTTATTATTTTTAATTATTAATGATTTTATTCCTATATAGACTATTTATATTAAACTGCAAAGATTGTGAAATGCATTACATAGCGGAAACCAAACAGAATTTAATTAAAAGAGTGAACCAGCATAGATATGACTGTAAAAGAACAAATAACAAAGAGAAAAATAATAAGACTGCACTATGCGAACACACAAACCAATTCAAACATGAATTTGAATTCGAAAATACAACAATATTAAATCATGAGAATAAAACAAAAAATAGAAAAATAATGGAAGCAATTTATATAAATAAAACAATAGACCAGGCTGTAAACTACAAAACAGATACACATAAAATAGGTACAAGCTGGGGTTGGGCGATAGTCGATAGTTACTATCGATAGGTCATGCCTATCGATGGTCACTATCGATAGTGTCGACTATCGATAGATCTCTTTTACTACCTCAAGTTTTGAAACTCTCGGAATTATGCTGATCTGTCTCTGTCCAGTGTCGAGTTCTTTTGAAATTGAATTCGGAATTCCTAGAGCTCAAGGGTTCTCTCAAAGATTAAGCCAAAGGAAAGCAGAAATGCTAGTTTTTCTTTCGGGAAATATGTGGCTCAAAGAGCACACTTGACTCTTGAAATTAACTATTTCGTTATTTTTCTTTTCTGAAGATTTGATCTGTTCATTATTATTGTAACCATGTAAATTGTAAATACTTTTTTTAAATTCAAATAAATTAGTTTTTTTTTCTCTCATCTTTACGATATAATCTTATAATTTATAATCCTGTGATTTTCAAATAGTAAGTACATAATTGAATTTAATTAAATTAGTTGAAATTTTTTATTGAATACCTTTCGAAAAAAAGGAAGCAACTATCGAAAAACTATCGATAGCAATCGATAGTTTTCAACTGATAGTATCGGCCTATCGATAGTGCTAACTATCGACTATCGCCCAACCCTAGTACAAGCTATGCAAAATTAATAGATAGATTGAAAATATAAATAGTCTATATAGGAATAAAATCATTAATAATTAAAAATAATAAAAATGTGAATAATAGTAACAATACAGCTAATAGAATGAAAATGGAATGGTTGATAGGAACCAAATTAAATATGCCAGAATGTTGGTAATAAATAAACAAAACAATGATTGAACATTGCCCAGTGGTGTCAGTGTGAACTAGGATGACCAAGTGAATATCACAGTGTAAGGTAAAAATTCAAA
Organism: Euschistus heros; assembly: GCA_003667255.2. Taxonomy (NCBI): domain Eukaryota; kingdom Metazoa; phylum Arthropoda; class Insecta; order Hemiptera; family Pentatomidae; genus Euschistus; species Euschistus heros. The sequence continues at coordinate 551,986 of RCWM02000294.1, forward strand.
TATTGTTAAGTGTAATAGTAATATAGTATATAATTGTAAATATAACATAAATGATTGTAGAACCTGAGGATGGAGCAATTGATAAGCTCTGAAACATGAAGTTAATGAATAAAAAATGAATGATGGGGAGTTATGCCTTTTTTAAAAATGAATAACTTATATTAATCTCCTTTAATGAAACAATTAATGAAAAGTTCTTTTGTTTTTTTCCCAAAACCTCATCAGTGCTATTTAATCAATTTACCAGGACCCAAATGTGTCCTAATAAAAAGGTTTAATGGGCCATCTGCAAAGGGAAGAGAGAACTGTGGTATACATGCATTACATACATACATACGGTGTAGAACGGTGTCGCATGAGGCGGTGCAGGTGCTGGCCGGAGCGATGCCCCTGGACCTCGTCCTCAGAGAGGACAGGCTAAAATACGAAGTTAAGAGGCAGGGGCTGGAAGCGCTTCCGGAGGGACTCCGACAGCGTGTCGGCGAGACCCCAAACCTTTGGAAGAAGATACTCCGGGTGGATTCCATAGAGGAGTGGAATGGGCGGTGGGTGACAAGCCAGAAAGGCGCCACATTGAGGAAGTTTTTCCCCACCGTCCAAAAGAGATTAGAGGCGAGATGGGTCCTCCCTGACTATTGGGTCTCGCAGATGCTTACACGGCGGGTTCCGGGGAAAGCTGAATGAGCATGGGAAAGATATCGACCCCCGGTGCCCGACATGTGGAGTCCCAGAGACAGCAGAACATGTGGTGTTATCCTGCACCGAAATGGAAGGACACCGTGCCAGGTTGTCTAGGAAAACCGGGGTCTTCGCCCTCGTCGAAGCGGACTTCCCTCGACTCATGGAAGAAGACAATTATCCCTACTTTAGGGAATTTGTCTATGGATGGAGGGAAGTGGTGGGCCCTACACATTTCACCTTAGGTAGGCCCATCCCCGCGGTTGGCGAGCCACCACCGGAAGAACCAGAAGAAGAGGAGGACCAGAGACTGTGAGGACGAGCAGGACCGGACGGATGCTGTTGACCAGGAGGGCTGGACCAGGCAGTACGGACGGATGCAGTCCTCGGGAGAGCTGACTGGAGTGGACCGGACGGATGCGGTGGACCAGGCGGGCTAGACCGGGCTACCGTCTGGAAAACAAGGTGCGGTCGCTAAGGCGTGCAATGCATGGCCGGGCCGCACCACAGGAAATAAGGTGCGGTCGCTAAGGCGTGCAATGCATGGCCGTGCCGACCCGCAGGAAAATTAAGAAGGTGCGGTCGACAAGGCGTGCTGAGCATGCTCGGCCGCACCATAGGATTGTGCCCTATAAATAAATGATACCCTCACGGCAGCGGCATACATAAAACCCATATGTTGAACACGCTGCCGCCAAAACCCCGTATGCCTGAAAAGGCTTGGTAGAGGAAAAAAAACAAAAAAAAACATAAATACCTACATACGTACATAGATGGCTTTACATCCCACGTGAGGACGAGGCCTCCTGCAGTTTCAACTATCAGTCATCCCATCTAATTGCTGCTGCTCCCTAGTTCTGGATGTGTAAGATGGTCGTCCGAGCGTCTTCCCCCACCTCGTCCTTCCATCGAAGCTTTGGTCTACCGACCCTTCTTGGCCCGTATAATTGTTCTTCGAGGAGTTTTCTTGCTATTTCATTGGTCTCCATACGTGCGATGTGACCAGCCCAAAGGAGTCTTCTATCTTATTAGCCTTACTATATCTATATCTTTGTACAGACTCATCTCTACACTGGATCGTTGCCTCCACGAGTTAATGAAAAGTATTGCTCCAAATATTCTCCGCAGTATTCTACGTTCAAATTTGGGTCAGCTCTCTCATGAGTGTTTGTGTTAGAGTACAACACTCTGAAGCGTATATTAGGACGGGCCGTATTAGAGTTTTATAAAGTCTGACTTTTTTTTTGGTACGGGACTTGTACTTCTGAAATAATCTTGCAACCCAAAGAATCATCCATTTGCCGTTATTAATCTTCGTTGAATTTCTGATAGCATTTCATTTGGGACCAAATAAATTTAATTACTATTTATTATAGGATAATATTCCATTAATCCCTGTTGAACAAATCTACGCTACCTAGGACTCCACTTAGACAAACGTCTTACTTGGAATCCACATACAAGACTAAAACGGCAAGAAACTGCTCGTCATTTCAGACTTTTTCAACATTTACTAGACAAATGTTCAAAGCTCCTAATTAATTACAAAAGACTCCTTTAAATGACCAACGTACGGAGTTGAGCTTTGGGGCTCCAATTAAACATCCAATTCATCTCGTACTCAATCCTTACAATCCAAAATCCTTCGAAAAATCCTCAATGCTCCTTACTTTGTGACCAATAAACGTATCCATAAAGATCTTAAGGTTTCATATTTTGCTGATTTAGCCCAAACCAAATACCTATCCTTCCCATAGTAAGCTCTATCCATCACTCAAATCCAGTAGTTTCTCAACTTGCTTCCCCCTCCATTCCCAATAATCCTCCGAGGCGACTGAAAAGAAGATGGTCTAAAGACCTTTTAGTGTAGATTTTATTGAAGTGATACTAGTGAGTAGTATCCCAACCTTAGTAATATTTAATTTAATTTAATTAATTTTCTAATTAAGCTGCGGTATTATTATTGAAAGCCAATATAAGATCATTTTTGTGAATAGTTCCAGGATTTTGTGTTTCTATATGTAACATTTTAGAACATGGCCTTCGATATGGTTTCCTCGATACATATGTTTCGAAAGCAATATGTCAATATGACTTATTTCAGGGACAATCACATGTTATGTTTCTACCTAAGTCTGTTTCAATTCAGTTACACAGATAAAATGATTGAATGAAGAAAGCATTTGTTTTGTAAAACATATTCTCACTCAAAAGACGATCCTGGAATACATCTAACAGATCTTCGTTTACAAGAGGAGCGAGAATACAAAAAGGTACGCTATTTTAAATAACAAAACTGTGTCATTGGAGAATTACATTTGTTTCAGATTTTTGCTTTCTTTTTACGTCGACAAGTAGACCGCATTTATTCGGATTATATTCACAAACTTTATTGTTTTGAATATGAGCAACAATAAAAGGGAAACGAGCTTTTCTTCTATATAAAGCGATCCTTCGCCCTTTCACTACTCTCTAGCTAGTTATAATAACTAATTCATGCTAAGTGATAAAATTTATAGCCACAGTGTCTGAGGATTTAACTTGAGAAGCTGGCCATAACTAGAACTCATACACACATCTGTATAAAACTTTTACATATTTAGTAAAAAGTTCAATCAATTAAATTAAAAATTTTAGAACCATTTCACAATACATATTTATTTTGGTGGGAAAACGGTGCAGAAATCCCAACGTAGAAGTCGAATTCGTATTTCCAAACCCCCCCTTCATTTTCTTCTTGCAGATAATCTTCTGTTTTACGAATATATGAGTTTCCGTAACACAGATTCTTATTTACTGGTATCGCAGCTACATATTTCCTAAGGTTATTGCAATGATGAAACAAATTTTTTTAAAAAATCTAAAAAACTACCTCTAGATTCCTGGGCTTCAATATTTACAGAAGTCTAAACCCTAAATTCATCAGTGTCAACTGGGATGATGAATGAGAATGGAAGTAAAATTTCGTTCCTTGTCGGGAGTAGGGCAGAGTTGGATAAAATTTAATCATAGCTAAAATTAAATCATTGCTATTTGACAATTAATTTCCTGGTATCAATCGCCTAATTGTGTCGTCTAGTTGCAAAACCGGCCAACTACTCAATTTTGAGAAATACGTTTTGTCTGTTTTCTGAGTCCTAAGATACATTTTCTACCTATTGGAAAAAGGAAACCTCGCAAAAACCCGTCAAATCTTTGTTAAACCTGCCTGTGAAAATCACAGTGTGCTGCATAACCGGCCAAATCCTTCCGTCAGTGAGTTTCAAAACCGGCCATCTCCACATCCGCTAGATAGCGCTGTTGTTCCAGATCAAGAAGGCCTCTTATGATAGCAGACTATCAGTCTGCTCCTGCTTTTCCTGTGCTTAGTGTTTATGCCTTCATTGTTCAGTACACTTTGTTTTCGATCTCAATGGAAAAGTTTGTAGTAGTTCCAGCTAATTTTGCAAGAAAGAGACAAAGAGACCCTGCAACATGGAGAAGAAACAAATCCCTCCAAATCGGGTTTTTTTCCAAATTGAGAAGACCTTAAGGATAATCGAAATCCTCATTCTGCTATCAGAGTTTGACGGCATTCTCCCGGAAAGTGGAACGGTGTTCAAGCCAGGAAGAGACTACAAAAATCTTGACTGGAAGAGTCCCAGTAATGCCCTCCTCAAACCCTCTGCAATATGGCACTTTAAAGTCACCCCAACGAAGAGATTTTTCATAACCAAACAAAATAATAAGGTGCTAGTTTAAGGGGAGGTTTTCTACGGATCGTTTGATTTTTAACAAGAACGTCGTAGCATGAACTGCTCAAGAAGGAAGAAGCAGATAAGTAGATGAGAGGGATGAAAAAGAATATCAGGAAGAAATGTGTAAGCCTGTTTAAGACGATAATGCCGCAAGAGTATAAGTTTCTGAATGTTTATATTTTTCTAAATTAAGTTTTTCGGAACTTAATTACTTAAAAAGAATTCAAAAATTATTTAAAAACAAATGTTTAAATTGATCATCGTAATAGCAAAGAGTCACTCATTACTACTTCACTTTTGCATTTAATGGGCAGCTCATAGGAAAAACAAAAGTTGTATATGACCTGTGTAAAGTAACCGGAACTTGGTTTAAAATAAGATTAGAAGATTTAATTGAATTAAAAGGGTTATATTTAAAGTAAAAGCTACCAACATTAACATTTCAGCTTTAATTTTTTTTGTTTTTAAATGTTACACGTTTTACGGGGACGAACTCGGTTTCTAGAGTGTAACCATCCGTCCGTTAACTCAGGTAATAATTTTATTGTTACACATTTTTGGGGGACATGGAGGGGATAATGAGCAGGATTCCGCGGGACAATATTAAAATCTTACTGGGAGATTTCAACGCACAAGTGGGGAAAGAAAAGAAGTATAGGGAAATATTGGGAAAATACCCGGCACAGAAAAGAACCAATAGGTATGGGGAGAGATTAATTGGGATGTGCCAGAATGCTGGTCTGAAGCTCATGTCCACATATTTCAAGGCCAAAGCCAAAAAGAAGAAGACATGGGTTTCCCCGAACAGTCACCTTGGGGAATTCCAGCTGGACCATTTAGTAATCTCTGGGAGGTTCTATAGGGAGATTCAAAACGTAAGAGTGAGAGGAGCAGTGAATGTGACTTCGGACCATTTTCTATCTCAGATTAAAATCAAAGTGGTGCCTGCCAAAAAGCATAAAATTGGGGATGGGTTTAGAAACAGGAAAATAGATAGGGAAAATTTGGTTAAAAACAATGGGCAAACTTTATGAACAATTTAGAATTACCACAAAATTGGGAAGAAACGACTAGGAACATGGCAGATCTGGCAGAAAAACTGGCTCCCGGAGGAAAGATCAAGCGGAAGGAGTGGTGGAACAATGAGTGCGAGGAAGCGATCAGAAGTAGGTTCCAATTATGGAAAAGTGGAACCAGAACAAAACGGAAGAAGGATACAAGAAGTATCTCTTAGAAAGAAAGATGGCGCATAAGACCTTGAGGAAGAGAAGGAGAGAGTTCTTCAATGAAAAATTGGATGGAAAAGAACTTCAATAAGAATGACACAAGTCTCTTCTACAAAGTGTGCAAGCAAAGGATCAGAGGTTTTACACCTTCTGGTGTGATGCTAAGGAGAAAGGATGGGACCGTGGCGCAAACAAGTTAAGAAAATTGTAACATCTTTGCCAAATACTTTGAGGACCTGCTCAACTGCAAGGAACCACAGGAGAGAATGACAACCAGGAAAAGTCATGTGGAGCGAATGGAGTCGGATCCCCCAGATGACGAAGAAATAGATGATATCATAGCGGTCCTCAAGAAGAAGAAAGCATCAGGTGAAGATGGAGTGGTGGCGGAGATGTGGAAGTTGACTGGGGAGGACTTCAGGAAAAGGGTCACGGAGCTGATGACGGATATTTGGTTAGAGGAAAAAATTCCGGATGAGTGGAGGACTGCAGTTATACACCCTTTGCATAAGAAAGGTCCGGACGTCAACAACTACAGGGGGATCTCCCTGTTGTCTGTAAGTTACAAGATTTTTTCTAGAGCGCTTTTGAGTAGGTTAAATCCACAAGTGGATCCGATGATTGGGGTTTCAGGAAAGAAATGTCATCAGGTCAACTCCAGGGCGAACAAGAATCTTTATATCTCCTTTGTGGACTTTAAGAAGGCCTACGATTCTATGGGTAGAAGGGCGTTATTTGGGATTCTGGAAGAGTATGGAGTGGACGGAAAGACAAGGAGGTTGGTAGAACAGACGCTGACCAACACTAGCAAAATTAGGAACCAAAAATAATAATGTCAGAGTAAGTTGTCTAGCGTATGCTGATGATCTTGCCCTCCTGGCGGAATCTGCGGATGAAGCAATAGGGCAGCTGGACGCCCTGAAAGAAATAGCTGAAAGAGTGGGTTTACAAATATCATTCGAAAAAACGGAGTTCATGACTAAGGATCGAAACTTTCGGGAAAAAACAGTTAAAACAAAATATGGGGAAATCAGGGTCACAAATAGCTTCAAGCATTTGGGTGAGATTATTTGAAGTAATGGGTCCGAGTCAAGGAGAATGGAGGAGAGGTTGGTCAAGATGGAAAGGCTCAGCTTTGTCACCAGTAGCCTATACTGTAAAAAGGGTCTTTCAATAAGAGCGAAGATTAGACACTACAACACGGTTGTCAAGCCAGTCATTCTGTATGGAATGGAGACCGTTTCTCTTCCTAGCTTAAGGAAACTTTTGGGAGTAGAGAGGGAGATCTTGAGGAAAATTTATGGACCAATAAAATTACCGGAAGGATATAGGCTGAGGCCTAACAGAGAATTATATAGAGAAATGGATGACCTGGAAACGGACATTAGGTTAAGGAGGCTACGTTTCTACGGTCATATGGTCAGGATGAACCAGAGCAGAATAAATAGGAAGATCTTTGGGAAAATGAGGGGATATAAAGGAAATGGGGGGTACATCGGACAGATGAAGAAAGAAACGGGGAAATTGGGAATTTCAAGTCAGGACTTTTTCGATAGGGATAGATATAGGGAAAACTAAGGGAAATAAAGGTCCTTGTGGGTACCAAGGAGGTGAGGGGGAGGAGAGTGTGGAGCGAGGAAGAAAGAACAATACAGTCTGAGAGAATGAAGAAGAGGTGGGGGGAGAAGAAGAGGGAGGGATGTGTGGGGAAAGTTGGGAGGAAATGATATTCAAGTGGTCTATAAGGCCGTTTCGTGTCAAAAAACAAAACAAAACAATTAATATTAATATTTCTAATATTACGTAAATATTATAAGGTAAATTTTGTACTGTTTTTATTTAAATTCATGGTTTTCTTTATTGAATATCGATTATTCAATTATATCGATACTGTTTAATAAATAAAAAAACTAAATTTAGGTTTTTTTCTACAAAGAGGTTGTTGTGTAAAAGTTATTCTTTTTTTTCTTTTTTTTTCAGACAAACATGTGTTACATTAACTCAAGTTAAATCAATGCGAATCTGACACTACACGCGTCACTTAACCAACAAAATTCTTAAGGTAAGGATAGAATTAGTTGCATTGAGTTAAATTTTAAAATATTTTTAAGTTCTGCAATAGTTTTGAATTTGGTGCTATAAATAAATAACGGCACATAATAAATGTGCCGAGAGTTGTGCCGACTAGTCGGGTATTTGTGTGACATCGGCAATGTTCCAGGTGCTTCGATTATAGTTTTATAGCTGTCTGTACATTTAGCTACAGGGTTTTGCTTATCTTATATATTTTTCGTCTATATTGTACCAATGGGGCGGTATGTAACGGAGTGGTTTTTTTTTGTATTTTTTAGAAAAAGTCAGAAATTAACTTTACTTAGCTTAGACAGTTAATGTTGAAATTTGGAATTCAATTATGCCGAAAAAGATAGTGTTTTTGGATTTCCTTTGACGAATTTGTAATAAGAATAGAATAGAACAAGAATAGTGTAATATAAATTTAAATCTCATAATTCTTAATTATGATGGCATGTGTAAATAACATATGTTAATTGTCAGTTAGTCATTTGTGTTATCAGTTATATGTATTCGTTAGACAATGTTAAAGTAAATGTTGTATTTCGATGATTATAAAAACCTTCAGTAAGGAAAGGTGTTAAATTCATTACAAATAGCTTACTTGTAATGTTAATAAGCACGTGTGTAGATTGCTGAAATAGCAGTTTCCTTTTTTGTGTTCATGTTGCATTTCAATTAAGAATTATTATAATTATTGCACAGAACCTATGATAAAAAAAAAATTATAGGTAACCAAAGTTCTTTATTCAGTACTGTAAAAGTTGAGGAGGTAACTTTCAAAACGTGTTTTTTCACAAAAAATTTTTTTCAGTTTTTGGTATCACTAGATTTGTTTTTCAGAACACTTATCCCATCCAATATTAGTAAAAAAAATTAGGGTTTGAAGCAAAGAGTGTTTTGTCCATAACCTGTTTTTAGTTCAAACCATTCAAATTGGTACAAGGTTATACTTTTTGACTCTCCAAGTGTTAAAAATGTTGAGGAAAAAGGATGAAACTTGTGACTGTTTAGAAAATGAATGAAGTGACTGCATATTTAAAAACTAGCGACTGTTAAGAAAATTAAAATATTACCCGAAAATTATGAGTGTTATTAACATACATCATCTATTATGTAATTATAATTTTTATTTTGTGAACTTTACATATAATTACATCAATTATTCCATTATCATTGAATAATTACATTAATTATTCCAGTAACATAGATTGTAGTAGATAAGAAATGGTGTGGAAAACCGCACAGCCTAAAAATCGATCCGGCAGATAATGTTATAATTTTTTAGGTTATCCATAAACATCGACAAAAATCATGATTTAAAGCAATTACTAAAGTTTAAGAAATCCAGAAACATAATTCAAGGGATTTTCAAGATCTTTCAATTACAATGTTGATCAATTGATGTCAATAAAAATCGATATCAAGTTGAAAATATTTCTAGGAAAAGGTTATACATAGATCGATCTATAACGCTGTATGGGACCTCTTTAGATAAAGCCTAAATTATTTTTAAATGATTAACAGCAACAATAACTATATTTTTTTTATCTAATAACTATCACAAAATAATAAATAAAAACATATATTGATTTAAGAAGCATATGTATTTATAAGTTTAGTCACAAAATTGAGGTAATTTTACTCAAAAATGTCCCTATAATTCTCTCTAAGAGATGATTTAGGCATCGTAGTCACCACATAAACTCAAAAAATGAGTTGACCTTGTTGTTTTTTAATCCATCACGACATAATAATGTTCCTGTATATTTTTTAATACATTTACATCTAAACTATATTTTATTAAAACACCTTCATTTCTATCTTTCTTCATTAAACTGCAATAAGAGGGACCTTGTCGCAATACAAATCTCTTAGGTAACATTACTTTTTCAATGAAGAATTTCCGTCTTCGCAAACACTTTAAACATCAAAAATATTCTTGTTTTTTACATGTTACTGACCATAATTATAAAAACATTAAAAAATTATATCATTTTTTGGGTTACACTTGTTTTATTAAAACACAGGTAATTTCTTCTATGAGTTATCATGGGAAAAAAAAACGTCAGAATCAAAATTGTAGAACATTAAATTTACTTTAATTTCATATATATGTTTCTGGTATTTGCTTGAAATGAACAAAAAGTGAGGTAAACATTTTGTTTACACGTATTCGTAGAAATTCCAACGGTTTTCGAGATATAAGTTATTAATAATTGACAATTTCAGAAATAAACAAAAAGTTTACCTCACTTTTTGTTAAACATTTCAAGCAAATACCAGAAACGTATATATGAAATTAAAGTAAATTTAATGCTCTACAATTTTGATTCTGACGTTTTTTCTGGGAATCGATTGTGGAACGTAATAGAAGCAAAAGTTGGACAAAAAGTGAGGTGACATTTGTTTTTTCCCAAAAATCACCTATTTTCAATAACGTATATCTCGTAAACGGTTAGAATTACGACAAATTTATATGTAATAAATTTTATCATCATAATCTGTCCCTCTCTACCGCTGTGCAGTGTGGGGATTCCCTCTATAGAGCTTGACCCAAGTGTCCCTTTCTTGAACCAATTCTCTCCTCCTGCTCCAGTCCAGCCCTCGCTTCCTGAACGCCTCCCGCACGCCTTCCTCCCAGGTGATCCGTGGTCTTCCTCTTGGTCTTCTTCCTTCTACTCTCGTCTCATACGTTATCCTGGCCGTTCTCTCCGTGCTCATCCTCAGGAGGTGCCCAAACCATCTTAATTTATTTTCTTCAAGAGTGGTTTCTACCGCCTGTACCTCGAGGTTCGATCTTATTGTAGAGTTACGGATCCTATCTCTCCTGGTCCTTCCTTCAACCTTTCTTAGGTATCTCATTTACATTGTCTGGATCTGCCCTTTGTGTTTTGAGGTAAGGGTCCATGATTCAGAGGAGTAAGATAGGATGGGCAGGAACGTAGACTTGTAGACGGATATCTTGGTCTTCTTCGTCACCTCCCTTCTGTTGAGAAAACCTTTCCGGATTGCGTTGAACAGTCTACCAGCTGCTCCCAGCCTTTGCGATACCTCTCCACCTAGATATTTGAAGTCCTGCACCTGCTCCAGAATAGATCCCTTTAAATAGTAATACATTTTATAGTAAATGTAATCAGCTTTTGTGTTACTTGAAACATATTTTTCTAGATTCTGTTACTTCAACAGTTTTCGAGATATTATCGAACAACCAAAAAAATGTGACCTTCTCCCCTCCCACCCCCCAGCGGCGGGGACTTTAAGTATGTTTACCTTCTAACTATTCCTAACGAAGCTATGAAGTCAAAAATTATCGGATATTCCATGCACTCTACGTCCCTCGTTTCAGCGCTCATTCACTGGACTAAAAACTTTAGTCGTTATCACGTCATTGTCTTTAGGATTGCATAGATCTTTCCAATTCCTATTAGTCCAGTTGTTAACAGTAATTCTTAACATATTTGTTGCACCAAACAATATCATTCGAATACATGAGTTGTACTATGCCAAGAAATTCGCTCGTCATCTGAAACCTTGATAATGGTCGGGTGGTAAATATAATTCTGGTAATTTCCTTTCTCCAGTCGTATAGCTGGAGCCCATACTTCGTGTTTCATTATCAAAATTGAATTTACTTCAATACTCTTATAGTTGTATCTTTTTTACCAATAGCAACAATGAAGATTTTAATAGTAATTGTGTCTCCTTATCTTGACTTAAAAGTCGTAATAATTTAAATATTTACAAATAAACCCATAAAAGGATAATATTTCAGGGTAACAGTTCTCGGGTACGACAATGTATGATTAAAAACATCAAATAGAATTAATTCAAGGTCAGTAGAACAGAAATGTTGCCTTATGACTTCGGTAGGTTGAGCCGCCATATTGTTCGTCATCGTGCCTACGTTAAGATGGCTGATAATGAATATATCATTTTTGTACTTAAACGATTTCCGATATATTTTAATCATTTATTACTATTTTTTTTTTTTTCGATGTATCTCAAGGTTGATTGTTTTGCTCTTTTTATCTTATATAAATTGCAGTTTAGCATCAACCGATAGAAAAACTTTAAAAAAAGCTGATGGTAAAACTATTCATGTTCTCCATCCAATCTTTGAAGGACAAATAATATAATTATAAGAACGTAGAAGCATATTCTACATATTTATTAATTATTTGTATATCAGAGATAATTTTCAGTAAAAAAAATGAATATTTAAGGAGCTGAACTATTTTTCATAATCCTGATAGCAATTATCAGCATTGGCCAAATCAAAATGCTATTTAAGTATACGTCACACAATAAATTACTCAATGAGGCAGTGAAAAGAAGTGTAAAGTATTGAGTGACATATCATTGCCTGCTTGAGTTGAGTTCGAATCGAAAAAATATTAATTTCAAAACGGAAATCAAGCTGTTTATTTCCTTTACCATAATTAAGTATAACCATTTCATTCTTTTTTCTTAACATAATAATACATAATTAATTTGATTAGAATGAGTTTTTGTTATTTTGTAATTATATATTTAGCTAAAAAATAGGTATTATTCGTGAAAAAGTGACTTGTTCCTTTCAGCAGTTACTTTTCGGTAACCTGTTACTGTTTGACCGGCGCGCATTCTAGCGGTAGCCATTTGAAATGAAAACTTCCAAATTTTCCTTCTTTCAGCATCAGATCCTCAGATTCTATTCTAGATGCAAATAGAAATCACACTACATGCTTTCGTAAATTGTACTTCAATGTTTAAAATTTTATTTTATTCAATAAATATGAAATTGTTATAATATTAAATAGAAATGGTATTCTAAAAGTAGAGAGAAAAATAGCCAGAATAGAAATGAGTAAAAGTGTTTAAATTTATTATTTTTATAAATAGCCTCTAAATGACACGAACAACAATTTATTATAAAATGACAATAGTAAAAAACCTGAGAAGCAATAAATAAATGGCAAGGTGCGAGAATGATTTAACTAAAAACTAAAAATAATATGTTATTAATAGTTGAATAATATTACATAAATAATATATGAGTATAAATTATTTATTTTATGTTTAAAAGTGATATAGAATAATGAATAAACTTTCTGTGGTTGCTTTTCATAAAAAGGCGGACGGTAGTGAAGAGCTGTGAGGGAATTTTAAAGGCTGGAAAAAATCGGGGCTAATTGTAACTTAGTATGTAGTGATAAAGGGAAAATTGAGTTCTAATTTCGAATGTTTAACGCTAGAATGTGCACCGGTTAAACCGTAACTGGTTACCTAAAAAAAAACCTGTTACAAGGAGCAAGCCACCTCTTCGCAAGTAATACCAAAAAATAAAATCAAATGGATCAGTTACACTTACAGGCCGTTGTAAAGTATCCCACTACATCGCTTAAAACAATGATTAATGATGAAAAATATAACACACTATACTGTTTTATTACTTTATTAGGAAATTAGGTTATTTTTAGTTAAATGTTTTGCATGGAGTCCATATTTCAATAAAGATTTTTTTTTTTTTTTTTTTTTTTTTATCAGGGCTAAATGTCCTCACGTACTTATACAGGTCAGGAGGATGAGGTCACTTAAAAGGTTACCACCCAAAAAACCTGAGTGAGAAGGTTATGGAGATCCATTGATAGGTTTGACAAGAAATAAACTGCCACAGCTTCAGTCTTAAACAGTGCTTAAAACCTTAACTGACCCGCTTCGATTTGGTCCTGTTCACTCATACAGGGTGTTCAATATTCGATGGCCACCCCCTTTTTTTTCCACAGTTTTTTGAAATTTTGAAGAAACTCTCAAGGTCTTAACTGTGTCAAATAAAGTTTCTTTTCAGGTTATAGTCATAGTCTGCTCTCCAACCTTCTGCAGTTCTTCTCCAGCGACCCTAACTTTAGAATTTCCAATAGGATGTGGTATTTTTTACGACAGATTTCGATAGAAAATCAAATTTTGAATCTATTTTATACCGGTAATTTTTTTTTTTTTTTACGGGGCATCGTTTCGCCGCAAATCGCGAAAAATTATTTTAAGAAAATAAACAGTCTGAAACTGGTATTGCAAAAATAAAATAAAGTTTGGACAAAAATATGAAATTAAGGCCTTCCCGCGACTGAGAACAGGTCGACAAGGAAGGTTTCCCCAGAGGGGCTCAAATCGTTGACAATCCCATGACGAAACTAATATCATTTATTTACTGGCTACGGTGGAAGCGTATCCTCATCGGAGCATTCGAGACATAGCCAGGGATACCCACTTAAGCATTGAAACTGTGTGGACCATACTAAAACAACACCGTATGAGGCCGTACCGCATTTCACTTCATCAGGCTCTAACTTCCCAAGATGCTGAGAGACTGAGGCTAAGGTTCTGTCATTAAGTGGGTATCTCTGGCTATGTCTCGAATGCTCGGATGAAGATACGCTTCCACCGTAGCCAGTACAAAATATTAGTTTCATCACGGGCTTGTCGACGATTTGAGCCCCTCTGGGGAAACCTTTCAAGTCGACCTGTTCTCACCACTCGTCGTACCAGTCACGACGTTTATTTATCGTCTTTATTTATCTTAATTCACAACTGTCAAATACATTAATGACAACCAGCGAATGAGATGGCTGAAAAACAATAAGAAGGAGTGTTCAAAGTTTATTTTATTTATGCAATACCAGTTTTAGACTGGTTATTCTCTTAAAATGATTTTTCGCGATTTGTGACAAGTGCCCGGAATAAAAAAATTCACCGACCACACCCCATTGGAAATTCCAAAGTTAGGATCGCTGGAGAAGGTTAGAGAGCAGACTATAACCTGAAAAGAAACTTTTACACAGAGCCATCGAATATACACACCCTGTATATTAAGTTCTATTTGTTATTGTCAGATACAACAAAAAAACAACTCATATCAATGCTGTTAGAAATTTTAATGACTAGACAATGCAGTAAAACTTTTATTATCTTATTTTTTAATAAAAATTTATAATTCTTTATTTTTTTTAATTGCTATGTCAAACCATTTTTTTTTTAATTATTATTATTGTAATAAGGTTTTTATGAATTCAAAACTGAATTATTTGAAGCTATGAGGTCCTAAGGTAAACTGATTTTCAGTCTTAAAATTTTATTTTATGAAATTGTTGAAAATGGTGTTAATTTGAATAAACATATTTATATTTTTTAAACTTCAAATACCTACTCACACCGCAAATCAAAGTGAATAACAATCAGTGAATTTGATGAAATATTGAATTACCTAGCGCCAAAGGCATGAGGAGGAGAAGAACCCTGTGGCACCTGCTCTTAACATTTATTTTTTTTCAAACTTAGCGCAAGAGATCCCTTAACCAGCTCCTTCTCAGCCCTCTCTAGGTGTTGTCCGGAATATGAGCTGTGGCCAGGTCGTTTATGAGTGTGTTGGGATGTTATGTAATTTCATTGTTTAATGTTTTTGAAAAATAAATATTTCATTTAATACATTTTTCTCTAAATGCATGAATGCCTATGAAGACTGGACATCGATAACAAGCTAAGTGCCAAAAAAAACAAAAACATTGAATTAGTCCAGAAAAAGCAAGCTACGTGTCACTGCCAACATCCTAAAAAACAGATTAAATGTCAAAATCATTAATTAAGCATTTAGCCTGTTTTTTAGGTTGTTGGCAGTGCCACTTAGCTTGTTTTTTCGGTTTTAACTCAATGTTTTTTTTGGCACTGTTATTGATGTCCAGTCTCTATTTTTTTTATTCTGCTCTCAAAAAATATTTTTGTCTTTTTGCTACTTTTAGATATGTGAAATATTTTATTTGTAATTTACTAGTTTTAGAACAAAAACAACTGGTAACCTATATTAATATGTCATTAACTCTTTTAGTAATGCATAGTTTATTTTTTTTTTTTTTCTTTTAGAAGTTGTCGTCAACAGAAAAGCAATCAGAATGAGTTTAAGTGTAAGTAGGCTGTTACAAAGATCCTGCAGCAATTTAGGCCTAAGGGTTTCAGTTAGAACATCGCATACTACGTGCCCACCTGAGGTATGCCCTGGAAGGGTACCGGGAAGGTCCAAGTGTTGCATGAAGAAGAATCCACCAAGACCTTGCTTGCTCCCGCTTAAGAGCGCTTGTGAGGTGCCATGGTGTTTATGCCCACGACCAACTCGTCCTCCTCAGCCAGAGTGTTGCCCTATTATAATTCCTTCTCCTAGCTGTGGTTACTGCCCAGGACCCTGTCCCAGGCCAAGGGACCTGCCTTACTAACAAAATGTTGACCTAAAATATACAACTTTTTAAGAAAACTGGTTTTACTTTCAACAAGTAAAGTTACAGGCTAGCTACTAGTTTTGGAACAAACAACAAAACTAAATGATGCATGAATGATTTACTAACAAATAATAATATTCCCAGGGTGATTTTTGTGAGGGATGTCATACCAAATAGTACTTATATGTTTAACTTAAATTCAAACAATTTGTGGACAAATTCATATCAGAAAATCTTAGAATCAAGGTATGGGAAGAAGAAATTGTCGTTATAAAATTAGTAAATCCTGCAAAAAAGTTGATAATATCTAGCCTTTGCCCCAGTGTCCCCCACTCAGCTATTGAGGAATTTCTAGAAACATTAAATGTAAAACTTCTATCAGGAGTCCAATATCTGAGTGCTGGAATAAAGGGCTTCGAAAAGATTTTAAACTTGAAAAGACTAGTTTACATAGTACCTGAAACAACTGGTAGCATGCCAGAAATATCAGTAATAATAGCATGTTTTCGTTGCAAAAAACCTTACCTGATTTCTTCTGATTGCCCCTCACTCAATGTCCACAAAGAAGCTGATACTAAACCATTCTCTAAGGAAAATGATCTGCCTCCTGAAAATGATTCTAATAGCCAGCTTTCAAGCTGCAAACATACAGATACTCCTCCCACCTTGCAACAACCACATATTGTTAAACCGTTTCCTAATAACAAATTGCAAATATCAGATAATATATTTCCAAATATAACTTAAGAAAATAATAATATAACGCTCAACATTGTTGTTATCGTGAACTCACCAGTAGCTAATCCTATTTTTTCTTCTAATCCTATTTTTATCAAAATCACAAGGGAACATTTGGAGTTGTAACTCATAGATCTGAATGCCGATTTGTATGTGGGTAGTAGGGACCTATAATAGTGCAAAACAAGAGTTATAGCAGCCAATGGGCATTAGGAGCCGAGAAAAAAAAAAAAAAAAATTAAAATCATGTTTTATTTTTTTTCTCAGCTTTCAGTCAAGATAGAGAAGTAATTCTTTCTCATTTAATTGCAGTTATGTATGTTATTTGATATAAAAATACTTTCATTATGCTCAAGACACTACCCAGCTTTAGGGCACTCAAAAATGACAAAATTCCATGGAAATCCGCTGAAAATCAGTAGAAACTTTTTTACATGAACAACTGACCTTAAATCTCGATTTAACGCACCACAAAATCCTAATATGTGAAATTTTATCAAAATAAGAAAATATTGATTTTTTACTCCTTTCGAGGTGGTTAAAATATTGAAGTTGAGATTTCATCAACAATTTCTAATGGCCATAACTGCTGAGTTCAACCGATTACAATAGTAATAGCATCACTAGAATCAGTATACATTCTGCCTTTTATCCATGTATATAACATTGGGATTACTCCAGATTTTAATCCACAAAAACTGATGTGAATAAAAAATCCGAGGTCAGCTAAAACGAGATATCTCAATAAGGGGAAGTCCTGCGACCTTTGGATTTGGGCTAAACTATGGAGTTTTAGGGCTTCTAGATGACCTTAAAGTTTGGTTTTTTATCGGTGGCAAAATATGTGAGATAACGCAAATTATTTACATTTTTTCAAAAATTAACAGCCATATATATACTATATATAAATAATATATAAATATTTTTTAACCAAAACCTGATATTAATTTTAGATTATTCATCAATCTTAGGATTTCAATGCAATTTGAAATAAAAATATGGGTGTGGAAAATTTTTAAACTAAAACCTGATATTATTTTCAGATTCCTCATCTCAAAAAACATGTAGAAACTAAATTTTGTCGAAATCAAAAATAATTTTTTTTTATCTTTAAAATTTTGTATGATTTTAGAAGGCAAGATGCTGTCAATTTCTGAAAAAATGTAAATAATTTGCGCTATCTCACACATTTCAACACTGATCAAGACCAAATTTTAAGGTCATCTAGAAGCCCTAAAACTGCATAGTTTAGTTCAAATCAGGAGGTCGCAGGATTTCACCTTATTGAAATATCTCAAGTTATAGCTGACCTCAGATTTTTTCATTCACATCAGTTTTTGTTCACTAAAATCTGGAGTAAATCCAATGTTTTATGCATGGATAAAAAGCAGAATGTATGCTGATTCTTGTCATGCTATTACAATTGTATTCAGTTGAACACAGCAGTTGTTATGGCCTTTAGAAATTGATGATGAAATCTTAACTTCAAAATTTTAACCTCCTCGAAAGGGGTAAAAAATCAATATTTTTATATTCTGATAAAATTACACATTTTAGGGTTTTATGGGGTGTTAAACCGAGATTTAAGGTCAGTTGTTCATGAAAAAAAAGTTTCTACTGATTTACAGCGGATTTCCTTGGAATTTTGTCATTTTTGAGTGCCCTAAAGTCCGGTAATGTCTTGAGCAGAACAAAAGTATTTTTATATCAAATAACATACATAACTGCAATTAAAAAAGAAAGAATTATTTCTCTATCTTGACTGAAAGCTTAGAAAAAAAAAAAAAAATGATTTTCATATTTTTTTTTTTCTCGGCTCCTAATGCCCATTGGCGGCTATAACTCTAGTTTTGCACTATATAGGTCCCTACTACCCACACACAAATCAGCATTCAAATTTGTGAGTAATATATCAATTGGCACCTTTACAACCCATTTTTTTAAAAAAAATCTGGATTTCCCCTTCTCATATGTTGTATAAAAAAAATAGTTACATTACATTAATTTAGTGGAATGTATTGTTAAGTAAAATAAAAATTTATTATATAAAATAATGTAAAGTGCAGTCTGATGATGGGAAATGTATACCGAAACATGTTATTATGATGAATTAATAATAAAAAAAAATATTAAGAAGTGAATTCAATAATAATTTATATACTCCTAAATAAAATAATAAAAAATTATTAGACTACTTTTGATGGAAATGTGACCATAATACTCTATTATAAAACCTCCATGAATCACAAAGCAACAAAATCAAAGCTTAAACAAAAATGCCAGCTACCCCTTTTAAATTTAGTACTACATATTGTACCATATAAATATTATTTTTTAAATATTCCTCAGATGGATCTCTATATGATTGTTAAATTCAAAAGATAAAAAGAAACTAGATATTGAATTTTTAACAGATTTTATTAAAACACTATTATAACATTTATAGTATAACAATATTGAGTATTGATTGTATCCACAACTAAATGAATTACACATCGCCCATTACTCTTAAAACATCTGCGATTCATTCTTATTGATTTAATTGAAAAATAATTATAGGAACTACCAATTACCAATTAAATGTTTGTATGTAATTGGTAGATAACTGTTTTAAACATTAAAAAAAACTGGCATCCATTACAGAATGATCATTATTATATAAATGATATTTACAATTTATATTAATTAAAAATTTTATTTAACAAATATAAGTTTGAAAATAAATAAATCAATACAAAATGGTAGATATAGACTTTTAATTTAGATTCACGCCACACACACAAACAGAAGACAGGATAGTTTTATGACCCCCTGAAACAAATAAAACAAGACATTATAGCCTTACTTTGGATATTTTAACTACTCATTATGTAAGTAGTAGAACATTGTACTGATTTGATTAATCTAATAATACATGTTGACTTACACAATGATGTTGTTGATAGGAATATGTATCAGCTTCACAAAGAAACCAATAAATCCCATAATGGAAAATCCAATAGCAGTGGCAACAGCAATCTTCTGGAATTCTGTTTACATAACACAACAGAAAATTAATGGAAGAATTCTATTTATATTCAACAACAAAATTAAATAAATGAAGATAATGTAACCTTTTCTATCTGGCTTAGTGCATCTTTTGACAAGTCTCATGGAGTCTTTTCCAAATTGGCGACCTGGTTCAATAACTCTAGTGATTTGGTCCATTTTCTAATTAAAAAAGAAAAATAATTATTACAATATTAACTGTTAAGAGACAAATGGCTAATTTATTTTTAAAGATACGTGGAAACATAATACACCATAGTTTGTGAAGTTAGTATGACATTAAAAACTTTTTATGTGGTTAGTTTTATGATTTCCAGATGATAATCATGAATATTTCAATAAAAACTGTAACACATATCAGCAATTGATGCAATACACTATAACTTACTAGAAAATTGGAACGAGACGATCCTTCTCAAAGTGAAACTCACGATATCTGACACAAAAATGGTAGGTCAAGCTTTAACACGTCTTGTTTGCTAGCAATGGTTACGTGTCAACTTAAAAAAGTCGATTGACAAAATAATCGATAAATGAGTTCCCAACGAGGTATAAGCTTTCAACATTTCTAAACTTCGAGTTCGGCCATCTGTGGACCACGTTTAACAATTTACAAAATAATCGGGTCTTTTGCGCATGTTCCCCGCATTTCATTTTGAGTTTGTTATCATATGTTTAGGTTACGAGTAACCTTCGGGTCATTCCATTCCAAATCAACCAATTTTACATAGGATTAGGACCTTGACTTCTCCGATTTCTATGATTTTTGTTATAGCAGCTGTACTTACCAAGACTAGTAAAAATTTAAAATATTACATTTTTCTGAATTTTGGTTTTTGAGTTATAAGATTTTAAAAATTCAAAAAACTACTGTTTTCGGTCCTCATTTAGTGTATTCCGCCATTAGAATTACGCCATTAGAAAACTGTTGCTCCCAGAGAGCTCAAATTTGCGGCATTCTTTTCTATTTGAACTGCCCTTTAATATGATATATCACTTCATATATTTTCGGTCCATGTTTCATTTGTTCGAAATATCCAAAAACGGTTTTTGTAATTCCCAAAATACATACCCTTCGATTTTTTCGAAAAAAATATATGTGGTTTATACTATTACTGACTACATGTGGACACAATTCTATGATGGGACGGAAATGGGTTCTTGATAAAAAAAAAATATTTTGTCTTTTTTTTAATGGACAGTTAGTCCAGTCAATGAAGTATTATAGAATGCGTTTTCTATAATCCAAGGTTTTTCTTTGGAAACTTGTTCAGGGTAGTTAGAAAGTAAATATACCACAAATCTTGGAGATTTCGGGTCTGAGAACAAGAAGGGAGGGGGCGCGGAAGATCTCTTTTTCTTGGTTTTGGGCCCATATCTCGAAACCGGTGTATCGTATGCAAAACACGACCATTTACCAAATTAATGTTAACTAAATTTTCTACAACCTTTATCATACACACTTTGCATATTTCGTACCGTGTCCGAGATATACGCTTGGCAAATGTAAAGGATTTTTAGTATGTTTATTTTACCAAGAAAATTTCAAATTTATCTAACTTTTGACAAGTTGAAGATAAATTAGCATATATATGTGTATTTTGAAGGAAATTTAATTTTGTAAAATATTATTTATTAAGACTTTTGTCGTAGGATGGACGTTTTAGAAGATATAAATAGATGTTTAACAGAAAACGTGAGGGGACCATCTTTTTTCTAAAATGTTCACGTTTGCCAAGCGTATATCTCGGGAACGGTACAGAATATGAAAAATGTGTATAAAATAAAGGTTGTAGAGAATTTAGTTTCTTTAATTTAGTAAATAGTCATGTTTTGCTTACGATGCACCGTTTCCGAGATATGAGCCCAAAACCAAAAAAAGAGATCTTCCGCGCCCCTCCCTTCTTGTTCCCAGACCTGAAAACTCCAGGACTTATGGTATGTTTACTTTCTAACTACCCTGAGCAAGTTTCCAAAGAAAAACCTTGGATTACAGAAAACGCATTCTATAATACCCCATTGACTGGACTAACTGTCCATTAAAAAAAAGACAAAATATTTGTTTTTATCAAGAACCCATTTCCGTCCCATCCTAAAATTTTGTCCACATGTAGTCAGTAATAGTATAAATCACATATATTTTTTTCAAAAAAATCGAAGGGTACATATTTTGGGAATTATGCAAACCGTTTTTGGATATTTCGAAAAAATGAAACAT
The DNA here is from genome assembly GCA_003667255.2 of Euschistus heros. NCBI lineage: Eukaryota > Metazoa > Arthropoda > Insecta > Hemiptera > Pentatomidae > Euschistus > Euschistus heros. The sequence goes on from RCWM02000294.1 coordinate 573,950, forward strand.
GAACCGAAAATGTATCAATTGATATATCATATTAAAGGGCATTTCAAATAGCAAACAATGCCGCAAATTTGAGGTCTCTGGGAGCAATAGTTTTTTAATGGAGTAATTTTAAATACACTAAATGAGGACCGAAAACAGCAGTTTTTTGAGTTTTTAAAAGCATATAACTCAAAAACCAAAAGTCAGAAAAATGTAATATTTCACATTTCTACTAGTATTGGTAAGTACAGCTGCTATACCAAAAATCATAGAAATCGGAGTGGTCAAGGCCCAAACCATTCGTTGATTTGACATGGAATGACCCCCTATGGAGAGGCCCTTCCCGTATATTGTTCCGTGCGGGGCGAGACCAAGACACTAACCGGTCACGCCCACTATGCCCTACTGGCAACTTGCATTCTATATGGGCTAGGGCAATTGAAAGGGTTCGTAATAAATAAAATAAGTAAATCACTAAAGTATATAAATCACTAAAATAAAATAACAGCAGTATAAAGCCTAGGAAACCAAAATTTGAACTGATAAGAGGTTAATATACTGATAAAACGGTGCACTCCAAAATGGCTGCCTGCCCTGGCTATAGAGAGGTATACCCCCTCCACTTGTCTATAACTCCATGGTAATAACATTTAAATGAAAGATCGTTTGAATTGTTCCTATTATTTAATAATTAAATAAAAAAAAAAAAAAAAAAATACAAAATAAAAAAAAAAAAAATATATATATATATATATATATTATACGCGACATGTCTTTGTTCGATTTAATTCGTCCAATAAATACAAAAGAAAAAGCGGTAGAATTTCCTCAGGAAAAAGGTACTCGTATTTTACATCGAAGAACACTTAATAAAATATTTAAATAAATAGTTAAATAAAAAATATTTTTGTTTTTTATTTAATTCAATCAAACGATCTCTCATTAACATGTCATTACATTTTGGTTACTCGTAACCTTAACATATGATGACAAACTCAAAATGAAAGGAGGGGAACAGGTGCAAAAGACCCAAATAATCAATAGAGGAGTTCCCAACAATGATAATAATAACAATAACAACAATAAATGTTTGTTATCACTATTTTTTTTTTTTTTTAATTCTTAATGTAACCCATTGATAAAACAAAAGAATGATCAATCAATTTAAAAGCTTTCAAATACTGTTTTTGTCAATTGTCTACATTTTCGGATCAAACTTATTAATTTATTTTATCGATCCCCAAATCTAAAATTAATTTGTTGGTATATAGGTGAACCTAAGAAAACTGACGCCATATAAATGTCGTTTAGCAAGCCTGGCAAAAATCAAAAATTGCCTAAGTGTTTCATGGCTTACGGTACACAGCATCCCCATCTTCAGCTCCATTCTGCACGTGGGCGTCAGTATCGCCAGGCAACTCACTTTTTCGACTCACGTCAGAAGCAGTATTAAGATTGCCCGGGCTAGAACCTACCGCCTCCATCTTCTCCTTACCTTTCCTCCATTATTACTCTGACCTAAGCTCCAAATTTATAATTCCATTATTCGTCTTATCCTCCTTCAAGGTGCTACATTGCTCGATCAAATGTACAGGACTACCCTTCGCGCCCTTCGGTGAATCGTCCACGGCACCAGCCTAGAGAAGTCCAAAAACGATAAAATCCTAGAACACCTTATGTACACTTGATGCCAAGTGTGCCAAAATTTATAGGCAGCCGGCACATCAAATTCTTTGACGGGCTGAGACATTGTTCCAGCCCTCTATTCAGGGACATAGCTCCACCTCCCAAGCATGGTAACTGCCAAGGTTTGACCCTCTTAGCATATGTACTCACTGAGGAAAGGTGTCTAGGTCGTAAGGGCGGACCCAATTACCACCACCGCCGGCAGAGTGTTCCCTCCACCGTTGTAATGTAGAAGGAGTGCCTCCAGATAACTAGAAATTCCAGAAATGGCGAAGAAGATAGATCTTCAAATGCCGAAAGGCCAAACAAGACCTGTATTTCTTATTGTTTCTATGTTTGATTTCAATTAAGTCGGAGTTAAAAAAAAATATAATAATAACTAGCTTCATTATAAATACAATATAAATAATTTAAAAGTTTTTTAAATAAGTAAAATAATAACATATCAATAATTGCAAAATAACGTAGGTACGCTAAGGGGGTTTATTGGGTTTATTACAGGTTTATTGAGTTTTGATTAGGCATCGATATTATTTCATTAATATGGTTATAACTATGGTTTTTTTGTTTTAAACTTCGTGAACAAGATCCCATCTCACTTGGCATTTAGAATGTTGATCTTATCTTAATGTTCGTTTCTTAATCCTATATAAAATATGTTATTATCCCATGTTAACAAACAAAAAAAAACAAAAAAAAAAAAAAAAAAAAAAAAAAAAAAAAAAAAAAAAAAAAAAAAAAAAAAAAAAAAAAAAAAAAAAAAAAAAACAAAAAAAAAACGATTAATCTCACTGTAATGACCATTTGAATTTGCTTTATTCCTCATACCACTTTTAATTATATACTTTGTCTCTTGAATTAAATATATTAAAACCAATAGAACTATCTTACTAAAAACACATTAAGATAACAATTATTTCTAAAATTTTAAGAGAATGGAATTTAAATATTTCTTCCCATTATACTTCTTCCTTTTAAAAAGTGAAACCATTGGAAATGGGTCACCTGTGGTGTAGTGGTTAGCATAGCAACCTACTAAACCCAAGATCGCGGGTTCGCAGCCCGGCAGATGACCTTAGGATTTTTTAAAGGGAGTAAAAAATCCTTAGCTATGCCGTCCTTCGGAAGGGACGTAAAATAGGGGTCCCGAGCCTGTACGATGTCAGGTACTCGTTAAAGATCCCTATCCTAATTATACCTGGATAGGCAAAATTTAGGACTCCCACTGTAGCATCGTCCGATTAGCCATAGCAGCATAAAGTGACGTTAAACGAAATAAACAAACAAACAAACCATTGGTTAACTGGTAAAGAGGCCAATTTGGAAATTTCACATACTCTCGTCACGTTTGGTTGAGAAAAAACGTGTCTTACTTAAAATCTTACTGATGTAATGCTTATTCCTAGGGCTGTGAAATAGACGCATTTGCATATGTCTCCTAATCAACTAAAAGATCTAATATCATTTATCTTCGGGATCCCCAGGCGGTCACACGTTACTTGTCGATATCCTGAGCTTGGGTGGCTCTTTCCTAAATTTCGACGGCATTACTTCCTGGGTACTTTCCTATTCCAATGCATAAAAACCAAATAATCCTTCATCATTCGTGCTACCTCCTTCTGGAATTCCCTATCCACTTCTATTCATAAGCAGCTTCCATAATTTCCTTTAAAAATAATTTATTCCTGTACATTTTAGACAATCAACCTTCCGCAAATATGTCAATAATCAAATGAATACTTTATTTTTATTTTTCTCTTTTTTTCTTTTATATGTTCATATATATACGATTGTATTTTTTGTTATGATTACCATTTCATATATTTATTTATTTTTATTTAATTTAATTTTTTTTCCCTGTAAAAAATGTATGCTGTAATTACAGAAGCATCTAATTTGTAAATAATATGCCAGACAATTGTACTTTTTTACTGTGCATTATTTTTATTCTAAGGGGACAATAAGTCCCAGAATAAAGTTTATTTTTTCATTTCATTTCATTCATTATCATCAAAATCTACGTTTTGATTTGAGTTATTTTTATTTTACATATTTTGACATAAATACATATTTTTAACTGTAAGCGTATATTTATCTACATATCCGGCATTTTAGCATTTGGCATTTGATTTAATGTTTCTGATCTATCAAAAAAATGTAATAAAAACCGAAAAATAGTTTTGGAAACTCCACCTATTCCCCCTCCCTCCGCAGTATGAATGAGTTTGTATTTGTCCATACGATGATTGTTCTCTTTGGGTAATGGTTCGGATCGGCGACACCAACCTCTGAACGCGCTCAGAATACCTTTTATCGATTCTAACCTTGTACCGATTTATTTCGATGTTCTAGTCGCTGCTTTTAGAGGGGGAAGGTTATTCTCCTACCTTTACTGTGAAACTCTAAATCCCTGTTCAAAGTAATATTAACTTCTGTTTACCTTATAATATTAAAATGAGAAATAAGGAAATATTAAAGTGGAAATAAGGAAATATCGAAATATAAGACACTAAATCAATTTTGAATTAATATTAATTTAATCAACAATTAATATACTACTGAACCACCAGTAAAGTTAATTCCTGATGAACTTTCTGCCAGAGAAGTGAAAATAACAAATTATAAATATAAAAAAGACAGAATCCTTAAGTATTTATTTGGCATAACTCCTATTTATTTAACATTTGTAGCTACATGTTTCGAAGATAATGTTCCATTATCAGGCTTCTAATTTTTTTTAAAAACACATTAATCTATAACATTATACCAATATTTCTACAATTATATAGTAATGTGTCATTTACCTCTTAATCTGTGATTATTTTCACACTTGTCAATTCTCCATGTTATAAGCCATTATATAATATAAGACAGAATCCTAGTTGAAAGTGATGATGTTAATTTCTGCTATATTTTTTCATGGGAAGTGGAAATAAGAAAACATAAAAAACCTGTGATATACTTTCTCACATTTATTTATAAACTGATATGTTTTATTGAATTAATTATACAATCTGTCTCACTTTAGCACAAAAAGTAATTTGGATGACAAAGAATCCATTCACAAAATATGTACACTGAAATTTTATCACTGAAATTGAAACAACAAATACAAATATATAAAACACCAAATCCATGTACAAATAAATCTTGTTAAGTTTCATAACACTTTTACACGTTGTAAATTTTATCACTTAAATTGATAGAACAAATATAAATATGTAAAACACCAAATCCATGTACAAATTAATCTTTTTAAGTTTTATAACACTTTTACACATAAGATTAGATGAAATAAGAAAACATGAATTCATAAAACACTTAATCCTTTATGAAACTCATTTTGTTAACTTCTGTTTCACTTATTTACATTTAAGAAGTCTAAATATCAATATAACAAACTAAACAACACAATCCAAGTTGAAACTGTAGAAGTGATTGTTTACATGTGAGGTTATAGGAAGTGAAGCGTAAGGATCGAACTGGTCGGTGTAGCGCGGGTCAACCTAGTTTGGTGGTGTCGCCGATCCGAAACCGTTACCTCTCTTTGCGCAAAGTCCATTCACATTTTCTTCTCTTGGAATTGTTTAATTGGATTAAAGGCCGGTCCAAACGCTACGTTTTGCACCACCTTATGTTTGCACAGTTCAAAACGTTGCAGATAAAACGCTGTGTGTAGATTAGAAAAATGGCGGAAGACTGCATATTTGTAGCGATAACTGAGCTAAAGAGCATAGATTTACTAGAACTGTGCCGACAAGTCGGCGGATGTAGACAGTAGCTCCGTTTTCCGGTTCATTTTGTTCCTCAGTTTTAACCCTTAACTACTGACAAGTGTTCTCTGAAACACTGATGTAAACTTCTAAGGCTCATATAAATATAAATCTTTTATAGACAATATCATTATTACTTACTTTCAAGTATTCATTCTTCAGCACCTTGAAGATAGCTTTATACGTTTCGGGAATGATTTGACTTAACGATTGTTTCGAATTGATTGTTGTGAATTCTAGATCTTTGAAACTTCTGCCAGTTGCCAAAAATCTTAAAGTTTCTGATAGCCTTTCATGTGGTGATATTGCTGTTCTCATACAAGTAATAGGGTGTAAAAAAAAAAAAAAATGACCGTTTTATCCAATTCCAGAGTTCAAAAGTCTGTAAATATTTTAATGCCATTTATTATTTACCAATACAGTACAATCTTGATAATCCGACAGTTTGTTAGTCCGACACTTTCGGTAATCCGAAGCCTTCCGGGAAACGCAATCGCATGTTCACCGCGAGATGTAAACAGAAAAAATTCACGGTACTATTGAAACATTTGAACACGGATGTGAAAACATTTTTAAAAGACCATAACTTGCCTGCTAAAGCTAAGCTACTTGTGGATAACGCACCTTGACACCCTAAAAAAGAGGATCTACACTCCGAAGATAAGCAAATTCAAGTCTTCTACATGCCTCCACACACGACACCACTCTTGCAACTTATAGACCAAAATGTAATCTAGCAGATACAAATTAATTACAAAAAATCGCTCCTTTAAAAAAGTTAACTTGACTTACGAATTGACTTCCCAATTGGTGCAAGAGCTTTTCGAGAAATGTAAGGCAAGTGTTACCCTGACAAACGAGGATATCACTGATTGGCTTCAAGGAACAAGCAAGTAACATTTTCAGTCACTGTCTGACGAAGAAATCCTCGACCAAATTCAATCCCCGAGTTATAAGATTATAAATATTACTCATAATATTAATATAATCTTTAACATTACTTTTATTATTGAGAAACCCTTTTAGCACCTGACTAAGAGAAAGTTTCCTTTTGACCTTCCCAGGGGTAAAATATAAATTACATCTTGAACAACGCATGTCATAAACAATCATAAAGTAAACTGCCTTGGGTCAAAGACCCCCTGCCACCCTAGATCCTCTCTTATTATACCATATAACACCCTGTGTATATCACTGTGACATGAGACAATTGACACCTACGCCGGACTACCCTTTCTCACGTTCCCTTTAGTAAACATTTAGCCAGACACTTTAACCCTATCTCCTCGATCCTATCCCCACTCCAAACCTTTAGGTTTAAGTAGCTGGAAGTTTTCAGAGTAAGACACTCTACATTTGACTTGTAACCATTATACTAGAAGTCTTGTATGCAACTATCAGTAAATAAAGTATTTTTTTCTAAGTCTTCACTATTTGTGTTCGTTAACGAAAGACGAGTCTTATGATGACTTCGTGGGTTCGAATCGGCGAACCGTCTCCAACAGCGAATCTTTCAACGCTCTTAATGAGTGCACCAAATGGGCCAAAGAGAATGGCCTTCCCAAATGCTCATGTCCTGGTGCTTAAAATCTACGAGAGGGCATTTTTGATTTTTTTTTTTAAATTTCACCCTGTTCTATTCCTTTATTTCTTATATAATTTGTTTTTACAAATATATTTTTGATAACATATATAATACCAAGAAACAAAAAACATTAATTGATTATTTTTCCTAGTAAAATTACATATATTTGTATATAGTTTTTATTTATTTCTGTAATATGTAAGCGTTTTCAATATATCTAAATAAATTCTTTCATTTTTTTTCTATTACTCTCGATAATCCGGAATCCTTTGACAATCCGACGGTTGCGTGGTCCCATGTGTGTCGGATTATCAAGATTATACTGTACTTAATAATCCCTTATATCATTCTCTAAACTTGTTTACTAACACTGGACTTCTTTAAAAAAAGCCATGTCAGTGTCCTACGAAATTCTTGTAATTTTAAGACATTACGGGAAAAATAATTTCACAGCCGCTGAAGCAACTCGTGAAATTATTAAATATGAAGGGGGAGGTGGCCTTTAAGAGCACACTGCACGGCGTTGGTTTGAAAAATTTAGAAGTGGAGATACAACGTTGGAAAGGAAGAAAGGCTCTGGGCGGTCATTAATGGATACTGATGAGGTTCTGAAAGAAGCTGTTGAGTCAAATCCGTCCACAAGTACTCGTGGTGTGTCGAAAGATACTGTTAGTCGCCATCTTCTCTCCATGGGGACGGTGAAAAAGACCTGCTCATCCTCACACTTCCGGTCTAACTAAACAAAAGTATACAGAACTTCATGGGTTTGAACTCCTGCTTCATCTACCATATCATCCAGACTTCGCACCTTCGGATTACTACTTGTTTCGATCCATGACCCATTTTCTTCGAGGGAAAAAAATTGATAATTTTGCAGAAGTTGAAAATGCTCTCCAAGAGTTCTTTGACAGCCATCCCAAGGAATGGTATCAGCGTGGCATCGAGCAATTGGCTAGCAAATGGGTAATGACGGTAGATAACAATAGACTATACTTTGAGTATTAATTGTATTTTATATCAAAGAAATAATAATACAAATATTTGTTGAAGAAACGTTCATTTTTTTTATTATACACCCCATTATTTTCTTTAATGATATGTAATGTCTATGTCCATTCTCAAATAGTTTCGCCAATAATTAGGTTTATCAATTAATTCACGCAGTAATCTAATATGGGAAAAATCCTGTCTTTTTAGAAGCCACTTTCGCGACCACTTAAAACGCCGGATACTACTGAGACGTTCCAACCTTTTTATTTTAACAAGTGACGACGCCAAAATTGACCAGAGCAGTACCTCCTTCATGACGATATCACACAAAACTGAGCGAAATATGGAGATATATCTGCACCACGTGGACGCTCTGAAAATTGCAACGTTTTCATTCCGTCTTAAGACTGCGCAGACAAAAGGTTGTGCAAAACGTAGCGTCTGAACCTGCCTTAATATCTCGTTCTCGCTCTGCCCAAATACTTGGAATATAACTTCACTTTTCTTACTTCCCTTCTTTCTTATCATTACCTATTCTCTCATTTAGTGTCCACTGATACTCATAATTCGTTTTGAGTATGTTTATTTGTATATGTAAGATATGTACGAAATGTTTATTTGCGTACTCCTAAATTACCAAAAATCACTCTCAATTGAAACTTATAAGGGAGACGTTTTATATTGTGTTTGTTTTGTTAAAGATGTATCAACCAGTGCCACGTTTTTTGTAACACAGCATATATAATTTTTGGAAAAAAAAACAAAACCGACTTCAAGATTAAACCTACATAAACAAACTTGAACTAAAAAAATAAAAAATAATATTTTAATTGCTTCGAAACAAAAACCATTAAATGGCAATCAACGAAATTATCGAAACTTATATACCTATTCACAATTTATTAACTAATCATAAAGTGGAGTCGGTGCCAACCAAAACAAACAGAATTTGAAATCACCGCCACACCCCTGTCTCCGGCCATTCGAAAGTTTATTGCTAAGGCAAGATTAAACTGCCCTTCTTGGCTGGCACCGACTCTAAAAATAACTGACCATAAATTCGGAAGTCGGTTTTGTTTTTTTTCTAAAAATTATTTTTATTTTTTACTTTTTAGTCGTGAGTGTATTTTTGTTTATACGGTCAATTCTCGATCTTCAAGCTACCCTGAAAAATAGTTCGACTTACTGAACAAAGAATTATCGAGGTTATCATTCCACTTATCTGCATGTAAATGGGAAAATTGAACACAAAATTGTAGTTGAAATCATTACGTTCATTTTCATTAATGGGAATATTGTTATTTTCGTTAATTTAAAGAATTTACAATAGCCACTGTAAAATTATTCACTCGAGTGAATAACTAATAATAAGTGACTGGTGTAACTATGAACTGGAAAGATAAACAATGACGGGAAACCGGAATATAAATTACACATGAAATTCTTTTAATTTGAGTTCGAGTCATAGAGGCGATGACTTCTAATAGTTCATTTCATAGAGGTGGTCCTAGAAGTTCTCTCTTTTGAACCCTATTTTCAGTTCGACATATTTACACAATTTTAACGTTTTCTATCTGTAATCGTCTCTTTGAGGTGAAATTTAAGTGTAATGTACTTCCGACCAATGATTTTGTTCGACTTATTTAAGAATTAAGCTTATCGAAGTACGACAAATCGAGAGTTGACTGTATATGTAAATTATTTTTGTTAATAATTTAGATTTAGTTACCATGGAGATTTTAGATTATCATAATTATAAATATGTTTAAAATGTAAGGTTATATAACAGTGATATTTATTAACTGTTTTTTTTTATTTTTCTTAAAAAGTGCTGAGTTGTTTCAAAATATTTTTTATGGGACCACCTCTGAAGTATGCCCTACCGATCTAAAAAAGAATCATCAAAATTGATTCAGCCACTGTAAAACCACTCGAGTGAATAACTAATAATAAGTGACTGGTGCAACTATGAACTGGAAAGATAAACAATAACGGGAAACCGGAAAACAAATTACACATGAAATTCTTTAATTTGAGTTCGAGTTATAGAGGCGATGTTTTCTAATAGTTCGATTCATAAAGGTTAGTGTTCCTAGAAGTTCTCTCTTTTGAACCCTATTTTCAGTTTGACTTATTTACACAATTTTTAACATCGAGAGTTGACTGTATATGTAAATTATTTTTTTGTTAATAATTTAGATTTAATTACCATAGATATTTTAGATTATTATATGATTTTTATTTACTTTTTTTTTTTTTTTCTTAAAAAGTGCTCCGTTGATTTCAAAATATTTTTTATGGGACCACCTCTGAAGTATGCCCTAACGATCCAAAAAACAATCATCAAAATTGATTCAGAATTGACCGAGTAATCGCGTCACATACACAAAAAAAAAAAAAAAAAAAAAAAAAATAAATAAAAAAAAATAAATAAATAAAAAAAAAAAAATAAAAAAAAAAAAAAAAAAAAAATACAGATGAGTTGAGAACCTCTCTTTTTTTTTGAAGTCGGTTAAAAAGACTTATCCTTTTATATAATTGCATAAATTAATATGAAACATTTGAATCATATGAAATATATGATGAATGCTACTGGTTCCTATAACACTCACGTGATGAAATTCCAATCAATACATTATCTTAACACCATTCTGTGTTAAGTGTTAACAACATGAAACAAAATTTGAAGGTAAGTTTAACATAAACAAATATATTATTTATTTTTTTAGATGTGAAATCAAAGTTCAACTTTTCAGCCTCATTGGAGCAAACCAAGAGTTACAAAAGAATTCTTTGTATTTGGGCTTATGTACTCCAACTAGGGCAGGAGGTTACAACTTATTCTAGCCAGAGTGGGGAGGTCAAGATTAATTCGTGGGTTCACTACGAAATAAATTTTAACCCGCCCAGGTGGGATTTGAACCCACGACCTTCTGGTTACGAGCGCGCTGAGACCCACACTCCAACTCACTTGACCATGGAGTCCCCAAATTTAAGAATTGTAGGCGATGATTTATTTTATTTTTTTAAATGTGGAGGGAGATGTCCAGCACAATCTCATCAAATCAAATTAAAAAGAGCGGGAGCTAATAGATTTCTTACTTCAACATCCTAATTCAAAGAATATACTATAATATAAATAAATATAATGTAATTATTAACACTTTATTTATAACACAGCCACGTGTGCATATCTCGTCATTTGTTTGATAGGCTGCTTTTGCTGACCTTAAAAAATGCCGTTAGTAAGCCGCATTAACTGTACTTTGATTGAGAAAATTGATAAATAAAATTCTCCTAGAGTAAAAAATAAAAATAAAATCGTTGCGAGGACTTTAATGGGCAACTTCCTTTCTTTCTATAGAAAAGATTCATCTTGCTTGTTTTGTTTTTTTACTATGCAGTGTAGTGCTGTACCAACGTCTCATCACATGTCAGGATGCCTTCCCTTCTCAATAAAATCGATCCAGAATCTTTCAGCTGACCTCACTTGTTTTAGGTTATCAGTCAACAACATCGGAACCCCTTGAGCAATATTTTTTTTCTGAAACCTAGTTGATCATTGATTATGGATTGAACACTTCCATAGCTGATACCCACTTTAGATGAAATTTATTCCACGGTCAACTGGCTATCACGATCAATATGCTCTCGAACGGAACAAATATTGTCATATGCAATGTTTGTCATTGGACGTCGATCAATTCTTTTGTTTTCATCCTGTTCTCATCTTCTGAATTCTCTCGCCCACTTAATACACGATTTTGAGACATTGTACAGTCCGTTTATGCATTTAAACGAGTCAAAATTTCTGACGGTTTAACGCCTTCAATCGTTAAAAACTTGATAATAAACCGTAACGCAACCGATGAAGGGGTACTTGTATACTATACGGGCCTCCGTGATATGATACCTGATAAAAGTGATTATAAAATCAAAACTGTAACTACTTAAAACATATGTTTATTTGCAATCAAATAATTTGTTCTTACCAAAAATCTCGTATATCTTTTTAAATTGCCTAAACGGGATCCTCTTGTTTTTATTGAGTCTTCCACATAAATTCCGCAAGGTATGATGTCTCTTTTTGTTCCGCTTCTTTTATTGCCCCATTTTACGGAGACCCAAAATCATTCGATTCTCTGTGGCTGAGGATCGACAAAATTATGGGTGTATCGACAGTTTTATGGGAGTATTCCTTTTTGTATAGGTACACCTAACCCTTCCAACAGTAAGACGTAATCGTGGTTCTTGGATGAATTCTTTTTTTTCAAATATTGCTAATATTCCAAATCTTCTCGTTTTTTAATCTTTACAATCCAAAATCCTTCGTAAAATCCTCAATGCTCCTCATTATGTTACAAACAAACTTATTATCCACAATGAGCTTTATGTTCTATTGCTGATTTGGCCCAAACCAGAAACCATCCTTTCATAGTAAGCTCTATACCCACTCTATTCCACTAGTCTTGCCCCACCCTCAGTTCCCAATAATCCTTCGAGAGAGAAAAAACAAAAATAAAGAAGACACAACCAACGCCAAATCCAAGGTTAAATTCAGAGAGGAATTATCGAAAGACGAGATTAGAAATGGTGTAAGGCAAGGGGATGGTTTATCCCCAATTCTATTTAACTGCCTGCTGGAAAAGGTCGTTCGCGAATGGACAAAGACTCTGCCAGAAAATTCAGGTTTTAGAATCGGCTGTAAGAAGGGCAAATTAACCATCAAGTGCCTGGCCTTCGCAGATGACATTACTCTTGTAGCTTCCAGTGTAGAGGAAGCTACACACCAACTCTCCCCCTTCATTGATCTATGATCTAAAGAAGGATTAAAGATAGCAATATAAAAAACGAAATTCATCACTAACATCAGAGATGCACCCAACTCGATAGCCCTCGAGGATGACCAACTCCTTCAATACCCACAAAGGAAGGAATTGAAATACAGGGTAAGTATCTCTTAGTGTAAAAAAAAAAAAAAAAAAAAAAAAAATGGGTGAAACTAGATCAAAAATGTAGCCAAATGCCGCAGACCTCACCTTTCTATTACAATCCGTTGCAGATATACGATAAATCAAAGACTTATTTGAGGAAACCAGTTTTTTTTTTGTTTTTTTTCTCATAAAAGCTGTAATATCTCTATCTTGTTTAAATATTTTTCAAATTTTGACCACATTTGTGGTCAAAATAAATAAATGTGGATTTAGCATTAAATTTTCTGTAATAGCAGAGTACCTGTAACTTTGAATTTTAAAAACTTGGGATCTAAAGAACAGCTTGATCTTCACCTTATTTGGGGAAGTTACAATGTCTTATCGTCGATCGTTGAAGTAAGACATTGTAACTTCCCCTTGTACATTGTAAATAAGGTGAAGATCAAACTGTTCCTTAGATCCCAAGTTTGTAAAATTCAAGGTTACTGGTACTCTGCTATTACAGAAAATTTAATGCTAAATCCAAAAATGTGGTCAAAATTTGAAAAATATTTAAGTAAAATGGAGATATTCCAGCTTTTATGGGAAAAAACGTGGTTTCCTCAAAAAAGTCTTTGATTTATCGTATATCTGCAACGGACTGAAAAAGAAAGGTGAGGTCTGCGGTATTTTGCTACATTTTTGATCAAGTTTCTTCCTAAAAAAGTTTTTACACTAAGAGATACTCACCCTGTAGAATCAGATATAACAACGAGTTATACCAACAGTTGGAAAGCATAACATCAGCTATGAGAAAGAGGAGACTTACATTTTATGAACGCATAGTCAGAAAGGACAGCCAGAGAGTAACCTCGAGAATCTTTAACACCATCTCTAGAGGGAAAGGGACCAATGCCAAATGGCCGAAACAGTTTCAAAAAAATCTGGAAATTGTAGGAATCAATCCTAAAGATGTTTCCAGAGATACTACAGACTATCGAACGCTTATCAGAACATCAGATGCTCTCGGGGTTGGTGACGGCTAAAGCGGTACGACACGGAGTGGAAGTGATGTGGACCGAGGAGAGGAAGTGGGCCCATAGTGAGAATGAAAAGTTACTGGGATAAGAGGAAAGTCCGCTAAAGTTAGGAACCACGAGGTCCAAGGGGACAAAACGAATATTTTTTTTTTCGAATAATTTTTCAAACGAAAATATTTTTTTATCAATATTTCGATCTGTTAAAAAAGTATTTTCCAACGAAAATATATAAATATATATATATTTTTATCAATATTTCGATCTGTTGAGGGGTGTAAAGTAGTAGGCCTCCTCGTGGTGCACCCAGGGTAACGCCAAATCTGCTACAGCGATCGCCGTTTCTCTTCGAGATTCACTGAGCTTCCATGGCACTAACGATCGTCAGAAGACATCAAAACGGCCCTTCTAAAGGCCATGACAGTCAGCTACACATCCTCTACTGGAATGCGGGAGGTTTGAGCAACAGTAAACATTCTGAGCTAAAGACTAACGTCTTTAAAACTGACGCTAACATAGTTATAATTGTTGAAGCAGGCGCCTCAACAGACGCCACCTGCTATTATGAAATACCGGAATATACCTGATTCATGTGATGGACAATCACGAGAAACTCGAAGCCATGTGCATTGATGCCTGGAAGAACGATGTCCACTTCAAAGTTATAGGTCTCTACAACCCTCCGAACAACGTTCCTGACCTTGTCCACATGATCAATCTATGTCAATATAAAAATACGATTATATTAGGAGATTTTAACGCCCCCTCAACTAGATGGCCCTATCTAACCACAATAGGCAAGGTAGTTGAAGACTTACTGGACAATTCCGCCTTGATAAGAATTTCCTCCAACCCCACATTTCTGTCGTTCGCAGGACATCTAACCACTCCCGACCTTGTACTGGTCAACGGAAATTTAGCCGCTTGATCAGCACTGTCTTTGGAAGACCCGCTGGATGGATGGGGACTCAGACTGATGTACCTAAAGGTTGAGAGCAAGGGCGAACTTTCAAGACCAAAAAAGCTTACCCGATGGAACTTCAATAAAGCTAAATGGGATAAGTACTCCCATCTAACCGACCTATATATATTACTGAAGACCTAAGACCTATTAAGCGACAACCCTGATGCCTCTGTTGACCTCTTCACAAAATGTTTGCAAAGACCAGCGAGTGAAAGCATACCGAATGGCCAGGTGAAAAAGTACTCTCCATTTTGGAATGACTCATTAAACTTACTCAAGACAGAAAGGAACGCAGCGAGAAACCGAGCATAAAACATGCAAAACATAGAAGCTTGCATCGCCTTAAGGAAAGCCCAAACTAAATTAAAACGAGCTGTTATAGTGGCCAAAAGATCCGCTTACAGATCATTTGTCTCTAAAAGATAGGCCAAAGGCACACAGATTCATATCCCGTCTGAACATTAAGAAGCCCTCCCGCCACTGGAAACCGCTATGTATGCACAACAAAATACTCTCACACCCGAGAGATGTGGCAACAGCACTTTGTAAACACAATGCAACCACGAGCAAACTTCTCGTAAGCTCTGGAGATAGAAAGTCGATCACTGAGATGCCAACTTTGTCATATCAAATCGAACACGACTACTCGTCATTCACAACAAATTTTACGCTTGATGAGTTATCCCTTGCGATCAGTGTACTAAAGAGAGGGAAATCCGCCGGACCAGATAGAATCTTTCCTGATTTTGTCAAGAACCTTGGGCAGCAGGCTAAAACAACTTTCCTCAAGCTCATCAACTAACATGGAGTAAGCGAGTCCCCCACCAATGGGGAAAAGCCGAATTGATTACGCTGTTAAAAATGGGAAAGCCAGCTAATGAACTCAATAGCTACCGTCCCATCTCACTTACCAGTGTATGCTACAAAGTTGCCAAAATGATGGTTAAGCGCAGACTGCGAGAATATCTAGAAGCGAACAATGCTATTAACGACCGTCAGGCAGGATTCCGAAAATACAGGTCTACGAAGGACCAAGTCGTAAAATTCACACAAGAAGTTAAAGATGGCTTCCACAGAAAGCAATTCACCGCTGCTGTACTACGCTTATGATAAGGTCTGGCGGGATTTGCTCCTCCACAAGCTAAAGAAGCTGGTATTAACGGGAACATGTTTAATTGGATAAAAAGTCTCCTCTCACAGCGTAATATTCGGTGCAAGTTATTCGACTCTACCTCTCCTTACAAGCTGCTCCGTCAGGGGCTGCCTCAAGGGGCTGTTTTAAGCTGCTTACTTTTTAATGTACGTGAAGCTTTAGAGAGCATACGTGGAGTAACATGTGTCTTCTATGCTGACGATGTCATTATATGGGCCACAGGAAGAAAAATACCTGCTCTTGTTGAAGTATTAAACCAAGTAATGGCTAACCTAGATAGATGGGCCGGTCTAAACAAGATGGAAGTCAGCGCTGAAAAAACCGTCTCCCAACTATTCACATTATCCCTTAGAACCCCACCAATAGATATAAATTACAAAGGAATCTCTCTTCGGCAAGCAGCTCCGTCCAAGTATCTAGGAATCACCCTAGACAGTAAGCTCTACTGGAACTCTCACATCACAGAAACAGCCGAAAAAGGTCTAAAACGCATTAACCTTCTAAAGAGGCTAACTGCTACTAAATGGGGAACGACATAAGATGTATTAACTACGGCTTATAAGACCTACGTGCGCCCTGTTCTCGAATACGGATGTGAAGTCACCTCTTTGGTAAGCAAAAGTAGCCTAATTAAATATGATCTCGTCCAAAACAACGCTCATAGAGTTATCACGGGCGTAGCCAAGTCTACCCCTATAGTAGCCATGCAACTGCAAACAGGCATTGAACCATTAAATAGCCGTAGGGATAAATACACGCTTAAGTTATGGGAAAGGGCTAAAAGAGTGGACAATAACTACTGGAATGGATTCATGAACGCTTCACAAAGACTAAAAACTCAAACCTCGCCACTTACGCACGAAGAATCATTGATAAAGAAATACCAGCTCCAGCTACTTACGGAGAACCCGGCGCCCTTGCAGCACTGCACTACTTTGGTATCCGTCCTTGCAAACAGATGTCTAGATCTAATCAACCTTCACATCAAATAAGGCGGAAGGTGGAATCAAATTGAACAGCCTACTGGAATTCAAAGCTTGTGCCCTTGACACCATTCACCAGCGGTACCCTCCGAACGAATGGCTTCAAATCTATACAGAGGGCTCTTACATCCCTGAGACCAGAGCAGCCAGAGGTGGATGGTACTGCCAGCTATTCGAAAACTTAGCCGCGGTTGGAATAAACGCCAGCAACTACGATGGCGAGGTTAGGGCCGTCCACGAAGCCTCCAACGAACTACTAGCCAACAACATGAACCCAGGAAGAGTAGTCTTCCTCGACGATTCCTAGCCAGCAATAATAGCTCTAAACAGCAATGCCACCACGGACTGCATTGAGACATTTGAGTGTCGCAGAAAAACTGCAGAACTCATGTTGACTGGGTGGGTCGTTTTCCCTAGGTGTTTTGAATTGTGTTTATTATTCTTATTGTGCGTGTTAGTCTGTCTGTTTCAATATGACTTAGAATTTTATGAAGATTTTTCGCACGGTTACAGATGAAAAATCAGCCATCCTATTTTTTCAGGAGCGGAACGTCATTTCGAAGAAAATTACTCGTGAAAACGGGCATAATATGAAGCTACAATTCGGGGTAAGAATTAGATGGTAATTTCATTCTAAAGGATGCAACAAGAGCCTGGGTGTTTGAGTGAATACCTGGTAAAGAAACAGTACTTTACCATTGGAGACTATTGTGTATTTCATATATTCCTGGTCGGCGGAACTGACTTCCATCAAGTATATTGTTTATATTGTTTGTCTATATTCCAAGATATTGTTCTTTTCTTGTTATTTTTTATTTATATTGGAAGATATTGTACTTTTTAATGAATATTGTTTTAAAAAAATGTTTAATTTGTGTCTAAGTAGATTGTATGATAATAAAAGGCAATGTCTATTTCAAATTCATTGGTGGCATCATTACCTGACATGGTCGAAATAGTTAAGGCAAGTGACACCTGAGCGCTGGTGTCAACAGACCGTAAAACATACAAGTACCGGAAAGACTGAAGTTTTTTTGTTTATTTTTTTGTAAAACTTCACAGTCTTCCCTTCTTGAAAATGATCAATGTTTTTTTCTCTTTTTCTCTGTCTTGAACTAAGAACTATATACACGCGAATGTCCTAATTTTCCATTAAAGTCGGAATCGAACGTATCAGATTATGATGTTATGTGTCTATGGTTCATCGAGTTTCGAAACGTCCGTTTAATTGGCACAGTTGAATTACGTCACGATCACATGTACGTCATGCAATTACTTCAAGGCATATAAGTTCAAATTCTATAATACAAGAAAGTATTAAAAATAGTTAACTAATCCGAAATCGGTAGTATAAAAAAAGATTAAAAAAAAAAAAAAATGGCAGAAAAAATGTAGCCCTGTAGCGTCGCACACTCGTACATACCCTCCCTACACCAGTGGCTGTACATCAAACATGAAAAAATAAAATAAAATAGACTGTAGAGGATACATGCATGTTGATATGATAGATTGTCTTTTTTTTCTAATTTATTTATTTATTTTTTTTTTTTAGAAGATGTATTGAAGAGAAGTCGAGAGGCAAGGCAATGTATAATCATATAGGCCGACTATTCCAAGAATCTATTATAAGGCAGTGTCGACTGCAAGCATTAGCTACAAGTCGCAGGAATTACTGTGAGGATTGCGAACCACCGGTGCCGGGGAGATCTCGCGCTTGTAAAAAGAAGAAGAAGCACACTGCAATACGGCCGATGAAGAGTTTCACCAAAGTTTCAACATGCTTGTGCCCACGACCGACGCGGCCTCCTCAGCCAGAATCTTGTCCCTTCAAGAGACCACCACCTCCCAGTGACGGGGACTGCCCTGGACTTTGCCCGAGGACAAAAGTATCAGATGGGGAAAATTGTGGATGTAATTGAAAATACAACTTCTTGAAGCAAATTAATCTTTATTTTTTTTACAAGCTAAGTTAACCATCCAAGAACGAGCAAATTTTTTTCGATTGAAATATGATTTTTTTATTTTTTTCTTTGTTAATGGAATGCTGGAATTCAGGGAAATTGTTTTTTAAAAAAATCAGACTTACCGTTTGCTCATAATTGGCCGTGTTCATATGATCTAGGCCAGTGATGGGCAAACTACGGCCCGCCGGCCAAGTGCAGCCCTTCGGGCTAGTCAATCCGGCCCGCGACATGGTCACATACAATTATACATAAGACAAAATTTATTTTCTGTAAAGCTAGATTAGAATTATTGTTTTCTTCTCGTTGCGTTCCGGATCTTCTACCGTTGTACCATATAAGTTGAGTGTAATGAGATAAGGTCAAAATTAAAGTTTATTAGTTGTAAAACTTATTTTTGTCCAATTTTTTCGGCCCTCATAGATGTTTTTATATTTCATCCGGCCCTCCCCTTAAAAAGTTTGCCCATCTCTGATCTAAGCCTTCCCCAAGATGATTTGTTCTTATAGGGCGTATAAAAAAAAAAATGACCGTTTTATAAAATTCCAGAGTTCAAAAGTCTGTAAAAATCTTAATGCTATTTATTATTTACCAATACTTAATAATCTTTTTAGAGCATTCCCTGAGCTTGTTTACTAACTCTGGACTTCTTAAAAAAAAAAAGCCTCAGCTCAGTTATTTATTTCAAAAAAGAAACATGACAGTGTCCTACGAAATTCTCGTAATTTAAAGACATTACTGGAAAAAAATTTCACAGCCGCTGAAGCAACTCATGAAATTATTAAATATGAAGGAGAAGGTGTCCTTGAAGAGCGCACTGTGCGGCGTTGGTTTGAAAAATTTAGAAGTGGAGATACGACGTTGGAAAGGAAGAAGGGCTCCTGGCTGCCATTAATGGTTATTGATGAGGTTCTGAAGGAAGCTGTTGAGTCAAATCCATCCATAACAACTCGCGAACTTGCCAGGGAGTGTGGTGTGCCGAAAGATACTGTTAGCCGCCATCTTCTCTCCACGGGGAAGGTGAAAAAGACCTGTAGACTGGTCCTCACGAACTTACTCCACATAAATCAGT
Source organism: Euschistus heros (assembly GCA_003667255.2). Taxonomy (NCBI): domain Eukaryota; kingdom Metazoa; phylum Arthropoda; class Insecta; order Hemiptera; family Pentatomidae; genus Euschistus; species Euschistus heros. The sequence continues at coordinate 594,046 of RCWM02000294.1, forward strand.
AGAAAAGTTTACAGAACTTCATGGGTTTAAACTCCTGCCTCATCCAACATATAGTCCAGACCTCGCACCTTCGGATTACTACTTGTTTCGATCCATGGCCCATTTTCTTCAAGGGAAAAAAATTGATAATTTTGTAGAAGTTGAAAATGCTGTACAAGAGTTCTTTGACATTTTTTTTATACACCCCATTACATCACAAACAAACAATAAATAATTATTTAATATAGAATTGATTTTTTAAAAAAATAAGATCCCACCTAACATATAACAGCGGACGTTACCTGGAGCATCAGTAAAAGGACATTACTAGAGCTACCTGTCAATGGTAACATTGCTCCATAAAAGGATTATTACAATTACAAACTATTACATGATAGGGTACTTAACTATACAGTGCTTGGTTCTTGAGCCGCCATAGCGGTTCTTGTCTCTATTAGATCTTTGTCGGTCCGTCTCTCTTGGCTGTACCATCCAAGAGATCATCGTTGAGGAACTGCAGCATCTCGCCCTCAGCCCTCTCACCTCCAACCGTCTATCCAACGGCATATCCACTCTGTCTCCAAAAGACTGTTTCTTCAACTGTTCCTCTTCGTTTCAACTTCCATCATTATAAACATCCTTATCCGTACCATTTTACTTTTAGATTTATTTGTCTAAAAGTTTTCATTGGTTTGTTAACAACTTTCTCTGTCTTCAGGAAACTTTAGCCTGGGTGCACATGAGCTGGAAAACAATCGGAACGCAAAGATTTAATCGGATAGTCAAAGATCCATTGGCAATATAGGACCTATGCACATGGCACGCCGACAGCTATCGGATACACTCGGCCTATCTCGCTAGGATCGGGGCTATCGCTGGTTCCTCCCCCTATCTGCACTTTTTCCTATCCCCCGCGTTTCAGTAGTACGTACGTGACATAGGGGCAGTTCACAAGACGTCGCACAGTGGGGCAAAACGGCCCAAAATGTGTAAAAACCTCATATTTTCTAAACGGTTCGTGCTATAAGCTTGGAATTTTAGAATTATATATTTCATGAGGTGCTGAATTGAATGAATCTATAATACGCTGCATCAGATGATCATAAAGGGTCAAAATGTAAGAACAAAAAGTAAAAAAAATTAATAAAGCAAGTTTGGAGCATATTTATATGCTATATAAGCTGCTGAATAGAATAAAACTATAACCAGAGCAATCTGATCATTAGAATTGAGCCATGTTTTCAGTTTAAAAAAAATAAATAAAAAAATCAAAAAAAATAATCAAGTTTGTTATTATTCTAGATCTTTTATAGGAGCTATATTGAATGAAATTTACTATATAGCTCTATTACAAACCAAAGATTCCTCGAATTAGGTTAAAATTCATTATTAAGTTATATTTGGAAATAAATTAAAAATTTTTAAATTTTTTCAATGTAATTTGAAAAATGTAGTAAGTTTTACAAAGTAGTTTCAGTTGAACTCTATTGAATAGAATGGACAGTTATTTAAAATTATCAATCTTATATTAACAAAGAAGTTTGATCTTCATATTTTTCAATATGATACATAATGAACTAATGATAACAAAACAAAATCATATGAAAAATAATAAAAAATATTATATTCACTCGTTATATTAGGTACAAAAATAAAAGAAATTAACTATAAAAGTAAAGAAAATTTTTTTTCTCGATTCTTTAACAGTAAATGAGAAGCTCCATCATTTAACGGGAACTTTTTTTTTTTTTTTTTTTTAAATCCGGTCTTAAATTACTTATCACGGGATCAGAACTCACCAGGATAAGATGAAAAATATCTTCATTTGTAGCTTTTCGCTGGAACGATGTTCTCTGTAGTGTTGATTATAGCTCACCTTCAGTTTTAAAGCCACAAGAGCTTAGTGGTGAATATGTTATTACTGTATTACTAATAAACGCATGTTCATCTGTAAAATATAACAATTTGCTATTTGTTCTGTGTTGTGATATGTTAGTTTTATAAAAACAATCAAAATCTTATTTATCATAGTGGTTTTTTCCGTTATTTTTTAATGTATTTTCATTAAAAATGATTCTTGGATTGTTTTTAATAGATTTTTATTCATTAGAATCAGAGAGGTTCAAAATATTATAAATTTAATATATATATATTAATAAAACACATTTTTAAAAACATAATTATAATTATAATATAATTTGATTTTAAATCTCTGAATTTAGTTATACATATAGAGCGAATATAATTCCAGTGGTAGAATATCCTAGCCATTGATATAAAAGAATAAAATAAATAAATATGATAATCTTCATAAGAGAACTAAGGTAAATAATAATTAGAACTCAGTGATACAAATAATAACCCCATAAATTGGTCAACCGAAGCCCAAAACTTTTATTTTCAATCGATTTTTTTATTTTCTTTTTATTTGAAGAGCTATTTTTGAAAATTAATCTTTCTGCTATATTCTGGTACTAAGTCTCTCAAGAAGAGTTATGTGTTAGTTATTTTTGTATAGAAAACCAAAAATATATATATTAAATAAGACAGACTAATAAAAACAAATATACATATATAGTGAGCCAATTTTCACATACTAGTTATATATATAAAAAAAAAATTATGGTTAAAAGTTAGTTTCTGTATAATGAAAAATAGCACATACATTCATCCCCTGAACAAAAATGGCCGAAGCCGGGATTTATATTTATAACACGACTTCTCAGATACCTGTACTTCAATTTGAACTCCTAAAGAAAGCCTAGTTCGGTGTAGCTTTTTTTGAAAGACCAAGTGAAATGAAGATAAGTTAGATTTATGAGACAGCTAACTTTGAAATTCCTGGCAAGGTTGGGGCTACATTTACGAAATAAAAATAGTCCATAAACCAGTAAACATCAATAGTGAAGTTCAATGGGTTATAAAAAATCTTTGCTAAACATTCAGTCTCATAAAAAATTATTTTAACAGAACTTCAAATCCGTGTTATTTTCTCAACTCCAGAAAAGGGTAACTTCAAGGACGTGTACAGATCCTGGTAATAAAATAATCGAAAAATCAGTTCCACAACCTCATGCTACATTTACTTAGGTATACAAAAAGAATGAAAAAAACAAATTGTTTATTATTATTTTGTATTCGCTGAATAATTTTACGGCTCAAGTTAGTTAGTTCCAGTAGTCATTTAATTAATATAGAAAGTATTTATATTGTCTTTATGTTTTAAATTTCATTTTATAAATTTAAAACCTGTTTGTATTAATCAGACAATACTAATTTGACTTTTCATATTAACTGTTTTGTTTTTTTTCAACTCTACAAATAAAAATTACGAAGTCGAGTAACAATTTACCGAGTTTAGAGTTTAAAATACACTTGCGGGTAATAGGTTTTTCGTTTCACATTTTGACGTTTTTATTTAACGCTATAATAGATCAGCTGCACTAATTCCGGCTCTTTTATTATTACAAATCAGGAAATATCATCATTAAATTGTGTCGCTACAAAATTAATGAAACCAGCGATACTTATCTTATTTTTTATAAAACATTTATGGAAAAATGTAACTATCTGCCATGATCTTAGATGATAAATATTTCAATTGACTTTATATTAATAAACTCAAAATATTTGAATATACGAAAGATATAATAAAAAAAAAAAAAAAAAAAAAAAAAAAAAACAGTGGAAACTCTTTATTTCGTCACTCGATAATTCGTCTTATTCTGTAATTCGCCAGATGGTTTTTTGTTGTTTTTTTTTTTGGTTGTTTTGTTTTTTATATTGGCAATTTTAAATAACAAAATTAAATATGTATGTAATTCAGTTTTCTCCTTACTAATTATTTAATCTTTAAACCACCTCATTTGGTTTGTCACTAAAAAATAAGCCTATATATTAATACATTTTGTAAATTATTTGATTAAAAAAAATAAACAGATCATGCCCGGAGTCGATCCCTCCATTGATTACAGGAAGATATGAAAGGAAGTATAAATGCAGTTGACGAATTCCCGAAATCAGTTAAGACCCTATAAAATAGAACTTCATTTGAGAAAAAGTTTCTTTCCCTGAATTTTATTTCTTCTGATTCAGAAACACAATTAAACATGCCATTTTCAAAGTAGCTGATGCGTGAAACAATGTCGTATTAAATAAATATAATATGTATATCTGTATTATCTTCTATTTTATACATGTATGTACGTTTTTTTATATATAATTTTTTTAAAATGTTTGTTTTCCAAGGTTTTTGAGTTTTTTGTCATTGTCACTCAAGTCCAACGTTTATAATGTTGATCTGGTCTTTTTTCATTCAATAAATTGCAAAAAAAAAAAATACAATTATATAGTTTAAAATGCTACTTTGTTACTTTACCAGCTAAACTCTGTAATTCGCCATTTCCGTTATTTCGTCAACCCCCCCCCCCCACTCATGACGAATTATGGAGTTTCTACAGTATTAACTAAAGCAAAAGACTGAAATTGAATTAAAAACAATGTAATCAGAAATACAGTCATGTTATGTATAATATATACACGCTCTCAGCCCAACCAGTTCTGAATAAAGACTGCTACCAGTTGTAAATGACAAGATACATTAGTAGGTTCTAGGTAACGGTCGGGTTAAGAGGAGGCAGCAAACTGCCTTGACCCGCGCTACACCGACCAGTTCGATCCTTACGCTTCACTTCGAGTTCACATTTATCGATAGCTCTTTCCTATAACCTCACATGTAAACAATCACTTCTACAGTTTCAACTTGGATTGTGTTGTTTAGTTTGTTATATTGATATTTAGTCTTCTTAAATGTAAATAACTGAAACATAAGTTAACAACATGAGTTTCATAAAGGATTAAGTGTTTTATCAATTCATGTTTTCTTATTACCTCTTATCTAATGTGTAGAAGTGTTACAAAACTTAAGAACATTAATTTGTACATGGATTTGGTGTTTTATATATTTTTATTTGTTGTATCAATTGAAGCGATAAAATTTCAGTATGCATATTTTGTGAATGGATTCTTAGTCATCCATAATACTTATTGCCCTAAAGTGAGACAGATTGTATAATTATTTCAATAAAACATATCGATCTAAAAATAAATGTGAGAAAGTATATCATAGGTTTCATATTTTCTTATTTCCACTTCCCTTGAGAAAATATAGCAGAAATTAACATCATCACTTTCAACTAGGATTCTGTCTTATAATGTATAATGGATTATAACATGGAGAAGAGACAATGTTAAAATAATCACAGATTAAGAGGTAATAACACGTTACTATATAATTGTAAAACTGTAGGTATAATGTTATAGATTAATGTGTTTTAAAAAAAAAAATTTAGAAGCCTGATGATGGAGCATTGTCTCGGAAACATGTAGCTACAAATGTTAAATAAATAGGAGTTATGACAAATAAATACTTAAGGATTCTGTCTTTTAAATATTTATAATTTGTTATTTACACTTGCCTCACATCACAAACTTTATCAAGAATAAACATTACTGGTGGTTTAGTATTATATTAATTAATTCAAAATTGATTTAGTTTCTTATATTTTGACATTTTCTTATTTCCACTTCATTATTTTCTTATTTCTCATATTAATATCATAAGGTAAAGAGAAGTTAATATTACTTTGAACAGGGATTTAAAGTTTCTCCGTAAATAAATGAGAATAACCTTTCCCCTCGAAAAGTAGCGACTAAAACACAGAAATAAATCGGAAGAAGGTAAGAATCGATAAAAGGTATTCTCGGCGGGCGTAGGAGCTGCCTACTCTTAACCCGACCGTTACCAGGTTCTATTCTAACATTATAATTATTTCATTTAATTTTTATAGCTCGTTCGATTTATATATTTTGGTAAATACCTGAGCTCAGATAATTTTTGCTAAAATATATTCGTGATATGTATTAAGATGCCATAGTTGAAATAATGAAGGGAAATGATAGGTAACGGATGGATTAAAGCCGAACTAAAGGTTATTGCTAGTTTGTGATTAACTGTTTTCATATTTTGTTTTTAACGTAGTTATGTTTTTTTCGCTGGAGGTATATACTTTTTTGGTGTAATGTTTTTTTCAAAGTCAAAAATGTAACAATATGACAGGTTCTAGCTCTGTTGTTGTTGCTCGGATCGAAAATTTGTCAAAGTTTAAAATTATAAATTTAATAGAGAATATTTTTTGTTATATAACATCGCTAGAATCTACCTTTTAGGAGCTATGTTCGTTTGTGAGAAAAAAGTCACGTGTGCGTAATTTTTTAATTGTTGGGGTTTATTGACACCCTCTAGATTTTAGGGTTTTTTCCACGTTTGCCCCACTGTGCGTCGCTGCGTCCGTTCAATGTGGTGCTTTTTCAATGTGTTTTCGACAACATGATTAATTTCATTTCAAATATTTATTTAACATTACATATAGTTGGATAATCTCTGTATTATATTAATAATTAGGGATCGGATTTTTATGTATTTAAACATGCCAAACATTTAATTAAAACATGCATTTATTTTCATCAAATATTTATAATTTCCATTTTATAAATAATTTCCAAAGGTGGTACCGGAACTCTCATTGAATTTTCTTGCCCTTTTAATGCATCGTTGATTCTTGTAGCCAATTCATCAAATAAACGATTAGACATTCGAAAATAATTGAAGAATTTTTCTTCATTTTCCCTCAATTCTATGAAAATAGTGTTGAAAGCGCATTTTAAATATCTCGCATCGTTAAATGGATGAACCCAATATCTTATTTTATGATCAATTTTATAAACATATTTTTACACAAAGTACGAAAACAAAACCTTCTTTTTATAAATTCAACTTTTGCTTGATCCGTCTCGGAAAAAACAACACATAACACTGAAGAAGAAAGAATCCTCATCCAGTTGGAAACTTTCCCTGGTATCAAAGAGATAGGACGCCGCGCCCTATCTTCCATTTGCACAGAAACTCATATAGGTATCAAAGAGATAGGATAGAAAACAATCTCGGCGTTCCTTAATGATATTTGCTTTTAAAATATATAAAATATTATTTTTTACTTTCTAGTTGAATTTTGTACTTTTAGATTTAATCTTAAAGTCGGTTTTTGTTTATCTTTTCTAAAAATTAACATTGACATTGACTCTTTAGTGTCTTGACACTATATAAACTTAGAATATTACATTTTAAATCAACACATACTGTCCTCACTACTTACGCTGATGACACATGTGTTATCAGTAAACAATATCCCTTCATTGCCTCTCAAACACTCCAATCCCATATCCTAAACCTTCAAGAATGGTGTCTAAAATGGAGAATCAAAATAAATCCAAACAAATCCCACCAAATAACCTTTACCCTTCGTCGTAAACCTACGACCTCCTGTCCTACAGTATCCTTCAATAATATTCCACTGTTGAACAGATCCGGTACCTAGGACTCCACTTGGACAAACGACTAACTTGGAATCCAATTAATTATAAAAGACTCATTTACATGACAGTGATTAGACCTATTTGGACGTACGGAGTTTAGCTTTGGGGCTCTACTAAACCATCCAATTCATCTCGTATCCAATCCTTACAATCCAAAATCCTTCGAAAAATCCTCAATGCTCCTTACTATGTGACCAATAAACTTATCCATAAAGATCTTAATGTTCCATATGTTTCTGATTTAGCCCAAACCAGATACCTATCCTTCCATAGTATGCTCCATAACCACTCCAATCCACTAGTCCCCCAACTTGCTTCCTCCTCCATCCCTGATAATCCTCCGAGGCGTCTGAAAAGAAGATGGCCTAGAGACCTTTTAGTGTAGATTTTATTGAAGTGCTACTAGTGAGTAGTTCTTCACAAGTTATGTACATGCCATTGTACTCACTGTCAACACATTTACTTGTTGTATATTATTTTGTACAGTTGTAAACATCAATAAATGGGGAAAAAAAAATCTTGAAGTCGGTTTTTGTTTATCTCTTCTAAAAATTAACTTATTTGCTTGACATTGACTCTTTAGTGTCTCGGCACTATATAAACTTAGAACATTACATTTTAAATCAACACATAGGTTTATTCTTTCTTATTTAACCTAATTACTATCAATCCAAATTACCCAATAATCATCGTTCAATAACATTATTCAAAATCATCTGATATTAATACTAGTCAAAACTGTGTTACCTTCCTTGTCTTAAAGTAGGTTAAAAAGGTAGAGTAAAAAAAAAAAAAGAAAAAAAGGAATAATGTAAAACAATTTGTTTAAATTTAATTTATTTAGACCTCAAGAGAGGCCAATAACGGAGGAAAATACAATTTGAAATAATCTACAGTTAAAGTGAAATATGAAGCTCCTATGAGGAAAACACTCAACATTTAAAGTCATTCAAAATGAAATCGGTATATCTTTTTATAGCAGTTGAAGATTCGTGATTTATTTGGTATCTTATTGTTAATTTTTATTTTTTTCGCGTGTTATGTCGATAGTTAGTACAATAAGTACGTTGCCATTACAATTTTTTTTATATATTAAACGTTCTTTGATTTTAGGAACCACCGAATTACAGTTTTCAGTTCAATAAAAGAGGAAAGGAATCTGTTCTGACGCCGTAATACAAGGCTATAAACATGGGTACAAGATTAAGGTTAGAATTACTGCATGGAGATTATTACGAGTTCTTAATGTTTTTTTCTAATTAAAAAGAGAAACTAATAGTAAATTATATGAGTGTACTAGTGATTTAATTTCAAAATAAAACTTATTTTATTAAAATTTATTTTTTTCAGAGCTCTGACAACTCTGAATAGACCTCCAGCTCTGAAGTGAGTAATTTTATTTTTATTGCTTAGTGATATCAATATCAATATTTGACCGGGCACATTTATATATCTACAGATTACCCAAAATGGTATTATTATCGAAGAGTTAGCTTGCTCCTTTTAACAGTTTCTTTTCGGTAACCAGTTACTGACTTATCGACGCGCATTCTTGCAGTAGCGCATTCGAAATTAGAACTCCTAAAATTTCCCTTTGTACTCGTATATTATTTTTTTTTCTATGAAATACCGATATCCGTTTCATTATTCTTGCAAAGGCCAGGAGATCTCTAACAGAATTATTTTTATTTATTTACTCCTTTTATGTGTCTAACAAAATCTAAATTTCTTCTCTTTCTTTTAGAAATCTCGGAAATCAAATTAACCTTTTTTATCTCGAACTTGTTTATAGCTTAATTTAACTTGGATCACGTATTTTAGGTATTACTTGCGAAGAGGTGACTTGCTCCTTTTAACAGCTACTTTTCGGTAACCCGTTACTGCGTTACTGGCGCGCATTCTAGCGGTAGACATTCGAAACTAGAACTCAATTTTCCCTTTGTCGCCACATACTAATCTAACCCCGATGTTTTCCAGCCTCTAAATTTCCCTCACCGCTCTTCACTATAGTCCGCGTCTTTAGCTAAAGCTACCACAGAATGTTCATTTATGATTCTATATCACTTTTAAACATAAAATAAATACCTTTTACTTGAGGTACGCATGATGGTATAGAAGGATCAATACAATTACGACTGATGAATTAATTGCCACTTCTATTGAGATTATTTGATTCTAGTTTCGAATGATTCATCTTAGTTCTTCGAGGTTTTAGTTACCTCGAAAACTGAATGTTTAGCATTCGAAACTAGTTTTCTAATAAAATAATCTCAATAGAAGTGGCAATTAATTCATCAATCCTAAAATACCTTTTACTCACGTATTATTTATCCATCCACCTTTATAGACTACTCCTTGTAGTTTTTACCACTATTAACGACATAATATTATTCTACTATTAATAAAGTGATATTATTAGTTATTAATTGAATCATTCACACACTTTGCCATTTATATATGGGAATTTTAGGAGTTTTCATTTCGAATGGTTGCCGCTAGAATGCGTGCCGATAAGACTGTAACTGGTTACCAAAAAGTAGCTGTTAAAAGGATCAAGCCAACTCTTAAATAGTAATATCATATCACCGTTGCAACCACCCAGTCAGCAAATTACCTTGGATCCTTTTGATTATCTTGAAAAAACAATTGAAATCTTATGATTCAAATATTAACTTAAATGACTTCATATTTTCATAGATTGGTAAAGTATAAAAAGGATAATAAGTATGAACAATTAAAATATTATAAGTATCTCAATCAATCTTCTAAACTAAACATTCTTGCAAATCATTGCAATATCTATTCCAGGATGGAAGGTAAAATACGGAATTATAGGCGAAGAGGTTACTTGCTCCTTTTCACAGCTACTTTTAGGTAACCAGTTACTCTTTTACCTGGGCGCATTCTAGCGGTAGCCATTCCAAATGAAAACTTCAAAATTTCTCACATGTCAGCACAAGATCCTCTGATTCTATTCTAGATGCAGATAGAAATCACGCTTCATGCTTTCGTAAATTGTACTTCAATGTTTAACATTTTATTTTATTCAATAAATATGAAATGGTTACAATATAAAATCTATCTTAACTCCGGCTGTACAGCCCATGCAGGACCTTGGCCTACAATATAAAATAGACATGGTAAAAAAGGCAGAAAAAAAATGGAAAATTGTTTTTAAAATTTATTATTTTTATTAGGTCTCTAAATGAAACGAACAATAATTTATAGTAAAATAGCAATTTTAAAAAGCCTGAAAAGCAATAAATAAATGTCCAAGGTGTGAATACGATATAATTGAAAACTAATAATATTATGTCGTTAATGGTAGTAAAAACTACAAGGAATAGTCAATAAAGGGGGCTGTATAAATAATATAGAATAGAATAGAAACAAAACTTTGTTCTGGGACAAAGTCCCTTAAGAATAATATTAAATAACATAAAGTAAGATGATAACTGGCCGAGAGGCTGTTAAAAAAAACAGAAACTTGAAGAAAAATAAAAGATAGAAAATCAAAAATTATCATTGCAAACAATTAAAACATTATCATAATCAAACTATAATTTATGCTTATGTTTTATGTCTGCCGGTCTTGGTAATTAAATTAGACGATTACATACATAGTACATACATCCTTACAATTAGAGAGCGTCGAGTTGGAGGGAAAGAAGATGGTGAAAGAAAAGTGATTTGAATGTTCCAAGGGAAGAAGCATTGCGGATACAGGGGGGGGGGGGGGGGAGGGAATTCCAAAGAGTAGAGGATCGGACAAGGAAGGAACGTTGGAATACAGTACTTCTGCGGGATGGATTATAGAGATCGGAAAGACGAGATCTTGTATGCAGTGATTTAATAGCGGACTTGAATTTCAGCTTACTGTAAATAAAGGGAGGGTGACGGGTGTTGATAACTTGGTATAGGTAGGTGCCTAGGAAGAATTTTCTGCGGAAGGAGGGGAAAAGCCAATTTAACTCAGTGTAGAGATGCGAAACCTGGGAACGTCTCGAGGTTCCGAAGACAAACCTAATGAAGCAATTCGTGTTAATCTGTCCTCAAGAACCGTTGAGAGCCCGCCATATATTATAACCGTAGTCAAATTGGGGGAAGATAAGGGAGGATACTAGGAGTCTGCGTGTGGGTAGGGGAAGGAGGTGACGGGAGCGGTGAAATAGTTTTAGGATACCGATTGACCTTCGGGAGATTTGTGCAATATGGGATTTCCAAGAGAGGGTTTGATCAATGGTTAAGCCTAAATTTTTAACAAAGGAATGGGAAGTTATTGGATGACCATTAAGGAATAATGTGGGAAAGTTGGCATTTGAATGTTTTAGCTGCGTTTAACGTTAATTTGTTCAGATTTGATATATGTTCATAAGGTATTAATTTTATGTTTAAAAGTGATATCAAATAATAAATGAACATTCTATGGTAGCTTTAGCTAAAGACGCGGACTGCTGTGAAGAGCGGTGAGGAAAATTTAGAGGCTTGAAAACATCGGGGTTAGATTAGTATGTGGCGATAAAGGGAAAATTGAGTTCTAGTTTCGAATGTCTACCGCCAGAATGCGCGCCGGTAACGCAGTATCTGGTTACCAAAAAGTAACTGTTAAATAGAACAACGAACTCTTTGCAAGTAATACCTAAAATATGCGATCTAAGATACATAGATAAAACTATAAACAAGTTCGAGATAAAAGAGATGACAGATTTTGATTTCCGACAGTTATCCTTCACTTAATAAAAATAATAAAACGGATATCGGTACTTCATATAAAAAAAAAAAAAAAAAAAAAAAATATTGGAGTACAAAACAGACATGTGCGCAAAGAAACTTTATTACTGACGGATTGGACCGGAGCGTATCGAAGCGATTTTGTGTACTAAGGTTGGATAGGAGAATGCGTTCTCTGAGCCGAAATAGTGTATGTTGACCCTTTCTGACCAGCATAACCTATCAAGAATACATATTCGCTTTCTATCAAGATAAGTGTTCTTATAAGATATGACATAGAGTTAGTTGACCGACTCATTAATGATTTAAAATTGGTCTTTGTTATTTTATTTACCGGTGAGTTTCCTTTACGAAAATATCTCGCCTGTCTGTTTCCAGTAAGCTGGACATAAATACTTCACAGAATAATGTCGCCTCTCTCAATTTGTTAAAACCTATTATTGTATGTTTTTTAAGTTTTTATAGAATAAATTATTAATAAGTAATTTATCTGTTTCAGGAATGAGGAGCTTTCTAAGAATTTCAAATCTTTATTGATTTGGTAAGATTCTGATCCTTACTTTATGCATTGTTATTCCATACTTGATATTAAATTTTATGAATGATTTATATATCTGTAGTTTTTGTAAGAACCATTCATCAATAATTATTTCGCTAACTGTCCGTTATTTCTCCTCACGCCCATAAAAAAAAAGAAAATCTTTTTCTTTTTTACTTTGTGACGGTTTGATCGATTATAATATTTTATCTTTAAATTGGATGAATAGAACTTTTATAATTGCTACCTATCGGTAGTTGTTTTACAAGGAATTGGCATGTCATTTTTAGTATTATCATCACATTTTCTTGTAATATTTTATTTATATTGGATACAGTTGTAAATTTCAATAAATAGCTATATATTAAAAAAAAAAAATCATTGGAACGTTGTAAAGTAGTCCAATCAATAAATATATTCTAAAGTGCATGGAATACACGATAATTTTTGACTTCACAGCTTCGTTAGGAATAGTTAGAAGGTTAACATACTAAAAGTCCCCACTTCTGGGGGGTGAGCTAACGGTAGGCGGGTGGGGAGATGGTCCCAAGTGTTTGGGTTTTTCGATTATATCTCGAAAACGGTGGACTCTAGGAAAATAATAAAAAAATCAAAGTAATTAAATTTCCTATAAAATATTTAATATACCTACACATTTTTCGAACTTTCAACGGTTTTCGAGATATACGCTATTAAAAATCGATAATTTTCGAGAAAAAAATTTGTTTACCTCTGTTTTTATAAAACATTTTCTTCAATTGCCAAAAACGTATACATGAAATTAAAGTAAATTTAATGTTCTACAACTTTGATTCTGACATTTGTTTTAGAAAAACGATCGTGGAAGGCATTAGAAGCAAATGTTTGACAAAAAGTGAGGTATAAATTATTTTTTAGCGAAAATTATTGATTTTCAATGACGTCTATCTCGAAAACCGTTGGAAGTTTGACAAATATGTACATTAACAATTTAATAGGAAATTTAATTAGCTTTTATTTTTATCTGTAGCATATTTTTCTAGATTCCACCGTATTCGAGATATAATTGAAAAATCAAGAAATGGGACCTTCTTCCCTCCCCCACACCGTTAGCTCACCCCCCAGGGGCGGGGACTTTTAGAATGTTTACCTTCTAACTATTCCTAACGGAGCTATGAGGCCAAATTATTTCATGCACTCTACATCCCTCATTTCAGAAATTACTGACTGGACTATAGTTAGAGTACAAAAGTACTTTAAATCCCAACAAATAAATATAATTCAGGTTTTATTCATACTAAACATCCCAGTCACATAAGCCATTATTAGCCTGTGTGGTATAGGAATAGGGAGAGTGGACGAATAACAGAATTCTACCACATTTTCAGGTCAACAATCTAGATTCATTGTAATGCTTCTCTTTATTTTAATTTTCAGGAACAATGAAAATAAACCAGTCGCTAAATCAGATACTACTTTCAGGTAACGAAACCGTTCCATATTATAGATAAAAAAAAAATAGAAATAAATAATCAATAAAAAATATTAATAGTTATATTTTATTTTTTTAGAACACGTAAATCCGATGCCAACACTAAAACTGATGACAGGAGGTGAGAATTATTAATTAACGAATACTTGGTTTAATAGAAAAAATGATTTCTTTTTTTTTAATCATGCAAAATCAATACAATTTTTAGAAATGAGTCTGTTTTGCCTTAGAGACACTATTTTTAATAAATGCTAATGATGATTATGATAGTGTTTTTCGGTTCAACAAAGCGAATTTGAAAAACGCAAATTAGGAGATCAAAGTACCTTTTTAATACGCTTTTATTAACTTCACCTGTATGTTACGGAATCTTGCATCGTAATTTTCAACAATTCCCAGCTATCCGATTAACTTGAAAATTTGTACACGCGTCAAGGACCGATGACAATACAATAATTACACAACTTTGTTTTAATATTCTTACTTAGTCCAGTCGAAATATCCCCAAAATGGGGGTCTGCCTTGCAAAAGGTGAAGTAGTAGATTTTACGAACCAATATGGTCCAGATGGGTCCTGAGAATAAAATATCAAAAATGTGACTATATTTGATAAGGGGAAAATTTTGGGGGGGCAACTAAACCCAACGTTTAAGCACTTTTTTTCAGGTTTCTGCAAAGAGCATAAACAAAAATGCTTTAAATCGAAAAATTTGTTATTTACAAAATTAAAGTTTCTTAAATTAAGCGTCTAAAGACAACTCTTAAGCTGAATTTGATTTAGGCGTTTAGCCGCAATCGATTGTCAAATATCATCGAATTTCGTCAACTTTCTCAAAAAGATCAAGAAGTCTATAACACAAAAATGGCTAATCCAATCAAAAAATGTTATATACTAATAGTTGTAGATCATTAGGTTTTGTCTTTGATAGGCTTAGTTCGGTTTACTAATAAAGCGTGTTTTTTTAGTATTTTAAACTATAATTATTTAAAATAGAAATAAAAATTAAACAAATATACTACTTCAAACAATGATGAATTTATTTGACGAGATTCAAAAAGTATTATATCATATTTATTCGATTTCAGCATCTTAACACACTTTTCCACGCTCAAGCCATTTGCGCATATTGACTTGAGCAAATTCGATGCTGTTATTGGGTTGTTTCACATGAAATGTCCGTTTTCAAGGTAAAGGGATTTTAGTAAAAATACAATATGAAAACAATATAATGTTATTCGAAGTATTTACCTTCTTTTTCTACACATTTTTCCCAACGTGACAACAACTTTTTTATCCCGGATTTGAAAAACTCTGAGCTTTGAAGTGAAACAAAATCTGAAAACGCACTTTTGATTTCAGCATCATTTGCAAAAATTTTTCCTCTGCAGAAGTAGTCTAAATTCCTGAAAAGGTGATAATCTGTTGGAGACAAGTCGGGAGAATATGGTGGGTGCGGAAGAACTTCGTACCCCAGCTCTTTCAATTTATGCATGGTAAGTTTTGAAACGTGGGGTCTAGCGTTGTCGTGTAGGAGTATAGGGCCCTTCCGATTTACCAATCCAGGTTGTTTTTTCAATAATCTTTCGTGCATTTGGCCAATTTCATTGCAGTAGGTTGTAGAGGTAATGGTCTCACCTCTAGGCAAAAAGGAATAATGTATGATTCCAGCCATGGACCACCATACTGTAACCATCAATTTTTTCGGGTGCAAATTTGGTTTTGGCATTTGTCCTGGGCTTTCGTCGATGTCTAACCACTGCCCTGACCGACGCTGATTGTCATAAGCAATCCAGCTGCCGAACGACCTAGTTTAAACTCATAAAAAAATATTACACGAAAATCGCGTGTTTCCATGTTCATATATGAAGGTATACTAAACAGTGTGTAATTGATTGGGAAGCTAATGTTTATAAAAGAAAAGTAGAGGATTAGTAACTGCTTGATTATGATATGTGAACTTTGGAAGTAAACAACAGAGACTCGCAAAATCCTCTATGTATTTCAAATATTATAAAATCGGACATTTCATGTGAAACAACCCAATAAAACCTGTTTTGTTGGAAGTAGAAAATTGTGACGTAGCATTATTAATTCTTGCAACGGACAACAATGGTATAATATCCTTCCGCCATCTTAAAATCTTTAAATCCTTAAAGATTTCAAAATGGTATCCTTAAGGACAAAACTAAAAGAGCAATAATGGCGGAATATCCTTCGGATAACTTAAAAATCGTTAAATTTAGGCGGATCTCAAAATAGTATCCTTAAGGTCGAAAACTTATAAAATCGTTAAATCCTGGAAGATTGCAAAAAAATAGTATCCTTAAGTACAAAAACTAATTAGTGGGGAAGGAGAGTGGCCAAGGATGTCATGGCCGCCAAACATCGTACACATTCACTCAAAATATAGCATGGAACAGGTGGTCGAACGTGAAATGCGCATGCGCTAAGTTTGAGCATTGTTTAAACGCTCATGGCAACACACCAACCTTATATACATATTAGTCCAACTTTCAACAAACCAACATGTTCACAGATAAACACAAAATCAGGTTACAAAAACATTATCAATAATATTGCTTGTATTCGGTTGCCATCGCTACATATAAAATTAGCCCTTAGTTAAACACACACAAAAAAACAATAAAACAAATATTGGTACAGTCCATGGAGAGTTACTACTGAATACGTAAATAGTTTTTTACGTTATGTACCTAATATTATTTTTGAAAATCTCTGTCTTAGTAATCTGAACTTTTTGCTAATTCTAATTGTCCTGGTTTTAATTAGGACAGCTTAGCAAGAGCTTCTTGTATAATAAATGATTCCAGGTAGGCTAGAAGTGTTAGATAGCCCATGGGGGAAAAAAAATGGCGGAAATATCAGGTATTGTGGCTTCCTAGTCCAGCCAACGAGTACTGAAATAAGGGGTGTAGATTGCATGAAATGTGCGATTATTTTTTACCTCAGGGCTTTGTTGGGAGTATTTAGAAGGTAAACATATTAAAAGTTCCCGTTCCTGAAGGGTGAGCTAATGGTGGAAGGATGGGAGAAGGTCCCATTTTTGGGTTTTTCGATTATATCTCAAAAACGGTAGACTCTAGAAAAATATGTTTCAAATAAAAATTAAAGCCAATAAAATATTCTATAAAATTTATTCTGTACATATTTGTCTAACTTCCAACGGTTTTCAAGATATACATTATTTAAAATCGATAATGTTCACAATAAAATAATTTTTACCTCATTTTTTCTCAAACATTCGCTTCAAGTGCCTGAAACGTATACATGAAATTGAAGTAAATTTAATGCTCTAAAACTTTGATTCTGACATTTTCCTGAGAAACTATCGTGCAAGGCATTAGAAGCAAATGTTTGACAAAAGGTGAGGTAAAAATGATTTCTTTTTCGAAAGTTATCGATTTTAAATAATGCACATCTTCAAAACCGTTGCAAGTTCAACAACTATGTATCACAAACAAATGAATCACTGGTAAGCGGAAAAAAAAAAAAATAGAATATATGAGCATTTACGATCAAGGGGGCAACCCCTAAAACATGTTTCATGTTATTCTTTTTTTAGCCGACAGTCTTTTTTTTATTTTATAATAACTTTGTTATAGGGTAATCGTGGACTGGACGGAGAATAAACTGGATAGAGAGTGAGTAATATATTTTCTATTCTAAGTTTTTCTCTTAAATAATACATTAATTTTAACATTACCGAGCATTGAAGACTACTAACTTCTGTTTAAGATATAGAGTTAAGAGTGGTGGTTTTCCCTTTTCTCAATATTCTTGAGGATATTATGCGATAATGAAGCTCAAATCAGACAATGGGTATATAGGAATCTCAATATGAACTCATTCTAGCTACATACATTAACTATATTTTTTTAGGTAATTCTTGCAAGACATAACTCTAGTCCAGTAAAATAAGGCTCCAAAAGGCCGTTTTCAAGAAAAAACTGCGGAACTTTTATTCTCAACGGATCTTTATGTTTTTTGGGGTGCTGAATCCGAATCTGAAGTTTTCAACCACGGCAACCATCGGCTTCATATTCAAAATCGCAAAAAACCCTGTTATTATTGTTTGTTTTTTTATCTATAACACAATAACGAAGCTTTTTTCGAAGAAAGTCTTCAAATACTAATTGTAGCAGGAACTAGTACCTACATAATGAAAAAAAAGAAATCCGAAATCGGACCATTTTTCGCGAAGTTACGTTATTGGAAAAAAAATGGGAGAAATTGGCCAACTTGCCGTCAGTCCCACAGCTCCGCGAAAACACCTTTGTCGTACTCTTTTGGCTATAACTCTGAAACTATTTGTCCTATACAACATTACTTTTTTTTCATCTTAAAGCTGATTAAATTTACTATAAGAATCTATAAATGAAGTTATAATCAAACCCCGTAAAATGTACATGCCAGCCCGCTAATAAAAACGCACTGTTGTAAAATCCAAGTGTTTTTTGGCACATTTGTCGCTCTAACTCCTCAATTATTTTTTCGATCCCACATTTCTTTTTTCTTTCTCAAAGCTGATTAAATTCGCACCCAAGCTAGCACGCTAAATGTGTATGTATTTGGCAAAATATGTAAATTATGACATGTTCAGTATAATGATGTGGGTATTTCACGGTGTTAATTATAAGTTACATATATAGGATCTAATAGTAAATTTAAACAGCTTTTAGATAAAAATATTAAATTTTGGATTGGACAAATGGTTTTGGAGTTATAGCGAATAATGTGCCAAAAAAACATGTATTTTACAAAAGTAAGTGATTTTCAACGTGATAGCTTGTGTATTTTAAGAATTTTCATAAAAATTTCATATATAGGATCTAATTGTAAATTTAACCACCTTTCAGATTGAAAAATAACATTTTGAATCGGACAAATACTTTCGAAGTTATAATATCCCATATAATATAATATCCCAGACGCCTATAAACCCGTACTGTCGTTAAATCCATGGTTTTCGGCACATTTATCATTATAACTCCAGGGGGGGGGGGGGGGGGTGGAGTGATAATGTGAAGCCCTAAACGTTTCCAAAATTATACACGGTCAAAGAAATCAACGATCAATAACACAGTGAAAAAAAAAAAAAAAAAAAAAAAAAAAAAAAAAAAAAAAAAAAAAAAAAAAAAAAAAAAAAAAAAAAAAAAAAAAAAAAAAAAAAAAAAAAAAAAAAAAAAAAAAAAAAAAAAAAAAATCCCTTGAGAAATTGTTTGATTTTTTATATTTTCACGTGTGCTGAATTCGAATATGAAGACGAAAAATTCTATCTAGCACCATATTTGAGAAAATATAGTTGTTTTTTTTTAACCAAAAAAAAACCTGAAATAGTGGTTTTTTTAGTATTTTTTTTTTACCCCCATGAACATTTTTTGTGATTGTTATATTTCCATGGCTGCTGAATCTGAAGGAAAAAAAAAATTCTATCTAGCATCATTTTTGAGAAAATATACGTTAGTTTTGAAAAAAAAAACCACCCAAGCTAGCACGCTAAATGTGTATGCTTTTGGCAAAATATGTAAATTATGACATGTTCAGTAGACTGGTGTGGGTATTTCAGTTACATATATAGGATCTAATAGTAAATTTAAACAGCTTTTAGATAAAAATATTAAATTTTGGATTGGAAAAATGGTTTTGGAGTTATAGCGAATAATGTGCCAAAAAAACATGTTCATAAGGTATAGTTGACTGTGATGTATATAGGAGATGTAGATAATTAGGGTAGGCAGTCAAAGATATTCAGCAAATCAAAATAAAATGTTTATTTTATTCTAATTCTTAAAGTCAACGTTTTGACTTGCAATGCTAGTCTTCATCAGGGCTAGAAAAAAAAGAAAACAAGCAAAGAGGTATGACTACATTGTAAAAATATATGAATAAACACACACCAGAACATATAAGAATGAGTGAGAAAGAAAATAAACATAAACAAACAAATAAACATAAATAACTGTATAAGAGTAAGGATGGTAACTTAAAGGCAATATATAAAGGCCATAAGGCCAGTAAAGACTATTGAATTGAGGCTAAAATGAGAATTAAAATGGGTGATAGTTACTTAAATGCTAATTAGTAATCTCGACAAAATAATTGGTGAACATAAACAGTGTAGATGCTAAGTTGTTGAGATAATGAGAACAAGTTACTGAGTTAATACTTAATGAGTAGATACAGAGTTACTGATATATTGAGGACAGATAACTGAAATAATATCTGAAGGCAATGAAGCCAGTACAATAAATGTAAACTATTTAATTAGAATTGAAAAGAATATTTCAAGAGTGATAATAAATGAGTAAATATAACAATATAATAGGTAAATATAAGAAATGGTAGATATATAGTTAATGAGATATAGTGGTTAAGCTAGTGAGTTGGTACAGAATGAATAAAATTACTAGTAACAGTAGGGAGTTAACTAGATAGTTAATAATAAATCAAATATGCAAAGTAAAACTATAGAGTAGTGATAAATATTGGGACATATATAGTAGGGTAATTATAAGTGTGTACAGTGGAAAGAGAAAGGAAATGAAATATGGGGCAAAAGTGAGGAAAAAGAATTTTAGCAAAAGATTGTGCACTAACATTTAAATTGGAGAAAGGAAAAGGATATATTAATGAATAAAGGATGAATATTGAGTGGTAAAGAACAAACAAAAAAAAACAAAAAACCACAAATAATAAAATAAAACTAAATAAAAATATTTTTAAAATGACTTACGTTCTGGTAAAGGTAAACAAACAAACTGAAGAAAGGGGGAAATAGATGGTAAGGGAGGAAAGGAGGGTGGAGAGATCTAGCGTCGGGTATCTGAACTACAGACCAAGGTGGGAGCGGGAAAATATTCGTTTATGAAGTACAATACGGTGATATTGAGCTGGCGGTGATATTGAGTTGGCGCGTTGAAGTATCAATAAAACGAGAGGGTGGAAGGGAGTCGAAAAAAAAAAATGGAGTAAGGAAGATAGTACAGAATTAATAACATTTAAATATATACATATACAATGGGAGGAATTTAGGGTTTTTTGAGAAGGTTTAAAACTTAGGAATACGTGTGGGAAATATATTCCTTATCTATTTTTTGATTAACAGGTAAGGGTTCTAGGTGGAGGTGGATAGATTCGCAAATTAATCGTTTTTTTAAGTTCCTAAAGGAGTCTAGGATAGTGGTTTTTTCAAAGTAAAAATTATGTTTAAGGGATAAGGAATGTTCAGAAAGTTTTGTTGCAAACGGGTTACGGGATGTGATAGAGCGTTGATGTTGTGAGATGCGGGTTTTTTAGATGTTTTTAGTCTCACCGCTATACGAGGAATTGCAATTGGGGAAGGCACAGGGGATACGGTAAATGACATTGGAACGGAGAGGAAGTGGTATGGGATCTTTAAGTTTGGAGTAAATATTCAAGAGTTTGTTGTGGGGTTTGAGGCCTAGGCGTAGATTGGGGAAGATTGGGCGTAGAGACTTTTGTATTTTATCTGAAAGGATGGGTATATAGGGGAGGGATCTATATAGATATAGGGGCGGGGGTAATGGGGAGTTGGATAAGGCGGGAGTGGTAGATGATTGGTTATTGTAGTTATTAAGGAGTTTGTTGATAATGGTTATGGGGAAGTTCTTAGAGCTGAGTATGTTTTTTATTCGAATGGTATTAGAAGCGTGGAATTGGGGATCGGAAAGGGAAAGAATACGGTGGATTAGGTTTTTTTTGCAATATTGATTTTTTGATGATAGGGGTGTTGGGAGTGGAAATTTAATAGCCTACCTGAGTAGGTAGGTTTAGTATACCAATTGGTGGATATAGAGTTGTCAGGATTTCTAATAATAAGTAGGTCTAGGAAGGGTAAGGAATTATTAATTTCAAGTTCCACAGTGAAACGGAGGCGGGGATGATATGAGTTGAAAGCTGATAGGATGGTGGGAATACTGTTGGGATGTAGGATAAGTATAAGGTCATCTACATATTTTTTAATAAAGTAGATGTCTAAGGGAAACATAGGAATGATGGAGTTGAGGAGATCATTAAGGACTATATTAGAGATATCTGGAGCAAGGGGGTTGCCCATGGGTAGTCCAGAGATTTGGTAATAGAAATTGTTTTGGAAGGTAAGGTATCCAGATTTTAGACATAGTCCTAGGGATTCGAGGTAGGAAGTTTGGTTAAGAGGAGTATGGGGTTCTATAGTGTGCCAGTTATTGTTTACTATGGTAAGGGCTTTATCAATAAGAACGTTGGTGAATAAGCTTTCTACGTCAAAGGAGGCTGGGATAAAGTTATCAGGAATTTGAGCGGGTAATAGGATTTCACGTAGGTGGAAGGAATTGTGGATATCGTAGGTATTATTATGGCTGAGGGATTGGAGAGAAGACAGGAGGAATTTGCTCAATTTTAAAGAAGGAGAATTAATGTTAGAAGTAATAGGTCGAAGTGGGTTATTAGGTTTATGAATTTTTTGGAAGGCCATAAAAACGAGGAGCGATGGAGTTGTAGGAAATGAGGTTTCTGTAAGAGGAGTAATTAATTTGTTTGGAATCTAGGAGGCTCTTGAGGTGTCTATTAAATTTGGTAATGAGGGAAGAGGTAGGGTCTCGTTTGGTGGGAGTATAGGTGGTTTGGTCGGAAAGGAGTTGGTAAATGCTATCAACATACTGGGAACGGTCCATGATCACTGTGGTGTTGCCTTTGTCAGCTTTGGTTACAATGATATTATCCTGTGAAGTGAGAAAGGATCGAGTGAGGGATAAGTCTTTGAGGAACAAGGGAGAAAAATTCATGGGAAAAGATGGCGGGTGTTGGAGGTGATTAGAAATTATATTACATACACTTATGCGGGACAGCTCTCTATCTTCTGCTGTACTGGTAAGAGAGTCATCTCTATATATATATTCTAAATCCGTGATTAATTCAGGGATATGGTGTGTTTTAGTGGTAGGAGTAGAAAAATTTTGGACCTAAACTTAGGATGTTTATGACAGGGGGAGGGATATCAGAGGAAGAGAGATTTTTTACCCAATTTTGGTCACCAGTGGGATAAATTTTTTGTCTAAGAGAGTGTTGATATATATTGTTGAAATTTACAAATGAGATGGGACTTTTTTTGGGATTTGACATTGATAGATATATTAGTAATGAAAGAATTGAATCTGTGCATATTATCATCACCTATGAACGATGAAAGATGATTGGACAAGGAGGAAATTTTATGGTTGAGGTTGTGAATTTGTAAAATAATTTTTCGGATTTTAAGGTTAACAATGGATTTTTTAAATTTAAATGTTGAAAAAACTAATTTTGAGGAAAGGGGTTTACAAATGGATAAGTTACTGAGAATATGGTCAATGAATTTTGGAAAGATGGAATGGAAACGGCATTTCAGGAGGAAAATTCTTTGTTCTGTTTTCACACTTAAGTGTTTGTGAAGTCGGACAAGGAGGTTAAATTGGGACTTAAGATTGGGAAATTTGGATTTTAGGAGGGAAAATGAAAAATTTTCCTCTGTAACTGAAGGGAGTGGGTGGGGGGAGTGGGTAGGTGGAGGGGAAGGATTGACAAGGGAATGATGACATCGAGATGGTGCTGATGTTGGTTTTTTTTAGTTTTTTTTTTTCCCCCATGAACATTTTTTGTGATTTTTATATTTCCATGGCTGCTGAATCTGAAGGAAAAAAAAATTCTATCTAGCACCATTTTTGAGAAAATATGCGTTACTTTTGAAAAAAACCTGAAATAGCTTAGTTTTTAATTTTTTTTTTTTTTTTTTTTTTTTTTACAATCCGATAAATATTTTTTGTTAATTTTAAATTACAAGTGTGCTGAATTCGAATCAACAGCAAAAAAAAAAAAAAAACCCATAAAGCACCATTTTTAAGAGATTGGAGGTTGTTTAAAAAAAAAAAAAAAAGTAACTGAAATAGCACTTTTATTCATATATTTTTATAACAATTTTTTTTTTTTTTTTGGTAAAAAACAGTAATTTATAAATTAATAATTTTTAATAGTGACACATAATCATTGTGTATATATTCTCCTTTTGTACTCTACATCACGTGTCTCCCGTTGTAATGCACAACAGTAGTCGGCAAGCATCTTCTCATTGCATTTACAGCTGTACATTTTCTCCATTTAAGCTATCTCTTGATGAAATGGTTCTTCGTGTTCATCTAAAACTGCTCCTAAGTTGAGAGAGAAGAAATTCAAATGGGAATAAAAAAAATGAATTTTTCTAGGACATACTGCAACCCATGGTCTTACATGATAAAAGCAATTCTTCAACAATGCAGTTATACAACATAGCCTAATAGTTATGCTCTCCAAATTTTTTCATTTTGTAATAAATTATAAAAGTTTCAGAATCAAATAGGTTTTTTAATTTGTTGTTAAATCTTTCAATGATAAAAAAAAATGTCGAAAAACACCTCATTTTTTTCACCTAAAACACAAATTTGACAAAAAATCTTGCCTGATCGAAATTTTCTGACCGGATTCGTGTTCAGCACACTTCAAAACAAGAAAACAACATATTTGTTGAAAGGAGTGTTATGATGCAGAACAGTGTAGCAGTTCTATATTTGACCTTCCGAGTACGATAAAGGTATTTAAAATATATTTCACACTTACTAAAGGGAGTAAAAAAATACTTAGCTAGCGGAAGGGACGTAAAATGGGGGTCCCGAGCCTTTTCTGCTAAAAAGATTTCAGGCAAATGAATGATTCCGGTGCAAAGTGACGTTAAATGTTAAGAGCGACTATATTTGACCTTCCGAGTTTTTTTTTTTTTTTTTTTTTTTTTTCTTTTCTTGTTTTACCTTCCATAGTATTCCTATGGAAGAGGCGAGTATTTGATAAACAATACATCACGTTCCGAGCATTTTGCATAATACGTGACTTACTTGAGAGTTTAAGTTTACTGACATATTTTTCATGGAGTAATCGTTGGACATGAATTAATAAAATTTTGCAAAACACAAATAATAAAACAAAGAATTAAAAATAAATACAATGCAAAAAAGTTCAATGAAAAAACTAAGTAATAAGATGATTGTCTGTAAACAAAAAATTGAAACTAGTGGTTTCTTCTTTAAATTCTTCTCTCCATCAATACTTCTTCAGTTCTAGGTTGTGGAAATCGACGTTTGTTACAAAATTTTCAATTTCCGTTTTGATAATTTAAGATTTCCTTTTCGATCGTGTGCACACGGCCCAACCACATTGATAATCTTTAAATAATTCGCGTATTAGTCAGATCATAATACTTCGTTGATGTTGAGAGTACAGCGGCAGAAAAGCATGTTTAGGCGCCACATTTTAGCATTCTCAAGAGAGATGTGGTGCCGGTTATAATTAGGTCATGATGGTTTATCTTTTATTTCGTCGAATCAATCTCGACCTTCTCACGCTACCTTGACTAACCCGTAGGATCTTTATGATAATCCGTCCATCTTGGCATAGTGGGAGTACACAATTAATTCAAGACAGACACTAAAAAGCGAACATAAATATTTTTCCAATTTATTTAAAAACAGTTTCAATATTTCATGAAGTAAGCTATTACATTTCTTTATATGATTATATATTTTTGTTAACAGGAGATCTCAAGATATGCTTGAAGATGAAAAGTAAGTGAATATATCATATTGCAAGTTATAATCAAATAAGCTTATAATCACAAGAATATTATTAGTGGGATTAATATAAACCTACAAATACATTTATTAAAATTTGTATAATGTTCCCAGTCTACAAAACAAACATAACCAATCATCCAATATGTACTAAGGTCGTATTCCAATGCAAATATATTTACTATTTGAACCATGCGGCTATAAGTCGCCTATTTGATTTCCCAAAATAAAGCTTTCTAAACATTATAGATAAAACATCACTGCTATTGTGTTTACTCTGACAGTCGTCGCATTGAAATCCGACCTTAAAAAAGATGGTCAATATCTAAAAGTACCGACTTTATTAATTTTTTTTGGGGGGGTGGACTCTTCAGAGCTATTTTGGGTAGCCAGGAAAGGGGATAGCGAAAACTAAAAACTAATCATAATAATAAAAGTATAGTTGACTGTTAAGATGAATGGAGAAGAAGATAATCAGGGATGCAGTCAAACAGGAACATCACGTCCAAGTAGAAATACCTTAATTTTGATGCCTTGCAGGTCTTCTTCAGGGCTATAATGAAAAAAAATACTAGATGTGACAAAAACAACAGACAGATAAACAAATGACAAAGGATGATATAGGATAAAAACTAGGATGATACATGGATAAAAACTAGGATGATACATGGATAAAAACTAGGATGATACATGGATAAAAACTATATACAATGAAGGCATAGAAAAGAACAGATACATAAATCAGTAATAATATAAAGAAGCATGGTAAGGATAAAGACAAGAAAAAAATAAAATAAAATAAAAAAGCAAGGGTAGTGAATTAACGAACAATAAATGAAAAATAATAGAGGATAGAAGAAAAAGTAAAGTAAAAAATAAAATAATGATAATAATAATAATAATAAAGCTTTATTGACATCATATTTATGATAAAAGCCTCTCCCTTAGGAGGTAAAATGGAGTTCAGCTCCAAAATAATTTTACAGAATAGAAACTGGCTAGTAATAAAAATAATTTTTAGAGAAAAAACAAAACCGACTTCAAGATTAAACCTACATATGGAAACTTGAACTAAAAAATTAAAAATAATATTTTAATTGCTTCAAAACAAAAACCATTAAATGAAAATCAACGAAATTATCGATACTTATATACCTATTCACAATTTATAATCAGTTATCTTTGGGGTCGGTGCCAGCCAAGAAGGTCAGTTTAATTCTGCCTTTACAACAAGCTTTCGAATGGCCGGAGACAGCGGTGTGCCGGTGATGAAACAGTGAGAGGATCTTTACGATTACAATTTCTTTTCAAATTCTGTTTGTTTTGGTTGGCACCGACCCCAAAAATAACTGATTATAAATTGTGAACAGGTATATAAGTATCGATTATTTCGTTGATTTTCATTTAATGGTTTTTGTTTTGAAGCAATTAAAATATTATTTTTAATTTTTTAGTTCAAGTTTGTATATGTAGGTTTAATCTTGAAGTCGGTTTTGTTTTTTCTCCCTAAAAATTAGTTTTTCACTTTTTAGTGGTGAGTGTATTTTTGTTTATACAGTCAATTCTCGATCTTCAAGCTTCCCTGAAAAATGGTTTGAATTACTGAACAAAGACTTATCGAGGTTATCATTCACTTACCTTCATGTAATTGGGAAAATTGAACACAAAATCGGAGTTGAAATCATTACGTATATTTTTCATTAATGGATATGTGTATGTTGTTTGTACATACATATAAAATCATTGATACAGAAAATTAAATACCTGGTACCAATTTATCATATAACTTTCAACTGAACTGCGCTTTTTTCTGAGGGTGCCTAAAAGTGGACTTACCGTCTTCCACCAGTGGCGATCTTTTCTTTATTCTTTAGGACGACTGAAAGAGAACTACGCGGAATTCGGAATTCACTAGCAACAAACGCCCAACTTCTTTCTCATTTCTGCACTATGCATATCAATTTTAACTTTTCGTTAATATTAACTGTTTTTTTTATTTTTCTTAAAAAGTGCTGCGTTGATTTCAAAATAGTTTTTATGGGACCACCTCTGAAGTATGCCCTACCGATCTAAAAAAGAATCATCAAAATTGATTCAGAATTGACGGAGTAATCGCGTAACATACACACACACAAAAAAAAAAAAAAAAAAAATACAGACGAGTTGAGAACCTCCTCTTTTTTGAAGTCGGTTGAAAATACAAAATAAAATATACAATATTCTTTGTAAAGCACTAAACCAAAAACAAAACTACAAACAAAACAAAACTTTTTTTTTTTTTTCTTTTCTTTTGTTCCTATAGATTATTTATAATTTTCAACCAACAGTCTCTGTCCCTGGCAACTTTCATCCAATTGGTTCCTACTCTCCGGGTAATTTCGTCCCTCCACCTTATTTATCTACCGATAGGCAGAAAATAAAATAAAGAAATAAATGATAAATGGAAATCTGGGAAAGAGGGAGGGAAATATAAAGTAAAAGTTGATATAAGAAAAGAAAGGAAAAAATAATAAAGGAAAAAAAAATATTACTGGAGATATTAAAGGAAAAGAAAGAAATGGCACAGAAGACTTACCGAACCACATTGAAGAGGAGACGAACGATAACTGATGTAAAACGGTAAGAACAGCTGGGCATTTAAAAGGGAGAAAAGGTGCGGAAAAACATGAATGCAGAATAGGAAAATGAAATAATGAAAATATGTCAAAATATAAAAATAACAGAGAGACCATAAGATAACAAAAACAACAAATAAATACAAACAGAATAAAAATATGCAAATAAAATAATGCCAATGCCATCATGATTAGCTATACAAAACAATATAAAATAATACAGTGTCCACTTTTATTTTTCTTTCATTCACTACCAGTGCTGCCGATTCTGAAATAACATTTTCCCTCCCCCCGCGTCTAAGCAAAACTTCCCCAACTTCCCCCAGCCGTTTCAAAACTTCCCCCAAATGACAAATGAGTAATGTAGTTTATCAACTTTAATGATGAGGCATTAAGTTCATAAATATCTTTATGTTTTAATTAGAAATTAAGTTATTCTTCGTATATTTAATGTAATTTATGTAATTAGATATAGTTATAAAATAAAAAAGAATACTTATTATAGCCAACTTATACGCTACTAGATCGAATCGATTTTTTAAAATTCAATTCGATTAAAAAATTCAATTCGAATTTCCCCCACGGGAGAAAATATCTCCCAAATCGACAGTCTTGCTGATGACCTGTAACCTTCAATAATTGCTCGAATTTCCCCCGAATCACCCCCGAACGTGCCTTGGCTCCTAAAATATCCCCCCGGGGGAAAATCACCCCCCCAATCGGCAGCCCTGCGAACGATAACTGATGTAAAACGGTAAGAACAGCTGGGCAGGTAAAAGGGAGAAAAGTCGCGGAAAACATGGATGAAGAATAGGAAAATGAAATAATGAAAATATGACAAAATATAAAAGAAAGACAACAGAGAGACCATAAGATAAAATAAATATAAACAGATTAAAAAGATAAAAATACAGTAATGCCAATGATGTCAGCTGATAATGCCATCATAATCAGCTGTACAACACAATATAAAATAATACAGTGTCCTCTTTTATTTTTCATTTGTTATTCTTTCATTCGCTACCCTTGCTTTTTTTTTAATCATCCCTGTCTTGTCATTATCCTTATTATATCTGTTCTTTTCTATGCCTTTATTGTATATAGTTTTAATACTTTGTCATTTGTTTATCTGTCTTATTTTTGTTAGATCTTGTATTTTGTTCATTATAGCTCGTTGGCATCACAATTAAAGTATTTCTACTTGGACGTGGTGTTTCTGTTTGACTGCATCTCTGATTATCTTCACAAAAACTAACCTAATTTATTGTAGTTAAAATCTACTGAAAACATTTATTATAAATAAAATAGTTTGTTTTTTTCTTGTGGTAGGGTCAAACCACTCTTTAACCCAAACGATCTGTACGATGACTTCAATTTGTTTTGGAATCCCCTTGAGCTCATTGAAGCTACCCGAGCTTTATCTACGTACAATGTGGAAGGACTATACAAGAAAAATCCTTATACTGTCAAAAATATAATGCATTTGATTTTCTTGGTTATAAAATGTAAGTATGCAATTACAATAGGATGGTAAGTTGGTTGTATGTTATAGTAACTTAACGAGAGGGGAAAGGAAACTTGTTCAGCATGAATAGAGTCAAAATAAGACGTAAATATGTAAATTTATTTTTTTAAAAAGTAAATTTATTTAAATAATCAGGATTCTATTATTCATAAATATACAGGGTATCTCTTGGTATTAAAAAAAAAAAAAAGGGATTAAACTAGATCAAAAATGTTGCAAAATGCCGCAAACCTCTCCTTTTTATTCCACTCCGTTGCACACATACGATAAATCAAAGACTTTTTCGAGGAAACCACGTTTTTTTTCCCCATAAAAGCTGTAATATCTCCATTTTTTAAAATACTTTTCAAAATTTGGCCACATTTTCGGATTTAGCATTAAATTTTCTATAATAGCTGAGTACCTGTAACCTTGAATTTTACAAACTTGGTATCTAAAGAACAGCTTGATCTTCAACTTATTTGGGGAAGTCACAATTTCTTATTTACTTCAACGCTCAACCATCCACAAACCGTCAAATCTCACAAAAACTTGCAAATTTAATCAGCTTTCGAATGATATGTTAAACGTAATGATTTTGTTTCAATTTCATGGAGATATTTACTTTTGAAACCGAAAAAACATGGTGTTCTAATTTGGCATACAAATCAGTTACTTGTGTAAATAATACATTATGACAACCCCTTAATGGAAATATGCATTGTAAACATAATAAACTCTTCATTGGATTATAAAGCAAAGAAAAAAATGTCTACCTATCCATCTATATCGTTGGTTTATATTTGAATTGCTTTCGAATAATGTGGAGGAGCACCATGGTATGGAAAATCAGATTTTACCGAACTTCAGGTGGAACATCGTGATGAAGTTGTGGTAGGATATTTTGTGACAAACCTTAGCAATTTCATCATTCAATCTGTTGAGCAAACTATGATTTTCAACACTAGTTGACAGCAATACAAATATGAATAAACCAACGATACTCCACATGGAACTGTAGAAGTGCCTTCCCCTGTAAAAACAGACTCATCTTGCTATAAATTCACCGCAAAAAGTGGTATTCTTTAATATCATCTGCATTCAGAAGCTAATAGCAAAATTGAGGTCTATGTTCATTATCATTGAGTTTGAAACCTTACATTGAAAATCTAATGAAATAAATCCTAAATTATTGTAATAAATAAATAAATGTAATAATATCATATCCTCTGATGTAGTGTCGCTTTATTGACAGTTTTCCTTTATTTTCTATTAATTAATAATTTTTTTCTTTGCTTTATAATCCAATGAAGAGTTTTTTATGTTTAAAATGCACATTTCCATTAAGGGGTTGTCATAATGTTTTATTTACACAAGTAACTGATTTGTATGCCAAATTAGAACAACATGTTTTTTCGGTTTCAAAAGTAAATATCTCCATGAAATTGAAACAAAATCATTACGTTTAACATATCATTCGAAAGCTGATTAAATTTGCAAGTTTTTGTGAGATTTGACGTTTTGTGGATAGTTTTTTCGAAAAACGGTAAGCGTTGAAGTAAATACGAAATTGTGACTTCCCCAAATAAGGTGAAGATCAAACTGTTCTTTAGATACCAAGTTTGTAAAATTCAAGGTTACAGGTACTCAGCTATTATAGGAAATTTAATGCTAAATCCGAAAATGTGGTTAAATTTTGAAAAGTATTTTTAAAAAATGGAGATATTACAGCTTTTAGGGAAAAAAACGTGGTTTCCTCGAAAAAGTCTTTGATTTATCGTATGTCTGCAACGGATTGGAATAAAAAGGAGAGGTTTGCGGCATTTTGCTACATTTTTGATCTAGTTTCATCCATTATTTTTTTTACACTAAGAGATACTCACCCTGTATAATCACGTTGTCGTGGTAGCAAACTTCAGATTTGGATTCAGAATAAATAAGATCCGTTGAGAATAAAAGTTCCGCTGTTTTTTTCTTGAAAACGGCTTTTTGGAGCCTTATTTTACTGGACTCTACCGAACTCCTGAAATTCTCTCTTGTGTTGTTTATGTCTTGAATATATATATATATATATATATATTGTAGTGATGTTTCGGAGTCAAGGTAAATTATATGTAAAATGATTTAAGTTTGAATTTGGCGCCGGCGAGAGTTCGCCGCCGATCTAATTATTACGTAATTTTTAAAAAATAAATTTGAATAAAGGTATGTTAAAATATTAAATAAAATCTATAAATGATTTTGTAATGTATAATTTAGGTTTTATTTTATTTAAATTGATAAGTTGTTAAGACGTAGTAAAGACGAAGGCCGTAAAGGTCTAGACTTGTCCATAATGTGTTTGAGCGCGCAGTTCCTGTGTTGCGACCTTCTTCTTGTCCGGAGCCTTGAGGTGTCAACATCTCTCCGTCATTTAGTGAGTTCTTGTTAGTCACATGTGTGAAGTTTTAATTGTAGTTGCTTTAACATTATAGTTGTATATAAACAAAATGGTGATGAGTGTTTATAGAGACTAATGAAGAAATGTTTGAAGAAAGTTAAGACATGAAAAAGAAGTTGATGGACAAATTGAATTATGAAGATATATAATTATTTTGAAAATAGACAGGTAGATTAATTAATAATATGTCAATTGCTATATGTAATCTGGTGTAAAATGTTTTTATTTGTTTTGTTTATAAAATATATTCTTGAGTCAGAATCACGATCTTTGAAAAGCTCAACCCTTGATATTCCCTCAAAATTAAATTATATCAATAAAGATAACTTTAAAATTAAAAATTTATTTTTACTTAATTAATTAACAACTAATTAGAGAAATAATTAACTTCAAATTAATATAAATTTACTTTTACTACTTAAATTAAATGACATTACATTATGGCGCCCGAACAAGGACAATTAATTAACAACTAATTAGAGAATTAATTAACTTCAAATCAATAAAAATTTACTTTTACTACTTAAATTAAATAACATTACAATATATGTATATATATATATATTTTTTTTTGATCGATTTTGTTTGCAGTGCTTTAGAGTTTTACTTAAAGATGAATTATTCTTTGCTGTTTTACAGTTTTTTGTAACTATTATGTATACAAAAAACTGTATATTTCTGATGTATGGATCTTAGTATTACATGAAACTTTTATCTCTGATCATATCAAAGGATCTCCTTTCATTGTTGTAATCTTCTCTTCATAACCTACCTGAATGCAATAAATTTATATGCATACACTGGCAAATGAAAATAATAATAAGCTCCGACCAAAGTAATTCAAGTGCTTTTATATTGAGATTTAGTTCTTCTTCCAATCCTTCGATCCCTAGTTTAGCAAAGGATTCATAGACCTACAGCTTACTCATTTTTGTCCTTCAGTTCACAAAATCTAAATATCATTCTAGATCAATCCCTCTACTAGAAGCACAAAATTTTCTTTAATATTCTGCTACCATACATTGTTCCAATAATACTATTATTTTCTTTTTTAAAAATACTTCTTAACTCCTTGCTCCTTTTCTTTTTTCTTTTTTTACTTAATGGCGGTATCTTGTGTTTTAGGGATCACTCAGGATCTAGGTAAATTTAATTGATTTATTTTACTGTAGAAATGTATGAGGAAGTATATAGTTGGAGTGTGTCGTATAGAAATCACAATAAAATTTTTTATATTGATGTTTCTGGTTGCAGTGTAAGCCTATGTTTTAATTTCTTCCTCGGTAAGTTAAAACATTTAATGGAACTACTTTTTTCTATCAACTTCTATAGTAAACAGTAGACTTCAGAACCATCAGGGTTCGTACTTCTGACCCATTTCTCTCTTTCCCCAGATTTGCAGCAATTATAAATTATTTCTTAAGGGGCATGATTCTCGGAATGATGTATATTTTTCACTATATAACCTTTGTTATCCAAGGTTTTTTTAAATGGTCAATCATTAGTTATTTCTCTTAATCTTAATTTATTATTTAATAACCAGAAATGTTTTATTTTAAAGTATTATAATATTACCTTTTTTATAAATGACTATTTGAAAATATTTTTGTATCCAGATAAACCTCTTCTTAAAGATTTATTAGAGATCGGAGAATATTTTCAACGATTCCCTGAGGTAAGTAAAATTCTTTTAAAACTATTTTTTCCATTCAGCTCCTTTAGTATAAACTTACCTAATTTTCGTAACATTTCTATTTTGCATTGTGAAATGCTTAATTATTACAATTAACATGAATTGTAAAAATAAAACTACTTTTAATTTTTAATGTATGCTAAATATTCCCTCTAAAAGATAATTTATATCTTCACCAAGTTTATGTATGTTTATTGTATGAAGGATTTCTCTTTCTAGGATGCTAAAGATGAGAAAATTGTTTGTATTGCATTATTTGATATATTATGCCGAGGTAATACAATAACTTTAGAAAATGAAATGTCTCCTACTCTCCGAAAAGAATACAAAGATACGGGATTAAAAGTTGTGTATATGCAGATTGAAAAAGATAGGGTACATTATTTCGAGCAGGTACATGAGAGACTCAATGACATCGGTGCTTCTTCTGTACATGATTTATTACCAAGCTCGATACATATGCAACTTAATTTTGCATTTCCAATTATATTTGATGTCTGGATAAATAACTCTGAGCTCGAGTAAGTTATTAAATTAATATTTGACTTATAAATATTATTTATTTATTATATTTAAATGATCTAATATCATTTAGTTTAGTTATATTGTACTTTATTTACTATATCAAGCATCATCAAGAAGTTATTTATCGAAAAGGAAGTAATGTTGAATCTTTCCATACCTATTGTTTACAATTAATCTACTCAAAATTTTTGTTGAATTGAACAGAATTAACAATGCTTTCATGATGTTTATTTTAAAATATGACTATTGTCAGAAAAATCAGTTTTTAGTATTTGCCATTACAGAATGGAATAATGTGAAGTGTATTTTTGTTCATAGATGATGTTTTATTTTCTTCTTCTTTTCCTTCCTTTCACTGCCATTCCTAGTGTAGAGGGGCCTCAATCCAATGAAGCCATTTTTTTTATTCTTCTTTGTTCTTCCCTTTATTTTGGTGGGAAGTGTTGTATACTGCCTTGTTTTCCTTAGCACCGCTAGTGATGGGTCGTTCTGGGTGGAATGGAATTTGGAAATGGTTGCAGCTTTGAACTGGTTTAGAACGAAACCAATCATCCAAGTTTTTCGTTCCACCTGGAACAAAAACCTATGGTAAGAGATCTCTCATTTCGTTCCCTCGGTGTTATACACTTCAAATTGCATCTCTGGTCTCGTTCCACTCAAGGTCGTTCCGACTGCTTTGTTGCATTGATCCTGCCGCTGGTGATTCCCTCTCCCCTCTCCATTGCTCCACTACCCAGCTCATGGGCATCTTCAAAATAAACCACTTTCTTTGAAATTTTCTATTATACCGACGGAGCTCGGCTTCTTCTTTTGAATTAATAGAAATGAACCACACAATGTTTTACTGCATATGTAATTAAATGATTTTTTCGCTATTTGTTTAAAAGCTAATGGAGCAGTCACAAGAACTGTTTATTCCTTTTTTCTCGAAACCAAAGTAGTTGGAAAATGTTCGCTCAATGGTGCATTATACGTGAGCTAAGTTCCACCTCCCCCCCCCAAAAAAAAAAATTCTTGATTGAATATAACTATTTTTAAAGTATACATTTTTTAACAAGTGTACATAGCTATTTAAACCTTCTTAGTATTATAGTACCTATAAAATTTTTAATTATCAAAAAAAAGGAGGAGGTTAACAGCTCGAAGTTACAAAAAGGGATGTAATGAAAATGCATGGGACATAGATGGTAGGCTAGTCAAACTGACGTGGAACGAAAAATGGAACAGACCGTAAATTCTCACTCCTTTTTTAACTTGGAACGGCCCTTCACTAGTATGTAGTAGTTAGTCAAACTGACGTGGAACAAAAACTGGAATGGAACTGGTTCCAATAGTGGAACAGAATGTAAAATTTCATTCCACTTCTAAGTCGGAACGGCCCTTCACTAATCATTGCATGGATACAAAGGACTTGTACCTTTCTGTCAGGCAACTCCGACTTCAATGGCCTTATTTTAAAGTGGGTGGTTCCCTTAGGGGTTCATTAACCTTTCTATTGGTCTCCAGTTCAACTTGATGATGTCTGTCCATGAACCCCGCGAACCCCCACTGTCTTCGGCTGCAAGTCAGTACTGGTAGCACAGCTGCCTGCTACCAGAGATATTTATCCACCTCCTGGTCTATATCCACCATGATTAGTCGAAAGCAGGGCCACCTTGGGCAGGATACGGTTCTTGAATGTGCACAGATGATCTTGGAAGTAGCATCCTTGAGGTCTCCGCTTTCATCTTAGGTCCCTCGGATACTCCCCTGGTTTTGAGCGAGAACCAATCTCTAGGTCTTCCCTAGCTAAAGGTACTACCTCTCCTCAGCACCTCAGCTCCAGTATTTTTTTATTTTCATATAAGAAAAAATGCTTCAAGCACAAAGAATAATTTGTGCAGTGTTTTGTGAGGATGCTGCAAGTGAGTAGATGTGCCAGAGGTGGCTCGTGAAATTTTGTGATGATTTCATATAACCGTGAATATTCTGAGAGGCTAGTGTAAATAGATGACAGCCATATTGTTACATTGATTGAAAAACAAAACAAAAACATGCTATACTACTTTTGAGATAGCTGAACTAGTTTCTACATCACAGACAAGTGTAGTTTCTTTACTGCATAGGTGATTTCATTAGTCGAATCAACCGTTAGGTGCAACATTTGTTAAGCAAGAGAAATATTTTTTAGCGTCATCTCTCTTTGTGAATTACTCTCAAAGCTCCAAGAAAATGAGTATTTAAAGTTTAGTAGCAGGAGATGAAAAGAGAAATATGGTAAAAAAAAAAAAAAATCCATTAGAACCATTTTAAACTCTATAAAGTGGGTATCCTTAATATGGGGGAAAACCCTGGCAGGTGAGTGGGATTTTGTCCAAATCTCCTTCTTCAACAACAGTTGGCCTGGTGACAGTACATCATTATCATATATATCAATGTGTACTGCATTGAGGCTCTACAAGATGCTGATAAGATCATTCCTCATTTATGGATCAGGGTGTTAAATCCTAAAAAGACACCAGAAGTTGGCTCTTTCTCAAACTAAGAGTAGGATTCTGAGAAGGATATTCGGGGTTATAAGAAATCATTGAATCAAGAGGAAACATAGAAGAAGAAAAGGAGCATTATTCTAGGACAGCTTGTCCCCTAAGAATAACATATGAGTACAATACATAGGACGATCGCCTGGCGATGATAATTATTAATAATAAAAAATTGATTAATAATTAAATTACAAGTTACAAAATAAATGAGAAATCTTGTAAAAG
The DNA here is from genome assembly GCA_003667255.2 of Euschistus heros. Taxonomy (NCBI): domain Eukaryota; kingdom Metazoa; phylum Arthropoda; class Insecta; order Hemiptera; family Pentatomidae; genus Euschistus; species Euschistus heros. Next base: position 631,378 of record RCWM02000294.1, read on the forward strand.
AATATATCTTTTGTATACTATTATAATGTATATTACATCGATATTCATGTTTTACATTTGCTCGGAAGATTGAAAATTCAGGAGGTAAAGAAATAGATACTGTTTAAAGGAAGTAAGAGTGGAGCTTTTTCAAATGAAATGGGCAATGAATTCCATAATGAGGCAGCACGGATAATAAAGGATTTTTTAAAGGACACAGTTTGATGCACAGGTGTGTACAGTTTGATGGGTTGGGTTCTAGTACTTAAGAGGTGGAGGAGCACTGAGTAAGGTGGTCATGAATAAAGGTTGGTCTTTTGGTTTTCAAGGATTAAAATATGAGTGCATCAAGGAGGTATTGATGTCGGAAACTGGGTTAAAGCCACCCAATTTCAGAATACAGTGAGATATTTAAGAACGTCTGGAGATCCCAAAAATAAATCTAATAAAACATTTCATTAGCCTTTCATATCTAATTTCGAGCTCACCAGACAGTCCTCCGTATTCTATGCATCTGTAGTCAAAGTTGGAAAAAACGAGAGATGATACCAAAAAGTTGAGTACTTGGTGGTAATGAATTGTGTTAATGTAAAAGTTGCTTAAGAATACAAATAGATTTCCTCATCTTTGGGAAATATTATTATTCCAAGAAAGATGTTGATCAAAAGTTACTCCCAGATTTTTAATGGAATTAAAAATGCTTTTGTATTTTCCAATCACACTGACGTCACCCCTATTAAAATAGGGAGGACTTCTGGCTCGAATGCCCAAAAAAGGATGACAGAGGAATGTCAAGTTGGTAAGAAACTCCAAAATGAGTCGGTGAAAATTTGTATTAATAATGTTATAATAATAGTGAAGTCAAATTATTATAATTTACTTTTCATACAAGATCCATGATGGTCTATTGGATTGGGGCTAGGATCTCAGAGAGCAGAAAGTCGTTGTTTCGATTCCCTCCTTGGTCAGTTGATTTTATTTCATGGAGGTCCCACAAAATAAATCTCTGTCACCCCACCCTGGTTAGAATATGTTAGTGACCTGTAGGTTAACCCATCCTTCCTGTCCTAGTCAGAGTATTAAAGGACTTTAAGCCCCAACAAACAAACGAAAGAACTTGGAAGCTGCTAATACCTAAAATATAAATACAGTATAATTAATTTTAAAAATGATATTTTTGTAAAATATAATGTAGACAAAGAAAAAAACACATCCCGAATGTATGAACAACGGTTGCTTCGACCTTGCTTTGACTTTTTGTTTTCTTCCTCCTTTAAGCACTGATCTAACAGTGTTATCAGTGCCATTCTATGAATGAGCAATTGATTTTTCTGTTATGCTTCTCGAAATGGGAAAATTAAAATTCACTTGACATCACACTTTCTTCCTTTGGCAAACCTTTTGGCTGTATTGAAGAGCTATGTTGAGTGACTGAGTGAATGTATTGAAAGAGATGTTGCGTGGGATCAGAAAAAAAAAAAAAAAAAAAAAAAAAAAAAAAATTATTTAGGCAAAGTTAACAAACATAATTTATTTTATTTGCTGTTTCTTCCAAATCTTTAATGGCCATCATCAAGGCTAAAATAAAGAAATGTTGAAACAAGAAACAAAAGAGAGGAAAAGAAAAAAAAAATGAAACCACAAAAGAATAAAATAAATAAGTAGATAAAATGAAAAAAGTAATAGAGCTAATTAACAATTTGAAATGATGTGAAAAAATTTAAGATAATTTTTTTGCTTTTTCATGTAATGGCCACTAAGGACCATGTGAATATCATTGGTTAGGTTCTTTGGAAATCTTGATTTTCTTTTTCCCCCATCGCAGTTTCATGATTTTTGACTTCATTTCTTTTCTTTCTTCGGACCATTTTGTATCCCTCTTTTTTTCTCTTCTAACATTGGTGGGATTTTTCAGTGTTTTCCTGTATGTTTCTCTATACAGAAATTCGGCATCTGAAATTTTAAGGTTCTTTAATAATTCTCTTATTTGCTTCGTTTATCCTCCAATGCTTTTGTAGCTAAAAAATTTGTTAAATATCTTTTTGTTCAAATCTTTCCTCCTTCATCCTTTTCATTTGCCCATAGAACATCAGCCTTCTAATTCTTATCTCGGTTTCCAGGTCTTTGATTTCTCTGTAGATCTCCTGTAACCTTCCTTTGTTTTCCTGGGCCCATAGATTTTCCTTAAGATCCTCCTTTCTATTCTAAGCAGCTTTTCCAAGTTGGGCAGGCATGTGGTCTCCATCCTATACATAATCACAGGCTTTTCCTCAAATAATTAAATTTGCTGGTTACATTTATTTTTTCATATTTGGTGTTAACTGGTTTTTTTATTATAATTTATTTCAGTAGTCATGAGCTCTGTTTTTTCGTATGATATTTGTAGGCCTGCTTTTTCTGCTATTATTTGTAGGGTATTTATTTTACTAATAACTTCTTTCTATTTAGATAAATTATACATTGATAAAGAAAGTGAAAATAAAATGAAATATAATAGAGTTGATAGACAATATGAAATTTTAACAATTTTGTAAAGATTTGACATTGTATAGAGATTTGTAGGGTATCAAATCGTATTAATAATTATATAAAAATATCGATTGATATTTTAAGTCATATGTAAAAATCAGAAGGTTACATATTGTAAAAAAGTAATGTGTGAAATAAAAATATAAAAAGTGAAGTTATATTTATTTGGTTAAAAAGTTCTAAAATCTCTGAAGATATAAAGACAGCAACAATTTGGTGACCCCGACGTTCACCTGCAACAATTTGGTGACCCCGACGTTCACGATGCCGCAAGACGGGAGTGATGATGGCGAAACAGATGAAAAACAAAGAAACAGATATAAATAAGGAAGAAGTAAAAGTAGAATCTAAACTAGAATTGGAAATTTAAAAATCACTGAATATTCCAAAAGGGAAGCTAAAATAAAGAAACCAGAACCAAAGATAGATGTGGCTGAAATAAAACCAGAAACTTTGAAAAAAAAAAAAAATAGCCAAAAGAAAAAACTCTGGATACAGAAAGTATGAAGATAAAATAAAAAGTGAAGGAAAGTGAAAAGAAAAAGAAAATAGTGTTAGAAGAAAATAAAGTTAAGCCAGTCAAAGAGAATGAAGAAAAATATTAGAAGGTAATGAAGTTAAAAACAAAATTGAAGCCGCAGAGAGGCTAAGACAGAAAACAAAAAGCTGAAGGAGCAAATAAAACAAAAAGCTGAAGAAGCAAATAAAACAAAAAGCTGAAGAAGCAAATAAAACCAAAGCTGAAGAAGCAAATAAAACAAAAAGCTGAAGAAGCAAATAAAACAAAAAGCTGAAGAAGCAAATAAAACAAAAAGCTGAAGAAGCAAATAAAACAAAAAGCTGAAGAAGCAAATAAAACAAAAAGCTGAAGGAGCAAATATAACAAAAGCTGAACAAGCAAATAAAACAAAAAGCTGAAGAAGCAAATAAGACAAAAGCTGAAGAAGCAAATAAAACAGAAACTAAAGAAAAAAAATAAGGAAGAATAAGTAATAATAAAACATACAAACCTAAATAGGAAAAACAAGGAGAAAAGCCATAATAGAAGGTGAATCAAAGAAGATAAAAGAGAAAGGAGAAAAATTAAAATTAGAATAGGAAACCAAAGAAAATGATTGATGAAGAAAAAGTTATAATTGAAATTAAAAAAGATGAAGAAAAGGTGTTACAGAATGCTCAAAAATTTTTTTTGAAAAATGGAAGAAAAAGAATCTGTTTAAAACATGAAAAAGCAAAAATACAATAATGAGGTAACAACAAGAACGGGTCGAAGAGTCAGGTTTCTCCAGCATTACCTACAGTGATCAGATGTGAAATATACCACTAGTGATTAATATAGGTAATGAGTGAAGTGGATTGTTAACATTTTTTTTTTTTTTTTAATTTGTTATGGTTTTATTTTTTTTTTAGAAAGAGAAAATAATTGTTATGTAAAATATGTTAGGTATAATTATGTTTTGTAAAAAAAATTTTTTTCAGTTTAGAAAAAGTGCTTATTTAGATAGTTTTCTTTATTTTTTGGCATGACAATGTAATCTCAAAGTCAAAATTGATATCGTAACATACTGATGTTACTGGGAGAGGAGTAATGTAGGGTATCAAATCGTATTAATAATTATATAAAAATATCGATTCATATTTTAAGTCATATGTAAAAATCAGAAGATTACATATTGTAAACAAGTAATGTGTGAAATAAAAATATAAAAAGTGAAGTTATATTTATTTGGTTAAAAAGTTCTAAAATCTCTGAAGATATAAGACAGCAACAGATTAAAATAAAATACAGTCAAAATAAATAAGATTTAAGATGATCAAAAGTGTAAATAAACACAGAATAAACTAATAACTAAACCATTACCAGATAAAAAAATGGAAAACAAAAGCAAAAAAAAAAAAAAAAAAAAAAAAAAAAAATGCAGAACTTAAATTAATATGTTATACTGTTATAAAATGAATAGAACTTAGAACTTAGAATAGAATAGAACAACTAATTTTGCTACATTGTGTAAACTCTGAACATGCCTCATTATAGAGTATATTGTTTACAATGTACAATTTTGAAAATATTTCTTGTGAAATACTTAATTTTTTTGGCTGGTAAACTAATAGTTAATGTATTTTCATAATGATAATATTAAAATGATTTTTTTTATTTGGTTCAGAATTTTAGAATATGAATTGGGAAAAATCAGATATCATTTGCCATATACCTACCTGAATAATACATCCTTTTTTAAATTATTATGACATAATTTTTGTATTATATAATATCTTTTTTCCAATTTGTTACAGTGTTTGGCCAGAGGAACTTCTTGCAGAAGCAGGTTTCATAAAAGCAGGAACACATACCACTGGTGGATTGACTTATAACGAGATAGTAGACATGCCCTATTTTTATGAATTGGGAGTTTCTAACTATACTCAGTTTGTCAAAATGCCTCATTATTGTAACCATGTGTTCATACCAACGGTAAGTTCTTATATCCTCAAAATAAAATATTATTTGTTGTAATGAATTTTGTATCAAATCACATATAATGATTCAGTGACAACAGAGTTGGGGTGTAGTTTCTGGAGTCAATAAGTCTTAAAGGATACTGCTAAAAAAGTTAGATAGCAAAAATATGAGTGTGATGGTTGACTGGGCATGAATGACTGTTATATTTTGGTGCAATAGTTTGCTCAGCATTCTGTCTTGAGGAATTCTTATTACACGGCCAAGCCATCCTATATGGCGTGCTTTAATAAACTGTACCACATGGATTTTACTATATAACGAGTGTAGCTCTTCGATAGTCCGGATTCTTAATATATTGGAATCAGTGTTAAAGAAAGGGCCATATATCTTTCACAGGAGTTTCCTTTCAAACACCCTCAGGCTGTCATCATGACAGAATGGGTCCATGTCTCTGCTCCATAGGTCAGGCTGAATTTCAGTATTTTACTTTTAAAGAATGTCACGTTTGCAAAATATGCTCAGTTGGAAGCCATTATTCTTCTCTCTACCTCATTAATTGGTTTATTTTCATCATTCAGTTCTGATCCCGAATATGTAAAACTATTTACTTTTGCAAATTAATAGTCATCGATATTCTTAGTGATACTTACTTGATTTAAGGCAATGTTCATGTATTTAGTTTTCCTTTCATTTATCCAGAGACTAACTTTTTTACTTTCTTTATTCAGCGTACTGAAAGACCCTTTGATTGATAGAACATGGCGTGATCTGCATAAGCGCCTATATAATGATTAAAATTAGCTAATTGAATAATTTAGATTAAGCTATTTCTACAATACAAAAACAAAGGTATACTTTTGAAGTTTTTTGGGTAATGGTCAAACGAGAGGGGGTTCAACTGCCATAAAACAGGAGAGTAAATTACTTGTACATTTATTATATGTATATGATCTTATGCATTTTAACATCTTTCCCTACTTTGTGATGTCCATTAACCCTTTGGCTGCGGTATGCTCGTGCGGTGGGAGGATACAGTGGTGCGGGATAGTCTAGGCACCTGCAGTGCCCTCTATTTATTCTACATTTTCTATTCATGTTTCCCATCCTCTTTTTCACTTATATTTGATATTCCACTAGTTCCCGGCATTTAACCTATAGATACATTACCAGATTTATCAAAAAAATCCTCGTCATGATCTAAAGAAGATTCTCCTTCCCTTCAGTTCCGATAAATTATCATAATCATTTTTTTTTAGACATAATACACTTAACTATTCATTACAAAAGCAGAAAATATACTGAAGAATATGTAGGCAAAATTTCAGGTAAAGAAAAACAGTACATGGCAGTAAAAAAGAGTTGAAGCAGGTACACAGAAACACCATGAAATTGAAGTGAAGTTGTATGCCATCTATTGGCTTTAAGAGGCACTGCAGCTTCTATAAACAGCCCATAGATGGCCATAGAAAAAGAACTACAGTAAGATTTAGTAGCAGTTTGGCGTAAAACCAGCTGGACTCAAATAGTAGTCCAGCACCCAGGGCATTGCAACCACCAGACTCATATAGTAATCATTAGCAGTCAAAGGGTTAATGCTTTTATTGATCTGGTAGTAAACTTGGTTTGCTTTTAAAATTCTATTGGCTATTTCTTGGTCAATACTACCAGATCATTTATGAACTTTTTATTATCCATTTCTTATTATAGTCATTAAATCTGATTATCACTGTTCATAAATAAATAAAGAAATATGAGGAAAAACAAGCATAAATATAAGAAGAAAATGAAGAAATATAAATATAAGAAATAATAAAATAAATAATAAATAAATATAAGAAGAAATAAATACACAATTGAATTACAATAAGTTGAGTATTTTTTCAGTTGTAACCATTTTGGAGATTGTAAAACAGTATAAAGCACCAAAGTTAGTTCCCAGCCACTTTTCAGACCTAGATATTATTTAATTCTTCTTTGTCTTCTTCCTGTGCCATTTTTAGTATCAAGGAGCCTCTATTCAACACAGCTATGCCTCTCGGTCCCTGCTAAGTTGCCTAATTTCTTTAGGGGTTTGCCTCTCTTCCCTCCAATTCTATGTATGGTTCTCATTCTTCCCCCATCTGTTGGTTTTCGAGCAAGGTCTTTAACTCCATTACTTCCTGCTGTCTTCTTGTCTGTTTATTCCTAACAAAGTCTCTCTGTGTCGTTCCAATAGCTCTCTGCAAGAATCTCATTTCTGCACCTGTAATACGACTGGCTCACTTTTACAGTATTACCCAGCTTTCACTACCATAAGTGAGGGATGGAAGGTACACAGACTTGTATATGTGCATTTTCGTTTCTCTACCTTTATCTCTGAGCCCCACTATGCTATTACAGATTGGGTAGTAGACTCGGTAGGCTTTGGATATTCTATTTTCTACTTCTATGTCAATCTTCCCGGTGTTACTTATAATTGTTCCTAAGTAGGTAAATTCCTGCACCACACCGAGTACCTACCATTGCAGACCAGCTGGGCGTCCTCTTGCTCCTCTCTTGATAAAACCAAAACCTTGCTCTTAAAGACATTTATGATCATTCCTTTGCGGTGGAGCTCCTCACGTCAAAAAAAAAAATAAATAAAATAAAAAATAATAAGATAATGAACATTAAATAAAATTATATAATCCAATTTGCTTGATTAATTCTATGGTACTACAAATGTACTGTTCACTATCACCCCACAAACATACAGAGCTGAGGAGGTACACCACATTTACCCATATTTCTCCTGTACTGAGGACACTCCACGAAGATATGCCTCACTGTTAAAGCAACTTTGCAGAGTTGTCACTGAGGGGGATCTCTCTTTGCCATCAGGTAGTCATGTGTTAAACGACAGTGTCCAATTCTTAGCCGTGTGATTATCACCTCCTCCCTTCTACATTGTCTTGAGGAAGAGGCCCATTAGCCCATTAGAGGCCCATCGATGTTTAGTTTGACTTCTTTCAATTTATTATTTTCCGATTCTGACCATGCACTCTGCCAGTCACCCAAAATCTTCATGTGGAGTGGTCGAAACATGTCTGCCGCAGACAAGAAAGTGGGTGTAATAGTTTCTAATTGGTGGGCTTCTCTTGCTGCTCCATCCACCTCCTCATTTCCAGGTATATCGGAATGGCTGGGGATCCCGAAAAAGGTTAACTTTTTTGAAGATTGACTGATCTGATTTATAATAAAATGGATTTCTTGGATTATAGGGTTGTACGAATAAATTTTAAAAAGGCTTTTAATTGCACTCAAGGAGTCAGAGCAGATAATTATCGACTGTTCTACAAATGTTTGAGCTTCTTGAAGCACTTTTAATATCGCTGTTAGTTCCGCTGTGAAAATACCGCAGGCACTACCTAGCTTATACTTCAGCGCCTTAGTTGTCCCAAACTGCACAAAATGTTGAATTATTTGTTTTTGAACCATCAGTGTATATAATTTTGCTTCAGTTGTAATTATTTACTTCAAACAGAAATGTTTGATGACTTCTTGAGGAGAACATTTTTTAATTTTCGAGACTTTTAGCATTTTAATGTTAACATGGAGAGGTGATAATATCCATGGAGGTAAGTTTCTTCTTATCAGTAGAGTCTGATGTTTAATTAATTTTGATATAACCCATCTCAGCCTCTACCAAAATGGAAGAGAGGAATTTTTCGATCTTTCATATTTATAGGCAGTATCTTGATTAAAAATTGAAAGATATGCCGGATTATCTGTTTGTATATAAATTTTTGTTATATACTTGGCCCCTTGCTTCTGTCAGCGATAAGTGAGGGGTAGGACTTGGGAAGGGGGATGGATAGGAATCTTATATTTTATGATTTGTTCATTAATTTACATTACCTATTTGCCTGCTTTAATTCTTGATATCTCCATATATTTAGTTTGATTATTGTTTATTATTAATCCCTTGCTCGGTTTCACATCTTCAAACTGTTCTATCATTCCTGAAAAGGCTGCAAATTGGTAGGCTGTGGTGGCTGCATTGCATGTCATGTATCTTAAGATTTGTTAAATTATTTATAGTCCAGTCAATAAACACATTGTAGAGTGCATGGAATATGCGATAATTTTTGACTTCATAGCTTCGTTAGGAATAGTTAGAAGGTAAACATACTAAAAGTCCCCACCCCTGGGGGTTAGCTAACAGTGGGGGGGAGGGGAGAAGATCCCAATTTTGTGTTTTTCTATATCTCGAAAACGGTGGACTCTAGAAAAATATGCTACAGATCAAAATTAATGCTCATTAAATTTCCTATAAAGGAAATAAAGTTAATTATATACATATTTGTCAAAATTCCAACGGTTTTCGAGATATAGGTTCTTTAAAAAGCGATCATTTCAGAAATTTGTAAAATGTTTACCTCACTTTTTGTTGACATTTGCTTCAAATACCAGAATTGTATATATGAAATTAAAGTAAATTGAATGTTATACAATTTTGATTCTGACGTATTTTCTGAGAAATGATTGTGGAAGGTACTAGAAGCAAAAGTTTGACAAAAAGTGATGTGTCATTTGTTTTTTCCTGAAAATCACTGATTTTCAATAACGTGGTTAGAATTATGACAAAGTTATGTATAATCAATTTTATAGGCAATTTAATTAGCTTTTATGTTTATTTGAAACATATTTTTCTAGAGTCAACTGTTTTCGAGATGTTATTGAAAACCAAAAAAAAAATGAACTCCCCTTCCCCCACCCTTAGCTCATCCCCCAGGGGCGGGGACTTTTAGTTTGTTTACCTTCTAACTATTCCTAACGAAGCTATGATGTCAAAAATTATCGCATATTCCATGCACTCTACACCCCTCATTTAGCACTCATTGACTGGACTATGATATGACATAAATTTTTTTTTACTTTTTAGATAATTAATATAAATGTTTCTTTAAGGATCGGAAATATTGTTTAGCCATGACTCAAGTTGTGAAGCAGCTTATCAAAGGTGGCATACGGAGAGGATCAGTCATTCAGACACATATTCAATCACTCAGTGCCACGGCATATTTTGCTTACTTGCTTAATATAGCTTTCCCGTCTAAAGTTACATTAAGTGTGTATGGCGCTGATCAGATGTAAGTATTCAAATATATTACCTAATTAATTATCCATTTATTAATTAATATCTATGGTCTAAACTAGGCAATAAACATGTTGTTAAGTGCATGAAATATGCAATAATTTTTTACAAGCATTAAAGTTTGTTTAATTTTATGTATGAGTTTCCTACTTTTTTTCCAAATGAATCAAAAGTTCAACATTTTTTAAAGTATAACTTTTATTTAAATTATTAAAAATCAAACAATAATAATGATAAAATTTTCCATGTACTAATTATAATTAAAAAAATTAATTATATAATAAAAAAATAAGGATTCTAAGTTCATCTATTCATTATTGAAGCAAATTGAATTTGCAACAAATTGGTTCTATTCATTTTTTTTTTTTTTTTTTTTTGCTCAGTCCTTAGTTTTAGATGAAGAGAAAAATACAATTTTTTGTCGAAAACTATAAAACTTCACATTAAACTTATTTTACATTAAAATCGGTTCAGTGGTTTGGTCGCCACAAGCGCCAAAGATTGGTTAAGTTGCAATAAGTAGCACTTTTCTGCAAAAACATGTTTGTTGGTACTCTTTTGGCTATAACTCCAAAACTATTTGTCCGATCCAAAATTTCTTTTTTCCATCTGAAAGCTGGTCAAATTTACTATGAGGCCTCATACTAGAAGTTTTGGTCAAGTCCCATGAAATAACCGGGTACTGTTGTGAAATTAAAGATTTTTTGGCACATTTTTCTCTGTAACTCCATAACTTTTTGCCCCATCTAAAATTTCTTTTTATCATATCTTAAAGTTAGTTTAATTTACTATCACAGAATATTTATGATATTTTAGTCAATTCATGTAAAATACCCATGCCAGCATGCTAATGGTGTATGTTTTGGCAAAATATGACGATTTTGATATGTTCATTGGGCTGGCATGGGTATTTCATGGGACTTGATCAAAATTCCCACCTCCCCTCACTGTTATTTAGTAAAAAATTGGTGGTTGGACAAGAACAATAAATTCTGTCCAAAACGTACAATATAAATAAAACAATAAAACAATAAATAAATAATATAAATAAATTGTCTCCAAATTTATACTAGAAATCACTCTGTCCAGAAATCTATATAATCTGGAAACGCAAAGCTTTTCTTGGAACAGAATGTTGAAATTAAAATATTTATAACGGAAAATAGCTATGTTAATAGAGAAGGGACAGTGTTAAGGAATCATTTCTGTTTTCTTAAATACTTTGCACTTATGAGCACTGTAACACTAATGTCGTGGGAATGAACTATGGAAGTACTGCCTTGTTTTGGCTTCACAGTTAACCTGCGACCAATTTTCCTCTTCCTTAACTTTTCAATTCAGTTCCATTTTAGCGCTTGAGATACTAGTGAGATAGTGAGTTCGTGCAAAAGGAATGTCGATCTCTGGACCCATAATACCAGCAGAAGAAGCTTTTTTTTTTTTTTTATTTAGAAAACAGTACAATATAGTGTTAAATAAAATTTCTGGAGAATTAAAAGCCTGCGCCGTTTATCCTTCTCCGATTCTCATGAGGCCGGATTAACTGGGGTTGTCGGACTATGTAAGGACGGATTATCGAAATTTTACTGTATCGATCAGCCATCTCTAAAAATACTAAATTAATATATGGAGGACTTCGAAAACATAGTAAATAAAAGAAGGTTAATGTTATTAATGGTATGCTACTAAAGGAATGTCAAGAAAATATTGTTTACAGTCAGAGAGCAATCCTAAAATTATGTAAAGTTGTGAAATATGTTAACAGATTGGTGTCAGTAATAAATCTAATGGAGAGATTTTAAATTTACTTCTATTTCTCTTTGAGTCCCATTGAGTAGCTTCCTTATACCGTATAGCCATAGTAATAGGGAAACTAGTAATGCAGGTTGGGGAAGGTAATAGATTGTACAAGGGTAAGCAAAGTAATAGATTTACGATACTTAATGATTTCCAGGTGATTTGGGCTGCATTTGGGGAGCTTCCAGGAGGGGATTCTTATATTTATTATATATGATAATTTAAGATTAGAAAAGTTGAAATTAAAATAAATAATGGAATTAATAAATTTTGTTATTGGAGTGTTCTAGGAAGGAGAGTTTTGAAAGCTATTTCCGTCTGCTGAAGTTAAAAAATGTAAAAGTATTCAGTGAGCGGTTTTATATTGTAAATTGTCGAAAGAAAGACATAGCTTCGACTACTTGTGTTCTTGTCAATCCCGAATCCTTATTTAATCCCTCTCTGAATATAACTGATGAGGCAGTGAATAGAGGTTGTGATGTTGTTTGGCTGGAATCCGCATATGAATTATATTCAGAAAATGACACCTACGATTATAATTTTCTTAATCAATATACTCAAGATCTAAAAGAAATGGCTAAGTGTAATATTCAACGGGCCTTAAGTATACCAAAGGTAACTGTTATGTTAGTTTGTGATTATTAGGGCTGTGTAATATATGCATTTGTATATTTCTCGTAGCCAACTAAAACATCTAATATCATCAACATGTATTTGTTTTGAAGCATTTGGAATAAATATCAGTTATTCTTATTTTGCATATTTTGAACTGTAATTGCATATTTATCAATATATCTAGCAAATCAATATATCAATATATCTGTGAAATAAAAATAAAAACTGAAAAATAGCAATGGGAACTCCTATTCTTTTTTTCCTACCGAATGAATGAATATATTTTTGTCCAAGCGCTGATTCCTCCCTTTGTGCGACCTTTTGATCCTATTTGCTTCTCTTGGAAATGTTTAATTAGATTTAATCATTCTTGCTTTGCTCAAATACTTGAAATATTACCCAGTCTCTCACTCATTGTTCACCAAGACGCATCATTCATTAAATATTTATTTTTGTTCTCCTTAAAATCCGAAAATCACTATTGAAAAGTCAAAAGATCTTGTTAGAAAGAATGTATGGGAGTTCTCAATTGAGACTTTTGATTGTGATGGATACGTTTTATTGTCCGTTCATTTTGATAAAGTTGTATCAACTACTGCATAGATTTTAGTAACGTAACTCACAAAAACAGCAAAGTAAAGATAAAACAAAGGTAAGAAATCCAAATCAAAAACTTTTGTTACATAAAGTGTCACTTGATGAAAAAATTCTGGTTTCAGTAATGGTTTATATGTGTATCATACTTTTACATATGTGTTTTTTTTTCATATTCGCCTTGTCTTCTTCCAATCGTTTCCCTCAACACAATTATTTGCTTAAACTCGAGTTAGTAACTTATGTATAAATATGTATTACAATTTTTTATTTTCTAAATAATGCACATAGTTGCATATTTTAGGTAATTTCATTGCATATTTTACCCTTTATATTTGCATATATATATTTGCATATTTTTCAGTTTTTATTGCATATAATTCACAGTCCTATTGCTCATATTTTGTCTTAATTTAGATTTTTTTTTTTTTTATTGTTAGTGTTTTAGTTATAGTAGCCCAAATTTTTCTAAATTACTTTATTGAAGCCTTACTTCTCGAAGTTTTATCAAGAAAAAGTACAATATCCACCTTAAGAAGTTTTACTTCTAATAAATTTTAAATTACCAACAGTTCATATTTCTTCTTCTTCTAGCTTAAGAGACGCATATAGTGGCCCCATCATCATATTTACCGATGTTTCATTGCAATAATGCTTATATAAAAATTTCCTACTTATTACACATACATGGTACAATGAAACTCCAATTATCAGGATTAATTGGGGCCCAAATTGATCCGGATTTGCAAAAATCTGGATAATCAGATTTACTATTGAATTAGGGTATTGGGGAAAAAAATGCAGACATATGTAATCTTTTAAATATGCATTTTATAGAATAATAAAAATGTGGCTGTTAAAAGAATTATATTTATGTAACAAGTAAGTTTAGTTTGCATGTTGGAAATTGTGAATGTTCCAACACAGAACTCATCCGCCAATTCTTTCCTAGACTCACTTTTCCTAAGACATTCTACAACATGTTTTCTTTTAGGTGCCGTAACTCTTAAAGTTTATAAAGACAACACTCGTGATGACAATGGCCCAGACTGAGCAAAATCCATGTAGGATGGATGTGCTATGCTTCTAAAAATTCACTAAGTACGTTTGAACAGATCTTGACTGTTATCAGGTGTGAGGGCTCTGCCAAATGAATCCGGATAATTATAGTTTCACTGTACTTACTTATATATGTAGCAAAACCATAAAAGTAGAAATAATACAATGAAATGTTCATTTTCTTACATTAATAACTTTAGAGCATTTTTTTTTCTTTTTATATATCATACATACAAATTTTATGTTGGTTTTGTTATAGGTCAAATTTGTTGTATACACTTCATTTGATACAAAAGAATCAGCTGATAACAACTTAGCCAAGTATGTGGTTGATTTTAAAAGGGAATGCTCCAGTACAAGTATCAAATCAGTCAATGAGGCCATGAGCACTACTGAAGCTGAAGATGCAAATTACAAGTACTGTGTATGTATTTTTTGTATCATTGCTGTTTGTTTTTTTTTCCATCAGTTCTCAAACTGTTTTGTAAAAAAATAATAATAATAATAATTGAACTATTACAAATAAATCTTGAGTTTCCGAAATTTAAGAAAACTTTTAATTTTTTTTTTATGTTCCTCAGGTTTTCAATTTGTTTAAACGTCGTTTAATGGTTTCAAAATGTTAAATATTTTGAATAAGTTAAGTGGCTTCTTATATCTTTAATTACTTTTGTAAAACAATGAATGTCATGCATCCCTTAAAAATAATTAACATTCCCTCTCACTCTCAGTAGCAAAACTGGCGCCCTTCATTAGATGATCTAATGATTAAAAGTAAATAACAACATTAAATATTATTGTGGACTCGGACTAATCTGTTGATAGTCTAAACACTTGATTGTCTGAACTATTTGATAATCCAAACCCTCAGTGAAGTAATAAAAAAAAAAAAAATTAAAAACAAAAAAATAGGTTTTCTATTGACCTAATTCCGTAGCTCCATATATTTTCCTTTAAAGATCATGTCAGAAGTCTGATTCCTTGAAACCATACTGAACATGTAAAAACAACTGCCTTTGTTTAGCCTGGTGTTGTCTTCTTAAAAATTTACTCCCTCCTATTTGGTTATTACAGATTTTGTTATTTGGGTAACTATGGTATAAGCAGTGGAAAAAATGTTAACGTCGACAATTATGTGTTTGAATGTGAAAACGAACCAGAAGGTCTCGAAAAACCACTATGTTCAAAAATAAATACAAAATAAGGTGGTTACAAAAGCATTATCGATAATATTGTTCGAATTCGGATGCCATCACTGCATATAAAATTAGCACTTAGTTAAACACACACACAAAAAAGTTACTACAGCTACTAACCCTAGCTGGGAATTAAAAATAAACACATTACTGATTTTAACTGAATTTATTTTAATTATTGTACATTATACATTCATATGTTTGTTATCTAATTACTATAATACAAGCAGTTATAACATTATGTACCTATTATCATTTTTGAAAATCCCTGTCTTGGTAATCTAAACTTTTGGCTAATTCGAATTGTCCTGGTTTTAATTAGGACAGATTAGCTAGTCTCTTGTATAATAAATGATTCCAGGCAGGCTAGAAGTGTTAGGTAGCCCATGGGGGAAAAAAATGGTGGAAATATCAGGTATTGTGGCTTCCTAGTCCAGTCAATGAGTACTGAAATAAGGGGTGTAAAGTGCATGAAATATGTGATTATTTTTGACCTGAGTGCTTTTTTAGTAGTTAGAAGATAAACATTCTAATGCCGGCAGTACACACTTGCCGAGGCAAGACGAATGCAGGCGAACACGAGTGTGTACTGGGTCCCCTAGTGTTAGCTCGCCTTACCTCGACTCGGCTTAGCAGCGCTCCGAAAAAAGTCGGTCTCTGGGCACGAGTCAAAGGACCGAGAGGAAACGAGCGATAAGGCGAACCGACCCAGTATACATTCGCCTGACCTCGTGATTAAGATTTCAGTGAATGGCAAGGCACTTCTGTTATTCACATCTAAGATTCTTTTAATCACATTTCAATGCTTCCCTCATTCAATTTCCAGTTCCTTACTAATTAAGGAACTAAAGAAAAAAAAAGATTAACTAAGAACTAAATAAAATCATGAAATCCTAAAAAGTTATTTAAGTGGGTTTTTACAACTTCTAATTAAAGAAATTCTTATTAGTTAATTAAAGTAGCTAAATTTTCCAGTGTACTTGCACCATTTGTAAACACAGCTCGCTTCGGCTCGGCTCGGGTGGTCTTGTTGACGAGTGCCTCGGCGAGTGTGTACTGCCAGCATTAAAGTCCCTGCGCCTGAGGAATGAGGTAATGGTGAAGGGAGGGGAGAAGGTACCATCATTTTGGAGTTTTTCGATTTTATCTCAAAAGTGGTAGACTCTAGAAAAATATGTTTCAAATAAAAATTAAAGCTAATAAAATATTCTATAAAATTGATTCTATACATATTTGTCGAAGTTCCAACGGTTTTCAAGATATACATTATTTAAAATCGATAATGTTCACAAAAAAATAATTTTAACCTAATTTTTTGTTAAACATTGGCTTCAAGTGCCAGAAATGTATATATGAAATTAAAGCAAATTTAATTCTCTACATCTTTTATTCTAACATTTTTTTCTAAGAAATGATCGCACTAGAAGCAAATGTTTGACAAAAAGTGAGGTAAAAAGTATTTTTTTGCAAACATTGATTTTCAATAAAGTATATCTATATACCGTTGGAAGTTCAACTAATATGTATAGAGTCAATTTTATTGAATATTTTATTAGCTTTAATTTTTATTTGAAACATATTTTTCTAGAACCTACCGTTTTCGAGATATAGAAAAACACAAAATTGGGACCTTCTCACCTCCCCCCACTGTTAGCTCACCCCCAGGGGCGGGGACTGTTAGTATGTTTACTTTTTAACTATTCCTAACGAAGCCATGAAGTCAAAAATTATCACATATTCCATGCAGTCTACAATGTGTTTATTAACTGGACTATAAATAATTTAACAAATAAAATAATTGCATATTTCATGCACTATTATACATTACTCAATATGTTTATTGACTGAACTATTAGTAAGAATTAAATAATAGGGAATTAAACTATAAGTAGAATTAAATTATACCTGACATTACGGAGCAATTTCATTGCTGCTCCCTTCGACACAACAATATTAATTTCACAATTAAATAATTTTAATTTCATGACTTGTTACCACGAATGGTGAATAATATGAGAGGTTATATAAGTTCCGATACTATATTACTATATGGATTACCCAGGTACTTATATGAAGATACAGGTACAGTTATGAAATACTAAAATTAGGCACAATATTTCCCAAAAAATTTTTTATTGAGCTTGAAATGGAAGGCATTTTATGATATTTCATTCTATTTGTTTTCATTGATGTGTAGGCTATTCTATTGCATTTTTTACAATCTGTTTTACAAACTGGATTGTTTTTATATGTTATTCTTTCTGGTAAGTAGAGATCTTACTGAATCAATTAAAAGTTTATACTGCGGAGCGAAAGCCAAGGTCAAAATGGGGAACAGTTTGACAAATAGTTTCCTTATCACCAAAGGCCTGAGACAAGGGTGTAGTTTATCACCCACCCTTTTTAACCTCTATCTAGAGGAAGTTTTGAAGGAGTGGAAAAGGAAATGTCGATGTATGGTTATTAAAATAGAAAATGAAACATTGTACAGTCTGCATTTTGCTGATGATCAGGTAGTAATAGCTTCCGAGGAAGAAGATCTAAGTTATATGTTAAGGAAGGTAGAAGAAGAATATTCTAAATGGGGCCTAGAAATTAGCAAAGAGAAGAGAGAATACATGGCCTTCAACGCCTCTACAGCTTCTCTGCTATTAGAAAATTGGTCGCTACATCGGATTACTCTCTTCAAGTATTTGGGAGTTATATGTTTCACTAGAAACCAAGAAGAGGATTTTCCACTCCTTTTTTGAAGGAGTAATCCTTTATGGTTCGGAAATGTGGGTGGTTGGAACAAGAGAAGCACAAAGCTTACAAGCTGTCAAAATGGATTTTTGGAGAAGAAGCTGTCGCATTTCCAGGGTTCAACGGGTAACAAATTCTGCCATAAGAAATATCGTTAAGGCGGAAAACAAAATAGTTCACACCATTCACACCAAACAGCTGCTGTGGTATGGCCATCTAAGAAGAATGGAGCCAGAAGATGGCCAAAAAAGATATTTAACTACATCCCAGAAGAAAGACGAAAAAGAGGCCACCCAAAGAAAACATGGGCTCAAGTAGTCGAGGAGGTAATGGCGGCGATAGGATTAGCAGAAGAAGATTGGGAAGACCGCGAATACTGGCGGTCCAATGTATTGGGTCTCGGTATATGACCAAAGGTCATCAAATCCGATAAATAAAAAAAATAAAAAAATCTTTCTGGTTAAGTTTGACAATTTATTATTGATATACCAGGTATGCAAGTTTAAAATGTCGTTTATTTCTTAAAATATATACACAGTAATTTAAAAAAAAGTATAATATATTTTATTCAAAGTACTGACCCTCGCTTTCTACACATTTTGCCCATCTCTTGGGCAATATATGGATACCATTCCAAAAGAATGCTTCATCTTTATTTGAAATCCATTCATCGAGCCATTTTCGTACGTTTTCGAAATTGTTGAAGTGTTGCTCCGCCAATGAGCGTCCCATCGATGAGAAGAGGTGATAATCAGAAGGCGCCAGGTCAGGTGAATACGGGGGGTGGGGTAGGAGTTCCCAACCAAGCGAAGAAATCGTTTCCTTAGTCAATCTGGCTGAATGCGCAGGAGCGTTATCATGCTGAAGAATGACTTTGGCGTGCCTGTGAGCCCATTCTGGGCGTTTTTTTTTCGATCAATGCGTGACTTAAATTGATCATTTGTTGTCGGTAGCGCTCGGTATTGACTGTTTCGCCGGGTTTGAGAAGCTCGTAGTAGACTACTCCCTTCTGATCCCACCACACACACAGCATTGTCTTCTTCCCAAAACGATCCGGTCTTGCACTCGATGTGGATGGTTGTCCTGGCGTTACCCATGATTTTTTTTTTCGTTTGGGATTCTGAAAATAAATCCATTTTTCATCGCCAGTTACAACTCGATGCAAAAAAACCCTTTCTTTCGTGGCGTAAAAGCAGCATTTCGCACACAGTTTTTTTTTTTTCCATCTGTCGTTCGTCCAATTCATGTGGAACCCATTTTCCAACCTTTTGAATCTTTCCCATAGCTCTCAGGCGATCGGAAATGGCTTGCCTAGTGACATTCAACTGTTCTGCCATCATTTGTTGGGTTTGGGTATTGTCTTCGTCTAATAAAGATTGCAATTCGAAGTCCTCAAACTTTTTTGATCGATTTTTCTCGTTTTTTGATCAGTAACATCAAAATCACCACGTTTGAAACTTTGAAACCAACGTTCACATGTCCTGACGGTTGGAGCAACATCGCCATAAGTCTCAACAAGAATTCGATGACATTCAGATGCCTTTTTCTTTTGATTAAATAAGAAAATCATGACATGCCGCAAATGCTCTTTATTTGGCTTAAAATTAGACATTTTTAACACCAAAGAAAGGTATGATACGTCCACGTAAACGACTTAAAAACAACTGACTTTTGTAAACAAATGACTAACAAACAAAATAGCGTTTAGAGATAAGCAAATCCTTCAATAGGCTAAGAGCGCATTCTATTGGAATTAAAACGACATTTTAAACTTGCATACCTGGTATAGGGATTGACCATCAATTGCAGCAAGATGGAATACATGGTGACTTCAAGATCCCTACAAGGATTTGGAGATAAAGAAGTACAAATTAATGGGGACTCATTTATGTGCTGCAAAGCGTTTAGGTACTTATAACAGAGAAAAATAACAGAGAAAAATTATATGAAATTGGAGATCAAAGCAAGAATAGTGGCTGACAGCAAATGCCTTTTTGCTTTAAGTAAATTTATGAGGTGAGAAGTAAACGAGAAGTGTCTCGATCTGCCAAAATTGCTGTCTACAAAACTGTAATAAGGCCAGTTGTGACTTATGGAAGCGAGTGTTGGGTGCTGACTCAAGAGAATGAGAGGTTGCTGAGGATTTAAGAAAGAAAGGTCCCAGAAAATGGGAATTGGAGAATCAGAACCAACCTGGAACTGGAACAACTGTTCGGTGATCAACGGAAACATCGTTTCTATAGTCAAAGTAGGCAGATTAAGGTGGCTTGGTCATGTGTAGGGACCGGATTTTTGTGCAGTAAAAAACTCAAAACGTGAATTTAAAAACTTAATACATGCAGCAATCCATTTATTTACACAAATATGCAAAACTTAACCAGCCTTGAATAAACTTAAGGACATTTTGACAAACGAAACGTTTTAGTGTTAATTCAATTTGAAGTACTTTAAAATTTGGGGAAAAAAAGGAGATGAAAAAAATTGTTAATTAAAAGAAATATAAAATATCTTTATTAAAATTTCCTTTTACATGGAAACATAATATAATTAAATGTTATGAAAAATAAATTAGTTTTTAAAAGTTTCGGGAAAATGTATGAAATTATAAATTTCAAAATATTTCTCAGTAAAATTATGCCACCTGTCACTTAATAAACTGTTCTTTAGCAAAGAAAAGGGACGTTCTACTTCTATGGACGTAACAGGACAATTTTTGTAGCATGTGATTGTGGATGGATCCAGATTATCAGCTTCTATTTCCTTCCCATTGAAACAATAATCTAATTTTTTTTAAGGAATGTAGCCGTAGTTTTTTTCAATGATATATTCGAATTTTGAAAATAAACATCTTCCCTTTTCATTGTCAATTCGTTTTAAGCTTTCTTCGAGAGTTTCAAACAAATATCAGCTCTGGATATTCATTGGTCCATTGTTTCAATTTTGTAGAAACACTCGCGGACGTTTTTGGAATTTTCAAAGTTGATAGTTTAAAATCTTGTCAACAACTAGCCATTTGTGCTAAATCAGAAGTGGGGAATGAAATGGGAAGCGGGGAGTAAAATTTTCTGAGGAAACGACTTAATTCTAGGAAGTACGTCGATCCTCAATGTTTGCCTAGATCCTCAAAGCTCCTAATTCAATACGATCATTTAAAAGTAGCAGGTCACAAATACATTTGCTTTAAGCGACTTTTTACTTTCAATTTAAAACTAATTAACCTATTTAATATAAATAATTGTTATAAATGTTGCCTAATAATCGTAAGTAAAATTTTCAAAAAATAAATGGTTAAGTGAATAAAATTAGATGAATTTGGTTCAATTGTGCAATTTCGTGCAGTAAAACCCGAATTCATGCAATTAAGCTCAAAAAGTCAAATTTGTGCAATTCCGTGCAAAATAAAATTTAAGAATAAGAATCCTTAGGTTATAAATACGATATCTACTTGGGTTAGAGAGTGCTAAATCAAAGCGAACTAAATGTGCAATAACACAGAAATCCGGTCTCTTGTCATGTGCAAAGGATGACGGAAGATACGACTTCCAAAAAAGATGATGAACGGCAGGCCAGGAGGAAAAAGATTGAGAGGAAGACCAAGGCTGAGATGGCTGGACAATGTCCAGGATGACCTGCAAAGACTGGGAGTGAATGGTTGGAGGAGGAAGGCACAAGATAGACAGGAATGGCTGTCTGTGATTAGAACTGTGGCGCTCAATAATAAATAAATTTAGGGATCCTGTTATGAAATAATGTATATTTTTTTTATTATATTATTTTGTGAAATACTTTGCATTTTGAGTTTTTGTTCTTTATTATTAGTTCTTGGATAAGCTATTGGTGTACTACTTGGTATTCCAGTGTGGTGGTCCATGGAGGACCTTGGTCTCTTCAGCAATCTTCCTCCACTCTGATCGATCCTCCATGTAGATGAAAGCATATATTTTATTTTTATCCTTATTAATTATGAGCTGATGAAGCCTTCATATCCACCTGTTCACAACCTGAAAGTGCTTCAATCAAATAGTGAATTCTTGTTTTTTCCTCTGATGACCATTTTATCAGCATAGGCGAGGTATTGGATCATATTGTTATAAATACATCCTTCAAGATTTGCTTTGGTTGCCCTCGTAATCCTCTCAAGCAGAATATTAAACAACACTGAAGATATCAGGCTCTCCTAGATATTGGTATAACTTGACTATTTTTTATTTTTTTTAATTTTTATTATATTTTAATTGTTTTTCTGATCTTATTTTTAATATTATACGATCAATACATGTGTTTACAATTATTCTAATTTTAAATTATTAAATAAAAATTATTTTTTATTGTAGAGGAAGCTAAATCTATACTTCCGGATGGGAAACAATCAGAATAATTATGTTTCACCTGAAGTTTGGGGTTCAAAGCCTCCGTTCATAACCACCATGTATCGTGTTGATCCAGTAGGTATAAATATTAATATAAATAAAATTATTTTGTTTTATTTTAATTCTTATTGATATGTTTTTTACTGATTCATAAATGAACCATATTTTTTATTTACCTTACAAATTATTTGTTATGTTGGTATATAAAATATCTGAGGGATGTTTTTCAAACTATTAGATATATAGTTGATAATTATAAAAAAGAAATTGTATATCGACAACCAAGAAGTGGAAACTCATATCTGACATTTTTTCGAAATTAATTAAACGACGAAAACATTAATAAATCGGGAGTCATTCATCTATGGAGTTTTCACATTGTGATAATGGCATCCGTTATGAATATGAGAATATGTTTTTTGACTCTCCTCTAAAAAGTAGTTTTTTGCAGATACGAGTTTCCACTTCTAGGATGCTGATATGCATTGTATAAAAAAAATATTTCAAAATTATTTTATAATACAAATAAAATTAAAACATCAAAGGTACATGAGCACAAATTCAAATTATTATAAATGTTAAATAATTTACTATGACAGCAAATATTTAAATCTAAAATAAAATTATATTTAAACAATTATACATTCATATAATAATTAAAAGTTTTTTGTGACCTAATTTATTATTTTCAGTAACTTTATTAGTTCATGAACTAAAAAAAATAATTTGTATAGGATAACCTTCTTTTTTCTTCCATTAAATAATCAGCCATTTGCCACTCTGCCATATCTTCACAGCTGTAGTTAACTTCATTAATTTATTATTAATTTTCTAATGATTCTTTCTTCTTGTTGCCTTGGGCCCGAGAGATGATATTTGACTGGACCCTCAACTCAAAGTTCCTTCCCTAGCCAAACTCCTTTCTCATTCGCTTCAATGCCTTCTTAATCATTAATTAATAACTTAATCATTAAGTCAACTATATATTTTGATTTTTACTTACATATTAAATATTTTAATTAAAATTGCAAATAATTATGAATGTTAAGATTTTCATAATTATATGAAGGATGTGTTCAGAGCATTTGTTATTAAACCAATTTATCAAAAACATTGAAAATTTTTAACTATATCACTGCCTTTTTAAATAATGTTTGAAAAATATAATTATTAATTTCAAAATTAAATGTAAGTTTGCATTTATTTAACAATATAAAATGCAATTGAACTTTTTACTCTTTAAAAAAAAATTGATTAATGAAATAATAAAATATTTATATTCATAAGGTATAGTTGACTGTGATGTATAGGTATAGGAGAAGTAGATAGGGTTGGCAGTCATACTCAGCAGATCAAAATAAAAATGTTATTTTATTTTAATTGTTAAAGCCAACGTTTCGACTTGCTTTGCAAATCTTCATCAGGGCTAGAAGAAAAGAAAACAAGCAAAAAGGTATGACTACATTGTAAAAATATATGAATAAACACACACCACAAAACATAGGAATGAGTGAGAAAAATAAATAAACATAAAATGATAAATAAATAAATGTATAAGAGTAAGGATAGTAACATAAAGGCAATATCATTTTCCTCAATCCAAATTGATATTGACGCTCTGGACTGGGACTCTATATATTCTTCCCACACTATCGACAACATGGTTGACATCCTCACATCCAATCTCTTATCCATCCTCGACTCACATGCTCCCCTAAAAACCATCCTATCCGACGTCCACCAGCACCCTGGATCACAATAGAAATCAAAAACCTACAAAAGAGACGAGAGGCCGTCCGAAGACGTTTTCGACGGACTAGACTTCAGGACGACTAAACTCTGTTTAAATCCCTTCGGAATCAGACACAAACTGCCATTCGAAAAGCTAAATCACAATATTTTCATGAAGCCCTCTCCAGTGCCTGTGATCCAAAATCAAAATGGAAAATTTTATCAAAACTTTCCTTTAGTAAATCCTCAAATGCTCCACTTTCATACTCTTTTACTCCTAATGAAATGAATTCCTTTTTTGCTACCTCATCATCAAACTCCTCATCTCTTTCTGCCAGCTACGCTCCAAGCGGTCCTCCTTTTAACTCCTCCAATTTTTATTTTTCCTATATCACACCCTCAGACCTCATTGATGCCATTTTCCAATGTAAAACGCAAGCTATTGGACATGATGGTATTCCACTAAAATTAATCAAACTCTGCCTTCCTACTATCCTTCCAGTCCTTCTACATATATATAATTATTCTTTGCAAAATTCCACCTTTCCTTCATCCTGGAAGAAAGCTAAAATACAACCCTTACAAAAGAAATCTAACCCATCTTCACTTAATGATTTCCGTCCCATATCAATACTTTCCAATCTGTCCAAACCCCTTGAAAGACTAGTTCAATCACAAATCTCCAATTTCCTAGAAAACTCTCATCTCCTTAATCCGTTCCAATCTGGGTTCCGACCTGGTTATTCAACTCAGACAGCCTTAACAAAAATTACTAATGACATACATACTGCCCTTGACGAACGAAAAGTAACTGTCCTTATCCTTCTAGATTTTACCAAAGCCTTTGATACCATAGACCATTCTATTCTCCTCACGAAACTAAAAGCCCTATCTTTTTCCTCAAGCTCTCTCCTCTGGTTTCA
Organism: Euschistus heros; assembly: GCA_003667255.2. NCBI lineage: Eukaryota > Metazoa > Arthropoda > Insecta > Hemiptera > Pentatomidae > Euschistus > Euschistus heros. Next base: position 656,490 of record RCWM02000294.1, read on the forward strand.
TTCCTTCCTCTATAGTAGAACTCAAATAGTATCCATACCAAACCAGCCACTTTCCTCTTCCCTTTCATTGACATCAGGGGTAGCCCAAGGTTCCAGTGTCTCTCCTACTCTTTTTTTTTGTGCCTACATAAATGATCTACCAAATTCCATTCACCATTGTTCCTACCATCTATACGCGGATGATTTCCAGATATATCTATCCTTCCATCCCTCTGATTTAATTAAATCATTCTCCCTTATCCAAGAAGACCTTAATAGCATTTGCAAGTGGGCCTCTGATAACAAATTAAAATTAAATGTAGAAAAAACGAAGGCTATTATCATAGGTTCTAATACCCATCTGAGATCCCTTCCCCACCTCCCGATACTGTCTATGAACTCCCAACCTATTCAATTCCACCCCACAGTCAAAAACCTTGGTATTACCTTTGACCAAACCCTTTCATGGAAACCTCATATCTCCCAAATTTCTAGACGAGTTATATCCATCCTTAAGCTATTCCATTCTTCCCAGGACTCCCTTCCGAAACCTACTCGTCAACTCTTGGTTTCTTCCCTTATCCTACCCCATTTTGACTACAGCTGTGTTGCATATGGTGGCTTGATGGCGGAACTCGAGAGTAAACTAAGGAGACTAATGAACTGTTTCATTAGGTTTATCTTTAGGGTTCCAAAAGCCTCCCACACATCACATCTATATACAGAGTTAAAATGGCTTTATCCTTCATCCCGCATAAATTACTTCCTAGCCTCCTTCCTCTACCAAACCATCAATTCTCGGAATCCCTCCTACATCTATAACATCTTCCAGTTCAGATCTCGGTCTCCTCCCGCAATACAAGATCTCGCTCCTCTGACTTGTATACTTCTTCCCATAAGAGTACATCATTTCCCATGACCCTCCTTCATTTCCCGTGCTACTTCCTTGTGGAATTCACTACCCTGTAATATCCGTAATGCTCCATCTCTGTCCACATTTAAATCCCTTCTCTTTCATTACCTCCTTTCCCTCCAGAATGATACTGACTAGCAAAACTTCACTAAAAAAAAAAAAAAAAAAAAAAAAGAAGTGCATTCAGTAGATGTAAATAGGTTTTTATTCTTTCTCCTGCAATTATTGGATTTTGTAATTTTTATTTCTATTTTTGTGCTTTATTTGTAAAATTGTAAATAGTTAACCAGATTGTTAATTTATTTTATTTCATCTTATGAAAGCTAGACTCATTGTATTTATTTATGTACATTATATTATTCTTAGGGGACATCCTCCCAGAATAAAGTTTATTTTCTATTCTATTCTATTCTATCTAAAGGCCATAAGGACAATACATAAAGACTATTGAATTGAGGTTAAATCACTCATTTTAATTTATTCTCATTTTAACCTCAATTCAATAGTCTTTGTTGTCCTTATGGCCTTTAGATATTGCCTTTATGTTACTATCCTTACTCTTATACATTTATTTATTTATCATTTTATGTTTATTTATTTTTCTCACTCATTCCTATGTTTTTTGTGGTGTGTGTTTATTCATATATTTTTACAATGTAGTCATACCTTTTTGCTTGTTTTCTTTTCTTCTAGCCCTGATGAAGACTTGCAATGCAAGTCAAAACGTTGGTTTTAACAATTAAAATAAAATAACAATTTTATTTTGATCTGCTGAGTATCTATGACTGCCTACCCTAACTATCTACATCTCCAATAGAATATTTAGTGTAACAATTAGGTATATTAAATTTTTTTATAATTATAATCTTCTCCTCAAATTATAACTATATATTCAAACAAATAATATAAACATGGAACTGTTTTAATCAGTTACATATTTCCTCCTATTAAATTAATATGTAAAAACAGAAGAAAAATTATTATATAATCAAAAACCTGTTGCTACGTGTACCTACTGATGGCTATAAAAGTATGTATGAAGTGCTTCAAATGTTACTTAAGTCACTTGCATTTCAATGGAAGCAATGATTGGCTAAATAAAATATATATTTATTTATTTGAATACAATTGCTCATTACTGTTGAATTAATTTATATAAATGATTATTTAGTAAAAAAATGGTTTTATTTTAGGTGATTTATGATTCATTTACAGAAGATGAACTAAATAAAGAATTTTATAAACGTAGCACCTCATCTAATAGAAGTCCTAGTATCAAATCTCCGTGGCAAACACATAGCAAAGTATTTCCTTTTTGTATCTTTACCACCTTTTTTAAACTAAAAAATGACAATCTTTCAATGATCTTAAAATCTAGGGAGATTTTGTGGCATATTTTAAAGCATTGTTTTAACTTTTTATTTTTTAGGCTTCTTATGTTGCCAGCTTCATGACTTCAGGAGACAGAGAAGTAAGAAAAAAGAATGCCGTCTTTACTTCTGCTCGATCTACTGATAAAAAATTGGTAATTTTAAAAATGATTTTATGTCACATTATTAAAATATGCATTATGTGTATTTATGGATAACTATGGATTTTTTTTTTTTATTGCTTTCAGGGATTTGTTAGCTCAAAAGTCAACATTAAGTTTCTAAAACCTGGAAAAAAAGGACATGAATCTGATAACAGTGAGCCTTCTAATAAGTCAAATTTGGGAAAGGTGAGTGTTTATTAGTTATGTATTTATTGATTTAAGAAGAATCAATTGATATTTAAATGCTAGAAATGTTAATAAAACACTTTATATTTTAGTTATGATGTAGACTGAAACTTTCTTCACCGTTAATTCTACCCCTAATGTTTTGATTACATTAACACCGTATAATAATAACTATAATCGAGGAGTCCTTTTTGATGGAACCCTATCCTGGAAAAACCACATATCCTAAATTTCCTGCCACACCATCCCTGTACTAAAGCGTCTCAATTATAGTAGGGACCTATATTACTGCAAAAGTAAAGTTATAGCCACCAATGAGCATTGGGAGCTGAGAAAAAAATGAAATAAAAACTAATACAAAAACACATTTTTTTTTTCTCTTAGCTCTCATTCAAGATAGAAAAATAATTTTTTCACGTAAAATTGTATTTTTTTTTATGCTATCTCTTTACAACAACCAAAACCTGATAAATAATCTCTTTAATTTTTTGGTTTAAACATGAAATCCTGCACTAATTTTTGGACAATAAGTCTTGGTTGTGGTAAAGACTAATACAAAACTACAATTTTACGTGAAATAATTATTTCTCTATCTTGACTGAGAGCTGAGAAAAAAAAATAAAAGATGATTTACATTTTTTTTTTGTTCTCGGCTCCCAATGCTCATTGGCGGCTATAACTCTAGTTTTGCACTATTATAGGTCCCTACTACCCTCACAAAAATCAGCTTTCAAATCTGTGAGTTGCAAGTCAAATCGTCTCCTTGTGAGTTTCATATCATTATATAACAAAACAAGAAAATGGGGGATATTTGAAAAAATAAAATAAAAATTTCTTCTAAAGTGATTTTTGAGGAAAAAAAAATTAAGTTAATATTGAAAAGTTCTATTTATTGACTTTCTCTCTTGGAAAAATGGCTAGTAATGATATGTGAGAGGGGGAAATAATAGCCTGGTATCAGTTGGCTATTTTTATTGACTTAAGACAGAGTATAAGCTACAGAATGCTTTTATTTTATAATTAGATTTAGTACCAAGAGTTCTGATTTAAATTATGTTTATACCATTCCCAACAGTTACTTCAAAGTTCCATATACTGGCACTTCTTACTATCATGGCCTTCTAAGAAAGGGCAATATCCCTTTTATAAATTTACTGAGATATTTTACTCCGGGTGTCCATCCTATCATATACTTTTATAATAATAAATTTTCAAAGCCGTAAATCTTTTAGTTTTGTTCTATTTCTCCTTTTTTTAAACTTTATTTTTAGGTATCTGCGTTTAACCAATTATTTGTTTAATGTCAACTTAGGTTAGTAAAGGAGTATCTTCTCAAGGAAGTTCTGTTAAAAAAGTCCAATCTTCAGGCATCTCTTCTCTTGAAAGGACCAGTGTGGTATGTAAATATTGGAACTTTGTTTTAAATTTACAAGTAATATTGAGTTCCCTCAAGAATACTTGCAATCTGAAATGTTAATGTTTTGTTTAATTTCATTTTTAAAAAGGTTTTCAACCTCATAAGTGTTAATCAGTTGGTAAACCACAATTTCAGAAATAAGACAATCTCTAAAAATGTTGATTCTGAATTTCTTGGGTTCATTTAAAATTTTTGATCAATGAATTGTGTTTATTTTATTTTTTGAACCTTATTACTATAACATCATTTCAGTTAGAAAGTTAAGTTACATTAGTTGCGCAGACTGCCAGTCCATAAAAGCTACATTTACTGTAAATTTATCAATTGATCAACATATAGTTATTATAATAGGCACAATATAAATTACTGAGATTATTGCTACAAACAATAAATTTATTTAAAACACAAAAGATTATTATACAGTAAAATTTTATCTAAAACAAAAACTGTATAAAGTGGAATTCTGTCAAAACGAAAAAAATTTTCTCGGAATGGATCGAATTTATACTAGAAATTACTCTGTATAAGCCGGAAATCTGTCTAATCCGGAAACAGAAAGCATTTTTCAGTACAAAAATTTAAAATAAAAATATTTAAAACGGAAGATAGCCATGTTAAAACAGAAGGGACAGTGTTTGGAGAATCATTTCTGTTGTCTTAAATACTACGCACTTACAAGGGCTGTAGCATGAATGTGGTGGGAGTGAATTTTCAAAGTTTGCCTTGTGGTGGCTTCACAGTTAACCCCCAACTTATTTTCCATTTCCTTCACTTTTCTATTTAGTCCCTGTTTAGCTCTTGAACAGTTAACTAGTACGATACGTGTGAAGCTACTGGATGTACGGTTTAACAGTTTTTTGATCAAAACTGAGTTATTAATTGATTTGTCATGTCAGTCAGTAAAATCAAAACCTAATCTTTTGAAATAAGTGAAACTCATTGAAAAGCACAAGCATAACAAAACATCGCTGAAACTTTTAGCTGAAAATCAGGGAAACATGAGTTTATGAAGCCATTAAGAATAATAATAAAATTAAGGATCAGTGGTTAAGTGGAACAATCAAAACAGGCTAGAAATGTGGCTCAAATAAAGAAATCAATGAAGCTGAATGGGATTGGTTCATTGGTGTCAGTGCAAAAGGAATGTTGGATCTCTGGACCCATGATTCCAACAGAAGCTTTGGAGGTCAACAAAAAAATAGGTAAATTGGATTTTAAAGCATCCTGTGGATGGCTTGACAGCTTCAGATAACGGCTCAATATAGTGTTAAATCAAATTTCTGGAGAATTGAAAGACGTAGATACTCTTATGGTCCAAGAATGATTCTCAAAATCATAGAAGGTTATAAGTGAAAAAATATATTTAATGGCTATGATATCGTTTTTTTTTACAGAATGTTACTTACGAAATTCCTAGTAATGAAATAATGGAAACTAAAACATAACCAGTCTAAAACGTAAACCTGTCAAACCTGAAAAATATGGCCGGACTCACTGCATTCTGTTTTAGACAGATTTTACTGTAAAATTCAGTCTACTCAAAGTATCTATAGTTCTCCAAAATTATTAAATATAATATAAATTTGAATGTAAAACAACATAAATTTGATGCCACCATGCTTAATGATAGTGAGAAATTAAAAAACATTATTGTTGCACTGAACTGGCTGCCGACAGAGACAAGTGGTGATACATTTATAACAGCCCTATGTTGCACCAGAGATATCAGGAATTAATCATTATAAATTAGTAGCTAAAACAGTTTATTTGATCAAAAATAAATATTATTTAAAATAATTTATGTTCCTGTATAAGAGTTAATACTATTATTTTCTAATTAAATAATGCTTTATATTTTTTAGAATCATAAATAAAATATTATGCACATTTCTTTTTTAGACTGTATTACCAGCTGAAGAGAATCCTCCTGATTTCAAAAAAATGATTTTATCTCAAGTTTTGTTAAAAAATCAACTAAATGCAAGTATAGCAGAAGATGAACCTGTTTTAAAAAAAATTTTGAAGAAGAGAAAGGCCAAGAAGAGTGTAAATGAAAGAAAAGAGGTACTGATATATTTTTATCCGTAAATAGCTATTTTACAAGCTCATTGGCCTTAAATAAGTTAATAATAGGATTTTCTCCTATATTGAAATAAATTTTTTACTTATCAAAAATTTATTAAAAATATAAAATAAAATATGAATTTCGAAAAAATTGGAAGGAAAAAAATAATAATAAATTTATTAGTTTTTATTTAATTATTTTAGAAATATACTTCTTCTTTCACTACTTCTTATATTTCTTTTCAATGTAGGGAAGTGTCCAGCTAGCAGCCTAATTTGTCCTGGTATCTTGCTAGGTTTCTGCTCCTTCGGAGATTCTTTCCTCTTTTTCTGCCAAGGTCATTGATCTACTCGAGATAGGACATCCTTGGGGATCCTCGAGGTCTTTTTCCATCCAGCATGTAGTCCATTGTCTCAAGTAAAATTATGAATTATTCTTAGTATGGTTGTACAGGGTGCGGCAGAGGAATAGGGTATTTTTGAAAAAAATCATAACTTCGTTAATTTTGCAAAAAAAATATTTTATTGATATCAAGACATTCGTAAGGATTTGCCATTTGATAATATTAGGTAATTCATTCGTTTAGGATAATCTATTCCGTTTAATTCCTGAACCACAGCTGGCTTGTATGGGTAGAATTTTAACTCATCTTGTAAGATTCTTCTTACCAAACGGTCGCTCATTTGGAGTTCCGCTGAATGTCTCCTTGCAGATCGGTCTGGACTTCGCAGAATGGCTTGTCTGACTCGGAATTTCTCAATTTATGAAGAAAATCAAAACATGTTGGTGCTAATGAGTGACGAGGCCCATTTCCACCTCAACGGTGCATTCAGCAAACAAAAGTGAAGGTATTGGGCTGCACAAAATCCGCAGCTTTTTTATGAAAAACTACTGCATAGCCCTAAGGTAACTGTATGGTGTGCGGTTGAGAAGGTGGGCATCATCGATCCTTACTTCTTCGAGGATATTGGGGCAACTGTTACCGTTACATCGGAGTGATACATCGCGATGTTGAACAATTTTTTTCATCCCAAATCGATCGTAATGGGAAATGGTTTCAGCAAGTTGGTGGTTCTTCGTTCTCTGTTCCCTATGAAAATGGACATGACTAATGTAATTTTCCGTACCTAATATTATCAAATGGCAAATCCTTACGAATGTCCTGGTATCAATAAAACCTTTTTTTTTGCAAAATTAACAAAGTTATGATTTTTTTCAAAAACACCCTATTCCTTTTCCGCACCCTGTATTATTATGTTATTGTCTTTAATTGGATTCATAAGTATGTGTGTGTAGCAACTCAATGGGCAGCAATGTTTTTTTTTTTTATATTAATAAAGCATATATCTCTCTTCATTTATAATCTCCTTTTGTTTCATCTGGAATTTATGTATTATCATTGTTACTGTTCTGAACAGCTGTTTTTTCAATTTATCTTTTCTTTTTTTTTTTTCTTAAAAACATTTGTAATATGATGGGGTCAAATTATATTTGGGATTGAGCTATATTCAATGTAGCAGGACCTCATACTCCTTTTGGTATTGGGATCTGTGTAACACCTCTACTCCAGAAAAATCATCTTTTTATGAAAGCCGATGCAAGCCAAGACCCTACACCTACAAGACACCTACTATGTGCTATGGAAGAAAAAGTAGAATATGTAGATAAACAGAACTACCTGGAAAATGCTTAACAAACTTCAATTAAAATTCGGATAATAACGAAGATAGTAACCTTCATGCGGGTGCCCCCTTCAATCTTGCAGTGATAGGCGCTTTGTGGCAATCAGGCTGCCATATTATGTACAATACTTTTCTGGCTTATTAATGCATTTATATGCTGTTTAGTGTTGGCTTGAGCAAATGTACCTATTATACAAAAAGACAAGCATTAATTTCAACGATAAATAAAATGAAAACATTATTGAAAAATGCCTTGTAGATTAAAAAAAAAAAAAAAAATAATAATTCTGCTATCCCGTTTCAGCTGGTCATGATTAAAGGGATGCAATTTCGTTTTAATTAAAAAGGCATCCAATATGCCGCTCACATGCTTGACAGAAGGTTAATTACACTGATTTGAAAAAACTTCTGATTTGAAAAAAAAACAACATTAAAATTAAAAAAAAAAAACTATTTTTAATATTATTAATTATTTTTACAAACATTTTTTGTTTTGGATTCTCAAATATATCCACTATCTTCAATTATAGTATTCTTTTATAAAAAAAAAAATTGATTTATTTTTTTTTAAATTATGTCTTTTCTGAAGATCTATACTTTTTTGGTGTAATGCTTTTTTCACATTCAAAACTGTAACATTTGGCACTCTCTAACTCTCTTGGCGTTACTCTGATCACAAATTCGGTGATATATTCCTAGTCAGAAATTTAATGGAGAATACTTTTTGTTATATAACATTTGTTGTCAGAACCTACCATTTATATTGGTTTGAGTGAAAAAAGTCATGTTTGCCTACATTTTTTAATTCTTGGGGCTTTTTTCGACATGCTCGAGCTTGGTTGGAGTTGCTCTGATTGAAAATTGATGAGTTTTTTTGTCATAAATATAATCGAAAAAACTTTTTATTTTATAACATTTGTCGCCAGGACCTACCTTTTAGGAGCTATATTGATTTGAATAAAAAAAGTCACGTTTCAACGTTTTTTTTCTCCATCAAAAACATAACATTCTCACTCAGTGTAGCTCTGTTGGTGTTGCTCGGATCGAAAATTTATCGACAACTTTCTGGTCAGAAATGTAATGCAGAATATTTTGTGTTATATAGCACTTGTTACTAGGACCACTGTTTAGGAACTATATTGGTTGAATGATAAAAGCAGCATTTGAAACCACTGTTTTCTATCGATATTGTTCATTTCGAATAATCATTAATTGTTAGTTTAATTTAGTTATTAATTTAATTAATTTGATCCATTTAATTCTAAAATGTAAATTGGGAAAAACAGCTGATTATAGATAGACGTATCCATGATCTATTGTTTTCACTAGTCAGTGAGAAATTGAGATTTATTTATTATTTATTAATGTCAGTTATGTTTTCTTTTTCAGGTTTTGTTTAGTGATGAAATGGAAAATATAGATTCTCAAAAAAAATCAGCATCTGAAAAGTCTTCACTAACTACTGACAAAAAGTATAAATCTTCAGCATCTGAAAAATCTTCACAAATTACAGACAAAAAGGATATATCTGAAAAAAAGGAAACATCAGACATAAGCATCGAGAGACTTTCTGAAAATGATTCAGTCGTTATAGAACATGTAAGAACATTTCAACCTTAAGAATATTTTCATGTATTTTGAAAGATCATTAGTATGGATAATCATTATTCTGGGATATATTTTCCTATAAGATTATGTATATGGATATATATTATGTATCCATATGGTATATGTACCTATATACTGCCTTAAGTTGTTTATGGTTACTTTGAAATTTTACCAACTATGGAGTTTCTAGAATAAAAAAACTTTCTAAAGTAGGCTTTTTAAAAGTTTTAATTAATTTTTTTTTTAAATTTTCAACAGTAGAATAATTTAAGTGATTAAATGTTTAGATAAATTTTACAGTTAAACTTGGAATGTCCCGGATGTGAACGATTATTATGGGTAGAATAAACATAGATTGCTTGAATATATTCAAATAAAGTTATAAAATAATATTCGCTACTCCAAAATATAGTTATTATTATTTATTTAGATCAACAACCCGCAAGCGAGACCTGGCTTCCTACAACAGCAATCGCCATGTGTTTCTGTCCTGGGATCCAATCCCTTACTCTGATGGACCTGCAATCCCCTGCCACATAGTCCAACCACCGCAACCTGGGTCTCCCAACTCTTTACTAGCCAGTTATTTGTTCTATTATTTGTTCTCCTGCCCATCATTCTTGATGATCACTACATCAGGCTCGTTATAGAGACTATAGATTTCTCTCCTATTACACCTTCTGTATTGTCCATTTTTAAAGGTGAGTCCTTATGTTCTACAGAGGATTTTTCATTAAAAAATAAGGATGATTTTTCATTAGCCTTTGTAGTGGTTCAGGTTTCAAAGCCATAAGTTAAAACAGGATGAATGAGGGTCTTGTATAGGATGAGCTTAGTGCACTGAGAGACAAGGCTGCTACAAAGGTGCGAGCGGAGTCCATAATAACAGTGATTAGCTTAGATAATTTGTCGAGATTCTGTTGTCACACGTCACTTGTGAGCCAAGGTATAAAAATTCAGAAACTTGCTCAAACACATAAGTACCAAAAGCAACTTCAGTACCAAACTCTTGAGGGAACTGGTCTGACACCATCTACTTTGTTTTGTTTTGGTTGACAATCAAGCCGAGACGTCTTGCCGCTGGCTCAAGAGCAAGGAATGCTTGTAATACATCTTGGTTGGATCTGCCAAATATAATATATTATAATATAATTCATAATTATATTTATCGTATATATTCTTAATCAACATGTAAATGCATAGGTCATAACCTTAATGTTGATAAAAAAGGGACTTTCTTGAATCTATATCCTTCTTTTTAATCCTCCGACGCTTGTTGTCTCATTGTTACACCAAGGGTCGCAGTTTATCTGTGAGACCTACTATTGTATTTTCATCTTTAACATAGGATAGTCCCCAAAATGTTTACTGTTTTTGTATATTACTTACTGTCTACTGTTCTTGGATTAAATATAAATTTTAAAAATGAACAAAATAATTTCATTTTAATGATAAAATAATAAAATAACTGAGAAAAGATAAAAATGAAATTAGAAGGAAATGACAAGGCCTTTGATAGATAAACGCCTAATAATTAGGAAATAATCGTACTATATGAGCAGGTGAGAATGAAAGTGGTGTAATCCAAAAAATTTCAAAATTGAGTTTATTCACTATTATTGCTCCTTTATCACTGCTCTATTAATTGACATTGTCAATTATGTTGAATTCTTTACCTAAAGCCGGTAAAAGCACAATATCTTTATCAAATTTAACAAAATCGGATATCTGTTGAGAATGAGAGTGGTGTAAGTCAATAGGTATAATCTAGGTGCTGAGTGTGGTTGAGTATACAAAAATCTTGCCCCAATGTCTTTTCTGATTATTGTTCAGGGGGTCTTACTGACCATAAAAATTCATGTGGTCAGCCGGAAATGAGGTAAGTTTAGGTGGAAGGGGATTGTTGTTATTTTTAAAAATAATACTAGTGTAATAGATTTTAGCCTGTTGAAACCAATTAAAAAATAAAATACTATTGTCCATGGTTCTTCGAGTCTTCCAGATCGATACAGTATAGAGGCCCTCCTTTTAGCCTGCCATAATATTCACTAAAAAAAGACCACCTATTACTTAAATGGGCCAATCAGTAACTTGGGCTTAGAATTAGACAAAACATTTTCTATCATTAAAACTTGTATCACCCATTTTTTTAAAAACTTTAAAGCATTGTTATTTTAAAATTGAAACACAGTCCATTCTATATTGATTATGTAATTTTTAATAAGAACGTTTGCAAAACCTTCATTTTCTTGAAATGAAGGAAACTTGACTTACACCACTTTCATTCTCACTGGCTCATATCTACCAAATCTTTGTTCTTGTAGTTTTATATATAGTATTATAACATTAACTATTACTAAACTATAAATAGTTAATGACGAGATTATATGGTAACCATCAGCAAATTATCTTGTAAAACATAAATTTTCTTTTCAAACATATTTATAATACTTACATACAAAAGAACAAAAAACAAACTTAAATTCATCAGTAAAATAATAATGATTATTCGTCGGAAACAAAAAAAATTTGTGAATAGACGTAGATTCAATTCAATTTTTATGTATTTAAAAGTAAAACTGACATTAAAGTTTATCCCTATGACAGAGAATAATAAAGCAATAGAGTTATCGAAAACGAACTGGAATGTCATTGTTACTTACATGATTGGTCATGGTGTATCCTTAATATACAATCACATGTAGTAATGGTTCATATGTGACGTGGTCGGGCAGGTTTGACAAGAAGGAACTAGACTAAGAAAGGAAAGAATACATGAAAGAAGAACACCACCCTTCTGTTTTTTCAATATGATTGCCGTTTTCAAATTCAATATGTATCGGAGAGATACCTGTGAGCGTCGGAGGGTTAAAGAAGACTTACATGCACTTTTAATCCATTTTTAAATCTCTTAATCAAATTTTGTAGTGTGAAAATAAAAAAAATCTTTAATCAAGTTAGACAACTCAATTCTATTGTTTATTCAATTGAAAACTGATGAATTTGAAAGGCCTTGACATTAACTCCAAAACTGTGTTGTGTTTTTTAAAAACTTAAAATCTGTATTAAACTTTTATATTGAATTATTAAACTTTAATTCTGTTCCTTTTGACTTGTGGTGTATCTAAGTCAATAAAGAGCATGAAAAACGTCCCGTGATTTCCCTTGATTAAAAATTATATTTTTTTATTGAGTATGATACCTACTATTTCAAAATTATTAATTTAAACATTCCTTAATTGTAAGCTAAGATTTAATTTTAATTTTCCTCTTTTATAGAAGTCATTCGAAGATTATGTACAAAGTCTACATCCACCAAAAACTTCAGAATCCAAACTATCGACTCATAATAAAAACAAACAGCATTCATTATCTAAAGGAACAAATAAAAGAAAAGAAACGTCTAAAAACAACATCACAAGATTATCAAATAGTGAACCATTATCTGTGAAGAATGTAAGTAATTAGGATTACGAAACAGGATACTTTTTTAGAGTAAATTGTTTTTGTTTTCTCGTTCATTAATAAATTTAATTTGTAATAAAAATATTATGCTTACCTGTAGAATATATTTTATAAAGAAGATAGCCATGGATTCCGTCAGGAGTATCAAATTTTTTAACCTTCCTAGGACTGAGTGGGGTGATCCCACACCCCACAGCTCGTTTTTCGCTTGCCATTTTTAAAAATTCATAGATATCCATTAGCCCTTCTAGGAGTTTTCTCCTACAAGTGTCTTGATTCAAAGGATCAAAAAATAAATAGAAAAAACTAAATGATCTTCATGTTGCTTGAACAAATATGACTAAAAACAGACCTGGAGTGCACTCGCTCCCCACCTAGTCATTAGTGTGACCCAATTTAGTTCAGTATAAATAAACTCTTTGGTTTTTTTTTAAAGCTTTCAAATTACTTTTTCTTGGTAGTAAATTGAATCAATAACATTAACTTAATCATTTCAAAAACTAGGAGTTAATGTGGTTTAATTTCTCTCACAGGAATTCCAAAGCCTTTTTATTACATAAATCATAATTGAATTTCCTAAAAACTCCTTCCCTTTAGAATTTAGTTTTCTCTCTCCCTGTTTTGAAGAATCAGTTTCGTGTTATATTTTTATGTGTCAAGATATATTCTTCTCGGACAATAAAAATTATAGAATTAGCTCGAGCTGCACAGCTATTAAATCTTAGCTTACAATTAAGGAATGTTTAAATTAATAATTTTGAAATAGTAGGTATCATACTCAATAAAAAAATATAATTTTTAATCAAGGGAAATCACGGGACGTTTTTCATGCTCTTTATTGACTTAGATACACCACAAGTCAAAAGGAACAGAATTAAAGTTTAATAATTCAATATAAAAGTTTAATACGGATTTTAAGTTTTTAAAAAACACAACACAGTTTTGAAGTTAATGTCAAGGCCTTTCAAATTCATTGAACAAACAATAGAATTGAGTTGTCTAACTTGATTAAAGATTTTTTTTATTTTCACACTACAAAATTTGATTAAGAGATTTAAAAATGGATTAAAAGTGCATGTAAATCTTCTTTAACCCTCCGACGCTCATAGGTATCTCTCAGATACATATTGAATTTGAAAACGGCAATCATATTGAAAAAACAGAACGGCGGTGTTCTTCTTTCATGTATTCTTTCCTTTCTAAGTCTAGTTCCTTCTTGTCAAACCTGCCCGACCACATCACATATGAACCATTACTACATGTGATTGTATATTAAGGATACACCATGACTAATCATGTAAGTAACAATGACACTCCAGTTTGTTTTTGATAACTCTATTGTTTTATTATTCTCTGTCATAGGGACTTTTCTTTATAAACTTTAATGTCAGTTTTACTATTAAATGCATAAAAATTGAATCGAATCTGAGAAATTCTACGTCTATTCTCAAATTTTTTTTGTTTCCGACGAATAATCATTATTGTTTAACTGATGAATTTTAGTTTGTTTTTTTTTCTTTTGTACGTAAGTATTATAAATGTGTTTGAAAAAAAAATTTATGATTTAAAAGGTAATGGTTGCTGATGGTTACCATATAATCTCGTCATTAACTATTTATAGTTTTTAGTAATAGTTAATGTTTGAGTATAGTATTCATTACTATAAGATTGATTTCTATATAAACTACAAGAATAAAGATTTGGTAGATATGAGCCGGTGAGAATGAAAGTGGTGTAAGTCAAGTTTCCTTCATTTCAAGAAAATAAAGGTTTTGCAAACGTTCTTATTAAAAATTACATAATCAATATAGAATGGACTGTGTTTCAATTTTAAAATAACAATGCTTTAAAGTTTTTAAAAAAATGGGTGATAAAAGTTTAGAAATAGAAAATAGAATAGAAAAATAGAAAATGTCAAAGATTTGTCTAATTCTAAGCCCAAGTTACTGATAGACTGTGCCCATTATGTTCTAAGTAATAGGTGGTCTTTTTTTAGTGAATATTATGGCTTATATTTTTGATGCATTTACTTCAATCTTCCATTTTTCAAAATAAATGCTCAACTTTTTAAGGAGGGCCTGTAATCGGTTCACTACTGTATCGATCTGGAAGACTCGAAGAACTATGGCTGGTCTTATCCTTACCAGAGTAAACTATAGTCAAGTTTATTTGCAGGTTCCAGCCAGAGTCAAAATGGAATCTAATAAGACATTAAAAAAGGATCTGAGTAACAGCAAATATTTGTCTCAAAAATTTAAGAACAAAGAAAATAAGGTAATTTATAAATTTATATTTCTGTAATTACAGAAGAATAAATATTCTAAAACACCAGGAATAAAGGATTCTTTTGGAAATAAGGTAACTTCATATAAGCTCCCCGTCAAAAGTATCGCAACACTTTGAAATATCAAAACATATTTTTTTTTCATAATAAAAAAAGGTTCTGAAGTCTATAATAAACATTCCTAAACTAGACGTAAACAATTTTTATTAAAATAAATTACAATATTTCTTCCAATAAACAAAAAAGTTAAAAAACTTAGTTAATGATCCTCCCTGTCACCAATCCTCTTCTCTGCTTATATAAATGACCTACCCCATGTTATACTCCACTCCCGGTATCATTTGTATGCCGACGATCTCCAATTCTACCTATCCTTCCATCCTTCAGACATGTTCGAAGCATCTCGTGAGGTTCAGGATGATATTGAGAACATCAGTGGATGGGCAATGAAAAAAGAGTTATGCCTGAATCCAGAGAAAAGCAAGACTATCCTTATCAGTAGCAGTGCTGCCTATGCCTCCAACCCAAAACACCCGCCACCAAGCATGAACATTCCTGTTTTTACCGAGAAATACCCGCCAATGCTTGAAGTAATATCTGTTTTCGGGAATTATCTTTATTAACCCAGCGAGGGGGGGGGGGGGGGCATCAAATACTCATAAAGGGGCGCCAAATGGTCCGCAAAACAAAACATTACTGGATAATTTTTATATATATTATAATTGATTTCTGAGTCCTTTAGACATCTGCTCGTTTTTGCTTAGTTTAAGAGATTATCGCAAAAAAAGAAACAAAACAAAAATGTTACAGGTAGCGATTATCACCTTTCAAAGTTCGTCAGGCTAGGCAGTGAGATATTTAAACACTTAATGTTATCCTTTACATTCTTTTATTTGTTAACATTTTGGCTTTCTTCTAGGATTATAATTCCTAAATCAGTCTTCAGTCAGCTACTCGGATATTTTTGTGTGAATAGCATCAGCCACAATGCCGCATGCATATTTTAATGTTGAATATGCTGATATGATTTTTGTGTATGGTTTCTGTAACGGTAATGCTTTAGAAGCTGTGCAGGAGTATGCGCGCCAATTTCCAAATAGAAGAGTGCCTAATCGACGAGTCTTTTCGTTAAGTTTTAATAGACTACGAGAGACTGGGTCATTCTTAATACGTAATGAAGGCGACCAATTCCAGGCAGCAATAAGAGCAGATTATCGAAGAAGAAATTGTGTCCAACGCCACTTCGATAACAATCCTGAGACTAGCATCCGAAGAGCATCTGCTGCATTAGCAATATCGCGGCAAGCAATATGGCGAACTTTGAAAGGTGATAATCGCTACCCATACCATCTTCAAAATGTTCAGAATTTATTACCTCAAGATTATGTCAAGAGATTGAATTTCTCGATTTCGGTTTCTTGACAAAATTCGCGATGATAATTTATTTCCATTAAAAATTATATGGAATTGTTAATTAAAGAAATTATCATGTATGGGCTCTTGAAAATCCCAGAGCTATTAGAGAGAACAGGTTTCAGCATGAATTTGCTATTAACGTTTGGTTTGGAATTTGGAATGGATTACTGGTGGGACCATATTTTTTACCTGTAAGATTGAATGGTATCACATTTACACATTTTTTGGAGAACGACTTTTCTAATTATTTAGATGACATTCCCTTACAGCAGCGGATTGAAATGTGGTTCCAACTCGATGGATGTCCAGCTCATTATAGCAGAGTTGCTCGAGCTTGGCTGGATATAAATTATCCACAACGATGGATTAGACGTGGAGGAGTAGTACCTTGGCCACTCAGATCACCTGATATGACACCTATGGATTTCTTCGTATGGGGAACCTTGAAGCAGAAAGTTTATTCGGTGTCAATCAACTCAAGAGAGCAATTAACAGACCAAATCATAGATGCAGTGCACCAAATATCATCAGAACAATGTTTAGCTGCAATTTATCAAGTGAGTGCTAGATGTAATGCTTGCATTGGTGCAAGAGGACAACATTTTGAGCAATATTTACATTAAAAAGAACATAAAATAAATATAAATGGAAATAAATAAGTATAAAAATGAAAACTTG
This sequence comes from Euschistus heros, assembly GCA_003667255.2. Classification (NCBI taxonomy): domain Eukaryota; kingdom Metazoa; phylum Arthropoda; class Insecta; order Hemiptera; family Pentatomidae; genus Euschistus; species Euschistus heros. The sequence continues at coordinate 673,717 of RCWM02000294.1, forward strand.
TTTTGTTTCTTTTTTTACGAGCAAATCTCTAAAGGACTTTTTGTCTTAGTTTTTCGTCCTCGGGGACCGTCCCCTATAATAAAAAAGTTCCTGAAGTTTTGCCATTTAAATTGGGACACTTTTTTCAATACCCAGTGAAGGTGTTAATATATATATATATATATATATATATATATATATATATATATATATATATATAACACCTTCACTGCGGTATGAAAAAAGTGTTTTTCAAAATATATATATATATATATAAATAAATTAATTAAAAAAAAACTGTAAATAAAATTATTATCTTATTATCTAATATAATACTTAATCACTATTGCCTTTATTTTCAAGGATCGCCAAATTTCATATTATCTAATATAGTTCTTAAAATAACGTCTTAATCATTTAATTCAGACTTAATTGTCATTTATCACAAATTGTCACAATGTTATAAACTTAAGATATGATAATTTAATAAACTCAAAACGTAGAAAACAAAAAGACTAGTAGGTACAAATTTGTACATAACTTTTGAAAAGGAAATAATGATGTCTATTCAAAACATAAAACGATTATCATAATAATGAATAACAAAATATAAATGTGGCGCCTACAAGTTAGGTAATAACATAATATATAATATAACATACAGGTAATAACAAGAATTTTAAATTATTTAGCTTATTATTTATAAAACATTAAAATTTATTTACTCTTCTAAATCACTATCGCCTTTACTTTCAAGGGTTGCCGGAACATACATGGTTTTGTTGGGTTTAAAAGTTTTTAACAAACTGCCTATATTGTCCTTTACTTGCAAAATTGTTGTCAGTGTCTCACAAACCAAGCTATTGCGGTGGAGATTTTTTATATTTTTTAAGTCGCTAAAAACCCACGAAAAGGGCAGTGACAAAAGCCGCACTAAAAGCGCTGGTGGCGGTACCTAACATTCACGTGGACATCTGAGGAACTGGACTGCTTTCATCCCCTTGATTGTCGTCGAAGACTGACTGACCTTTTCGATTCTTCTTTGACATTTTGAATTGAAAAATATTACAATTCCTATTGAACATTTTGACGATAATTGTTTTTATCAATTTAGAAAAAGATAACGATGTAATAGGTATTAACATAATCAGTTATGGAAAGCAAAAATACCCGAAATTACCCGTTTTTCGGAGATATCCGTTAAATTCCCGCCGATGCCAAATATTTCCCGATTTCGGGAAACAATACCCGCATCGGCAGCACTGATCAGTAGAGACCGGATCTCTGTGTTATTGCACATTTAGTTCGCTTTGGTTTAGCGCTCTGTAACACAAGTAGTTATCTCATTCATGGCCTAAGGATTCTTATTCTTAAATTTTATTTTACACAAAATTGCACAATTTTGACTCTCTGAGATTAATTGCACGAATTCGGGTTTTACTGCATGAAATTGCACAATTGAACCAATTTATTCATTTAAACATTTATTTTTTAAAATTTTATTTACGATTACGAGGCAAGATATTAAATAGGTTAATTAGTTTTAACCTTTAACCGGCATGGCCAAAAACTTTAACACTCCGTGCATCGCGGAGTCCCTAGGACTCCAAAATTAAAATAGGTGTTTTGTTTTTTTTAATTTCCTGAAAAATAATGTTTTTTCGATGTTAAAATAATCAATAGCATTTATAGACACAAAATACTTTATTTGCAACAAACTGAATAACAAAGTAAAGTTATCAAGATATAAAACTCAAAATAATAATTTTTCTGACGAAAATACACTCAGATTATTATTTTTTAAAAACGAACCAAAAATATAAAAACTTTTAGCGAAAAACATATTGCCTAAGGTTATCGGTAAGAAATTTGCTTTCAGGATCACCCTCTTGATCTGAAAACTCTGTGTCAGATTCCTCAAGCCATTTTAGTAGGGTCTCCTCGTGGTTAGCATCTGTAGTTCTAATGTATTCTGGATTTCTGGACATAGTTGAAAAATTGAAAATATAGCACTAACTGCGTCGCGGAGTCCCACAGGCTCTGGAGCAATTGTAACGCGGACTTAAATTCGCTGAATACTATAGTAGACATAACAAATGGTGCGTCCCCTCACCCTAAGAAGCTACTGGAAAACACATCCAGTTTGAACAAAAATTACATTAGTTATGAAACTGTATATATCTGCTAGATTCCCAGGGACTCCGCAACACCGGTTAAGGGTTAAATTGAAAGTAAAAAATCGCTTAAAACAAATGTATTTGTGACATACTACTTTCAAATGATCGTATTGAATTAGGAGCTTTGAGGATTTAGGTTAACATTGAGGATCGACGTATTTCCTAGAACTAAGACGTTTCCACAGAAAATTTTACTCCCCGCTCACCATTTTATTCCCCACTTCTGAATTTGCACAAAGGGTCAGTTGATAAGATTTCAAACTATCAATTTTGAAAATCCGCAAAACGGCCGCGAGTGTTTTTACAAAATTGAAACAATCGACAAATAAATATCCAGAACTGAAAATTGATGGGAAGGTGGTGTTTTGTTCTTGCTGTTTGAAAACAATAGGCCACGACAGGAAATCGCAAATAGACGCACATTGCAAATCAGCTAAGTTTTTTTTTATCAATTTATAAAAAATGATTTTGGCAATATCAATCAACTTTGTTGATGAACCGGTGAATTTTGAAATGTACAATGTACAATTTCACCAAAGTTTTAAAAATTAATTTATTTTTCAAAAATATTTTCTTTTATTTTGTTTCCATGTAAAGGAAGGTTTTAATATATATATATATATATATATATATATATATATATATATATATATATATATATATATATATATATTTTATATATTTTTTTTTTTTTTTTTAATGAAAATAGTTTATCATATACTTTTTTTCCCCCTGATTTTAGATTCAAAAAGTATTTTAGATTGAATTAATACTAAAACGGAACGTTTGTCGAAATGTGCTTCAACTTATTTAAGGTCGGTTAAGTTTTCTATGTTTGTGTAAATAAATGGATTGCTGCATGTATTAAGTTTGTAAATGCAGGTTTTTGTACGTTTCAGATTTTGACTGCACGATTTTGAGTTTTTTACTGCACATTTTTTGATTTTTTACTGCACAAAAATCTGGTCTCATCTTATCAGTTTAAAAACTACCCTTAATTCCCTCCCTTACTATCCATTACTTTGCCTCAATAACCGTCCAATTCAATTTCAAATTTCCATCAAAAACCTCAGTATCTCCTTTGATCAACACTTATCCTGGAATTACCACATTTCCCAAATTACAAAAAAATCCATCATGATCCTCAACCAGCTCCAAAGATATCGTGATTTCTTTCCCCAAAGTACCCGCTAACTTTTGGTATCCTCTCTCATTTTTTTAATAATATTTTCAGCCTTATCTGACTGTTATCTCGCATGTTTATTGTGGCTATGCTGTTTATGAGTGGGTTGGGATGTCTGCCTAATGGGATTTGGAATGTGTCCATATTTTTTGGTTAACAGTTGGCATGTCAAAATATTAGAGCTGTGTTTGTTAACACTTTGACTGCGGAGTACTACACTGTGTAGCAATGGGGAGGTAACTGGTGATGCGGGCTATTACACTGTAGCAGCCTAACTTATTCTACTTATAGCCTTGGCAGCTCTCTTGCTTTCCAGTGTTCACATTGATACTCTGCCCCGCTATTTGCAAGAGTTCAGTGATTTAAAAATTGCCTTTTGTTTTGAATTTTTCTTTAAATTTATTTATTTGTTTTTTTTATTGCAATTTGACTATTCATTGATGTTAATACCACAACTTAATAGGAATAGTGTTATTTACACACTTTTTAACAATGTACAGTAGGTTAAGTTTTATATTTTTAGTGTTATAATGTTATTAATTGAGGGAAATGATTTGAATACAATTTATAAAATAAAATAGTATTTTAAAAATGTTTACTAATTCTTTTCAGTTCAATATTAAAGATAGTTTGATATCATTCAATTGAATGATATAAAAACTCATTTCCATTTTATTTAAATTTATTTTCAATAAATTTTTGTTCATATAAAAATATGTTTCTATATAATATAGAATAATATTATGTACATAAGACATAAGATATAATGACATTAATTATATAAGAGATATTTTGAACTTGACTTACAAAAAAAAAATATTTTAATGTAAATGTTTAAAACTATTATTTTTTCTTAAAAAATAATTTAATATTTTAAAAATAATTTCTTTTTATCTATAAAAAGTATTTTAATGAGGATAAAATTATATGCAGAGCATTTTATAAAAAGTGCTTAGTTTATAGAAGACTTGTATTGCGGGTTGCACACCCCATTGCATTTGGTTTGGTGGACTACTACATAGTGTAGCAGCAACTTTTTACAGTTTTTTCTCAGTAATTTACTTTTAATGCCGTTATTAATTTTACTGATTTTGGGTTTTCCTGTTTTTTCCAGCAGACTGTGTTTATTGCTCAACAGAAATCCCCAAATATCAAAGAAACCCTTAAGACAAAACCTGGAGAGAAAACCATACCCAAGAAATCTTATGAAATAAAACGAAGCATTATATTGTCAGATGATAAATTAAAAGTTGAAAAAGTGGCCCCTATAATATCATTCGGTACAATTTTCTATCCAAAATCTACTCGAGCCCAGAAAGGTGGAACGGAAGTATCAAATATTTCGAATAATTATCGTAATAAACCTCTTTTAAAGAAAGTATATACACCCAAGAAGAAAGCATATGTGGAAGATGTTTCTTCATCCAAAAGCAAACAGAGATCTGTAAAAAAGGTCCCGATTATTAAAAATAAAGATGTCATAGAAAATAAGCCATCAACATTGACCCAAAAATCATCTGTAAAAGAAAATTGGAAAAATGAAGGAGAAGAAATACTAGGAATGACAACTCGTTTGCACACTAGAAAACAGTTAAATGAGATGCATCAAAAATATAAAATGGAGGTAAGTATCTTTATTACATCTTTATTTTATTTATTTGTTTAATTAGTTTGACTCCTTTATTTAATATAACTAGGACTGAAGCGGTTATTCTATCGGCCACTGACATATTCTATAGTTAGTGAGATTTGGGATGGCAACTGGCCTAAAGTAGCAGGGGCAGGGCCGTCCTGAGCCAATGATTGTCAACTGTTGCCCCTTCTCCTACCTGAGAATAGGGATGAGACATTGAAAAATGAAACATCGATGTCACTCGATTCACTGACTTATAGACATCAATGTTTTTGAACATCCATGTTATTTTACATATAATGTAATCCAGGCTGTTAAGTTCACCATTAACTAACCAAATAATATAATTGATATTAGTTAAATAATTACCAAACAGATTGTTTTAAAACATCAATGTTTTTTGTATTTACATTAAGCAGGATTATTATGATAACAATTAAATTTGTCTGAAAACATTAGTGATTCTTATAGCAATTAGAAGCCATATATTAGGGTTAGCTATTAACAAATTCAAGTTAAATAATTTATATTGGTTAAATAAATGTTAAAAAAAAATTGTTAAAACCAATCATGTTTCTCATATTTATTGTAACTAGGGTCATATCATTTATAAGGTCAACATTTAAACCAATATGAAAACATTGATGTTTCATATTTGGTTGGAGACTTATTTTTAAGGGTTACCTTTTAAATAATTTATGTTAAATATGTTTAAGTAATTGTTCGAAAGTATCGTTGTTTTTTATGATTAACTTATGTATTAAGTAAAATGAAAGCATTGATGTTTTGTAAAGATTCGTTAAACATCCAACCCTAAAATTAACATCGAGCCTCAGAAATAGTTTTTAATCTGTATTGCAAGAGCTTAAGAAGAAATTTCTAAGATTTATTTCTATCTATCTATGTGGCGCAACAACCCTTGGCTGGGTCCTGGCCTCCTCTAACCTTTTTACGATAGTCATCTCGATTTATTGACGCTGCTCTCCAATCTCTCACTCCAAGTAGGGACCTTGCGTCGCTGTTGAGGTTCCTGAGTAAGTTGGGTTTTTACCGAGTAGAGTTACCAGTCCTAAGCAAACCCCCAACCAGGAGGGCCAGGGGATTTGTTATCAAGCCTCCCATGCTCTAGAAAAGCTACCTTCACCTCGGCTGATGAACCTTCTCCACCCGTTCGCAGTAGTCCACCTAACTGGGATTATGAACTACCATTGACTAATGTAGTTCATCCACCACAGCTCTAGTGGTGGTCCCTGCTGCAAGTCCACCACATCCTGATGGGCCCGGGTTCCTATTACTTAGGAACTGCCCCATCAAGAACCCCATCTTGTCTCCAAAGACTGAGTTGCTCGGCTTAACAGGGCCTACCACTAGTAGGTAACTTTTAATGGATTCAATAAGGAAATTGTTGTAAGAGCTCTGAAGCTACAAACACTACAAATATATACGAGTTTTGAGAAAAGTAATGAGACTTACCGACCAAAGTTTTTATTTTTTATTTTTTTTAAATAAAAATATTACACTCTTCAAATTAGGCCCCTTAGGTAACTAACTATACACAGGGTGAGTTGTTCTTAGTCTTGGTAGCTGCCCTATCTCATGTTTTTTATTTTAAATATTCATATCATGTTACCATGATATTCCAGTTTATTTTATCATTTTATTGGGTTGTCAAACATGAAATGACCGTTTTTAGAACCAGGAAGAAAATAAAAATTTGAGATCAAATCTAACATATTTTTTATTCAAAGTATTTACCATCATTTTTGATACATTTCTGCCAACAGCTTACCAAGTTTTCTATCCCAGATTTGATAAAGGAATCTGAATCAGAAAATGCATATTTAATGTCTAAATCATTGGTAAGCAATTTTCCTTGCAAAAAGTTGTCCAAACTCCAAAAAAAAAAAAAAAGTGGTAGTCTGTAGGGGATAGATCAGGGAAATATGGGGGGTGTGGTAAGACTTCATAGCCCAACTCCTTTAATTTATTCACTGTCTATATTGAAACATGAGGTCAGGCGATATCATGAAAAAGGATAGGTCCTTTCCTGTTTACCAGTACCGGCTGTAGCTTGATCAAATTTTGATGCATTTGGTAAATTTCTTGGCAGTATTGATGTTGAATCAATTGTTTTTCCCGTCCACGGGTCAGATTTTCTAATGTCGTATCTCCTGATGAAAATTTTTTAAACCAACGATGGATGGTTCTTTCATTAGCACTTCCTTCACCAAATGCATGATTAATATTTCTTGCTGCCTGGGCAGCGGAATGACCGAGTTTCTAATCATAAAAAAAAAAAAAATTGTTCGGAAATTGCGTGTTTCCATGGCCACGGTTAAAATTATACTAAAATCTGTATGCCTACTTGGGAAAAAAACAAACACAGTTTGCAAATAGAGGATTAAGAAGTGCTTATTATAGATAGTAAATATTTTGCTAGGAATCAACAGGCAATGCTTTAATCCTCTTGATAGGCTTTAAAGTCATTAAAATATTTAGTAATGATTGATTTCCAAAAAAAGTGACCAGTTTTGAGCCATTGGGTAAACAACTGAGGGGTAGACCAAGACGTAGATGAGAGGATTACATCAAAGCCGACCTGGGAGATTTGTGTCTTCTGGGAGTGGTTTGGAGGGAGGTGTGTGGTCAACAGTTGGTGGTGTCGGCATTGAAACTTAGGGTTTGCTAAGCCTTTATTTATTATTATTAAATACAAAAATTTAAAAAATGCATATTGCTCTAAAGAAAACTATTTAATAATTTTATTTATTTTTTAGATTATGCAAAGTTTTCAAAAACATTTTTTTGATCGTACAAAAGCATCGGATGTATGTGAAAAATCTAGCAATAAAATAAATCGCCCTTCTTCTTCTGTATCTTGGAAAACATATGTGAAGACCGCTCGTAAACTATCTAAGTTAAATTTAATAACATTACTTCAGAAGCAGTCTTCAAAAAAAGAGGTGACTTGTATATAACAGTTTTGTTTAGCCTCATTCATTCATATAATATTGGTTCATATTTAACAATTAATTAAAATAATTATTTCAGAATCTCATACTTTCAACTCAATATTTGGAGAAAAGAAAAAATGTTCTAATAATAGAGAGAATCTTACTTATTCTCATTCGCAAAAAGTGCAGAGAATGGATTGACTAAATATCTTGCAGTTTCAATCCTTGCAAATTAGAATTAACATGTTAATGTTAGTTCTAGGAGGTGTGGTAACTCAATGGGTTGGGCACTTAATTCCATAATTCTGGTGCCCGGGTTTGAGTCCAACTGTAGCCAGAAAATTTATTTTCTGTTATTTCAGCTGTGGCTCCTGGGGCATACCCATCCTCAATAAAGTGGTATACCCTTAATTGAGGGAAAACCCAGTGGTTATTGTGATTTCGGCCAAATATCCTCCTTTCACAAGCATTATCTTAATGCTTACCGCAGCACTGAAACCCTTCATGGGTTTTAGTGTTACAGGTTTTTATGGGGACTAACTGGGTTTCTTTTTAAGATGAATGGAGATGAAGATAATCAGGGATGCAGTCAAACAGAAACACCTTGTCCAAGTAGAAATACTTTAATTGTGATGCAAACATTTCGACCTGCCTTGCAGGTCTTCTACAGGGCCACCGAACCATACTACCATATTGGAGAGGAGACAAACGTTGACTAATGAACATTATACGATGATAACGATATTGACATCTTATCGTTATCGATGTCAATTCTGCAGAGTTGCTCTAACAGTGAGGCATATCTTCGAGGAGTGTCCTCAGTACAGGAGAGATATGGATAAATGTGGTATACCTCGTCAGCTCTTTATGTTCTTGGGGTGATAGTGAACAGTACATTTGTAGTACCATAGAATTTATCAAGCAAATTGGATTATATAATTTTATTTAATGTTCATTATTTTATTGATTTTTTTTTTGTGAGGTTTATATAATTTTATTAGAAACTTGTTATTGTCTAAAGTTTGGGTATATGGGCAATAATAACCATAGCAGTTTTTTGCCCTTACAAAAAAACAAAACAAACAATCAACGATAAGATGCAACACCTCCCCTCTGTTCCTACCACATATCTCTCGACCAAACAGGGCCCTACTCCTTCCCTCATAACCAAATTGAACCATCATATTAAATCCTTATTAGAATTTGTGTTGGCACACATTTTAAGTATTTCTACTTAGACGTGGTGTTTCTCTTTGACTGCATCTCTGATAATCTTCTTGTCCAGGAAAAATTAAATGTTAGGAATGTTAGAAAGTGAGTTTAATTAAATAAATTATAAGCAAAATATTAATTAAAACCAAATTTAAATTAATTAATTGAACTGAGCTAGATAGTGAAGATGTGATATGATTTAATTTTTTAACTAAAATCAATATAAATTTACTCTTATTGAACATATGTATACTCTCATAATATAATCTCATTGTACATATCATTTTATATATATATATTAATTTATTTTTCTAGGCTAAGAAGAAAAAAACAAAAGAATCTTATTTTTATAAATCAAAAAGTAGTATTAAAACATCAACTACGGAATCAGATCTAAGTGACAGCGTGGATATATCAGATACCCAATTATCACCAGGAAGTACTGTATGTTTTATCTTATAGTACAATTAAGAGAAAAAAAAATAGTATAGTAAAAATAGTATACAAATTTATTTGGCTAGGATCACAAATATCTGAATTTATGTTTTTTTTATTATAAAGTAAAATATGTCAAAACAGAATCTGTATAAAACGGAATTCTGTCAAAATGGAAAAATCATCTCGAAACAGATTAAATTTATACTAGAAATCACTCTGTATTCGTTGGAAATCTGTCTAATCCAGAAACAGAAAGCTTTTCTCTGTACGAATACTTTTTTTATTTTTTTTATTTACAATTTATTGAGATTTACAACTGTACAAATATACATTAAGTAAACATGTTAAAAACGCTTACAATAACATGGCAAAACTTGTAAAGAACTACTCATTAGTAGCACTTCAATAAAAATCTACACAAGAAGATCTCTAGGCCATCTTCTTTTCCACTTAGGACACCTTGGAGGATTATCGGGAATTAAGAGGGAAGCAAGTTGAGAAACTAGTGGATTTGAGTGGTTATGGAGCTTACTATGAAAGGATTGGTATCTGGTTTGGACTATAACAAATAAGGTGAAGTGGGGCAAGTGCGTCATATGGAGTGCAAAGTTCAACTTTAACTTAATATAAAAAATTAGCTATTAATGCTGGGTTAATATTTTTTGTTATATTGCAAACGTTGAACTATAATCTTTTCAGCAATATAGTTGATTTCCCTGATATCCTAAAAATCATTATCAGTGCGAAGGAAAATCAATTTTAAGTCCCATGTACGCACTTACCCCATCTAAACGGGGTAAGTGCATAAATCTCTTGTAAACTCCTTAGCAGTGAATTGATTCTTTGATGGGGTAAGTGAAAAAAAAAGCAACTCCCAGAAATCATTTTACTCCTCCAAATTAAAAAAATAGAAAAAAATACATACAATACAATTTTATAATTTTAACTCATTCAACTTTACACAACACCTAGATCAACAGGTTGAACTATAAAAATCTTAGAGAGGTTATCTTCTACAGTAGAGCACTCTAGTTTGTTAGGCTTGGAGGGTATGAAGTTCTGTCGATATATAACAGATGACAGTTGATGTAACAAAATGACAATAGAAATTATGACAGACTAATGCACTTACTCCATAAACGCACTTACCCCCACCTTACCTTACTTAAAATACAAATAATATTTAAAACAGAAAATAGCCATGTTAATCCAGAAGGGACAGTGTTCAGAGAATCGTTTCTGTTGACCTTAATACTACGCACTTATGAGCATTGCAGCTTGAATGACGTGGGAGTGATTTTCGAAGTACTGCCATATGTTAGCTTCACAGTTATCCCCCTGGCTGATTTTCCGCTCTCATCACTTTTCTATTTAGTCCGTTTTTAGCTCTTGAAAAGTAAACTTGTGCGATATCTTTATTAAAAGATGGGCATTAATTAAAAAAAAATATTCTTATTTTTCTTCATAATCACCTAGCTTTCTGATACATATACGACCTAAGACAAAAGACAAACTAACTCAATTTCTCTCAGAGTGGGAAAAACAATAGATTATGGATATGTCTATTTATTATCTACAGCTTTTCCAAATTTATATTTTAGGATTAAAATGATCAAATTTCTTAAATTTATAATTCATTTAAATTAGCCATTAATCATTTTTCAAAATAAACAATGTAGCAAGAATGTAAGGGTTTCAAAAATAGCTTTCAACGTGAATACATCTTTAAATTTGCTACCATATAGGGGTAATCCAAAAAACCTAATGATAACATCATCGGGGGATACAATTTGGCGTTGTAGTTTCGAATCTATCCTCTACATCCAAAATTAAATTATACCACTGGATAGCTAAAGGATCAAAGAATTCATTATGATAAGCAAGAACAGTAGCACATCGCGCACAGTCCAGGGAAAAGCGCTGCAATTTTGAGGTTATTTTGCTGCGTCTGAAGATTTACTATTAGTATAACTTTTGACTCGGAGGAGCTACGAAGTTCGTTTAAGTTTAATCATCAGATGCCATCAAAATCTAGCAATTGTGTATAAAACATTTGTTTAAAGTAGTGACAGTAAATATAATAAGGTGTTAAAATAAAAAAAATATAATCGAAAATATATAAAGTCGGCCTATACGCGTTGAAAAGCCAAAACCAAATAAAGAGATTTTGTACGTTTGGAAAGGGCTTCTCAAGAACAATCGAATAAAACACCATATGTCTTCAAATTCATACTTCGGGTGTGTGTATATCCACCCGGGCAAAGCATTAGCAGAAATTAATTTCTTTATGTTATGATCGTTGTTAGAATATTCCAAAAAAAGTGCTAAAATTATACCCATTTCAAGCCTGATCTTATTACACCAGTTATGATGGTTGAAGACTTAAATGTTGATGTCTCACAAAACCGCTCATTGCCCGACTTTATGTTCAGGGAGTTAAATTTGTCTTATATTGAAACTTCTCCAACAACATTAGGTAATACCTGTATTGATTTAACGTTTACCAGAAATCTGGATGTATCTTGAATGCCATTTGCGTCTTACTTTTCATATCACAGACCTATAATTAATAAAGTTATATTGTAACACAATAATTATTTGTTCCCTTTCTTTTATCCTAAATACATAAATAAAAATATTTTATTTAAAATTTATAACCTGTTACATAAGCCTATTCAACTACAACACATGGCTCTGTCCATGAAATATTCACACCAATTTTTTTTCATTTAAAGCAATATAGCTCCTAGGCGGTAGGTCCTAGTGATAAAGGTTATATAACAAAAAACATTCTCCATTAAATTTCTGATAAGGGCACTATTGTCAAATTTTCGATTCAAACAACACCAACAGATTTAGAGCATGTCAAAATGTTACACATTGTTTATTGTGGAGAAATCGTTATGTGTATTATTTTGTTGCATATTAGAAAATTAAAATATTTGCTGATTATCTATTAAATTAAATTGTTTCAATAATGGAGGGGGGGAGGGAAGGAGGAATTATTCATATACAATATGGCAGAAATACTAATCTCTTCCAATTCCTTTAATTCAGTTTACCATACGTCTATTTTCTAATATTTATGTGGGTGTCCATTTATATATAATTTAGTCCTTAGAGAAGCGTCTGGCTTAATTTTAATAAGCATTTTGTACATTAAAATTGTAATGAAATGAAAATAGCCCTTTATTTGTGTGAAAGAAATTGTATTGATGATTTAACTATAAATATTCAAATTATAAACAGGAGAAAAGAAAAAAATATAAAATAAAAATATTGACTTTTTTGTTGAAAGCTTTTATAAGTATAAATCATATATATTTTCTTTCCTCTCTTCCTTTCTTTCATGCATAGGCCTTCCCTTTTGACAGTAATAGTCAGCACTTCCCGGGGTGACTGGCCCTATTGGGAGCTTAGTTCGGTCTACTTCTTATTCCAAACGTCTGTCCCCAGCAGCTCTACACCAGAGGGGTCCTGCCAGCAGCTTGAACGTGTCGCTCCACCTTTCCTTTGGGCGCCCTTTTCCTCTTTTTAGGTCATAGGAAGTCCATTCAGTGACAATTTTTGACCATATATTTACTTCACACCGAAAAAGATGCCCAGCACACTTCCACTTGCTCAGTCTTATCCGCCTGAGTGTATCTGTGAGCCCTGTTTCTTTCTTGATCTGGGTAGCTCTCACCCTGTCGCTTTTCCTCACTTTCATAATACATCTTTTAATGTTGTTCTGCCACACCTGGATCTTCCTCTCTTGCGGTTTTGTCAGAGACCACGTTCGGCATCCATAGGTAACCATTGGGCTTATGCAACTTTCAAAGACCTATCTTTTTAGCTCCATACTTGTTTGGATGAAGGGACCAAAACTTGTTCCAACCACATGCCATTCTCCTCTGGATTTCTTTTGCTCCTCTTTCTGCGAAGGATACTATCTGATCCAGATAGATCCTCAACATATTCCAAGCTGTAGTTGTTAAGTTGGCACTCTTCTTTTCCTCTTCCTCACCATCAGTTTAATCTTTTCGTAGTCACATTAAAATTAATTGTTTTTAAATAGCACAAAGCATTTAATGTTGTTAATATGTTTATATTTTTCCTCAGGCTGTTTACTGGCACGAGTATCAACCTGAAAATTTGCTTAAGCATCTAAAGGTGCACAAAGATGAGCTTAAGACAAATATTTCTTCAGTACCATCTACTAAGAGTCATAAAAATAAAAGAACCAGCTCCAAGAAGTACAACCAATGTGAAAACAAGGTAATTATCAAAGTTAAAAAAAAAAAAATAAATAAACCAATTTATTTAGTTGTCATCATATTATCTTCTATCTTCCAATTTGTCTAATCCAGGAGAACTTGCTGGGTGAGATTTTCTCTTTTAAACCTTTTAATCGGAAAACTGAAATAGTTGGAAAGTTCTCTGTTTTTCTAGCTGCAGAGAGAAGACATAGAGCAACGCCATGCGCATTAAACTAGTTGTTCCCTGACCTTCAGTACGGTGTTTGTTCCTTCAAAATTTGTGCTTGGTGAGACTTTTTCTCACCCTGCTAGTGCTTGCATTACAGTTTTTGTTCTTACGATAATTGTAATGTTTTAGACTGTAAATTGTCGTCTCACTCGAGACTATTAGTTGAATTGGCACTAATTATTCATCAGAGAAGAGATAAGTTATATTTTCTTGTTTTGGAAATTAAAGGATTTTTTTTTTGTTTCTAACTAATTTGAAAAATAATTTTTGCAATTGAAGGTTTTGGAAAATAGTTGACCATTCATTATAATTTTTTTTAACCTCTGAAGGACTTTGAACCGTGGATCTCCAGATCTGGCTCCATGCGATTTTTATTTATGGGGTTATTTGAAATCCCTGGTTTATGTCAATCGACCACGGACCATTGCTCACCTGAAGAACAACATTTGTGATGCCATTACTAACATACCCATTGATTGATATGCTGCGAAGAATGGAGACGGACTTCCGAAATCGCCTAAATCAGTTTATGCACAATGGGGGTCGCCATTTAACAGATGTCATTTTCAGCACAGAATGAAAAAAAAACTTGGGACATTGTATTCTCAAATAAAAAAAGAATTAAAACAATCTGAAGTACTTTTATTTTTATTGACCTTTCAAATAAGTAAGTTTCTCTGGCGTACCGTGTATGATGAAATAAATCCTGTTGATTGTAATGACTTATATAAAAAATCACGTTTTCTAAATTTTAGTTCATAATATTTGATCATCTTACTTTTCTTTTTTGTTGTTTGTTTTTATTCTTAAATTGTTTTATTGATTTGAAATTTTTGAAAAAATGCTTTTATGTTTAACTGTATTGTAATAATTTATTTCAATATAATACTTCTTTTTTTTTTTTTTTAAGATTATTTTATGTTTTGCTTATTTGTTTTCCCTTAAAAACATTATATTAATTTCATTTGGTGTTTATAAATTGGTTTTCTCTTTGAAAAAGCATTTCATATTGATCCACTCTGGCCATCTTTCTTAAAACGTCGGCTTCAGTAGCATTAGTAGTTGACAGTAGAGAGTTGAATTTAATGGTTTGGTCTGGTTCGAGCAACTTATGATGGACTTTTCCTTTTCAATCCCACCATAGACTCAGTATCACCGAAACCATTCCTTTAAAAAAATCATTTGATTTCTGTTTGTTTTAGCAGCAATTCACAAATTTTTCATTTTCGGAATTTTTTGTTTTTTCAAAGTATGTTTTGGTTTGATCATTGACATGAAGTTGGGTAGGGATAATATTGAGATTGTGCAGCATTGTTGATATTTTTGTAAGAGCTGGTTGTTTTTTCTTCGTATACTTTCTTTTCTCATTTTCCAACATCTCTAAGATATCACACTTAACCCTTTGGCTTCTACTGACTACTATATGAGTCTGGTGGTTGCAATGCCCAGGTTGCTACTGACTACTATATGAGTACGGCTGGTTTGATGCCAGACTGCTACTAACTCATATTGGAGTTCTTTTTCTATCGCCATCTATGGAATTTTTTATAGAAGCTGCAGTGCCTCTTAAAGCCGATAGATGGCATACAACTTCACTTTCGTCAATTTCAGAGTCATTCTGTGTACCTGCTTTGACCCTTTTTTACTGCCATGTACGGTTTCTCTTTACCTGAAATTTTGCCTGCATATCCTTTAGTCTTTTTGCTGAAAGTGAAGGAGAATCTTTTGTAGGGAATAGTTAATGCATCTGTGGTATCAAATCACATTAATAATTATATTATCTATTATTTAAAGTCTAAAAAAAAAAATTATTATGATGAAGATTTATTAGAACTTTTGGCAGGATACATTTGCAAGTGAAAGTGAAGGAGAATCTTCTTCAGATCATGACAAATATTGGATTTGCAGAGTAATTTTTTTGATCAATAAACAGTAATCCGAAGCATCTAGCTCTTTTAGAGCAGATGAAGAAATTCAAGAAGTGTGTTTATACATAAAGATCTCAGGGTGTGGAATAAAGAAGCCCCTTGAGCCAGCTTATGAAGGACTTCACCTTATAATATCAAGGCAACAAAAGTACTTCACCCTTCAGTGGAATACCAACCCTGAGGACCCAACATAGGAGAGAAAAGGAGAATGGGTCAAGAAATGTGAATAGAAAATGTAAAATACATAGATAAAACGAAAATTTTTTTGCTAAGTGTAAAAAGTATGCCGTACACGGGGCACTGCATTGGTGCCTAGACTGTCACACACCACTGTACTAGTGGAATACCAAATATAAGAGAAAAGGAGAATGGGAAATGTGAATAGAAAATGTAAAATACATAGATAAAACCCACCTCACGAGCATGTCGCAGCAAAGGGATAAACATAGTTCTAATTTTTCTATTAGTTCTATATCTGATTAAGATTAAAATGATTTCTTTTTTTTTTTAAATTATTATAATTGGAAATCTTATGATTGTATATTAATTTTCTTCAGGGCACTCTGTGGACCAGGTATGAATCCTCAGATTCAGATGAGTTTTTCGAAAAAGATCAAACGGTACTCAAGCCTTCTATTTCAACATCAAAATCTGGTGGAAGTCTTAAAAAAATATATAAAAGAAAAACGATTCCTAGAAGAAGAAAACCAATACTTAAAGCCACAATACCAAAACAAAAGGTAATAAATATTGTTCTTTTTTTTATGTTTATAAACCTATACTTTCATCTGTCTTGTAATTGATATCTTATATCATTTACATATAAAAAAAAAATTTCTATCCGTTCGTGTAAATTTTTCTTTAAGTTTTAGTAATATTTTGACAAACCATAATTTGTACATTAATTATTATCTATTAAGATCTCTGTAAAATGTAATATTTTTTATTTTTCTACAATCTTTCAAAGTTACATATAAGTTATTCCATTGTTTTCACCACTTTATTGGTTATATGATAATTATTGTTCCTATAAACCTCGCCCTAGAAGTTGCCATTAAAAATATAAGAACAAACCCGGGTGGCACCATTTATAATAGGCTCACACAACATATGGCTTATGCTGATGATGTAGTCATCACAGGGAGAACCAAAACAGCACTGGCCGGTGCTGTAGAAGAATTCAAGAGAGCAGCACAAGATTTGGGACTGAAAATAAATCTTGAAAAGACTAAGTATATGAAAACCTCTAGACAGACCGGAGAGATAAGAGATATTGTGGATGTGGAGGAAAACACGTTTAACAGCTGCAGAACATTTAAGTACCTGGGAGGAGTTGTGACGGAGAACAATAATTTAGAAGTTGAAATTAAGGGCAGAATGGTAGCAGGAACCAGATGTTTCTATGCTCTGCAAAAAGCTCTCCGAGACAAAAGTCTCTCCAGGAAGGCAAAGCTTTTGTTATACAAAACAATAATTAGGCCAGTAGCAATGTATGGCAGTGAAACGTGGGCTCTAACCAAGGAAAAAAGAAGAGCTCTACTGGTTTGGGAGAGAAGAGTCCTTAGAAAGATCTTTGGAGCCGTTAAAGAAGAACACAGATGGAGAATCAGAAGCAATGCCGAATTAACTGAATTGTACAGAGAGCCTGATATCCTCTATGTTATTAAGAAGAGCAGGCTTAGATGGTTAGGGCATGTGGAAAGGATGGAGCCCTGTAGGCTGCCTAAAATGATGCTAAATGGTGCACCAGGAGGAAAAAGGAAAAGGGGCAGACCCAGGCGGCCGTGAATTGAGGACTTGGAGGAATATATAAGAAAGATGGGAATTGGAAACTGGAGGAGTCTCGCTAGAGACCGCGAGGCATGGGGAAGAACGGTGGCAGAGGCCCACGGCCTACAAGGACTGTAGTGCCCCCAACAGTGAGTGAGTGAGTGATAAACTCCAACTTGAAATTTCCATTATCTTTCGAAGTAAAATTTTCCTTCTATCATTCCAATGTATAATATACAACTGACCTGTCACATTAACTCCTAATCTCTCCTTGCAAATTTTGATGAATTTTATGACTATTTTCTACATAACCCCTACCATATCATTGTCGTTTCTGGAACTTGGCTTAAACCTTTTATCCTCTCCTCTTCCGTATCTATTCCTAATTACACCCTTATTTGCCATGATTGGACAGATCAAAATGGTTGAGGTGTTGGCTTATATGTTTGCGACAATCTGAGTGCAAAAATTCTTCTAAAATCCACTTCTTCTGAAATCCCACACCTTGAATACATATTTACTGAAATCTCCTCTGAATCATTTTCCTTCCTTTACATCATACTGTACTACCCTCCTCAGGTTAAATTCAACCAATCATTCGAATCATCCCTTTTTACTTACATTCTTCTGTATAATAATGTAGCTATTTACTATATCTGTATACTTTAATACTTACCTTCTCACAGATTCTTCCGATAAAATCACACCCAGTTCATAGATACGTTAATTAACATGATTGTTGATTCCTCTAAAAACCTATTATCCTTCTCTCAAAATCCAGCGCCTTTCCTCTCATGCCATGATCTCATCCAAATCTCTTATGACATATACATTCCTATCCCATTCTATTGAACTGCTATACCCTCAGGTTGGACGTATAATCTTTCTACTTCTCTCATTACTTCAGAGAAACTCATTAACTTCCAAGAAATCAGTAGGCGTGGTGGTTATACTAATTAGGGTGGGTATTGATGGCTGTATAAAGGGCTGAAAAATAATATTTGTTTTTTTTTTTTGTGCCTCTGCTTATACTGCCATGTGAAATTGTATGCGTCGTCATTCCCTGATGAAACCTCACTGATCCGAGACCATGGCCTTCCCCCCCATGACACTGTTTGCACACCATTAAGATAATAGCATCTCACTAAGATAAGTTTCTGCATGTGTTCACTGTGTTTCTGTTACCTCTTAAGTTATTAAACAGAGTTATCATCTATACTTCTATTTGTAATAGTAATTGTACAGTCGAACCTCGATACATCAAATTTCAAGGTAGATGAGAAAACTTCGAAATATCAAGGATTTCGATATAGCGAGGTTCGATTTATTGAGGTGTTTTCTGACTCACTTTGATATTTAGATGTTGGAGACTGATTTATTTTGCAATATCACACTCTTTGTCAACACTGGCATTTATGACTTGAATAACATCCATTTTTTCTTCATACAAAAGGGTTTTATGCTTTACCATTTTTTAGAATAAAAAAATTATTGACGAACAATAGAAGACAAAACCTTTCGCACAAGTGTTCGAAACTAAAAAAAATTATAAAAGCCGGAAACAAATATGTATAATGAGGGGTTTAAAATTTATAAAAACCGGAAACAAATGTGAGGGTGTGGGGTTATAGGGTTACTTGAGAAAAAATACCATTGAGAACAACAATCCTTTGAAGAACAAACTTTGCTCAGTCTAAACACTACTTATTTAACAAATTGACTGAAATATGTAGAGGTTTTCCGATAAAAACTTTATCTAGTAGAGGTGCGGTGTAAGCTGACTTTTTAAAAATTCGATGTATCAAGGTCTTCTTAACCAATCCTTTGATGTGTAGAGGTAAAAATAACATAGGAATGATAGGCAGATTCAAGGGGAATAGAAAAGCTTCGATTTATCTAGGAATTCGCTATATCGAGGTTCCACTGCATTATATGTTAGCCATTGTCTTAATATTTATAGTTTTTCATTTACCACCAGTCAACTTTATTAATCAGTTGCATGTCACTCATCCAACTAATGCTTTCACAAATTAATTTAGCTTAATTATCTAGCTCAGTGGGTAAGGTGCTTGATGACCATGCTCCCCCAAGTTCGAGCCCGACTAAAGCCAGAAAATTTATATTCTGTCATTTTAGTCATGGATTGAATTTGAGGTTGGGAGACCCTCCTGGGGCATACCCAGCCTCTTAAAAAGTGGGTACCCTTAAATGGGGAAAAAACCTGGCAGTTGAGCATGAAATCTAGCCAGATCCCCTCCTTTCACAACCGTTGCCTCAGAAACAGTACAGTCTTACCTAAGTACTAAAGCCAAGACCCCTTCATGGGTTGTAAATAGTACAGGTTTATTTATTTATTTTATTTCTTTATTATTATCTTGACCCCATGTTTAACTTTGTGCGAAGAAATTTGATTTAAAGATATTAAAGTAAAAGTGAAGTGAATATTGGGGCTCACTATGCTAAGTTAATCAGAATATTCATTATATTTATACTTCACTTGTATTGTATTTATCATTCATCACTCAATAAAATTTGTAACCTTCTCGAATTTAATTTTTTTTTTAATTTTAGATAAAAAAAAATAAAAAAGGAACAACTAAGCAGAAGAATAAATCATCAATTTCAGCAGATGAGTCTGATGGGGAATTCAAAGAACTATCTAAAAGCAGAAAGTCATCAATTACTGAGGTATATGTTTTTAAATATCTCAATGTTGTAGAGAATTTTGAATGTTAACCTTTTTTCTTTTTTATTCAATGCAGTTTAATTGCATACAGCTCCTTAAAATATTAATTTATGCTCATAATTTACAATAGCATTGGATGCCCACTCATTTTCCTCCTCTTGAAACCTTTTCAATTGAATGGAATGAAAAGAATTATGAAATGCATCTAGTGCTGCCGATACTGAAATAACATTTTTCCCCTGCTTCAAAGCGAAACTTTCCCTATTTCCCCCCCAACTGTTTCAAAACCTCCTCCCCCATATTTCCCCAAAATGACAAATGAATAATGTTACTTCTGAAATATAGTGAAAATAAACAATGTGAGAAGTTATGCCAAAAAAAGTGAATATATAAATATATTAAATACTCATTTACTGAAGATTAAAATACTTTTCAAATTTAATAATGAGGCTTTTCAAATTTAATAAAGTTCATAAATATCTTTATGTCTTAATTAAAATATTCTTCTTATATTTAATGTAATTTATGCAATTAGATATTGTTATAAAATAACAATGAAAACTTACAGTAGCCAACTTATACGCTACTGGGTCGAATCGATTTTTTAAAATTCAAATTCAATTCGAATTTACCCCATGGGAGAAAATATCGCCCAA
Organism: Euschistus heros; assembly: GCA_003667255.2. NCBI lineage: Eukaryota > Metazoa > Arthropoda > Insecta > Hemiptera > Pentatomidae > Euschistus > Euschistus heros. Next base: position 694,800 of record RCWM02000294.1, read on the forward strand.
ATCAGCAGCCCTGCTGATGACGCGTAACCTTGAATAATTACTCGAATATCCCCCGAATCACCCCCAAAAGTGCAAATGCTTCTAAAATTACCCCTCAATCGGCAGCCCTGAATGCATGGTGAGATTTGTGTTTGGGTGGCTTAGACCTTTTTCCCTAAAACTTATAAGGAGTCTAAAATTTTGCTGTCCATGTTCACATGGAATTTTTAAATAAATTTAAGAAAACTTGTTTAGTAAATTAAAATTAGTTCAAGAATGAAAAATGGTTGCATATATTAATCTTTAGTATGTACATTTATTTTATTTTGTTTTTAGTTTTTATATATGATTGTAATTGAGAATAGTGTAAATTGTATTGGATAACATCTGAAAAAAGTGTAATTTGTGAAGTTTGTTAAAAATTAAATTTATATTTATATTTATAATTTATTCAATAAATTTAGTTGGTAATTCATAAAATAAAGGAGTGGGAGAGACAGTTTTTTGTTGGGAACAGGAAGTGTAGGGCCACATGTTGTGCAGCAGTCTGAGTTCAGTTTGTTTTGTGATATGATTAATATCTTATTTTGATTTGGAGATCTAAAGGAGTGATCCAGAAATTATCCAGTAAGAAGAATGGTGAATAATTTATCAATACAGTTTAACCTTTTGTTTATAAAGTTAAGGAATGTTTGTTCCTTTTGTATAAAAAAGTCCCTAATCAGGGGGAATTACTTGAATTTGAAGTATTAAGAAAATAAATTGGTTTTTTTTTTTTTTTTTTTTTTTTTTTTTTTTTTTTTTTTTTTTTTTTTTTTTTTTTTTTTTTTTTTTTTTTTTTTTTTTTTATGTCAATCTTTGAAATACTAGTATTAAATTAAACTTGTATTTTTAAAATTTTCTTTTTTGTGATATACAAAACCATTTTTCATTCATTGTAAAACGGCACCCAGACTTACTACAAATAAATTTTCTATTCACATTTATTATTAAAAAAAAAGTTGAGATTTCATCAACAATGTCTAAATGCCATAACAACTGCTGTCTTCAACCGATTACAATAGTAATAGCATCGCAATAATCAGCATACCTTCTGCTTTTTATCTATGCATATAACATTGGATTTACTCTAGATTTTAGTGGACAAAAACTGATGTGAATGAAAAAATCCGAGTTAAGCTATAACTGGAGATATTTCAATAAGGGGAAATCCTGTGACCTCCAGATTTGGGCTAAACTATGAAGTTTTAGGACCTCCAGATGACCTTAAAATTTGCTCTTAATCGGTGGCGAAATGTGTGAGATAGAGCAAATTATATACATTTTTTCAGAAATTGACAGCCCCTTGCCTTCTAAAATCCTACAAAATTTTAAAGGTAAAAAAAAAATTATTTTTGATTTCAACAAAATTTAGTTTCTAGATGTTTTTTGAGATGAGGAATCTGAAAATAATATCAGTTTTTAGTTTAAAATTTTTACTCACCTATGTTATAAAAATAAGACGTTTTAAAATGATCTATTTCTATTATTATTTTAGTTTTTACACAATAAATTTCAAATAAGACCATTTAAAAACAATATACATATTATTTAACCAAAACCTGATATTAATTTTAGATTATTCATCAATCTTAGGATTTTTATGGAATTTGAAATAAAAATATGTCATTTTAAAACGTCTTATTTATATATAATATAGGTGAGGAAAATTTTTAAACTAAAAACTGATATTATTTCCAGATTCCTCATCTCAAAAAACATGTAGAAACTTTTGTCGAATTCAAAAATAATTTTTTTTACCTTTAAAATTTTGTAGGATTTTGGAAGGCAAGGTGCTGTCAATTTCTGAAAAAATGTAAATCATTTGCGCTATCCCACATATTTCGCAACCGATTTAGAAAAAATTTTAAGGTCATCTGGAGGTCCTAAAACTTCATAGTTTAGCCTAAATCCGGAGGTCGCAGGATTTCCCCTTATTGAAATATCTCAAGTTATAGCTGACCTCAGATTTTTTCATTCACATCAGTTTTTGTCCACTAAAATCTAGAGTAAATCCAATGTTATATGCATAGATAAAAAGCAGAATGTATGCTGATTATTGTGATGCTATTACTATTCTAATCGGTTGAAGACAGCAGTTGTTATGGCCTTTAGAAATTGTTGATGAAATCTCAACTTCAAAATTGTAACTTCCTCGGAAGGGGTAAAAAATCAATATTTTTTTATTTTGATAAAATTTCACATATAAGGGGTGTATGGTGTTTTAAATCCAGATTTGAGGTCAGTTGTTCATGAAAAAAAGTTTCCACTAATTTACAGCGGATTTCCTGGGAATTTTGTCATTTTTTTGGAGTTATTGTGCACTCTTAAGCCGGGTAGTGTTTTGAGCAAAACAAAATTATTTTTATTTAAAATAGCACACATAGCTACAATTAAACATGAATGATATTTCTCTATCTTGACTAAGAGATGAGAAAAAAAATTAAACGTGATTTTCATATTTTATTTTTTTTCTCGGCTCCTAATGCCCATTGGCGGCTACAACTCTAGTTTTGCTCTATTATAGGTCCCTACTACCCACACAAAAATATATAATAATATACTTTTACTTTTTTGTTGTACATATATATTCATATATGTATTAATCTCTATGTTGTAGATAATATTGGAAAATAGTGAAGCTACACAAACGAAACGCATTCGACAGAAACGGGTCTATGATGTCGGTACTCAGGTACATAATTTTATAACTTATTTTTCTTACTCTTGAAATCCTCTTTGAATTGGAATCGTCTCTCCTCTACTCATCATGTTCTTTTCTTGAAGTCCTAAAATATATTCCTTTAACTGATATCATTAAAATGGCACAGGTTATATTTCTTTTGATAAAGTCAAAATAAGTCACATTCAATTGAAAAAAAAAATATTTTTTTTTTTAGTTAAAAAATTTTAAAATAACAAGAACTTAAATTAAAGTTATTTTGAAAAACAAAATAGAAATATTGGCCTTACTTTAAGAGTTTAGAGAAATGGCTTATAAAGTGTCAACAGAATTGCTAGAAAACTTCTTCTTCTTTCTTCCCTTTATACAACCAAATCGGGATTTAAAATGAAGAATTGGGTGGTCCTCCTAAAGTCCTCTAGGGTCCTATAGAGCTCTTTTCGCACTTAAGTCGCAGAGGGCCAAATCAGTGCTCTTGTCTCCATAAAGATTCTGCATGTTTAGAATGCGTCTTCAGCATACTGCTACATATCAAACCTATAGGGTTTAATTCAACAAGCCTAAGATTCGGGTGTTGTGCTGTAGGGTAGCTAGACCCCTTCATAGCATCTCACGGGTCGTCGGGGAATTCACACCCAATTTTGGTTCTTACAACAAAGGATCATTTCTCTACCTGCCTATCCCTTCCTGAGTAATATTTGGGGTAAACATGATAACTGGGAAGTTGGTGGGCATGTCCAAGTTCAGGGGGTGGAGCCTATTCTTCAAAAAGGGCCTGAAAAATATTTTAGAGGGATTTGTCCTGTCTTGTTTCTTCGGAGCTTGTTCCTGGAGGTCTTGTCTCCTTGTATACCAGCCTGGTGATTCCCGCCCTCAATGCGATGTAGCCGATTAGACGTAGTCATCTCCAGATGACATCTCACTGATGACTTCCATCCACAACATAGCATCACCCTCAGATTAAGATAAGTCTAGGTTAAGTTTATTTGTTACCATATAAGTTTTTAAATTAACCAATGATTCTTATTTCATATTCTAATTTTATATGTCAACCTTTAATTGAATATATGTTGTTTTGATTTAACAGTCAAATTCATTTACCATTTGCATGTCACTCATATAATTAATATATTTTTATTTCTTTATAAATAACACATCTTAATCATTGACCCCACGCTAACCTTGTGGAGAAGAGATTAGATAAATTTAATTAATTAATTATTTAAAAAACATCATTTATATTTTGTCTGGAAATTAAGTCCTGACTGGCATCCCTTAATTTAGATTAATGTTGATCCGGACTCGACAGAGAGCAGGAACATAGCAATACTGTTTACCTTCCTGGAAAAGTGGACTAGATCCAATGCAAAACTTTTTAATTGGCTCAGAGTCTGTTATGACCCGTTCGAAAGCAGAAGATAAGACCTGTTCTCGTCGAGTGAGTTCATAAATGGCTTCTTTTGAGTCATGATTTGGATGTTTGCTTGTCCATCTCTGATTTATTGCCGATTTATCAAAAGTTTTAACCTCTTCAAGGCTGAGGGTACAGTCGAACTGCGGGCTTGAAGCTCCCTCCTTGGCCAGCTGGCCTGCCCTCTTGTTTCCAGAAATTCCGCAATGCCCAGGAACCCATTGTAGGATGATCTCCTGATACTTTGGTTCTTTGGCCAGTTTTTTTTTCAATCCTGTACTCCACTTAACTTGAGTGATTGTAAAACTGACACAGCATCTGAGAGGGATGACAATTTTTGTGTTTCCGGGTCTTTTAAGTGTTCTAAGAAGTTTGGATGCTTCATAGACTGCTTCCTGCTCAGCCCAGTAATTAGATGAGATGTAGCCTGTTGAAATTGTCTATTCAGTAATGTTTCTCGCTAGAAATGGTATATGGATACCAGCCCCACTATTTGTGGCTGAACCATCTGTATTTATGGGGGTCCATTTTATTTTTAGGTAGTTTTTGTATAGTTAAAAATTGTTTTGTTTGTTAAAACTTTCATTTGTTCTGAAGACATAGTCTCCTTTTTTTTTATATCACGGATGGTAAGAATTATTTTAGGTTTTTTATTATTAAGCCAAGAAGGATTTTCTTCTACCTTTGCTGATGGTTCTATCAACAATTGATTTCTTTGATTTTTATAATCAGCTTTATAGTGATGTGGCGGATACTTTACCGTTTTATTGGGTTCATGTTCCTTTCTGCTACTCTCATTTGAAGGGGGTGTTGCCGAATATATTTGGCTTTTGCATTGAGGTATAGGAGGTTCACATCTTTTCTGTCCTCAATTGAAGTAAGGTTCACAAGGGCCTCAATTTTGCTGATTGGTTTTGATTTTATTGCTCTTGTCATAAACCTTAGTCTTAGATTTTGTGTCTTTGACAGCAGTAGTCCTCCAGCTGGTGATTACTGTATTCCGATGAAGGCCTGACATAGCCAGCTAGAATGCTTTAGAACTTGGCACGGTATATTAAACTCTAAAAACATTAAATGTATAAACTGACCATGAAATAGTAAACATAAGCTTTATTTATTTACATTCATAATCTTTTTTTACCTGATGAAAATAGTATAGTTGATAGTAGTGTTGTTGTGTCGGTATAAAAATTTTTCAATTCTCGATTCTCGTTACCGATACCTAGATTTAAATAATAATCCGTAAGAGGGCTACAAAAATAAAACTAAATCTATTTTAAAAAAAACAATAATTATCCAAGGAATAAATTAGTTAACAGTAAAATAGCTTTTATAATCACTATGTAAGTTAATCATAATTCTGCCTACTTTTGAACTAATAATTAATTTTACAATCTCTTATTTAAAAGAATAAACACTCCAAGGCTTCTAGATTTCATTTATTACTTGTTAACTTCCTAATGTTTTACTATGCACTGGAAGCACTGATATTGCTATGAATTTTGTTTCAATGGTGTATTAGACTGGGCGCACACAGGTCCAGCATTTCACCTGAAGCAAAATGTTGTGCAACGTTTTGCTTCTTTGCTCCTCCAGTGTGTGGGAGGTTTGCACGATGCAACATTTTGTTTCAAGCAACAGAAAATAATATTACCTAAAATAATCATAGATTGGATCGATGGATGAGTTAATTCAATGGAAACATTGTACCGAGTACAAAACAATTTTATCTTTTATTAAGTAGAAATCGAGCCGTGAAATCCTCTAGGTAAATGACAATTATCTACACATGTCATAGAATAAGATTTTTTGAATTATCAGTAGTTTTAAATCTAACTGCAAAAATATTAAGCCTTTAACTACTATTTCCTGATATATATCATTGAGGGGTATTACTATTTTTATTAAGAGAAATGAAACAAGAAAAAAAGTTTATTTCTCAATAGTAACTTCTTTTTCAACCATCGATTAACAAAAAGTTACAAATTATTGGAAAAACATTTTTTGAAAGGAAGAAACTTTTTCAGTAAATATATCAATTTTTTCCATTCAGTTATCGTTCAATTTTATCAAATGTCGATTGCCATTTCGTTTTATTTTTATTGTGCTAAACTGAAAAAAAAAAAAAAAAAAAAAAAATTCCAACTGTCTACCAGTAAACAAAAAATTGTTAATCAAATTATTTAAAAAAAAAAGTGCCAAGAAATAAATGTTTCAATAAATACGAAAGATTCTTATTCAATTAACATTCTTTTTTTAAAATATTATTCATGATGTTTTTATTCATAAATCAACTTTCATTTGAAAAATATTCATTATCAATCCATTCCTAAATATTTTTTCTGAGGTCTGAGGGAGGATGGTAGTCAGAGGTTTTTCTGAGGCTGTAGTGGTGGGTAGTGGAAGGGGGTTGGTGCATGTGCAGAACTTTGTACTCCTTGAAATTTCAACCATCGTGCTGTATTGGATCCAGGCATCGAACAACTGCTCAAATGTTTCAAGGCGTTACGAAAAGCCTTGCAACGTTTGCTTGATCAGTGTGTGGGACCCCATTTAAATACTTAGAGCACTCGTACCCAGCAAAACATTTTGTTTCGCAACACTTGCTTCAGGTCAAATACTGGATCAGTGTGCGTCCGGGCTTAGGAATTGAAAACCAGTATGATTATTTAGTAATGAAAAAATCTCCTAAGAATAACAATGTATGATTAAATTATGATGTTATCAGGCTGCATTGATTTTTTTTATTGCTTTAGCTTCCACAGTTTAAAAATGCACATCCTATTTCCTAGTTTTCCAATTGAAAAATAAGTACATATCTTCAACCAATTGATGATTGACTTTCTGAAGCAATCCTTTAGTATTGATGAGGATTGCTTCAAATTCTGTAGCAAGCAATTTAATCTAGTACATGAATAATTTATCTCTCATGTAAGATGAAAATATATATATTTAGTAGAAATGATGTATAACAATTTCAAAATTGTCAAAAAACTATTGCCAATCTCAGGTGTATCGATCGGTTCCTAGATCCTCTTTGGGACATCGATTCTCGATACCGATTTCTTTCCCATCAACATAGTTATACCACTACATATGTCTGTATTTTTTATTTCAATCCCCTAATTCAATAATAAATCTGATTACCTGGATTTTTGGGTATCTGGATCAATTTTAGCCCCAATTAATCTGGATAATCGGAGTTTGACTGCATGTTTACAAACTCATGTAATTCTTATTAACATTTGTTCTCTACATCACTCCCCTTTTTTTTGTTCCCTTGTATCCTCCTATCTTTTGTTTTTGTGTCTTTATGTCAATAGCATTGCACAAAAATTATTTTATTTTATTTTTTATTTTTTACAGGCTGATCATGTGGATATATACTTGAGCTTTACAGAAGAAGTCCATGACGAGAATCTTCAATTTTATAAAAATCTTGTTCGTAATGCTAACATTACATCAGGACATTCACTTGCTCCTAAGCCACTTAATGTAAGTTTTGAAAGGGTTGGTTATTAAAATATATTAATAAAATTTTCTGAAGAAAAAGATATATATAATTGGTTTCGATAATTTCATTTAAAAAATATTATACTTTTATCTATATATGATGTATCCATGGAAGAGTTTTATATTGTTAAAAAAAAGTAATAATTTAAATATTTTCTTATTTATATTATTTTATATAAATATAATAAAACTAGGGGTTTGGATTAGCAAGATTAATTACTACTAAATTTAAACACAAAAATTTCATATTATTTACTTACAAATATCTTTTCAATAGGTACTGTTACTTTAGAAATTCATTTTTTAATTATTTTCTTAAACTTGGATGTAAAGCCGTGGTCACACTAACTACTAACTTGTAATTGCACCTGTATTGTGACATGATGGATCCTATTATCGGTGATGTTGACCGGAGGAGGCAGTATTTTCCATATTGTGCCATGGCGTATGGCAATAAGAATGAGATCCTAGCAGATCTCTAAAACAGTTTACCACTATTAACTAACTGCTGGTAATACTGCCAGCAAGCAGCCTAGTCTGATCCAGAACCAGCGGTTGGTGAATGCCAGCTGGCTAGTGTTTACTAGCCTCAATCAGAAACTAAACATGTTTAACTCTTTAGCGCTGCCGACCCTCCGCTGGCAGTTACATGATCTCATTGATAGCACCAGCCAGCCAGTGTGAACCCCTAGTAGCTCACAAGCGGTATATTTACATTACATTGGTATATTATTATGTACTGTACCTTAATAAACTGCTGTAAAACCTCGTAAATGCCGCTCAACACTTCTGGAACGAACACTGAAATTGAGTTATAAGGAACTCTAAATAGGTAGGCCAAAGATTTAAAACTGTCCCCAGTAGCTAGTCTCAAAACTTCATGACTCACACCAATAGATGACATGTTGCGCGCACAAACACAATGTTTTCAAGTCATGAACAACAACTGTGCTAGCGGCTATTTGCTTATAATGTGAACCCTTCAGATGCGTTTGCTGATGGCGATATTTACCAGCGGCTGCTAAACAGCCTAGTGTGACTGCGGCTTAAGACCTGAAGAGATGAATTCCTGAGAATCGTGCTGCTAAGATAGCAGCAGAGAGTAAAGTCAGTGGAGGAAAGACATCTGAGAAGGATTAGGAAGGCTTGTGAAGATGTCTGGGAGGCCTTTAACAGAAGATATATAAAACAGAGTATACGACACAGTTGGTGAAGGATCGCGATTTGTGATCATTAAAACCATCTATCAATTGCTTGAAATGAATCTAATTCCAATTGTAATATCAATCCGAAAAATATTTTAGAGTTATTTTGACCTGACCATTTCACAAGTACTCAAAGATCAGGGTTACTACCTGCTTTACTACCCTTGCACTTTTATCTTTTGTCCCATACAATTTTTAATTTGAATATCACAATATATATAATATATTGTCATGTTCCTTTATTTTGAAACTGTAATTTACGTACTATTAAAAAAATTTTATTTTAACTCATAGAAAAACCAGAGCATGAGACCACAATAAAATTGATCTAATTTAAATTTAAAAGGAAGTGTAATAGAAAGGTATTAAATGAAAATGTAATAGATTAAATTGTTAAACTTTTCGGATCTTTGTCTTTTATTTTTATGCGGGTTCTGCAGGGCATTCTGACTATTGCATAATAAATGCAATAAAAAAACAGAAATATATCATTTACCTGAAGGGCCAAAATCTTTAAATAGAACATACAAAAAAAAAAAAAAAAAAAAAAAAAAAAAAATCACTGTTTTCCTGAAGGGCCAACATTTTTAATGAAATTTAAAAAAGCAAAATGTTCATTCTTGTCTAATGTTGATATGATGATTTTGTTACGATGATATTGAGGATAATTAAAAAGTAGCTATCATTTCTGCTGCATTTTTTTTTTTTTAAATAACTCAATATTCCTGCCATTTCCACTTTACTTATTTTTAAGTCATAATTTTTTATTCAAGGTAGATATTTATTATAATAATACTAATTAGTTAAAAACTCGATACTTTTTTGAGGTTTCTTACTGTAATGATTTATTTAATACAACCTAATAATTCACTATTTATTAAATTTATGATCTTACCCTAAACAATAGTTTATGAATTTTCCATATATGATTGCCTAAGTTGTTACCAAATTTCCACTCGGCATTAAAGATTATAATTTTTTCTTGACCTTCCGCTGAAGATAATTGCATTCGTCAATGGGAGTCTTGTTATTTCTATTAGTGAAATAATTCCTCTTTATAATTTCTTCTGCTAATAATTAAAATAATTTCTTCTTTTCCTTTTCCAAAATATTACTTAAGTCTTCTTTGTTAATATCTTGACTATATCTTTCTTTTCCGCACAATCTTTTACTATTTGTATTACAATCCACTAGTTCTAGGCTTCTTATTTAAATTTATTTTCAACTTCTTAAACCGTTGAGCTATTTTTGTTTGTGAGCTTTTTATAAATTTAACCAGACAAATTCTAACAGATTCATCTTTTTTTCCCATTAAGATGAGGGTGTTAATATCCTTCTTTATCATCTGGTGTTTGATCAGTGATCGTAATATTTTCTGTTGCTACTTAAAAGGAAGGGTAACTTCCTCAGAAATCGCAGCAGCCTCTGGGTAATGGACTGTATGTAAATTTATTAACACGAATGTGCGCAATTTTGAGGAAACCTTTAATAGAAGATATCTAAGCCAATGATATAATTGTAAATCACTCACCCAGGTGCAGTTGCCGCTGTACCTCCGTGACTTCTCAGAGGCCTCTAAGAGAATTGCCGGTGGCTGATTTGTTCCTGTATGCTGATATAATCGGTTGAGAAATCTTCTGCTCAGATCACCACTCATTTGCATGAGAAATAATGTCTTTGGTAAATAACATAAAGAAACACTTTTAAAGGAAAAGTTAGGAAGGCTAATCTTAGCCTTGGGTTTAGAAGGTAAGTCCGGAGCTCTCAGCTTCAAAGATAGAAAGAGAATGAGGTTTCGTCATGCTGGGCTGGGATTAGTGGACCAGATAAGAAGGTGTATTTGACTTTCCGAGAGGCAGAATCAGTATTAGCTGCCCTCTAGGTAGTTATTGTAAAACTAAAGGGCCAATTGACCCAAGAAATTGCATTAAAGGGCGGAATGTACAATATATTTTTTACTCCTCATTTTCCTTTTTCACAAGAGCGCCGATTGGCGCGAACATCTGGTTTAATTTAGGATTAAGTCTGTATCGAAATTGTTTATAAGGTTCTGTATTTGTTATTCCTAAATGGTTGAAATAATTTTGTATAAATCCTGGTTTAGTTGCAAAAATCTCTTTATTTTTTCTTAAAACTATTATTTCGAAAACCGTTTTGCTGGTTAATGGTTAACAGCTCAGCTGTCTCTACAAAAATTTGTTTTATTCATTGATCACTATCATCTTTCTTTTCTGCAATATGGGCATTTACATTTTTATCTTCAAATTCAGATTTTTGAAAAATTTTAAATTGTTTATTTTGATCTTTTAGTTCATTAATAAAAATACTATCTTCAAACAGATTATTTAACAAATAATTTTCTTTGATATCGTTTTCCATGGGTTCACGAAATTTTGAGCTACCTCTAACTTTATGTTTGATATTCGATAGTCTTTTCTTTATTTGTATTTGTACAGCCCCTAGGCATTGTTCACCGATACAATAAAAAAAGCATTTATTTATCCACCTTATGTAACTGGCACCCGACACAGGGAACATCAGAAGTTCTTCAGGATTAAGTCCATTTTATTTTTTCGTGCGATCTATCTCTCACATCTGAAGAACTTAGGAGTTAATCCTTAACTGGTGAAGCTCTGATACCCGAAGAATATAAAAGCTGTGGACCCAAGAACAGAATACAGGACGAGAAGAAATTCAACATCACTTAATTCTGTTATTTTATTTTGTATTTTTTTTATGTTCAATAAATTGTTGTTCTTTAATGAGTTGTACTTCTTTTACAATCTCTTTTTATACCCAACAAAATTCTGCAAAACCTTTTGTTCCAAATCCATTACCCTAGCGTAAATTTTGTCTTTAAAATTATTATTTTGTTCCATTTCACCTTTTTTTCCCCCCTCTTAAATTCTCTTATTTTTTTTTTTTTTTCAAAATTATCCAATATCCTCTTCCCGACAGTATATCTAACCTTTTATTACTTTTTTCAATTTTATTTTCTAATTCCTGACCAATTTTATGAATTGCTAACAATAATATGTCCATTCCCACTGTGCTGGCTGAACCTATATCTAAATTATCTGACTCTATTTTTCCATATAACATCTTTCCATTTATTTTTTCCATCTTTTTACAAAAAAAAAACAAAAAAACAATTTCATGTATTGTTCTCACAAAATTATTTAGTATATTACCTATTTTATTTAATTAATAACAACACCTGCTTGGATGCAATAAAAAGGATGCAATAAAAACAGTACTTATCACCTGACAGGAAAACACAAGCTCATGTATGCAATAGTCGGGATGCTGCTTGCTCAAGGCTCACACCACCACAAAATCCATTATAATTTGAAAAGTAAATTAAACTATACAATTTTTAAGAGCCACACTAGTTGGGAACCAAATTTGTAGCAATCCTGTCTTTGAAAAACAAAATTACTAGGTTATTTATAATTTTAAATTTATTTATTAGAGAAGATGGGACTAAAGCAGAATCGGTACAATTTAAAAATAAAAAGGAAATATAAGGTATTAAAAACAATGTAATAAATTAAATTGCTAAATTTTTAGGTTCTTCATTATATCTAATTTTCATTTGGGTTCTGCAGGGCATTCTGACTATTGCATAATAAACGTAATAAAAAAAATAAAAATAGAAATACATCATTTGCCTGAAGGTCCAAAATTTTAATTAAAATTTAAAAAAGCAAAATGTTTATTCTTGACTAATGTTGGCGTGATGATTTTCTTATGATGATACTGAGAATAGTTACTACCATTTTTGCTGAGTATTGAGGATGGTCATGCGCTCATAGTCCGGATGCGAATCCGCCTGCACCTGTATAGGAGACTGCTGCTGGGCTGAAAGTCTGGAGAACAGTGACCGAGTGTCCGTTGTCTCCGCCGAGTCTTGTTTGATGCCTGTCCACGGCCTGTTCGATTTTCACCTACCATCTTGATTTTTATTTTTCCTCTCATCCGCCGCTGACGTGTTTTATATATCACTCAACCTTCTGCCATTTAACCCTTCATGGATATCAGATTGCCATATTTTAATTTTATTTTAAAACTTTAATTAAATAATTTATTTGTCAAATTATCTGTATGAGGAAGGGTTCTTGTTAATTATATTAGTCAGATAATTGATGAAAGTATATTTATTTAAAATTAAAACTAACATTTATTTGAAATTAAACTGATTTACAATTTTATTATATTATTATTTATCATCTATTTATTTATCCAATCAAAAAGAAAGTCGATCCTATATTCTATTTCGCTATTTCAGTAAAGCTAATTCTAATTGATGTCTTCATTCCTTTCCTGATAACGAGCTATTTTAATTAAATTCAGACTTTAATCTTCACTGATGAGTCCAACTTCCAGTCTCAGGTGCTGTATAACAACACTGCAACTGCAATCCGCCAATTCTGAACACCAACTGATGACAGACTTCAACTGTCCTGCTGTAAACTCTAACTGCCAAATGAGGACTCAGTCGGTTTTAAGGTATTAATTGCCAGAACCACACCATCTTCACGTGCCTTCCGTATCGTCTGATATTTTTACCCGCCAAATTTGAATTTAAAAGTTTATAAGTTCATAATATCACAACAATATATATGTATATTTACATGTGAAAGGTGACTATCCCTTATTCATTTTATAGAAGATTTATATATTTCCTTAGTTTTTTACCCATTTGAAGATATTTACAGTAGAAACAATTGAAAAAAAAAAACCTTTATAATAAAAGAAGAAAAAAAAAATTTACATACAAATTAAAATACATAATATGGATATTTACTTAGAATAAAGTATAATTGTAATAATTTTTTTAATATAAAAGCGACATCTATTATTTCATGTAATGTCTTGACGTTGTCCCCTTTTTTTTGTATGATGGGATACTCGGATATTGTTGAAAGGGAAAAGAAATTTTGTGTTTGTATGTGTACTATTTCATTGATAGCAGGTTTAAGTCAGACAGCATGTTTGAAATTCTGTTGTACATCGGGTAGTTATTTATTATTTTCATATATGAGTTTTGGATAACTTCTAATTTATTATATTTAGAGTTGCAGGCATAGCTCCAGACGGGGAAGGAATATATTAATATTGGTCGTATAACAGTTTTATTCAATATTAATTCGTTTTTTGCAGATAGATTGCCTATTGAAATATGGTTTCATTTTGCTGATTATGCTTTTAGCTCTATTGCATTTGTTATTAATACGTTTGAAGAAAGTTAGTGATTTGTCTAATTCTAAGCCTAAGTAAATGATAGACTGTGCCCACGGGATCGTGATTCCATTTATAATTGTGTTCTGAGTTATGAGTGGTCTTCTTTTTGTGTATATAATGGCCTGTGTTTTTGGTGCATTTATTTTAGTCTTCCATTTTTCAAAATAAATGCTAAACTTCTTAAAGAGGGCCTGTAACTGGTTTACTATTGTATCGATCCGGAAGGAGGATGTATAAATAGTTTTGTCGTCAGCACACAATGATCGTTCTATTGATGGATGTGAGATATATAGGTCACATAAGGTTGGGGAATAACATGAACCTTGAGGAATATTAGCTGAAAGACACAATATTTATAATTTATTACATTCATATCAACTGAATCTATTTAACCCTTTAACGGGCAGGCCAGGAATTTTGGAATACATTTCTTCTTTTTTTTTCCTTTGAGTGACTATAACCACGCTAACCCCCACACATGTATCATGAAATTCAAGGTTATATAAAGGATATTAGGCGATAATGAGTAGGATAATGCGCCGGACATTACGTCATTTATTAAGCAAAAGGCATTATATATGTGTATCCTCCAGGATACATTGCCTGTTAAAGGGTTAATAAAGTAATAGAATTTGTGTAAAATGTGTAAATTATAAATAAGTAAATTTAATAATTGAAGTTTCAATTATAGAAACACTTTTGATAGAAATAATATCGCTTGAAAATAAAGGGGTAGATACAGTGGAACAAGGGATTTATGAGTATAGGAACCCTTCGTTCAATCTATATAAGAAGCATCCAATTCTTCTGATGAAACTAAATAATCTTAATCGACTGATTGATAAGTAATCTTATGTGAGAGTTCACACAAGACTCACTCGTGACTAGGGAGAATCCAAGTGAATTCTATTTTCAATGTAACATGTAACAGAATGTTTACCAACAAAGCAAAAGAAAAACTTAGAAGTTATAAACAGCAATAAACAGATAAATAAATAAACAGCAATCCTTAAGGACGAAAAAGCTGATTCTAATTGTGGATGGAGAGAGTGGCCAAGAGTGTCCTTTGGCCTCTAAAAATCGTCAGATCCTGGCAGATCTGTAAAACAGTGTCCTCATAACAGGAGCCATCTCTTGATCCCCCCCCGAACCCCCACCGCCACTCTTCTATATCGTAACTTTTTAGCAAAAAGAATAAACGGGAAGGGGTCGTTAGCATTGAAAAACTATCTCCAGCCTCCCGTAGAATGCGTTAACAACGAATTAATATCCTTCCGCCATCTTAAAACAGTTAAATAGTCTAATATTTCAAAAAAGTGTCCTTTTAAGGTCTGCCATCTTAAAAACCATTAAATATTTTAAAACAGTATCCTGGAGGACAACAATGGCATCCTTAAAAGGACACTGTTTTACAGATCTGCCAGGCTCTGACGATTTTTTGAGGCTAAAGGACATCCTTGGCCACTCTCTCCATCCACAATTAGAATTAGCTTTTTCGTCCTTAAGGATGCTGTTTTAAGATGGCGGAATTTTATTAGTTTTTCTATAGCTGAAGCTTTAAAATGTGAATATGAAGAAAAATTTATTGAAAAACTAAATTAAATTAAATAAATTACTACTTTTACTATTGTAAATTTCAAAATGCTTTTGTTTAAAAAAATAATAAATACAGTTAGCCAATCACTGTAATGGTTGACCATATATTACTGCTGTCTTAATAATCAATAATGATGACAAGCACATTATTTTTTTTATTTTTTTTTTTTGTTTTAGTTTTTATTGTGTGTGACAGAATGCCCATGCAGTGCAAAAATATAAACAGTGATTGTGCTTTTTGTCAGAGTTGGGCAAAATGTAATCATAGCTAAAATTTAATCAACATTTAATCATAGCTATTTGACATCTAATTTCCTAGAATCAATTACATAGTTTAATAATGATTTTTAGTGAACTAATGGTTATTTGACTGAAAGATTTAATCATTATTAAATTAGGTGATTGATTTCAGGAAATTAGCTGCCATATGATTCAATGAGAATAGCTATGATTAAAGCTTTATTAAATCTTAGCTATGATTAAATTTTGCCCAACTCTGCCTGTTGCTTTGAGGCAACATAAACAAAGTAATATGAATTTAAATCTCTTAAAATTTAGGATTCATGATTTAATTAACACTTTTATTGGAATTATTTTATTTTAAAACTAGTTTCGAATGTTAAAAACACATCATCAGTTCTAAAAATATACAAAAAATTTCAAATCATCAGCACTTTATTACATAGATTACACTGGTCAAAAAAAAAAAAAAAAAAAAAAAAAATTTGTTTCCTGTGACTATTTTGTTGTTTCTAACTCAATTTGATACATATTTTTTTAAATATGACAACAATGTTTCTCTAACAGCTTTTGTATTCGTGTTATAGCTTACCAACCTTATTTAGTATTTTTACTTTGATTTTAAATTTTATTCGAAAATAAAATATATTCTGTTGTTGTTTTCGATATGCATTCGTCCAGGCGGTGTTTAGTGCTTAATCCAAATGGTATATGCTCGTTTTGGCGAATATATATTTTAAAAATATCGAAAACTTATATTAGACTTTGTAAAAACTGCATATCATTAATACTTCAAAATAGATTTGTACAATCAGGACAAGCCATGGGTTCCTCATATTGTTTGCCAAAAATGTGTTGTCTGTCTACGGTTATGGTCCAGTTGGAAAAGAGATGCAGTGAAGTTCGTAACTCCCATCATTTGGCGAGAACCTCAAAACCATCATGACGACTGCTACTTCTGGGTTGTGAAAATAAACGGAATTTACCCTGGAAATCGAAGTAATTCCTCATATCCTAAATTATCCTCTGCTCAACGATCTCAATTAAAATCTCGAGAGGTACAACCCAGCACATCTAAATCCTCTGATGATCCAAATCTCTGTGAACGCGAACAAAATATATCAAGTGATGACTCTGATCCAGATTACAAATGTAGCCTTCCAGAACCTCAACCATTTAATCAGAAATAACAATGACTTAGTGAGGGATGTGAATTTACCGAAATAATCTTCAGAATTTTTTGCATATCTTTAAAAGAAAAAAATTTGCTTAATCCTGAAACCAACATTACTTTTTATCGTACCCAAGAAAAGAATCTGTTACCGTATTTTTCTCAAGAGAAGGATTTAGTCTTTTGTAACAATGATGGTGGTATTCTGCAACAGATGGGTTCAATAAACTACAAGCATAGGGATTGGTGTATTTTTATGGACAGTAGCGAAAGAAGTTTAAAGTGTGTTTTTGCTCCATAGCAGTACAATAGGATCCATACCTATTGCACATTCGACGACTTTGAAAGAAGAATACACAAATATTTTATGCAAAGAGACCTACGTAAAGTCATTTATTCAAGGAAATCCTATAAAAGATCATTTGATGATAATGTTCAATAAAATTTTGTTAACAATATGTATTAATGTCCTTACATTTTTTAATCAAAACAGTAAAACTTTATATTTCACAAAATAAAGCTGTTAGCAATCTCCCAGTATTTTTTTTTCATAGTCACGGCCTTTGTAATAACCAGTAACAATAAAAAAAACGAAGGAAACAAAAATTGTGTTGACCAGTCTTATATATATAATTTTTTTTTAAATTAAGGCAAAAATCAAATGTATCGCTATTTGCCTTAGGAGGCAATTCAAATAGGACTTTTGAAAGATATCAGGACCTCGATTAAACTAAATGTGCAGGAGGCAGCAAAAGGGTCAGGTATATAGGGAGTTGAGACATTTTGGTTTTCCCTGTGACGGGTTGGTTTTTCCGCACCTACTGGTAAACAAATTTAAAATGGGTCTATTGGAAATATTTATCTGGTCATTCAAACAAAAATCTGGTAATGTTCTGTTGGTTATGTGCTGAGGCGAAAGGATCAGTTGAGATCCATCCTTTAGATTTTCTCTATGACTGGTTGGTTTTTTCCATTTCTATTTAATCCACTCAAGGTCCTAATATCTTTCAGAAGTCCTTTTCGTTTTGCCTACTTAGGAGAGTACCAATATATTTGATATCTTGTCTTACATTTTTTAAAATTTAATATGTATAATCTTTGTGACAAAGTGCTGTTGTTTTGGAATTTTTTTGTTTCTTTTCAGAACTCATGGTGAATGTTTAACATTCGAAACTAGTTATCAAATAAAAATAACTCCAATAGAAGTGTCAGGTAATTCATAAATCCTAATTGCATCGATCGTTCTATACCATCATGCGCACCAATATCAACCACCACCAATAACAATATCTGATAAAATTATTTCGAAAAAATTCCCTCCCTTTGGTCATTGACAACATATACTTTCGCACAAATAAGACAAAATAAGAAAAAAATAAGATAATTATTAGTATATGTAAATCACAGTTTCGTATTTTATAGAAGAAAAAACTACAACTAAATTTAACCAATCTTTATGTATATAATACACAGTGTCAGAAAGAATACAAGGTTGGTCGTAACCATAGAATACAGAATATAGTGGAAGGGGCAGAGGGACTGATGCCGTAAGGTTCTCGTGAGATTACCTTCAATGTGGAAATAGACATCGGGAAGCAACACCAAAAATGCAATGGTATCAACTGCTATACTGATGGCTCCCTAACCAAGAAATGTTCAGGAGCAGGAATTTGGAGAGCAAGCGACAATAAGAGCACTTCTCTCCCCCTGGGGAAGAAGTATACCTTGGTATTCCAGGCTGAGGTAATGGCAATCTGTTGCTGTGCACAACAACTTATAGAAGATAGAACACAGAACAGAACCATTAAGATTTACTCAGACAGTCAAGCTGCCCTGGGGGCTCTGAGGAATACTATAACGAGATCCAAGCTTGTTGAGGACTGCAAATTATACCTCAACAGGCTAGCTGTTGAAAACAGAATCTGGATAGAATGGGTGAAAGGACACTCGAACATAACAGGTAATGAGAAGGCTGATGAACTGGCCAGACAAGGTTCAGACAGCATTCCCACTGCTCCCGAGCCTGTCTGTGGCATAGCCTGGAGCCTTGCGAAAAGTGAAATGGCAAGGCTCTATGACAGAATCGCCTCTCAGAACTGGCAAATAGAACAACTGAGACAGTCAAAACTGTTTCTGGGAGGACACTGCAAGAAAAGAAGCACACAACTTCTTAATCTTGACAGAGCCAAGCTCAAATACCTGACAGAAATTTATACAGGGCATTGCAGATTAAACAAACATCTCTGCTTAATGAAAATCAAGACCTCACCGAATTGCAGATTCTGCAACAGGGAGGATGAAACGCCTTACCACATTATATGCAAATGCGATATGCTGGCAAGGAGAAGGTTTCTTCTCTTTGGGGATGAAATCATCCTAGATCCGAGTGTGGACATAGACCCTATAGGGTGGACATAGCATTATAGGGTACATGAAAACACTAGGACTGTACTAATAATGGTACAGGATAAACGGCATACGCACAATGAGCCACAAGGCTGAGGTGCCACTAAAGCCAGGAAAAAAAAAGAAAAAGAAAAAGGTTCTCGTGGCTCCAGTTCGGCCGGCTCTCCCCCCACCACCTTTACCCCGGGCTGCTCCACCTCAGGGTTATTTACAACTTTATAATCTAATATTTAGGCTTCAACTCTTACAAATTTTATTAGATTCCATCTAATTGCTCAGAAATTAATAATTCCTTTCAAAAAATCCTAAATTTCCTCCCAGTGTTTATGTATATATTTAAATGTTATTAATACGGTACTATCTTCCTTACTCCATTTTCTACTCCCTTCCTCCCTCTCGTTTTTATTAATACTTCAACGCACTAGCTCAATATCACCGCCAGCTCAATATCACCTTATTGTATTTCATATACGAATATTTTCCCGCTCCCACCTTGGTCAGTAGTTTAGATACCCGACGCTAGATCACTCCACCCTCCTTTCCTCCCTTAAAAATTGCCTTATATTTTCCCGCCTTTCTTCAGTTTGGTTTGTTTACCATTACCAGAACGTAAGTTTTTTAAAAAAGATATTTTTTATTTAGTTTTACTTTATATATTCATCCTTTAATCATTAATATATCCTTTTCCTTTCTCCATTTTAAATGTTAGTGCACAATTTGTTTTGCTAAATTTCCTTTTCCTCACTCCTTTATCCATTTCCTTTCTCTTTCCACTGTACACACTTGTTATTACCCCACTATATATTTCCTAATATTTATCATATGTATCAATATATTTATCACTACTTTATAGCTTTACTTTGCTTAATTCTATTTTTATTAACTATTTAGTTAACTCCCTGCTACTATTAATTTTATTTTATATATGTAACAACTCATTAGCTTAACCACTATTTCTCATAATTTCTATACCTACTATTGTTTTTTACATTTACCTATTATATTGTTATACTTATTCATTCACTATGACTCCTGAAATATTCTTTTCAATTGTAATTCAATATTTTACATTTAGTGTCTTGGCTTTAGTGCCCTCATATTTGAATTCAGTTATCTGTCCTCAATATCTCAGTAACTCTGTATCTATTCATTAATTGTTAACTCCTCTAATTATTATCTCAATAACTAGTCTCATTATCTCAACAACTAAACATCTACATTGTTTATGTTCACCAATTATTTTGTCGAAATTACTCATTAGCATTTAATTAACTATCACTCATTTTAATTTATTCTCATCTTTACCTCAATTCAATAGTCTTTATTGTCTTTATGGCCTTTTGATTTGCCTTTATGTTACTATCCTTACTCTTATACAGTCATTTATGTATCATTTTATGTTCATTTATAAATTTTTTTTTCTTCTCAATCATTCCTATGTTTTGTGATGTGTGTTTATTCATATATTTTACATTGTAGTCATGTAGTCAATGTAGGCATACCTTGTTGCTTGTTTTCTGTTCTTCTAGCCCTGATGAAGACTTGCAAAGCAAGTCGAAACGTCGGCTTTGACAATTAAAATAAAATAAACATTTTGTTTTGATTTGCTGAGTTCATTGACTGCCTACCCTAACCAACTACATCTCCTATATTAAACTTTTAAGTTTAAATACCTACGTATGTGGGTAAAGCAGGGGGAAAGCGTAAAAAGTTATATATACCTTAATAATCGTCTGTCTCAAATGATCTGGGAAATCAAAAAACTGACTGAATTGCTCCTTTCTTTATATTTACTCGAAATGAAGAAGATCTGTCAAAATTGTCCTCTTTAAAATGTTTTGAACAAATAACACTTGTTTTGTTGGCTTCCATTTTTCTTGCCTCTGGGCTTGAACCCACTTATTTCGTTCCTCTTCAACTGAAGGGAAGCTGAGGAAGAAATAAAAGGTAAAATTGGAACTGTTTACCTTTTAAAGATTTATTCAAATCTAAAACTATATTATTGATGTAAAACGGCTTCTTAAGGTGTTAATGTTTAACATTCGAAACTAGTTTTCAAATAAAAATAATTTCAATAAAATTGGCAATTAATTTATCAATCCTAATTGAATATACAGAATATTCTGTATTTAGTGGATACTGTAGGGGAGTTTAACAATAAAGTTAAAAAGCTCCACAATAAACAGATTTTTACTGTGGTGAAAGGGAAGAAAGATTTGTTTCTCAATTTATTGAAAAATTAAACTGTGTTCGTTCAAAGTGTACCATTGAAGGGTTATTGGAGGGTTTAAATCCTTGTTGGACTCTTTCCTAGAACGTCCAAACGCGGCACAACACGATATTTTTTAATCCAATTGCGAAATAAAAAAAAAAAAAAAACACATACACACAACAGAGACCTAACAATTACCAATTGTTCCAAATAAACACGAGACAAACATTGGTACTGATAGGGACAGCCAGGGTTAAGGTGGTGGGGATAGCACTTCTTGCCGGGAGCTATCTCCCCCCATCTACCCACCGCTTCTATCATATTCTGTATTCTGTGGTCGTAACAAGCCTTAAAAATATATAGTCAAATTTAATGCTTTTCATATAAAACCTTTTTTAGATGTTCTCAATATATTTTCTTTCTTTTTATACATATATAATTTTTTTTCTTTTCTCTTGTCGAAATTTGTAATACTGCCAGTATTTTATATATATATATATATATATATATATATATATATATATATATATATATATATATATATATATATATATATATATATATATATATCTATATATAGTTTTATCTTTATATAAAACTATACAACCCAAATAGGGTGTATAAAAAAAAAATTACCTTTTTTTAATAAAAAATTAATATTTAATATATGACCAATCCATAAGTACTACCATTTTCCATCTTTCAGCCAGTTGCCTGATCTCAAGCAGTTACCCACTCATTGGGACGACTATTGAAAAATTTCTGCGCTGTCGTTTGGACTTTTTGAAATGTATTGTATTGAAATGTATAGGAAAAAAATGATAACGTCCGAAGCGAAAAACCCGCCTCGGCCTCTAGAAAATGGACTGTATTTGAAAATATTAAAACCAGGTTTTGCACCCTTGGGGAGATATTATTGAGAAGGTAGCATAAACAAATAATACATAAGAAACTTCTTACCTTGTTACTGCCGCCTACGATCTGTACAGAGGCCTCCGAAATCGTCTGGCGAATGCTTCTCCTAGGCTGCAATATTTGTTCAGGCTCTCCTCCTCTAGTATCACCACTCATTAAGGGAAGAACTAAATCTTTACTGACTGACACAGGAAATAATATCACTTTTAAAAGAGGAACAGGGTCCTGGAAGACTATTTTGTCTTGGTCAAAAAAGTGATGGAAGACCATGAGGTCTTGGGCAATGTAAATAGGTGCATACTGGAGCACAGAATCAAGAAGAAAGAGGAATATTCTAGTAGGGATTAACGCAGATAAGGGCTAGTTACCTAGAGATCGATAGAGTGCGTCAATATACGATTTACTTAAGTTTTCTCCTTTCCCCCTTTCACAAAAGCGCCGATTGGCGCGAACATGTATTATTATTTTTTATTTCTTTTCAAGACATGGGCCATGGATCAGACAAATAAAAATCTGGTAGAGCAAGGTCTGTTCTGTATTGTGGGGGTGGAAGAAGTTCTAGACCATCAAGATTTTTGAACTTTTCCTTGGTCTTATAGGAAATTTAAAAAAAAAAAAAAACTTGTTGAGGCGTAAGGTCAAGCAGGAACAATATACTGCTCCTTTTTATCTTATCCATGGCGAGTAGATAGCGCCCCACAGTATCTTTATTCACTCCACACTCCACGGCAAGATCACTAGTACTTTTATTTGATCTTACAGATTGCTGAAGAACGTCACTAATCTTAAAATAATTTCGTAAGACACCTTTTTCTGTAAAAACGTTTGAAGAAACACTTTATTGAGGCAGTCTGTAGTTGATAAAAAAAAACTTAGAGTAGTATTCTAAAGAGAGAATACATTGTTGGTAAAAAACAAATAGGATATATCGTAAATGAGGGCTACTTTGAACAGGTTTTGCACATTTTGCACTGCAGCACTGTAGTTTATGGATATTTTAAATTTTCTGGTCCAAATGATATCTACACAACTCAGCTTCAAATTCCTATGTGAGCGATTCCACTATCTTCAATACGAGGGAGGGGGGGAGTCTTTTTTCTCCTGTTCAAAGTAGCTCCCTACTGTGGCTGATTTTAGCCTCAAAAACACTTGTACTGGAGTCTTCTTCTATTCAACCCTTTTAATTATGAAATTTAAGTTTTGTAAAAATGTTTTTTGAGTTTTTCGTATTCTGTTTTTCGTTGAAAAACCTTGAAAAAGTTCATTTTTCAGCAAAATGCTTCTATAAATCAGCCAATTGGTTTCATTTAATTCACCAGATTTGTTAATAAAACACAAATATTTTTAGTAATGTTGATAACTTTTATAAAAATATAGCTCTTAAATTAATAACTTACAAACTATCTATTATCATAAATTGTATTTAGTTTTTAAGGAACATTGGTCCTTACCAAACAAAACATACTAGAAAAACTTCAATAGAATGACAAAATTACTAAAATCAAAGGAACAAAAGTGCGTGTGTTTTTAACAGGAACTTAAAATTTCCAATTAAATTTTATTTTATTTTTCTTGATTTGTTAATTGTACTAGTCCTGATAAATTATAATCCTTTTTGTTAATCATCAAATCAAAATTATACTTAATTAAATTATATAATACAGGTATGAATCTAAAATATTTTAAATCATAACTATGAATGAAACTTTTTATAAAACAATGTTTAAAGTAACTATATTTTTTTAAAGGTGTCAACAACTTTGTTCAAAGTAGCCCTTTCAAGTTGCCTTTGTTTGTTTAGTAAAATATATAAAATTAAAGAAATGAATTAGAGACATGAAACAAAAAAAAAAAAAAAATTGTTGAATAGAGTCATGATCAATGTATTGCTCATATGAAACTATCCTGCTGCCTCATACACCAGACCAGATGAGGTTTGGACACGTTTATAAAAACACCTGTTAACACTGATACCATAAAAAGGCTTACAGTGGCCAAGGACGGTTGAAATGTGCTCTTATCGCTATTGCATCACATTCTATGGTTAATCCTTAAATGCGAAGAACAACCCGGAGGATGCTGGCTTACAAAGTGAGCCTACCAGAAGGATTTTTATTTTAAAAGTGCATTTGTCTGAAGTAGCAGCCCCTGTTTATAGTAAATGTTTTAGTTCATAGGATTCATTCATTTTACTGAACAGTAATTTTTTTAAACAACCTATTGCATTGTAAGATTTATATTTTTATGTAATGTTTAATTGAATATAATTGAACAGATTGAAGAATTCCGTAGAGCTACAGTAGAAGAAGAAAAGGATTGTGATACGAAACAATGTGTAAGGCTTTTTTTTATTTTTGTAGATTGTTTTTTGTTTTCTTTTTTTTTTTTTTTGGAGCTGAAGTCCATTGTGCCTCCCTTACATAATGCTACTAGTAAATTAAAATATACTTACTGATACGGAAATTTATACATTACAATTCTATAAATATTGTGTGTATAAAACCATTGGAATATCTGGGGCAATGTGAAAGAAATAGCAATTATTTACTTTTTCTAAATTTTTCATAATCTTAATTTAATATCCTCAATTTATATTTTCATAATCATTAATTATATCGATATAATAGATTTCAATCGATCATCCCAATCCATTTAAAGCTTTGCCCCAACATCAAGAACCTCTATTCCTCGTCACAAAGCCACACAAATGCCTTAGAAATTAACCTAAGGCATTACAGTTACAGTATAAAGTACCCAATTACAGTATAAAGTACCCAGTTAATGTTTAAAGACCAGTTCCGTTTTCATAGATTTAATAAGAGTTATGAAAAAAAAAATCAATTAATATCTTTCAAAAACTGAGTCTTGGCTAACTGACTCTTTTTTCTCTGTTTTCTTGAATGTTGCCTCATATAATTAATACCTCTTAGCAGTTCTATCAGTTTAGTAGCCTCTGATCCCTTAACTCTTGAACTTCCAGATGGAGATCTTATATTCGAAGTCCATATACAGGGTGTCCCAGACATAGTGTAAATAAAAAAAAGAAGGGTAATACTGCATGCTAAACGGGGAAGAATGGTGCAGAAATGAGTTTCCTATCTCAATCTGTTGAGGAGATTGAATTTTTTTTGTTATTATTTTTAAAATCTTACTTTTTTTCTGAAAAATGGCAGTTTTCTTTACTTTGGTTTAGCGTAGAAACAAAAACGATATTTTCTTAATCATCATTAAATTTTCTAAAAGATGAGATAGGTCTAGTTATTTTAAATCCACTTTTAGGGGGCCATTTAACGCGCAAAACACAAAACATTTATTAAAACTTAAATTTTTAATATTGTTTGAAAATTCCTTACTCTCCACTGGAGCACCCTAGAAGCCTTCGAATTTCCCCAACGCTGCAGAATTTAGTTAGCTTTTTAGTGGTGTAACCCATGATACAATTGCACTTCAGCTTTTGAGTCTAAAAGAAGTTTTTCTGATGAAAAACACGCTAGAGAATAAATACTTGATTGCTTCATGTACCTACTAGATTGAATAAATATATTAGTCATTTTATCTCTTGTTCATATGCATGAGGGGTAAAGAGTTGAGAAGGTGGCTACTTTTATTCAATCAAGTAGTTTTTTCTAGTGGGTACGTGAAGCAATCAAGTATTTATTCTCCAGCGTGTTTTTCATCAGAAAAGGTTCATTTAGACTCAAAAGGTGAAGTGCAATTGTATCATGGGTTATACCAATAAAAAGCTAACTAAATTCCGCAGTTTTGGGGAAATTTGATGGCTTATAGGGTGCTTCAGTGGGGAATGAAGAATTTTCAAAAACTATTAAAAATTTAAGTTTTAATAAATGTTGTGTGTTTTGCGCGTTAAAAGGCCCCCTAAAATTAGATTTAAAATAACTATACCTCTCATCTTTTCGAAAATTTAATGATGATTAAGAAAATATCGTTTTTGTTTGTACACTAAACCAAAGTAGAGAAAACTGCCATTTTTCAGAAAAAAAGTAAGATTTTAAAAATAAAAACAAAAAAAAATATATCTCCAACAGATTGAGATAGGAAACTCGTTTCTGCGTCATTCTACCCTGTTTAGTATGGAGTATTACCCAATTTTTTTTTACACTATGTCTGGGACACCCTATATACCCTCATTCAGATATACAGAACCTCGATAATCCGAACGGTGTTTTGGAAAAAATAAAAATAATTTTTTGAAAATCCGTGATTTAGCAGCCAAAACACGTTCTTCAACCTTAGTTCCGAAAAAAAATGAGTGACTATTTTCCAAATGTTTAGTTTTTTTATCGTTCTATACAGCATAAATTTTTTGTGTGTACCGTACTGTACTTCTGTATGTGTATAAGAGTGCAATACATACTATCTAAAATATTACGAAATTCATGTGCTATACATTACATAAAATATAGTTACCTTACTGTAGCACAGTAGTATTTCGTAAAAAAAACTATTTACCTTTAACAATACAACGTGCTTCTTATTTTATGGGAACTAGTATGTCAGTGTTCATTTTTTGCATGCTACATACTATGCCTGGAAAGCACTTTGTTCGGTAATCCGACCGATTTGATAGTTCGAACCACCCCCTGTCCCAACTAGTTCGGATTATCGAGGTTCTACTGTAATTAAAAAAAAAAGAAAAAATTAAAGGCCCCCTGTAGGCTGTTGGCTGAAGGAAGTATAAGGCCCAATTCACACAGAACAGACGTGGCACTTTTGTCTCTTCGGACATAAAAACAAAATTAATAAAATTTGATATTGGACTTACATACATATATATTAACAATTTAATAGGGGTGAATCATCACATTTAATTTTTTTTTTTTTTTGGGGGGCGTGGGCGAATTGGACATAAAAACAACTTTGATAAAATTTGATAGTGGAGTTACGTACATATATACCAACAATTTAATAGGGGTGATTCATCACTCATAATTTTTTTTTGGGGGGGAGGGAGATGGTGAATCGGATATAAAAACAAAATTAATAAAATTTGATATTGGGGTTACATACATATATATATCAACAAATTAATAGGGGTGAATCATCACATTTAATTTTTTTTTTTTTTCGGGGGGCGAGGGCGAAGCGGACATAAAAACAACTTTGATAAAATTTGATAGTGGAGTTACATACATATATACCAACAATTTAATAGGGGTGAATTATCACCCATTTAATTTTTTTTTTTTTGTTGGGAGGGAGAGGGTGAATCGGATATAAAAACTACTTTGATAAAATTTGATATTGGCGTCACACACCAACAATTTAATAGGGGTGAATGGAAAGTTATTACTTTAGTAAACAAATTCCTCAAGAATCCTGTTCCTCCTATCTTTCCAGCCATATCCCCAAAAGAAACAAGCAAATTATTAAAAAAAATAAAAACGAAGAAATCCGCAGGTCAAGATTCAATACCCGCAATAGTAATAAAAAAAATAAGCAAAAACTCCATCTTTTTTATAACTAAAGTTTACAACAGTATAATCCGTTTTAATTACTACCCCTCTTTCTGGAAAATAGCAAAAGTTATACCCATTCCGAAACCAAACAAAAACTTATCAGAATCTGAAAATTATAGGCCAATAAGTCTACTTAATATAATATCTAAAATATTTGAAAAAATATTATTATCAAGGATACAACAACATACAGCCCTTCATAACCTGATTCCAAATGATCAGTTCAGATTTCGAGCACAACATTCAACCGTTGCACAATTAGCAAGACTGACTGACTACATAACCAAAGGTTTTAACGAAAAAAGACACACAGTTATGTTCCTCCTTGATATAGAAAGAGCATTTGACAAAATTTGGCACTCTGGACTAATTTACAAACTCATTACATACAAATTCCCACCCTATATAATCCACCTTATAAATTCCTACCTAGACAATAGATCAATATATGTTACAATTAATAATTCTTCCTCATCTACCCACCTAATAACAGCTGGACTTCCTCAAGGTTCATGTCTTTCACCCACCCTCTTTAACATTTATCTATTAGATCTCCCCAGTATCCCATCAATTGAAAGATCCTTATTTGCTGATGACACCGCCTTATATACTAGCTCATACAGGATTGATACCATAGCCCACCGTTTATCGTCCGTATTTAAAAAACTTAACAGATACTACAACAAATGGAAAATCAAAATTAACCAAAACAAATCTACAGCAATAATTTTCACAAAACGCAGACCTACAATAGACCACTATATATCTATAGAAGACTACCATATCCCTTGGGCACAATCAGTAACATATCTTGGTATAGAATTAGACCGATCCCTCACATTTACAGCACATGTAAATAAAAATTGTAACAAAGTAAAAAATATGATCAGTAAAATATCCCCTTACTTTAATAAGCACTCTAATTTATCAAATCGAAACAAATTAATACTCTACAAATCCGTAATCAGACCTATGATAACCTATTCATCACCAGTTTGGAGTAATACATGTAATACAAATTACAGAAAACTGGAAGTTGTACAAAATATTTGTATGAGAATCATAAATAATTACCCCATATACACAAGAATTTCCATTATGCTTTCTGATCTCAAGCTGCCCACAATCAAACAACAAATTCAGTCCCAAACAAACTCATTTTTCGTATCAACTGCCGTTTCTGAAAACCCATATATCCAAGAAATAGGTAATTACAACAAGAAAACTCTAAAAAGATACAAACACAAACGGACAAAACACATATTACTTAAAGACTTAAAAAAAAAAAAAATAAATAAAAAAATAAATAAATAAAATAAAAATTCTACAAATTACAAAAATATAAATTTTATTCTATAAATTCTAACACCATAAAGTTATAAATAAAAGTTTGATATTGTATTATATCACAAAAGTAGACTTATTATCATTTGTTTATATTTTGTAATTATAAGTTGTTTATTATTATCTTTATTACTTGGCTTAGATTATAATTTAACTATTATTTATTATAATTCATAAAATTAACTATAACTGTTAAATGAACTAGTATTGTTTTTGTTTTTTGTTGTTTTTTTTGTAGGTTTTTTTTAGTTTTTCCTACTGTTTTATCAAATTTGCATTATTTACTTGTTTATAGATTCCTCCATATTAATTACTATTTCACATGAGATAGATGTGTATCCAAACCTGTACCTATGTTTTTATTAGCCTAATTTGGCTTTATGTAATTTATTTTCAATAAAGATAATAAAAAAAAAAAAAAAAAAAAAAATAGGGGTGAAACATTAACAATTTAATTTTTTTTTTTTTGGGGGGGGGGGGGGGGGTGACGGGTTTTTTCGGGAAAATCTGTTGAGTTTTTTATGTTCGATTCACCCCTTCCCCAAAAAAAAAAAAATTATATCAGTGATGTTTCACCCCTATGAAATTGTTGGTATATATTTATGTAACTCCAATATCAAATTTTACGAAAATCGGTTGAGTTGTTTTTATGTCCGATTCACTCTCTCCCTCCCCCCCCCCTAAAAAAAAGAAGTAAATCAGTGATGTTTCACCCCTATTAATTGTTGGTACATATGCATGGAACTCCAATATCAAATTTCATCAAAGTTGTTTTTATGTCCGATTCACCCTCGCCCCCGGAAAAAAAAAAAAAATCAGTGATGTTTCACCCCTATTAATTGTTGGTGTATATGTATGTAACTCCAATATAAAATTTTATTAACGTTGTTTTTATGTCCGATTCACCCCTTACCCAAAAAAAGATAGCTAACTAAAAAAGAAAAAAAAAACTCATGGCTAGGAAGTGGCGTGCCCCTTTTTGTACGCCACGAGAGACGGCAAAGAGACGTGGCGGAGACGCGGCGCGGACTTTTGTCTCTTCTGCGCCACTCCTATTAAACAAACGTTCCAATTCAACTGAGACGTGGCGCGAACTTTTTTTAATAGGACAAACCTGGAAGAGACAAAAGCGCCACGTCCGTTCTGTGTGAATCGGGCCTATTATTGTACACAACTATTAACGGGCCTATCCTATGTTACATAGGACATGTGTCAAAAAAGCCCCTACACTTAAAATTAGGGGTTTCAAACGTGACTTTTTTATTCAAATCAAAATGGCTACTAAATGCTAACTAGATCGTAGTGACAAATGCTAACTAGATCGTAGTGACAAATGCTAACTAGATCGTAGTGACAAATGCTAACTAGATCGTAGTGACAAATGCTAACTAGATCGTAGTGACAAATGCTAACTAGATCGTAGTGACAAATGCTATACAATAAAAAATATTCTCCATTAAATTTTCGACTTGTAGGGAGTTGTCAAATTTTTAATTCGAGCAATAACAACTGAGCTAGAGCATGTCAAAAAAGCTCCTACACTTAAAAATAGAGGTATTAGGAGTAACAGAGTCAAAAGTAGCTGACTCATTAGTGAGCCAGTGTTATATAGTATAACAACAGTTGACCTCCTAACTGCTCCTACTCTCCTGATAGTCCAAGCAACGAAGGATTTTTAGAGGAGTTAATTCATGTAGAGCCATTTTTTTTCGAAAAACGGTGAGCGTTGAAGTAATATAAGACATTGTGACTTCCTCAAATAAGGTGAAGATAAGGTTCTTTAGATACCAACTTTGTAAAATTCAAGGTTACAGGTACTCAAATATTATAGAAAATTTACTGCTAAATCAAATGTGATCAAAATTTGAAAAATATTTTTAAAAATGGAGATATTACAGCTTTTATGGAAAAAAACGTGGTTTCCTCAAAAAAGGTCTTTGATTTATCGTATATCTCCAACGGATTGGAATAGAAATGTGAGGTCTGCGGCATTTTGCTACATTTTTGGTCTAGTTTCACCCATTTTTTTTTTTTTTTTTTTTTTTTTTTTTTTTTCACACTTCCTTCACAATTGTGGCTTCCTTCTAGGATTATGATTCCTAAATCAGTCTTCAGCCAGTTAATCAGATATGATATGATATTTGTGTATGGTTACTGTAACGGTAATGCTTTAGAAGCCCTGCATAACCTACTAATACCTATTTATTTTATCTAAACTCTATATAATTATCGATACATTTTAAATTTTCTTTTTCTTTCTGTTGGGCAAACTATGATTTATAACACTATTTAACAGCAATATAAAGATGAATCAACTAACGATACTCCACATGGAATGGTAGAAATGCCTTCCCCTGTAAAAACAGACTCATTTGCCCATAAAATTCACCTCAAGAAGTAGTATTATTTTCTATTAAACAATAATTGTTTTCTTTGCTTTTTATTCCAATGAAGTGTTTATTATGTTTAAAATGCACATTTTCATTAAGGGATTGTCATAATGTTTTATTTAGACAACTAACTGATTTGTATGCCAAATGAGAACACCATGTTTTTTCGGTTTCAAAAGTGAATTTCTCCATGAAATTGAAAAAAAAAAATCATTACATTTATTATATCATTTGAAAGCTGATTAAATTTTCAAGTTTTTGTGAGATTTGACGTTTTGTGGATAGTTTTTTTCGAAAAACGGTGAGCGTTGAAGTAATATAAGACATTGTGACTTCCCCAAATAAGGTGAAGATCAAGCGGTTCTTTAGATAACAACTTTGTAAAATTCAAGGTTACAGGTACTCAGATATTATAGAAAATTTAATGCTAAATCAAATTTTGATCACATTTGATTTAGCATTAAATTTTCTATAATATCTGAGTACTTGTAACCTTGAATTTTACAAAGTTGGTATCTAAAGAACCGCTTGATCTTCACCTTATTTGGGGAAGTCACAATGTCTTATATTACTTCAACGCTCACCGTTTTTCGAAAAAAACTATCCACAAAACGTCAAATCTCACAAAAACTTGAAAATTTAATCAGCTTAATATCAGGAGATATTACAGCTTTTATGGAAAAAAACGTGGTTTCCTCAAAAAAGGTCTTTGATTTATCGTATATCTGCAACGGATTGAAATAGAAATGTGAGGTCTGCGGCATTTTGCTACATTTTTGGTCTAGTTTCACCCATTTTTTTTTTTTTTTTCACACTAAGAGCTACTTACCCTGCATACCATCTTCAATGACTACTTTCAAACTTCATTGACAGGGCTAAAAGGGAACATAGCTAAAAAACTAAAATTTCAGGAGAAAATGAAGAAGAGGCATAATAATCTTTCATTCGCTCATACAATTTTTTTTTTTTTAACATGGAACCTGTTTTACCAGTGACCTAGTTGATCAAAAGCGATACATTTTTGGGGAATGCAAGGACGTTACTGGTAACTTGATAGTTTGATGTTATAGTCCAAACAACGAAGACCAAAAAAGGCCAAAAAGAATAGGGGACAAAATTCATGTAGAAGCCAATTTTGTCACAGTTGTAGGGAAAGATGTCCTTAACAACATACTAAAAGTACTGGGGGGTGGGGGTGGAGCTAAGGGTGGGATTAGAGATTTGCTCGTTTTTGATTAGTTTTAGAGAATCGCAAAAAAGAAACGAAACAAGTTTCCATTTTTATACTTATTTATTTACATTTATATTTATGTTATGTTCTTTTTAATGTAAATATTGCTCAAAATGTTGTCCTCTTGCACCAATGCAAGTATTACATCTAGCACTCACTTGATAAATTGCAGCTAAACATTGTACTGATGATATTTGGTGCACTGCATCTATGGTTCGGTCTCTTAATTGCTAATGCAGAAGATGCTCTTCAGATGCTAGTCTCAGGATTGTTATCGAAGTGGCGTTGGACACAATTTCTTCTCCGATAATCTGCTCTTATTGGAATTGGTTGCCTTCGTACGTATTAAGAATGACCCAGCCTCTCGTAGTCTATTAAAAGTTAACGAAAAGACTCTTCGATTAGGCACTCTTCTATTTGGAAATCGGCGCGCATGCTCCCGCACCTCTTCTAAAGCATTACCGTTACAGAAACCATACACAAATATCATATCAGCGTATTCAACTTTAGAATATGTATGCGGCATTGTGGCTGATGCTATTCACACAAAAATATCTGATTAACTGGCTGAAGACTGATTTAGGAATCATAATCCTAGAAGGAAGCCTAAATGTGAACAAATAAAAGAATGTAAAGGATAACATTAAGTGTTTACATATCTCACTGCCTAGCCTGACTAACTTTGAAAGGTGATAATCACTACCTGTAACATTTTTGTTTTGTTTCTTTTTTTGCTATTTTCTCTAAAACTAAGCAAAAACGAGCAAATCTCTAAAGGAATTTTTGTCTTAGTTTTTCGGTCCCCTATAAGTTCCTGAAGTTTTGCCATTTAAATTCGGGACACCCTGTATAATGATGAAGCCAATAAGTGAGTTCAACTTTTATGTTAAGACTTATTTTTTATCTACATTATCTTTTTTATGTTCATGATATTGGCCTCTATTGTAATATCCAAAGTGTCTGGGCACTTTAAATTCTACATATCTGTCAGTTAATTAAATAATTAAATTTAGTCTAAATTTAAAAATTAATTATGTATACTTGATTGACTTAAATATTTTTCATTGATTTATAAATGTATTTTTGATATTGTTGCCCAACTAAAATTCCTTGGTGATAATTATTTTTTAAATTTCAGGTAGCGAAAGATTCAAAAGGTAGATCTGATTTACGTCATTCAATTATCTCCACAAAAGTTCTAGATGAAAATGTAACAGTATCTAAAATGATTACGTGGTTTCAAAAACTTGAATCAAAGGTAAATAAAATAGTGTCTTGATTGGTAAAGTAATATAAAATAAAACTTTAGAAGTACAATTATACTAATATATTATTTAAAGTAACTTGTTGAGAGGGATCAGTAAAAGAATAAGCAATGTTGAGATAAAAAAAAAAAAAAAACTTATTTTTATTTTGCCAATGGCCATATCTTTGACGGCCTTAATGTTGGCAATCTAAAAATATGTTTTATTTGTCTAAACATGGCTTATTTTTGAACCAATTTCACCTATTGATGATGAATAAAAAAAAAAAACCTTTTATATGAAGTGTATAAAAAATATTTCAAAATTACTTTATTACATATAAAAAATTACGTGAAAAAATATATATCTGTGCACAATTTGAATGTATTGAAAAGATTAAATTAAACTAGATAATTGTACATATTGAAAAAAAAAAAAAAAAATTATTTGATTCAAGGGAATACGTAACTAATCTAAACAGTTACATGTTTATTTTATTAGTTTAAAATAAATATAGCTTGAAAAAAAAATTAAAATAAAATTAAAACCAGGAGCTATTTAGAGAGGGAGATATTGTCTCCTATAACTGGAGGGGGTGATTGAGATGGTTGGGACACGTGGAAAGGGTAAATTCCAGAAGAATCCCCAAGAAACTCCTTAGAGGCCTAGCACCACGGTATACCCACCAGGTACCGACCTAAGCCCACCATGGGATAAATGGGACCTTCGTCTTGCTGTGGATCGACAAAAGACTGGAAGAGCTTCAGGACTAGATGGAATAGATGCGGCAATCTTCAAAAACAGTACCCCATATATTGAGGATAAATTGCTCAGCATCCTCAATCGATGCTTGGACGAGGAGTACTTCCTTAGTAAATGGAGGGTTGCCGACCTGAGACTCCTCTACAAGGGAGGAGGTAAACATAAGGAAACGGCCAAAGCCTACAGGCCAAAATGCCTCCTCCCAGTAGTTAGTAAGGTCCTGGACCACTTGATAGTTACCAGCCTTAGACTAGTCCTAAATGCAGCGAGTCATCCACGGCAGTTCGGCTTGACCCGTGTCGAGGGAACCACAGATGCGTTGCTGAGAGTACGCCAGGATGCGGAGGAAAAGGCGGAGAAGTATGTGATGCTATTGCTGTTCGACATCTCCTCCGACTTTGATAGTGTGTGGTGGCCGGGCGTGCTTCAGCAGCTGCATAGGTTCGACACCCCCAGCAACCTATACTCCTTTGTTAGTAGTTACCTGAGTACAAGGAGTGTTGAGATAAGAGGTAACTACTACGAGGTGGAGAGAGTAATAGAAAGAGGATGCTCACAGGGTTCGGTCCTTGGGCCGGCCCTGTGGAAGCTAGTCTTTGATGAGTTGTTGGGGGAGCTACAGGAGAGAGGGTTCCTTGCCACGGCCTACGTTGACGACCTGGCAGTCATCGTGGCCACAGACAGCAGAGCCAGAATTAAGACAGAAGCGGAGAGGTGCGCCAGTTTTGTAGAGGAATGGTGTGCGAAGAGGAAGTTAAGTATGGCAGCAGCCAAGACCCAAGGATACGGGCTTGGTAGGGGGGGGGGGAAAGGTTAGATGTTGAAAGTAGACATAAAATCTATAGGCCTACACAGCTGGAGACAGAGCCGAATGGGGTTCATGATCGTACATGGACTGCAGTACCAATTGAAGAAATGAGAATTAAAATAGGTTGCTCGGCGACCACCGATCACCCTGCCCCCTGAAGGTGATGTACGTGGCCGTATCTTCTGGCTTTTTTGGGGTCCCCTCGGATACTTTCGCCCAAGATCTTGGCATATGTGAGCCTCTGGGGCTTCTCTTCACTCTTCTTTTCCTCTTTTTTTCTCCTACTTTGGACCAGGGTGAACTGATTGTTCAACGGAGAATCTCTCTCTCCCATACGTTTAGAACTCTTCCGTTTTCTGTGGTTAACGTCTACGATTCACTGCCATAGGTAACAATCGGCCTTATTACTTTTTTGTAAATTAAAAGCTTTGTTTTCCTTGAGAGGTTCTTGAACTTACGGCCCTTTTGCAAACCCCACAAGCAGCAGTTCCCAGCAGCATTCATAACTTTTATGTTAGATTTTGTTGAATTATCGATTGTATTTTGAACATTCCCAGTTGAATACGTTAATTCTCAGATTATGATAAAAGTGAACCGATAGTATTTAATTGGATAAAACTGAAAGAAAAAACTTACTTTTAACATAGTAAAATGGTATTTGCA
Organism: Euschistus heros; assembly: GCA_003667255.2. NCBI lineage: Eukaryota > Metazoa > Arthropoda > Insecta > Hemiptera > Pentatomidae > Euschistus > Euschistus heros. The sequence goes on from RCWM02000294.1 coordinate 731,333, forward strand.
TTATTTTAAGGCTCCAGTTCCTCCCAGAGTCGTCTCATATACCTTAAAAAGACTAAAAAAAATCCACCAGAAGGCCTACCAAATTGAGTTTAGTAACACCATTGGACGAAGTTGAAGAGGAAACCAGCGATGATCTGATTGAGGAAGGGGTGAGTTAGTTTATACATTTTAAGCATTATATGAATTATAGTAATCTCCTTACTATTAAGATTACTTTCTCATTAAAGAAGTTCATCCTGATTTTTCTAGTGCTTCGAAGAAAATAATTTAAACAGATTTATAAAACATTTTCATCATTCCATCCATCTGGATGTTTTTTGTGGTTTCCTTCCTGGCTTTGTGGACCTCCTCTTGATTGTTTTTCTTTCTGCTTGCTGTTAAAATGCTTTTTATGTAGTCTACTCTTAGCCTCACTCATCTTAATTTGTAATTTTTAATATTCTTCACTAGATCTCATTCCTGGAATATGCAGTAAAGTTCTGTTTACTTCTACTGTCCAACCTCACAGTTCTGTGTATCCTTCTGATTACTAATAAAGGCTAGTGCACACTACTGGAGAATCGAAGTTGATTTTCCTGCACGATAGGTAACTTAGGCAACAAATACTAATTCAGCACGGAATGTAGCACATGTTCCTATGGAACCAATTGTTGGGAAATCTGCTCTGATGCACTGCGCTTTGATCTGTTAGTAGTGTGTGCTGTTTTTTAAAGTCTGAAGTCTGAAAAAGATCTTTTAATGGAAACAGCACACAGAAAATTTCAGATGCAACGTTATGTTTGAGTTAAAAATTGTTAAATCGAGGTGAGGGCAGCAAATTTAAAAATCAAAAATAATAGAAAAAAATATTTCTTGTGCTAAAGTTATTGCCCTTGTTTCCTCTTCTTCTGTCAGTGCATCCCTTTTGTTTTTGTTTTTGTTTGTTTATTTTGTTGTTTCATCATTTTTCTAACATGTTATTTTTAAAAAAAACTGATACTACTAAATTTTTTAATCTTTGTTATAAATCATGTAGTAGGGGAAGGTGCTGTACCTGTGGACAATTTTCTCTTATAAATTTTTCTAATTTTTGGTGCTTTATTTATCTGAGTGGTTATTGTACCATAGGATAAGAAATTTAAGGGGCTATAGAACCCTGGTGTCTTTATTTTGAAAAGTAATTTTATTTTTAGAGAAAATAATGTTTTGTAACTTACTGATTAGTGTCCATAGGTACCTTCCCCCTTTGTACACTAGTGGTTGTACCAATGGACATTCATTTCTTCATAGGTTTATTGGCATAATTGAAATGATATTTAGAGAAACAAATCAGCAATAATTTTTTATAAAATGTAATAAACAAAATATAATATTCAAACAAGAAAAGTCGACTTGATATTATTGAATAGAAGGCCGACTAGAAATGTGACAACAATAAATTTAGGATTTTCAAATTAGGATTTGGAAGAAAAAAACTTCTACTAAACTGTTGATCTGACAATCTTCAAAACACATGTGCAACTGCAGGGAGATGCTTGCAGCACTACCAATCTAACAATTTCAATTTCCCTCCTCCCATTCTGTCTTCATTAAAAATGTCCACTGGTACAACTGTGCTTTAGGTATAGCACCCTCCCTTACGCTATACGGTATCATGTTAGAAAAAAAAAAACTAGTAAATAATCTGAATATGTTGTAGTAAAAGAACTTTTGAATAAAGAAAGGTGATTACAAAAAAAAAAAAAAATAATAACTGCTCATAATTATAAGCTGTTTCCTTAACATGTTATTTGAAAAACTAAAAGTATAATTTTTGTGGAAATATTTATTTATTTATAATAAGATGAGACCTATTATTGTTTTTGATGTAAGTATTTAAATAGCCAAGTTACAGGTTGACGACTTTCCTCCTCTGATTCAAGATTATAAGATCGATGACGCCCAAACGATTTTGGCTCAAATGAGGCTGTACGAATCTGTAAGTAATGCATTTGTTTTGTGTTTGAATTTAAAAAGACAAAAAAGTTTAAAATATTGTCACTATTATTGATATGATTTTGTCTTTAGGGTGAAAGGGATCTCAAAAAGCTCATTTCTACAGATCTCACAGAGTTTGTTGATTTCAAAGCTTTGAAAGTAAGCATTGTAATTCTTAAAACAAATTTAATTTACTTTAATTTTTGTATGTTCAAAATCTAATGGAGTTGAATTATTTAAAATGGCAGTATTCTGTTCTTATTTTGATTCAAGCATTGTATTAAATTTGAATCAATTAGAGTTATTTTTATTTTGCATGTTTTGATATAAATACATATTTTTACATTTTTAAAGCTAAGCTGTTCGATGGATGCTATATATGATGATTTTATTGTGCTATATATGATGCTGAGTATTTGATGAGAAAACTTCTCCAGGAGTACTAAAGCTGGGGACTAGAGGTCAACAAGGAGAAAATGGTATATATGGCTCTTAATAGCCAATGTGAATACCTTTCTATAGATTCATAGTTGCTAAAACCTGAAGCTCAATTTAAATATCTAGGTAGCTGGGTGAGTGATTCAGGAACAACGGACAAGGACACTGAAAGAAGCATCTACAACGGTAGAATAATAATTAAAATTTAAATTCCATACTAAGGAGCAAGTCTGTGTCCTTAAATAACAAAAACAAAAAAAAATATATACAGTTCCTAAAAAGTATAACACTTTATGCAGGTGAGTCCTAAACTGTAAAAGAGAGCCAGGCCAAAGGACTTCTAGCCATAGAAATGGATTATTGTAGATGTTCCTGTGCAGTATCACGGCTTCAAAAATTTCCAAACGCTGAAATTAGACAGAGAGGGGAACAAATGGATAACATCCTCAACACTACTTTAGACTATGAGTCTAAAGTGGTTTGGGCATGTTATGAGGATGGGAGAGGAAAGATGGCCAAAAAGAATTTTTGAATGGAGCCCGGAAAGAAAATGGAAGATAGGTCACCCTAGAAGACATTGGATTGAGGGTGTCATGGAAGGAATGATGAAAAGGGGAATGTGTGAGGGAGACTGGTTGGACAGACAAAAATGGAATGAACTTATTTTTGGCGAATACATGTGACAAATAGTTGTAAAAAGTTTTTAATAAAAAAAAATTATATTACAAAAAAATATATTTTAAACCGTAATTGCATATTTATCTATATATCTGGCATATTAGCATTTTACCTTTGATTTTTGATATGTTTCTAAGCGGACAAAAAAATAATACATTTCTTAAAAAAAAAAAAAAAGCTTTGGAAACTCTTATTTTTATTTTTTGCCGAATGAATAAGGTCATGTTTGTTTGTTTGTTTTTTTTAGTATTAATGTCCTTATATACTCCAACTAGGGCAGGAAGGACGGGTTATCCTACAGGTTACCAACCTATTCTAGCCAGGGTGGGAAGGTCAAGATATATTCATGGGTTTATTCCACGAAATAAATTTTAACCTGCCCATGTGGGATTCGAGTCCACGACCCTCTGGTTATTAGCGCTGAGACCCTTGCCTCAACTCACTCTGCTCAAATACGAGGGTGGTCTGAAAAGTTTCTGACCTCAACGTGAAGATGGCAACACTTGTAAATAAAAGTCTAGTAAATTCGTTGTTCATCTGTTAACAGTTACTCACCAAAGTTTCAGCCATTTTGGATGCACAGTTGTTATGTAACAGTCGTTTGAGTGAGTGTTTTTGTGAAAAAGGACAAAATCTGTCATTAAATACTTGTTTTTGAAAGGCAATACATGCCAACGCAAATCAAAGATGAGTTGGATTCTGTGTATTGGGACTCTGCACCATCATTTACCACAGTGAAACTTTGGGTAGCTGAATTTAAATATGGATGTAAGAGCTTGGGAGACGATGAGCATTCGGGACGTCCAAAAACAGCAACTGACGTCCAAACAGTGGACTGCAAAGGGGGAACAGGCTCCTAAAATAGTATAAACTGTTTTTTCAGCTGGGAAAGTGATGGCGACTGTTTTTTGGGATAGTCATTATCTTCAGAAAGGAAAAACCATTACAGGAGCATACTACGCATTATTTATTTATAATAAGATGAGACCTATTTCTGTTTTTGATGTAAGTATTTAAATAGCCAAGTTACAGATTGACGACATTGGAAAAAAAAAACAAAAAAAAAAATTGTTACATAAAGTGCCACTCGATCAAAAAATTCTGGTTTAGATATTCACCTTGTCTCCTCCTTCTTTTTCCAGAAGAAAGCTCTTGCAGCTGACAAGGAAAAAACGCCACCTGTGGAAGAGGAGAACGAAGAAATTGTTACTATGAATAAAAATCTTTTGAAGTTTAAAGCCGATGAGATCAGCATGGAAAGTATTACCGACGACGATGGTTATGTGGAGGTAATTTTCTATATTATATTTCAGGTATTCATAAGCTAACATCAATTTCAATAAAACATATTTCAAAAATAATCTTCAATATCAAAATATGAAGAAAAAAATTTTTTTGTTTTTTTAAATATAAATTTCTAGAAAATATAGGTCTAAACCTTAATATAACCTGCTTTCAGAGGAAGAGAGGGAGAGGGTTATAACACAATAAAGATACACTGGATACCACTTATAACGGCTAATCACGAATCGGCTGAGTAAATAAATTTTCAGCTCTCTTGAAGTTGCTATCTCTTTTCACCTTTAGTTTAAATTGGATATAGTAACATCATTTTATAACAACATATCGGTCAGAGCGACCTGTTTTTCGAGGTTAAAGTCATCGGTTATAACATTGCATTGAGTGAAAAGGGAATCAGCTCAAAGTAAACAAACTTGGTAAACATTGCTGCATCATTGTTTTAGAACCCTCTTCTCCCTTCCACCCCTACTACAAACTAATCCTGGACACTGCCTTGGGCTTAGTTTGTGAACTATAAAAGTTTTTATTTGTGAATGGTGAATTTCACAGTGACATAATTAAAAGGGGGTATTGATGCTATTGATGCTAAAATATCTTAAGATAACTGACTATGTTAAACAAGTTTCATATTTTTAATTGTTTTATAATTATATGCACAATATACACTTACAGTTATTAAATAATAAATTATTCTTAAATGAAAGTATGTATATGTATGTCATTAATTTTACAAAGTTCCTATTTCACATTTTCATATGTACTTGATGTAGAGAGTATGATTGTATATGACTACGATTGACTATAGTGACCGATTATGTCTTGTCTCTTGGAGGTCGTTATAAACAATATCCAGTGTAATATTCCTAAGATAAGAAAAAAAAAGAAAGATAAAGAAACAAAAATGAAATATGAATGTATAAACTTTGATCAAAAATAAAAAAAAGAAAGAAAAATAAGCCAAAGAAATATTGAAATTAATAAAATATACTTATACATATATAAATCTTTACTGTACTATTTCATTGTTATCGATTTAACTCAATCACTGCCTAATAATGTTAGCTGACATCCGATTTTATTGTGAGCAGGTGTTGGAATAGGGGAGTTTTGAATGAGTCCGTATCATGAGCAAATCTGATTGGAATTGGGAGACAGTTCCAGATGGTGGTAAAACCACAAAGAATAGAAGTGGACATAATGATGTTCTATGGAAAAAAATTTAAAAGAAGATGTGGTTTGGGAGTGGACAGAGTAGGGGAGACCCGGGATGGTTGGGACAAGGTTTTTATTTTTTTTAGGGCTACAATTATTTTTTGTAACTTTTGAAATATTTTTCTTTTTTAATAACTTTTAAAAAGTGTATATGATTTATTCTGAATTATAATACTGAATACAAGCCAGTAAAAAAAACAAAAATACATATCATTTAAAAGTGTCCCAACTATCCAGGGCACCCAAACACTTAGCACCAGGATGGTTGGGAGAGCGATAAGGGATGGTTGGGACAGCAATAAGGGATGTTTGGGACATACATAACTATAAACATTATTCTTACACAAATAATAGTCAAAATTAAATTTTATGTATTTTATTAAGCAATTACTCCTCACATAAATTGTTAAAAACAAGTAACATGTTTCGGGATCATGGTCAAATCCTCAGACTGAAACAGTTTTTAAATCTCAACAATCATTCTTATACATTAAAACAATACAATACTAAATACAGTTAACCTTCTGAATACCACGGTCCAAAGGCGACACCAAATACCATGGGGGTGACTGAGTCACCCCATCTATTTTTTCAAGTTTAAACATTTTTTCCACAATTTTAAGTTATAATATCTTAGTCTAACTTATAATAACACCATCCAATTGAAAAATTAGGAAATCAAAAAATTACATCATTATAAAAAAAATTTATTTGAAAAAAATTCACAAAAAAAAAAAAACTTTTTTATTTGCAATTTTCACATTGTATTTCAACTTTTTGTGACCTATGCCTCTTACATAAATACATTTCACATACTGAACATTGTATTTAGGACTTTATATCTTTATCTCTGGGACAAATATGGCACCTTTTTTGCGCTTTCCTTGTGGGGGGTTTCAGATCCGTTTCAGTCTCTTCATCTTGGTCCATTTCTTCACCTTTGTATATTGTTTCTAAAGCTTTTTTCATGCTGTCAATATAATTACAATCAGGTGATGGCTCTTCTGGTGCGTCTTCATTTCTTATATTCATAATTCTAGAATTACGAGCGAGTTCGAGAATCAATCTTGTACGAGTTGACACTACACTTGCCATGATATTGAATAAAAGAACTTTTAAAGTTGTAAAAGTTGAACTTTACAGTACGAATGCCAAAAGACAACTGAATTTTTGAAAATAAATGAAAGAAAAAAAAAAATGGGGGCCTTTTATCAGTTTCAAGAACATTGCGACGTTTATGAAACCTTGTTTTCAGTTCAAAGAAATCGGCGACTTTGAAAAAAAGGTTGATTATCATTAAATGAAGTATATAATTTTTAAAAAAATTACTGAGCATTGAGTTTGTAATTAAATCGCGATTTTGATAGGTAAAAAAAAGTAACAAGAAATACCATGGGTGTAACTTAGTTACCCCTGAGGTATTGTAAAATTTATATAAAATTTTCTGAATAAGTTATTGAAAAACTTTCTGTGCGAATACATCCCAGATAAGTTAAGGGTAAAAAGTCTTGAAATTTCAAAAAATTATTGCCAAAAATGTTCTCAAAAAACAGCGCTTGGGGTGACTTAGTCACTCCCATGGTATTCGGAAGGTTAAGCTACAACATATTTCATTTATTATTTTACCTTAAATACTCTCACTTAGTGTTAACACACCATGTCATTTACATGGTCTAATCATAAATCTTCCACTCTCTAGGGTACAAGAGTCAATAATAATCCTATTTATTGTTATTAGTTTTAAGTTGGCAATCTTATATTATTAATTTGTTAACTATACCTGCATACATAAATAAAAACATTTTGAGAAAAATAAGGATATAAGAATAATAAGATCAGACAAAACTAAACAATTGGCTATAACAAAACTAAACAGTGAAGACTATAAGAAAAAAATTTACGATATATTAAATGATAAAAACACGTATAGAAAACTTAGAGTGGACCCAACAAAAAATTATACCAATGAAATAAATAAATATTTGGAAAAATTAGGAAAACAGGGCTATATAAATAAAAAAGAAAAAAAATTGGCACCAAACAATATATATAAACCTCGGGCATATGTGTTGATAAAATTGCATAAAAAAAGAAGAGAATCTTAGATTAATAGTAAATAATATCAATGGGCCAACATATAATCCCACGTTTCCTTCCTCCTAGTAGAAAATATTTCCATGGATCATTCATTTACCGAATTATCAGCACCCTTCATCCTTCCTATATTTACAATACGCTTCAATTCAGATCTGTAATCAAGGCACTGAATACAAGATCCCGTCATAATCATAAGGTATAGTTGACTGTGATATATTGGAGATGTAGATAGTTAGGGTAGGCAGTCATAGATACTCAGCAGATCAAAATAAAATGTTTATTTTATTTTTATTATTTTTATCCTGTTCATATATTACATTAGTATCTATGTATACATTATCATTGTTATATTAATATTTCTTCTTTATTTTATTATTTTTATTTTTTCATCTTATTTATTCATCATCTGACCAGATGTAACTAATATCATCATCTTTCTGAACATTTGTTATTCTTAGGGGACTTGGTCCCAGAATAATATTATTTTTCTATTTCTATTTCTATTTCTATAATCTAAACAAATACTTCAATGAAACCTTAAATGTATTAAATAACAATAATAACTTTGATAATAAAAATGCAGTTGTATTGAAAAATAAATAAAATAAAATAAAAAACAATAATAACATAATAATAAATAGATTCGACGTGAAAAACTTGTACACTAATATACTACTTGATATAACAATTAAAATAATAGAGGATAAATGGGAAAAAATAAAACAACGCATTAAAATCAATAATAAAAAATTATATATAGAAGGTATGAAGATCTGTCACAATAATAATTATTTTATTTATGAAAATGAATATTACTGACAAATAAATGGAATCGCAATGGGATCGAGTTTGGGGGTTAATATTAGTGGTATTACATTAAATTATTTAATGGAGAAATGTATTAAAGAAGAAAATATTAATGGTGAAATATATTGATGAAATATTAATAATAACAAATAACAACAATGAAATGGACAAAATATTTAATAAATTTTATAAAATGAATAAAAAAATTTACTGTATTATTCATAACTTTTATTTTATTTTTTTTTATTTTTAAAGGAAGAATCATTTAATATGGAAACAAAAGGAAAAGACATGAATAGCTTGCTAACAAGGCTTGTTGATAATATTTTTGAGGCTGATACAAGACCTAGGAAGCCTTCGGGGAATGAAGAAGAAGAAGTAAGTTTTTCTTTTATGTAATAATAGTTTTTGATGATTTTTTTTTTTAGTGATTGTTCCTGTAGTTATGTGAGCTGAAACTCTGAAGAACTTAGCATATCGATGCTAGTAGAAGACTGTAAGGTTAACCATAACAGGCTCACTGCTGCCAATAATAAGGTCTGCGTTGTGTTGGTCCAAGGACACTCAAGTACTCGTAGTCCAGGCAATGAAAAGGCTGGTGAATCGCCAAGGCAGGCCCAAGCAGCATTCCCACAACAACCTAGCAATTCATTATTAGCTTAAACAATGCCTACATTATTTATAGGACCCCCCCCCCCCCCCCCCCCCCCCCCCCAAAAAAAAAAAATGACAATCCCTACAGATATTGGGTTGCTTGGAAATCAATGCAGATTTATGCTTACAAAATATAAAAAATCAAATGAATACTCTAAATATTTTTCATTAATCAAAATACTTTCTAATAGTCTCAATATTGGGTGGGATGGAAAAAGACAGAGGCAGTATTAAATTTTTCTGGCAGGCTATTGCAAGAAAAGGAGCCAAAAAATTCTGTAAGTCGAATTTGTTTACTCAAACCAGCAATCATTAATTTGAAGTAAAATTTTTGTCTACACAACTCCTGAGACTATAAATTAAATTTACTTTGGCGGGAGGCTCTATATGTCAAAGTTCCCTTGAACCATGAACATGTATGAACTGTTCTATCTCAACCCTATCCTCGCTTATCATCAATACTGTTTTATTTTGGGGACAAGACAAAACATTTATTGTATTCATTGTTTTTTTATTAGCCATGGATATGAGGGGTTGAAGCTGATGTCTTTGCTGCTTTGCACCTGTTTTGGCATATGATAGATCGTCGCACCCCTTACATATATGCAGAATAAAGTTACAGACTATTTTAAATTATATAATTGATTGCATATGTATTTTATTTGCATCAGTATCTCCATTTCTGTTAATTTTTCTTAGAATAAATTATTTAAAACTTTAAGTTGTTTAAATTTAATTACCCTTATACACATTCATATATATATATATATATATATATATATATATATATATATATATATATATATATATATATATATATATATATGATTTATACGGTTTTAAATAATTTACGATAATCATGTTCAAATAAGTGATAATAAAATTTAAAATTAAAATTAATAATAGACAAAATAAGATGACTTCTCCCTCAAAAATTTATATTTTAAAATAAAAAAACAACAAATTAACAAGTAAAAGATTTAAAATTTACAAACAAATTCTCAGGTGGGTTCACAGGGGGCGATTTAACCATTACACGTTTCTGCTTTCACTTTAAATTGATAAACATTTTACTAAATGCCTGAAGGGCCTAATATTTAATTTACTATACATCAATTCCCAATATCACCTGAAGGCCAAGATATTAAAATCTAATTTAAATTAACTAAAATTTACTATTGTTCATGTTGTCTTCTATGCTGCTACTGCTCAACTAAAACTTCTAAACTTGGAGATTGCCATGTGTTTTCCTGGCTCCAAAACTGACGTCCGTATGGGAAGCGACGTGGGGAGCAAGTGAGAACATCCTCGGCCTGAAGCCGTTAAGATTTAAGTTAAGTTTAAGTTTAATCCCGCATGGGCGCTGGGAACAAAAATGGCACTCACCGCCTTCCCAATCGCTCCATCGATTATTCAATCGAATCTTCCTTCGATGTTATTAATTATTTTTATCCGTGTTATTGTGATCATCTTTTTGATAGTTGCTGGAGTAACATACTTTTATCTTTAGGAATGTGTTACTCAGTAGTTATGCTCACCCCCTACATGTACATTAGGGTGTGCCGAAAAAACACTTTTTTTATTTCGAAATTGTAATAGTGCGGAAAACTTGGGAATCATAAAGACAAGAAGAAAGAAGAAAAAATTATCGAAATCGGTTGACATCTTCCGGTCGCGCATAGGCCCTAAAGTTTGACAGAATATGGAAAAAACTTAAATTTTGTGATAATTGTTTTAATTTTTGGTTTAGATGTTTTCTTAATGTTATAGTTTGTAATTTTTTCAAATAGAGCCTAAGTAAATTGAGTTCTGATTTGGTTTAGATCAGTTGATATCTTCCGGTCATGCTTAAACCCCAAAATATTGAAAATTTCACATTTTTTCGAATTTTTTTTTTTTAAAATCTTTAATATACTTTTTTGATCGTATTATTAACAGTATTTTCATTTTTTGAACAAAAGAACATTGTGTTTTTTTATGGTGTGAATTAATTAACCTCTTACGGTCGGGTAATGACTCCAATGCTATAGAAAAACAGTACCTCAAAGATGATAGTCCTATGACATGATTGGTGATAACAACAACAATGGGCTTCGTACTTTTTAACTTTGCTATTTATAACTAGTTTTGTTTATATAGAAATTATACATGCCAATGTAGTTACAATCAAGACCAGTAAGAATTTTACAGACGGCCCGAAACTTGTTTACCAATCAATTCAATCTACCAGGTAATTGCCAAACCTTTGCTAGATGATGTCAATTCTGTGATCAAATGGTTTATTTTCGCCCATCCACAGTCGTGCCTCTAGATGATAAGAAAAGCATAAGAGAGCTTGGCTTTCGAAAAATTCTGAAGGCAAGGCAGACGGATGTAAAAAGGAAAATAGTAAAAACATTCAGGCCAGCGAAAATCAACTGCAATGCGCAATATTACTCTTTAATGGACTGTAAATTATCTTCTCACCCGTTTTTGGCAGAAATCAGTGACGATGGGATCAAATTTCACATCGACAGTGACTCAATCCCAGACTGTAATATTTCTTTCAAGTGATTCCCAGTTCACCTGCAGGCTGTTGAACGCTGAGTAAAGCAGTTTGTCATGGAAGCCTCAGGAACAGTTTGTGGAACTGAATCTCGAGATAGATAACTCTAATAACACTGCTGTCCAGATCCTCCATGCCCAACTTTACTAGCAAATCAGCCAAAGTACCTTAGGCTACAAAATAGAGAACAGTAAAAATGAACTTATTTATATAGATTGAACTTATACTTTATATAGATTGTTATATAGATAATTTCTATATAAACAAAACTAGTTATAAATAGCCAAGTTGATAAGTACGAAGCCTTTTGTTATTGTTATCATCCATTTTGTCATAGGACTATCTTCTTTGAGGTACTGTTTTTCTATAGCATTGCGGTATTGCCCGAACATAAGAGTTTAATTAATTCACACCATAAAAAAAACAAAAAAAAAATGTTCTTTTGTTCAAAAATGAAAATACTGTTAATAATACGGTCAAAAAAGTATATTAAAGATACAAAAAAAAAGTTAAATTTTCAATATTTTGTGGCTTATAACATATATATATATAACAATCTATATAAAGTATAAGTTCAATCTATATAAATAAGTTCATTTTTACTGTTCTCTATTTTGTAGCCTAAGGTACTTTGGCTGATTTGCTAGTAAAGTTGGGCATGGAGGATCTGGACAGCAGTGTTATTAGAGTTATCTATTATAGAGTTTCGAGACTATATTGTTCTCATAATCACGCCCTACAGTGAAAAAACAGCTTACAATAAAATTATATAAGTTAAACAAGTTATTTCAAACTTAAAGTTAGCTACAGTACAGGTATATAACAACATTCAGGTATTCTGTAATTATATATATTTTTATTACCCTACACATGTTGTTATATACCTGTACTATAGCTAACTTTATGTTAGCAAGTAATAACTTGTATAACTTATATAATTTTATTGTAACCTGTTTTATCACTGTAGGGCATGATTATGAGAACAATATAGTCTCGAAACGTCGCCAAAATAGTTGTTTTTTTATTTTATGACTGAACCTCAAGAACCTTACTGAACATTATATATATATATATATATATGAAATCAATGTATGTGTGTGTGGCCTTTATAGGCTTTGAAACGGTAAGAGATAATGCTCCATGTGAGGTAGCATTTTTTTCCACATATTCAGAGTAATATTATAGGCCTATTGGTATATTGATTGGATGTATAAGTGACAAGTTGTGGACCAAAATGTAAAAATCATAAATTTATAAAAATCGTTTCAACAAATCAGTGTATTTCTAACAGCTGGGTCATTCCTTCTATCTATATATATCTATATATATATATATATATATATATATATATATATATATATATATATATATATATATATATATATAAATCAATGTATGTGTGTGTGTCCTTTATAGGCTTTGAAACGGTAAGAGATAATGCTGTATGTGGGTGGCATTTTTTTCATATACTCACACTGAGTCATTCCCATGCTGTTTACTGTAAAAGAACGAGAAACCAGATGATTAAAAATAAGCATGATATATATACGAGTATATATATAAATTATGAATGGTAAATTTAAGGACGAGGATGTACTGGTACCATGCATCCCAATGATTCACCATATTAAATGATATGCCATTTGAATTTAAACGAGTGCCATTAATTTCCAGTACGAGTCGGCTTTGCAATGATCACAAAGGCACAGGGGCAATCACTACAAGTTTGCGGACTAAATTTGGAAAATCCATACTTCTCTAATGCACAGTTATATGTGGCCTGCTCACGCGTTGGAAAACCATATGATTTATTTGTATACGCAACAGATGGAAAAACGAAAAATATTGTATATCCATCAGCACTTCAATAAAATGAATAGAAGTAAAATATTTAATTCTTGGAAATTTTTTTTCTAATAAAATACAAAAAATTAAAAAATTACACAATACTACAATAATCGTTGTACTGAGTTTTTTTTTAAAATTTTGTTAAGCATGTAGCAACGCACGCTGGGTACAGAAAGCTAGTATTTTATAATAATGTTTCATAAAATAATTTAAAAAAAATTGATTACTACTCAAATTATGGCTTTTCCCTTTATCCCCTTTACATATAAATATATAAAGTAAAAAAAAAAACATTGTTTACATTTTTTACTGATGAATCACCTCACAGGTGAGCCGTGAGTAACGGAAGGTTAATAAAAAATATCAACACTAGTGGTAAAAAATGCACCAATCCTAGTTGTATTAACCATTCTTTACCATCATGCATACCTCAACAAAAATTAATTATAATTATTCTAATTATTTATGCTAGTTATATTTTTTCTTTTCATTAGGTAGAAGTTCCTGTGGAGACTGCTGCGCCTCCACCAGTTAAGCAGGAAAGTACATATCATAGCCAAGATAGTGAATACGAATATGAGGAACCATACCCGTCACCCAGTTTAGCAGAAATATGGAGGAACACTACGAGGGAGGCGTGGAGTAAAAAAAATAACCAAATGAAGGAGGAACCGGAGCAACCAGAGTCACCGGAGGAAGATGATAAAAAACAGATGGAAGAAATAAAAAAAAGGTGGAGGAAGAGAAGACAAAAGTGGTGAAGATAGAGAAAAAGGAGGAAGAGGATAATTATAATGAAGATACGGAGGAATTTTTCAGATTGTCAGAGCTGGATCCTGATCGTTACGGGACAAGTATGATTGATGCCGTGTTTTGTAAGACTCCTACTGATGGATTATCAAATTTAGCTAAGGAGCTTTATGAAATTCGTGATGTTATCGAATTCTATTTACATTCTAAAGTAGTAAGTGTCACGTCTACTGAATTTTTATGTATGTACCAATAATTTAATCTTATTCAAAGAATTAGATAATGTAGGTGTGCAGTCAATAAGTCGCAATAAAATTGTATTAATTTACTGTGCCGACATTTCGGCTTACATTCCAAGCCTTCCCCTTAATGTTTTTGAGATAAGTAAAAATTAACATTGGCTGTACTAACTGCACCACTCCTCATTGATATGAGTCACTTCATTGGAATGGTATAGTATATATTAAGAAAATCATTGCACAAGCTTTTCAACATCTTCATTATTTCGACCTAAGGCATGAAGGACTTGTGTACACAAGCTGCTCATTAGTAGCTATTGTAATATTGCAATATTTCTCCTTAAGTAATATACTTTAAGCTAAACGAGAAAGTTCGCACCAAACAGTAGAGTATACTTAAAGGAAAAAACGTTAGTCTTCTTCTACTTTGATCTTGTACATGTGGTTTTTGTTGGAGTAGCCATTTTGATGTATCTGTATGGAGATAACTTCATAACCTTTAAAAGCAATCCAAATGGTGTAAGCTATAAATCTAGCTCTATATAACAGTGTACCTTTGTAACCTCTCTTGAATGGCGCTCATCATCTATCCGTCAATTATGGAACTTCACTATGCACCACATATTTATCAAAATTTATTTAAAAAACTCCAAGTTCTATTATTCCTAAACCTTCCTTAAAGTATGATGATGATGTAGTTAAAATATGGTTCAGATTGGTTTAGTAATTTTCGTGGTTAGTGATCACAAACGAAAAATGGCTTGCTCTTTTATATAATAGTATAGATTTATTGTTATTCAATATTATGTATAATTTTTATTTTTATAGGTACCTTTGGATTGGAGAGTGATGATAGATCGACACTCAGAAGAGTAAAAAGAAAAAAAAAATTAAATAAAAAATATAAAAAATTGCTTTTTAATTGAAAGACTTTTTTTCTTTTTTTTTTTTTTAAATTTTATTTTACAGGATTTATTTACTAAAATAAAAATAAATTATCAGCTGTCACTCTGGTTTATGAGAGAGATATGTTTCATTTTTTTTTTTTTTTTTTTGTAACTACGAGGGTGAATCAAATATAAACGGTAATTTTCAAAATTATATTTATTGAATAATATTATACAGAAACTATACCTTCAACATTTTTCAATGTAGTCTCCTGCATTATCTACACACTTCTGCCACCGATTTGGAAGCTTGAATATTCCCTGTTCATAAAAAGACTGAGGGTGAGTTTTTAACCATTCGCGCACGTGCTTTTCGACGTCTTCATTGTTTTCAAATCGTTTTCCTCCAAGTGATTCTTTCAGGGGCGCAAACAAAAAATAGTCACAAGGGGACAGGTCTGGACTGTAAGGAGGGTGTTCGAGAGTTTTCCAGCCCATTTCTTCCAATTTATCCCTTGTCAACAATGCGGTATGAGGCCTTGCGTTGTCATGGAGAAGGATGACATCTCTAATGGGCACACCTCGTCTTTTGTTCCGGTAACTGGTTTTTGCTGACTGTAGCACCTGGCAGTAGTAAGCCGCATTCACTGTTCATTGATTGTGAAGAAAATCAATGAGTAGAACTCCCCTTGAGTCAAAAAAAATTGTTGCAAGAACTTTTCCGGTTGAGAGACGAGTTTTGGCTTTCACTGGGCAGCCTTCATCCTTCCTTCGCCACTCCTTACTTGCCATTTTCGATTCGGGGGTGTAATGGTGGACCCACGTCTCATCACATGTGACGATGCGCCTCAAAAAATCTTCACCTTCTTCTTACATAATCAATTTGAAAACAATGAAGACGTCGAAAAGCACGTGCGGGAATGGTTAAAAACTCGCCCTCAGTCTTTTTATGAACAGGGAATATTCAAGCTTCCAAATCGGTGGCAGAAGTGTGTAGATAATGCAGGAGACTACATTGAAAAATGTTGAAGGTATAGTTTCTGTATAATATTATTCAATAAATATAATTTTGAAAATTACCGTTTATATTTGATTCACCCTCCTACTTCACAATATCATGACCAGCTAAGAACATCAGAGGTAATGGTTCCTTTGAAACCTTGTTTCCTCACTTGTGATCTGTTATGGCATGTATAATTAATTATGACCTCAAGCTGTTTTGGCTGTGAAGAGTTTTTGAATAGTTCAGTCAATGAGTGCTAAAATGAGGGGTGTAGATCGCATGAAATATGCGATAATATTTTACTTCAGGGCTTCCTTAGGAGTAGTTAGAAGGTAAACATAGTAAAAGTCCCTAGATGGGGTCAAGGGATTGGAGAGAGGTAACACCTTTACCTAGGGTTGACCTAGAAGACTGGTCCTCCTCCAAACCCAGGGGAAAGCTGTGGAGAACCTCCACTCTTCTCAAGACCGTCCTTTTTTTACCAAACAAGGCGGATCTCGACCGGGAGGTCATAAAAAACATCCCTGGTGATGGGAGCAGTATCACCAGTACTGATATGGGGCCGAAAACAGTAATAGTTGGTTGGGCCCATGAGCAGACATCTCCTGGCCGAGTTGGAGTCCAGCGATACGACTGGAGAACTGCGATGGGACCTCACCCTCCAAAGACCGCTGAAGTCGGAAGAGTCCAACCGCAAGGTGCCAATAGTCTCATCACTCGTCAGAGGCAGATGGAAAATAGGGCTCTATGCACTCACTTCCCATTATGGCCGCAAATGGACAAAATGATACAGAACGAGGTGCTTCTCTTGTGAATTCCCGCCAGGCATGTAGAGCATCAGGCCCTACTCGGAGGGGCTGCTTCCGAGCTACTGGTGGTAAACTCCCTTCCAGTCGTGGAGTCAGGGCTGGAATAGGGACCTTGGCTACTGACATTACTACTAAGAAAAACCTCCGAATTATGCAGTGGAATGCAGAGGGATTGCTGAAAAAAAAACTAAATCTCATGAACAGAATCCATGAAGAGGTAGTGGATGTAATCTGTATACATGAGACCTATCTAAATCCCAACCTACAATTTAGTGTGAGAGGCTATCAGGTCTTCAGGAAAGACCGCCTCGGTCGAAATAAGGGAGGCATTCTAACCATGGTACGAAACTTGCTCCCAGCTAAAGAAATATCTCTACAGGATGAACACCTAAACATTGAAGCAGAAATCCTCGGAACGTTGATCCAAATTGGCGAAAGGTAGCTAAAGCTGTATAACTACTATTGCCCAAATGATAAAATGCTATCTCTTCAAGCTATGGACATTCCTGAGGACGACTGCCTTGTAGTGGGTGACTTCAATGCCCACTCCCCCTCGTGGGGATATCGAGATATAGACCAGAGAGGCGAAGAAGTTGAAACATGGCATACTGAAGTTTTCCTTCAGCTGATAAACAGACCTGATGACCCTCCTTCATTCTATTCACGCTCCTGGAAATCAACTACCTCACCGCACCTAGCGTTTGCTGTAAACAACCTAGCTAGGGCTACAAAGCGACTAGTGAGAGACCAACTTGGAGGTAGCGACCATAGACCAATCACACTGGAAATAGAATTATACCTTCCTGCACCTGAAGCCAACCCTCTCCCGAGATGGAACTTTAAGAAAGCCAAATGGAACATTTATACCGATCTTGTGAATAAGTACACATCATGCATCAATGTAACATCCAAGAAGGTAAATGTATCTGCCCAGCGCTTTGCCTCGGCCATATTACACGCAGCAAATGAAAGTATACCTAGAGGATGCAGAAAGCAGTATAAGCCATACTGGACGGAGGAGCTGGACCGACTAGAAAATAATGTTTCGCTGTTACGTGATGAGGTAGAAAGATTCCCTTCCTCTCAAAATAATATAAAACTGAAAGAGGTAACTGCAAAACTGCGCCATGCTACTCAAAAATCTTAAAAGAAGGCCTGGCGCGAAAAAACTGAGGGCCTCAACATGGACAGGGAAGGCAGGAAGCTTTAGAAATTGGCAAAATCATTGTCAGGTGACACAAACAGGAATGACCCATTGATAGTGGAAAGAAATGGAAAACTCATTACTGGAAAAGCAGCAGGAAATATCCTTGTCAACCATATATGCCAAAGTGGAACTCTAAATATTAGCCCTGGGAAGAAAAAACAGATGAGAAGGAAAGTAAAAGAAACCCTCCGGGCAGCGAAATCCAAGAAAGAGGAGTGGATCGGCCATTCACTATGAATGAATTAAACAATGCTGTCAACTGCTTGAAACCAAAGAGCTCTCCGGGCCTTGACGGTATCATGAATGAGTTTCTCATTAATCTGGGGCTCCAAACAAAGCAGCGTCTCCTCAAGCTCTTCAACACCAGCTGGAAGATAGGTAAAGTTCCTGAGACCTGGAAGAAAGGAGTAATAATCCCTGTACTAAAGGATGGCAAACAAAAAACCAACCCAAACAGCTACCGACCCATCACCCCTCTCAGTTGCATGGGTAAGCTACTGGAAAGACTCGTAAACAACCGATTCATATGGTTTCTTGAAAAGAATGACCTCATAGTACCAGAACAGGCAGGCTTCCGACGATTCCGCTCTACAGAAGATCAAATCGCCTTCATCACTTAAGAAATAGAGGATGGCTTTCAGAAACAAGAGCACACGCTTGCGGTATGGGTTGATCTGGAAAAGGCTTTTGATAAGGTGTGGACAGAAGGCCTAATTATAAAAGCTGCCACCATGGCCATCCATGGAAAAGCCCTCATATGGCTCAATGATTATCTGAGGGATCGAAAAGCAAGAGTTAAATCTGGAAATGCAAGGAGCCGAGCCAAAAAATTTGAAAACGGGGTACCACAGGGTGGAGTCCTGTCCCCAGCACTGTTCCTAATATTCATAAACGACGTCATTCAGGATTTTCCAAATACTGTAAAAGTGTCGTTGTTTGCGGATGGCATTGCCCTCTGAAGTAGCTCGACTTCAATATACGCAGCGCAATACAGAATGCAAATGGCCTTGGATAGTATCATCCGTTGGACTGAAGAATGGGCCATGACAATCAATCTAACCAAAAAAAAAAATACTCCATTTTTAGCCTCTCTCCTAAAATACCGGACGCTCTAAAACTAAATTACAAGCATGAACCTCTTGCAAAAGATGAAAACCCCACTTACCTTGGTATTAAGCTGGACCCAAGGCTCACATGGAAACCTCATATCAAGCAGTCTGTTCGTAGGGGAATGATAAGAACTGCCCTTATGAAGAAAATTGCAGGTTCAAATTGGGGCGCAGACCTGAGGACACTTAGGTCACTATATATGGGCTATGTCAGGCCCTCCTTGGAGTACGGCATCACAAGTTGGGGAACCGCTGCTATCTCAAACCTCCGGAAAGTTTCGACCGTGCAAAACCAGGGACTAAGGATCATGACAGGAGCAATGGAATCTACGCCTCTAGACAAAATGGAGGCCCTTACGAAAGTTCCTTCAATAGAAGACCGGAGAGATGTGAAACTCCTACACCTTGATGCTAAAGCCAGATCCACTCCGAAACATCCTTTCCAAAAAAGAGTGACTGAAAGAAATAGCAATCGATTAAAGCGGGAAAGCAGTATGCACATTACGGCAAGGTTACTTTCGGAAATCGATGGAAAGCAGCGGATCTCAGAAAAGTCTACAGCGGTAGAAGACAACCCTCCATGGCTTGAGGCTCCGAAACCTCTAATAGTTCTGACAATCCCTGGTATCGCAAGCAAGGAGAACTCATGCGAAGAGCAAATGAGGTTTCTTTCCCTTCAGCACATAAATAATGAGTACCCAAAAGACCAGTGGACCCGCATATATACCGATGGATCGGCCACAAATGCAACAACAAACGGTGGCGCCGGTATCCATATACAATTTCCTAAAGGAAACATAATCGAGAAGGCTGTTCCGACTTGCTTTGCTTCATCAAATTATCGAGCTGAGCAGGAAGCCATATGTGAGGCATCGAGAATACTTAGGATACTTAAGAGACCAAAGAACTCAAAAATAGTATTCCTTACTGATGCAGAATCAGTGTTGCAATCTCTTAGATCGAAGTGGGGCACGGGCCTGAAAAATCTCTCCAAGGAACTCGAATGCTTGCTTGATGGCTATCCACAAAAAGGTCATCCTGCAGTGGATTCCAGGACACTGCGGACTCACTGGAAACGAGAGGGCGGACCAGCTGGCCAAGGAAGGAGCTTCGAATGGGCAGTTCGAATGTACCCTCAGTCTCGAGGAAGTAAAAACGCTCAACAAAGCCGCAGTCAGCCAGCGATGGATTGGGAGACATCCACATCACGATCCTGGAGATGCAATCTACGAACTCACTCGAAAAGAGCAGGTACTCATCTTCCGATTGCGAACGGGACACAACAGGCTCAGAGCTCACCTGTTCAAAAAGCTTCATATTGGATCCGGCCCCCTTTGCGAGTGCGGAGAGGGTGAACAAAATACTGAGCACATCCTTCAGACCTGCAGGCTCTATTCTGAGCAAAGGAAGCTGATATGGCCCTCTCCAACCGATGTGCGTACTAAGCTCCATGGTGACCTGGAGGACCACTGAATTCCTCATCTTGACCCCCGACCTGGCCATCTAAGGGAAGATCGCAGAAGAAGAAGAAGAAGTCCCTACCCTAGGGGGGTGAGCATATGGTGGTGGTAGGAGGGGGAGAAGGTCCCATTTTTGGGTTTTTCGATTATATCTCAGAAACTTTGGACTATAGAAAAATGTGTTTTAGATAAAAATAAAAGCTAATTAAATTTTACTATAAAATTGTTTCTTGGGGATACCAAAGAAATTAGTTAATGTAGTAAAGATGTACATGTCGGAATCGGTACTTTTTACTCTGAAAATATTGAAGTAATTTCTGGTTTAAAACAGGGAGGTTCTCTTTCTCTGGTTTTATTTAACTTAGCACTAGAATCATTAGGAAGGTAATGCTTAGGGTTAGAGATGGTTGATCAATTTCTGGTTCTTGGTTATGCTGATGATTTGGTACTTTTGGGTGAAAACGAGGAAACTATTAAATTAAAAGCAACTACGCCCATGAAAACCTGTAACGAAATCTGTCTACTAATTAATACCGATAAAAAGAAATATATGTTTAGTAGTAGAAACGGTGAAAATTTCGGTGATGTAGATATTTGAACACGTTGAGCATTTCAAATGTCCAGGGTCTACCATAACAAGAAAAAATGAAATTCATAAGTAAATAAGGGCAAGGTTAAAAACCGGTAATGCTTGTTAGTCCAGTCAATGAGTGCTGAAATGAGGGACGTAGAGTGCATGGAATATCCGATAATTTTTGACTTCATAGCTCCGTTAGGAATAGTTAGAAGGTAAACATACTAAAAGTCCCCGCCAATGGAGGGTGAGCTAACGGTGGGGGGAGGGAAGAAGTTCCATTTTGTTGGTTTTTCCATAGTATCTCGAAAACTGTTTTTCTGTTGATTCAAGAAAAATATGATTCAAAAAAACATAAAAGCTAATTAAATTCATTATTTACTAGCTGCCCCGGCAGACGTAGTTCTGCCCTATTTTCTCTAAAACAACACAACATTGATTTTTTATGTAAATAGTTCCTCCCCGACAGACTTTGTTCTGTCAAAAGTTATTGTCCCTTCGCAGTTATAAAACATTTCAGAGTGATCACTTTATTTATAGATTTATGTCTCCATAATAAACAACGATTGCTTACAAATATGTTTTCTATTTTGTACATTGCAAGACTTTAGTAGTGTAATCTGGTATTTTCATTGTAATGCCTTATGGTACACGATATTTTTTTTGTTTGATTACTTGGCGCATAAATAAATAAATCTGTAAGTTTTCCGACGCGAGAGCAGGCAACATACAACTGTCCATGAGACAAGCATGGGTTTTGCAGATTGACGCCACAAACACTCAACGACTGACCCTGTGCCTAAACATAAGGTTAAAAAAAAAAATAGCCGATTTGGTCGAGCTGTTCTCGAGTTTTACGCTTAGTAACACATTTGGCGATTCATTTTTATTTATATAGATAGATAAAAACCTTCCTTGTGCCTAAACATAACGTTAAAAAAAAAAAAAAATTAGCAGATTTGGTCGAGCCGTTCTCGAGTTTTACGCTTAGCAACACATTTGGCGATTCATTTTTATTTATATAGATTATATATAAATTTGTCGTAATTCTAACCGTTTACAAGATATACGTTATTGAAAATAGGTGATTTTTGGGAAAAACAAATGTCACCTCACTTTTTGTCAAACTTTTGCTTCTATTACGTTCCACAATCGTTTCTCAGAAAAAACGTCAGAATCAAAATTGTAGAGCATTAAATTTACTTTAATTTCGTATATACGTTTCTAGTGTTTGCTTCGAATGTTTAACAAAAAGTGAGGTAAAATTTTTTTTTATATCTAAAGATGTCGACGTATATCTCGAAAAGCGTTAGAATTTTTACGAATACATATATAATTCATTTTATAGGAAATTTAATGAGCTTTAATTTCGATCTGCTGCATATTTTTCTAGAGTCCACCGTTATCGAGATATAATCGAAAAACAAAATTGGGACCTTCTCCCCTCCCCCCACCTTTAGGTCACCCCCCAGGGGCGGGGGCTTTTAATATGTTTACCTTCCAACTATTCCTAACAAAGCTGTGAAGTAAAAAAATATCGCATAATTCATGCACTCTACAATGTGTTTATTGACTGGACTATGTTATTTCTTGGTCGCAAAAATACTCAGTTCACGCTTACTTTCCAGAAATTAAAAAAAAAATTAGGATATATAAGACTATTGTACTACCGTACAGTTCTCTACGGGTGCGAAACCTGGCCGCTTACGCTAAGGGAGGAACAACGCCTTAAAGTTTTCGAAAATAAAGTATTTCGTTGAATATTTGGTCCAAAAAAGGATGAATAAACGGGAGAATTTAGAAGGCTTCACAATGCGGAATTGTGGGAGTTATATTCGGTAAATATAGTTCAAGTAATGAACGCATTCCCAAAAAAAAAGTAATGAGTTCTGAGCCATCGGGCAAACGACCGATGTTTCAACCGAGACGTAGAAGGGAGGATTGTGTCAGTGCCGACCTTGGGGTTTTAGGTTTTGAGGGTGGTCAACGGTTGGCGGTGTCGGCATCGAACCTTCGGGTTCGGTAAACCTACTATAATTTTATTAATAAAATTGTCTCTATACATATTTTCCGCGCTTTCAACGGTTTTTGAGATATACGCTATTGAAAATCGATAATTTTCGATAAAAAATATAATTTTTACCTCACTTTTTGTCAAACATTTGCTTCTAGTGCCTTCCACGACCATTTCTCTGAAAACATGTCAGGAACTAAGTTGTAGAGCATTAAATTTACTTTAATTTTATTTAAATGTTTGCTACTTCATTTCCAACTGGATCAAATTTTACATTTTTTCGATAGTTATAACTAGGGATCGGATTCGTATGTATTTAAATATTTTTTTCTAGGCAATTTTCAGACGTTTTTCAACTAGAAGAGTTCATACTGACACTTTTCAAGCCGTTTGAGGCTACTTTTATTTCACATATTTGGATGTTATTGCATATTTATACATATTTGATCAAAATAAGTACATATTTCCACATGTTTTTCATTTTGGGCATATTTTAATAATTTGGAGCTGATTGATAGTGACTATGAACCACAGGCTGTGGGCTGGGAATCACAGTGGGTACATTTTTTCAGTAAAATAAGGCTCCAAAAGGACGTTTTTAAGAAAAAACTGACGATCTTTTATTCTTAACGAATCTTCATGTTTTTTGGGGTCCTGAATCCGAATCTGAACTTAGCTACCACGGCAGCGATCGGCTGATTATTCAAAATCGCAAAAAACGCCCAAAATACCGGTTAATTCCGTTTTTACCTATAACACGAAAACGAAGCTTTTTTCGAAAAAAAGTCTGCAAATATTGCTGGAACCAGAACCTACGAAATGAATAAACAACTCCAAAATCGGACCATTTTTCGCGAAGTTATGGTCTTGGGAAAAATTGTAAAATTGGCCAACTTGCGGCTTAATTCCGACACTATTTGTCCGATCTCAAATTTTTTTTTTTTTTTTTTTTTTTATCTCAAAGCTGGTTAAATTTACTATTAGATCCTGTATATTTATATTCAATCTCGTGAAACACAAACTCTAGCAAGTTAAATGTGTGTGTTTTGACAATTATGACAACTTCAGTGGGCTGGCTTGAGTATTTCATGGGATTTAATATAAATTAGGTATATATGACCAAATTGTAAATTTAATCAACTTTGAGTTGAAAACAAGAAATTTGATATTGGACAAATAGTTTTGGAGTTATAGTGAAAAATATCCTTAAAAAACGTGATTCACAAAAGAACGGGAATTGTAGCGATCTGGTATGTGTATTTTATAAGACCTAACTTTAACTTGATATATGACGCCTAATAGTATATTTAACTAGCTTTTAGAAGAAAAAAGTAATTTTAGATCTCGCTAATAGTTTTGGAGATATAGCCTAAAGAGTACGACAGATCATCGTCGCTTTACGTTCCAACATTTGAAATTCCAAGTGGTTGCAAACAATTTCGCAGAGAGAAGTTTTCAAAATTCAAAATTTAACACATCTTTTATTATTATGAACTGTAAAAATGTTCTTTTGTTATATAAATCATTATAACTTGTAAATAAATTTTTTTTTTCCTAATAATTATTATAAGTTGTAAAAAAACATATTTGTTCCTAATAATTATTATAAATTGTAAAAGTGTTCTTTTATTGTTTGTATCATTATTACTTGAAGAAAAAATAAAATTCTATTTTCATTAAAAAAAATGTCCATTTTACCTAAATATTTCTGAAAATATTATAAGAAAATCACATATTTAACGAAAATAAATGCATATTTTAATTAAATATAAGCTGATATGGCCCTCTCCAACCGATGTGCGTACTAAGCTCCATGGTGACCTGGAGGAACTTAAGAGGACCACTGAATTGCTCATCTTGACCCCCGACCTGGCCATCTAAGAGAAGATCGCAGAAGAAGAAGAAGAAGTCCATGCCCTAGGGGGGGTGAGCATATGGTGGTGGTAGGAGGGGGAGAAGGTACCATTTTTGGGTTTTTCGATTATATCTCAGAAACTTTGGACTATAGAAAAATGTGTTTTAGATAAAAATAAAAGCTAATTAAATTTTACTATAAAATTGTTTCTTGTGGATACCAAAGAAATTAGTTAATGTAGTAAAGATGTACATGTCGGAATCGGTAATTTTTACTCTGAAAATATTGAAGTAATTTCTGGTTTAAAACAGGGAGGTTCTCTTTCTCTGGTTTTATTTAACTTAGCACTAGAATCATTAGGAAGGTAATGCTTAGGGTTAGAGATGGTTGATCAATTTCTGGTTCTTGGTTATGCTGATGATTTGGTACTTTTGGGTGAAAACGAGGAAACTATTAAATTAAAAGCAACGGCGCCCATGAAAACCTGTAATTTTAGATCTCGCTAATAGTTTTGGAGATATAGCCTAAAGAGTACGACAGATCATCGTCGCTTTACGTTCCAACATTTGAAATTCCAAGTGGTTGCAAACAATTTCGCAGAGAGAAGTTTTCAAAATTCAAAATTTAACACATCTTTTATTATTATGTACTGTAAAAATGTTCTTTTGTTATATAAATCATTATAACTTGTAAAAAAAATTTTTTTTTTCCTAATAATTATTATAAGTTGTAAAAAAACATATTTGTTCCTAATAATTATTATAAATTGTAAAAGTGTTCTTTTATTGTTTGTATCATTATTACTTGAACAAAAAAAATCCCATTTTCATTTAAAAAAATGTCCATTTTACCTAAATATTTCTGAAAATATTATAAGAAAATCACTTATTTAACGAAAATAAATGCATATTTTAATTAAATATTTGGCATTTTTAAATACATAAAAATCCTATCCCTAGTTATAACTTTTATTTAAATTATTACAAATCATGAAATAATTATGGAAACACTTCCATTTAGGTACTAATTATAATTTAAAAAATGAATTACATGAATTTACTTAATTTTATGACATTATAATCGGTTCAGCGGTTTGGCCACCACAAGTGCCTTAAGTTTGGCTAAGTTGCGATATCTCGCACTTTTCCGCCAAAACACATTTGTCGTTAATCTTTTTGGCCATACCTCCGTAAATATTTGTCCGATCCGAATTTTCATTTGTCCATCTGTAAGCCGGTTAAATTTACTATCAGACCTCGCATAAGAAACTTTGACCCAGTTCCGCGAAATACACACGCCATCTCGCTAAAAATAATTTATGTTTTGAAGAACAAAATCGATTTTCAATAATGTATTTCTCAAAAATCGTTGGAAGTACGAAGAATATAGAAACAATTTTATGCTAAATTTAATTAGCTTTTTATCTGGAACATATTTTTCTAGAGCCCAACGTTTCTGGATTATAATCGAAAAAACCCAAAATGGGACCTCCTCCCCTCCCCCTCACCGTATGTTTATCTTTCAGGGGCGGGAACTTTTATTATGTTTACCTTCTAACTATTCCTAACGAAGCTATGAAGTCAAAAATTATCGCATATTCCATGCACTCTACGTCCCTCATTTCAGCACTCTTTGACTAGACTATAAAGATATATTAAATGTGGAAAACTAAGAGGAGTATCTATTGAAAAAAATAACACCAGTTTCCTGCTTTCATATTTCCATCTTCCTCAAACCGGAAACTTATCAATCTTATTCGCTAAATCAGCTCTCAGAAATTGTCTCTTAAGTTCTATTCAACATCTGGGTTCAACAATGAGATGTTCCCTAAACTCAGAAAGCCGCAAGAAACGTCTTACTTGGAACAGAAAAGACATAAGTAAGTCTCTAGCCTATAAATCTTTGGGAAAATTTTGTATTTTCTGATGAAAGCAAGTTTAATTTGTTTGGATGAGATGGTATTATAGAAAGACAATATGGCGAAGGAAAGCATGGTGGTGGATATGCATCATGGGGGTTCTGTTTCCTACAATCTTGAGCCAATTGTTAGAGAGAAACACTTTTTTAAGCGGTGCTGCCCATTTTAAATGGGTTGCTGAAAACACAGCATATTTAAATCAATCTAAATTTGACATTTGACAATATTCAATAACAAAATAAATATAGCACAAAAAACAAACAAACCGTAATAGTCATTTTTAAAAAATATAATAATCAACATGTTAAAACGATCGATTTCATGGGAATTATAAAATTACAGTTAAAAAAAATATTTTAATGTTTAAAAAGACTACATATAGGGTAAATCACTAGTTATGGTCATAGTTAAGGGAACTTGTCGATTTAAAACGGAATTCGGTTGATACAGTTTGTGATATAACATCTTTGGTTTTATATTTAGAATCTCAAAAGTTTATTCTACTGAATGTAAAATTGACAAATAAACTGAAGCTTCCTTTCAAATAAATATTTATAATTTTTTACAAAAAGTTAAAAGTACCAGTTATGGGCATGCTGTACCTATTATGGTCATAGCCAATACTAGTTATGGTCATGTGGCAAAATAATCTATAAACAATTATTTAAAAATGAATATTAATTAATAAACAACTATAACTATAAAAATAATATAAATACTAATACAACACAGTCTAAAAAAAAAGTAAAATATATATTTAAAAACACAATCACTAAATGCACTCGTTCAAAAACTTTGTAGTTACTTATTAGTTAAGAAAACCATCATAGATGAATTTAAACAAATATTTATCAGAGAATAATTTATAGCCGCACTCCTCGTTAATTTTCCTATATAAGCACTAACGGCTTACGATATGGTAATCATTCCCATTAAAAAAATAATGAATTAAAAGAAATCGGAATATATTTTTGTAAATTATCTTCTTTCGATATTTCCAGTTTTCTTAAACAGCAATAGCCATCAGCGAAGTACAGAATATAACTAACTATATTAACTAGTAATGGTCACTTAAGAGACGTAAAGTCAAACATGGCCACTAATAGGAAGGGATATAATATTTAAGTTGTGAAAGGACATAATCAAATGAAGAAAATTGTATTGTTTCTTTATTAACAGAAATAACGTTTCTAACAATAAAGAAAATTTAAATGGATAGAGGTGACCATAACTCATATCTCGTATTTTTATACACCAGTTATGGTCAGTTCAAAATTATTGTTAATTAAAATCAGATAGTCTAACCTACTGGAGATTGTATGGAAGCCTGAATTCTATTAAAAAGATACATAACTCAAAAACTAAAAATTAATGAAGCGATTTGACAATAATTCCTTAAGAATCCTCACTTTTGAAAACGATCTTACTTACTAAAAAAGGAGGTATTTCAAGACACTATTTGAGGAAAATATTTTTTAATGTCTACTAAAAAGGGATAGGAGGGAGAGTTTCATTAGTAAATGAATCTTAAATCCTTTTCAGAAATATTTCTCCTGGTGATATCACAAATAAATGGATTAGACCCTTATTACTACGATAATTGTATTAGCCTGCCAGGTGAGGTGACCATAACTATTGATTTACCCTAATCCTATTGATAACAATATAAAATGTAACTTTAAAAAATATAACTAAATGAACTTAATATAAAAATATGTACATAATGTAAAGTAGCAATAACTATATAACCTTATAACAACTAGAATAATCACGCAATATACATTTGATTATACTTTTCTTTCCTTTCTTTCCTTTTACACTTCCCAAACCATCAGTTACTATATATGTGGTGGTGGATTATTCCCAGACAGTCCAGTGTAATATCCTCCGCTAACACAACCACAGAGCCTTATATCAATGCCCAGGTCTTCCATGAAGCTCCTTGTTCTTTTCGCTATAGTTCCGCGAGACCTGAACAATAGGTTTATCATGTTCAACTCTCGCCGAAAGGAAAGGGATGCATTTTTCATGTATGTATTTCCTTTTTTTCCCTTTCCACTTTACCTGCTTGATCCGGATCATTACTTTCGAATCTAACCGTGGGATCTTGAATTGATGCCGATCTTCCTTTTTTCGGATACCCAACGATGTCAGCGGATCGCGTAGATCCATCGGTGTCGATTCAGTACACCTCAATTAAAAATTTAATTGAAAAGATGTAAAGTTTATTATCAATTTCAAGCTCTAGATAACACCATACCATTGTAACCTCTCTTCCAAAATGGCTCTCGCTACTTATCGGTCGATGTTCAAACTTCATCTGGAACTCACTTATTATATGGCATTTTTAATAAAACTGTAATTGAGATCAGTAAATTTCAATATTGCTAAATCTTCCTTGAACAATGAAGATGATGTAGTTAAAATTTAGTACAGATTGGTTCTGTAGTTTCCGTGGTTAGTGATCAAAAACGAAAAATAGTTTGTCCTTTGATATAGTAGTATGGATTTAATAAATAGGGTGTTCACAAATGATGTAACGTTTGTTATTATTTTAGTCACTGTTATCTCCTATGTAATAACCTTTAGGTTAAAACCTAAAATTGACCCTTGTAATAGATAGCAGAGATACCCCCACCCAAGGGGGGATCCGATAAGATAGGTCCTAAGACGAATTCTATTAGTCTGTCACCAGCTCTGGTTCAGGATGTCTCGACTCTTAGCTCTCTCATTTTTAGCTCTCTTTGTGGTCCAGGTGAGATAATGAACATATTTGAAATTAAAAAATAAACAGCTGTTGTTAAAATTAGCTCATTCTATCGATAGTTTATCGAAACTCTGGCATATCCAGATTTAGCATGATGGGTAATTTCTAAATTTTTTTATTAAAGCGCACTTAGATACCGTAATAATGCTCGTTAAATTCCCTATTTGCCTGAATATACATAGACAGATATTTTTTTACTTAAATTGCTATTAAGTAAGGGGTCGAACTATATTCGTGGTCGACTTATGGAAAATTTTAGATTCACCAAAATCATGAATTTAAGTAATTTCATGGTTTATTTTCGTTTCTACTCCCGTGATGCTTGACATAAAACAGTTTATTTTAATAATATGTGGTTACTCTTTCCTTTATTATTAACTAGTTTCCCCAATCGCGGCTTCCCCCACTATCATAAGTAAATAACTTACAAGGGGAGGATACACTCAGTCTCTCACGGATCTTGCTAGCAATTTTTATGGATGTTCCTGATCAAAAGATATTGGATACGTATTTTGTCGTTTCGACTAATGATCCCCAGAAACCGAGAAAAAAAAAATTGTATTAAACTAATTTATTTTATATCTCGTGTTTAAAAAATGATATCGACATGATTGTTGCACTAAAACTTTTTTTTTTGTTGAGTGCAGATTTAAAGAAAAATACAACTACAACCTAGATTTTGATCAATTAAATTTAAAAAAAAAATGATTAGATCTTTAAGCGAACTGCCTTTATAGATTCTTTTACACAAAAAAATGACAGTCAGTTTCTTATTCAGAATTCAAAAGAACCCTTAAATACGAATTTCATCTCAATAGAAAAATAAAAAATCATAATCTTCAAAATTTGCCTGACCAAATGGTAAGCAATATTTTTTATTTTTTTAGCAAAATGTAGTTTCCTTAAAGATCTTATTATATATTTTTAGAATTTAATTACTCTAAACAAAAATTTATGCAACACCTGTATTTTTCATTAAATCTGCACTCAAAAATAAGAATTTTAGTGCAAGAATCGTGTCGATGTCATGTTTTAAACTCCAGATATAAAATAAATGAATTTAATGCTATTTACTTTTTGTCTTGGCTTTTATGGCCCGTTAGTCGGAACGGCAAAATACGTGTCTAATATTTTCTGTCCAGGAACCTTTTAAAAAAACGCCGATAAGATTCGTGAGAGAATGAGTGTGTTTTGTTAGATAATTTTAATTGAAGTTTCATTTTTTTTTTTCTATGAATGAAAATCTTGTATTGTATGTATGTATGTATTGTCTCCCAATTTTATGAGAATGATTTGACTGTTAGGATTTCCAATTCTGGAAAGTCTTCTATATAATTGAGCATGAGAGTCAGCCCGAAGATCTACTCGATAGTTTTTGTAATACTGTGCTTGCAATTTTTTTTATAGTAATAGCAAAAGAAACTTAAATTTGAAATTATAATAGTTAAATTTAAATGTGGATGGTGTCGAGGAAGATCTGAGGCGGATAAGGGTTCAGGAATGGAGAGATAGAGCGCAAGATCGAAGAGATTGGTGGTCCGTTGTGGAGGAGGCCCGGGTCCTTGTAGGAACGTAGTGCCCTTATAATAAAATATAATAAATAAATTTACAAGCCAGATCAGTAGGAATCTTTAGGACTCTAGGCATGAATGCGATTTATCTAGTCGCTGTTCCAGTGAGAATTATCCTCAATGATAT
The DNA here is from genome assembly GCA_003667255.2 of Euschistus heros. Taxonomy (NCBI): domain Eukaryota; kingdom Metazoa; phylum Arthropoda; class Insecta; order Hemiptera; family Pentatomidae; genus Euschistus; species Euschistus heros. The sequence goes on from RCWM02000294.1 coordinate 763,160, forward strand.
TTTCACACACAGCTGTTATTTCTAACCTGGTACTATTATAATTTAATAGTAAATTTTACTGTTGCTAAACCTTCCTAAAACTATGAAGATGATGAAGTTAAAATTTAGTTCTGATTGGTTATCTAGTTTTCGTGGTTAGTGATCACAAACGAAAAATGGTTTGTCCTTTTATATAGTAGTATAAGTAAAGGGAAATTGGCATCGAACCTTGAAGTTCAAGAATAAAAAAGTCTGACTACTGAACATTGCGGCGGAGGCGGGAAAGGGTCGAAAATTATATGTTTTTAGCTGTTGGATTAAATAACTGGGCAACGGTAACTTTTAGCACATTTTGTGTTCTATACATTTTTTTTTTATATATACATTTATTGAAATTTACAATGTACAAATTATATACATCAAGTAAATGTATTGACAACGATTATAATAACATGTTAAAACTTGAAAAGAACTACTCATCGGTAGCACTTTATTAAAAATTCTACTCCAGAAGGTCTCTAGGCCATCTTCGTTTCAGACGCCTCGGAGGATTATCAGGAATGGAGTGGGAAGCAAGTTGAGAAACTAACGGATTTGGGTGGTTATGGTGCTTACTATGAAAAGATAGGTATCTCGTTTGGGCTAAATCAGCAACATATGGAACATTAAGATCTGTATGGATAAGTTTATTGGTGGCAAAGTAAGGAACATTGAGGATTTTTCGAAGGATTTTGGATTGTAAGGATTGAATACGAGATGAATTAAATGATTTTGTGGAGCCCCAAAGCTCAACTCCGTACGTCCAAATAGGTCTAATCACAGTCATGTATATGAGTCTTTGGCAATTAATTGGAAGATTTGAACGTTTGCCTAGTAAATGTTGAAGTAGTCTGTAACGACGGGCAGTTTATTGTCGTTTTAGTCTTCTATGTGTCATTAAAGGAAAAAAAAGAAAAGAAGTTTATACAAATTTGGTTCTAATAATTGTTTAGCTCAGATCAAAAGTATTAGATCAGTGTGAGAGGGAAAAATTGGCTGACTAGCGGTAAGTCGCACTTCTCCGCGAAAACACGTTTTTCGGTATTTTTGGCTATATTTATATTTTTTTTGGCTATAACTCCGAAACAAGTTGTCCGATCCAATTTTTTTTTATTTTTTATTTTATTTTATTTATTAATTTTTTTATTTTATTATTTTTTTTAATCAGAAAGATGGTTATATTTGCTTTTCGGACCTTATATAAGATGCTTTTATCAAGTCCCGTAAAACACCCGCTGGCACGACAAATGTGAATGTTTTGGCATACACAAGAATACTCTTGTCGGGCATAGTCTTTAATAGTGGATATCTGATCCTTATATGTGTTTTTTTTTTACTTTGGTATATCTGATTAAAATTAGACTATCCATGATATAAGTTTTTTATTTTTTTTTTATTTGTTTATGATATTTAAAAAAAATAATTTAGGAGTTTATTTTGAACTCATAACGTGCGCAAAAGAATTTCGTACATTTATCTTTTATGAAATATTGTTTTACTGTTCGATGCCAACGACTGAACCTTTCATTGTTACGTAAGTTTGACCCGTTTTTCAAAATGCAACCTTCGTAAAATATTGGCTAACTGTTGTTGTTATCAACAATAATAAACGAACGTAATCGATATATCGTTATTGACACTGACCATTTTGTAATCAATTCAGTTCTATCTTATGTTGTTATATTATTTGCGATATCCTAGAACTTTTAATTAAATTTTGGTTGGTTTTTTTATGTAATATAACTAGAGTAGCGACGTATCACTAATTAGATTAAATAAAATACCATCCAAAATTTAATCATTGTTTCATTATCGATTCTGGCACCAACCCAACAATCAATCCACGATTCTGTACCCTGATACCTTGCTTAAAAAATAAATTTATATTACAAAAAAATAATCGATATTATAGCTAAAAAAAAAAAAAAAACTAATTACAATTCAGACAATGAACAAAAAAATAATTGATTTCACAAATCTTATTTAAGAAGATAAATCTATACCATTTGGGTAAACTAGATAAGTTGATTTTTGTCTAAAATAAGATAGATACTTTAGGCAATGCATATTGGTGTCCTAATCATCATGTATATGTAGGCAAGTTGTAATGTCAATTGTATAAAAGGATAGCATTGTCATTACAACTTGCCTACTTATACATGGATGAGAAGGACTCCAATATTGATTCCCCAAAATATTTATCTTATTCTGGACAAAAATAAACTTATCTAGTTTTTTCCCAAATGGTACAGAAATAATACAAGCATTCTGTCTGGATTTCATTTATTATTTAACAAATATAAAAAAAATAAATAAATAAAACCTTATACAGAAGTAACAAATCTTGAGTTAAACACAATAGATGGAAGAATTAAACAATATTTTTTTGGATATCGCTTAACACAATGAATCGAAAGCCAATGTAATCAAAAATACTCTTTTTCCTCGGTCAAAAAAAAAGTTGAGTATCTGCTTAGCATTATTCAGCCATACTCCGCCATTTATTAGGCCCGCCGCAAGTTGAGGCGCAGCCTCGTGATGTGAAGAACTGTGATTCACATTGAGTTTCTGCGGTGAAAGAAACTGATGGTGAGTCCACCGCAAGTTGAAACGCAGTTTCAAAATGGCTAGCATTCCTGGTAGTACATGGTGTAGCGAAATACACAAGTGCAGTGTGGAAAATATTTTGAATCATTCTTTAAATATTCCAACACCTACTATATTAGCTCCAATAGAGGAGCTAATGCCATTTGTCTTTGTAGGAGATGAGGCATTCCCCTTATCTGAAAATTTTATGAGAATATTTCCAAAACGCAGTGCTGATAAATTATGAAAATAAAGCTTTTAATTACCGATTATCCCGAGCGCGACAAACAGTTGAATGCGCTTTCGGGATACTTGCTTCACGTTTTAGAATTTTCCGTGCACCAATTGAAATTAAGATGGATAGAGTTTTCGCGTTTGTGAAGGTAGCTTGTGTATTGCACAATTATTTAAGGAATTATACATTAGTTCAAAGTGAATATTGCACTGAAGAAACTATGCCACAAGATCAATTATGCCCATTGGATTACAAAAATAACCGAAGTGGACAAAAAGCTTCCTCAATTCGATAAAATTTCACCACCTATTTTAACACTGTGGGGTCCGTTCCATGGCAGGGGAAAATGTTGCTAAGGGAAAATATTGACACTTTTATTTAAAAAGTAAATAAGGTGGTATTACTAAAGGAATTGAATATTTACATAATGAAGAAGATAGTTATATATTTTAGTCGTTATAAATTTTATGTATTTTGTACCTAGCGGCCTATTCAGTCGTTTTAGATTTTTTGTATTTTGTACGTAACTTCCTACTTCCTACTAAGTAATAAATAATAAAGTAATAAACTTAGCACTTCTCATATCGCATTCCTTGGCTACTTCCTTAAATTATTCAGCCTTTAAATTATTTTTCGTATAATCTGTATGGCTTGTATCATACAACAGGCGATGATTTCGCCCAGCCTCAATTATTTTTTCTATCAATTTTACAAAAGTCACGGTGACAGTCGGTGAAAAAATGCGGCATGCAAACTGTGTTCCACTGAGTCACGGACAGAGAATACTGCCTGCGGCCCAACATGCGGGGTTCCTATCATTTCTGGTTTTCGCAGAAACTCACTGTGAGTCACAGCGCTTCAAGTCGCGAAGCTGCGCCTCAACTTGAGGCGGGCCTTAAGGTTAATGAAATATGGGATGTGGTGGGTTTTTTGACACAATGTAAAGGTTATTTCTTGGGATTTTGGACGTATAAACATAAAATTAATTATATAGTATGTTTTTGTTGTAGCGTCATTTTCTTAATTTGTTGTCAAAGCTGAAATCCATATTTCCATATATCCATATTGTCATGTAAATGCTTTGAAAATCACTAGAAACAGATTGTATAGAAAACCTTGGATTGCTCGGAAACGAAGATCGATTTCTTGTCGTCTTAGTTTTGTTTTTGTATTCCAAGTTAGACTTAATACTTAACGTCTTTATGTACCTCAACTAAGGCAGGAACTACGGGTTATACTACAGGCTACCAACCTATTCTAGCCAGAGTGAGAAGTCTAGATTCGATTCGCGGGACAACTTCGAAGTATTTGGTATCGTATGACAATTAAAATGTGTAAGGGGTGTAATATTTTGTCCATATTTACACGGAAATTTAAAATAAATAAATCTAAGAAAACTTATTTAATAACTTCAAATTGGCTAAAGAATGAAAAATGTTTGCATATAACAGAGTTAACTGTTGTTTATATTAATCGCATTATGTTTAGTATGTTTATTTATTTTATTTTGTTTTTAGTTTTTATATATATAATTGTAATTGAGAATAGTGTGAGTAACATCTGAAAATTTTTCATTCATTGTAAAACGGTGCCTGGACTAATTAAAAATAAATTTTCTTTAAAAAAAACAAACAAAAAATCCTTACAAATGTTTATGATAATAATGTTATTATTCGTTTTTCTTAATTAAAATAGTATTTTACTTATAATGGGTTCCTTTAACTAACGTTATAAATTACTTTCTTCATAATTATTAACTTGAGAATAATGTTTAAAAATAATAAAAAATATCAACTATCACAAACTAGGGTAAACATGATCCTTGTTGCTGGAGCTATTCGCAGCTCGCCTCCTAATCATGACGCTCATATTATCAGACTGATTGGTTAATGTCACTTACGAAACATCCGCAACGATCGCCCATTGTTTTATACTCTGTCGACATCTAGATCCCTTATCTACGCAGGAATCTCAATTCCAAGGATTTTTTAGACAACAGATAGATATTATTAAGACATTGGGCGAAATCCCATAGCTGATTACGAAATAGAAAATAAAATGATAATATTTTGAACAAATGGTCTTCTGAGAATAATTTTAATAAAGAACAAGATGGCGGTCTAAATGGCGTTTAGTAAACAAATATAAAAAGAATTGATAATTTATCAAGTATTCAATAGCGGACTGATTGTTCCAGTATTTCACCATTTTTATTTATTTTTTCGTCAATTAATTACAAGCTTTCCATATTAAAAAAAAAAAAAAAAAAAAAATGGTTTAGGCTAAATCGAAAGGACTTATTTGTCTACCCAATATAAGACATGTAACAGCTTATTAAATGGGGTCACCTGTAGTGTAGTGGTTAGCATATCAACCTACTAAACCCAAGATCGCGGGTTCGCAGCCCGGCAGATGACCTCACCTCAGGATTTTTTAAAGGGAGTAAAATATCCTTAGCTATGCCGTCCTTCGGAAGGGACGTAAAATGGGGGTCCCGAGCCTGTGCGATGTCAGGTACTCGTTAAAGATCCCTATCCTAATTATACCTGGATAGGCAAAATTTAGGACTCCCAATGTAGCATCGTCCGATTAGCCATAGCAGCATAAAGTGACGTTAAACGAAATAAACAAACAATAAACAGCTTATTAATTCATTGCAATTTTCTTAATTTAATAGTAAAAACGTTATTGGTGAGGCAGGCAATATTATAACCCTAAAGTTAAACCTGTTTTTTTCATGGTATTATTGCGAAGAGGTGGCTTGCTCTTTTTAACAGCTACTTTTCGGTAACCAGTTACTGTTTTACCGGCCGGCAATCTAACGGTACCCATTCGAAATTAAAACTTCCAAATTTCCCTACTTTCATTACGAGCTCTTCAGATTCTATTCTAGATGTAAAAAGAAATCAGACTACACGCCTATATGAAGTATTTGCTTGGGTATTTTGAATTTATTATCATATTATTACGAGTAACCTTCCCCAATGTAATAACATTTCAATGAGAAATCGTTTGATTGTTCCTATTATTAAACAATTAAATAAAAAACAAAAAAAAATTATTTAATTATTTATTTAAATATTTTATTCCTCGAGAACTTCTAATATAGTACCTCATTATATAGAACCTGTAGAAGTGCTACAAATGGGTAGTTGCTTTGAAAACAAGTGACGTGTCATTTTTATCATATTTACTTGTATGTATGTTTATACTGTAAATGCAGTTGTATGTTTCAATAAAAAGAAAACAAAATTTACTAAGTGTTATTCGATGTAAAACACCTTTTTCCCGAAGAAATTCTATCGCTTTTTCTTTCGTATTTATTCCACGAATTAAATCGAACAAAGACATGCCGCGGATAATAATACAAATAATATCACGGAATATTACTATGAAACGGATAACATATGAGGTAGGTAATGTTGCTAAGCAATCATATGTTTAATTATAACCTGATCAGTTATATTATTAACTCTTAATAAAATATTTAAATAAATAATTAAATAATTTTTGTTTTGGTTTTTGTAATTTTTTTGTTTTTATTTAATTATTTAATAATAGTAACTATCGATCTCTCATTGACATGCTATTACGTTTGGGAAGGTTACTCGTAACCTAAACATATGACAACAAACTCAAAATGAAATGCGGGGAACAAGTGCAAAAGACCCATTTTATTTATATGGATTAATATAGTATATTATAATATAATATAGTTTATTATATGGATAAATAATATATGGGTATAAGGTATTTATTTTATGTTTAAAAGTGATATGGGATAATAAATGAACATTTTGTGGTTGCTATTGATGAGTAGTCAAGAGCTGAGAGAATTTTAAAGGCTCGAAAATATCGGGACTAAGTTAGTATTAAGGGAAAATTGAGTTCTTATTTCGAATGTCTACGGCTAGAATGTGTGCCGGTAAAACAGTAACTGGTTACCGAAAAGTAAATGTTACAAAGAGTAATCCACCTCTTCGCAAGTAATACCTTCTTTTTTTTTTTTTTTTAAATTAATGGTTCTATGATGTTCTTTATTAGGGCTATGGCTTGGAGGACCCCAGCACTCAGAAGATCGCCCACTACAAGAGCCTTGTAGCCGAATGGGCTGAGACCGCCAAGAGGATGATCAGGTCCTTGGAGAGTAGACCACACGAAGAAGCTGAAGAAGTCTCTTCTCAACTTCAGGAGGCCATGGAAGAAGGAAGGAGGCAGAAGAGGAGTCCTCAACAAGACTTGCAGAACATGCTGCAAGGGTTCAATGATGGGCTTAAGCAGATTATGTCCAATGTCACCTCCTCTTCCCTCTACAAGGAAGTGAGTATTGTTCTTTAATATATTTTTATAACTTTTAATTTTTTGTCGCTGTCAGTAATGATTACTATAGAATATAATTGGGTGATTCTCAAGCTATTGGCGATCATCGAGTTCTCATGAGATCTGCTCCAAAAAAAATTTAGAACTGAGCAAAATATATACATCAAGTAAATGTGTTGATAACTATTACAATAACATGTCAAAACTTGAAAAGAACTAATCATCAGTAGCACTTCAATAAAATTTCTACCCTAGAAGGTCTCTGGACCATCTTCTTTTCAGACGCCTCAGGAAGACGCCAGAGGATTTTCGGGAAAGGTATGGGAAGCAACTTAAAAAAATATGAGGATTTGAGTGGTTATGGAGCTTACTATGAAAGGATATGTGTCTGGTTTGGGTTAAATCAGTAACATCGGAAAATCTTTATGGATAAGTTTATTGGTCACTAAGTAAGGAGCGTTAAGGATTTTTAATTGTAAAGATTAGATACGAAATGAATTAGATGGTTTAGTAGAGCCCCAAAGCTTAACTCCGTACGTTCAAACAGGTCTAATCACAGCCATGTAAATAAGTCTTTTGTCATGGATTAGGAGCTTTGAACGTTTGTCTTGAGTTCCAAAATAAATAATAAAATCGTATGTTAGTATATGCTTAGTAATGCATTTTTTTAAATTTTATTATTTTTTTTTTAACTATAGAATTTTCGGCATATTTATTTAACTAAAGTTGCAATAGGTAATTACCACGGTTGTACTGAAATTTAATATTAACAATATTAGGTTGTCCTTCAAAACCTTTCTACCGATTATCAAACAATATATATTGTAACAAACAGGGTTTTTTTTTAAAAACTAAATTTATTACACACAGGATAACGATTACGTGTATACGCAGAACTGAACAACTAACACTACTTTACCAAACGAATTCTCACACTCTACTGGACTGTTTAATATATCACATATGGTCTTAGTAACAAATGACAAGCTAAAAGTTCTAGGTAAGTCCACGGTCGCCTGGCAACGGCTGTTTTTTGCTAATTTCGTTACAATAATATTATTTTTGTAAGACAGAATGATGAAATTTAAATTTAATTAAACGATTATGATACTGTATATATTATAACTAAATTATGATTGATACTACTTAGTACCTAAAAGAGGAAGATTATCCTAACAGTATTTGACGAATAGCAGCTAGTATTATAACCAACTTATTCAATATGGCAGCTATTAATAACGATTGTCTTTTTATCGTGAAAGAGAGGTTAACAGGTGTGTACCTTTTAAAATGTAATTACTATGGACGCTTTTATCTTAGGTAATTATCAATCAATCATATTCATATTTAATCGTCACATGAAGTTTAAATTATTTATCGATAATATATGAATTGCGAACATCGATGTAATTGACTTTGAATCATAAAATGTCAATACTATAGCAGGAAACGTTAAATTACCGTGGGATTTTAAAAGTCCACGGTAATTTTATTTTCTCTAGGTAATTATTGATTTTGAACCTATAAATCAATTTTGATTTTGGCTAAACACGTTTTGGGCACATCAATTATCAATGTGACAACATGGAATTTTTGAATCTGGTGATTTATGGAAATTTTCCACCTAAACGTTGCTCTTATTGCAACTACAAGTTTGAGAATCATCCAATCAGTCTTAAAAATACTTCAAATTACATGTTTAATAGTTAGTTACCCCAGTGTTGCCAAGTGTTTTAGTTGTATTTGATTCCTCAACTAATGCTAAATATTATCCCTTTTAGATGGAGAAGATTGGTGAGAATCTGAATTCCAAAGGAAAGGAACTCATTGGACAATTTCAAGAGCAAGTCAAAAATCTACAAAGCAAAGCTCAATCATAAATAATGATATTATTTATTAATTATATGAATCATGAAAAAATTTATTTTTTAAGAATTGAATGATTTATTCCTTTTGTTTTTATGTAAATAAGTAAATTTATGTTCATTTTTCTAAGTTTTGTTTACTTGTTTATCCTAATATCCTTTTATATCAATAAAGGCTGTTTCAGCTGAGGAAGAATCTGCATTAAAATCCTGATAATATATGTATTTGAAAGTGAATGTTATTAGGTAATTTTGTGATTAATTTTATCACAGACCCTATTAAAAAAAATACTTGGGTATTGGATATGCACACATATTTTATGGACACATTTTATTGGCGCCCTAAATGTATGTAATGTAATTATTACATATGTTTTTTATCTTTGAGGTATCATGAGACAGTAGAATAATAATAATTAAATATATATATATATATATATATATATATATATAATATATATATATATATATATATATATATATATATATATATATATATATATATATATATATATATATATAAAATTATGCCCAAACAGCTATGCATACGCTTTAATCTCTAGGCACATAAAATAAAAAAAAAATTGAACTATTGAATCCATTGATATTTTAAATTGATTATGAATCTCAAATATTTATTTTTTGGTTTCCATTTGACCACGTGTTTTTTTTAATATAAATGTTTTTTTTTTATAGCGACAAAAAAAAAAATCGAATCTGTAAAGAACTTTTCGAGATACACATCTTTAAACAAGAAAGAGTAAAATCTTTTATTAATATACATATGTTTATATTTAAACCCCTTCATGCAATATTATTCATATATTGATGGGGTGTTTGTTATTTACAGATGTAGGTAGTTGTGGGTATACAGTCATAGATACACCCAACTGCCTACATCATTATTATTCATATATTTCCAATTAGAGAGACCTTTACATTTAAATTTATTTATGCATCCTTTCTTCATTAATGTGATAATTATTGAATTGAAGGTCACACGTCATGTATTTGATTGTATTTGTATTAATAGTTGCAAAAAAGTTTACTGCTTGTGGTTCCAGATTATAAAAATGGAAACAGCTATAATGAAAATTTTCAATATCAAAACCAAACCTTTATATACTTCTGTATATATCTTCTTTGGGAAATCTTTATTATTCCTTCTTCATTCTTTAATTTATTACCAACATTTATTCATAAACGGATCATTTATATACACTCTTGAATTCCCAATCCTCATCTAATTGGAACACTTAAATACTGATTGTTGAAGAAAAAGTAATTTAGTCAGTTAAATTGTATACAAACTGACGCTACTTTGGGTTGTGTCACATTTTTTAAGCAGTCTTGTTTTAGATTAAACAATTCTATATAAGACAATGATCCGCTCAATCCTTATATCTGACTCAGAGACTTAGATAACAACAACAGTTGAGAAAAGAAACCTCCGAATATTTGAAAAGAAAAGCTCTGTTTGTTAAGTAGGAGTTTGGAGTGAAAAAACCAATCAGGAAATATATGATCTATTTAGAGATTGGTGTAGTTAAACTCATAAAGAACTCAATATTTCCCTGATTTGGAAAAACAATATATCATGGATATGTTTATCTATAATCTACTGCTTTCACCAATTTACATTTTAGAATTAAGAGGACCAGAACACTTCAATCAATAATTAAATTAAAATAACAATTAATCATAAGTTGTAAGAAAGTAGGAGTTTCCAACATGATTTTTATCATTCAAACCAATTTAGCTCCTAAAAGGTAGGTCCTACAGACAAATGATATATAACAAAAAATATTCTTTTTCTTTTCAACATCTTCATTATTTCGACCCAAGGCATGAAGGACTCATGTCCACAAGCTGCTCATTAGTAGCTATTGTAATATTGCAATATTTCTCCTTAATTAATATACTTTAAGCTAAACAAGAAAGTTCGCCGCAAACAGTAGAGTATACTTAAAGGAAAAAATGTAAGTCTTCTTCTACTGTGAAGCTACGCTTGATCTTGTACATGTGGTTTTTGTTGGGGAAGCCTTTTTGATGTATCTGTGTGGAGATAACTTCATAACCTATAAAAGCAATCCAAATGGTGTAAGCTATAAATCTAGCTCTATATAACACTATACCTTTGTAACCTTTCTTGAATGGTACACGCCACCTATCGGTCGATTTTCAAACTTCACTGCTTACCATATATTTATCACTTTTTTTTAATTACAGTTCAATAGAAAATCTGTAAATTTTATTATTCCTAAACCTTCCTTGAGCTATGAAGATTATGTAAAAAAAATTTGGTACAGGTTGGTTGAGTAGTTTTCATATTTTTTTATTATTTTTTTTATTGAAATTTACAACTGTATTTACAATATAAACATACAATACATCAAGTAAATATGATGATAATGATAAAAATGACACGTCACTTGTTTTTCAAGCAATTACCCATTGGTAGCACTTATAAAGGTTCTATTTAATGAAGTACTACATTAGAAGGTCCCGAGGCCATCTTCTTTTCAGCCACCTCGGAGGGTTATCTGGAATGGAATGAGAAGCAAGTTGTGATACTAATGGATTTGAATGGTTGTGAAGTTTGCTATGAAAGGATATATATCTGGTTTGAGCTAAGACAGAAACGTAAGGTATATTAAGATCTTTGTGGATAAGTTTATTTGTGACAAAGTAAGCAGCATTTAGGATTTTTCGAAAGATTTTGGTTTGTAAGGATTGAATACGAGATGGATTGGATGGTTTAGTTGAGCCCCAAAGCTCAACTCCGTACGCCCAAACAGGTCTAATCACAGTCATGTAAATGAATCTTTTGTAATTAATTGGGAGCTTTGAACGTTTGTCTAGTAAATGTTGAAGCAGTTTCTTCGGCAGTTCGGCAGTTCAGACGGGCAGTTTCTTGTCTTTTTAGCCTTGTATGTGGATTCGAAGTAAGACGTTAGTCCAAGTGGAGTCCAAGATAGCGGATCTGTTCAACGGGGATCAGTAAAATGTTATTAAAGGATTCTGTAAGACGGGAAGTCGTAGGTTTACGACGAAGGGCAAAGGTTATTTGATGGGATTTCCTTGGATTTATTTTGATTCTCCATTTTCGACACCATTCTTGAAGGTTTATGATATGGGATTGGTGTGTCTGGGATTTTATGGTTAGTGATAAAAAACTAAAAATGGCTTGTCCTTTTATATAATAGTATAGATATAGATTTTTATTGAAACCAATTTTCTTAAACTTGCCGAAATGATATTCCGGTATGAGAGTGAATACTAAAATTTTATTGATTTAACTTCGCAATTACCTATCTACCAGCTAAATTTTGAGCTTTTTAAATCACAGTCTATGACCTGAGTCGTAAATATAGAACTTAATATATCTTAGGGATTTCATTTATACGAATTATTTCACTAATGGCAATCATAATGCTAAAATAAATTTAAAGTGTAAATTAATGGCTTGGAAAGGCAATAACAATAATACAAGTGTAAAGATCGCAATGCTCCATAAAATAGAAATAATATTGTGTTTTAGAGTCAATTGTGCCCGCTGCTTTACTGAGGTAAGTCGGCTGAATGTTTACGTTTTCTTAATTTTTTTTTTAATTTCACGTTTAGTTAGGCGATATTAAATTAGTTTAGAGTCCAATAAAGACATTAAAAAAAACAGCTGTGTAGCACTCCGGGAATGACCAAGGGGGCTAAGCTCTGAAGTACCGAACAAATTTTATGTAATGAAATGTTATAACAGCTGATAATTGTTAAAACAAATGAGCATAGGTGGCAATATTTAAATTATTTAAAAAAATTAACTTAACATTTAAAAAAAAAAATTATCAAATTGATTTTATTTTAAGAGCATCACTTAATGTAAATTTATTAATATTAAGGAAATGTAAATAATAAGTAAGATCACGTTAGTTTTTAACCGTCTATGCACTTATGTTGTTAATTTTTTTTCTGCTGTATAATTTTAAATTACTTAAATTAGATTAAAAAAAATAATGATTATTCGAAATAAACAATGTTGAGAAAAAACAGCGGTTTGAAACGTAAATTTTTTCATTCAAACCAATATAGCTCCTAAACGGTAGGTCCTAGCGACAAATTATGTAAAACAAAAAATATTTTCCATTAAATTTCTAATCAGAAAACTGTCATCAAATTTTTGATGCGAGCAACATCAACTGAGCTAGAGCGTGTCAAATAAGGTATATTATATCTTCCGTTCGTTCGTTTGCGGTCTTTTTTTTTTTTATTCATACCTCTCACCTATATATATTAATAACCTGATAATTCTTTGGATGTTATTGATTGATAATATATGTTATAAATAAAAATGATAATAATTAGATATTATTGAATAGTATAATAATGGGTGGATATATATTATTTGAGATATAATTGAGATTCTGTTATAGGATATGTGATAATTATGATATTGTTGTATAAGACATAATTGATTATATAATGGGTAATTAGATTGTATTGTATTTTTTGGATTGTATTGTTTGAGAATAGATTAGTTAATAAATCAATAAATATTTACATATTTAAAAAATAAATAAACAATAATGTATATAAAAAATCATTATTAAATTAAAAGCGCTCCTGACAGACAGCCGTAGCTATGTCAGTAATATTACTTTGAACACTTTTGTAAATAACATAAAATTCTGTAAATATTATTAATAAAGCATTTTCTATCTATCTATCTATCTATCTATCTATCTATCTATCTATCTATCTATCTATCTATCTATCTATCTATCTATCTATCTATCTATCTATCTATCTATCTATCTATCTATCTATCTATCTATCTATCTATATATATATATATATATATATATATATATATATATATATATATATATATATATATATATATATATATATATATATATATATACATACATACACTAAGACCTCCATAATCCGGCACGCTCGGGGATCCGATGATGCCGAATTATAGAATATGCCGGATTATCGAGGTCTTCCTTTGAAAATGTTTAAACAGGAAATTAACTATAAATGCACGCATATAAACTATTTTTATGTATATATTATTGAGTTGTTAAAAAGTTATCACACTACACAAACAAAAATGTTACAATACATAAAATATAAACTGAATTAAAAATTGTTTCTTAAAAAAGGTACATACATAAACGCACTATATTTTTATATATATTTTCTTATTATGATTGGGTTGTACAACATTGTTATAGAGTTAAACATTTCACTTGTCTAACATTACAACAAACAACAAATTATTACATACAAATAATTCAACACAATAAACAAATGTTACAACAACACATGTACGTCGGCGAAGAGATGACCCCTGGTAACCGGCAGCTTTACTGGCTAGCGAGGCAGAAGAGGGCGGCTGGCAAAGTGAAGTATGTATGGTTTGCGCGAGGAAGGGTTCGCTGCCGGCGTGATGATGGTCAACCTGTTATGCTAATTAACAAAGAAGAAGATTTGGAAGCGTTTAATTGACGGTTGATTGACTGTTACCCCAAAAAATTATTTTTTTATTTTTATATTTATTTGTTTAGCTTTTTAGGATTTGATATAGTTGTGTACATTTTATTATTGCTCACATTTATTTTAAAAATAATTATTTACTCTTTAAATTACATATTTATTAATGATATTTTTCGTTTTAAAATACTTTATTTATTATTATACGCCAAGATAAATTTGGCAGGTTTTGTTTATTTTTTATCTCAAATTTTCTTTCAAAGATCATTTAATTCACTAGTTCATTTATATTATTTATTTCATTTTTTTGATAGTACATATAATGTATATAACCTTTTAGGAATTGTACCTTGCTTTTCCTCTCCAAATATTCCCTTTGCTCCCATTTTCCTCTGTAGCTTATCCTTTATTCAACCAATATGAATAACACCCTGTTGACCTGTCATGTTAACTCCCAATCCCTTCCCGCACATTTCGATGAATTTTATGATTATTTTCATCACAATTTCTACCATATTGTTGCTGTCTCGGAAACCTGGCTCAAACCACATATTCCCTCCTTATCGGTATCCATTCCTAATTATATCCTCATTCGTCATGATCGGGCGGAACGGACTGGTGGTGGCGTTGGTTTGTTCGTTCATGACAGTCTGAGGGTTAAAATCCTTTTCAAATCTCCGTCTACTGATACACCTCACCTAGAATATCTTTTCACAGAAATTTCTTCTCACTTGTTTACCCTCCTCTATGTCATAGTGTACCGTCCTCCTCAAGTCAAATTTGACTCAACTTTCGAATCCTCACTTTTTACCTATGTTCCCGCTTACAATAACATAATAATAGCCGGCGATTTTAACACAAATCTCCTTTCCGTTTCTCCTGATAAATCTTATTTGATAGATCTAGCTTATCTATTTATCGTACCTTTTGAACCTACCCACCATACTCAGTTTTCAGACACTTTACTTGATTTATTCATAGTTGATTCTTCTCAAAATTTACTTTCCTTTTCTCAAAATCCAATATCCTTTCTCTCTTGTCACGATCTTATCCAAATCTCCTACAATATTTCCACACCTATGATCCTCAATAAAAAAGTTTCCTGGCGTAATCTTAGTTCCTTAACTCCAGAAAATATAAACCCTCTACTAGACTCATTATCCCTTTCTATTAAACCAATCTATTCCTCCCACTCTATAGATGAAATGGTGGAATGCCTTTCATCTAATCTACTAACATATCTTAATCATCTAGCACCGCTCAAAACCTCTACTATCCGACGTTTACCTGCTCCTTGGATTAATCAAGAAATTAGAGATCTGATGAAAAGAAGAGATGCAGCTAGAAGGCGCTTCAGGCGATCTAGACTTCCTGATGATTACTCCACTTTCAAATCCCTTCGAAACCTCACCCAGTCTACCATGCGACGTGCCAAGGCGCAGTATTTTCGTAACATCCTATCTGAAGCTCCAGATTCAAAATCTAAGTGGAGAATTCTAAGGAAGTTTTCGATTACGAGTTACTCTTCCAGTACATATTATCCTGTGACTCCTGGCGAACTTAATTCCTTTTTTGTAGATTCCTCTTCCAATGAGCCTCCAATCAATACTTTATCCTATTCCATTCCTCAATTTCCATTTAATCCAGATAACTTTTACTTTCTTTATATTCCCCCCGATGATATAATAGCTTCTGTTTTTAAATCCCTGACAAATGATTTCGGTGCCGATCAAATACCGGTAAAAATTATCAAACTCACTCTTCCTGTCATCCTTCCTGCTCTCATACATATTTACAACTTCTCCTTACAAACCTCTTCCTTTCCCACAGCATGGAAAAAGGTCCTAGTTCGTCAATTGAATAAAGTTCCTTCACCTACCACAGCATCCCATTTTAGGCCTATTTCCATCCTATCAAACCTATCTAAGCCACTTGAAAGAATAGTCCATTCTCAACTGGCTAAATACCTTGAAAATAAAGATCTCCTAACTCCTCTTCAATCAGGCTTCCGTTCAGGTTATTCTACTCAATCCGCTCTTTTAAAAATTACTCAAGACATTTATTCTTCAATTGACCAACAGAAAATTACTATCCTAATCCTCTTCGATTTCTCCAAGGCGTTTGATTCCGTGGATCATAAAATTCTTCTGACTAAATTACAAAAACTCTCCCTTTCCAATAGTGCTCTTGGCTGGTCCAGTCCTTCTTATCTCTCCGTTCCCAAACAGTTATTGTTCCTAACCAACCTCCTTCAAAATCTGTGCCTCTGACGCGAGGTGTTCCGCAGGGATCCTCTCTTTCACCAACTCTCTTTTCCGTTTACATTAATGATTTGACAGACGCTATTAATAATTCCCGATATCATTTATATGCTTATGACTTTCAAATCTACTGATCGTTTCATCCTTGTGAGATTTTTGAGGCAACTCGTAAAATTCAAAATGACATTTATAGCATTCACCAATGGGCAGTAGAGAATAAGTTACGACTGAATCCAGAAAAAACTAAAGCAATGCTAATTGGATCGAAACCCTCCCTTAATTCCCTTTCCTGTTATCCACTTCTTTATCTCGATAACGTTCCTATTCAGTTCACAAACTCTGTCAAAAACCTCGGAGTAGTATTCGATCAACATTTGTATTGGAATAACCATATTTCCCACATTACCCGAAAAACCATCTCCATCCTCAAACAGCTCCTAAGATTCCGTGAATCTTTCCCTCGCAATACCCGTCAATTGTTAGTATCTTCCCTCATCCTTCCCCACCTCGATTATGGATGCTTAGTATACGGAGGACTGTCTGGCGAGCTTAAAATGAAGGTGAAAAGATTAATGAACTCCTTTATAAGATTCATTTATGGGATCCCCAGGCGTTCTCACATCACTTGCTGGTATTCCGAGTTGAGGTGGCTTTATCCAAGTTTTCGGCGACAATACTTCCTTGGTTCCTTTCTATTCCAATCCTTAAAGTCCAAAAAACCTTAGTACATTTACGACATCCTTGCCCTTCGTTCTTCCATTCATCTTTTGAACACCAGATCTCAGCCTATAGATCTGTATATCCCTTCTCATCGAACTGCTTCCTTTGAAAAATCCTTTATTAATCGTGCAGCTTTATTCTGGAATTCCATACCCATTTCGATCCGCAATGTTCCTTCTCTCACTTCCTTAAAACATAATTTATTCATCTACCTCCTCAATTATCAATCTTCCGAAATTATGTAATAATATTTTATTGCTAGAATATTTCTTTTTCTTTTATTTTCTTTTAATTTTGTTATTTACTTATTTATTTATTTTGCATGTAAACCCAAAGACTTGTAGTATATAATTTACACTCCATATAAGTTACTGCCTGATATGTACGCAGTCAGACAATAATACCTTTTTATTGTTCTTATATGTTATTCTTAGGGGACAAGGTGTCCCAGAATAAAGATTATTTTTCATTTCATTTCATTTCATTTCACATAAAACAAAAACAGAACCAAAAGTTATGTTTCATCAAAAAAAAGATGTACAGTACTGTAGAATTCAATCAGATTCACTGCCTGCTGCTGGCACCGATGCTGGTCCAGTAGCCCTAGATGATGTTGAGGGAGTAGGAAGTGGCAATGTTGCTGCACTTGCATCTAGCATCGTCTTTTTCTAAGCTCTTTGCAACATTGAAGGAATATCAACCTGCTTTATTGATTGGATGCGTTTTTTATAAAAATGTTTAAAATTATGTGCAAATTCATTACTTCAGTAGCATCATAATTTTTGCACGTTTCAGAAAACTTTACAGATTTACTCAATGCCTCCGAAGCATCAGCCCATGTGATGTTGGTTGGTGACATTGTTTCCTCCCCATCACTCTTGGTTCCTTGTGAATCATGTGGGCTTTACACATTTTTTATGATTGCCTCATCACTAAGCTCCCAATCTGTATCAATATCTTTATTTTTATCGATCCATTCGCAGAGTTCTTCTTCTGGAAGACCGCTCAGTGGATTTTTTGGAACAGAAGAAATGGCATTTATACTTATTATTCACCGGTTGATGGATCATCAACATTTTCATCTTCCTAAGACGTTTTTTCAAAATGTTTTGGCCATAGCTTGAGCCATGCTAAGTGCAATGTTTTGAGGTAGATATTTACACACTCTTTTAGACGATGTGGAGCCAACAGATAGCCTAAATCACTCAATAATTACCAAAATCTAATTTTTATTTTTTAAGATGATGGATGCCTGACTATCGGGTCTGCCGGACTATAGAGAGCCGGATTGTCGAGGTCTTACTGTATATATATACATGTTCCTTGTTATTCTTTCTTTAGTTAAAAGGCTCAAGGGAGCCTGTTTTTTAAAAAAAAAATTATTAATAATATACACTGGAAAAAAAATGTCTGGACGCACTTACCAAAGTTTTACACTTATGTTCCTCTAGTTTTTTGTTCTAATATATTTTTCGCTACACTTTTTGACGGCCATCTAAGCCAAAAATGTTAAATCGACTTTCGTCCGAGAAAATAACAGATTCCCAGAGCGATGGAGGCTTTTGTACATACTCTTCAACAATTTCTAAATGGCGCTAATAATTAAACTTACTAATGAATGGTTTCTTCCGGGCGATGTGACCTAATAAACCACTTTTCCGTATCTTATACACCATAGCCGCGAGACAAGTTTGAAGCAACTTTTGGAGCGCTAAGGCTGACATTCAGGGACAGTTTTTAAGATTTTCCCGCTTGAGCAATTTATTTATTTATTTTTTGGAAGCCCATTCCGTGGTCTACTGGATTCACAGCCTAATTCTTTATATAATTTTAGATAGGTCTCTACAAGAAAACACGAAACATGGTCAGATTCACCAACAGCACTTCCTAAGAAATTGAAACAAAGATAGGGATCCGACAGGGCTGTAGTCTTAGTCCACTTTTGTTTAAATAAACAAAGAGGAATTGTAAAATCATCTTAAATCTCAATGTTTGCCAAAAAAATTAACTTATAACTTGATTCAAATAGTCTTATCATAGAGGTATTTAGACTAACATTTCCATTAGCGACTTACATTTCGAGTTTTGCCTCCCTGACAGTGAGCTCGAAGATCACTAAAACGTTTTTGTAATTCTTACTTTTATTATGTTATTATGTTATGTAATAGCAAAAGAAACTTTAATTGAGAATCTTTATCGTTTGAATTGAAATGGCAGAGGAGCAGAAATCATTGGGATTTCAGGAGTAAGTGTTAATGTTCCAGTCTCTGCTCCAGTGAGGATTTTAACCGCAATGGTACATAGCTGTAATTTCTAATATGGTACCTAACTAAAGGTTATTTGATTTGATTTGTTTGGATTTATTTTAGTTCTCCAATTTCGACACCATTCTTGAATGTTAGTAATATGAAATTGTAGTGATTGGGATGTAATGAAAGGATTATTATTTACTGATAACACATATGTGTCATCGGCGTAAGTGGTGAGGACAGTGGTAGGATGAGTCGGGATGTCAGCTGTATACACCGTGAAGAGGATGGGACCTAGGATACTACCTAGGGCACGGTACGTCAGGGACAGTTTTTAAAATTTCCCGCTTGAGCAATTTATTTATTTTTTTTGGACGCCCATTCCGTGGTCTACTGGATGCACAGCCTAATTCTTTACATAACTTTAGATAGGTCTCTACAAGAAAACACGAGACACGGTCAGATTTGCCAACAGCACTTCCCAAGAAATTGAAACAACGATAGGGATCCGACAGGGTTGTAGTCTTAGTCCACTCTTGTATTTTAGTTTTGGACTTAGCTATCCGGAAGGCGAAAGAGAAAATGAGGAAGTTCCACCTTGGGTATGCTAACCTTAGACCAGTGAGTCTTTCGATACTAGCATTGCACGCTGCATTGAATTGCTGATGACATTGTTATTTTTTTCAGACAATGACAGGAATCTGCAATACAATG
This sequence comes from Euschistus heros, assembly GCA_003667255.2. Taxonomy (NCBI): domain Eukaryota; kingdom Metazoa; phylum Arthropoda; class Insecta; order Hemiptera; family Pentatomidae; genus Euschistus; species Euschistus heros. Next base: position 783,624 of record RCWM02000294.1, read on the forward strand.
TTAACAGATGAGGGTTGGGAAGAAACCAAGGAGGATAATGCATGCAATCAGAGCTGAAGATAAAGTCCTGGAATAGGTGAAAAACTTCAATTAGCTGGGTGCACACCTCAATGAAAACGGTTACATTGACTCAGAGGTGAACGAATGTTGAAGATGTTTGAAGCTGTTCAGAGAGGCTTCCTTAATAGGCGAGAGGTGGAAAGGAAAACAAAAGTGGCTGTATTCAGATCTACATTTCTCCCCATTCTAACGTACTCTTCGGAATCATGAAGGCTAACAAAAAAGTATTAATCCGGAATTCAAGCGGCTGAAATGAGATTTTTCTGAAAGATAATGAGGAAAACAAGAAGAGATCGAATACGTAACACCAACATCAGATCAAACCTCAACGTTAAACTTGCCAACGAACTAGTAGAGAAAAACCGGTTGAGATGGCTTGGACACCTCCTACGAATGGATCAGAACAGAGTTGCCAATGAAGTCTATAGTCAAAAGTAGAAGGAAAGCGAGGAAAAGGTCGTCCTAGAACTAAGTGGGAGGACGAAGTTAAAAAGGACTTCCGAAAAAGAGGACTTGAATGGAACTGCAGAACAGCTAGTAAGAGACCGACTGAGCTGGAGAAGGCTCTATAGACTTCCTCCTCACACTGCTTAAGCGGTTCAATGAGGAATGACTCTGATGAATTTTAGATATCGTACCCACGTCTTTACAAAGAGTCCTCCAAATTTCCCTACAGGATTGCCTTGATTTCGTAAGGAAGTAATTAACTCGTGAATGGGTTTTGGCATTTCCATCATGAATGCTAATCACAGACTTAAAAGATCCATCATCACTAATCATAAGACTTTGTTTTTGACCTTGAAGCCCATAGCGAGTATAATCTGTTGTTATTGTTGAAATGTTTTGTTTTCTTTCATTACATAAGTGTTTCCAGACTTTTTTTGCTATAAGGATATTTTTTTTTTTACTTCAAAGTTTTCTGTTGATTGTTGTTACTATGCATGCAATGATATGAGGCTTGGAGAGGCAAAAGGGGGTAAATCCAAAATTGAAAATTTTTCAGTAAACCCAAAAATATGCATGATTCAAGTGATTCTTTTTTTTAAAAACAATTATTATTGGATCAGAAGTTTTAAACAATATCAGAAACATATCGGTAAAATATTGTTCAGTTTTTCTAAACTTCAAATTTTTAAACAATTTAAATAAATTGGATTTATCCCAATCTGCATGGGAAAATTTAAAAAAGGCATTAAATAACAAAAAACTCGAGACAATCAACACATTGTATTGTTTTATTAATTTAACATTGAACAAACTTTGATGAAAAAAAAAATTAATAAAAAAAAAATAAACTTGATTCAAACGATTTTCTCGAGATTTCTTTAAATTGTTCATAATTTTTTTTTTTTTAATCGAACACTAGTCATTAAAGCCAAATTAACAGATGCTGGAGGGTTTCAAACCTTATCCGTAGTGGAGTAGAACATGTTAAAAAAAATCTTATATCACTGCGGCCAACAATGGAGCATTTCAATTATTTGTGCTTGAGCTGTTTGCATTCAAGAGTTATCCAAAAACAATGTTATCAATGAGAGGTCCAAACATGTTGATGTTAGACACCATTTCATTAGACAATATGTACCAATTAATGATGTTTCTATTATGTATATTCCCTCTGAAGAAAACTGCTGATTTTCTTACAAAACCACTAAACAGTGTTAAACTTAAAAATGTGTAAATTTGCTACGATTTCATTTCCTCCCTGTCTTCAGTTTGTTTGTTTACCATTACCTGAACCCCTGATGAAGACTTGCAATGCAAGTCGAAACGTTGGCTTTCACAATTAAAATAAAATAAACATTTTATTTTGATCTGCTGAGTATCTATGACTGCCTACCCTATCTACATCTCCGATATTTGTTTTGAACTTTATAGTTCCCTACTAAAAAACAAAGTCAATAATATTTTGATAATGCTACGTAGTTCAATACTTTATTGTTTTTATTTTGTTCCTCAATACTCTAAAAAAAAATGGCATTTATGTATACAAATTTTTTTGATAATAAATTGTTTTTAACCATTTTCAAAGAGGTTTTACTAAAAGTCTGTCTAGAAGTTAGATGAGGAAGAATAATAATTTGTTTAGGAAAATGTGCATTGTGATTACATAGACTAGTCCATGTGTGTACATATATCGTTTATAACTTTACTATCCGTTTTTATTGTTCACCAAGCTAATAAGAAACATTTTTGAACGTAAAATCGTTTTTTAATCCATCATTTCAATTCTATAAATCATTTTCCCCCCTGTCTTCAGTTTGTTTGTTTTCCATTACCTGAACCTGATGAAGACTTGCAATGCAAGTCGAAACGTTGTCTTTAACAATTTTATTTTGATCTGCTGAGTATCTATGACTGCCTACCCTAATTATCTACATCTCCTATATATCATAGTCAACTATACCTTATGATTATCAAAACAAATATCTTTCTAAAAACTGTTTTTATAATTTTGTTGTTAATTTTATAAAGTAGTTTAGTTTAACAAACAAAAAAATTAAATATAATTTAAAAAATGGACTAGTCAATAGTAATTACGATCACAATAACAGGTAACTTTTCTAAACTGCTAATTGTGTTTCTTCCACCTCGTTTATGTGTTTTAAATCTGACAAATAGTATGCATGATATGGCAGCCATATTGTGAGATATTCCCTTTTGGTACTGTGATAGGCATGGTTTTACTCCCTTTTGCAACAGTACGTGATTTTTCATTGTAAATTTGAACAATTTTTCCTTCGTTTTTAAACCTAAAACCCAGTCAGCCTTCTGCGTGGCAAGGAGCTGGTTTGAACGGTATATAAAACTCAATTTCGATTTTTGGTGGATTTGCTAGGTTTGGCAATTAGGCGCCTCAAATAAGATTGGACTTCAATTTTTTTTTTTGTCTAATATATCATATATAATAATCATTTATCTATTTAGAATTATAGGGGAGTGTTGAAATATTAATTCTAAACATGTTTAATGTTATCTTCTTTTAAATATATCAATGATACAGGCACCATATTATAAGCTGGCGGATTTAAACAAAAGGGATCCTCTCCTTCATATTGCTTGTTTGTTTGTACTCAGTGTGCTTGTGATGGTTGATTTCTCCAATTAACCTTGATCACCTTCCTCTATCATTCCTTTGTTATTTACCCCAACAGTATTAGTAGAGTATTAGGAATAAACCAAATAGTCTAATCAATGAATGGTGAAATGAGGGGTGTAAAATGCATGGAATATGTGAAATGTTTCTAATTCATAGCTTCGTTAGGAGTAGTTGGAAGGTAAAGATACTAAAAGTTCCCACCCCTGGAAAGAGGGGGGGAGGGGCTATCGGTGGGAGGGGCTATCGGTGGGCGGGAGAAAAGAGAAGGCCCATTATTGGGTTTTTCGATTATAATTCAAAAACGGTGGACTCTAGAAAAATATGTTTCAAACAAAAATTAAAGCTAATTAAATTTCCTATAAGATTGATTTTATACATATTTATCGAACCTTTAACGGTTTTCGAGATATACGTTATTGAAAATCGATAATTTTCGAGAAAAATTCTTTTTACCTCACTTTTTTCAAATATTTTCTTCTGCTGCCTTCCACGTCGTTTCTCAGGAAAAATGTTAAGATCAAAGTTGTAGAGAATTTAATTTATTTTGATTCCATAAATACGCTGCTGGCACTTGAAGCAAACTTTGACAAAATGTGAGGTAAAATTATCCCTTCATTGCCTCACAAACACTCCAATCTGTTGTCATCAACCTTCAAGAATGGTGTCGAAATTGGAGATTTAAAATCAATAAAAGCAAATCCCATTAAATAACCTCTACCCTTCGTCGTAAACCTTCGACTTCTTTTCCTAGAGTATCCTTTAATGATATTTCGCTAATCCCCGTTGAACAGATACGCTATCTAGAACTCCAACTGGACAAACGTTTTTTGGAATTCACATACAAGACTAAAACGACATGAAACTGCTCTTTGTTTTAGATTTCTTCAACATTTACTAAACAAACGCTCAAAGCTTCTAATAAATTACAAAAGACTCATCTACATGACTGCGATAAGACCTATTTGGACGTACGGAGTTGAGCTTTGGGCCTCCACTAAATCATCCAATTCATCTCGTATCCAATCCTTACAATCCAAAATCCTTCGAAAAATCCTCAATCCTCCGTACTTTATCACCAATAAACTTATCCATAAAGATCATAATATTCTAATTGTTGCTGATTTAGCCCAAACCAGATACCAATCCTTCCATAGTAAGCTCCATAATCATTCTAATCCACTAGTCTCCCAACTTGCTTCCCTCTCCAATCCCGATAATCCTACGAGGCGTCTGAAAAGAAGATGGCCTAGAGACGTACATGACTAAAACGACATGAAACTGCTCCTGGTTTTCGATTTCTTCAACATTTACTAAACAAACGCTCAAACCCTTCGATTTACTACAAGACACTCTCATTTACATGACAGTTATCAGACAGACCTATTTGGACATATGGAGTTGAGCTTTGGGGCTCAAATAAACCTTCACTCCTTAAAATCCAAAATCCTTAAAAAAATCCTTAACGCTCCTTACTTTGTTACAAATAATTTTATCCATAAAGATCTTTATGTCCAATATGTTGCTGAATTAGCCCAAACCAGATACCTATCCTTTCATAGTAAACTCCATAACCAAATGAATCCACTAGTCTCTCAACTTACCTTCCATTCTATTCTCAATAGCCCTCCGAGCCGCTTGAAAAGAAGATGGCCTAGGGATCTACTAGTGTAGTTCTTTTCAAGTTTTGATATTTTGTTGTAATTATTATCAAAACATTTACTAGATGTATATATTTTGTACAGTTGTTAATTTCAATAAATGAAAAAAAAAATGTAAATGAAAATTTTTTTTTTTTACTCGAAGCCATTGGTAACGAGGCGTTTCGGCTTCTAGCAGACCAGTACAGTGTTGCCATATTAGTAGTCTCCATTTGGTTGTTAGAATGTTAGAATGGACATTAACCACAGCGGAATACACTGGTACAGCCCAAACATCCTCTTGGACCGGAAGACAATGGGTGCTATGAACAACTCTAATGTTGTGCAGATGGCGCTGCAGGTGATGATAACCCTTATTCATTAAAAAGCATGCCGCAAGTACTTGCCGACTGTTTGTGATATCGGCGTTTAGAGTAAGCTTCCTTCTGCTTGTTTCTTATGCATGTTTTAAGCCTCTTCTTGGAATAAATTCTTTATAATTCCTTTTGCATATTCATATGTCACTCCAAGAGAGTAAAAAAAAAGGTGTGGCTGTGTCATGGACACGGTCGCGTATTGTACGTGAATAAATTTATGAAACGGGTAATATTTTTTAAATATAATATTTTTATTGATGTATTTAGGATAAAAGCAAGGAAACAAATAATTATTGTATTACAATATAAATTTATTAATAATAGGTCTGTGTTACGAAAAGTACGACATAAATGGCGTACTAGATACATCGAGATTTCTAGTAAACGTTAAATCAATACAGGTATTACTTAGCGTTGTTGGATAAGTTTCAATATAAGACAAATTGAACTCGGGCATGAAGTCGAGCAATGAGCGGTTTTGTGAGACATCAAAATTAAAGACTTCAACTATCATAACTGGTGTAGTAAGATCAGGCTCGTAATCGGGTGTAATTTTAGCGATGTTTTTGGAATATTTTAACGATTGGAATATAAAGAGTTTAATTTCTGCTAACGCTTTGCCCGGGTGGATATAAATACACCCGAGTACGAATTTGAAGGTGCTATTGGCTTTTACGTTTACTGGATAGAAATCACCAGGTTTTGCATCTTTCATTTCCAAATAAATTTCCGAAATGGCAATGTTAACTCTATTACAATCAGTAATTAACAACCGCCTTTGCGACTTGATGATGATGATATCGCTACTGATAATGTAGTTGCAATTTGTCTGTTCTTAGTGTTATTACAATATGATCTCAGATAAAGCTAGGCACATTCACTGACATCATATTTTCCATCCAAGGTTAGCTGATTGCCAAATAATCAGAACGGTTAATGATAATGTGATTATGTTGATGTCTTAGGAGTGAGCGAACAAGCTTTGTGCATTAATGGCGGTATAAGTATAAAACAATGCTGGTCAGGAACTTTCACGTTCCCGGCACTGCTTGACTCGGTCACAAGGTGGTTTATTAGTACCATTCGATTGTTTTTGAGAAGCCTTTTCCAACCGTATACGATCTCTATATTTGGTTTTAACTTTTCGATGCGTATAGGTCGACATTATATATTTTTGAGAACATTTTTTTATTCTAACACGTTATTATATTTACTGCCACTACTTTAAACTAATGTGTTGTATACAATTGATTGATTTTAATCGACAGCTTACGGTTAAAACTTAAACGAATATCGTAGCTTCTCCGAGTCAAAAGTTATACTGATTGCAAATCTCTAAACGCAGCAAAATAACCTCAAAATTGCGGACTTCCCCCTCCACCGCGCGCGATACGTCACTGTTCTCGCTCATCGTAATGAATTCTTTGATCTTTTAGCTATCTAGTGGTATAATTTAATTTTGGATGTCGAGGATCGATTCGAAACTACAACGCCAAACTGTATCCCCCGATTTTGTTATCATTATGTTTTTTGGATTGCTCCCCTATGGTAGCAAATTTAAAGACGTATTCACTATTCACGTCAAAACATACAAAATTTACAGATCAGAGTTAAAAAAAAAACATTGTCGCAAACATTGACTTTCAGTTGCAAGAACTGAAGAAAAATGAAAAAGATTAGAAGGATAAGATTTGAAAAGAATCCACCAGTTAATTAGTATATTTTTCATTTATTGCTATCATATTTATATGTATTTTTTTTTGTTTCGTATTTATTTTTTATATTGTTTATTTTAAATATGTTTATTGTACCTATATGTATTACATTATGTATGTACTTAAAAAAAAAAAAAAATTATGCTGTTTTATTTTTCATATATTTTTCTTCTAAGTCTGTTTTGTATTTTATTTATATATTATTTTATTCCGTATCGTATTTATTTTTCATAGTATAATTTTTTTTTGTATTGTTTATATATATAATAAAAGTTTTATTCAAATGATTAAACGGTTTACAATTGCACATATTAAATATTGATACATGTTTTGTAATAAAACAATTTACACTAAATAGTCAGCTGAGCTTAGCTAAAATGGCTATAATTTGGAATGCATTTATTTTAACAGTAGGAAAAATACTAAAAAAAAAACAAAAAAAAAAAAAAAAAAAAAAAAAAAAAAAAAAGAGATTGATCCTGCTATAAGGACACTGTTTTACAGATCTGCCAGGATCTGACAATTTTTTGAGGCCGAAGGACATCCTTGGCCACTCTCTCCTTCCACAATTAGAATTAGCTTTTTCGTCCTTAAGGATGCTGTTTTAAGATGGCGGAATTTTATTATTTTTTTTCGTCCTTAAGGATAATATGTTTCTAACGGTTTTTTTAGCTATCCGAAGGATAACTTCCACCATTGTTGTCCTCCAGGATACTGTTTTAAAATATTTGACGGTTTTAAGATGGCGGACTTCCTCCATTGTTGTCCTTGTAAGGACACTGTTTTACAGATCTACCAGGATTTGACGATTTTTCGAGGCCGAAGGACATCCTTGGCCACTCTCTCCTTCCACAATTAGAATTAGCTTTTTCGTCCTTAAGGATGCTGTTTTAAGATGGCGGAATTTTATTAGTTTTTTTTTTTTCATCCTTAAGGATAATATGTTTTTAACGGTTTTTTAAGTTATCCGAAGGATAACTTCCACCATTGTTGTCCTCCAGGATACTGTTTTAAAATATTTGACGGTTTTAAGATGGCGGACTTCCGCCATTGTTGTCCTTGTAAGGACACTGTTTTACAGATCTACCAGGATCTGACGATTTTTCGAGGCCGAAGAACATCCTTGGCCACTCTCTCCTTCCACAATTAGAATTAGTTTTCGTCCTTAAGGATGCTGTTTTAAGATGGCGGAATTTTATTAGTTTTTTTCGTCCTTTAGGATGCTGTTTATTTTAGATATGTTTTTCTATTCTACTTATATGTATTATATTTTGCATCGTATTATTTTTTCTTTCTATTTAAATATATTATTTAGTATGCATATCATTATTACTATATATACCCTAATCCCTATTTATATTATTTCGCTAACGAACCACCTAGCAAACAAAACATAAGGTTGAACAAAGCTGTTTTTATTGCAAATCACCAGTTTAGCAGCTTAACAATAAAACTGAAAACGCACATCCCTTCTCGGCAATAGACTACTTGAAGGATTTTTATTTATTCATTTATTTTTTTTGTAACAATCCCTTACCTTATATTACTTTGGGAAATCATTTAAACCATAAAGAAATTGATTGAACTCAAACTACAAAGAAATGAATTGTGCTTTACTATGTTTTATAATACGTTATGCTTTATTTAAAAATAAAATATACAAAAATATAATATAAATAATTATAAAAATATAAAAAAATAATTTAAAAATACAGTATGAATGAAAATAAATTTTATTCTGGGGCCTTTGCCCCTTAAGAATAATTACAATGAGCAATTATTGGCTACCTAGCATACCGTATATATAATTAAGAAATATGATAAAAGCAAGGAGAATTTAATTTAAATTAAATTACGGAATTTAAAAGAAATTCAAATTACAATATATGATATTCCACTGATCCCTGTTGAACAGATCCTACCTAAGACTCTACTTGGACAAACGTCTTACTTAGAATCCATATACAAGACTAAAACGACAAGAAACTGCTCGTCGTTACAGACTACTTCAACATTTAATAGACAAACGTTCAAAGCTTCCAATAAATTACAAAAGACTCATCTACATGACTGTGATAAGACCTATTTGGACGTACGGAGTTGTGCTTTGGGGCTCTACTAAACCATCCAATTCATCTCGTATCCAATCCTTACAATCCAAAATCCTTCGAAAAATCCTCAATGCTCCTTATTTTGTGGCCAATAAACTTATCCATAAAGATCTTAATGTTCCAAACGTTGCTGGTTTACCCCAAACCAGATATGCATCCTTCCATAGTAAGCTCCCTAACCACTCTAATCCACTAGTCTCCCAACTTGCTTCCCTCTCCAATCCCGATAATCCTACGAGGCGTCTCAAAAGAAGATGGCCTAGAGACCTTTAGGTGTAGATTTTATTGAAGTGCTACTAGTGAGTAGTTCTTCACAAGTTATTTACATGCCATTGTATTCACTATCGACTCATTTACTTAATGTATATTATTTTGTACAGTTGTAAATATCAATGAATGAGAAAAAAAAAAACCTACTATATAAAAGTAATGTTACATATTTTAAAATATCACACAAAAAACAAATTATATCTTGAGGTTAGAATCTTAGATAAGTTAAGAAAACAAAAATAGAGAAAATTAAATAAAAAATCAATGAAATCAAATATAATAATCAAAGCTGAGAAATATAAATTATATGCCAAAACAAATTTAGTGCAATAGTACTAGACTAATACAAAATCAATATTATATTCTGAATGTTTATATCTTATTTTAAGAGATATTTTCTACATCTATATGACTATTAGATTGAATATCTAACAGGTAAATGAAAAGTCGGGATTTGAAGCTGTTATGAGTGGAGGAATGGCGAATGATGGAAGGGAGGGAATTCTAGAAGTTGGAAGCTCTGGAAATAAAGGAGCGTTTGAAGGATGTTGTGTTGAAAGGAGTTGGGCAGAGGTCTGAGGAACGGGATCTGATTTTGCGGAAACTCACTGATGATTTTAATTTGAATGCTTTGAGGATATAGTGAGGTTCCTTCGACGGAAGGAAGGAAATAACCATTTTAATTTGGTTTAGTGGTGGGAAATATGTTCATGGCGTGGTATGCCCAGAACGAATCTCAGACAGCAGTTCATTATCTTCTTTAATCTTGCATCTTGAGATTCCGAGAGACCTCCATACACCACACTACCATAATCATAGTGGGGGAATATGAGGGAAGTAATTGACAGTTGACGGGTTGACAGTATGCAGGAGGAAGGGGGATATTTTCTTCTTATATAATATTTTCTCCTTCTCGAAATATTTTCGAACGCCTACCACCATTTCACAAGCTTGCGATTTGAGCACCTTTCGATTTGATGTGCTGCTTTTCTCTGACATTATATAATACTAAATAAAATATAAAAGTAAAAAAAAAAAAAAAAAAAAAAAAAAAAAAAATCAGTGCGACCTATGTGAGAGGCGAAACTGTACTGACTGTATATATGATAAAACAGGCAACTCTGCGTACCGCTCATTGGTCTGGACGAGCCACGCCTCCCTCCTTCCACTTTTCCTCAGATGCCCTTAGGTTTCAACCAAACTATAAGATCATAATACGTGTCAGCTCCTGCGATGATATAGGATCCAAGAAAATTATTCATCATATAAAATATTGATGTCATAATATTATTTAGAAAATATTTGCGTATCTGACCGATACTACTTTCAGAAGTCTTCGAATAAAAATAGTATCAGTTTTCATTTTTTTTAATTTAGAAGTCTATTAATTTCTCTAGAAATTTCATTGTGATGGAATTTAGGAAGAAGTAGTGAAATTGGTAATAGGAATATTAAATCGTTCGATATTTGCCACAAATATCTTGAAAACGTAATTCAAATATTAAGATTTGTTTATAGATAAGCGGCCTTTGATACCGATGTTACTAAACTTGTCGATATGATGTTCAGGCATAAAAATATATAAAAAAATTTAATGATATAAATTTCGCTATTAAATCTTAAAAACTTATAAATCACTAATAATGACCTAAGTAAAATTTCGTAGTGAAATATCTTAGGAATTTCATTTGTATGAACTGTTTTACTAATAGCGATTATTCAATTATTTCATTTAATGCTTACATAAATTTAAAGAGTAAATTAACGGCCTGTATCGGTTCGGGAGGCAATAAGAATAATACAAGTGTAAAGATCGCATGCTCCATAAAATATAAATAATATTGTGTTTTAGAGTCAATTGTGCCCGATGCTTTACTGAGGTAAGTGGGATAAACATTTATGTTTTCTTAAATTTTATTAAAACTCTACATTTAGATAGACAATATTAAATCAGTTTAGAGTACAATAAGGAAATATGAAAGTTTTTGTATCGATTTGTTTTTGTTTTTTTTACGGGTCCAATAACGTCATGATTTAATATAATATATATTTTTTTAAAACTTATTTTATATTTATGGAGTATAATTGATGATTTAAGTTAAGTGAATGAATGAATATATTAAAAGAGATGTTAGGTGGGATCAGTCTAAAAATATTAAGGTGAATTTAAGAAACATAATTTATTTAATTACCAACTCCAAACCTTTGATCATGCTATTGGAAATCGATAATTTTCTAAAAAAAAAACAAAAAAACTTTTTACCTCACTTTTTGTCAAACGTTTGCTTTTAGTGCCTTCCACGATCGTTTCTCAAAATCAAAGTTGTATAGCATTTAAGTTTGTTTGTTTATTTCGTTTAACGTCACTTTATGCTGCTATGGCTAATCGGACGATGCTATGGCGGTAGTCCTAAATTTTGCCTATCCAGGTATAATTAGGATAGGGATCTTTAACGAGTACCTGACATCGCACAGGCTCGGGACCCCCATTCTACGTCCCTTCCGAAGGACGGCATAGCCAAGGATTTTTTACTCCCTTTAAAAAATCCTAAGGTCATCTGCCGGGCTGCGAACCCGCGATCTTGGGTTTAGTAGGTTGCTATGCTAACCACTACACCACAGGTGACCCCATAGCATTTAAGTTATTTTAATTTTATATACATTTTTTTTTTTTTTTTGGCACTTGAAATAATATTTAAAAAAAAAATAAAAAATTATTATTGTTTCGAAATATTATCGATCTATATTAAAGTATATAGATTATATATACTACATTAAAGTAGTAATGGAACTGTTGATGGAAGTCTGGAGTGAGGAAAAGATCCCTCTAGACGGAAATCGGCGTTGATCCATCCATTGCACAAAAAGGGGGACAAGAACGATGTGAACAACTATAGGGGGACCCCAAGATCGGGGAGTACCAAGGAGGTTTTAGGAAAAGAAGATCCTTTTTCTCGTCACAAATCCTGAGTTTGAAACTTCTGATAAAACATTACAGAACCAAAAGCAGAAAGAACCTCTTTATATCTTTCGTAGACTTCGGGAAGGCGTATGACTCGGTGGATAGAGACACGTTACTGGAAGTACTGAGGGAGTACGGGGTGGATCAGAAAACCAGGAAACTAATTGGGCTGACTTTGACCGGGACTTGGTCGAAAGTAAAACATCAAGGGAAGCTCAGTCAACCGTTTCTGATAAAAACGGGGCTGAGACAAGGAGACGGTCTATCTCCAGTGCTCTTCAATGTGGTGCTGGACAAGGTCATGAAGGAGCTGTGGAAAGTCAATGGCGCGGGCGCAGTTCTGGAGACCAAGAACAGACATGTCAAGGGAAGATGCCTCGCGTACGCAGACGACCTCGCCTTGTTGGCGAAATCGGAGGAAGAGGCGATCGCACAAGTGAACGCTCTCTCAGAAATAGCGAGGAAAACTAGTCTGCAGATATCCTTCGAAAAGACGGAGCTGATGACCACAGACTCGGGCTTCACCAAGAATAGGGTCGAGCCCAAGTATGGATCCGTAAAGGTAACCAAAAGTTTTAAATACCTGGGGGAAATCATAAACAGCAGTGCATCCGAAAAGGAAAGCTTCAGGGAAAGAGTCACAAAACTGGAAAGACTGAGTTTCGCCACCAGCAACCTTTACAACAAGAAAAACCTGTCAACCAAGGCCAAAGTAAGACACTACAACACAGTCGTCAAACCGGTGATTCTCTACGGGACGGAGACCTCGTGCCTCCCCAGTCTAGAAAAGCTCCTGAAAGTTGAGAGGAGAATCCTGAGAAGAATGCATGGGCCCAGAAGAACACCAGATGGTTGCAGGTTAAAATCAAACAAAGAAATTTACAAGGATACAACAGATCTGGAGTCGGACATCAAAATAAGGAGGTTAAGGTTTTATGGGCACATGGTGAGAATGAGCCCCGAAAGGTTGAACAACCAGATCTTCGAGAAGATCCGTGGTTATAAAGTCTCGTCTGGGCATCTCAAGCAACTGAGACGTGATCTGAACCTGATAGGTCTGGGAGACCAGGACTGCCTCGATAGGGACGAGTACAGGAAGACATTGGCAGGGGCGAGGGTTCTTGTGGAGAGGAAACATCCTGGGAGGGGTCACGCATGGACAGAGGAGAGAAAGCTCAAACATTCAGAGTTCATGAAAAACATGTGGAAGAGGAAGAAGCAGGCGAAGAGCATAGAACAAGTGCTGCTATCATGATATTCGCGTGGTCCCAAGGGCCGTTTTGTGAAGAAAAAAAAAAGTATATCTTTAAATCTTCTGGCAAAATGCAATAGAAAGAAGTATGATAAATATCAAAAGAAAGGATAGGATCAAGTGCATTGATGTTCAGAAGAAAACAGGGCTCAGAGACTCTTCCAATAATAAAAAAAAAAATTAAAATGGAAATGGGCTGGACATCTGTTGAGATCTACTGACAGGTGGTCATAAACTGTAACCGAGTGGACACCATATGACAATAGTAGGAACAGAGGAAGGCGATTGAAGAGATGGAGTGGAGCGACTCCTTCAAAAAAGAGGCTGGCCCAACATGGTGGAGAACAGCAAAGGATAAAAATTCATTGTGGAAGAAGTGGAATCAGATTTGAAACCCCACCTTCCCAGTAGGACTGGTCGTCTTGGGAAGTGTAAGGCCATTACTCCTCTTAAAAAGAGGAACGCTAGTGCAAGGAAGATAAATGTTTATTTATTTATTGTTTAACTGTGTACAGGGTGAGCATCTCTTAGTGTAAAAAAAAAAAGTTGGGTGAAACTAGATCAAAAATGTAGACAAAAGTCTGCGATAAATCAAAAACTTTTTGAGGAAACCACATTTTTTACTATAAAAGCTTTAATATCTCCATTTTGTTTAAATATTTTTTAAACTTTGACCACTTTTTCGAATTTAGCATTAAATTCTCTGTAAGAACAGAGTAAGGTGAAGTGGGGTAAGTGCGTCATACGGAGTACAAAGTTCAACTTCAACTTAACATAAAAAATCAGCTATTGATGCTCATATGGAGTACAAAGTTCAACTTCAACTTTAACATAAAAAATCAGCTATTGATGCTAGGATAATATTTTTCATTCCATTGCAAGCGTTGAACTTTACTCTTTTCAATAATATAGTTGATTTCCCTGATATCCTAAAAATTATTATCAGTGCGAAAGAAAATTGATATTATGTACTATTTATGCACTTGCCCCACCTTAACGGGGCAAGTGCATAAATCGCTTGTAAACTCCTTAGCAGCCAATTTGATTCTTTGACGGGGTAAGTGCATAAATAAACAATTCCCAGCAATCATTTTATTGCTGAATAATTATAATTGAATAATAATAATAATAATAATATAAATAATTTTATTGAATTATTGAGTTTTGCATTACCAAAACATTATTAAATATGTAATTAATTTACAATAAATAGAGAAAATAATTAAAAAACACAGTAAATAACTATAGAATTATAGTCATATCATTATATATATATATACTATTAATTTACAATAAATTAAGAAAATAATTCGATAACGACAGTAAGCATATAGATATATCATATAATTTATTAAGTGGGTATATAATTAATTGACTAGGCATAAATAGAGAATCTGCGTAATTCACCAAAGGCCTGTAGCCTGAAAATTGTAAATTAAAAATTGCTTCTCCTCGACAACCGATCTTAGGAGTGGGAGAATGCTTTCAATATCGTTTTTCTCAATTGAACTGATCTCATCTTGTGCTGAGATGCGCTTCCCCGGGAGGGACAAGTGCAGGATATGATGCACTTCCCCAGGTTTTATAACGAACTTACCCCTTGTCAAAAAATGCTTGGGGTAAGTGCATCATTGGGTTTAACTCCCCTATAAAACGAGATAAAATGATTTTTTAATTATGAACACAAATTTTGTCTATATTTTTTTTTTAGTTTCACCCAATTTTTTTTTTTTTACACTAAGTGATACTCAGCCTGTATATTATTGCATAATTATAGGGGACCGAAAAACTAAGACAAAAAGTCCTTTAGAGATTTGCTCGTTTTTGCTTGTTTTAGAGAAAATCGCAAAAAAAGAAACAAAACAAGTTTTCATTTTTATACTTATTTATTTACATTTATATTTATGTTATGTTCTTTTTAATGTAAATATTGCTCAAAATGTTGTCCTCTTGCACCAATGCAAGCATTACATCTAGCACTCACTTGATAAATTGCAGCTAAACATTGTTCTGATGATATTTAGTGCACTGCATCTATGATTCGGTCTCTTAATTGCTCTCTTGAGTTGATTGACACCGAACAAACTTTCTGCTTCAAGGTTCCCCATACGAAGAAATCCATGGGTGCCATATCAGGTGATCTGGGTGGCCAAGGTACTACTTCTCCACGTCCAACCCATCGTTGTGGATAATTTATATCCAGCCCAGCTCGAGCAACTCTGCTATAATGAGCTGGACATCCATCGAGTGGGAACCATATTTCAATCCGCTGCTGTAAGGGAATGTCATCTAAATAATTAGAAAAGTCGTTCTCCAAAAAATGTGTAAATGTGATACCATTCAATCTTACAGCTAAAAAATATGGTCCGACCAGTAATCCGTTCCAAATTCTAAGCCAAATGTTAATAGCAAATTCATGCTGAAACCTATTCTCTCTAATATCTCTGGGATTTTCAAGAGCCCATACATGATAATTTCTTTGATTAACAATTCCTCTTCTTGTAAAGTTAGCTTCATCGGTCCATATAATTTTTAATGGAAATAAATGATCATCGCCAAGTCAAGAAACCAATTACTAAAATTCAATCTCTTGACATAATCTTGAGGTAATAAATTCTGAACTTTTTGAAGATGGTATGGGTAGCGATTATAATCTTTCAAAGTTCGCCATATTGCTTGCCGCGATATTGCTAATGCAGCAGATGCTTTTCTGATTCTAGTCTCAGGATTGTGCTAGTCTCAATTTCTTCTCCAATAATCTGCTCTTATTGCTGCCTGGAATTGGTCGTCTTCATTACGTATTAAGAATGACCCAGCCTCTCGTATTCTATTAAAAGTTAACGCAAAGACTCGTCGATTAGGTACTCTTCTATTAGGAAATCGGCGCGCACACTCCCGCACCGTTTCTAAAGCATTACCGTTACAGAAACCATACACAAAAATCATATCAGAGTATTCAACATTAGAATATGTATGCGGCATTGTGGCTGATGCTATTCACACAAAAATATCTGAGTAACTGACTGAAGACTGATTTAGGAATTATAATCCTAAAAGGAAGCTAAAATGTAAACAAAGAATGTAAAAGATAACATTAAGTGTTTACATATCTCACTGTCTACCCTGACAAACTTTGAAAGGTGATAATCGCTACCTATAACATTTTTGTTTTGTTTCTTTTTTTTTTTGCGATTTTCTCTAAAACTAAGCAGAAACAAGCAAATTTCTAGAGATCATTTTGTCTTAGTTTTTCGGTCTCCTATACGTTCCTGAAGTTTTGCCATTTAAATTCGGAACAGCCTGTATAGACAATTTTTGTAGCATGCGATTGTGGATGGAACCAAATTATCATCTTCTATTTCCTTTCTGTTGATACAACAATTTAATTTTTTTTTTTTTTTTAACGAATATAGCCGTAGTTTTTCTCAAGGATTTACTCGAATCTTGAAAACAAGCATCTTCCCTTTTCATTTTCAATTTGTTTTAAGCTTTCTTCGAGAATTTCAATCAAATATCAGCTCTGGATATTCATTTGTCCATTGTTTCAATTTAGTAGACACTCGCGTACGTTTTTGGCATTTTCAAAGTTGATAGTTTAAAATCTTGTCAACAAGATTTTGTGCTAAATCAGAAGTGGGGACTGAATTGGGAAGCGGGGAGTAAAATTTTCTGAGGACACGTCTTAGTTCTAGGAAGTACGTCGATCCTGTTTACCTATATCCTCAAAGCTCCCAATTCAATACGATCATTTAAAAGAAGTAGGTCACAAATAAGTTTGATTTAAGCGACTTTTTACTTTCATTTTAAAACTGATTAATCTATTTAATATTAATAAAAGCTGCCTAATAATCGTAAGTAAAATTTTCAACAAATAAATGGTTAGGTGAATAAAATTAGATGAATATGGTTCAATTGTGCAATTTCGTGCAAAATAAAATTTAAGAATAAGAATCCTTAGGTTATAAATGAGATAACTAGTTGGGTTAGAGAGCGCTAAACCAAAGCGAACCAAATGTGCAATAACACAGAGATCCGGCCTCTATTGATGAGGTTCTGAAGGAAGCTGTTGAATCAAATCCGTCCACAAGTACTCGTATATATATATATATATATATATATATATATATATATGTAATTTTTCTTGATATTATTCATTATTATTAAATATATTATTTTATTTTTTTGAAGATCGATATATATATATATATATATATATATATATATATATATATATATATATATATATATATATATATATATATATATATATATATCAAAACTTTAGTAGGTCAGCACTGAGTGATGGAGGTTACCCGTTATCAGTTGGAATGATGACCAAACAGGCAACGCTCTTTGACATGTCCACACTGTTTTCGAATCGAGTTCCTTCGATCTTTACCGATTTGATTTCGGTAGCGACTCGGTTCGGCCGGTTTTACGAATTCGGAAACACGTATAAACTCGTGTGACACAGTTCGACATAGTGTAGATGTAGTTGGTCAACAGCAGCACGTTTTAGGTGAACGTTTGATAGTTTGATATTAGGAGAGTAGGAACAGTTAGGAGCTCAACTAGTAAATAACACTAGCTCCCCAATGAACGAGCTCCTTTTGACTCCGTTTCGCGTATACTAAAAAAAAAAAAAAAATAAAAATAATTAACCAGGATTTGACCAATCTTGCGCGATCCTTCCCGGCTGTTGTGTATAAAAATTACTCTCATTTGGAAATAAACAATACAATCAATCATACACGTAAGCGAAAAAAAAAGAAAACATCGTCAGTGAGATTGTTTATAACAATTTATTGAAATTTACAACTGTACAAAATATATACTTCAAGTAAATGTGCTGTTAACTATTACAATAACGTGACAAAACTTTAAAAGAACTACTCATCAGTAGCACTTTAATAAAAAATCTACACTAGAAGTTCTCTGGGCCATCTTCTTTTCAGACACCTCGGAGGGTTATTGGGAATGATGTGGGAATCAAGTTGAGATATTAGGGGATTTGAGTGGTTATGGAGCTTACTATGAAAGGATAGATATCTGGTTTGGGCTAACTTAGCAACATTTGGAACATTATGATCTTTATGGATAAGTTTATTGGTGATAAAGTACGGAGGATTGAGGATTTTTCGAAGGATTTTGGATTGTAAGGATTGGATACGAGATGAATTGGGTGATTTAGTGGTGCCCCAAAGCTCAATTCCGTACGTCCAGATAGGTCTAATCACAGTCATGATTATGAGTCTTTTGTAATTAATTGGGAGCTTTGAACGTTTGTCTAAATGTTGTAGTAAACTGTAACGACGGGCAGTTTCTTGTCTTTTTAGTCTTGTATGTGGAATCCAAGTAAGACGTTTGTCCAAATGGAATCCTAGATAGCGGATCTGTTCAACAGGGATTAGTGGAATATCATTAAAGGATACTGTAGGACAGGAAGTCGTAGGTTTACTACGAAGGACAAAGGTTATTTGGTGAGATTTTTTTGGATTTATTTTGATTCTCCATTTTTGACACAGTTCTTGAAGGCATAGGGTACGGGATTGGAGTGTTTGGGAGGCAATGAAGGCATCTTTGTTTACTGATAACACACATGTCATCAGCATAAGTGGTGAGGACAGTGGTAGGATGAGTTGGGATGTCAGCTGTACACACCATGTAGAAGATGGGGCCTAGGATACTACCTTGAGGAACACCGGCAGATTGGGTAAAGAGGGAAGAATAGGAAATTGTATGGTTTACTTTAAAAGTTCTATCACTCAGATAGGAACGGATAATTAGGAAGTATGTTAAAGGAAGGAATTTGCGGAGCTTATAAAGCAGTTCTGGGGCCAGACTCGATCAAAGGCTATGACATTAAAAACAAAATGTGCTTTGATGTTTTATACACGTATAATAATTTTTTGGGCTAAAATCACTAAAGTGTTTTGTCAAAACCTGATCCAAGCTGAATTTGCTTATTACGTTTAGAATATACATAGAGCTACACTTATCTGGGAGTGCCCTTTACCTCATCAGGAAGAATAAATCTGAAGAAAGATGCTGATTACTTTATACAGAGGTCTTCTATTGCAATGGCTAAGGTGTTGGAGATTTTAAGGAATGGCAGGAGCGACTCTTAGGAGACTAAAACCAGATTCTTCGACTCAAGTGTGGCATCAACTCTACTTTACGCCGCTGAAATATGGGGTCTTCGTTACCTGGAAGTAATAGAGAAAGACCAAGTCAGTTTTTTGAAGTAATCGCTTCAGTGGCCAAGATGTACGCCATATCACACGCCTAGAATGCGGGAAGTATCCACTCAGTGTTCAAGTGTTAAAAAAAGTTGTCAACTACTGGACAAAGTTGAGCTTAATGAAGGAAGGTCGCTTAACCAGGCAATGCTTTAATACAATTCTTACCCTGAATGTATCTGAAGGAAAGTCTGACGAAGCATATAATGGGGTGACCCAAGTAAATCGATAGCGGTGGAGTTGGGCTGTCAAAATTTGTTCTCAAAAGTATTACCCCAAGGACTGAGCACGTTTAAAGAAGACATCCTAGAAAAGATGAAGAACCATCAGCTTTCAAAGGTTGTAAACAGAACTTTAAATTCTACCAACAACCCTAGGTATACAGAAATATGCAATTTTAATATAGCAAGCCCGGGAGATTACATGCAATTTCAGAAGAATTTTAAGAAAATCAGAGTTGCGAGTCGTCTAAGAGTCTCAAGCGTGGATTACCTAAAGGTGTTTATAAAGGACACAACACTAATTATAAAATCCAGCCTGCATGGCCTGCGGTAGTTTGGTGTCGGATCCTTTGAGCCATTTTCTTACTCAGTGCATCAAATTCGAAGGGCAGAGAAACAAATTCTTAGGTACATACATTTCTGAATCATTGACTACAGAGGAAATCTTAAATGTAGATTGTATTCAAAAATTAAATAGACAATATTATTTTGTAATATGTTGTGCCATAGATTGAAAAGCTAAATGTTTTTATTTTTTGGAATAGGGTTTTGACGATGGTCTTATTGTGGTTCTTTTCTAAATCATTGGGTCACTAATTCTCTTAACCATTAATTAAAAGTAGTAATGACTAAATATGACTTGGTGGGAAGCTGTAAAGCTGTAAATCATTTTACCTTGTTATTGCATTGATCTTGTTATTAAGTTGATAATTTTTTTTTTCCACGAAACGGTCTTGGAGACCACGCGAATATCAATTTTTGGCTCCTCTCTTGTTTTTTCTTTCCTTCCATTTTTCTTTCATTATTTCTGCGTGTCTTTTTTTTCTTTCTTCTGTTCACGCCACTCCCTTTTTTGAACTTCTCCTGCCCACAACAACCTTCAATTCCTTAAGTCTGTTTCTATATCTTTCTCTGTCCTGACAGTCCTGGTCCGTTATACCTAATCTTTCCGTTTCTTTTTTCATCTGTTTTATATATCCTCCTGAGCTTTTATATCCACGGATTTTCTGAAATATTTGTTTATTTAGTCTTTCCGGGACCATTCTTATCATATGTCCATAGACATATTTCAGTCTTCTGACCCGGATTTCCGTTTCTATGTCCTTTGTATCTTTATAGATTTCCCGGTTGGGTCTAAGCCTGTATCCTTCTTGAGTCTTTTTTGGGTCATAGATCCTTCTCAGAATTCTCCGTTCAATCCTTAGTAATTCTTCCAGACTAGGAATGCAGTGCAGAATGCAAGTGGTTTCTGTCCCGTATAAAATCACAGGTTTAACGACTGTGTTGTAGTGTCTTATTTTTGCTTTTGAGCACAGGTTTTTTTTGTTGTAGACGTTAGAGGTTGCAAAAGATATTTTCTGTAGTTTAGTTATTCTTTCCTTCATACTTCCTTTTTCCGAACCATTGCTACATATAGTCTCACCTAGGTACTTAAATTTGTTTGTTACTTTTATTGTTCCGTATTTGGGTTCCAGTTATTTGTATAAGAAATGTCTTTGGCATATAAATAAAAATATTTATTGGTTGACATTTTAAAACGAAACCGGCTAAATAAAAAAAAAAAAAAAAATGTTCCATATTATTTCATCATTAGCCAACGAGCTCAAGGGAGCTATTTTTCTTTTCTGCAAGATATATTGCTTCCATTATTTTTTTTATTGATTTTTTTTTTTTTGTTTCTACTAAAAATTTAATAATTGTGTGCTGTTGAAACCGAAGCTATGTCCCAATGTTTGTATGTTGTCAAATAAGGCTATTTTATTGATATTTCATTAATTTAATAAACCATTAAAAGTTTATTATTTCACAGATTGGCTTTAAATTCAGCCCTGGCAGATGTTCTCAATACGGAGCAGTTTGTTGTGGCTAAGCTTCAGCAGCGCACTGTCTGTCAGCTATACCTTGGACCCAGCCAATTGGATGAGGGAAAACATCGGATGGCTAGGCGAGAAGGAGCTTTCTGAAATATGTATTCCTGGATCACACGACTCTGGTATGAGCGAAATCAATGGAAGAACTAGCTTAGCAAATGCCTGCAATACTAAAACCCAGAAAAATTCTCTCCTGGGTCAGCTGATGCTGGGGATTAGATATATCGACTTGAGACCGGTCTTAGCAGGTGGGCGATTCTTGACTGGGCACTATGGAAGATTACTTGGAAAAACATGGCTAGGAGCGAACGGACAATCCATTAAATCCATCGTCGACGACATCAATAATTTCACAACATACCACAACGAGCTCATCATCGTCAGCTTGTCTCATTCTCTAAACACCGATCTTGGTTTAGGCAAATATAGAGCTTTCGTCATAAGAGAATGGCACATGCTCTTTCAGCTTCTGGACAACACGAAATATTTGTTCTTAACCAAATCGAGTTCGTACATTCCGTCATTGACTTTGGCAGAGCTTACTCAAAACGGAACCACAGCTGCAGTTATCTACATACTCTTTGAAGGTGTTCTTCAAAATTTCCTCGGGGATCGGAACCAAAATGGATACTTTTACTCTTTCAATCTTAATTTATATGACCATTACTCGGATACAAACAAGCTCCAGGTTATGATGAAGGATCAGATGAAGAAGATGAAGCAAGCAACGGTGAGTAAGTACTTTCTCCTTCCTTGGACGCTCACACAAAGCAAGTCTGATGCTAGTTTATGCCCGTGGACTAATAGTATTCATGATCTAGCCAAAAAAGCCAACGCGGAACTGGGTAATATCTTGCGGTACGTGTCCAAGGATGCATTTCCAAACGTAATATCTATCGACTATGTTGAAAATGACGATGTTCTTAAGATAGCAATGGATGTTAATAAGAAACTGAATTCTAATTTTTAAGTATCCTATTAAGAATATGAGTTGATTATAATAATATGAAATATAAAAAAAAATAGATATAACACAGAACTGGTTACTTCTATAGGGGACAGCCATTGTTTTAATTAATTTATAGACTAATCAGTGTGTATCAATAGAGGATTAGGAATAACTTAGAGAGACATAATACGGTCAAAGTTAATATCCTATGTCATGCAGCTTAATATCTGTGGCACTTGTGTATAGTGGGCTAAGTGAAAAAACTGAATCGTCCAGTTAAAAAAAATCAAATTTGTGGGGATTAAACTCTTGATAGTACATTTCTATTTGTGTTGGTAAGGTATCTTTCAGTTCTTGCCAATATTCTAATATTTAATACTAATCGTTCCAAAACAAAATCGAACTCTTAGCCAGCATTACACTAATCGATTTTGTGTGAAATGGGCTAAATGATTAATATTAACGTGAATGACCCCCTGAAAGCCAAGTGCTTAACTAATTTTCAGAGTTGAGAAAAATTAGGTATAAATTAAATAATATTTTTCCTTTTTAAAAAATTGATTTTTGATATTTTTTTATATTTATATATATATTTTTTTTACAAAAAAGGAAATAACATACACAGCATGCCTAAAGAAAAAATGATTATTTTATTGGTAGTTTTTAATACATTGAAAAAAAATTTCTTTCATTCGTCTTCTTCATCTAAATCTGGGTACACATCCTGCCTAGATGTAAATTTCAGCTCTTCATCTTTCTTCTTATCTGCTGCTATCGGTAGTGATTCAACATATCTGATTGGTGGCTAAAATTTTTGTAGCCTCCCCTTTTTCAAAAAACTTAGTTTTCAAATTAACATTTATATCGAGAGTCGACTTGCAGTAGAGAACACCGTAGCTGTCTTTGTTATAGTTAAGCCATCTTACCATCCCCCAATGCATAGCGCCCTTTTCATTATCTTTTTTTTCTATGAACAAAGGCGGTTTTTAAAGGGGCGAAAAATTGTGGGGCTTAGTAAACTTGAATCGATTTTCACAAGTACAAGTTCAAGATTGTAGTATTAGCCCACAATTCACAAAGGAATATCCTTTGCAATGGACGGAACATTTAACTGAAACTGAAACAAACGTGAAGGGTTATGTTCCAGGCTTACTTGAGATAAAAGACCGAACTCTGTTTAGTTTAAACGTTGCTTATTGAACAAGATAAGAGAAACAAATTACGATTCTGGTGATGCAGAATGCTCGAAATTCACAAAATTCGACTTAGCGATTCGAAAATTCGACTATGCACAGGTGCCACAGATATATAGTCGACCCTCGAGAGGAATGAGAAAACTTTGAAGTATCGAGGATTTCGATGTATCGAGGATTTCGATGTATCGAGGATTTCGATGTATCGAGGATTTCGATGTAGCGAGGTTTGATTTATTGAGATGATTTCTGATTGACTTCGATATGTTGAGATTAGAGGTTCATAACAAAATATATATTCAATGAAACTATAGAAAATATGTACATATTTGATTGAGATATACAGTTGTACATGAATAATTTACGTCGAATTTCAAATTTGTGAAAAATTAAGCGAAGCTTTTTAAAAGATCTGAAATAATGGGGTGTCAGAAAAAAAAACAAACAAAAAAACGTTTTATAGGAAAAAATCAAAATTTATTTTTCTTCTACTATCATGGTTTTTAATAATCAAAATATAAACCATTGTGCTCCATGGTTTGACGCTATCTGGATGCCAGCTGTAGAATTCCTTGATGGTTTTTGAATCGAAGAACGCACGAACTCCATTTTCAACTTCATTTAAGCTGCTGAATGTTTTTTCTCGAAGGAAATGAGCCATTGATCTGAACAGGTGATAGCCTGATGGTGCTAGGCCTGGACTATATGCGGGTGAGGGAGAAGCTCGATTCCATCCAAATTAGCTAGTTTTTCTTTTGTAAGGCGAGAGGTGTGGGATCTGGCATCATCTTGTTGGAACAAGACTTGCTTCCTGTTGACTAAACCTGGATACCGCTGAACCAAAACATCGTACATTCTTTGCAGTTGTTCTGAATAGAGCTCAGAAGCGCAGAGCGTCCTGGTTGACTACTGAAACACGCCCTGATCCTGATTTCCTTTCAGAACTCAAATCACCTTCATTAAATGTTTGGAACCACCTTCTCACCGTCCTTTCATTCAAAGAGTCTTCATCTTCCAATTCAACCACTAAACGAGTGGCTTCAGCTGCTGAAAACTTCCGCTTCCAATAATGAGGCAAAATTACGAGAATTTCGTACTTTACTGTCATCGTGAACAAAGGAAAGCTAAAGAAGTACTGAGCCCGGATAGAGGGCATGCTGTTTACCAAATTATTTAGAAGGGATCAAACATGAACTTCTTATCACAAATCTTTGCTCCCGAATGTTTGTAAGATAGGAATTACGATGCAAAATTCAAACACAAAGAAAACGGTCATTTTTTATAACTCATCCCACTAGTATTTTGTCTACCTGAAAACGGACAATTTGTCATCACAATTTTCTTTTCTAATTATCTCCGCAAGGTGGTAATGACCATCGATCGTCCTCGCTGTCCAAATTGTCTTCTTCTACGTTTTGCCATTTTCGAGAATCAAAAAATTATTAATGAATAACAGAAGAGGAAACGTATTGCAAGAGTTTCAGAAACTGAAACAAACGTGAAGGGGGGTGTTACAGGCTTACTTGAGATAAAAGACCGAACTTCGTTCAGTCTAAACGCTACTTATTGAACTAATCGATAAGTAGAGAACTTTTTCGATAATAACTTCGATTTGTAAAGGTGAGGTGTCAGTTAAAGAATCATCGAAAATTCGACATTTCAAGGTCTTCTTAACCAATCCTCAATATCTGGAGGTGAAAACAACACAGAAACGATAGGCAGATTCAAGGGGAATATAAAGACATCGATATATTCGACTGTATTAGGATGGTTTGGGCATGTGAAGAGGATGGGCCAGATAAGAATCTCAAGCAGAATTGCTGAGGTCGAAGCAAGGGATAAAGGAATGATTGGAAAGTCTCATCAGATTTCTGATCAACGCGGAAGGCTACCTGAAGAATAATGGAAGAAGACAGTATCAGAGGACATGGCTTCTAACGTGCTGTAGAACCAAATAATGAAGTAATATAGCAATTACCTTAATTAATAAATTTCATTAAATAGATCCTCTAAAAATATGTTTTTTGATTACAACATAAACAGAATTAAACATTTCTAAACAACTACGCATGGAGAAACTGCAGTAATCATTACAGTAGTAATATTTTAATGATAATGACAGAAATGAGAAATATCTCACTTGACTAGGGCAAATCACCACTTGTAGTCATAGCAACTGAAATAATGTGAATACTCAAAACAGTAATATAATGCAGTCTGAAAACAAATAAAAAAAACACATTCACATTGATTTAGTCATTCACGAATATTGTGCTTGTAGATGTTTATAAAATAAAAAAAAAATATATATATATATAAATATATAGCATATAAAATCTTTTATATGCTTGTAGAGTCATGAAATTTATAATAAAAACATTTATTAAAAAATATTATTGATCAGAGTCTACTTTATTCCTCACTGTTTTGTTTTCAGAATGGAACTTTATAATAAACATTTTTTTAAACTGAAGTTTATTGAAGAAACACTTGTGAATTTTATTTTAAAAACGCATTCACATTGATTTAGTCATTCACGAACATTGTACTTGTAGAATAGAACACGGTGATGAAATTTATAATAAAAACATTTATTAAAAAATTAAATTGATCAGAGTCTAGTTCATTCCTCACTGATTTCTTTTGACGTGAATACGTCCTTAAATTTGCTACCATATGGGGCCAATCCATAAAACCTAATGATAACAAAATCGGGGGATACACTTTAGCGTTGTAGTTTTGAATCTATCCTCTACATCCAAAATTAAATCATACCACTGGATAGCTAAAGGATTAAATGATCACATCCCTTTTTTTTTTTACATGTGACTTTATTTTAAAAACTTAACTGAACTTTATTGAATAAAACACTTGTGAACTTTATTTTAAAAACACATTCACAGTGATTTAGTCATTTACGAACATTGCACTTGTAGATTTGAACACAGTATTGAAATTTATAAGAAAAACATTTATTAAAAAATATTATTGATCAGAGTCTAGTTTATTTCTCACTTTTGTCTTTTTATCATGGAACATGTTTTGTCGGTGACCTGGTTGGTCAAAATGTTGGTCTACATTTTTGGGGAACACGAGGGCGTTACCGCGTAGTTTGATAGTTTCATATTAGGAAAGAAGGAGCAGTTAGGATATCAAATCTTTTTATAATAAATAACACTATCTAGACTAAGAGGTAGGCTCTGATGAGTGAGCTCCTTTTGACTCTGTCTCTCCTAATACTAAATAAAAAAAAATTTAACCTGGATTTGACCGATCTTGCTCGATCCCTCTCCGCTGTTAAAAATTTTGGTTTGAATAGAAAAAGTCACGTTTAAAACCTCTATTTTTAAGTGTAGGAGCGTGTTCTGGCTGAAAGTCACTTTGTTTATTAAGAATGATCATTCATTGTTAACTTAATTTAAATAATTTAAAATCATATAATTAAAATAAAAAACAATAGAGAACATAAGGGCATCGACGGTTACTGGGGCAACCCCTAAAACATGTTCCCTCTTATTCTTTCTTTAGCTGGCAGGCTCAAGGGTTATAATGTTTTTGTATAAAAGTTACATTAAATTTCTATAATAAAAAGTAGTACGGTAAGGAAAAGTACAAGAAGAGAAAGATATGAGACGGGAAAAAACAGCTGATTTTTCACTTCTCACGGAATTGACAAGATGTTACTTATCGGATGTGGTGCTCGCATCATAAAATTTCCTTAACATTTCCTCCTGGATTCAGGATCTTGTAAAAGTAACGAAAATATTGTGTCATGCCATAAGGAAGAATGGGTGAGGATTCGAAGGATGTTCAAATTAAAATAAATTTTTTTTTTTTCCATTTATTGATATTTACAACTGTACAAAATAAAATACAACAAGTAAATGTGTTGACATTGAATACAATGGCGTGTAAATAACTTGTGAAGAACTACACACTAGTAGCACTTCAATAAAATCTACACTAAAAGGTCTCTAGGCCATCTTCTTTTCAGACGCCTCGGAGGATTATCAGGGATGGAGGAGGAAGCAAGTTGGGAGACTAGTGGATTGGAGTGGTTATGGCGCTTACTATGAAAGGATAGGTATCTGGTTTGGGCTAAATCAGAAACATATGGAACATTAAGATCTTTATGGATAAGTTTATTGGTCACATAGTAAGGAGCATTGAGGATTTTTCGAAGGATTTTGGATTGTAAAAATTGGATAAGAGATGAATTGGATGGTTTAGTAGAGCCCCAAAGCTCAACTCAGTACGTCCAAATAGGTCTAATTGGGAATAAACGTTTTGTCATAACTAATTACATATTATGTTTCTGACAGAACAAGAGGACAAAGTCTCAAGTTATTTGGAAGACCTAAATGCTTATGGACTAATTTAACTGATAAAAAAAAAAAATTGTAAAAATTGTAAAAAGAAATATCTGACGGATGTTTTTGAACTAATTACATATATTAATGATAAATAAATTTAAAAAAAACAAAAAAAAAACTTGAATATGCAGTGTATTAAAAATATTTCAAAATAAGTTTATAAAATATAAAAAATTAAAACTATGCTCAAATTGAATATATTGAAATATTAAACTAAAAACTATATTTAACACTAAAACAAGATTATATTTATAGATAATACATCCATTTGATAATTAACAGTTTTTTGTAACTCGATTGACTATGTTTTTTTTTAATTATAAATTCAATGAAGCTATAAATTTACAGATGTAATTTCACTTCAATATTAATTTACTTTATTTAAAATAGCTGCTTCTTAATGTTGCCTTGGGCCCAAAATATGTTCTTTCACACAGTTGTTGACTAACAGTGCCTCTTCTTTAGAAAATTCCTCTCTCTTCTTTTTACTGCCATCTTAATCAACACCTCGTGTATCATATCACTACTATTCCGAGTCAACTATTAGTCCAGTAAAATAAGGCTCCAAAAGGTCGTTTTCAAGAAAAAACTCAACCAATCTTTATTTTTTTGGGGTGCTGAATCCGAATCTGAAGTTTGATACGACGACAACCATCGGCTTCATATTCAAAATCGCAAAAAAACGCCAAAAACCCCGTTATTTTTGTTTTTTTATCTA
Source organism: Euschistus heros (assembly GCA_003667255.2). Lineage (NCBI taxonomy): Eukaryota > Metazoa > Arthropoda > Insecta > Hemiptera > Pentatomidae > Euschistus > Euschistus heros. Next base: position 812,672 of record RCWM02000294.1, read on the forward strand.
TTACACGATAACGAAGCTTTTTTCGAAGAAAGTTTTCAAATATTAATTGTAGCTGGAACTAGTACCTACATAATGAAAAAAATAAATCCGAAATCGGACCATTTTTCGCGAAGTTACGTTATTGGGAAAAATGGAGAAATCGACCAACTTGCCGTCAGTCCCACAGCTCCGCGAATACACGTTTGTCGTACTCTTTTGGCTATAACTCTGAAACTATTTGTCCGATACAACATTACTTTTTATCATCTTAAAGCTGATTAAATTTACTTTGGATCGGTTAAATGAATTTACACCTTGATAGCTTATGTATTTCAAGAATTTTGATAAAAATTTCGTATATAGGATCTAATTGTAAATTTAACCACCTTTCAGATTGAAAAAAAACCATGTTGAATCGGACAAATACTTTCGGAGTTATAATGATAAATGTGCCGAAAACCATGGATTTAACAACAGTACGGGTTATTAGGCGTCTGGGATATTATATTATATGGGATATTTTAACTCCGAAAGTATTTGTCCGATTCAAAATGTTTTTTTTCAGTCTGAAAGGTGGTTAAATTTACAATTAGATCCTATATATGAAATTTTTATCAAAATTCATGAAATACACAAGCTATCAAGCTGAATATCACTTACTTATGTAAAATACATGGTTTTTTTGGCACATTCTTCGCTATAACTCCAAAACCGTTAGTCCGATTCAAAATTTAATATTTTTATCTAAACGCTGGTTAAATTTACTATTAGATCCTATATATGTAACTTATAACTAACACCGTGAAATACCCACACCAGTCTACTGAACATGTCATAATTTACATATTTTGCCTAAACATACACATTTAGCGTGCTAGCTTGGGTGGTTTACAGGATTTAATATAATTTACATATATAGTATTTAATAGCGAATTTAATCAGCTTAGGGATGAAAAAAAGTAATGTATCGGACAAATAGTTTCAGAGTTATAGCCAAAAGAGTACGACAACCGTGTTTTCGCGGAGCTGTGGGACTGACGGCAAGTTGGTCTATTTCTCCATTTTTTACCAATAACGTAACTTTGCGAAGAAATCTTCGAAAAAAGCTTTTTTCGTTATGTAGGTCGTGTTCCAGCTAGAAGTAATATTTGAAAAAACAAAAAAAAGTTTCGTCGTCGTTTTTTTTTGCCGTTTTTTTGCGATTTTGAAAATGAAGCCGATGGTTGCCGTGGTAGCAAATTTTCAGTGGATTCAGCACCCCAAAAAACATAAGTTTCCGTTGAGAATAAAAGTTCCGCAGTTTTTTCTTCGGCAAACCCTTATTTTACTGGACTATATATAGTCCCTCAAAATATACTTTGATTCTCTACATTGCACAATAAATAGTTACACTTTTTGAAATTTACAACAAATAAATTGTGACGTCTGGTTGCAGAACCGGCCATCTCCAAAAAACAAATTATTTCAGGAAAGCTAATTTTCTGTTACATCACACCAAAACGAAGTTGGAACAAAATTTCTTTAGTTTTTAGTGGCACTTTTTGAAATGGAAGGGGCAAGGGGAGGGGTTGAGTTACTTAATTTTTTATTTTGGATTTCGCCACTTTTGCAACTCATTTTGGAGTCGGCCGGTTTTGCAACGAATTAGAACTAAAACATCACTAAATTTAATGTAAATGTTGGGTTTTTGGGATGCAAATGAACAAAACTTTCTTTAATAAGTGATTATTTGAAAAAATTAAACTCTAAAATGTTTCTGGTGTAACTCAAGCATCTCGACGGAAAAAACTGGCGAGAATTGTTTTTAAAGTAATTAAGCTCTGAAAAACTTAATTTAGAAACATATAAAAAATATAGCAACTTATACTCTTGCGGCATTATCGTCTTCAACAGGCTCACACATTTCATCCAGATGTTCTTTTTCATCCCTCTCACTTACTTCTCTGATTCCTCCTTCTTGAGCAGCTGATGCTACGACGTTCTTGTAAAAAATCAAACGGTCGTCAGTCTCCCAGTTGGGCCCAAAATGTTTTACCCATAAGTTTTGGACATCGCGCAGTTTCAGAGGCTTCACCATAGTACCTGAAACCACGGCCGAAATTTTACTGGTTGTGATTTTTATCTTATTCTTTACGACAGACTTGTTTGCTCCAACCTCAAATATGTAGAAAACCTCCCCTTGAACTAGCACCTTATTACTTTGTTTGGTTGTGAAAAATCTGTTCGTTGTAGGGGAATTTGAAGTGCCATAGTGCAGGGGGTTTTAGGAGGGCATTACTGGGACTCTTCCAATGAAGATTTGAGTAGTCTCTTCCTTGCTTTAACACTGTTCCACTTTCCGAGAGAATGCCATCAAACTCTGAAGGCTGAACGAGAGTCTCGATTTTCCTTAACTTTTTTCCAATTTGGGCAAAAACCCGATCTGGAGGGGTTTCTTTCATCTCCATGATGCAGGGTCTCTGTTAGCTGGAACTTCTTTTACTAACTTCTCCATGAAGGTCGAATACAAAGTGCACTGGACAATGAAGGCATAAACGTTAACTACAGGAAAAGCAGGAGCAGACTGATAGTTGCCTGATAAGAGGTCTTCTTGATCTGGAACAACAGGGTGATCTAGCGGATGTGGAGATGGCCGGTTTGGAAACTCACTGACGAATGGATTTGGTCGGTTTTCGCAGCACACTGTGATTTTGAAAAGCAGGTTTAACAAGGATTTGACGGGTTTTGGCGAGTTTCTTGCTTCCAATAGGTGGAAGATGTATCTTAGGACTCAGAAAACAGAAAAAACGTGTTTTGGTATTACGGCCCAATAGTTCATTCTCGAGCTGTGTAGTTCCTTCCTTTCCTTAGTCCATTGGACTCCATTTTTCTTTCTTGTTGGTTTTCCTGAAACCTTGTCTGTTTCAGAATCCTCCCGAGAGATGTTCGGTCTTCCAATCATTTTCCGTTCCTCCAAGATCCTGCAGGTCTTTGCTTGCTTACAACAACCATGGTGATTTGGCCTTCCTTCTTTTCTAGTACCTGTGGAGCTGATTTGTTAACTTTGAAGGTTGCATTCTGGAGATGAGCCCATAAAATGCTGGACGTCTCTTCCTAATTAATACGATTTTATTAACTTCATCTGTATGTAATGGAATCTTCCATCGTAATTTTCACCGTTTTCCAGAAATCTGATTAAATTGAAAATTTTTACACGTTTCCAGGACCAATGACAATACAATAATCGAACAACTTTGTTCTAATGTTCTTACTTACTCTAGTTAAATTACCCCCAAAAAGGAGAGGTCTGCCTTGCATAACGAAGTAGTAGGTTTTACGTTTTTATTTGGTCCAGATGGGTTCTGAGAATAAAATATCAAAAATGAAACTAAATTTGATAATGGGAAAATATTTGGGGGCAAAAAAACCCAAACATTTTGAACTTTTTCAGATTTTGGAAAAAAGCATATAGAAAAATGCTTTCAATCGAAAAATGTATTTACAAAATTAAAGTTTATTAAATTGTGCGTCTAAATTCATACCTTTAGCTCAATTTGATTTGGGCGTTTAGCCACAATGGATTGTCAAAAATTGAAGAATTTTGTTAACTTTAAACAGTTTTGGTAATGTTTAACAGTATATAACGTAGAAATGGCTAATTAAATCAAAAAATGTTATATAATTAAAGTTGTAGATCAATTACATTTTGTGCAAAATAGGATTTTTAAAGTAAAAATTTGCCCATTCCTACTCTGAGATGTGTCAAAAAACAACCATTGTTGGTTGATTTTGGATAAACTGTGTTAAAAATGCAAAAAATCACGAATAGTACAGGGAAATCAGCTTCAAACCTTGAGCTCAAAAAATTATAAGGTCTCACTGCTGCAAATTGTTCACCACACTTAGCCCTTTAGTTAGGTTTGCTTTAAAAGCGTGTTTTTTTAAACCTTTTTTAAACTATATTTTTTTATTATATCCGTTACGTCGCTATACCTTTATTTATTATTATTATCATTATTTTATCACTCTTTCACTCACTGTTGAGCGCTACAGTCCTTGCAGGACCTGGGTCTCTGCCACCATTCTTCCCTACGCCTCGCGGTCTCCAGTGAGACTTCTCCAGTTTCCAATTCCCATCTTTCTTATATCTTCTGCTAAGTCCTCAATCCGCCGCCGCCTGGGTCTGCACCTTTTCCTTTTTCCTCTTGGTGCACCATTTAGCATCATTTTAGGCAGCCTACAGTGCTCCATCCTTTCCACATGTCCTATCCATCTAAGCCTGCTCTTATTAATAACACAGAGGATATCAGGCTCTCCGTACAATTCAGTTAGTTAAGCATTGCTTCTGATTCTCCACTCTTCTTTCTCAGGACTTTTCTCTCCCAAACCAGTAGAGCTCTTCTGTTTTCTTTGGTTAGAGTCCACGTTTCACTGCCATACATTCCTACTGGTCTAATTATTGTCTTGTATAAAAAAAAGCTTTGCCTTCCTGGAAAGACTTTTATATCGGAGAGCTTTCTGCAGAGCATAGAAACATCTGGTTCCTGCTACCATTCAGCCCTTAATTTCAACTTCTAAATTATTGTTCTCCGTCGCAACTCCTCCCAGGTACTTAAATTTGCTGCAGCTGTTAAACGCATTTTCCCTCACGTCCACGATATCTCTTCTCTCTCCGGTCTGTCTAGAGGTTTTCATATACTTTGTCTTTTCATCATTTATTTTCAGTCCCAAATCTTGTGCTGGTTTCTTGAATTCTTCTACAGCACCGGCCAGTGCTGTTTTGGTTCTCCCTGTGATGACTACATTATCAGCATAAGCCATATGTTGTTTGAGCCTATTGTAAATGGTGCCATCCGGGTTTGTTCTTATATTTCTAATGGCAACTTCTAGGGTAGTTACCTTCATAAAGAATGACTGAATAATAATGCTTATAATATTATTCTTTATGGCATAAAATTTTTCCTAATTTTAATAGAAAACTATCATCCTGTAGATTTTTATGTTAATGGAAATCGCCAAACAGGATTTTTTATTTATTGTTTTTTAAGTGTAAGATGTCTGATTAAATATTAAATCATTAAATCAGCATTGTAATTTAAAGCGTTATTGAAATTGTTTACTCTTTCACAGATTGGCTACAACTACAGCTCTGGTAGATGTTTACAATACGGAGTGGTTTGCTATGGCTAAGCTTCAGCAGCGCGCTGTCTGTCGGCTATATCTTGAACCCAGCCGACTGGATGAGGGAAAACATCGGATGGCTCGGCGGGAAGAATCTTTCTGAAATATGTATCCCTGGAACACACGACTCTGGCATGAGCCGAATAAATAAAAGAACTCTATTTGCCAGCCCCTGCAATACCCAAACCCAAAGTAAACCTTTCCTGGACCAGCTAAATCTGGGGATTAGATATTTCGACGTAAGGCCTGTCTTAGCTGGTGGGGAATTTATGACGGGACATTATCAAAAATTAATCTTCAATACTTGGATAGGATCGGACGGACAATCCATGGAATCCATCGTCTACGACATCAATAACTTCACAAGATACCACAACGAACTCATCATCATCAGCTTGTCTCATACTATCAATACCGATCTTGGTTGGATCAAATATAGAGCTTTCGTCCAAGAAGAATGGGAAAGGCTCTTTCAGCTTCTGGACAATACGATAAGTTTGTTCTCAACCAAATCGGACTCGTACATTCCGTCAATGACTTTGGCAGAGCTTACTCAAAACGGAACCAGAGCTGCAGTCCTCTACATCGTCTATGCAGATATGCGTGAAATTTTCCTAGGTAATCGGAATGGAAAGGGATACTTTTACCCTTATAGTTTCACGATATACGACCAATATGCAGACTCGAATAAGCTTGAGGTTATGATGAAGGATCAGCTGATGAAGATGAAGAAGGTATCGTCAAGTAGGTACTTTCTTCTTGCGTGGACGCTCACACAAAGCAAGTCTGAAACTACTTTATGCCCGGTAGCAAAAAGTATCTACGATCTAGCCAAAAAAGCCGCAGCGAAACTGGATTATATCTTGCGGTATGTGACCAAGGAATCATTTCCAAACATAATATCTATGGACTATGTTGAAACTAACGATGCTATTGAAGTAACAATGTCTGTGAATAGAATATTACATTGCTTTTAGGATAAAAGCTTTAGAATTAAGTATTATGGTAGTATATAAATATTCTACAAAATATCCACTACTGCACCAACACGGTATTTACATTGGGGATAGCCATTATGATGGGGGGTATAAAAAAAAAAAAAATGAGCGTTTTTGAAACAAATATTTGTATTATTATTTTTTTGATATAAAATACAATTAATACTCAAAGTATAGTCCATTGTTATCCACCGCCATTACCCATCTGCTAGCCAATCTCTCGTTGCCATGCTGATACCCTCCCTTGGGATGGCTGTCAAAGAACTCTTGAACAGAATTTTCAACTTCCGCAAAATTATCAATTTTTTTCCTATGAAGAAAATGGGCCATGGATCGAAACAGTAGTAATCCGAAGGTGCGAGGTCTGGACTATATGGTGGATGAGGCAGGAGTTCAAACCCATGAAGTTCTGTAAACTTTTTTCAACTTTTGTAAAATTGTTGAGGAGTAAGTTCGTGAGGGATCAGTCTAAAGGTCTTCTTCACCTACCCCGTGGAGAGAAGATGGCGACTAACAGTATCTTTCGACACGCCACACTCACTGGCAAGTTCACGAGTACTTGTGAACGGATTTGACTCAACAGCTTCCTTCTAAACCTAATCAATATCCATTAATGGCCGCCCGGAGCCCTTCTTCCTTTCCAGCGTCGTATCTCCACTTCTAAATTTTTCAAACCAACGCCGCGCGGTGAGCTCTTCAAGGACACCTCCCCCTTCATATTTAACAATTTCACGAGTTGCTTCAGCAGCTATGAATTTTTTTTTCTAGTAATGTTTTAAAATTACTAGAATTTCGTAGGTCACTGTCATGTTTCTTCTTTGAAATAAATAACTGAACTGAGGATTTTTTTTAAGAAGTCCAGTGTTAGAAACAAGCTTAGAGAATGCTCTAAAAGGATTATTAAGTATTGGTAAATAATAAATAGCATTAAGATATTTACAGACTTTTGAACTCTGGAATTTGATAAAACGGTCATTTTTTTTTTTATACGCCCTATTATATAAATTAATCATTGTGTATGAGAGTAGGTTTTGGAATTATCCGGAGTTCAAAGACCTGGAATAACTCAATGTTAAAGATGGTTGGGACAACTGGAGAGGATGGACTGGACATCAAACCCAAGCAGACGAGCTGTGTTCGAGGCGATGGATAAAGGAACGATTGGAAAACCATGTGAGAATTCTGAGCTAGGTGGAAGGCTACCAAGACATTCCGGGGTTATTGCTGGAGATACCTCGAAGACGATGATGAAGAATGAAGGAAGACAGTAGCAGAGGAGATGGCATACAAATTTGGTTATATATTTAGATTGTAAGGGAAATAGATAAATGTGCTGACATCTTCTTTCCAATAAATTTTTATTGACATTACTTTTTTTTTTATGGCCATGAAAGAAATACCTTACATATAAATGATTTTATAATTTTAAAAATTTAATTTATGAACAACTGAAACTTCGAGAATACACGAAATAATAATATAATATAATCTAACAACAAATCAACATTCGCCCAAGTTCACAAACTCTGTACTTTAAGATTTGTTTTCAGTTATGAAAGTTAACTTAAAAAATTAACAAAAAAAAAAAAAACGTTTTGATACGTCTTTTTTTTTATTTTTATTGAAATATATGTACAATCTGCCTCAATTAAGGGCAATAGATGACAGTGCTGAATATGTATTCATTCATAAAATATACAGGGTGTCCCGAATTTAAATAACAAAACTTCAGGAACTTATAGGGGACCGAAAAACTAAGACAAAAAGTTCTTTAGAAATTTGCTCGTTTTTGCTTAGTTTTAGAGAAAATCGCAAAAAAAGAAACAAAACAAGTTTTCATTTTTATACTTATTTATTTACATTTATATCTATGTTATGTTCTTTTTAATGTAAATATTGCTCAAAATGTTGTCCTCTTGCACAAGTGCAAGCATTACATCTAGCACTCACTTGATAAACTGCAGCTAAACATTGTTCTGATGATATTTGGTGCACTGCATCAATGATTCGGTCTCTTAATTGCTCTCTTGAGTTGATTGACACCGAATAAACTTTCTGCTTCAAGGTTCCCCATACGAAGAAATCCATGGGTATCATATCAGGTGATCTGGGTGGCCAAGTTACTACTCCTCCACGTCCAATCCATCGTTGTGGATAATTTATATCCAGCCAAGCTCGAACAACTCTGTTATAATGAGCTGGACATCCATCGAGTTGGAACCAAATTTCAATCCGCTGCTGCACTCTTCTTCTATTTGGAAATCGGCGCGCATACTCCCGCACCGCTTTTAAAGAATTACCGTTACAGAAACCATACACAAAAATCATACCAGCTTATTCAACATTAGAATATATATGCGGCATTGTGGCTGATGCTATTCACACAAAAATATCTGAGTAACTGTCTGAAGACTGGTGTAGGAATTATAATCCTAGAAGGAAGCCAAAATGTAAACAAATAAAAGAATGTAAAGCCTAACATTAAGTGTTTACATATCTCACCGCCTAGCCTGACGAATTTTGAAAGGTGATAATCGCTACCTGTAACAATTTTGTTTTGTTTCTTTTTTTTTTGCGATTTTCTCTAAAACTAATCAAAAATGAGCAAATATCTAAAGGACTTTTTGTCTTAATTTTTCGGTCCCCTATAAGTTCATGAAGTTTTACCATTTAGATTCGGGACACCCTTTATACAAGTATTCATACACACAAGATTAATGATAAAAATAAAATAATTATAAAAATAAAACTAATAATTCAATCATCAAAAATAAAATGAAATAATAGAAATGAAGTAAAAAAAATTAAAATTAAAAAAACAAAACAAGATACATTCAAACTATATGTACACTTAGCCTGGGGAACCCCGAATCGAGCCTATTTCCCCATTTATTGGAGTCAAGGCCAGACCTGTAGAGAACACAGCGCTGCTCTCTCAGCTGCATCACTGATAATATCCAGTGGAGGCTGAGTGGGAGCGCTATAGCCACATATGCTTAGGGCATGAGTAGAAAAGCTGGTCAGTACCAGGACTCCAGCATAACATTATATTACAAATTGCCGTTTCAACTTTCTGGGAGGGTTATAGGTATGTTTAAGACTGGATAGGGATTGGGCAAGAGGATTAGGATGGTTGGATAGATTTTGATGAAATTTCGAGAATTTTTAAGGAATGAGATCAAGGACAAAAGGTATTTTAAGGTCATTGTGTAAGGTTTTATCAGTAACATAATAAGGTGCATTGGCAATTGTTCGGAGGACCCCACAGTTCAAGTCCGTAGGTCCATATTGGTTTTAATATTTTAAAATAAATAAATATATTCTTTTAACATTTCAAGTTGTTTCCTTTTGAACAATAGTCGCTCCCAAAACACTGAGTACAACTATAATAAACGGTCCTTAATTGAAACATTGAAATGCAAAAGGATATAAGAAAAAATACAAAGGCTACCTTCCAGAAAATGTATTATTACACTAATGCCATCTTTAAACCGGTCAATGAATTAGTATTTACCAAAGCAAAAATCAGTTATACATTTCTCGGAAAATTGGCTTTGTCCTTTATACCCTTTTGCATTTCCAAGCTTCAAATATAATTTAATGCTGACCACTGACGATACACAGCGGTCACTTTTACTGATCTGGGTTATATTTGATAGCTCGAAGTTATTCGAGTAGGGAAAAATCATTAATATCGTACTAAAAGTGCTATATATAGTGATAAATAAGTGAAAACAAGAAATAATAGAAGAAGTACACTTTTTTGAAGGAAAATACGCAAAGTAATATTTAAAAAAAAAAAAAAAATAATTCAAGCAGGATTCACAAATAAACTTCAAACAGTAATTTAAAAACCATTTATTTTAAAGATGAACGCTTACATATTTAAATTAAATTAAGCAAAGTGTTCAAATAAGATTTACAGTTTTTTTCTGTGATAGAACCTTCAAAGTTATTCATTCCTTTTCCGTTTTCCTATTCTTTTCTCTTTACCTAATCTGCCTGTGTTTCTCAAGAAAGTATCTACACGGTGTATATAGCTAATTACCTAACTCATCCTAGGACCGTCCTCACCATGTACTCTGACGACACTTGTGTGTTATCAGTAAAGCCCGGATTTTCGTGCAACAAAAATTCTGAAATGTGCAATAAAAACTTGAAATTGTGTAAAATCGTGCAATAAAACTTAAAATCATGCAAAATAAAATGCAAATGATAAAAAAGGTTGAACAAATAATTCGCTAGATGCAATTCTTTCCAAAAAGTTGTTTTTATCTTAAAATTTATTGATCCAGTCCTTAGTAAGGGAGTAGTTAAATAATCATTGTCTAAAATACAATAAGAACAAATCGCATATCTTTATTGTATGTGGTATACATAAGCTATATGTACATATTACTTAGGAGTATAAATATGTATGTTAGGAATGATTAAACTTTATTTAATTTCCCGTTAAGAAGGCAGAAGAAAAAATTTGCTTTGTTTAAAGTGAAAATGTTTACTAACAGTAAAGAGGGCTTAATAACTATGTTGTACTTATTAAAAATATCTGTAAGTTAGGAGGGAGAGGCAAAATTTCTTGGAAAAACCCGAGTTCCCTAGCTAAAGTCAAATCTAAAGTTGTTCTTAAAACTGTTACTTTTCCAAAAACAAGTAAGTGTTGTGTATTCAGGATTTGAATGCAGGAATTTTGTGTATTCAAACTGCAGAATGTGCAATTTTATGCATTCAAACTGTATAATGTGCAATTTTATGCATTCAAACTGCAGAATGTGCAATTTTATGCAGTAACCCCCAAAACGTGCAATTTTGTGCAATATTAAACTAAGGTAAATTTGGCCTAAACGTCCTAATTCGTATAAATAATATGTCTCTGGCTGATTACGAACTTGCAACAAAAAGATGCAATTGCACGAGAATCCGGGCTCTAGTTATCAGTAAACAATGATCCCTTCATTGCCTACCAAACGCTTTAATCCCATATTAAAAACCGTCTAGAGCAGGGGTTCCCAACCTTTTTGCACCTGCGTACCAATTGACTTTTTAAGAAATTTTTGCGCACCACCAGACCTAAATATTTTAATAAACGTATAATACACTTACGTATAATACACTTTTCTAAAAGTGTTCAAAGGCTTTTTGAATTAAATTCCTGAGAAAACTTCATATTAAAGGTTAGATATTATTTTATTTATAACATGCTTATAATAAAGGAGAAATAAAAAGATTAAAATGGTATTAATTTACAGTTTTATTTATTATCCATAGGTCTAAAGACATACAAATAAAAAATTCGTACAAACTCAGCAAAAAAAAAAAAAAAAAAAAATCATACAAAATTTTTTTTTTTTTTTTTTTTTTTTTTTTTCCATTTATTGATATTTACAACTGTACAAAATAATATACAACAAGTAAATGTGTTGACGGTGAATACAATGACATGTAAATAACTTGTGAAGAACTACTCACTAGTAGCACTTCAATAAAATCTACACTAAAAGATCTCTAGGCCATCTTCCCAAAGCTCAACTCCGTACGTCCAAATAGGTCTAATCACTGTCATGTAAATGAGTCTTTTATAATTAATTGGGAGCTTTGAACGTTTGTCTAGTAAATGTTGAAGTAGTCTGTAACGACGGGCAGTTTCTTGTCGTTTTAGTCTTGTATGTGGATTCCAAGTAAGACGTTTGTCCAAGTGGAGTCCTCGGTAGCTGATCTGTTCAACAGGGGTTAGTGGAATATCATTCATACAAAATTTACTTTTATATTGTTCAGTGCGAAACCTGTTGCCTGTGATTAAAATATCAATTAAGAGTAATGGAACTTATCTTCACTCTTAAGTCCTCTTCAACACTTATTCTGCTTCTATGTTTATTTTTTATGTACAAGAGTTCAGAAAATCCACTCTCACACAAGTAACTCGTAACAAATGGCATCAAAAATAGCAGAGCTTGCCGGAAGATCAAAGGGTACTTGGTTTTACATCCGATTCAGAAGTTAATTAAAGATTTCTCTTTAAAATAATCTTTCATGAAACTATCTTCTGTAAGATCGATAAAACTTTCTTTTAGTTCCAATTCATTTGGTGAGGTTCCCTAAAAAAGGTTTCTGATCCAGTCCACTTTTTAATAATCTTCAGAGGAATACTTCTTAAAGCTTTTTTGAAGGCCTTCCAAGTGAACAATGACAACCACATCTGGTATTGGAGATATTTCATTTTATTCAAAAAATGATGATTAAGTGGGAAATGCAGATAGATTTTCCTGCTTTATTTGTGAACAAAACAGGACCAACTTTGTCACTGGCTGTGAAGGCTGTTGTGCTTGGTCCCTGAAGTCTCAAGTTCAGTGAGTTGAGTTTGTGAAAAATGTCGGTTAGATAAGCCAATCTTGACAACCATTCTTTATCAGCAAACAATTGTTACATGCCATGATTTTTTTCACTTAAAAATATAAAAACTTCTGATCTCAGTTCAAAGCGACTGTACAAAATATTCCCCCGAGATAACCACCTCACTTCTGTGTGCAGGAATGACGTTTCGATGAACTGATCTCAGTTCAAAGCGACTGTACAAAATATTCCCCCGAGATAACCACCTCACTTCTGTGTGCAGGAATGACGTTTCGAACTTGCCACCCATTTCTTCACACATCAAGGAGAATAATCTTGTGTTTTGAGCCTACTCTTTATGAAGTTAATAACTTTCACAGCATCTGATAGAACGGGGTTAAGATTTTCCGGCATACCTTTAGCAACTAATGCTTCTCGATGGATAACACAATGCGTACTTTTGCATTCAAGAGCAACTTCCTTTATTTTTGCTGCTAGCCCTGTCAATCTACCTGACATATATTTTACTCCATCTGTACACAAGCCAATACACTTGGACCAGGGAATGCCTACTTTGAGCACATATTCATCAATTGAGTTCCGAGTCATAAAAAAAAATGAGTTCCGCTGTGGTATTTGATTCAAGTGGTTTGCAGAACAAAAACTCTTCGATCACCTCTTCATTACAATCAAATCGCACGAAAACAAGTAGCTGCGCCATGTTTGTAACATCGGTGCCTTCGTCAACTTGAAGTGCATTCTTGGAGTTTCAAAGATAGCTCTGGAGCAGAAATTGGGGAAGACAGCCCCGACGCCGTCACTCACTCACGCGTACCACCATTAACTTTCCCGCGTACCACCGGTTGGGAACTCCTGTTCTAGAGTGGTGTCAAAATTGGAGAATCAATATAAAATCAAACAAATCACATCATATAACCTTTATCCTTCGTCGTAAACCTACAAATCCTTGTTCTACAGCATCCTTTAATGATATTCTAATAATACAATAAACAGGACTCCACCTTTAGAAAATACTTACTTAGAACCCACAAACATGACTTAAATTTACAAGAAGCGGCTCGTCAACATTTACTAGACAAATGTTCAAACATTCCGATTGAAAGAGATATTCATTTATAAGACAGTAATCCGACTTATTAGGACATACGATGTCGAACTTCAGGGCTCAACTAAACCCTAATGCAATTAGGATTGATGAATTAAATGCCACTTCTATTGAGATTATTTTATTTGAAAACTAGTTTCGAATGCTAAACATTCATCTTCAGTTCTAAAACATACAATAAAATTTTCAACACATCAGTACTATGTTACACAGATTAAATATACTAAGGTTTTTAAAAAGATAAGACAAGAAATCAAGCATAGGCACTCACCTTCGAGGTAACTAAAACACTGAATTTGTGAGAAGTAAAAGGGGGGGGGGCAGGTAGGTTAAGTTTTAGATTTACCCCCCTTTTACTTCTCACAAATTCAGTGTTTTAGTTACCTCGAAGGTGAGTGCCTATGCTTGATTTCTTGTCTTATCTTTTTAAAAACCTTAGTATATTTAATCTATGTAACATAGTACTGATGTGTTGAAAATTTTATTGTATGTTTTAGAACTGAAGATGAATGCTTAGCATTCGAAACTAGTTTTCAAATAAAATAATCTCAATAGAAGTGTCATTTAATTCATCAATCCTAATTGTATTGATCCTTCTATATCATCATGCGTACCTCAAGTAAACCCTAATGAGTTGTATACAACTGATATCCCGACCCATCCTAGGATCGTCCTCACCACGTATGCTGACACAAGTGTGTTATCAGTAAATCATGATCCCTTCATTGCCCCACAAACACTCCAATCTCATGTCATCAACCTTCAAGAATGGTGTCGAAATTGAAGAATTAAAATCAATTCAAGCTAATCTCATCAAATAACCTTTACCCTTCGTCGTAACCTACGAGTTCTTGTCCTACATTCTCCTTTAATAATATCCCACTGATCCCTGTTGAACAGATCCGCTATCTAGGACTCCAACTGGACAAACGTTTTTTGGAATCCACATACAAGACTAAAACGACATGAAACTGCTCTGCGTTTTCGACTTCTTCAACATTTACTAAACAAACATTTCAACCTTTCGATTTACTACAAGAGACTCATTCACATGACAGTTATCAGACCTATTTGGACATATGGAATTGAGCTTTGGGATTCACCTAAACCATCTAATTGTTCTCGTATCCAATCCTCACAATCCAAAATCCTTCGTAGAAGCCTCAATGCTCTTTACTACGTCGCAATCAAACTTATACATGAAGATCTTACTTTTCCACATGTTATAGATTATGCCCAAACCAGATACCTATCCTTTCATATCAAAGTTTATAACCAATCAAATCCATTAGTATAACAATTAGCTTCACATTCTATTCAAGATAACCGGAATGCGTGAAAAGAAAATGGCTTCCAGACCTTGTATATAAAACCATTTTATTTACTTTACAAGCAATTGACATGTGATTTTAGCATTATAATAAAAACAAAAAAAGTAGCGAAAAAAATAAATTTGAAAATTATATATCTTCTTCTATTTCAGTAGACTCACTGCTTTTCCTAAGTTCATCATTTCCCTTACACAAAATCATTTCAAAGGCCTCTTCTTGTAAGGAGAGTCTTTTCCTGCTGGGTCGAACAATTTGAGAAACCTGTCCATAGTCTGTTGTCGCGTAACCTTCATTGGATGAAATTCTCGAAACAGTAAACAGTGACGAGCCGCTTCTTGTAAATTTAGTCATGTTTGTGTTAATGATATTTTAATAACCCCCGTTAAATAGGACTCCATTTGGAGAAAAGACTTACTTAGAACCCACAAACATTCTCCAATTTCGACACCACTCTAGAAGGTTTTTGATATGGGATTGAAGCCTTTGGGAGGCAATAAAGGGATCATTGTTTACTGATAAGACACAAGTCTCGTCAGCATACGTGCTGAGGACGGTCCTAGGATGGGTTTGGTTATTAGCTGTATACACCTTGTAGATGATGGGACGTAAGATACTCTTTTTAAGGAACACCGGCAGATTGGGTATTTTTTTTTTTCTTTCTTTTAAATTTATTGGCATTGGATGGCAGATTGGGTAAAGAGGGAAGAATAGGAAAACTTCTGATTAAGGTTCTATCACAGAAACAAACACTTTGCTTAATTTAAGTTAAATATATAAGCGTTCATAAAATGTTTTTTATATTAATATTTGAAGTTTATTTGTGAATCCTGCATGAATTATAATTTTATTTTAAAAATATTACTTTGCGTATTTTCCTTCAAAAAATTGTCCTCCTTCTGTTATTTGTTGTTTTCACTTATTTATCACTATATATTACACTTTTAGTACGATATTAAAGTTTTTTCCCTACTGGAATAACTTCGAGCTATCGAATATCTCCCAGATCAGTACAAGTGACCGCTGTGCTTTGTCAGTGGTCAGCATTAAATTACAGTTGAAGCCTGGAAATGCAAAAGGGTATAAATGCCAAGCCAATCTTCCGAGAAATGTATAGCTGATTTTTGCTTTGATAGAAAGTAATTCATTGACCGGTTGAAAGATGGCATTAGTGTAATAATAAATTTTCTGGAAGGTAGCCTTGGTATTTTTTCTTATATCCTTTTGCATTTCCATGTTTCAATTAAGGACTGTTTATTATAGTTGTACTCAGTGTTTTGCATGTGGCTATTATTCAAAAAGAAACAACTTGAAATGTTGAAAGAAAATATTTATTTAATCTAAATATCATCACTGAATAGAAATCTTAAAGTACAGAGTTTGTGAACTTGGGCAAATGCTGATTTCTAGTTAGATTATATTATATGATTATTTCATGTATTCTAATAGTTTCAGTTGATCATGAATTAAATTAAATTTTTAAAATAGTAAAAACCATTTATTTGAATATTTTTTGTCATATTACATTTGTCACTAGGACCTACCGTTTAGGAGCTGTATTGGTTTGAATGACTTTTGGTTCAGAAACGACTAATCTAGGTGGACATAAAAAAAAATTTGAACTTCGTAATGTTATGAAGAGATGGTTGACGAGATATAAACAGCAATGAGAATAGTGTAAACATACATCCTTCCATAAAAACAGGTTGTTCTCAGATATGTATCAAGTGCAGGGCACTTCTATTGTGCCCAACCATTCATTTGTTTGTGCTACATATAATAACGTCTTATATAATACTAGCTGAAAGTACCCTGCTCCGCTACGGTTTAACATCATTAGGATGAAGACAACTTAAATTAGTAAAAGTTAAGCTTAACGTTAATAATTATTATTATAACTTAAATATACCTGAAGAATTCCATTCTTAGAATAATTTCAATAAGTAAATTTGACAATTTGCAAAAGTTAATTTTATATTATTTTGATAGTCCTCCAGTGAACCTTCGAAGCAGCATTACCATCTTAAGTGAATATAGTCTTAACTTCTCAACAACAAGAAAATTTAGTCTTTCTGTTTCTATTTTTGCGTACATATCAATCATAAATTGGTTGAGGAGATTACGGAATTAAAGTAAATAAAGTTCTTTACCTCCTCGCTCCACTAACATTTAGGCGTAAAAATCAGCTGCAGACACAGTTTTCTTAAGTGATGTATTGGTGTTTGGGTCACGCTGAGGGATGTAAATACTGTACCTTTCTTCTCCATGGTAGAACATGGTACGTTACTAAAGAGAATCATACACTTGATAGAACTCACTGATTCTTATCAGTTTTTGTCCTTACATCGAACTGGCCTTACATGTCATCACCAGAGAACATAAGTCTTTTAACCTCCTCTTTAACATAAGTCTTTTAATAGCTTCTCGTCACGAAACAACTCAAACTTGTAAGTTGTAAGTAACCTCTGCAGCTACCATGAGTTCACAGAAAGTACAAATATTATTAGGTTTCGACATCGATCGTATTTTTGTTTGTTTACAACTATAAGGAACTTAATCGGTGGTCAAAGTGTGCGGATTAAACATCTAACCTATTTTTTAACTTAGCTTATCTCCAAATACCATATGATAATTAATCTATTATAACTCACCCAATAAAAATTGTAATCGCATTTTTGCGGATTAGCCGCGATCCAGGCCGATTTTTTTTAATTTCTTTCTTAGCGAGCACCAAGGGCCCTAGAGGAAGCTACATATCGAATTTCATTCCATTCCGTTCGGTGGTTTCTGAGATTTCGTTTTAAATGAGTGAGTGATATTTGACAAATATATAATAGATAATCATCAGTAAAATTAAAAAAGTTACAGGAACAATCATAATCACTAAACACGATTTCGTGTATTTTTCTATCAATTTTCATTACCTTTTTATTTTAAAAACAGCATTTTCGCTACGTATTTCTGAAAAATTTCCACATTTTCTTATTCCTAAGATATTAGAAGATGGTGCAGCGGAGATTGAAATAAAATAGTTTCAATTTTTGGTATATGTCTGGAAATTTGGGCCATTCGTCCCACTGTGCGCCGGCGAGAGCACTTAAAGCACTGTCACTGCCACGTGCCGGTCTAGTGTGAACCATTTCTTCCTAATGCTGCGAAGAATTCTTCACTTTCACTCCACTGCTGAGTGTGAATAGGTCTTAAGAAGTCACCATAATATCGCCGCCTCTTTTTTTAAATCTTATTGACAAAGGAACCCGGCACTTCAAATACACACGAATAACACCGTGATCTTAACTCTTCGAAGGCTAGAACAATACTGAATACTAAATTATTTTGTTTGAATCCGTTTCTTTATTGTACGTAGGTTTATTGATAAACGCACAGTTAATGTAATTATTATAGTAGCGGCCTTTGATACCGAAGTTCTTAAACTTGCCGATTTGATATTCCGGTATAAGAGTGAATCCAAAAATCTTATTGATTTAACTTCACAATTAACTAAATACCAGCTAAATTTTTATATCTTTTAAATCACTAATAATGAACTGAGGTGTAAATATTGTGGTGAGTATATATTAGGAATATCACTTCTTGAATCGTTTTACTAATAGCATTCATCTCATAATTTCATTTAATGCTAAAATAAATTTAAAGTGTAAATTAATGGCCTGGAAAGGCAATACCAATCATACAAGTGTACAGATTGCAATGATCAATAAAATAGAAATAATATTGTGTTTTAGAGTCAATTGTGTCCGCTGCTTTACTGAGGTAAGTAGGATAGATATTTATGTTTTTTTAAATTTTGTTTTATTAATAATGTTTAATACATTATTTTTTAAAATTATTTTTATTTTTTAATTCATTCTTCATATTCTCAAAACACTAAAGAATTCTTTAAATAATTTTAAATGGGATTTTGTACTGGAGTATTAAGATTATGTTGTTTAATAATTTATTGCGACATGCTTTATACCTTTAATTTTTTTTCTTCCTTCATTTTGTTTTTTTATATATCAATAAGCTTCAGTCAGCTTGTCCGGAAATTGAATTAGGTTGATGGTTATAATATATAGGTATATATATATAACTCGCATTTTCTATCGAAACTTTTTTTTTTTTTACATTTATTGAAATTTACAACTGTGCAAAATATATACATTAAATAAATGTGTTCATAACGATTGCAATAACATGTCAAAACTTGAAGAGAACTACACATCAGTAGCACTTCAATAATAATTCTACACTAGAAGGTCTCTGGGCCATCTTATTTTCAGACGCCTCGTGGATAGTGAATTTGAGTGGTTATGGAGCTTACTATGAAAGAATAGGTATCTGGTTTGTGCTAAATCAGCAACATATGGAACATTCAGATCTTTATGGATAAGTTTATTGGTGACAAAGTATGGAGCATCGACGATTTTGGATTGTAAGGATTGGATACGAGATGAAATAAATGGTTTTGTGGAGTCCCAAAGCTCAACTCCAGACGTTCAAATAGGTCTAATCACAGTCATGTATATTAGTCTTTTGTGATTAATTGGGAGCTTTGAACGTTTGTCTAGTAAATGTTGAAGTAGTTAGTAACGACGGGCAGCTTTTTGTCGTTTTAGTCTTGTTAATTAATGAAGCTATTTCTTAAAAAAGTGGCACAGGTGTCTAAGGTCGATAGTTAATATCGATATATCGGTAGATCATGCCTATCGATAGTGCCGAATATCGATAGATGCTTTTTACTAATTTCAAGTTTTGAAACTCTCGGAATTATGCTGATCTGTCTCTGTCTAGTGTCGAGTTCTTTTGAAGTTGAATTCGGAATTCCTTGAGCTCAAGGGTTCTCTCAAAGATTAAGCCAAAGGAAAGCAAAAATGCTAGTTTTTCTTTCGGGAAATATGTGGCTCAAGGAGCACATTTGACTCTTGAAATTAACTATTTCTTTATTTTTCTTTTCTGAAGATTTGATTTGTTCATTATTTTTGTAACCATGTAAATTGTGAATAACTTTTTTAAAATTAAAATAAATTATTTTTTTTCTCTCATCTTTATGATATAATGTTATAATTTACAATCCCGCAAATTTAAAATAGTAAGTAGATAATTGAATTTAATTAAATTAGTTGAAATTCTTTATTGAATAGCTTTGGAAAAAAAAGAAGAAACTATCGAAAAATTATCGATAGCAATGGATAGTTCTCAACCGATAGTATCGGCCTATCGAAAGTGCTAACTATCGACTATCGCCCAACCCTACTAGAGAGTAGGGTGGAAGTGGCAGAGATTCATAACCAAGCTCCTAGCTATTTTCGTGAGATATTTCATATGTGAGCTATTAGTGGTTAGTTAATGCATGAAGAACACAAGATTCGACATTTTTTTTATTGTTTGATTAACTGATTGAGGTATTCTCTGCACATTATCGAACAGTTGTTATAGTATTTTTTTTATCAAAAGCTCTCCTCAGTACATCTTCATCAATGGACGTTGTCCTTTCACGACGTTCCTTGAATTCTAAGCTCTTAAATCCACCATTATTTATTTAGTCACAACAATCTACTGGGTTGTCACACATGAAATGTCCGATTTTTCTTTATGAAGGATTAAAGCACTGCCTGTTGATTCCTAACAAAATATTTACTATCTATAATAAGCAAATGTTAATCCTCTATTTGCAAACTATGTTTTGTTTTTTCCAAGTAGGCATGCAGATTGTAGTATAATTTTAACCGTGACCATGGAAACACGCAATTTCCGAACGATTTTTTTTTTCTGAGTACAAACTTCCGCTGCCCAGGCAGCAAGAAATATTAATCATGCGTTTGGTGAAGGAAGTGCTAATGAAAGAACCATCCATCAATAATTTACAAAATTTTCCTCAGGAGATACGACATTAGCAAATTTTCCCCGTAGACGAGAAAAACAATTGATTCAGCACCATACTGCCAAGAAATTGACCAAATTCATCAACATATGATCAAGCAAGTACTGGTAAACAGGAAAGGACCTATCCTATTTCATGATAACGCCCGACCTCATGTTTCAATACAGACAGTTAATAAATTAAAGGGGTTGGGCTATGAAGTCTTACCAAACTCCCAATATTCCCCTGATCTATCCCCTACAGTCTACCACTTTTTTCGGAGTGTAGACAACTTTTTGTGAGGAAAATTGCTTACCAATAATTTAGGCATTAAAAATGCATTTTCTGAATTGAATCGTATATTTCATAAACCACCAAAGGGACAAAATATCAAAACATGCTTTTTTTGTGGTACTGTACAATTTAAAGATAAATACATCTTTTAGTCCAGAAATAACTTATGTTCCATATCAACAATGCTTTTTGGCAGATTTGAAAATAATCCGTTTATTTCAGAAAAAAAAACCCAAGCGCCTTCGCATAGGTTCTTTCTGCGGTAAATTTCACTTGATGTTCTCAGTTTCAAAACGTGGTGGCCCAAATCATATAAGAAAATGGCGAATTCGGACGAAACGTCAAGTAGGAAAGTACCCGAAGAAAATAAGCAGCCATTCAATGTGTCCAAGTAGTTTCTCTACAACAAGGATACTCCGGGAAAAGTGGCCGCAAGCGAATTCATTGAAGGAATAACCAACATCCACCTTCACATTGCTAAAAATTTCCAGCCCTCCGCAACTACCAACAGAGAAAGCTTGTCCTTTGAGGAAGGTATGTTTACTTTTTTTTTTTTTACCAAGGTCATTTTAAACGTTTATATTTTACTTTTAGCTAAACATTTTTGTAGGCTATAACAAATTTTAAAATTTATCGGGTTTTGCACAGTGAGATTTTTGGTTTTAGATTCCAATAAACAAAAAAAGATAGATAACAAAGTTGATGGAATACACTGTTGGATATGAAGCCTTCTTTGACCCTATCATCCAATTGCCAAGAACTGTCAAGGAGTGCCAGAAGACGTTCCAGAAGCTGAATAAGTGAATAAGGCCAGATCTTTGTAAATAGGCATACTGTAGCGTGTAGTCTACTTGTATTTTTCGGTTTAGGTATAATAAAAAACACTCTTTTTTATACTTAAGTGAGTCTGTTACTTACCTTTGATACCATAACAGGTAAAAATTAATGGTTTGACTTAATTTCAATAATAATTTTTAAAAAGTCACTTTGGATATACTTATTTATTGTAGATACCACCTAAGTGCAATTTTTTGGCAAATAATAAATAACTTAAAAGAAAAAAAAATTAAAAATAGATTATCCCAATTGCATGTTTTTGATTTGCATGTTTATGATTGCATATTTGCATGTTTGAAGTTATTTTTTAGTTTTCCGAAAGTTGAAAAAAACGCAATTAGGTGGTTTCTGAAATAAACGATTCAATTCCTTTCATCGCGTGACTCAACGTTTATCAAATCTGGGATAGAAAACTTGGTAAGCCGTTGGCAGAAGTGTATCGAAAATGATGGTAAATACATTTAATAGAAAATATGTTAGATTTGATCTCAAATTTTTAATGGGGTGTATAAAAAAAAAAATGATTAGGATTGATCCTTCTATATCATCAAAAAAAAAAAAAATGACCGTTTTTTAAACAAATATTTGTATTATTATTTCTTTGATATAAAATACAATACTCAAAGTATAGTACATTGTTATCTACCGTCATTACCCATCTGCTAGCCAATTGTTCGATGCCTCACTGATACCATTCCTTGGGATGGCTGTCAAAGAACTCTTGGACAGCATTTTCAACTACCGCAAAATTATGAAATTTTTTCCCTTAAATAAAATGGGCCATGGATCGAAACATGTAGTAAACCCACTACATCACACTCCCTGGGAAGTTTGCGAGTACTTGCGGACGGATTTGACTCAACAGCTTCCTTCAGAACCTCATCACTATCCATTAGTGGCCGCTCGTAGCCCTTCTTCCTTTCCAACGTCGTATCTCCATTTCTAAATTTTTCAAACCAACGCCGCGCAGTGCGCTCTTCAAGGACACTTTCCCCTTCATATTAAAGTTTGCTTCAGCGGCTGTTAATTTTTTTTTTTTTTTAAGTAATGTCTTAAAATTACAAGAATTTCGTAGGACACTGTCATGTTTCTTCTTTGAAATAAATAACTGAACTGAGGCTTTTTTTTTTAATAAGTCCAGTGTTGCTCTAAAGGGATTATTAAGTATAGGTAAATAATAAATAATATTAATATATTTACAGACTTTTGAACTCTGGAATTTTATAAAAACGGTCATTTTTTTTTTTTATAAACCCTATTATTTTCTTCCTGGTTCTAAAAACGGCCATTTCATGTGTGACAACCCAATATATAAATAAATATGAATAGCAATTATATTTTATAAAACTAAATAAAGTGTTGTTTTCTTTCTTGAAATAGTTTACAGATTGGCCTTGGATACTGCCCCGGAAGATGTTTACAGTTCGGAGAGGTTTGTTATGGCTTAGCCTCAGCAACGCTCTCTCTGTCGCTACCTGCAACATAGACGGCAGCAACTGGATGAAAGATAACCTCAAATGGCTTGGTGATAGGAAGCTGAGGGAAATCTGCTTACCAGGAACTCACAACTCTGCGATGGGCAAACTGTTCGGTGGAACAAACTTCGCCAAGCCCTGCAACACAGTAAATCAGAATCGGAACATCCGGAGGCAGCTGGATTTGGGGGTAAGGTTCTTCGATTTGAGGCCGATCATATCAAAAGGAGTTTACAAAACTGGACACTATAATAATGTACTGGGCTCACTCTGGCAAGGAGGAATAGGACATAATATGGAGAAAATCGTCAAAGACCTCAACTCTTTTACCAAAGCCCATAGTGAGCTCATTCTGGTTCTCTTGTCACACGCACTTGATACGGACTTCATGGGGAATGAATGCAAACCATTCACCCAAAAACAGTGGGACGGCCTCTTTCAAGTTCTCGACAAGACAAACAATCGGCTTGTAACTACTGAAAATCCTTTTTTTCCTTTATGGACAATTAATGCATTACTCAAATATGGAGCCAGTTCTGCAGTTGTATACATCGTTAATGTATCACCCAAAGATATTGAGCTAGGAGATCGTTTAGGCAATGGCTATTTCTACCCTCAGAGTTTACAGCTTTTCGACCAGTATTCGGGGACGAATAATTTCAATACTATGTTCAAGGATCAAGTCTCCAAGATGAAGAAAATGTCACAGATCAGGTACTTCCTGTTCTCTTGGACTTTGACTTTGCCAGCATTTGAAGCAACTTTTTGCCCAGCCCTTGGAAGGAGTATTAAGGACCTCGCCTTTGATGCGAACCTACGCCTCAAGGACATAGTGCCTTACGTCAATCTAGATGCCTTTCCAAACATCATATCCATAGACTACGTTGACAGCACTGACTTACTTGACGTAGTATTATATATCAACTTTTACTGGAGTCAACAAAGGTAGGAAATGATGTACTTAGTGCACTATATATTTACGTAGTACACATAGCGTAAAATGGGACAACTTTGCCAAGTTTAGTTTTTCCTTACAACTTTTACCTCAACCACTAGCGCTCAAATCTGTTTCAAACCCATTATAATTATAAAAACTTCTATGCAATTTAATCATTAAATTAAATTTAAAAAAGACAGAAAAATTGGTGAAAATGATCAGGGATGCAGTCAAAGAGGAACACCACGCCTGAGAAGAAATTCTTTAATACGTGCCAACGTTTCGACCTGCCTTGCATTTATGCTATATCCTTAAACCATTCCTTTGATTTCGAAAAAAACTTCTATTCTTTCCATGGTCCCTAACCATAATAAACGTTTATTATCCGAATCTTTTTATATTCATCTCGAGCCCAATTCCGTCAACCACAATAGTGATGAAGAGTTTTCCAATTTATTCCAAAGTTACATACTTTTTCTAACATTTTCCAAACTTATTCCAAAGTTTTGAACCTTATTAAAAAACAATAACCTTCCCTTCGGTCCTTTCCGTCTCTATTTTGTAATTTTGACATTATATTATTATTTCTATTTGCTTCATGATGATGATTTCCTTCATTTTGTTATTTTTCTGTATATTTTTATATTTGTGCTGCACCCTGATCATGACATCATTGGCATTATTGTATTTATCTCTTTTTATTCTGTTTGTATTTATTTGTTATTTTGTTATCTTATAGTCACTCTGTCGTTCATTTTTCTTTTATATTTTTGTTACATTTCAATTGTTTCATTTTCCTATTCTGTATCCTTGTGTCCCGCGCTTTTCCTGCCTTTTACCTACCCAGCTGTTATTACCTTTTCACATCAGTCATCGTCCTTCTCCTCACAAGTGTGGTTCGGTGGGTAAGTGTTTTTTGATATTCTTTTCCTTTTATCTTTCCACTTTTATTTTCCTTCACCTTCATTTTTTATCCGTTTCTTTTCTTTTATCGCCTTCTACATTATTTCCCTCGTACTTTCCCATATTTCCATATTTTTATTTTACATTTTTTTAAATTTAAATTTCATTTACTTCTGTCCTTTTAATTATCCTTTTATCCATTACCATTAATTTTTATTTTATTTATTATATATATATATATATATATATATATATATATATATATATATATATATATATATATATATATATATATATATATATATTTTCCATTATCACTCCTGTCTTGTCTTTATTTTTACCTTGCTGCTTTGTATTATTAGTTATTTATGTATCTGATCTTTTCTATGCGGTTTTTGTATATTGTTTTTTATCCAGGCCATTCTGTATTCCATTTGTCATCTGTTTATCGGACTGTTATTTTTGTCACATCTAGTATTTTGTTCATTATAGCCCTGAAGAAGACCTGCAAGGCAGGTCGAAGCGTTGGCACGTATTAAAGAATTTCTTCTTAGACTTGGTGTTCCTCTTTGCCTGCATCCCTGATCATCTTCTTCACAATTCACCATACCAGTCAACTATACCTTTATCATTACAGAAAAATAGCATTGGCAAAGTTACCCTAAAATATAGCAACTTTGCCAAGTATGTGAAAAACACTTAAAAAAATAGAGACAGCAACAGAGAAAAGGATTGTTTGAACTAATATGAAAACATTTTAACGAGGAAATGGCATATATTTAGATTTTAAAAGTATTTAGAATAAAACATCGTAATAACGAAATCCATTAAAACGAAACTTGAAATTTATTTAGTTCAACAATCCGCAAGCGATTCTAGACTTCCTCCAACAGTAATCGCCTTATGTTTTCGTCCTGGGATGCCATCATCCAATCCCTTACTCCGATGGACGTGCGATCCCCTGCCACACAGTCCGACCACCGTAACCTGGGTCTCCCAAGTCTTCGCCGGCTTAGGAAATACCTAAAGAAATTTAAAAACCAAAAAAACTTCTGACATTTTTATCCATAAATGTATATTTGCCTCGGAGTTCAATATAGAGCGGGCCAGTTATATAAATGGCGTCTCCTACATTTAATAAAGCTTTATCAGCTACGTTTGGGATTTTACTTCCTGATATTTTAAACTCCTCGCCTCCGTAGAATTTGGTGAGTTTCCCCACGAAATGCTTTACACCAACCTAGTGCCAACTTTCCAAGTTATAGTATAAACCTAAAGAAAAAGTAAAATTTATATTGTCAAGTTTTTCTAAATAAATATTAAATTATGTATTAGACAAAATAAATTTTTATCAATTACTTTTGAATGTATGAGCAGGACTAGACTGTTTGTAAAGGTATCAAAACTGACAGTTACAAATTTGTAAACATTGGTTAAATCTGATTAAACATAAGAGAAACTGCACGAAGTACCAAACAACATTTTTTTAAAAGTCTGGCAAATTTGCACCACAATTTTAATTTTTTTAGGAAGGGGGCGGGTGTAAAATTTGATATTGGAGTTAGCTATGGATCAACAATTTAATAGTGGTGAAACATCACTGATTTGATTTTTTTGGTGCGGGTGAATCGGGCATAAAAAAAAAAAAAAAATCTGAACCCATTTTCGTAAAATTTGATATTGGAGTTACATACCTATGGACCAAACATTTAATAGGGATCCTACTGCCTACTGTTTAATTCGTAATAAACTACTTTTAAGTTAGGTTTCCCTATCTAAGGTGTAAAAAAATTAATCAAACTGATAGAATAAACAGGAATATCATTGTAATATAATAGGAATGTTTAAAATAACATTCCATAAAGAAAAAAATAATTAAAAAAAACAAACAAATAAATTAAAAAAAATTAATAAAAATTAGGATATATCGGTGTATCGATTTTCTGAGTTAAACAAAATGGTACTATAAATTTCGAATACCGATACTTTTCTTATGAGTATAACTACATTCCTAACCACAACACATACCGAACTATAAAAGAGTTCAATAAGCAGTCTCCTTGATTATACTAATAACTTTTTACGTATCCAAAAGCATTCACAAGCTCTATTTATTTCAAATGTAGATTAGGATAATAATATACAGTAAATAAATGAAGTTACAACTCAATAAACTAATATATATATATAAGTTAAGGTATGAGATATCAATAGGAAAGCAATGTTGTTGTTCAGCATTTGCTTGTGTTACCTCATTGTCTTAATTTAATTAGTTTTTACATTATCATCACTGGAACAAACATGACTTATATATATACGAGGGAAAGTCAATAATTATCCGCAATATAGTTATAAAATTTTATTGAAATGAAATAGGAAACTTACAAGTACATCATTTTTCGACATAGTCCCCTTGCTTTTCAACGCACTTGGACCAACGTTGTTCAAGTTTCCTGATGCCCTCATGGAAGAAGGTTTTGGGTTGAGATGCGAGCCAGGAATGCACCGCTTCTTTCAATGCTTCGTCCGAGGCAAATCGACGGCCCCTAATTGCCTGTTTGAGTGGACCAAACAAATGAAAATCAGATGGAGCGAGATCGGGACTATATGGAGGATGATTCAATACTTCAAAATTGAGTTTCTGAAGCGAGCGTTTCTACAGTGTGGGCAGCTGTATGCGGACGGGCATTGCCGTGCAACAACACAACGCCTTTTGACAGCAGTCCTCGGCGTTTGCTTCGAATTGCAGGCTTCAGCTTAGCAGTAAGCATCTCACTGTAACGTTCACTGTTTATTGTTCACTGTGTTTTGAATTTTTCAATCCATTCATAGACACTCCGTTGTGGCAAACAATTGTTCCCGTACTGTACCAAAAGTCTTCGATGAATTTCGGCCCCTGATACACCTTCCGACCACAAAAAACGGATCACTGAACGTTGCTCTTCTTTGGTGCAAATAGAAAGTGGAGCGGCCATTATTAACAGCACGACAGCGATAACAAAACTAACCTACCAGCTTGATACGCACATAAACATAACAACGAATAAACAAAGCATGCGCCATCAACACAAAAGAACAGTACTGCTAACATAAACAAAAATATAGCTATATTGCGGATAATTATTGACTTACCCTCTTATATATATATATATATATATATATATATATATATATATATATATATATATAATATATATATGTATTTTTTTAAACATATTCTAAACATCAAATAATTGTATTTTAAATATACTAATATGTATATTTTTTTGTTCCTTTTCAGGTTACTTCTTTATAAACGTAGAAGGCAGCTAAGAATAAATAAATATAAAAGGCAATTAAGAAACTATAAATTATACCAAAATAGATTTCGTGTATAATATTTTACATATATATATATATATACAAGGTGTTCAATATTCAATGGCCACCCCCTTTTTCTTTCCACAGTTCTTGAAATTTTGAAACGAAACTCGCAGGGACTTAACTTTTTTTTTACTATCGATTGTGCCGACTATCAATAGATCTCTTTTTACTAATTTAAAGTTTTGAAACTCTCGAAGTTATGCTGACCTATCTCTGTCCAGTGTCGAGTTCTTTTGAAGTTGAATTTGGAATTCCTAGAGCTCAAGGGTTCTCTCAAAGATTAAGCCAAAGGAAAGCAGAAATGCTAGTTTTCCTTTCGGGAAATATGAGGCTCAAGGAGCACACTTGATTCTTGAAAATAACTATTACGTTATTTTTATTTTCTGATTTGATTCGTTCATTGTTATTGTAACCATGTAAATTGTAAATACCTTTTTTAAAATTCAAATAAATTAGTTTTTTTTCTCATTTTTATGATATAATCTTATAATTTATAATCTTTCAAATTTCAAATAGTAAGTAGATAATTGAATTTTATTAAATTAATTGAAATTCTTTTTTGAATAGCTTTGGAGAAAAAATAAGAAACTATCGAAAAACTATCGATAGCGAATAGAAACTATCGGTTGAGAACTATCGATTGTTTTCAACCGATAGTATCGGCCTATCGATAATGCTAACTATTGACTATCGCCCAATCCGATTTCAGGGTCTTCAACTGTGTAAATTAAAGTTTCTTTTGTCAAATATAGTCTGCTCTCCAACCTTATCCAGTTCTTCTCCAGCGACTCAAACTGGGATGTGGTATTTTTTTATGACGGATTTCGATACAAAATCAAATTTTGAACCCATTGGGAATTCCAAAGTTAGGGTCACTGGAGAAGAATTGGAGAAGGTTGGAGAACAGACTACAACCTAAATAGAAACTTTATTTGACACAGTTAAGACCGAGTTTGAGAGTTTCGTTTCAAAATTTAAAAAACTGTGAAAAAAAGGGGGTGGCCATCGAATGATGAACACCCTTTATATATATAATAGTATAACTGATATACTATAAGTATTATATAACTATAATAGTATATGCATAATTTTTAACAATGTGTAATTAGTAATAAGAAAAATGTGATATTTTCTGTAACGATTTATTATAAAAAATATATTATTATGAATTGTTAAGGTGTCTTATGAATTACATTTTAATATTTCCAATTTAAGTATGATTTTTATCATGTATCCAATCCTTATAATCGAAATCCTTCGAAAAATCCGAAATGATCCTTAGTTAGTCATCAATAAACAGACCAATAAACATTAAGCTCAGACCAGATACCTATCCTTACATAATAAGCTCTATAACCAATCAAATTCACTTGTCTCTCAACTTGCTTCCCCCTCCATTCCCGATAATCACCCGAGGCGTTTGAAAGAAGATGGCCAAGGGACCATCTAATATAAAATTTTTATTGAAATGTTTATAGTGGCTTAACGCTAAAGATAGCGACTAAAACATCTAAATATTACTTTGATACAAAAATAATGAAGGTTTTTGGTATTCAGTAAAACCAAACCAAAATTTAACTTCAATAAAATATATTTAATCAAAATAACTTCTATTACAATTTATACATTTTTGCCAACGCACAATTAATGCATTAATCCCAGGAGAGTAAAAAGTA
The DNA here is from genome assembly GCA_003667255.2 of Euschistus heros. NCBI lineage: Eukaryota > Metazoa > Arthropoda > Insecta > Hemiptera > Pentatomidae > Euschistus > Euschistus heros. Next base: position 842,941 of record RCWM02000294.1, read on the forward strand.
GAGTATCTGGAATCAACAAACTCTCGAAATACATATTCAATGTCTTTCTGGGATTTGAACTGCTTCTCGCTCAGAAAGTTGTCCAGATGTTTAAAAAAGTGAAAATCTGTAGGTGAGAGATCGGTTGAGTATGGAGGATATGGTAAAGTCTCGTAACCCAACTCATGAAGACGTTTAATTGTTTGCCGTGCGACATGTGGACGGGCCTTGTCGTGAAGAAGGATTGGCCCTTTCCGATTAACTAATGCTGGGCACAAACGACGCAGTTTATGGTTCATCTCATCAATTTCATTACAGTACTTTTCAGAAGGGATGGTTTCACCCGGATTGAGAAACCTGTAATGAATGAGTCCTGCAGATGTCCACCAAACAATGACCATAATTTTTTTTGGGTGTAAGCTTGGCTTTGGAAAATGTTGTGGTTTTTTGGACTCATCCAGCCACTGTTTCATTCGCTTTCTATTGTCGTATAATATCCATTTTTCATCGCACGTTACTATACGATTGAGAAATGGATCATTTTGTTGCGTAAGGAAAGCATAGAAGAGATTTCACACCTCCGATCCTTTTGGTGGTCGTTGGGTTGATGAGGCACCCACTTGGCGAGCTTCTTTATTTTCCAATTGCCTTCAGATGGCGTACGATTGTTGACTGATCCACATCGAGTTCTTCCGCTATTTCTCGAATAGTTTTGGTGGGGTCAGCTTCAACTATTGCCTTTAACTGGTCGTTGTAAATAGCAGACGGACGACCATCACCTTTTTTGTTTGAAAGGTCAAAATTTTCACTACGGAATTTTCAAAACCATCGCTGCACTGTAGATTCATTAATGGTACCTGGCCCCTAAACTTCATTAATATTTCGAGCAGTTTGCGCAGCACTTCGACCGAGCTTGAACTCATACAAGTAAATTTGCCGAAAATAAAATTTGCTCCTAGACGTCATTTTGTCTGGAGGCACTGAATGGACTGAATTAAGTGTTAAATAAAAGGATTATATAGGAAAGTAAGCGAGATAAATAAGCTTTAAAATAATGTGTATAACGTAGCATTGAGGATTAGTTCTGTTTACACAATTGGAATTAATAATGAAACGGAAATAAAATCCTGCATTATTTTTGCATCAACCTAATGAATCGGAACAAGTTTAGAATCGATAAAACAGTATTCTGGGCGCGTAAAGGGGCTAGAGCGCCTCGTCGATACAAGTGCCAAATTTATTTCAGTAAATGAATATAATAATATTCAGTAATAAATAAAAAATAATCAACCACGTACCTTTTAAATCTACTATATATTTGTCAAATACCACTCACTCATTTAACACGAAATCTCAAAAACCACCGATAGGATTGGAATGAAATTTCGTATGTGGCTCTCTCTAGGGCCGTAGGTACTCGCTAAGAAAGGAATTTAAAAAAATCGGCCTGTATCGCTGCTAATTCACGAAAAATCCGATTACAATTTTTATTGGGTGAATAATAGTTGATTAATTGTCATATGGTATTTTGAGATAAGCTATGCTAAAAAAATAGGTTAGATGTTTAAGCTGCACACTTTGACCACAAGTTAAGCTCCTTATAGTTGTAAACGAACAAAAATACGATCGATGTCGAAACCTTATAATATGGTACTTTCTGTGAACTCATGGTGGCTGCAGAGGTGTACCCTTACAAGTTTGAGTTGTTTCGTGATGAGAAGCTATTAAAAGACTTATGTTAAAGAGGAGGTTAAAAGACTTATGTTCTCTGGTGATGTCATGTAAGCCCACTTTGATGTACATATTCTTCACGAGCAACCCACCAACATTTCTTCACCAGTAGGTTCGTCCCTAACTACTCTTCCTTCATTTTCCGGTCACATGATAATCGGCTTTTCTCAACCAGGCCGAAGTTGTATTTTACAAGTTGTACCTTACATTTCTGAATTTCATTCCTTGAACCTAGAATATATAGAATAAATTGAAACAGAAAGACTAAACTTTATTCGAAAAAACCAAAAAAGTTGAGAAGTTGAGACTATATTTATTTAAAGTATGCCATAAGAAAAGCTGGTGGTATCAGAGCTGGGTAAGATGGTAGTACTGCCTCGAACTTCTCTGGAGGGCTTTAAAAATAATATAAAATTAACTTTTGCAAATTTTCAAATTTACTTATTGAAATTATTCTAAGAATGGAATTCTTTAGATTTATTTAAGGAATAATAGTTATCAACGTTAAGCTTAACTTTTACTAATTTAAGTTGTCCTTAATTCTAATGATATGAAACCGTAGCGGAGCAGGGTACTTTCAGCTAGTTTCCAATAAAGTAAGCAGCTGTAATCTTAAACAGATCTTTTAACATCATGCCATCATATTAGACCGAAGTACACCAAATATCCTCGGATTTTTGTTTTAATACAATAATGGGAAATGTAATGTATAGCAAATAGGTTCAAAAATAATTTCAAAAATACTATCAATGATTGATTAATATTAAAAAAAGACTACAATCGTAGATTGTTCATCATCATGGAAACATGTAGCTTTGAATAGTTTTATGAAAGCAGAAAATTACATAAACATATCCCTGGAATGTATCCAAACACAACACTGCACAGCTGATTCTAAAGGACAAAATCAAAACCACATTTCAGCTATTCACTCCCCCCCCCCTCCTTATAGTCCAGTCAATAAACATATTGTAGAGGGAAGAAAAAATGCGATTATTTTTTACCTCAGGGCTTCGTTAGGAGTGGTTAGAAGATAAACATAACAAAAGTCCCTGCCTCTGGGGGTTAGCTAACGGTTGGTAAGAGGGGAGAAGGTCTGATTTTTGGGTATTTCGATTTCATCTCGAAAACGGTGGGCTCTAAAAAAATATGTTTCAAATAAAATTTCAAGCTATATTTAAATTTCCTATAACATTGTTTATATACATATTTGCAGAACTTCCAACGGTTCTCGAGATATAAGTTATTGAAAATCGATAATTTTTGGAAAAATTTAATTATTTCCTCACTCTTTGTCATTTGCTTCTAGTGCCATCCACAACCGTTTCTCAGAAAAAATGTCAATGTAAAAGTTGTAGAACAATCGGTTTAAGGGGTCACCTGTGGTGTAGTGGTTAGCATAGCAGCCTACTAAACCCAAGATCGCGGGTTCGCAGCCCGGCAGATGACCTTGGGATTTTTTAAAGGGAGTAAAAAATCCTTAGCTATGCCGTCCTTCGGAAGGGACGTAAAATGGGGGTCCCGAGCCTGTGCGATGTCAGGTACTAGTTAAAGATCCCTATCCTAATTATACCTGGATAGGCAAAATTTAGGACTCCCACCGTAGCATCGTCCGATTAGTCATAGCAGCATAAAGTGACGTTGAACGAAATAAACAAACAAACAATCGGTTTACTTTAATTTCCTATATACGTTTTAGGAAATTGAAAAATTTCTCTTTTTTTTTCCAGCTATAATTAATATTTAAAGACTTCCTTCAAAAAAAGCTTCGTTTTCGTGTTATAGGTAAAATAACCGATATTTTGGGCGTTTTTTTTGCAATTTTCGGTATGAAGCCGACGTCTGCCGTGGTAGCAAACTTCAGATTCGGATTCAGCACCCCAAAAAAACATAAAGATCCGTTGAGAATAAACTGCTAGGCTGCTTTTTCTTGAAAACGGACTTAGGCAACTTTTTTTTAAATTGATAAAAACATGAATTACGCTTAGACGGTTTAACGTATCAACTTTATTTTTTTACACAAAATATAGGGTGGTAATACGCTTGAAATGTATTTGGTTTCATCATCCTATCTGGTTTCAAACTCATTTTAAAAATCAAAATGTTTTTCGGATTTTCCAATTTTTTTAATAGGTTTTTGTTCATCGAATTTTACATTTATATACATCAAAAGAAAGCTGAGACCCTCCTCTTTCCAGCGATACCAACCAGTGAATTGCATGACAAAGTACTGACGATTTAAAGGTATGTAACCAATAATCGGTTTTAAAATTTCATTTTCCTGGAAGAGGGTGAAAAAAATGATATTTTTTGATTTTGTTGAATAACCGTTTTTTAATGTTTTTGAGGGTGCTGAATTAGAATCTGACCTCAATTTTTGTGTGAAAAAATCTATAGAGGTAGTTTGCTTGAAAAACTAATCATTTTTTTAGAATTTAATTAACCTAAACCAAAATCTATGGAGCGACTGTATTTTCCCTTTAATTCGCAATCAAAACTGAAAATCTTGGTGCAAGAATCATGTCGATATCATTTTTTAAACTCGAGATAAAAAATAAAATAGTTTAATGCTATTTTATTTTTTTCTCGGCTTCTAGGGCCCATTGGTCGGAACGGCAAAATACATGTCTAATATTTTTTGACCAGGAACCTCCAAAAAAATTGCCAACAAGATCCGTGAGAGACTGAGTGTGTCCTCCCCTTGTGAGTAAGAAAATGGCTCAAGGGATCCGACACCAAACTACCACAGGCCACGTAGGTTTAGCTCGATTTAATAATTAGTGTTGTGTCCATTATAAACACTTTCGTTATATGTAAATTGTATGTTATATGTAAAAGTAAAATTTCTTCGTACATAATTTTTTATAGCTGCTGGAATATATAATAATTATTAATAGCTGATTTTAAAAGTACAATTGAAACTCAAGAAATTGATCACTTGTGAATCATCTGAGGTATTAAATCTCTTCTATGCTTTCCTTACGCAACAAAAATGATCCATTCCTCAGTCGTTTGGTAACGTGCGATGAAAAATGGATATTATACGACAATAGGGAGCGAATGAAACAGGGGCTGGATAAGTCTGAGAAAACACAACATTTTCCAAAGCCAAGCTTACACCCAAAAAAAATATGGTCACTATTTGGTGGTCATCTGCAGGACTTATTCATAACAGGTTCCTCAATCCGGGTGAAACCATCACTTCTGAAAAGTACTGTAATGAAATTAATGAGATGAACCATAAACTGCGTCGTTTGTGTCCAGCATTATTTAATCGGAAAGGGTCAAACTTTCTTCACGAAAAATCCCGTCCACATGTCACACGGCAAACAATTAAACGTCTGCATGAGTTGGGTTACGAGACTTTACCACATCCTCCATACTCAGCCGATCTCTCACCTACAGATTTTCACTTTTTTAAACATCTGGACAACTTTCTGCGCGAGAAGCAGTTCAAATCCCAGAAAGACATTGAATATGCGTTTCGAGAGTTTGTTGATTCTAGATACTCTACTTTTTACTCTTCTGGGATTAATGCATTAACTGTGCGTTGGCAAAAATGTATAAATTGTAATGGAAGTTATTTTGATTAAATATATTTTATTGAAGTTAAATTGTGGCTTGGTTTTACTGAATACCAAAAACCTGCATTATTTTTGCATCAACCTAATATTTTGATGTTTTAGTCGCTACCTTTAGCGTTTAGACACTATAAACATTTCAATAAAAATGGTCTTGAATACTTGTGAAAACGACTAAGTGATTAATGTTTACAACGCCGCACAGTGGGGAAAACGTGGAAAAAAACCTAAAATCTTATGATTTTTGTTTTTGTTTTTTTCTTTATTTTTGTATACCTAAATAAATGTAGCATAAGGTTGTGGAACTGATTTTTCGATTATTTAATTACCAGAGTCTGTACACGTCCTTGAAGTTGCCCTTTTCTGGAGTTGAGAAAATAACCCGGTTTTGTAGCTCTCTTAAAATAATTTTATATGAGACTGAATTTTTAGCAAAAATTTTGTATAACCCTTTGAACTTCACTATTGATGTTTACTGGTGTATGTACGATTTTTATTTTGTAAATGTAGCCTCGACCTTGACTGCCAGGAATTTTCAAAGTTAGCAGTTTCGTAAATCTAACTTATCTTCATTTCACGAGGTCTTTCAAAAAAAGCTACCCCGAACTAGGCTTTCTTTAGGAGTTTAAATTGAAGTACAGGTATCTGAGAAATCGTGTTATAAATATAAATCCCGGCTTCGGCCATATTTGTTCAGGGGATGAATTTATGTGTTATTTTTCATTGTACAGAAACTAATTTTTAGAAATAATTTTTTTTATTTATAACTAGTATGTGAAAATTGGCTTACTATAAATGTATATTTGTTTTTATTAGTCTATCTTATTTAATATATATATGTATATATATATATATATATATATTTTTTTTTTCTTTTCTTAATTCATTGTAAAATGATCTGATATGATTTCTTGTTTTCTATACAAAAATAACTAACACACAACTCTTCTTGAGAGAATTAGTACCGGAATATTGCAGAAAGATTAATTTTCAAAAATAGCTCTTCAAATAAAAAAATAAAAAATCAATTGAAAATAAAAATATTGGGCTTTGGATGATCAATTTATGGGGTTATTATTTGTATCACTGAGTTCTAATTATTATATACCTTAGTTCTCTTATGAAGATTATCATATTTATTTATTTTATTCTTTTACATCAATGGCTAGGATATTCGACCACTGGAATCATTTTCGCTCTATATTTATTACTAAATTCAAAGATTTAAAATTAAATTATAATTTTTTTTTTTTTTTTTTTTATTTATATTTAATTTATATATATATATATATATATATATATATATATATATATATATATATTAAAAGTTATAATACTTTAAACCTATCTAATTCTAATGAATACAAATCTATTAAAAACAATTTAAGAATCATTTATAATGAAAATACATTTTACAAAATTACTTTTATAAAACTAGCATATCACAACAAAAAACTAATAGAAAATTGTTATGCAATGCACATGCACTTAGTAGTAATACAGTAATAACATATTCATCACTAAGCTCTCGTGGTTTTAAAACTGAAGGTGAGATGTTTTTCATCTTATAGTGACTTCAGATCCCGTGATAAGTAATTTTAAAACAAAATTTCCCATTAAATGATAAAGATTTTCATTTCCTGTTCTACAAAAAAGGAACAATTCGAAATATTTTATTTTTTTACTTTTATAGTTAATATCTTTTTTTTTTTTTACCTAAAATATCCTAAAATAATAATGAATATAATCTTTTTTATTATTTTTCATATGATTTTTTTTTTTATCATTAGTTCATTATGTATTATATTGAAAAATATGAAGATCAAACTTCTTTGTTAAAATAAGATTGATAATTGTAAATAACTGCCCAGTCCATTCAATAGAGTTTAACTGAAATTACTTTGTAAAACTTATTACGTAACATTATACGTCAAATTCTATTAAAAAAATTTCAAAATTTTTTAATTTATTTTCATATATAACTTAATAATGAATTTTAACCTAATTCAAGGAATCATGGGTCTGTAATAGAGTTATATAGTAAATTTCAATCTATTTAGCACCTAAAAAAGATATAAAATAATAACAAACTTGATTTTTTTAAAATTTTTAAACTGAAAACATGGCTCAATTCAGATGATCAGATTGCTCTGGTTATAGTTATATTCTAGTAAGCAGTCCAAACTTGCTTTATTAATTTTTTTTTACTTTTTGTTCTTAAATTTTTACCCTTTCTGGTCATCCGGTGAAGCTGATAATTTCATTCAATTCAGTATTTCATGAAATATATAATTCCAAAATTTCAAGCTTATAGCACGAACCTTTCAGAAAATATGAGGTTTTTACCCATTTTGGGCCGTTTTGCCCCACCTAAAAGCCAAGGTGTACGGTTTAATGAGATGACTATAAAGCCTCATTTGATGGTGCTATTTCCTTAATATAATATAATACAAATGAGGTGATTGTGTATATTAATACAGCAAAGTCGTGTACGATAGATTATTTCAAAATTAAGCGCATTTTTGAAGGCTTATTAAAAATACGTCTTCAAAAACTAAAAGTAAACTTTTTGGAAAAATAGTCCAGCATTTAAAAGGACGATGGAGTACGATTTTGAAACTTATATCGTGTCGATGTGTTTATAGCATGTTAAGAGTAGTGATGGGTCGTTCTGAGTGGAACGGAGCTTGGAACTGGTTCCAGCCTTGAACCTGTTTGGAACGAGGCGAGCTACCTAACTTCTTCGTTCCAACTGGAACGAAAACCAACGCCAAAATATCTCCGGTTTCGTTCCGTTGGTTTAGATAGGGTATAGATTGCATCTCCCGTTTCGTTCCAACCAAGGTCGTTCCGACTGCTGACTTATATCACGTCAATGTCTATTATTTTGTGTTAATAGAATCCCAAAAATCATATCCTATTCGATCCGTGCGTCATTATTACCCCCCTCCCAATCGAAACCTTTCCTTTTTGTAATTTATTACTTCACACTCTTTTAGATCTGATGGTAGTTTTTCAGGTACATGATGTAGCTTCAGAAAATGATGTATGCTCTTAACTAGTGAAGGCCAATTTTCGTTCAACGTCAGTTTGACTAACCTTCTATATACAAGTGAAGGGCCGTTCCGAATGAGATTTTACGGTCTATTCCAATTTTCGTTCCATGTCAGTTTGACTAATCTACTACCTACTTACCATGCAGTTTCTTTCCATCCCTTGTTGCGAATTCGGGCTGTTAAGTTCTTTTCATTTTATAATTATCTCTTGCTTCCGGTGAGCTTCCTGGAAAATTTGCTTTAGCTATCCCTCGATATACTTCTCTGCTTGCCACCAGTAACTTTTCAAAGTGGTTGGAGGGATAGTTGAAAAGTTGAAAAATATCTAGTCCTCAGTGTTGCACAAAGTACAACAAGCTACCGCTCTCGTTTTGTTTTGTTTTTCATACCTATCATAATCATATCATAATGCAAATAGGATTCTTTTGCATTTTTGCTTTTCTTTATCGGAATGTTTTGATTTTGTGGAAACCTATAAAACTGGAATATATTCCTCGAATTTTGCAGAACTAGACGAGGGGGAAAAAAAAACGCACAATCAAATAAAAATTTGGAATGGAGTAAAGAGGAAACAGAAGATGTTCTAGATCATAATACAGAAGACTCTGTAGAGGGTAGTAATGGAGATGACGCGGGGAGGGGGAGGGGGGCAGCCAGTGGATATCTAAATTTAATTTGTAAAAATCATTCCTCAAAAAACTTTATTTACAATAATTGATCATAAAAACAACCATTTTAGATCTGCAAATAATTATATCTGATCATAATATTGTAAATACAAATTTATCTAGTAATATCTTTGTTTTTATTATTTTCAGTTGTATTTTCATTTACGTTCAAAATATTATTCTCTCAGGTAATATTTTTCACATATACTCTCTTTTAAATGTAGAATTTCTTATTTGATAGATTTCTTACAAAATATGAACAAAAAGGGATAAAAAAAAAAAAAGGTGTTGTACTTTTTACAACGCGCGACTGCTCGTGTTGAGGAAATTGGCACGACCGGTGGAAGTTAAAACCAGTCAATCTATCCTTTACAATACTTTTTGCATGATCAGCTTGATTCAGATGCTTAGAAACCAAATTTATTTTCATCCGAAAGAAGTAGCAGAGCTCTGCCGGTAGAACAGAAAATTTCACAGAAAGCGGTTTATTTTGAAGATGCCTATGCGCAGTATGGCGAGGCGATAGAGGGAAGGGGAGGGAACTAAGAGCAGTAAGATCAAAGGCTGTACGGCTATGTGCGGATGTAAGGGATCAAGTGAAGGAAGGAGAGATCAGCAGTCGGAACGACCTAGGGTGGAACGAAACGGGAGATGCAATCTATACCCTATCTAAACCAACGGAACAAAACCGGAGATATTTTGGCGTTGGTTTTCGTTCCAGTTGGAACGAAGAAGTTAGGTAGCTCGCCTCGTTCCAAACCGGTTCAAGGCTGGAACCAGTTCCAAGCTCCGTTCCACTCAGAACGACCCATCACTACTCTTAACATGCTATTAACACATCGACACGATATAAGTTTCAAAATCGTACTCCATCATCCTTTTAAATGCTGGCTATTTTTCCAAAAAGTTTACTTTTAGTTTTTGAAGATTTATTTTTAATAAGCCTTCAAAAATGCGCTTAATTGTGAAATAATCGATCGTACATGACTTTGCTGTATTAATATACACTATCACCTCATTTTTATCAAATTATATCAAAGAAAAAGCACCATCAAATGAGGCTTTACCGTCATCTCATTTAACCATACACCTTGGATTTCAGGTCAACAATTCAGTTATTTATTATGAACTCTTCCACTTTCATGAAATTTTTAAAAATATTTTCCCCGTATATCAGACGTCATTTGAAACATATTTCTGCAATAAAATAATTTGGGCCGCCGAAATGGATTTTTTTCCCACTGTGCGCCGCACACTGGGGCCATCTCCTCACTAACACCGCTCAAAACTCGATTTTTGATTTTTGGGTATTTCTACTTTTTTTTTGTGGCTAAAATAATCTACATAATATGGCAAATCAATTAGTAAACAACACTCACTTCTGTTTGTTTCCTTTCTATGTTTTAATCCGTTTTATGTCGTGGATTATAAGAGAGCATAATTCAGTCGATTGTAAAGTGCAAACCATTTCAATACGCTAATTTTTTTTTCTTTTAAAGTTTTATATTTCAAGTCATACTATGTGGTGTTCAAGTTAAGGTATATAATATAAAATATTAATAAATAAAATATTAACGATGAAATTCAAAATTTAAATTCTTAAAACTTAAATTTGATTAATTCAATTTTGCGCAAGGGAATTGCAAAACTGTCATTGTGATATGATAATAGAAGCCTTTGTAAATATAGATGTGAAGGCAAAAGTGCAATTCCCTTGCGCAAAATTAAAATATTGAAAATTTTGAATTTAATGAAAGGCCCACAACAAAGATTTTAAGGGTTACAGGAAAAAATTTAGTAGAAAAACTTCTAGAATTGAACAGGTATGTACTATAAAACACTAATAAATAAAATCTTATGAACGAAATTGAAAATAAATGTTTAAATTTTAAAATTTGAAGCCTAAATCTTTGAATTTGATTAATTCAATTTAGCGCTAGGGAATTGCAAAACTGTCATTATAATATGATAATAGAAGCTCTTGTATAAATAAATGTGAAAGCGAAAGAGTAATTCCTTCGCGCAACATCAAGATATTGAAAATTTTGAATTTAGTGAAAGGCCCGTAACAAAGATTTTAAGGCTTATGGTGAACAATTTACTAGGAAGACTTTTAGACTTCATAAAATTAATGACGGTTTTAATCGGCTGCTATTATCTAATAACTAGTCTAATCTAATATCTGATAATTGATAACTAACCTCAGAAAAATGCCAACATAAAAAACAAAATTAATTAATATTAATTCGACCCCGATGTTTGTGGCATGTTAACAATTGGACCATCTACCTTAAACAACATTGCATGTCACATTACATCTGGCTATATATTACGGATTCCGATAATCCTGATTAGACCCATAATAAACTTTTTTTAGGGCATCAGGTAAAACTAACATTGATTCAATATTAAAATTTGAAATGCTTCTTCAAAATTTACGTGAATATTAAATAGGTAACTAATTTAAAGACATCATGTAAAAAAATATTACATAGTTATTCATTAATTATAATCCTAAAAAAATATGATTGATACTTAAAATATGTTAAATGCTATTTGTTTATAAACATATTTTATTGTTTTATCTGTAGATATTGTGCGAAATATTTGTACCTACAACATTTTATTATTTTTATACTACAGTTACATATTATGTAAATTTTATTACTTTTATGTTTTATTAAATTGTTCAATTTGTAGTTCTACGCATTTTGTTTATCATTAAGATAATTCTGCCAAAGAAAGTTTTATATTAAATTTATAATATAAGTACATTATTAAAAGTAATGCATTTTATTAAATTAAAACCTATCATTAATAAAAAAAATGCCTTTTTTAATTCAATTATAACTATATCTTTTATTTTATTATTTAAAATAAATTTATAAAAAGAAAAAACCGCATTTCGGAGTTTCGAGCGCAAGCGCCCTATATATGGCCCCAGTGTGCGCCGGTAGGAAAGGTGATTACAATAAAAGAGTAAACGATGTTTTATATAACCAAAGTAATAAAATAGGTATTGACTTACAACATAGCGGATTATAATAAATTTTTGATATTAGTACTAACATTTGGTCATTTTCGTGAGTCACACCTCAGTTATCAATCTATTAATATAAAATGTCATAGTTCTTAAAATACTTTATTATTTTACAGATTTGGATTTTGATACCAGCCCTGGATGATGGTTAAAATAAGGACTTTGCTTTGGCTTGTCATAATGTTTGGACCATCAGTCACAAGCCAGGACGAAAAATCCAAAGAAAACTGGATGAAGGAGAACATGGGTTGGCTTCGCCACCTAACAATAAATCAAATTTGTCTTCCTGGAGCAAACAACGCTGGAATGGACAAAATTAACGGAGGATCAGCTTCTGCCAAACCCTGTAACTCCCAATGTCAGAGTCTTAGCGTCCGTAAGCTGCTGGATTATGGGATCAGATATTTTGACGTGAAGGTGGTTTTATCCGGAGGAAGTTATAAATCGGGTCAGTATCAAATGATTTATCCTGTTGGTTGGCAAGGAGGAAACGGCCTAGGAATCGAAGCGATCATCAAAGACATTGATGATTTCACCAAGGATCACAGTGAGCTCATCGTAGTCAGCTTTTCCCAAACCCTTACTGTAGATAATGATCCGAAGAAAGGTCGAAGTTTTAATCAAGAAGAATGGGAGAAGCTGTTTGAGATTCTTGTGAAGACGAAAAATCGGTACGAGTCATGGGAAGACATTGTCTTGAGAAGCTCTACTGTGGGAATGATGACAAATAACGGGTCTAAATCAGCTGTTATCTACATCGCCTATGATGACAAGAAGGAACTAGAACTAGGAAGTTACACTGGAAAAATATTCTCAGCTGAAGATGTCAGGTTCTTTAGCCGAGTTGTGAACACCGACAAAGCGAATTTTCTGTTGGTGGATCAGTTGTCCAATTTAAACCTGCGCGCGAGCAAGTGGTTCTTTGTGTACAATTGGGTTATGACTCAGCAACCGAAACAAGTTGCGGCATGTCCAAAAGCGAGGAGCATCAAAGCTCTCGCAACAAGAGCCAACAAATTGCTCGGAGATATTTTGCCGCATCTGACAACAGATAGATATCCCAATGCCATATCTGTCAACTACGTTGAAACTTCTGATGTATTTAAAATTTCAATGCTGATCAACCTGAGATGGGCTAAAGGAAGGTATGAAATTGATTACATTTTACACTTTATATTGGGTAAATCATTAGTTATGGTCACTTCATCAGTTACAGGCAGGCTAATATAATTATCGCAATAATAAGGGTCTAATTAATTTATTTGTGATAACTTCAGGAGAAATATTTCTGAAAAAGATTTAAGATTCGTTTACTAATGAAACTTTTCCTCCTATCTCTTTTCATTAGCCATTATTTATTTATTTTGTTTATTTATTTCCCTTCCTTGCCTCTCGGCTACACGGGTTTTGCAGGGATGGCTTGTAGCCATCACTGCTGGTTTTAACAGTTTAACATAACATTTCAATATTACTTTTAACATTGCAAGAATAAATTTTCTTAAACATTTAACAGAACATTTCAATATTACATTTAACCTTTATCATTTCAAGATTACACTACACGTTTAAAGTAACATTTAATATTTAAAATACATTAAACGCTTTACATAACTACATACTTGTGTTTAATACAATATGCTCTATATCTAATACAACAACCTATATTTAATACAACATACTATATTAAAATTAACTACATAATAACTATAACCTACTAATTTAAAATAACAACATACCTATATCAATTTTTTTTTTTTTTAAATTTTATAGCTTTACACTTACGTTTTATATAGGCTTTATTCGGTGATGGGGTTGTCGTCAGCATCATTCCTGTCCAGGGTTCTTTCTGGGGCGTGGCCCCTTCTTCCTAGGTTGAAGTGCTCTACCCCCACTTCAGTTTTCCAACCATACACAAAACTTTTGTAATACGGGTAGTTGTCAGCTGATACTAGTTGAGGGAAATCACTCTCCGTTAGAACATACAGCCCTGTTTCTCTCTGTAGCTTGGCTCTCAATGCCTCAAAGGCAGCCATTAAGGCCATTAGTCATTAAAAAAATGTTTTCCTCAAATAGTGTCCTGAAATACCTCTTAAGTAAGAAATACCTAGCATTCTTAAGTAAGGAAATTATACAGGGTGAGTATCTCTTAATGTAAAAAAATAAATAGCAAAATGCCGCAGACCTCACCTTTCTATTTCCAATCCATTGCAATTTTACAAACTTGATATTTAAAGAACAGCTTGATCTTCACCTTATTTGGGGAAGTCACAATGTCTTATATTACTTCAACGCTCACCGTTTTTCGAAAAACTGTCCACAAAAAGTCAAATCTCACAAAAATTTGCAAATCTAATCAGCTTTCGAATGATATGTTAAACGTAATGATTTTGTTTCAATATCATGGAGAAATTTACTTTTGAAACCGAAAAAACATGGTGTTCTCATTTGGTATACAAATCAGTTACTTGTGCAAATAAAACATTATGATAATCCCTTAATGAAAGTGTGAATTTTAAACATAATAAACTCTTCATTGGAATAGAAAGCAAATAAAAAAATTATTGTTTAATAGAAAATAAAGGAAACCTGTCAATAAAGTGACACCAGATCAGAGGATCTTATGTTATTAAATTTATCTATTTATTATTATTATTATTTAGGATTTATTTTACTACATTTTCAATGTAATGTTTAAAATTCAATGATAATGAACATATACCTCAATTATGCCGTTAGCTTCTGAATGCAGATTGTGTAGAAGAATACTACTTTTTGATGTGAATTTTATGGCCAGATGAGTATGTTTTTACAGGGGAAGGCATTTTTACCTATCCATGTATATCGTTGGTTTATATAATATTTGTATTGCTTTCGAATAGCTATTATAGATAATTTAATGCTAAATCCGAAAATGTGGTCAACATTTGAAAAATATTTAAGCAAAATGGTAATATTACAGCTTTTATGGAAAAAAAAAACGTGGTTTCCTCAAAAAAGTCTGATTTATCGTATATCTGCAACGGATTTGAATAGAAATGTGAGGTCTGCGGCATTTTGCTACATTTTTTATCTAGTTTCACCCAATTTTTTTTTTACTCTAAGAGATACTCACCCTGTAGTGAAATTGCTTCATTAATTTTTAGTTTTTGAGTTATGTAACTTTTCATTATAATTCAGTCTTCCTTTCAAGCTCTATTATGTTGGACTGTCTGATTTTAATTAACAATAATTTTGAACTGACCATAACCGGTATATCAAAATACGGTATATAAGTTATGGTCACACCTATCCATTTTAATGTTATTTGCTGTTACAAACGTTCTTTCTGCTAGTAAAGAAAAAGAATAGAATTTTCATCATTATATCATTTTAAGACTTATAAACTACATCCCTTCCTAGTAGTGGTCATGTTTGAGCTTACGTCTCTGAAGTGACCATTTATAGTTAATATAGTTTGTTAAATTCTGTACTTCGCGGATGACTACTGCTGTTTAAGAAAACTGGAAATATTGAAAGAAGGTAATTTAAAAAAAATACGATTTGTTTTAATTCATTAATTTTTTAGTGGGGTTGATTACCATATTGTATGCCGTTACTCATTATGTAGAAAAATCAACGAGAGGTGCGGTTATAAATTATAATCTGATAAATAGGCACCAGCATTAGACACTGAGCCAGTAGTAGGCACTTGGAACTTCAACCAAAACAAAATAAGAGTTAAAACCATCAGAACGATTTGAATTTGATCCCATTTTAAACTTGAGGTTGTACTGTGCTGCCACTACAAATTAGTAGCAGATTAAGCCATCAGTGGAAACGTTTGGTCAGTTTTTACTTAGCAGTGTCATGAAAGGCTCTTCTCTTAACCATACTAATTAAGGAGGTTAATTTTATTTTCAACAATTATTTTTTTATCGTTACAATTTTTTATTACAAACTAGCTGAAAGTACCCTGCTCCGCTATGGTTTAATATCATTAAGATGAAGGACAACTTAAATTAGTAAAAGTTAAGCTTAGCGTTGATAATTATTATTATTTAAATAAACCTAAAGAATTCCATTCTTAGAATAATTTCAATAAGTAAATTTTACAATTTGCAAAAGTTAATTTTATATTATTTTGATAGTCCTCCAGTGAAGCTTCGAGGCAGCACTACCATCTTACCCAGCTCCGAAACAGATCATCAGCTTTTCTTATGGCATACTTTAAGTGAATATAGTCTCCACTTCTCTTCTTTTTTTTTTATCTTTTCGAATTAAGTTTAGTCTTTCTGTTTCTATTTTTGCGTACATATCAAGCATAAATTGGTTGAGGAGATTTCGAAATTAAAGTAAATAAGGTTCTTCACCTCCTCGCTCCACTAACATTTAGATGTAAAAATCAGCTGCAGATAGAGCTTTCTCAAGAGGTGTATTGGTGTTTGGGTCACGCTGAGGGATTTTAACACTGTAACCATCTCCTCCTTGATAGAACATGAGACGATACTGAAGACAATCATACACTTGATAAAACTCACTGATTCTTATCAGTTTTTGTCCCTACATCGAACTGGCCTTACATGTCATCACCAGAGAACATAAGTCTTTTAACCTCCTCTTTAACATTAGTCTTTTAATAGCTTCTCTTCACGAAACAACTCAAACTTGTAAGGGTCCACCTCTGCAGCCACCATCACAGTTCACAGAAAGTACCATATTATAAGGTTTCGACATCGATCGTATTTTTGTTTTTTTACAACTATAAGGAACTTAATCTGTGGTTAAAGTGTGCGGCTTAAACATCTAACCTATTTTTTAACTTAGCTTATCTCCAAATATCATATGACAAATAATCTTTTATTATTCACCCAATAAAGATTGTAATTGCATTTTTCGCGAATTAGCCGCTATCCAGGCCGATTTTTTTAAATTCCTTTCTTAGCGAGCACCTAGGGCCCTAGAGGAAGCTACATATCGAATTTCATTCCAATCCGTTCGGTGGTTTCTGAGATATCGTGTTAAATGAGTGAGTGGTATTTGACAAATATATAATAGATTTGGTTTTTAATGATAATGTACACAATCAACTCACTAAATAATTTTTTATGAGAAATTTTCTTTGAATGAGCCCAAAAACGACCGGTCTACTACTGGGACACTGATTTTCTCTCTTGTTCCAGTAGTAGGCAAAAGTATCTAGTGCTAGAAAATTCCGAATTTTTGTACTAATGATTGAATGTGATTCGTAGTTTAATTTTAAAAATTACAGTTATTGAATTTTAACCAGGAAATAATTGTTTCAGTATTAGACAGAGGCGTCTACTAGTGGATCACAAACATGTCTACAACTTGAACTATAAATTCTTCTTTCTTCTTAAGATATATACCATATGTAGTCTCTTCAGACGCTTACCGTCAATAATGTCAAAATATAGCAGACATGAAAACTTACGAGGAGGAAAGGCGGCCTATCATGTTTTTGGGATTGACAAAAATAGTTTAGCTTGTGTCATACATTTGGGAGTTTGTAATAGATTAAGAACAGTTTTTAAATTTGCGAAATCCAAGAAGATGTTAGTAGGAAATAGGAACATTTTAAAAAAACTACCAAATCCTCTGCTATAAGGGGGGGGGGGAGAATTTATGTTTTTTACAACCACCCCGTTTTATAAAATGAATTTATAAATAAACACTATTCCTCTATTTAAAATTTTTATTTAACAGTTAATTTTAATAAGTTTTTGTTGTGTGAAATTAGCTTGTGGTAGCAATAGCTGGACAAATAAAAAAAATTAATAAATAAAAAAAATGGGTGGGGGGGTCACTTGTGGTGTAGTGGTTAGCATAGCTAGAGATGAATTGGATGGTTTAGTGGAGCCCCAAAGCTTAACTCCGTACGTCAAAACAGGTCTAATCACAGTCATGTATATGAGTCTTTTGTAATTAATTGGGAGCTTTGAACGTTTGTCTAGTAAATGTTGAAGTAGTCTGAAACGACGGGCAGTTTTTTGTCGTTTTAGTCTTGTATGTGGATTCCAAGTTAGTCGTTTGTCCAAGTGGAGTCCCAGGTAGCGTATCTGTTCAACAGGGATTAGTGGAATATCATTAAAGGATACTGTAGGACAGGAGGTCGTAGCTTTACGACGAAGGGTAAAGGTTATTTGGTGGGATTTGTTTTGATTTATTTTGATTCTCCATTTTTCATTGATTTTCCATTCTTGAAGGTTTATAGAGAATTTAATGCTAAATTCGAAAATGTGGTCAATCTTCCTTGCACTAGCGTTCCTCTTTTTAAGAGGAGTAATGGCCTTACACTTCCCAAGACGACCAGTCCTACTGGGAGGGTGGGGTTCGAAATCTGATTCCACTTCTCCCACCATGAATTTTTATCCTTTGCTATTCTCCACCATGTTGGGCCAGCCTCTTTTTTGAAGGAGTCGCACCTTCTCTTCAATTGTCTTCCTCTGTTCCTACTATTGTCATATGGTGTGCACTCAGTTACAGTATATGACCACCTGTCAGTAGATCTCAACAGATGTCCAGCCCATTTCCATTATAATTTTTTTTATTATTGGAAAAGTCTTTGAGACCTGTTTTCTTCTGAACATCAATGCACTTGATCCTATCCTTTCTTGTTATATTTATCGTACTTCTTTCATAGAAGATTTAAAGATGCACTTTAATATAGATCGATAATATTTCGAAACAATATTAATATTTTTTTTTAATATTATTTCACCTGTGGTGTAGTGGTTAGCATAGCAACCTACTAAACACAAGATCGCGGGTTCGCAGCCCGGCAGATGACCTTAGAATTTTTTTAAGAAAGTAATAAATCCTTAGCTATGCCGTCCTTCGGAAGGGACGTAAAATGGGGGTCCCGAGCCTGTGCGATGTCAGGTACTCGTTAAAGATCCCTATCTTAATTATACCTGGATAGGCAAAATTTAGGACTCCCACCGTAGCATCGTCCGATTAGCCATAGCAGCATAAAGTAAACGAAATAAACATAAAAAAAAAAAAAAAAAAAAAAAAAAAAAAAAAAATCAATTTCCTTTTTTATATAAGCTACTTAAGTTTTCTGATAATAAATACGGTGAAATCTTTACTTGTAAGCCAAGAGACTGAACGTGAATCATCAGTACAAAAATGAAAGTAGAAGTTTTTATTGATTTTTATTTTCCTAATTTAGACAAAAATATGTTATTTTATAATTTTTTATGTTTTTTACTATTTAAAATCCAAGTTCCTTTGTAAAAAAAAAAAAAAAAAAAAATATTAAAATTTATTTGAAAGGAAGCTTTAGTGTATTTGTCAATTTGACATTCAATAGAATAAACTTTTGAGAATCTAAGTATATAATCGAAGATGTCATATTACAAATTGTATCAACGAAATTCCCTTTTAAATCGTCAAGATTCCCTAACAAAGACCATAACTAGTGATTTATTCTAATTAATTTTATTTTCAATTTACGTAGTAGGAGATTGGATTTGTTAATTTTTTACTACGGGGGGCTAATCACCTGTAAAAATGATGAAAATACAAAAAAAAAAAATTACGAATTGACAAAAAAAAAAGAAAAAAAGGACTATCGGATTCTGGGCTAATATTTTTTTTTTTTTTTTTTGTCATTTGTAAAATTGTTGAGAAGTAAGTTCGTGAGGGACTAGTCTACAGGTCTTTTTCGCTTTCCCCATGGAGAGACGATGGCGACTAACAGTATCTTTTGTGGACGGATTTGACTCAACAGCTTCCTTCAGAACCTCATCAATACCCTTTAATGGCCGCCCGGAGCCCTTCTTCCTTTCCAACGTCGTATCTCCACTTCTAAATTTTTTAAACCAACGCCACGCAGTTCGCTCTGCAAGGACACCTTCCCCTTCATATTTAACAATTTCACAAGTTGCTTCAGCAGCAAAGAATTTTTTTTTTTCCAGTAATATCCTAAAATTACGAAAATGTCGTAGGACACTGTCATGTTTCTTCTTTAAAATAAATAACTGAACTGAGGTTTTTTTTTTAAGAAGTCCTACGGTAGAAACAATCATAGGGAATGCTCTAAAAGGATTATTAAGTATTGGTAAATAATAAATAGCATTAAGTTATTTACATACTTTTGAACTCTGGAATTTGATAAAACAATCATTTTTTTTATACGGCCTATTATTTTCATTTGACCATTTTCATAACTTAGTCTATAAACGCGAAATGTTAAATAAAGTAACTTAAGATTATAAATTGAAAAAAAAAAATTGATTGTAATTTCATCCTATTAGTACATATTTCAGTAAATCATATTTTGACGAGGATGTACAAGTACCAGAAAAATTGCCAACCGGAGAAAGCAAAGAAGAAAATAAAGTAGAAAACAATAAAAAAATTACAGGAGAAAACAAAAAAGAAAATACAGGAGAAAACAAAAAAGAAAATATAGGAGAAAACAAAAAAGAAAATATAGGAGAAAACAAAAAAGAAAATATAGGAGAAAACAAAGAAAAAAATAAAGTAGAAAAAAGAACAGGAAATATCGTAGAAAACAAAGAAAAAAATAAAGTAGAAAACAAAGAAAAAAAATAAAGTAGAAAACAAAGAAAACAATAAAGTAGACAACAAAGAAAAAACTTCCCCTTCATATTTAACAATGTCACAAGTTGCTGAAGCAGCTGTGAATTTTTTGTTTCCAGAAATGTCATAAAATTCCGAAAATTTCGTAGGACACTGTCATGTTTCTTCTTTGAAATAAATAACTTGACTAAGGCTTTTTTTTCAAGAAGTCCTGTGTTTGAAACAAGCCTGGGGAATGCTCTAAAGGGATTATTAAGTATTGGTAAATAATAAACAGCATTAAGATATTTACATACTTTTGAACTCTGGAATTTGATAAAACAATCATTTTTTTTATACGGCCTATTATTTTCATTTGATCATTTTCATAACTTAGTCTATAAACGCGAAATGTTAAATAAAGTAACTTGCAAGGGGAGTACACACTCAGTCTTTCACAGATCTTGTTGGCAATTTTTTTGGAGGTTCCTGGTCAAAAAATATTAGACACGTATTTTGCCGTTCCGACCAATGGGCCCTAGAAGCCGAGAAAAACAAAACAAAATAGCATTAAAATAATTTATTTTTTATCTCGAGTTTAAAAAATGATATCAACATGATTCTTGCACCAAGCTTTTTAGTTTTGATTACGGATTTAAGGAAAAATACAGTCGCTCCATAGATTTTGGTTTAGGTTAATTAAATTCTAAAAAAAATAATTAGTTTTTCAAGCAAACTACCTCTTAAGATTTTTTTACACAAAAATTGACATCAGATTCTAATTCAGCACCCTAAAATAAACATTAAAAAACGCTTATTCAACAAAATCAAAAAATATAATTTTTTTCACCCTCTTCCAGGAAAATGAAATTTTTAAACTGATTATTGGTTGCATAATATATAATACATAATAATAAACAAATATATAATATATAATACTAATTAGGAGAGAAAATAATTTATTACACTTTAATATTTACATAATATACAGACAGAACCACATATTAGATTTTATTGTTAAGTATTTACAATTTTTATTTTATTTTTCAAACCCAGAACACCTCTCTAATCCGTTTTGTAATTCTTGTTTACTGGGTTGTTCTAATAACTGAAGCTTATTATCTTACAAGTTCATTTTGATTATATTCAACAAAATCCTGTCAGCAACGGAACTGAGGTAGTTATTGCTATAATGTTTTTATGTCAACTATCACAATCATATTTTAACATGTTCAACTGCAAAATAAAACAATACATAACAATCAAATCTTATAAGTGGTTCTGTTTGTATATTATGTAAATATTGAAGTGTAATAAATTATTTTCTCTCCTAAGTAGTATTATATATTATATATTTGTTTTATTGGTATCTATATGTATTCATACGTTTCCTGAGTTTTGAGGGTGCTGAAATGGAATCCTAGTTCTAAAGAAATTTTCTATCTCATTTTAATGTGTAAAAGCTAACATTTTTCAAGTGAAGTACGTTCAATATATTTTTTTTCACAAGAACCGACATCGGATTCGAATTCAGCATTCAAAAGAACCCTTAAATACGAAATTTCATCCAAATTGAAAAATAAAAATTTATAAGCTTCAAAATTTGCCTGACCAAATGGTAGGCAACTTTTATTAAAATTGATAAAAACATGAATTACGCTTAGACGGTTTAACGTATCAACTTTATTTTTTTACACAAAATATAGGGAGGTAATACACTTGAAATTTATTTGGTTTCATCATCCTATCTGGTTTGAAACTCAAGTTAAAAATCAAAATGTTTTTCGAATTTTCCAATTTTTTTAATAGGTTTTTGTTCATCGAATTTTACATTTATATACATCAAAAGAAAGCTGATGCTCTCCTCTTTCTAGCGATACCAACCAGTTAATTGCGTGACAAAGTAATGGCGATTTTTCATTTTCCTGGAAGAGGTTGAAAAAAATGATATTTTTTGATTTTGTTGCATAAGCGTTTTTTAATGTTTATTTTAGGGTGCTGAATTAGAATCTAATGTCAATTTTTGTGTGAAAAAATCTTAAGAGGTAGTTTGCTTGAAAAACTAATCATTTTTTTAGAATTTAATTAACCTAAACCAAAATCTATGGAGCGACTGTATTTTTCATTAAATCCGTAATTAAATCTAAAAATCTTGGTGCAAGAATCATGTCGATATTATTTTTTAAACTGATATTAAATATTAAAGCATTAATATTATCTTAAGTAACTTAAGATTATATTATAAATTGAAAAAAAAAAATTGATTGTAATTTTATCATATTAGTACATATTTCGTTTATGTTTCAGTAAATCATATTTTGACGAGGATGTACAAGTACCAGAAAAATTGCCAACCGGAGAAAGCAAAGAAGAAAATAAGGCAGAAAACAATGAAACAAATACAGGAGGAAACAAAAAAGAAAATATAGGAGAAAACAAAAAAGAAAATATAGGAGAAAACAAAAAAGAAAATACAGGAGAAAACCAAGAAAAAAATAAAGTAGAAAACAAAGAAAAAAATAAAGTAGAAAACAAAGAAAACAATAAAGTAGAAAACAAAGAAATAAATAAAGTAGAAAACAAAGAAAACAATAAAGTAGAAAACAAAGAAAAAAATAAAGTAGAAAACAAAGAAAACAATAAAGTAGAAAACAAAGAAAAACCTTCTAGAAAAAGAAAGAAAAATAAAGAAATAATGCATAAAATGCTAATTTTATAGCCTAATTTTTATAGCCACCATGAATCTTGAAAAATATTTTTATTTTCTGTACCAATTTATTACAAATATAAGTTTTTAACCATATTTTAACTATCATTCCCAACCGCGGTTTTACCCACCCTTTTAGGTTTATTGGTTTATCGATAAAATAACTTACGTTGTAGGATGCAATTGACCATTATTTCTTCATTGATATGTCAAATCAACCAATGGTTTGGACCTTGACCTCTCCGATTTCTATGATTTTTTGCATAGAAGTTTTACATACCAAGAATAGTAAAAAATTAAAATATTACATTATTCTGATTTTTAGTTTTTGAGTTCTGAGCTTTTAAAAACTCAAAAAACTGTAGTTTGCTGTCCTCACTCACAAGGGGACGTTTGTAGTTGGAACTCACAGATTTGAATGCCGATTTTTCTGTGGGTAGTAGGGACCTATAATAGTGCAAATCTAGAGTTATAGACACCAATGGGCATTAGGAGTCGAGAAAAAAATAAAATATGAAAATCACTTTATATATTTTTTTCTCAGCTCTCAGTCAAGATAGAGAAATGATTCTTTCGCGTTTAATTGCAGTTATGTATGATATTATAAATGAAAATTCTTTCGTTATGCTCAAAACACTACCCGGCTTTAGAGTGCTCAAAAACTCCAAAAAAATGACAAAATTCCAAGGAAATCCACTGTAAATCACTGGAAAATTTTTTTCATGAACAACTGACCTCAAATCTCGATTTAACGCACCATGAAACCCTTATATGTGAAATTTCACCAAAATAAAATAATATTGATTTTTTACCCCTTTCGAGGAGGTTAAAATTTTGAAGTTGACATTCCATCAACAATTTCTAAAGGCAATAACAACTGCTGTGTTCAACCGATTACAATAGTAATAACATCAAAAGAATCAACATACACTCTGCTCTTCACCTTCTAAAATCCTACAAAATTTTAAAGGTTAAAAAAAAAAAAATATTTTTGATTTCCACAAAATTTAGTTTCTACATGTTTTTTGAGATGAGGAATCTGAATATAATATCAGTTTTTAGTTTAAAAATTTGTGATGCTATTACTATTGTAATCGGTTGAACACAGCAGTTGTTATTATGGCCTTTAGAAATTGTTGATAAAAAAATTGTCTCACCTATATTATATAAATAAGACGTTTTAAAATGATCTATTTCTGTTACTATTTTAATTTTTACACAATAAATTTCTAATAAGACCATTTAAAAAAAATATACATATTTTTTAACCAACACCTGATATTAATTTTAGATTATTCATTAATCATAGGATTTCAATGCGATTTGAAATAAAAATATGGGCGAGACAAATTATTAAACTAAAAACTGATATTATATTCAGATTCCTCATCTCAAAAACATATAGAAACTAAATTTTGCCGAAACAACAAATAATTTTTTTTTACGTTTAATATTTTGTAGGATTTTAGAAGGCAAGGGGCTGTCGATTTCTGAAAAAATGTTTCACCACCGATTAAGACCAAATTTTAAGGTCATCTAGAACCCGTAAAACTGCATATTTTAGCTGAAATCCGGAGGTCGCAGGATTTCCCCTTATTGAAATATCTTAAGTTATAGCTTGCCTCGGATTTTTTCATTCACATCAGTTTTTGTCCACTGAAATCTGGAGTAAATCCAATGTTATATGCATAGATAAAAATCAGAATGTATGCTGATTCTTGTGATGCTATTACTACTGTAATCGGTTGAACACAGCAGTTGTTATGGCCTTATTTGATTTTGGTAAAATTTCACGTATAAGGGTTTCATGGTGCGTTAAATCGAGATTTGAGGTCAGTTGTTCATGAAAAAAATTTTCCACTGATTTACAGCGGATTTCCTTGGAATTTTGTCATTTTTTTGGAGTTATTTAGCACTCTAATGCCGGGTAGTGTTTTGAGCATAACTCGAACAATGAAAGAATTTTGATTTAAAATGACATACATAACTGCAATTAAACGTGAAAGAATCATTTCTCTATCTTGACTGAGAGCTGAGAAAAAAATATAACGTGATTTTCATATTTTTTTTTTCTCGGCTACTAATGCCCATTGGTGGCTATAACTCTAGTTTTGCACTATTATAGGTCCCTACTGCCCACAGAAAAATCGGCATTCAAATCTGTGAGTTACAACTCAAACGTCCCCTTGTCAGTATATTCAAAATTACGCCATTAAAAACCTATTGCTCATAGAGAGCTCGACTTTGCGGTATTCTTTTCTATTTGAAATGCCCTTTAATTTGATATATCACTTGATATATTTTACATTGATTTTGAGTTTTTTCGAAACGTCCAAAAATGGTTTTTGAAATTCCCAAAATACGTACGCTTCGATTTATTAAAAAAAAAAAAAAAAAAAAAAAAAAAAAAAAAAAAAAAAAAAAAAAAAAAAAAAAAAAAAAAAAAAAAATTATATGCTATTTATACTATAACTGACTACATGTGTGGACAATTTTCACTCATAAATATTTCTGATTTTCGGTCCTTTATTTATCTGAGTGGTTATTGTACCGTGATATAAGAAATTTAAGGGGCTATCGAACCCTGATGTCTTTATTTTAAAAAGTAATTTTTTTTTATACAGAAAATAATGTTTTGTAACTTACTTTTTAGTGTCTATAGGTACCTTCCCCCTTTGTACCTGTGGACACTAGTGGTTGTACCAATGGACATTCATTTCTTCATAGGTTTATAGGGATAATTGAAATGATATTTAGAGAAAAAGTTCAGCAATAATTTTTTTTATTAAATGTACTAAACATGGCATATGCTGATGATGCGGTTATCACAGGTAGAACCGAAACTGTATTAACTGTTCAAGAATTCAAAACAGCAGCTCTTAATTTGGGTCTCGAAATGAACAGGGACAAGACCGAATATATGAAAACCTCCAGACGGACAGATGGAAGAAGAGATACGGTTGATGTGGGGGAGGACACGTTACACTGCTGTAGTACATTTAAATACCTGGGAGGAGTTGTGACGGAGAACAACAGTGTAGACATTGAAATAAAAATCAGAATGGTTGCAGGAACCAGATGTTTTTATGCAATACAAAAAGCTCTCCATTGTAAAACTCTGTCAAGAAAGGCAAAACTGTTAATTTATAAATCTATAATAAGACCAATAGTGATGTATGGCAGTGAGACGTGGACTCTCACTAAAGATACCGGAAGAGCACTGCTGGTCTGGGAGAGAAGAATATTAAGAAGGAACTTTGGTGCTGTGAGAGAGGAGCACAGGTGGTGGATAAGAGGCAACGCCGAGATCGCACTACTGTATGGTGAGCCTAATATACTCTGTGCTATCAAGAAGGGCAGGCTTAGATGGTTGGGACACGTCGAAAGAATGGAGCCCAACAGGCCTCCAAAAATAATGTTTAATGGTACACCAGGAGGAAAGAGGAAGAGAGGCAGACCCCGGCGCAGATAGATAGATGGCATGGAGGAGGATTTGCGGAGGCTGGGGATACGGAATTGGAGGAGCTTGGCGAGGGACCGATAGGAGTGGAGAAGGATGGTGGCAGAGGCCCAGGTCCTGCAAGGACTGTAACGCCCAAGAACAAACACACAAACTAAACAAAATAGAATATTTAAACAAGAAAAGTCAACTTGATTATTAAACTAGAAGGCCGACTAGAAAGGTGACAACAATAAATTTAGCGTATGAAGGTAAATAGAAACTTAACTTATTTTTAAACCTTTTAACAAAAATAAATCTTTTATGCACCTATTATTATTACTAACGAGTTTCACAGACTTTTTTTTATGGAAAAAATCGAATCATTAGAGATTGTATCCATGAAACGATGTTGGAAAATATAATTGTTTACTTAGTCTCCCAGTGCCAGTTATAAAAGACGGCGGTGGTAATTTTCTTTTATATCTTTTACTTCAATTTCATAATCAGTAGCGATATCAGGAAGAATAAATTTTGGGGTTCTATCATTTGATGAAATTTTCTTCAAGTAGCAAATGTTGAACGTGAACGAGTCTACTTTTTCTTTGATCAGAGCTATAAAATGCTTCACAACACAAAACATAGCTACCAACATATATTTCTTCATCTTCAATTTCTTTACCTTCTTTATAATCATTTATCAATTCATTCAAAAAATTACAATCTTCGCTTGATGGATTAGCCAAGATCACATCGGTGAAATCACTATCTTCACTAGCTGAATAGTTTGTTATAAATAGTGGCGAATTTTCTCTTCTTCAAAAAAAAGTTATACGAATAGTAGGTATCCAAATTTAGGCATTTTATATCATGCGGTTGGCTACAAACTTTTCCGCAATATTTATAATTGAAATAATGAATTAATTAACAAAGAAAAATCTGTTGTGCCTGTGGACACTTTAACCATCTGTCCACAGGTTCAGTTGGCAACGGTGTCCACAGGTACAACTGAACGCCATGTTGTGCGGAAAACTCTGTTTCACAAAGCCCGTAAGTGATAACTGATAGGAAAACATATGAAGTTATGATACATTTATCGGATAATCCAATGAAACATTACTGCCTAGAAAATTGCTAAGTGTAGTTCTTAAAAAAATTAAAATCACTGGTTGGATTGGTCAGGATTTGGAAGAGATAAACTTAAAAATAATTATTTATACTAAACTTTTGATCTGGCAACCTTGAAAACACACGTGGAACTGCAGGGAGATGCTTGCAGCACTACCAATCTAACAATTTCAATTTCCCTCCTCCCACTTTCTCTTAATTAAAAATGTCCACTGGTACAACTGTGCTTTAGGTACAGCCCCTTCCCCTATAAGGAAAATAGTTTAAATAAACAAACAAAAAACAATTTTTTTTTCATTTATTGGTATTTACAACATTTCAAAATAATATACAACAAGTAAATGTGTTGACAGTGAATACAATGGCATGTAAATAACTAGTGAAGAACTAAACACAAGTAGCACTTCAATAAAATCTACACTAAAAGGCTTCTAGACCACCTTCTTTTCAGACGCCTCGGAGGATTATCAGGGATGGAGGAGGAAGCAAGTTGGGAGACTAGTGGATTGGAGTGGTTATGGAGCTTACTATGGAAGGTTAGGTATCTGGTTTGGCTAAATCAGAAACATATGGAACATTAAGATCTTTATGGATAAGTTTGTTGGTCACAAAGTAAGGAGCATTGAGGATTTTTCGAAGGATTTTGGATTGTAAAGATTGGGTACGAGATGAATTGGATGGTTTAGTGGAGCGCCAAAACTCAACTCCGTACGTCCAAATAGGTCTAATCACAGTCATGTAAATGAGTCTTTTGTAATTCATTGGGAGCTTTGAACGTATGTCCAGTAAATGTTGAAGTAGTCTGAAACAACGGGCAGTTCCATGTCGTTTTAGTCTTTTATGTGGATTCAAAGTTAGACGTTTATCCAAGTGGAGTCCTAGGTAGCGGATCTGTTCAACAGGGATTAGTGGAATATCATTAAATGATTAATTTGAACAACTGTATACAAAATATAATAAAAATGCAACTGAACCATTAGTAGCACTTCAATAAGTTCTATATTACATCGTCCCGAGAACATCTTCTTTTCAGAAGCCTCTGAGGTTTATATAGAACATAATGGGAAAAGAATTGAGCTATTAGCGGATTGAGTTTACTATTAAAAGGATAGATAATTGATATCTGGTTTGTGCAAAGTCAGAAACGTAAATTAAAATCGGTATGTTAGTGATACAGTAAGGAGCATTCAGGAATTTTCAAAGGATTTTGGATTGTAAAGATTGGGTACGAGATGAATTGGATGGTTTAGTGGAGCCCAAAAGCTCAACTCTAACATGTCCAAGTAGGTCTAATTACTGTCATGTAAAGGAGTCTTTTGTTATTAATCGAAAGGCTTACGAGAAGTTTCTTGTCTTTTAAGTTTGGTATGTGTATATTAGATTAGGAGACTTACAAGGAACAGTGACCATTGTGTAAGATGGGCTAGGATTGGAACTCACCTCTTACCGTTACATAATAGTTAGAGAAAGAGGAAGCGTTTAAGTTTCATGCTTTTAGAACTGAAGCCGAAATTTAAACGTTTTATAACTAGCCTTCTTATAAACCAAATATCGTGAATGTTGAAAGTAATTTATTCAATCCCTTATTGAAATAAATATTGAATGACTGATGAGGAATCTAGCTCCTATATCTTCTACGAGTGCAATTGTTTTGAGTTCATCTAAAATTGATTATGTGCATGTTTCTCTGATCAAAACTTGATATTCATCGACAATAACGCACTCAGGTAGCAGTAGGATGCATTAATGACCTGAAAAAAACAACAACACTTTATTGATGGTTTGAAGTTACAATATATATATAAAATAAATGGACCTACTAGTAAGTCGGCCGACTTGTCGCCAAATCCGATCATTCGGGTAACATCGGCAATGTTCGAGGCCCTTCGTTTTATATTCATCAGTAAATATAGCTATAGGTTTTTGCTTATATTTTTTGCTAACGGGCCTGTGTGTAAAGAATTCTTTATTTTTACTTAAGGCACACATGACGGTATAGAAGGAGCAATTCAATTTGGATTGATGAATTAATTGCCACTTCTATTGAAATTATTTTATGAATAATTATTGTTATAAAAAAAGTCCCTTGAACGAAAAAATTCCAATGAATACGGGAAATCCTAAGGTAAACCCCAAAAAATTAACCTACCTGGCTCCTTCCACCTTTCACGATGGATATATTTCAGATATCTGTTAGATCTCCTCAGGTGAGTATCAATACTTGATTTCTTGTCTTAAATATTAGAACATTGTGCTGATATGTTGAAAATTTTGTATGTTTTTAAAACAGAAGATAAACATTCGAAACCAGTTTTCTAATAAAATAATTCCGATAGAAGTGGCAACAATCCTAATAGATGTTTATTTTTTTTTTTTTTTTTATTTTTTTTTTTTAGAAAAGTAAAGTAAAAGTCAGCAATTTAATTTAATTACCTTAGATAGTCTATTATGAAATTTAGAATTCAATCATGCCAAAAAGATATCATGTTTATGAACTTATATAACAAAAAATAACTTACATGTAATCGAAAATAAACGCGTACCTATGTAAATTCCTCAAAATAGAAGTTTCATTATCGAATTACGTACGACCATTTTACTAGATTTCGATTAAGATTTAATATTTTACAATCAGGTTATCAACAAGTTACAATAAATTTATATAAGTTATACAAGTTATTTCAAAACATAAAGTTAGCTACCATTAATATAAGCATATAACAACATGTGTTAGAATAATTAAATATATATAATTAAAGAATATAGAGGAGTATGAAACTACTTACAATGTTACTG
The DNA here is from genome assembly GCA_003667255.2 of Euschistus heros. Lineage (NCBI taxonomy): Eukaryota > Metazoa > Arthropoda > Insecta > Hemiptera > Pentatomidae > Euschistus > Euschistus heros. The sequence continues at coordinate 873,592 of RCWM02000294.1, forward strand.
GTGGATATAGTATCGACTAACTAAATTCTAACAATTCTAGCACACAACTGACCCGGGGAATTTTTTAAAAAGTGTTAAAAGGTTTGGGGGGGGGGGGGGGACACTGTCACATTCAAAAATACCTCCACCATTGATAAATTATTCACCAAAACCAAAGATATAGAAAAGTTGGAATTACAGTCTAATATTGCTTACAAAATACCGTGTGAAGATAGTTGTGGCAAGTCTTATATCGGTACATCGGAACAATATCTCAAACGACGTGTTTATCAACATAAATACAGTTGCACGTCTATAACTAAAAACCCAAATAAACCTGACCAAACAGCTCTCACTACACATAACAGGCATACAAAACATTCTTTTAAATTTGATTCCCCCAAAATTATTCACCATGGACAAAATAATTTTAAAAGAAATGGTAACAATAGAAAAATTAAAAATCGCGCAATAAACAAAAAATCAAACGTTCTAAATATCTACGCCTGCTATTCCAATTTAATAAATTCAGACCAATAATATACATTTACATTAATATGCATCATATAAATCTTGGGAATACCGTTCAGTCCTTTTAACTTAATTTTTCCTATGGAATTCCCCATAAACCTTTGTAACTGTTTTTTAAAATTTACACAGATCTGTTGTGTAATAGAATTGTTAGAATTTAGTTAGTCGATACCATATCTATCAGTAACATTTTAAGTAGTTTCATACTCCTGTATATTCTGTAATTATATATATTTTTATTATTCTAACACATGTTGTTATATTCCTGTACTGTAGCTAACCTTATGTTTTGAAATAACTTGTATAACTGATACAATTTTATTGTAACCTGTTTTTTCACTGTAGGGTGTTATTTATTGAGTTTTTATTTATTGACTGAACCTCAAGAACCTTACTAAACACACACACACACACACACACACACACACACACACACACACACATATAATGTATATATTTCAATGTAGTTATAACAATTTCTTACTGTTGCAAAGAATTCCATGTCTGCTTTCGTTCCCAACATTGTTCTGATGTTGGGCTTTCGCAACAGCATAGACTGCATAATGTGCACCATCTTCCGACAGGGAACGTCCATCTTGTACCACGTTGAATCGTACACAGCCAGGTGTAACTTGTCGAACTAACCTCGGAACATAATTTATAAATATTCATAAACATCAAAATAAATTACATCGACATCGTCAATGTATCCTTGATACCTCATCAGTGATCATTTGATTGATGAAAGCGATGATGTACTGGTTAACCAATATAGCATTAACCATAAATGTAGCTTGAAACAGCAAAAAATTGCTTTCTCGCCCCTAAAAACAATTCAATCAATTTATTGGTCCTAAAAAAAAAAAAAAAAAAAAAAAAATCAATGTGTGACAGTATGAGGGTTAAAAAAAACTCTGACCATGGCTAGTCTTCCGCAACAGACAACCAAAGCGAAAATTCCTGGGTAGTAACACATGCTTATTGGCCCCGTGAAGAATTCACAAACTTCTTTAGTCAATCTGAAAATAAATAAAAATATATCATAATGGATCAATGATGTTTCATATAATAACTCCAACAAATTATATTTATATATAGCTTTTTTCAACCAATTTCATAATTTGTAAGATTTGTAAGTTTGCGTTAAGTCAAGTGTTCGAATAAATAAAGTAAATAAAATAAGATAAAAAAAGGATCTTTTATATATATATATATATATATATATATATATATATATATATATATATATATATATATATACCAGGTATGCAAGTTTAAAATGTCGTTTTAATTCCAATAGAATGCGCTCTTAGCCTACCATATTGAAGGATTTGCTTATCTCTAAACGCTATTTTGTTTGTTAGTCATTTGTTTACAAAAGTCAGTTGTTTTTAAGTCGTTTACGTGGACGTATCATACCTTTCTTTGGTGTTAAAAATGTCTAATTTTAAGCCAAATAAAGAGCATTTGCGGCATGTCATGATTTTCTTATTTAATCAAAAGAAAAAGGCATTTGAATGTCATCGAATTCTCGTTGAGACTCATGGCGATGTTGCTCCAACCGTCAGGACATGTGAACGTTGGTTTCAAAGTTTCAAACGTGGTGATTTTGATGTTACTGATCAAAAACGAGAAAATCGACCAAAAAAGTTTGAGGACTTCGAATTGCAATCTTTATTAGACGAAGACAATACCCAAACCCAACAAATGATGGCAGAACAGTTGAATGTCACTAGGCAAGCCATTTCCGATCGCCTGAGAGCTATGGGAAAGATTCAAAAGGTTGGAAAATGGGTTCCACATAAATTGGACGAACGACAGATGGAAAAACGAAAAACTGTGTGCGAAATGCTGCTTTTACACCCACGAAAGAAAGGGTTTTTTGCATCGAGTTGTAACTGGCGATGAAAAATGGATTTATTTTCAGAATCCCAAACGAAAAAAATCATGGGTAACGCCAGGACAACCATCCACATCGAGTGCAAGACCAGATCGTTTTGGGAAGAAGACAATGCTGTGCGTGTGGTGGGATCAGAAGGGAGTAGTCTACTACGAGCTTCTCAAACCCGGCGAAACAGTCAATACCGAGCGCTACCGACAACAAATGATCAATTTGAGTCACGCATTGATCGAAAAACACGCCTAGAATGGGCTCACAGGCACGCCAAAGTCATTCTTCAGCATGATAACGCTCCTGCACATTCAGCCAGATTGACTAAGGAAACAATTTCTTCGCTTGGTTGGGAACTCCTACCCCACCCGCCGTATTCACCTGACCTGGCGCCTTCTGATTATCACCTCTTCTCATCGATGGGACACTCATTGGCGGAGCAACACTTCAACAATTTCGAAAACGTACGAAAATGGCTCGATGAATGGATTTCAAATAAAGATGAAGCATTCTTTTGGAATGGTATCCATATATTGCCCGAGAGATGGACAAAATGTGTAGAAAGCGAGGGTCAGTACTTTGAATAAAATATATTATCCTTTTTTTTAAATTACTGTGTATATATTTTAAGAAATAAACGACATTTTAAACTTGCATACCTGGTATATATATGTTTATTATTTATATTAATCTACTATAATATTCATTATGTTAATCTAATGTTCGATTTCAAAGTTTAAATAAACTTTTTTATTTTTTATTTATTTTTTTTTATTTATTTCCCTTCCTTGCCTCTCGGCTACACGGGTTTTGCAGGGATGGCTTGTAGCCATCACTCCTGGTTTTAACAGTTTAACATAACATTTCAATATTACTTTTAACATTGCAAGAATAAGAATAAAAAGTTTAAATAAACATTATAATGTCTTGATTTTTTTAATTTATTCTATAAAGTTATATGTTTAAATATAAACAGCCTCAAAAAATCTTCAGATCCAGGCAGATCTGAAAAATAGTTTAAGGATACTGCTATAAATATACTGTTTTTCAGATCTACCAGGATCTGACGATTTTTTGACATCATTGGCCCCTCTCCTTCCCCACTTAGAATTAGTTTTCGTCCTGAAGGAAACTGTTACCAATTATTACTCTTTTCTCCGATTCCTCCGAAGATCAACTATCGCTCATGTTTGATATCTATCTGTATGTAAGTTAAGGATAGAATGTACCAATATACATGTTAATCCTTAATGCTAACTCTGTTAACATTGGAAATGTATATATAGAGGATTTAAATGAGGAATAAATCAGTTGTTATCAAGCCGTTGTACGTGTATTATTTCATTCCTTTTTCTTTTTTTTTATCTTTTTACTCTTAGTGAACATAAGTTGTATATATATATATATATATATATATATATATATATATATATATATATATATATATATATATATATATATATAGATAGATGAATAAAAAAAATAAGCAAACAAAACAATAAACGATATATCTCTAAATAATTCCATCAATCTAATCCCCATTGATTTATACGTGAGTTCTTGATAACAATACCTCATGGGATGGTGTGTATGAAATTGTTTGGAAAAATTATGAATTCCTTTTAAAAAATTATGAAATCGGTTGAAAAAACTATGAAATTCACTGAAAAAACCTGTATGTTACCGGAAAAATTCGAAATTATTGAAAACTAGAACTTTCTAAATAGAATCAGATTTAAAGCTTGTTCTTAAAAACGAGTAACTAGTCGGTACCTAGTAATATATAGTTAAAAATGGTGTTGAAGCCCACGCAAAATTGACAGGGTCTTTTGAATGAGACTCCAAAAACTGAAATAATATAAACAAAAGGAAAAAAAAATAAACTAAGGTTACGAATATTAGTATCTATTTGAAAAAAACCAAAACTATATACCAAACATGTATAATATATTTCCTATCAAGAAAGCAAACATTAACTATTTACAAACAATGAAGTAAATAACAAATAATTATTGAACCTTTTGAATCAAAACTAAAAATAACCTGTTAATAAACATTATGACAATTATATTACTAAAAACAAACCAAAATATAAATAAATAAAATAAAAAGATACTATATTACTGGTGAAGAGCTTAGCTGAGGGAAAGGGACGACTATGACTGGTACAGCTGCAACGAGATGATGATGTACTTGATGGTCTCGATGAGTGAGGAGGCTTCGCAAGATGGTTTAAGATGTGAACGCCGCAAGTCTTCGAAAGAGGTCGAAGTGCTAGTGGGCCCACGTCTACATTCAAACTATCAATGATGAAAACACAGCGTCTTAACAATTACGCTAACTATCCGCCATCTTGTATTGCACTACAAACAAATAATTATCAAGTTGGGCTAACTATCATATGGCCGTTGCTAGGTAACGGCAGCCAAAGCATACAGCCTCAGCAGCGACCTCCTATATCGCTCACCTCACCAATAATATATTGTCTCTAAATTCAAAACGGATTGAATATTAATGCCATTATAAAATAAAAAAAAATATATACAGTTTATTCAAATGAAGTTAACAATTGGTGATATCTAGAACTGCACAGTTCTCAAAAAAAAAAAAAAAAAAAAAAAAAAAAAAAAAAAAAAAAAAAAAAAAAAAAAAAAAAAAAAAAAAAAAAAAAAAAAAAAAAAAAAAAAAAAAAAAAAAAAAAAAAATATATATATATATATATATATATATATTTGCTTGATTGGTGGAACATAATTTTTCGCCTAGTACCTCTCACCTGTATATCCTTTGATAGTGGATAATGCTGTTTTTCAACTCCTTTTTCATCACCCAATTACGTGCTTCGTCCCAGTCTCTTCCCTTCCCTATATTCTCGAGTACCATCGTCTTGGTGACGCGTTCATCAATCGTGAGTAAGGATATGCTGATGAGGCGGCACTGGTAGCCGACAGTGATAGCCACGGCCGTGAGGTAGGTGATGATGTAGCCGAAGAAGATGAAGACATTGGTGATGGTGATGAGCTCCATGAGGTAAGTGATGGCGAAGCCCCACCAAGTGGTGAGTGGGAATGGTGACCAGCACTGATAAAGCAGGAGGTTGCTCGGGTCCTTATCAGTGTTCTGGTAATAGCGCCAGACCGGCATCAGGCAGTAAGCTGTGCTTCCAAGCTTCATGACTGCAAGATAATACGTTAAATATGGAACTATATGATATAGTTTAAAAGCGGTGTTATTTGTATAGAGATATATACAGGGTCAGTACCTCAGTACAAAAAGAAATTGAGTGAAACTATGGTAGATAAAAAATGCCGCAGACCTCACCTTTCTATTCCAATCCGTTGCAGATATACGATAAATCAAAACTTTTTTTAGGAGATCAGCTGATCGAATTAATGAAAGGTGATTGTTTTTAAATTGTGTCCGCCTAATATAACAGTTTTCAATGGTAAAAACAGGTAATTTTTAGGCAAAAAGTGTTAATTTAAAACTGTAGTGTACCGTAGCGAAGAAGTTAATTAAAATTTCGGCTATGGCTGAAGCATCCCGAGGTATGGAAATGACAATTGATGATACGCCTACTGGTGCCCTTAACCATGATTCATGGGAAGTTGTCATCGGGAAAAAAAGGCCAGCAACTACAGCCGACCCCAGAAAACAGGCAAAAAAGGTCAGTGATATAAAATTAGCAAATCAGTTCGAAGCTTTGACCTCATTAGAAAAACAAAATACTCAAGTACAACAAACTAATATAACTCCTGTTAGTAAGAAGCCACCTCCAATATATGTATGTGATATTGAAAACTATCCAGTCTTTGTCTCATTTCTAGAAAAAGAAGTAGGCATTAATAACTTAACTTTAAAAAACAACAAATAAGGCCATAGAAACATTACTTCCGAAAACAGCTGACAGCTACAGGAGTACTTGCCTAAAACAAGTGAACGCAGACTTTCACACATTTCAACTGGCTGAAAAAAAAAATTCACGTATAATTATAAAAGGTTTACACCACTCTACTCCTCCTTCCATTATAAAAGATGAGTTGTTAAGAAATGGATACGAAGCAATAAATATTACAAATGCTATTTCAACAAGAACTAAAACCCCACTACAAATGTTTTTCGTTGTTATATCAAAAAATTCATATAATGAAAAAAATTATGAAATTGAACTTCTGTATTATACTCATGTAAAGATAGAAGAACCAAGAAAAAAACGAGATATTCCACAATGTACAAGATGTCAGGGGTTTGGTCACACGAAAATCTATTGCAACCATTAGGCTCGGTGCGTGCGATGTGGCCAAGCCCATGAGACATCAGTATGCCAAAAAACCTGAGAAACACCCGCGAAATGTGTAGATTGCGATGGAGCTCATCCTGCTAACTACAGAGGATGCCAGACCTTCGGAGAATCACGAGCTCTGGACTTAGCATTTCTGGATATACTTTATATAGAACAGACCATCCTGACAACACTGCACACGGAGGTACTGCCATTGCAATCAAATCGACACTAAAACATTTTCCCATTCATCTTGACTATTAATTTACCTACCTACCATCAACATATTAGGGATCGTATTAGAGCCAAGAGACAAGCGCACAAAAAATGGCAAAAAGACCGGTTCCCTTCTGACAGACAGACGTATAATAAACTCAATAATGACCTCAAACACCAAATACGAAAATTTAAACAAAATAGCTATGACAATTTTTTTTCTAACTTGACAGCCGATGATAACAGTCTATGGAATCATACCAAACGCCTCTTGAAGCACCGTGAACCATTGGTCCCACTGAGAAAAAATGATGGTTCCTGGGCTGTCTCGGACAGAGAAAAGTCAGAAATTTTTGCCGATTATCTTTCGACTGTATTTAGACCACACGATGACTTAACTGACATACTGTATTAGGAACATATAGAGACAATCATAGACTCACCCCTACCAATGTCACTTCCTCCCAAACCTTTCACTCCTACTGAAGTACAAAACCAAATCAAGCAATTACCAAAAAATAAAGCTTCTAGTTATGATCTCATCACAGCTTAGGTACGGCAAAAACTATCCAGAAAATCATTAGTTTTTCTTACAACACTTTATAACGCCATTCTCAGAACAACAAAATTTCCCTTACAATGGAAACATTCCTTGATATTAATGATTCACAAGCCGAACAAAGATAAATACATAACTTCTTCCTACAGACATATTAGTCTTTTACCGCTCTGTTCAAAAATACTTGAAAAATTATTACTGGACCGTATTACTAAATTACTGACTGAATTAAATACAATACCTGACCACCAATTTGGATTCCGCTCATATCATTCAACAACACAACAGTTACATAGAGTCACAGATTACATATCCGCTGCTTTAGAACTAAAACTTTACGTTTCTGGGGCGTTTGTGGACGTTTCCCAGGCTTCTGATAGAGTATGGCACCAGGAGTTACTAGTAAAATTGAAACCGTTACCACCACACACTTACAACCTTATTTTACAATCTTTTCTTTCAGACCGCTTTTTCTCTGTTCGGCAGGGCTCAGATATCTCCTCCATCAAACCTATTTTAGCAGGAGTCCCTCAAGGCTCAATTCTAGCTCCTTTTCTATATTTATTATATACCTATGACATACCGACAAACAATAACGTATTAACTGCTACTTTCGCAGATGACACTGCAATCATGACTAGAGACGCGGACTCTACACAAGCCACCTTAACACTTCAACACAACCTCAACGAGATTCAAACTTGGTGTAAGAAATGGAAAATAAAACTTAATTATGACAAATCCCTTCATATCATATTTACACTACGACACAAGACCTGGCCGCCTGTTTTCATTGACAACCAACCTTTACATCAAACTGAAAAAGTGACATTCTTGGGATTACGCTTCATAGAAGACTGACATGGGGCCCACACGTCAAGACAAAAAAACTGACGTTACAGTTAAGACAGCGACTTCTATACTCAGTACTTCACAGACGCTCAAAACTACCTTTAAAACAGAAACTTAACATTTACAGTTACTTGCTAAAACCCATCTGGACGTATGCATCTCAAATTTATGGACCGGCCAAAAGAACACATATTCAGAAAATTCAAACATTTCAATCGAAATTCCTAAGACTGATAACAGACTCCCCTTCTTATGTGTCAAACGATACGCTACATACAGACTTAAGTATTCCGACAGTTAAGACCCATATCCATAAACTTTATCGACAATTTCATGAAACACTACGTGGACACACTAACAAACAGATACATACTATGGTAACAGTTCAAATTCCTAACATAACTCAACGGAGGTTGAAAAGAAGGTGGATGAGAGATCTCCTTGTCTAATCGCTAATAATTTAGTTTCACGCCTGGAGATCGTACCACTGGGTGCTGACTCCCTCATGCCTGATCATGTCTGTTATTTCAATTTAACTTCACATTCACTTGTTGTCTATTGTGTACAGTTGTGAATAAAGTTATTATGTTAAAAAAAAATTTTAGGAAACCACGTTTTTTACCATAAAAGCAGTAATATCTCCATATTGTTTTAATATGTTTCAAACTTTGACCACATTTTCAGATTTAACATTAAATTTCCTATAAGAGCAGAGTACACGTAGCCTTAAATTTTACAAATTTGAGGTCTGAAGAACAGCTTGATCTTCACCTTATTTAGGAAATTTATAATGTCTTATAGTACTTCAACGCTCACCCTTTTTCGAAAAAAAAAAAACTATTCACAAAACTGCAAATATTACAAAAACTTGTAAATTTAACTAGCTTTCGAATGATATATTAAAAGTAATAATTCTGTTTCGATTTCATTGAGAAATTTACTTCTAAAACCGGAAAAAACATGGTGTTTTCATTTGGCATACAAATCAGTTACTTGTGTAAATAAAATATTATGACAATCCCTTAATGGAAATGTGCATTTTAAACATGATAAACTCTTCATTGGAATAAAAAGCACATTGTTTAATAGAAAATCAAGAAAACTGTCAATAAAGCGACACCAGATCAGAGGATCTTATGTTATTACATTTATTTATTTATTATTATTATTTAGGATTTATTTTATTAGATTTTCAATGTAAGGTTTAAAACCCAATGATAATGAACATAGACCTCAATTTTTCCGTTAGTTTCTGAATGCAGATTGTGTTGAAGAATACAACTTTTTGAGGTGAATTTAATAAGTAGATGAGTCCGTTTTTACAGGAGAAGGCATTTCTATCCTATCCATGTATATCGTTGGTTTATATTTGTATTGCTTTAGAATAATGTGGAGGAGCACCATGGTGTTTGAAAATCATATTTTGCCGAACTTCAGGTGGAATATCGTGTTGAAGTTGTGGTAGGATATTTTGTAACTAATCATAATAATTCTCATCATTCAATCTGTTGGGTGAGCTATGATTATTCAACACTATTCGACAGCAATACAAAGATAAATAAACAAACGATACCTCTCATAGAAAGGTAGAAATGCCTTTCCCTGTAAAAACAGACTCATCCATAAATTTATCCGAAAAATTGGTATTCTTCAATATCATCTGCATTCAGAAGCTAACGGCAAAATTGAGGTCTATTTTCATTATCATTGGGTCTCAATATAACCTTACATTGAAAATAACTCCTAAATAATATTATTCACATACAAGACTAAAACGACAAGAAACTGCTCGTCGTTACAGACTACTTCAACATTTACTAGACAGACGATAAAAGCTCCCTATTAATTACAAAAGACTTATTTACATGACTGTGATTAGACCTATTTGGACGTACGTAGTTGAGCTTTGGGGCTCAGCTAAACCACCCAATTCATCTCGTATCCAATCCTTACAATCCAAAATCCATCGAAAAATCCTTATTGCTCCTTACTTAGTGACCAATAAACTTATCCATAAAGATCTTAATGTTCCCTATGTTATTAATTTAGCCCAAACCAGATACCTATCCTTCCATAGTAAGGCTCCATAACTACTCCAATCCACTAGTCTCCCAACTTGCTTCCAATTCCATTCTCGATAATCCTCCAGGGCGTCTGAAAAGAAAATGGCCTAGATACCTTTTAGTGTAGATTTTTATTGAAGGGCTACTATTGAGTAGTTCTTCACATGTTATTTACATGCCATTGTATTCACTCTCAACACATTTACTTGATGTGTATTATTTTGTACAGTTGTAAATATCAATAAATGAAAAAATTAAATTAAATATAAAATAATAATAAATAAATGTAATAACTTAAGATCCTCTGAACTGGTGTCGCTTTATTGACAGTTTTCATTTATTTTCTATTAAATAATAATTTTTTTCATAGCTTTTTATTCCAACGAAGAGTATATTATTTTTAAAATGCACATTTCCATTAAGGGATTTTTTTTTTTTTTTTTTTTACACTAAGAGGTACCCTGTAGATATAATAATAAAAAAATAAATAAATTAGTTTGATTTTTAAAATTATATTTACAGCTTCTTAACTTATATAAAACATATAAAATTATGAGGATATTATTCCCAGAATAAATAAAATTTTTTCTAAAATTATTATTTCATCTGTAATTATTTACTTATATATTAACTTACAATTATAATATATGTAGTAGAACTTCCTCACTTTATCCTCTGCACTCTTCTTCAGTTCGTTCATCGTGTTCTCCAGGAAGGGGTACCTGTACCATTTGTCCAATATCTTACTTACGCTCCCTATCTGCTTCTGCTGCGTGTGAATCGCCAAGGCGTACTGTATGGCCGCCACTGGGTAGGAGTACTCGAATATTTTTGTGACGTGGCTGTAAGTGTGAAAGTTGATGACGTGGTGTACGACGATCCAGACGAAGATGATGAAGGATACCGCCATGTTGATTGGGTACCTGAGGACCCAATAGGATCTGCCCTTCCTCCAGACAGTCATTCCGTACCTGATCGTCACTGATTCCTTGTAGACGAAGTCTTCGCAATCATCCTCGATTCTGAACAATATTGTAACATTTAGTACTCGTATATTCGTTACAGAATAAAGAATTAAAATAATTTACTAATATTTTAGTATGACAAAATAGTTTGTTATGCTACACCAACTTAGTTGAAGAGCTAGGTGAATAATCTTTAACTTCCCAACAAATCTCTTAATTAAATTAATGGCAAATTTTCAATCCGAGGAACACCAACAGAGCTAGAGTCTGTCAAACTACGCGTAACGCCATCGCGTTCCCCAAAAATATTTCACTTTTGACCAACTAGGCCACGGGAAAAACATGTTTCCTGTTAAAAAAAACTTCTAAAATGCTAAAAAAAGAAAAGGTATTTTCACATTTGTAGATTGTCAGCTTTTTTTTTTCAAACATTTGACTATAAAGACAAAATCCAAAGGATTGAACAGGAAGAACGATTATCATTGAAAAAAATAAATAATTTAATCAATTTTCAAAAGGACAGCTATAGCGGAATATCTGGACCGTAAAATATCTTTAGATCCCAGCAGATCTCAAAATAATGTCCTGTGAAATATGGAAAATGTGGAAAAAAAAAAAAGAACTTTAACCTATTTATATAACTTTAAATCACTGAAAATTGTGTTTTGTTACATGACCCCTTCATCTACGAAAAATTTCAAATGTCACAGTTGTGAATAAAAATAAGTTAACAAAAAAAAAAATAAACATCAACTTAGACTTTGAATTTATTGCTTTGATTAGGGTCGTATATTATGAAAACTAAAATAATGCACTATAAAATTCGATAAAATAAAACAAAATTGAATTTAAAAAATTTCACTGACACTTTAAATATGAATTTTTCGCGAAAATAATTTAATTTCGCCCTGAAACCCATCTCTCATGAAGTCAAAGATACACTACAGTGCCCTTCAAAGGAAATGAAGTTTTCAAGGAGTATAATATGTGACATTTTCTCAATTACTTGATGACGCAGAGCATAAATATTTGAGTAAGTTGTTAGTCCTAGTAGGTTAGAAGAAAGGTAGTATGATTAGTAGTTATAGTAAGGGAAAAGGTCATTCTGAAGCCAAGATCTTTCAAGTAAATTATAGTCGTTTTAAATTAGTAGGTTCTTCGATTGATTGATTATTGCTCCGTATGATTCTAGTGTAATTTGAATTTTAAATAATGTAAAATTCAATTTTGTACATTTCTTTTTATGGCCTTCTTAATGACAAATGACATTATTATATATATTTTTTTAGTTTAGTTATTAAAGATTTACAAAGAATTTTATTCTCTGTAACTGTTTTCTATTTGACCGTCCCAAGTCTATCTTCATTTCAAATTCAGCAGAGAATCGTCAGAAATCTATTTGCAATAGTAGAACACGAAAACAAGAAAGATTAATGGGCATAGTTATTTAACTAACAAGGGGACGTTTTGAGTTGTAACTCACAGATTTGAATGCCGGTTTTTGTGTGGGTAGGGACCTATAATACTGCAAAACTGGAGTTATACTCCAAAAAAAACAAAAACAAAATTCCAATGAAATATACTGTAAATCAGTGAACAATTTTTTTCATGAAAAACTGACCTCAAATCTCGATTTAGAGCTTCAAAAAATCCTTATTTGTTAATATAATATACTATATTTTATCTTATGAATAAAAAAAATGTTTTTTGAGATGAGGAATCTGAAAATGATACCAGTTTTTAGTTTAAAAATTTTCTTCACCTATCCACCTGTCCCGAATTTAAATGCCAAAACTTCAGGAACTTATAGGGGATCGAAAAACTAAGACAAAAAGTCCTTTAAACATTTGCTCGTTCTTGCTTAGTTTTAGAGGAAATCGCAAAAAAAGAATCAAAACAAAAATGTTACAGGTAGCGATTATCACCTTTCAAAGTTCGTCAGGCTAGGCAGTGAGATATGTAAACACTTAATGTTATCCATTACATTCTTTTATTTGTTTGCATTTTGCATTCCAATTCCAGGCAGCAATAAGAGCAGATTATCGGAGAAGAAATTGTGTCCAACGCCACTTCGATAACAATCCTGAGACTAGAATCCGAAGAGCATCTGCTGCATTAGCAATATCGCGGCAAGCAATATGGCGAACTTTGAAAGGTGATAATCGCTACCCATACCATCTTCAAAAAGTTCAGAATTTATTACCTCAAGATTATGTCAAGAGATTGAATTTTAGTAACTGGTTTCTTGACAAAATTCACGATGATAATTTATTTCCACTAAAAATTATATGGACCCATGAAGCTACCTTTACAAGAGGAGGAATTGTTAATCAAAGAAATTATCATGTATGGGCTCTTGATAATCCCAGAGCTCTTAGAGAGAATAGGTTTCAGCATGAATTTGCTATCTCATTATAGCAGAGTTGCTCGAGATTGGGTGGATATAAATTATCCACAAAGATGGATTGGACGTGGAGGAGTAGTACCTTGGCCACCCAGATCACCTGATATGACATCCATGGATTTCTTCGTATGGGGAAGCAGAAAGTTTATTCGGTGCCAATCAACTCAAGATAGCAATTAAGAGACCGAATCGATAGATGCAGTGCACCAAATATCATCAGAACAATGTTTAGCTGCAATTTATCAAGTGAGTGCTAGATGTAATGCGTTGGTGCAAAAGGACAACATTTTGAGCAATATTTACATTAAAAAGAACATAACATAAATAAAATGTAAATAAATAAGTATAAAAATAGAAACTTGTTTAGTTTCTTTTTTTGCGATTTTCTCTAAAACTAAGCAAAAACGAGCAAATCTCTAAAGGGCATTTTATCTGTTTTTCGATCCCCTATAAGTTCCTGAAGTTTTGCCATTTAAATTCGGGACACCCTGTATATAAATAAAACGTTTTCAAATGATCTATTTTTAATCTTTACACACTAAATTTCAAATTAAACCATTTTTAAAAAATATAGGAAAAGGAATTTTTTTTTTTTTTTTATCCAAAACCTGATATTATTTTTAGGTTATTCATTAATCTAAGGGTTTCAATGCTATTGGAAATAAAAATATAAGGGAGAAAAAAATATATAAAACTGATAAAATTGAAAATAGACCATTCTAAAACGTTTTATTTATACATTAAATATTTTTTGATTTGGATAAAATTTCACTAATAAGGGTTTTTGATGAGTTAAATCGAGATTTGAAGTAAGTTTTTTCATGAAAAAAAATCGCTTATAATTGCTATAACCCAATCTGTGAGTTACAACTCAAAACGTCCCTTTGTGAGATAGATTAATAAAATATAAATGATAACTATTTCAAAGTAAAATAAGTTTAGTTAAAATTAACGTGTGACACTTAAAAGACGAGAAACTGCTAGTCGTTTTCGACTACCCAACATTTGCTTGACAAGCGTTCAAAATTTAAAATAAATTACAAAAGGCTTATTTACATGACAGTAATAAGACCCATTTGGGGCCCCACTAAACCTTCTAATTCTTCTCGTATCCCATCTTAACAATCCAAAACCCCTCGTAAAGTCCTCAATGTTGTTTATCAAGTCACAAACAAACTTATCAATAAAGATCTTAATCTTCTATATATTGTTTATTTGGCACAAACAACATACACTTATCCTTTCATGGCAAACTCCATGGCCACTCGAATCCAATAGTCCCCCAACTTGCCTCTCACTCCATTTCCGATAATCCTCCGAGGCGTCTGAAAAGAAGATGGCCACGAGACCCTCAAATGTAAACCTATTGTAGTGCTACTAGTAAGTTGTTCTTTTACATCTCATTGTAATCATGTTTTTCAGATTGACTTGTTGTACAAAATGTATACAGCTGTAAATATTAATAAATGAAAATTAGATATTATTAGAAAGAATTAGATTCGTATGTTAATAATAAGCACTTTTATTAAATTTACTTTTCAGTTATATTTTTTTTATTTATTCCTGATGTTGCATTGAATATCGTAACATCGACAAAATTAATTAATATATGTAAGTTAGTAAAAGCAGATTTTATTTCACAAAATGAATTAATCAAATGACACGTTAGTAACTCACAAGATCAAACAAAACAAAAACAATAGCAACATTGAACAAAGGAAACCGTTATATTACCTTCCAGTATTAACATCTGACTACATCATGGAGTTATAGACAAGTGCAAGAGGGGCTTACTTCCCAATCGCTGACTATAACTGACTAGACGCAGCCATTTTGAATCGCAATATATAATTAGCACATTAGCCGTTTTTCAGTTCAAATTTTGGTTTCTTAGGCTTTATTCTGGGATTTTATTATATTTAATGCCTTATTTTTGCATTTAATAATAGTCCAGTAAAATAAGGGTTTGCCGAAGAAAAAACTGCCTAACTTTTATTCTGAACGGATCTTTATGTTTTTGTGGGTGCTGAATCCGATATCTGAAGTTTGCTATCATGGCAAACGTCGGCTTCATACCCAAAATCGCAAAAAAACGCCCAAAATATAGGTTATATACCCACGCTAGCATGCTAAATATGTATAATTTGAAAAAAAAATATGACAATTATGACATGTTCAGTGGGCTGGCGTGGCTATTTTACGGGATTTAATATAAATTACATATATGATCTAATAGTAAACTTAACCAGCTTTGAGTAGAAAAAATGAAACTTTGGATCGGACAAATATATTTGGAGTTATTGGATAAGATGTGCCAAAAAAAAGCGTGGATTTCATAACTGTACGGGATATTTAGCGTTCTTTCATATGTGATCCAAGAGACCCGATTAAATCTTTATATATAGAGTCTAATAGTAAATTTGATCAGGTTTTATATAAAAAGAAGAAATTTTGATTCGGATGAATAGTTTCGGAGTTATAGTGAAATATGTGCAAAAAAACGCGGATTTCACAACAATACGGGTTTTTTTAGCGTGCTTTTAAGGAACATTATTAAAACTTTATATTTAATAGAATAATAGTACATTTAATTAGCTTTAACATAAAAAAAGTAATTCTGAATCGGACAAATAGTTTCGGAATTATAGACAAAAAGTACGACAAACATGCTTTCGCGGAGGGACTGACCGCCAGTTGAGTAATTTCTTCATTTTTTCCCAAGATCATAGCTGCGCGGTAAATAATCCGATTTTGGAGTAGTTTTTTTCATTTCGTTGGTAATAACTCTAGCTAAAATTTTTTTTTTTTTTTTTTTTAATCTTTTTATTTGATTAATTACATGCTGCCTCACTCAAGGGCAATGAGTAATATTGATGACAGTGACTCATTCATTCAATATGTACACTGATATCAAATAAATAAATCAAGAAAAATTAAAATAAACAACTTTT
The DNA here is from genome assembly GCA_003667255.2 of Euschistus heros. Classification (NCBI taxonomy): domain Eukaryota; kingdom Metazoa; phylum Arthropoda; class Insecta; order Hemiptera; family Pentatomidae; genus Euschistus; species Euschistus heros. Next base: position 890,285 of record RCWM02000294.1, read on the forward strand.
AAGTAAACAACTTAAAGATACAAGAAATAAAATAATATATACAAGAAATAAGATAAAATGTACAAGAAATAGAAAATAATAAATAAAATAAGGATTAAAAAAGAAAAGAAAGAGTCATAACTACATTGATACTCTATATACAATATTCACAAACACTCCGAGGAACACCCCGATCCAAGCCTGCCCCCCAGTTTGAAAGGCAAGCCGGGCTCAGAGAGTTACCTGCGCTGTTCTATCAGCTGCATCACTGATTTAATCCAGTGGAGGCTGAGAGAGAGCGCTATGGCACAGTCGCACAGGACTTGAGTGAAGAAGCTGGCCATTGCCAGTACTCCAATAATAGCTATTTACAATAAATCTCGGGGTCATTGCCGTTTTAATCTACGAGGTGGATTATAAGGATGCGTGGAACTAGATAGTGAATGAACAAGTGGATTGGGATGGTTGGAAAGGTTTTGATGGAATTTAGAGAATTTAAGGGGTATCAGGTCAAGAACAAAAGGTATATTGAGATCATTATGTAGGGTTTGTTGGAGACATAATATGGAGCATTTACAATAGTACGAAGGACTTTAGATTGGAAGAATTGAATGCGTTTGATATCCGATTGTTTTACTGTCCCCCACAGTTCAAGTCCATAGGTCCAAATAGGTTTAATGATGGTTTTGTGTATGAGGAGTTTGTTTTCTATGGAGAGTTGGGATGTCCTATTTAGTAGTCTATACAATTGGCTGAAGCGTCTGTTATGTTCTTGCCTTTTAAGTCTAGTGTGAGGGTTCCAAGTAAGTCTTTTGTCTAGGTAAAAGCCAAGATACCGTACTGTGTCAGCTATGGGTGGCGGAATATTATTGATATAAACAGGAGGGCAGGATGTGCGGCGGAGGGTGAAAGTTACATGGGTACATTTTGTTTCATTCATTTTGATCCTCCAGTTGTTGCACCAATCTTCAATCAGGGATAAGTGGATTTGGAGATTACAGATTGAAGGATCTGGATGCGATGAAAGGATAACAGTATTATCAGCAAAAGTTCCTAGGAAAGTATCAGTGGTAGTAGGGATATCTGCAGCATTGAGGCTATATAGAACTGGACCAAGAACGCTGCCTTGTGGAACACCTGCCTCTATTGGGTAGCAGTTAGAGTATTCCATTCCGCAGCGAACTCGAAAGGAACGGTTAGAGAGGTAGGATTGAAGGACTAGGAATAGCGATTGAGGTAAAAAGGTTTTGAGTTTGAAAAGCAAACCGGCATCTAGCTACAATTAATATTCAAAGACTTTCTTCGAAAAAAAAAAACAACTCTTTATAACGTTTTCATGTTATAGGTATAATACCAAAAATAACCGATATTTTGGGCGTTTTTTATTTTTTATTTTGGGTATGAAGCCGACGTTTGCCGTGGTAACAAACTTCAGATTCGGATTCAGCATCCCAAAAAAACATAAAGATCTGTGGAGAAGAAAAGTTCGGCAGTTTTTCTTGAAAAGGACTTTTTCTTGAAAGTGGGCGTGACGTGTTGTTGTTTTGGTCTCACCTCTTACTGAAGAAAATACGGGAAGGCCCTCTCCATATGTTTATAAGACCATAGGCTACATGGTGACTAAGTCTTAATTTTACTCAAATAATTTATTTAATTTTATTGCTTTATAAGTGGGCGCAAGCTCCAACTATTTTCAAAGTCATATAATTAGGATTACCGCAATTACACTATTATAGTTTTTATTTTAAAACTGGAAACTTTTACTTATAAAATAAAAAATTATGCCGAAACTATACAGGCTGTATTTCGGTAGACTGAGAAATAATAAATAGGATTGGATGGGCGGAGAGCTAATGATCGGTCTGTGCATAATAATACACTCATCGCGTCTCTATCATTTACTTAACCAGCTTTCTTTTATTCAGCTATTGTATGTCGTTTGTTTTAACTTTTCTTTAAACCAATATCTTGATTTATAACCTTTGAAGAAAATGTTATAAATTAAAACACAGCAATTAAAACTCGGTTTTCGAGATAAAAGTTATTAAAAATCGGTAATGTTAAAAAAAAAAAAAAAAAAAAAAAAAAAAAAAGGTGTGAAGTAAATTTAAACTTACTTTATTTAAATTTGTTTCTAGTAGGAACAGAAAAACCGACCAGTCACAGGAAAAAACTATTAGCCCAGTCAATAAACGTATTGTAGAGTGAATATGATGAAATATGCAATTGTTTTTTACCTCAGGCCTATGTTAGGAGTAGTTAGAAAATAAACAAAACATACTAAAAGTCCCCACTCCTGGGGGGGGGGGGGTGAGCTAACAGTGGGGGGGGGGAGAGGAGAAGATTCCATTTTTTGGGTTTTTCGATTATATCTCGATAACGTCCACTGTTATTTTATCCCATTTATTGTTTACGACAATGTATTCTTTCTTTAAAACACTAATAAAAGCTTATCAGGAATGGAGTGCAATGATAGTCCAGTAAATAAACACATTGTAGAGTGCATGGAATATGCGATATTTTTTGACTTCATCGCTTCGTTAGGAATAGTTGGAAGGTAAACATACTAAAAGTCCCCGCAGCTGGGGGGTGAGTTAACGCTGGGGGGGAGGGGAGAAGTTCTATTTTTTTTTTTTTTTTTTTTTTTTTTTTCCATAATATCTCGAAAACGGTGGACTCTAGAAAAATATGCTACAAATCAAAATTAAAGCTCATTAAATTTACTATAAAATTGTTTGTATACATATTTGTCGATTCTTCAACGGTTTTCGAGATAAACTTTATTAAAAATCGATAATGTTCAATAAAATAAAAAATAATGTTTACTTCACTTTTCGTCAAACATTTGCTTCAAGTTCCAAAAACGAATATATGAAATTAAATTAAATTTAATCTATTATATATTTGTCAAATACTACTCACCCACTTAACACGAAATTTCAGAAACCACCGAACGGATTGGAATGAAATTCGATATGTAGCTTCCTCTAGGGCCGTAGGTGCTCGCTAAGAAAGGAATTTTAAAAAATCGGCCTCGATCGCGGCTAATTTGCGAAAAATGCGATTTCAATTTTTATTGGGTGAATAATAAAAGATTAATTATCATATGGTATTTGGATATAAGCTAAGTTAAAAAATAGGTTAGATCTTTAAGCCGCAAACTTTGACCACCGTTTAAGTTCCTTATAGTTGTGAACAAACAAAAATACGATCGATGTCGAAACCTTATAATATTGGTACTTTCTGTGAACTCATGGTAGCTGCAGAGGTTACTTACAGCTTACAAGTTTGAGTTGTTTCGTGAAGAGAAGCTATTAAAAGACTTATGTTAAAGAGGAGGTTAAAAGACTTATGTTCTCTGGTGATGACATGTAAGGCCAGTTCGATGTGGGAACAAAAAACAGATAAGAATCAATAGTTCTACAAAGTGTATGATTCTCTTTAGTATCGTATCATGTTCTACCATGGAGAAGAAAGGTACAGTATTAACATCCTTCAGCGTGACCCAAACTCCAATACATCACTTAAGAAAACTGTGTCTGCAGCTGATTTTTACGCCTAAATGTTAGTGGAGCGAGGAGGTGAAGAACCTTATTTACTTTAATTTCGTTATCTCCTCAACCAATTTATGCTTGAAATGTACACAGAAATAGAAACAGAAAGACTAAACTTTCTTAAAAAAAGTTGAGAAGTTAAGACTATATTCACTTAAAGTATGCCATAAGAAAAGCTGATGGTCTGGTATCAGAGCTGGGTAAGATGGTAGTGCTGCCTCGAAGCTTCACTGGAGAGCTATCAAAATAATATAAAATTAACTTTTGCAAATTGTCAAATTTACTTATTGAAATTATTCTAAGAATGGAATTGTTCAGGTTTATTTAAGTAATAATAATTATCAACGTTAAGCTTAACTTTTACTAATTTAAGTTGTCTTCATCCTAATGATATTAAACCGTAGCGGAGCGGGGTACTTTCAGCTAGTGCTTTATAACTTTGAATCGGATATTTTTTTCTGAGAAACGATCGTGGAAGGCACTAGTAGCAGAGGTTTGAAAAAGTGAGGTAAACATTTTTTTTGTTGTTGAAAATTGTCGATTTTCAATAACTTATATCTCTAAAACTGTTGGAATTCGACAGATATGTATATAAACAATTTTATAGGAAATTTAATTAGCTTTTATTTTTGTTCGGAACATATTTTTTTAGAGTCTACAGTTTTAGAGATATTATCTAAAAACCCAAAAAAATGGGGCCTTCTCCCCTCCTCCCCACCGGTAGCTCACCTTCCAGAGATGGCGACTTTTGGTATGTTTTTCTTCTAACTACTCCTAACGTATAAAAATAACAAATAATAACAATCGCACATTTCATATGTTTATTGATTGGACTAATAATGGACCTGTGACTGGTCGGTTTTTCTGTTCCTACTAGAAACAAATTTAAAATAGATTTATTGAAAATATATATGATCTACCTATCTTGTTATTTCTGATAATTCTTAAATATTTAATTTTAGACTATCTTCCACGTAATGTATTACTGTCACTCCCGAGTCTTATTTGTATTTATGATTGTTTTCAATTAACGATAACGAAGTTGGAATTATTTTAATTAGAATAATTATTGTAGTCCATGTTCTTTTCATATTTGTTTTACTACTTCTCCAGTTTTTATTTTTATTATTTTAGGTAAAATGTATTCACATATTATTTTAATTTTTAATTTTTTTTATTTACAGTTTATTGAAATTTACAACTGTACAAATATAAATTAAGCAAATGTGTTAAAAACGCTTACAATAACATGCCAATCCTTGAACAGAACTACCCATCAGTAGCACTTCAATGAAAATCTACATAAGAAGATCTCTAGGCCATCTACTTTTCAGACGCCTCGAAGGATTATCGGGAATTGAGAGGGAAGCAAGTTGAGAAACTAGTGGATTTGAGTGGTAATGGAACTTACTATGAAAGAATTGGTATCTGGTTTGGGCTCAATCAGCAACAAATGGAACATTAAGATCTTTATGGATATGTTTATTGGTGACAAAGTAAAGAGCATTGAGGATTTTTCGAATAATTTTGGATTGTAAGGATTGGTTTAGTAGAGCCCCAAATCTCAATTCCGTAAGTCCATATTGGTCTAATCACTTTCATGTAATAGAGTCTTTTGTAATTAATTGGGAGCTTCGAACGTTGGTCTAATAAATGTTGAAGTAGTCTGTAACGACGAGCTGTTTCTTTTCGTTTTAGTATTGTATGTGGATTCCTAGTAAGACGTTTGTCCTAGTGGAGTCCTATTTTGTGGTTCTGTTCAACTGGAATTAGTGGAATATCATGAAAGGATACCGTAGGACAGGAGGTCGTAGGTTTACGACGAAGGATTTTAAAATTAAGATGTATTTATCTAACTTCCTTGCTTCTCCTTTCGTCTCTTTTTAAACAGTATTACCTAGGCCCTAATATATTTTAGAAACATGCATCATCCTTACACAATACAAAAGATTCAGAACTTCAGCACTTCACAGATTGTAAATATATAAAATTTTAGAAATGAAAGACAATAAATCGAACAGGTTGAGAAGATTAGCGTTGTCCATTTTAAACGTAATATACGAATCAAAACTGAACATGGGCCCTCTAACTTTTCTAGTACTTCTTAAACGTACTTAACTAGAATGAAAGAGAATCAACTGAAAAATATGATATCCATTTTGTTCCGTCTTTATGAGCATAATTATGCCGCTAAATAAATATAATCATAATTTAGAAATTCAAACAATATTTTTATTGTTAATATAGAAATTTCAAAACAGTATCCTCAAGGACAACAATGGTGGAAATTATCCTTCGGATAATTTCGTTAAAAGAGCAACCTTAAGGACGAAAAAAAAACTAATAAAATTCCTCCATCTTAAAACAGCATCCTTAAGGAGGAAAACTAATTCTAATTGTGGAAGGAGAAAGTGGCCAAGGATGTCCTTCGGCCTCAAAAAATCGTCAGATCCTAGAAGATCTGTAAAACAGTGTTAACAAGGATAATATGTTTTTAACAGTTTTTAAGTGATCCGAAGGATAAATTCCGCCATTGTTGTCCTCCAGGTCCTGTTTTTTAAATATTTAACGATTTTAAGTTATCCGAAGTATAACTTCCACCATTGTTGTCCTCCAGGATAACATATTTAAATATTTAACGGTTTGAAAAAGAAAAAAGAAAAAAATATGATAAAGGACATCAGCAAATTGATTCCTCCTCACTTGACATAAAAGGAAGTCAACATGCCTCAGGATCAGGAGAGAAATCAATCATAAAAAGCCGTGGATACAAAACAAAACCCCTTCTTCAAAATTATGATTTTGTTGCATTTCTGTATTAATATAGTTGGAGGATTAAATTGGATACTGGAATATGAGAACAGTCCTCGTAAACAGCTTTGTATATGCCAATGACATTGTCCTCATCTCCGATTCAAAGGAGAAACCACAGCAAGCACTGGTAGAATGGGAAGAAGATCTGCTGAGGAAAGGTATGCGAATAAATGCCTCCAAGAGTAAAGTGCTGGTTATGGCGATAGAGGAACAGGAAGACGTACAATTGGTTTGCAGCGGAGAGGTTCTTGAAGTGGTGAAGGATTACACCTACTTAGGTACCGTAATTACTGACTCTGGTAAGATAGCTGCGGAGATTTCAAACAGACTATCGAAGGCAGATCAAGCATAGTACCAGATCACTAGCAGTATCCTCAGCTGCCGTCAAGTAGATAAAAAGACAAAGATACACATATATAAGTCAGTATACCTGCCTATTCTCATCTACGGCGGAGAAAGCTGGATCATGTTGGACAAACATTACAGTCGCATAGCAGCAGTGGGAATGAGGTTCCTACGTAGATCGGTGGGGAAAACTAGGAGAGATCGCATCAGAAACGAAACTATAAGAGAGCAGCTGGAAGTGTCCGAACTCAAAACCACTTTGGAAAACAGGCAACTAAATTGATTTGGACATGTCTGCCGCATGAACGAGGACATGGACCCTATAAAGGTATTAGAGGCTCGGCCCACCGAGAAGAGACCACGAGGGCGTCTTAGAGTTTCGTATCAGGAGTTTATACAGAGGACTGAAGTTAGAAGAAGCAAATCCTTCAACCAAATGAAGCATTTAAGCGGAGACCGGGAAGAGTGACTGCGCTGGATAGAGGCTCCTCGACGCTAGAAATGGCACCGTGAAGAAGACAAAGAAGAAGAGGATTAAAAAAAAAAAGTATGTGCTGTGGGGTGTATAATCATGGGAAGTTTACGCTCTAATTGTGTTGATTTCGTTAGGGCTGCAAAATAATATAAAATAAAAATGATGGGAACGAAATTAAATTATTTTAGAATTCCAGTCAATTGCTCGTGCCGCTATCTTGTGGCGGACAGTGGTACTAACACACCTCTCTATTTATAATAATTATTATTTCTTAATTCAATCGTTTGTCTGTTATTTGTTTTATATTTATATAAATGATCTACTAGATGTTCCGCAGCGAATGGTGTGTCGATATTTCAATAAATATCAGTAATTATTAAAAAAAAATATTTGGGGTTTTATAGGTTATGATACCAAATCCAAGCAGCAGTTCCCGACTGGGAGGTTTGGCGCCCTCCTGTAATCCAGCTACTTGGAGGTCGGGAACTGTGGATGAGTTGAGGTTGGGAGTCACTGAGAGAGGGTGCGCCCACGTCGACCAGGCGTCCGCACTAAGCTGACCATCAACATGGTCGCTCTGTGGGAGCATGGGGCGACCAGGTTTGCTAAGGAGGGGTGCACCGGGCCAGGGGGGTAACCCAACAGCCAAAAGTCTCCGTGGTCAGCAGTAGTGGGACTGCGCCCGTGAGTGGGACCCCTCTCTCAGCCTGGCTAACAGGCTCAGACTGGTTCCTTTTGCAATAAAAAAGCGAAATTTTTAGTTAATATTTTAATACTATTAGACAATTATTTTTTCTCATTTTACTGAGACTTAACGTGCTTATGAAATCTAAAAAGGAAAGCAATAAATCCTACAGATTATGAATGAATGAATGAATGAAAATAAATTTTATTATGTACCATTGCCCCTGAAAAATAATTACAAAGAACAATATTATGGCGACCTAACTGCCGTATATACAGGGTGTTCAGCATAAGACTGCAGTAATTACGGGAGGTGATTCTGGGCACCATTTGCCACAAAAAATTCCCTATAAACTATAGCTCGATTCTCATCCGTTTTTTACATATTTTAAATTTTATATTTTTCCAAGAAATTTCTACTTTTTGACAAAAAAGTGTCTATATTTCCCGAACTATTAAATCTAAAGCAATTTCAATATGCTCATTAGAAAGAAGATTAAATTTCCTTTAAAATAAGCTTTTTTAGACTTCAAAATAGCCGCGTTCTGTTTTTAACTTTGTGATCCAAACATAAGAAATAGCAAGTTTCAAATTTCGTTCCAAAACTTTGACTGTATTTTTCTCAAAAATATTACATATGTTAGAAACGTGCACTACTCAAAGAAACTTCTACAAATAAACATCTTTCGAATGGTATACCATGAATAGTGATAATTTTTAAAATTGGTACTGAAATTGCTTATCAATTAGAAAAAACAGGGAAATACCACATCGGCGTCTTGGGAAATCCCTTCTCTCATACACAGCACCGATCCTCTTCTGACTGCATCTACTGCTAGGCGAAGTTCATCTTGATTTTGCCACATTGTATTGCAACTCAGATTTCTGATCTTACTTCGTACACATTTTACACCTAACCAAACATTCACCCTGAATTCATGCTGGTAATGGGAAACGACGGAACTGTGCGGGTTAGCTTCCATCCATAAATGGATTTATGAGTGCTGCAATACAATGCGGCAAAATCATGATGAACTTCGGCTAGAAGTAGATACAGTCTGAAGAAGATCGGTGATGTGTATGAGAGAAGAGGGAGGACATTTTAGACAATTATTGTAAATTAAGTATATAAATTTTAATTAAATTAACTTAAAAGGTTCTTAAATTGCAAATATTAGAATAAGATAAATTAGTAATTGTGATTAAATTACTTTTCTATTAATAAAATATAATAAAACTATTTAACATTTCTAAGTATTCTCTCATTATTTCCCAAAATGCCGATGTGGCATTTCCCTGTTTTTTTTTTGTTTTTTTTCTAATTGATAAGCTATTTCAGTACCAATTTTAAAAATTATCACTATTCATGGTATACCATTCGAAAGATGTTTGTTTGAAGAAGTTTTCTTTGAGTAGTGCACGTTTCTAACTAATGTAATATTTTTGAGAAAAATGTAGTCAAAGTTTTGGAACGAAATTTGAACTTGGTATTTGAACAGGATGCGGCTATTTTGAAGTCTACCAGGTATGCAAGTTTAAAATGTCGTTTATTTCTTAAAATATATACACAGTAATTTAAAAAAAAGTATAATATATTTTATTCAAAGTACTGACCCTCGCTTTCTACACATTTTGTCCATCTCTCGGGCAATATATGGATACCATTCCAAAAGAATGCTTCATCTTTATTTGAAATCCATTCATCGAGCCATTTTCGTACGTTTTCGAAATTGTTGAAGTGTTGCTCCGCCAATGAGTGTCCCATCGATGAGAAGAGATGATAATCAGAAGGCGCCAGGTCAGGTGAATACGGCGGGTGGGGTAGGAGTTCCCAACCAAGCGAAGAAATCGTTTCCTTAGTCAATCTGGCTGAATGTGCAGGAGCGTTATCATGCTGAAGAATGACTTTGGCGTGCCTGTGAGCCCATTCTGGGCGTTTTTTCGATCAATGCGTGACTCAAATTGATCATTTGTTGTCGGTAGCGCTCGGTATTGACTGTTTCGCCGGGTTTGAGAAGCTCGTAGTAGACTACTCCCTTCTGATCCCACCACACACACAGCATTGTCTTCTTCCCAAAACGATCCGGTCTTGCACTCGATGTGGATGGTTGTCCTGGAGTTACCCATGATTTTTTTCGTTTGGGATTCTGAAAATAAATCCATTTTTCATCGCCAGTTACAACTCGATGCAAAAAACCCTTTCTTTCGTGGCGTAAAAGCAGCATTTCGCACACAGTTTTTCGTTTTTCCATCTGGCGTTCGTCCAATTCATGTGGAACCCATTTTCCAACCTTTTGAATCTTTCCCATAGCTCTCAGGCGATCGGAAATGGCTTGCCTAGTGACATTCAACTGTTCTGCCATCATTTGTTGGGTTTGGGTATTGTCTTCGTCTAATAAAGATTGCAATTCAAAGTCCTCAAACTTTTTTGGTCGATTTTCTCGTTTTTTGATCAGTAACATCAAAATCACCACGTTTGAAACTTTGAAACCAACGTTCACATGTCCTGACGGTTGGAGCAACATCGCCATAAGTCTCAACAAAAATTCGATGACATTCAGATGCCTTTTTCTTTTGATTAAATAAGAAAATCATGACATGCCGCAAATGCTCTTTATTTGGCTTAAAATTAGACATTTTTAACACCAAAGAAAGATATGATACGTCCACGTAAACGACTTAAAAACAACTGACTTTTGTAAACAAATGACTAACAAACAAAATAGCGTTTAGAGATAAGCAAATCCTTCAATAGGCTAAGAGCGCATTCTATTGGAATTAAAACGACATTTTAAACTTGCATACCTGGTAGAAAAGCTTATTTTAGATTTAATAATTCGGGAAATATAGACAATTATTTGTTAAAAAGTAGAAATTTCTTAAAAAAACATAAAATTAAAAATATGTTCAAAACGGATAAGAATCGAGCTATAGTTTACATGAAATTTTGTGTTGCAAATAATGCCCAGATAGTCCAAGCAACGAAGGATTTTTAGAGGACTTAATTCATGTAGAAGCCAATTTTGGCACAGTTGTAGGGGGAGGTGTCCTTAACAACATACTAAAAGTACTGGGGGTGGAGCTAAAGGTGGGGGGGCGCTCTGAAGGTCGTTTTTTTCAGTTTTTCATTAATAACTCGATACCTCTTGCCTCTAGCGAAAATATGTTTATATAATAAATTAATTAACATAAAATTGTTTACAAAAAAGGTTCTATACATGTTTTTTCTGGGATCAATGCTTAAGAAGATATAGAGGGAGGAATATGGAAAATGTAAAAAAAACACGTTTTTATTGTTAAAATTTACATATTAATTGTTAAAATTCCAATGTTTGTTGTTACAAATGAATAGTTTATTATTATTAATTGAATGCTTATTGCTAAAAATAAAATTATTGTCGTTAAGCCTAATATGCTTATTATAGTACTTGCGGTTAGTCGCACTTTTCCTCAAAAACGCGTTTGGCGGTACTCTTTTGGCTATAACTCCGAAACTCTAATCTCGAATTTCTTTTTTTCATCATAAACCTGGTTAAATTTGTTATCAGACACCATGTATTTAATTTTAATTACGTTCCGTGAAATATCCTTTCCACCTCGCTGAATTCCGCGTACCGTTGTGAAATCCTTATTTTTTCGGAACATTTCTCGTTATAACTCTAGAAATATTAGTTCGATTCCGAATTTATTTTTCCATCTCATAGCTGGTTAAATTTGCTATAAGATCCTATCTAATGTTGATAAAATTCCATGTAATAACCTTGCCAGCACGGTAAGAACTGCAAACTGTTATAATATTATAGTTTTTTTTGGCACATTTTCCTATACTTAACTCCTAAACAACTTGTCCGATCCCATATATCCTTATTTTATTTAGAAGCTACTTAAATTATCTATCAGGTCCTATCTACGACTTTTAATTATATTCCGTGTAATACCCATGCTAGCACACTGGTTTGCCAAAACATGAAATTTTTGATATGTTAAGTGGGCTTGCGTGGGTGTTTCACTGACTTTAATCAAAATTTGATACATAGGTTCTAATAGCACATTTAACCACTATGAGATGGAAAAAATAAATTCGGAATCGAACTAATATTTCTAGAGTTATAACGAGAAATGTTCCGAAAAAATAAGGATTTCACAACGGTACGCGGAATTCAGCGAGGTGGAAAGAATATTTCACGGAACGTAATTAAAACTAAATACATGGTGTCTGATAACAAATTTAACCAGATTTATGATGAAAAAAAGAAATTCGAGATTAGACAAATAGTTTCGGAGTTATAGCCAAAAGAGTACCGACAAACGTGTTTTTGAGGAAAAGTGCGACTTACTGCAAGTACTATAATAAGCATATTAGGCTGAACGACAATAATTTTATTTTTAGCAATAAGCATTCAATTAATAATAATAAACTATTCATTTGTAACTATAAACATTGGAATTTTAACAATTAATATATAAATTTTAACAATAAAAACGTGTTTTTGTTTTTTTTTACATTTTCCATATCCCCCCCTCTATATCTTCTTAAGCATTGATCCCAGAAAAAACATGTATAGAACCTTTTTTGTAAACAATTTTATGTAAATTAATTTATTACATAACATATTTTCGCTAGAGGGAAGAGTTTTCGAGTTATTAATGAAAAACTGAAAAACCGACCTTTAGAGCGCCCCCCACCCCCCAGTACTTTTAGTATGTTGTTAAGGACACCTCCCCCTACAACTGTTCCAAAATTGGCTTCTACATGAATTATGTCACCTATTCGGCCTTTTTTGGTCTTCGTTGTTTGGACTAACAATCGCCTCCCGAAGTTACTGCAGTCTTGTGCGGAACACCCTGTATAATCAAGGATATAATAGAAGCAAGAAAAATACAATTAAAATTAAATATAGAAATTTAAAAGAAAATTGAATTACAGCATAAAAGTAATAACATTACATGTTAAAAATATTACAGGAAAAACAAATTATATGTTAAAATTAACCTTCTACCTGTCATGCAGTTGTTTTTTGTACAACACTCGACATGTTTTCTCTCTGTCTCTCTTCCGGTGAGCTTCTCGGAAAATTGGCTTTAGCTATTCCTTCAGATACTCTTCCTTTTTTTTTTTTTTTTTTTTTTTAATTTAATCTTTTTTTTTCCTTTTTATATATTGTATAGTTTGAGGTTATGATTATTTTTTATGATTTTTCTTTTTACTTATATTAATATTATATTGTGTGAATGGATCCACAAAACCATCCATATTACTGATTGCTCTCTTTGAGGCTTCATTAAATCATACCTGTTTTCAACTAATTTCCGGAAATCAATCACCTAATTGAATAATGATTAAATCTCTCTAATAATCATTAGTTCAATTAAATAATGACTAGGCGAATCTTGAACTCTACACTGCTGCTATAATAGACTGATAATCCTATTGATAACTTCCGTTCCGAACTTCGTCATTGTCTTTGACCAAACCCTTTCCTGGAAATATGCTTCCCTTACTATCCGCCGAACAATTTTATCCACTCTTCGTTCTTCATCAATTTCCAGATTCGTTCTAATTAATAAGTAATTAATGATTCGCTGACTAAGATAACCAAAAGTATAAATGCATTATATCTAACCCAGCTGATTGTAGAGTTGGGCGATAGTCGATAGTTAGCACTATCAATAGGCCGATACTACTGGCTGAGAACTATCGACTGCTATCGATAGTTATTCGATAGATGCTTCCTTTTTTTCCAAAGCTATTAATTAAATAATTTCAACTAATTTAATTAAATCCAATTATCTACTTACTATTTGAAATTTGCAGGGTTATAAATTATAAGATTATATCATAAAGATGAAAGAAAAAGAACTAATTTATTTGAATTTTAAAAAAAGTATTTACAATTTACATGGTTACAATAATAATGAAGAAATAATATCTTCCGAAAAGAAAAATAACGAAATAGTTAAATTCAAGAGTCAAGTGTGCTCCTTGAGCCACATATTTCCCGAAAGAAAAACTAGAATTTATGCCTTCCTTTGGCTTAATGTTTGAGAGAACCCTTGAGCTCTAGGAATTCCGAATTCAATTTCAAAAGAACTCGACACTGTACAGAGACAGATCAGCATAATTCCGAGAGTTTCAAAACTTGAGAGTAAAAAAGATCTATCTATAGTAACTATCGACTATCGCCCAACCCTAGCTGATTGCCGGAAAAGGTACGTGAAAAAACCAAAACGAGAGCGGTCGCTTGTTGTACTTAGTGGAACACTGAGGACTAAATATTCTATAGGCAGGAAACAATACCGCATTGAAAAATTACTGGTTGTAAACAGAGGAGTATCTCAAGGAATAGCTAAAGCCAATTTTCCGAGAAGCTAACCGGAAGCGAGAGAGTGTTGTATAGAAAACAACTGCATGGCCAGTGGAAGGTTTACCTAAAGATATAATTTGTTTTTCCTGTAATATTTTATAACACATAGTATTACTTTTATATTGTAATTTAATTTTCTTTTAAATTTCTGTATGTATTTTAATTGTATTTTTCTTGCTTGTATTATAACCTCGATTTTATATACGGCAATGGCACCAGAATAAAATTTATTTTCATTCATTCGTAACCTGTAGGATGACTAATTCCTTCCCTTTTTAGATTTCATAAGTACGTTAAGTTTCAGTAAAAATAATAAAAATAATGGTCTAATAGTAGTAAAATATTAACTAAAAGTTTCGTTTTTTTTTATTTATTTATTTTTTTTTATTTCTGCGAAAGGAACCAGTCTGAGGTCAAGTGGTCACATCCTAGCGGACCTGGTCTTCCACATGCTCCCACAGAGCTACCATGTTGATGGACAGCTTAGTGCGGACGCATGATCGACATGTCAACACCTTAGCGCACGGTCGACATGTCGACACCTTAGTGGTGACTCCCTACCTCAACTCATCCACAGTTCCCGACCTCCAAGTAGCTGGATTACAGGAGGGCGCCAAACCTCCCAGTCGGTAACTATTATTTATTTAAATTTCGAATCAACAATAAATGTTATACACGAACTGAAGCCAAGTATGTCTTGGTAAGCCCTAGGCTTTTATCTTCTTGTTATTGATGTTCCTAAGTTATACTCCTGAGCTCCAGATGCGACGTGGAGAAGTTCATGGTGTCGTCTTGTGAGCTTATTGTACCTCTTCAAGTCGATCAACTCCCAGTTCCCGGTGAAGCTGGGAATTCCTTAAAAACCAGGGCGCATTAACCGCCATACGCAGAATTCTGTTTTGGAATGTCTGTAGTCTCTTTTTGGTTAATTTTGAAGTGTTATACCAGACAGGACAGGAGTAAGTCAGTAGGGGTCGCAGCATGGTTTTGTATACTAAGATAGCTGTTCTGTGACGAAGTAATGATTTTCTATTTAAAAGAGGGTATAAAAGTTTAAGTCTTGCGTTAGCTTGTTGTAAGATGTAGTTAGTGTGTAATCTCCGTCAGTCTGGTGTCAAGGTGTACTCCTAGGTAACGCACTGCCTGGTCTTTAGGATTCCAGGGAACTGGGATGTGATCGAGTCGAAGTGTAATCAGGTCGGTGAGGTTGAAGCGACGAAAGGTGAAGATTTTCGCTTCCGTCTTCGATGGGTTTAGTTGAAGTTTCCACTTCCGGAACCATGACGAGACACCGTTAATGCCACATTGAAGTTTTCCGATGGCTTCGTGAAGATAGATCGTCATCATCTTGGGAAAGGAGTGCTGTGTCATCAGCGAATTGAGCAATAATTGTGTCCTCATCACACTGGGGGATATCCGAGCAATAGAGGTTAAATAAAAGAGGACTCAGTATGGCACCCTGGGGTACTCCTGCGAGGATAATCTTTCTCTCGCTGATAGCATTTTTCATTCTCACTTAGAACATCCTGCTGGTCAAAAATGAGTTTATAATGCTGAAAAGGTAGAGTGGAGGCCAAGTCTTCTTCAGCTTATGCAGTAAACCACGGTGCCACACTGTGTCAAATGCTGCTGCCACATCTAGGAATACTCCCGTGGTATATTTTTTTGCCTCAAAGCCACGGTAGATTACTTCGACGACTCTTTGGACTTGGTGTGTTGCCGAGTGGTGAGGCTTGAAGCCAAACTGATGTTGCGGGATAACTTCGTTGTCTTCTAAATGTGAGCGGAGACGCTTCTCGATAATCTTCTCCAGGAGTTTCCCCAGTGTGTTGAGGAGACTTATTGGACGATAGCTGTCTGGATCGTGCTTGGGCTTCCCCTTTTTGTGAAAAAGGAGTACTATGGCGTTCTTCCAGGCGTGAGAGTAGTGACCAAACCGGAGACAAGCGTTGTATATACTGGTGAGCAGCGCAACGGTCTTCCTTGGCAGCCGTTTGAGGACTAAATTAGGTATGAGGTCATCTCCTGGAGCTTTTCAGTCGGTAACTGCTGCTTGGATTTATTATCATAGTCTATCAAACCCCAAATTTTTTTTTTTATTAGATACCGATAAATATCGAAATATTGACACGTCATCCGCAGCGGAACGTCTAGTAGATAAGATCTGTACATATTTAAAGAATAACAGATAAACAATTGAATTTTTAAAAAAATAATTATTAAAATAAGGGAGATCTGTTAGTTCTATATATATCTTAAACAAGGTGGGAGAGACACAGCATCCCTGCTTAAGACCTTTTGTTACAAAGAAACCTGGAGATGTTTTGCTTCCCATTTTTATCTGTGTAATGGAGCCTCTATACAGTTCTTTAAGAGATTTTATTAATGTGTGGTTGATTCGTGCTTTCTCTAATACTTGCCATAGTTTAAATATAGGAATGGTGTCGTAAGCCTTTCGAAGGTCTATAAAGAGTAGATGTGTTTCTCTGTTAGTAGCAATTTTTTTCTCGATAATCTGTTAAAGCACGAATATATTGTCTATGACTGATCTACCGGCGCGGAAACCACTCTGCTCTTCTGCTTCTTGTCCTTCATATTCTTCCTCTATTAGATCTCGCAAAATTCTTCCATTCAGTCGACTAAATGTTTATGTGACAGTGATGCCTCGATAATTTTCGCATTTGTTTTTGTCACCTTTTTTATGAATTGATGACATAAACCCTATTTTCCATTCTTCAGGGATAGATTCTCCATTTATACATTTTGTTAAAAGCTGATTTATTATATTAAATAACTTATCTGTCCCGTTTTTTTATTAATTCCGCCTTAATGTTACCGGGTCCAGTTGATTTTCCATTTTTTAAACTTTTAACTGCTTTCTTTATTTTCTCTATCCCTATCTCCAGCTTCTCTCCCTCTATATTCACTTGTTGTACCTCTTCATTCATAAATTCCGGTCTATCCTCGGTAAGGAGCTTCTTGTAGTACTCTTCCCATTTAACGACAGAGATGAGTTGAAAGTTGGTTTTCCTGTCAGATCTTACATCTTCTATAAATTTCCAGGCTTCATTGCATCTTCTACCCCCAATGTACATGTCAATTTCTCTACACTTACGATCCCAACTTTCTCTTTTTTGTTGCACGACGAGTTTCTTTACTATCTTCCTGATTCGTATATATGATTTTCTGTCTTCGCTGTCCTTTGTGTTGATTCACTTTAGATAGGCTTTTTTCTTTTCTTTTATTCTTTGAACCAAGTCCCTGTTCCACCACCACTTCGTTCCCACACGCGTCCTTTCTTTCACTCCCAGTGCCTCAAATGCAGCTTGATGTATAGCTTGTTTTAAATGTTCATAGAGTTCATGTGTGTTTTCATATTCTTTTGCTGTAAGTTTATCATCTAACCTTTGTTTGTATAGCGTCTTTATGCTTTCCTCTTCCAAGCCTTCAATAGAACATGTTCTAAAAACTTGGAAAAAGAAATGTAGAGGAATGGGATTAGAACTAGTAGGTACGTCCATATTTACATTACAATTTGCGTACGATCAGGTTCTCATTGCTCAAGACAAAGATGATATAGAATATACGACTCGAAAGATCAAAGAAGAATATGAGAAATGGGGCCTATCAATAAATATATCGAAGACAAGGTACATGTGTGTGGGAGGTAGCACAGATGATTTGGAGATAGGAAACGACATAATTATGAAATGTGATAAATATAACTATCTTGGAGTACAATTGAATAATGAAGGGAAAGATTCACTAGAAATAAAAGAACGTCTAAGACAGGGAAGAAGAGCCATAAAAAGATTGAACGGAATTTGGTGGCACAATAAGATTTCGAAAAAAAGAAAACTGAATATATATAATGTTGTCGTAAAAAGCATAGCATTGTATGGAGCGGAAACATGGAAGCTAACAGAAAGCGATAAGAGCAAAATAAAAGCATTAGAAATGGATGTCCTTAGAAGATCTTGTGGAATCTCGAGAAGACAAAAGGTAACAAATGAAAGAGTAATGCAAATAGCCGACATTAAAGAAACTATTATCGACAACGTTACCAAGAAACAGCTGATATGGTACGGTCACGTGCAGAGAATGCCAGAAAACAGACTTCCAAAAGTAGCTCTTAAATGGGTACCGACTGAAAGAAAGAAAAAAGGGGAAGACCTAGAAGAACGTGGGGCGAAGGAATAAGAAAAGCAATGAATGAAAGGAACCTCACGGATGATCATTGCCAGAATCGTGAACAATGGAGAACGAGTCTAGAGGTCGGACAGCGTAGACAAACGCTATAAACCGGCATATATATATAGATCTGTTAGTACCGCCTTCTATCGCAGGATGGCAGCACTGACAATAGCCTGGAGCAATGTTTCAAAAATCATTTAATTTCGTTCTCATTATTTGAGGCTATTCTGTATATTATTTGAATTTCAATATTACAATCATATTTATTTAGCGATATAATTATGTTTATAAAGACAGAACAAAATGTATATCATATTTTTGAGTTGATTCTCTTTCATTCTAGTTAAGTACGTTTAAGAAGTACTAGAAAAGTTAGAGGGCTCATGTTCAGTTTTGATTCGTATATCACATTTAAATTGGACAACGCTAATCTTCTCAACCTGTTTGGTTTCTTGTCTTTCATTTTTAAAATTTATTATATTTACAATCTGTGAAGTGCTGAAGATTTGAATCTTTTGAATGTTTTTTTTAGAAATGATGATGAATGTTTCTAAAATATATTAGGGCCTAGGTTATACTGTTTGAAAAGAGACGATGTTAGAAAAATAAATTTTAATTTTAAAATAACATGAAAATACACTTTACCTAAGAAAAAAAATATAATAATAAAAACAAAAACTGGAGGAATAGTAAAAAGATGAAAAGAACATTAATTCTAATAAAAATAATTCCAACTGCGTTATCCATTTAATTGAAAACAATCATTAATTCAAGAAAGACTCGGGAGTGAAAGTAATACATTACGTGGAAGATAGTCTAAATTTTAAAATTTAAGAATTATCAGAAATAGCAAAATAGATAGATAATAGATATTTAAATAAAACTATTTTAAATTTGTGTTTAGTAGGAACAGAAAAACCGACCAGTCACAGGGAAAAACTATTAGCCCAGTCAATAATGCGATCATTTTTTACCTCAGGGCTATGTTATAAATAGTTACCATAGAAGGTGAACATACTAAAGGTCTCCGCCCCTGGGGGGTGAGCTAACGGTGGTGGGGAGAGGAGAAGAGAAGTATGCCAGTGGACTCTAGAAAAGTATGCTACAAATCAAAATTAAAGCTTGTTAAATTCCCTATACAATTGTTCATATACATATTTGTCGAATCTTCAACGGTTTTCGAGATAAACGTTGTTAAAAATCGATAATGTTCGAAAATAAATGTTTACCTTACATTTTGTCAAACATTTGCTTCGAGTGCCAAAAACGAATATAGAAAATTAAAGTCAATTTAATGCTTTATAACTTTGAAATTGATATTTTTTCTGAGAAACCATTGTGGAAGGAACTAGTAGCAGATGTTTGAAAAAAGTGAGGTAAAAAATTTTTTTTTTGTAAATTATCGATTTTCAATAACGTTTATTTCGAAAACCTGGAAGTTCGACAAATATGTATTTATAAAATTTAATAGAAATTTTATTAGGTTTTATTTTTAATCGAAACATATTTTTCTAGAGTCTACAGTTTTAGAGATATAATCTTTTTTTTTTTAAATTTATTTATATATTTTATTTCCAGATCGGCCTGGTAAGCCTTACATGGATGTTTTAACAATATTAATAATGGTTTAATAATCGTAGAAGGGAGGGTATAGATAGTCTCGTGCAAGAGACACCCATAACAGATAATTGTTATAATAATTTTGGAATAATTATAACTTTAGAGGAAGTATATAATAACAATAAATTAAAGGGGAAAGAAAAAAAAAGTGCAAAAAAGTAAAAATAAAAAGTAAATAAATTAATAATAATAAATAAATAGGAAAACAAAAATAAATAATAGTAACATACAAGGCAAAATCAGGTACTTAAAAAAAAAAAAATTAAATGAAAAAAAAATTAAATAAATAAAAAATAACATGAAAAAAAAGAATATATGGTAACGGTCGGGTTAACAGGAGGCAGCTCCTACGCCCGCCGAGAATACATTTTATCGATTCATACCTTCTTCCGATTTATTTCGGTGCTTTAGTCGCTACTTTTAGAGGGGAAAGGTTATTCTCATTTATTTACGGAGAAACTTCAAGTCCCTGTTCAAAGTAATATTAACTTCTGTTTACCTTATGATATTAAAATGTGAAATAAGAAAATAATGAAGTGGAAATAAGAAAATTTCGAAATATAAGACACTAAATCAATTTTGAATTAAATGAAGATTAATATAATGCTAAACCACCAGTAATGTTAATTCTTGATAAACTTTGCGATGTGAGGGAAGTGTAAATAACAAATTATAAATATTTAAAAGACAGAATCCTTAAGTATTTATTTGTCATAACTTCTATTTATTTAACATTTGTAGCTACATGTTTCGGGGAAAATGCTCCATCATCAGGCTTCTAAATTTTCTTTAAAACACTTTAATCTATAACATTATACCAACAGTTTTACAATTATATAGTAACGTGTCATTTACCTCTTAATTTGTAATTATTTTAACATTGTCTATTCTCCATGTTATAATCCATTATACATTATAA
The DNA here is from genome assembly GCA_003667255.2 of Euschistus heros. Taxonomy (NCBI): domain Eukaryota; kingdom Metazoa; phylum Arthropoda; class Insecta; order Hemiptera; family Pentatomidae; genus Euschistus; species Euschistus heros. The sequence continues at coordinate 911,234 of RCWM02000294.1, forward strand.
GACGGAATCCTAGTTGAAAGTGATGATTTTAATTTCTGCTATATTTTCTCAAGGGAAGTGGAAATAAGAAAATATGAAACCTATCATATACTTTCTCACAATTATTTTTAGATCGATATGTTTTATTGAAATAATTATACAATCTGTCTCACTTTAGGACAATGAGTATTATGGATGACAAAGAATCCATTCACAAAATATGTATACTGAAAATTTATCGCTTCAATTGATACAACAAATAAAAATATATAAAACACCAAATCCATGTACAAATCAATGTTCTTAAGTTTTGTAACACTTTTACACATTAGGTAACAAGAAATAAGAAAACATGAATTGATAAAACACCTAATCCTTTATGAAATTCATTTTGTTAACTTCTGTTTCACTTATTTTCATTAAAGAAGACTAATCAATGTAACACACTAAACAACACAATCCAAGTTGAAGCTGTAGAAGTGATTGTTTACATGTGAGGTTATAGGAAAGAGCTATCGATAAATGTAAACTCGAAGTGAAACGTAAGGATCGAACTGGTCGGTGTAGCGCTGGTCAAGGCAGTTTGCTGCCTCATCTTAACCCGACCGTTACCATAAATTGTAGTAATATAAACAATAAATAATTTGGGTTGCAACGAGGAAGTAAATACTGAATAAAATAGTAATGTTGTTTACATCAGGACGTCTTGCATGAGTCTTGGTTTCAATCTGCGGGATGTTGTTTTGGCTCCTATGTTGAAAGCTACTGCACCTTTAACCGCTGCACACTGGGCCCTTAAATAGGGCGCTCGCTCTCAAAACTCCAAAGGGTGGTTTTTTCGTTTTATAAATTTATTTTAAATAATAAACTAAAAGATAAAGTTATAATTGAATTAAAAAAGGTATACTTTTTATTAATAATAAGTTTTAATTTAATAAAATACATTACTTTTAGTAATGTACTAATATTATATATTTAATATAAAACTTTCTTTGGCAGGATTATCTTAATGATAAAAAAAAATTGTAGAACTACATATTGAACAATTTAATAAACACCTAAAACTAATAAAATTTACATAATATGTACCTATAGTATAAAAATAATAAAATGTTGTACAATAAGCATTTAAAGTATTTTAAGTATCAATCATATTTTTAGGATTATAATTAATGAATAACTATGTAATGGTTTTTTTTTACGTAATTTCTTTAAATTTGTTATTTAATATTCACGTAAATTTTGAAGAATCATTTCAAATTTTAATATTGAATCAATGTTAGTTTTACCTGATCCCCTAAAAAAAGTTTATTATGGCTCTAATCAGAATCATCCGAATCCGTAATATATAGCTAGGTGTAATGTGACATGTGATATCTTAGCTAGATGGTCCACTTGCTAACATGTCACAGACATCGGGGTCGAATGATTTTGTTTTTTATGTTGGCATTTTTCTTAGGTTAGTTGTCAATTATCAGATATTAGATCAGGCTAGTTATTATATATTAGCAGCCGATTAAAAACGTCTTTAATTTTATGAAATCTAGAAGTCTTCCTACTAAAGTGTAACAGTTATTTGCACCGTATCGGAATTTCGGAATCGGCCAGTTGTCAAAACTTCAATAACCGAGAAACTTTGCACCATATCGTTATTGAATGTAAGGTATATACACCTCTAGAAAAAAACTTTTTGAAGACCTTAAGAATAACAACATTACATATAAAGAAATAATATCACTAAGTGGAAGAGATGAGATAAGCTACATATTGAACTATTTTAAATCAATAAAAAAATTCATTTAAAACATAATTAAGTAAATTTTTTTTTTCAATTTTTACTAATTAATCAAAAAGATTATATCTTTCTGTATCAAATGCCAATAAATTGAAATAAAAAAAATAAAAAATACTAAATTGTTTACCATAAGCCTTAAAATCTCTGTTGCTGGACTTTCACTAATTCAAAATTTTCAATATCTTGATTTGCGCAAGGGAATAGCAATTTTATCTTTACGTCTATATTGACAAAGGCTTCTATTATCATATCACAATGGCAGTTTTGCAATTCCCTTGCGCAAAATTGAAATAATCAAATTCAAAGATTTAGGCTTCAAATTTTAAAATTTAATGATTTATTTCCAATTTCGTCCTTTCGATTTTATTTATTAGTGTTTTATATTAAATACCTATTTAATTCTAAAAGATTTTCTACTAAGATTTTCCCTGTAAGCCTTAAAATCTTTGTTGTGGGTCTTTCATTAAATTCAAAATTAGCAATATCTTGCAAGGGAATTGCACTTTTGCCTTCAAATCTATATTTACAAAGGCTTCTATTATCATATCGTAGTGGCAGTTTTGCAATTCCCTTGCGCAAAATTGAAATAATCAAATTTAACTTTTAAGAATTTAAATTTTTAATTTCATCCTTAATATTTTATGTTATATACCTTCACTTGAATACCACATAGTATGACTTGAAATATAAAACTTTAAAAGAAAAAAAATTAGCGTGTCGGAATGCTTTGCACTTTACAATCGACTGAATAATGCTCTCTAATAACCCGCGACATAAAACGGATTATAACATTGAAAGGAAACAAACAGAAGCCCGTGTTGTTTACTAGTTGATTTGCCATATTATGTAGATTATTTTAGTCACAAAAAATAGTGAAAATACCCAAAAATCAAAAATAGAATTTTGAGCGGTGTTAGTGAGGAGATGGCCCCAGTGTGCGCTGGTAGCTTGCTATGAAACCTGGTGAATCATTTTTTGATGTAATCGTCTATTGATTACATGTCTTATTCACGATGTAGTTGACTGTTTGTTACAAACCAGGGAGCATCTACATCAATTCTCAGGAACTTGTTTTGGAAAGATTATAGTATATAATCTAAAAACCCAAAAAAAAGGGATCTTCTCCTCCCCCCCCCAAGGGCGGGGACTTTTAGTAAGTTTATCTTTTAACTATTCCTAACGAACCTGTGAAGACAAAAATAATCGCATATTTCATGTACTCTACAATGTGATTATTGACTGGACTAACCAACTAATTCCACTTTAGTCTCTCTTTTTTACACTCAGTCTACTCGAGGTCCTAAAATATTTAAGAAACCTTTTAAATTTTCCATTTAAGTGTCAACATTCAAAGCTCCCAATTAATTACAAAAGACTCATTTACTTGACTGTACTTAGACCTATATGGACGTACGGAGTTGAGCTTTAGGGTTCTACTAAACCATCCAATTCTTTCCGTATCCAATCCTTACAATCCAAAACCTTCGAAAAAATCCTCAATGCTCCTTACTTTGTCAGCAATAAACTTATCCATAAAGATCTTAATGTTCCATATGTTGCTGATTTAGCCCAAACCAGATACCAATCCTTTCATAGTAAGCTCCATAACCACTCAAATCCCCTAGTTTCTCAACTTGCTTCCCACTCAATTCCCGATAATCCTCCGAGGCGTCTGAAAAGAAGATGGCCCAGAGATCTTCTTGTGTAGATTTAGTTTTTTATTTTTTTACTAAAGTGCTACTAAAGAGCAGTTCTTCTCAAGTTTAGGCATGTTCTTTTAAACTTTTTTTTTTTAACACATTTACTTGATGTATACTTTTACAGTTGTAAATTTCAATAAATTGATTTAAAAAAAAAAGTGTCAACATGTTTGTTTTATCTTATTTTATTTCTAAAACTTAATAATAATAATCTGTGAGGAAAAGTAGGTGCTGATGTTTTAATTTTTTTTATGTTTTTTTAGAACAGATGAAGAATATTTAACATTTAACATTGGCATTGAATTACAATTCCAATAGAAGTGGCAATTAATTCATCGATCCTAATTTTATTGATCCTTCTACACTATCATGGTGTACCTCAAGTATATATATTGATTCATGTTGGGAGTCACTAAGTGACAGGGTTGACTTTCATGGTCAGACATCCCACTGATTACATATTTCAACTAATGACGCAAATCAAACGATTCCCACAATCATACGAAACATTTTTAGAAGAAAATGATGATATTGTGCTTGTCTCGAGATAACTTTATCTCTACGATAGCCTCCTGTCACCTTGAACCTTAAGGACTGAGGATCAGAAATTATTTAGACGATTTATTATTTAGTCCATAAACATGTATCGACTCATACTCATCTGTTTATTAATTACTTTATTAGTGATTGTAAGTTATATAATCTATATAATTATATTTTTTTAAATATTTACTTGAAAAGTCATAATTCGGATTATGACTTTAGGGTTATTCTCAAAAAAATAACTGTTTGTAAAGTAAACAAGTCGAAAAATGAACTTTATTTTCTTGAACGAGTATATATGTATTCATTTCTTAAGTATGTTAAATTTTTTAAAGAATTTTTTAAATACTTTGCAATTATGAGTTGTTTTTTTTTACGTCAACAGAAGTTATTTTTATGTCATGGGTGTTACCTAAACTAAATAATTTCTTAAAGACTAAAATTTTATTTAAATTTTCTCAGGACTGCAATAAAATTATATCATGGGACACCTAATTTCGCATATAATTGGTTATAGGGTTAATAATTAAATTATTTCTAAGGTCGGTAAAATATAACTTTTAATCAGAAATGTTACCAATTTTTTTACAATTCAGCTTCCATTTTCAAAAATGTAGTCTTTTTTCACTCATAAGGAAAAAATTTCTTAACACTCCTGACATTCACATATTTTTTCCGTGCCGATGAAGTTTTAGATACTTTTTTCACCAATAAAAAACTAATTGTTATTTTTGGATTTAATTAAAATTGAGTCAAAAATATTTTCAACGGTAACACTCCTGACATTGAATAAAAATACTTACCATTGTTTTCAAAGATAATTAACCTCTTTCCTGAAGGAACCAGAAGTAATTTGTTTAACAATCAGAAGACGATACAATACTTTTGGAGGGGTCACCTGTGGTGTAGTGGTTAGCATAGCAACCTATTAAGCCCAAGATCGCGGGTTCGCAGCCCGGCAGATGACCTTAGGATTTTTTAAAGGGAGTAAAAAAATCCTTAGCTATGCCGTCCTTCGGAAGGGACGTAAAATGGGGGTCCCGAGCCAGTGCGATGTCAGTTACTCGTTAAAGATTTTTATTCTAATTATGCTTGGATGGGCAAAATTTAGGACTCCTACCGTAGCATCGTCCGATTAGCCATAACAGCATAAAGTGACGTTGAACGAAATAAATAATAATACTTTTGGAGGAAGTTCCCCTACCCATTTTGAGTCAGTTTCTTGGATCTCAAGGTCAGAAAGAACAGTAACACTTCAGACGAACATTTTAGTAAGACCATGGGGACAACATTATAATTTTTTTTTTGGCTGTCTGTATATTTTTTTTTTTTTTTTTTTTTAAATACGCGGATATTACTAAAACTGACCAAAACTACTGTTTAACTACACACATACAACAAAATATTGCCTTACGAATTCTTACACTTTACTGTCTGTTTAATATATTACATATGACCTTAGTAACAAACGACAAGCTAAAAGTTCTAGGCGAAACTATGGTCGCTTAGCAACCAGCTGTTCTTGCTGATTTCGTTAGAATACATTGACATTTATTCACGAACCTATTTCTATTTCAAGAAAATATTATTATCTGATAAAGTTAGTTCGAAAAGACTTTTTCCCGTGTTGTTGCTTAATTTTGAGGAGTAGACCTTTACTACATTTTACAAAGAGTAAAATTTCTATTTATATAATTTAAAACACAGTAAAATTAGTTTTGATTTTTCTTTTGCTTCTTTGATGAAAAGGTCAACATCTCAGCTGTGAGCCACCTTCAGATATTCGGTGGCAGGCGACTTCTAACTGGAGGATTTAATGCAGTCCATAAAAGGCTGTTTTTATGGGACGAAATTGAGGGTATGAATATTGTATATTATTTTTATTTTAATTTGTTAATTTTACCTTCTATTACTCTTGATTTTCGTTTCTATTCGTAGTGATACCAAAATCCTATAGATATTTATAAGATACTAGCATCCCTGTCGCGGCTTCGCCCGCCCTCCATAAGTAAAGCTAATTTCAACTAAAAATTAATGTTTTATTTGTTTATCGATAAGATTCTTGTATTTTAGCATGTGGTTCAGCATTATTTCTTCAATGATTTTTTCACGCATAGCAGTAATTATTAATCTAGTTATAATCGCACTGATTAGGCAGTTGGAGATTGCGTAAAAGCACCATTAGACATAAAATTTTTAATTTTAATGTATGAATTGGTAATCAAGTTGGATAAAGACTAAGAAACTTTTGCGGAAAATAAACTGCATTATCAGTGCTTACGACAGAAGGCCCGTGGATCATATTTTTACACACAATATAAAAAAGTAAAGGATCGACATTTTGATTTAGTAATAATTTGTATTCGGCAGAAATAACTTTATTGATTTCATCTGGTTGGATGTTGATTTCGAACTATAAAAGTATATGACAGTGTGGCAAACCTCAGTCCTGCCTCTCAACATTGTACATTTAAATTTTAGTTAAGTATTGTAAATTTTACCATTGCAAAACCTTCCTAGAATTATAAAAATTATTTATTTAGATGTCGGTACAGATAGGTTCAGTTTACCATTGTTAACTCTATTGTGGAATGGCGCTACCGGGTATGCAAGTTTAAAATGTCGTTTTAATTCCAATAGAATGCGCTCTTAGCCTACTGAAGGATTTGCTTATCTCTAAACGCTATTTTGTTTGTTAGTCATTTGTTTACAAAAGTCAGTTGTTTTTAAGTCGTTTACGTGGACGTATCATACCTTTCTTTGGTGTTAAAAATGTCTAATTTTAAGCCAAATAAAGAGCATTTGCGGCATATCATGATTTTCTTATTTAATCAAAAGAAAAAGGCATCTGAATGTCATCGAATTCTTGTTGAGACTTATGGCGATGTTGCTCCAACCGTCAGGACATGTGAACGTTGGTTTCAAACGTGGTGATTTTGATGTTACTGATCAAAAACGAGAAAATCGACCAAAAAAGTTTGAGGACTTCGAATTGCAATCTTTATTAGACGAAGACAATACCCAAACCCAACAAATGATGGCAGAACAGTTGAATGTCACTAGGCAAGCCATTTCCGATCGCCTGAGAGCTATGGGAAAGATTCAAAAGGTTGGAAAATGGGTTCCACATGAATTGGACGAACGACAGATGGAAAAAAAAAAAAAAACTGTGTGCGAAATGCTGCTTTTACGCCACGAAAGAAAGGGTTTTTTGCATCGAGTTGTAACTGGCGATGAAAAATGGATTTATTTTCAGAATCCCAAACGAAAAAAATCATGGGTAACGCCAGGACAACCATCCACTTCGAGTGCAAGACCGGATCGTTTTGGGAAGAAGACAATGCTGTGTGTGTGGTGGGATCAAACCCGGCGAAACAGTCAATACCGAGCGCTACCGACAACAAATGATCAATTTGAGTCACGCATTGATCGAAAAAAACGCCCAGAATGGGCTCACAGGCACGCCAAAGTCATTCTTCAGCATGATAACGCTCCTGCACATTCAGCCAGATTGACTAAGGAAACGATTTCTTCGCTTGGTTGGGAACTCCTACCCCACCCGCCGTATTCACCTGACCTGGCGCCTTCTGATTATCACCTCTTCTCATCGATGGGACACTCATTGGCGGAGCAACACTTCAACAATTTCGAAAACGTACGAAAATGGCTCGATGAATGGATTTCAAATAAAGATGAAGCATTCTTTTGGAATGGTATCCATATATTGCCCGAGAGATGGGCAAAATGTGTAGAAAGCGAGGGTCAGTACTTTGAATAAAATATATTATACTTTTTTTTAAATTACTGTGTATTTATTTTAAGAAATAAACGACATTTTAAACTTGCATACCTGGTATACACAATCGTTCGATTTTCAAGCTTCACTGGGATCCACATATCGCACACCATATTTAAATCTTTTTTAATAATTTTCTTTATAGTTTAATAAGTAAATTTTATCATCGATTTCAAGCTCTTTTGTAACCTCTCGCGTAGAACCTCTCCACCTATCGGTCAATTTTCAAACTTCACTGTTGTCCACATATTTTCTTTTTTTAATAAAAAATAAATGAAAAATCAGTAGATTTTAATATTGCTAAACCTTCTTGGAACTATGAAGATGATGTAGTTAATATTTAGCACAGATTGGTTCAGTAGTATTCGTGGTTAGTGATCACAAACGTAAAATGGCTTGTCCTTTTATATAATAGTATAAGTTATTATTATGGTAAACTTTCTAATTTTAAATCTTTCAAGAACTATGAAGATGATGTAGTTAAAATTTGGTTCAGATAGGTTCATTAGTTTTACTAAAACGCTATTGTCACTTGCCACATATTTATAGCTTTTTGGATAACAATTTAATTGAATTAAGTAACTTTATTATCAATTTCTAGCTATATTTAACACCGGATCATTGTAACCTCTCTTAAATGGCGCTCGCTTTACTGCACTCCACATATTTATCGCTTTTTAAACAGTTATTTAATAGAACATATATAAATTTTATTATTGCTAAACCTTCCTTGAACTATGAAGATGATATAGTTATATTTGGTACAGAATAGTTCTATAGTTTTCGCGGTTAGTGATAACGAACGAAAATGGCTTGTCCTTTTATATATAACTTCATCATCCCCCGTCGAGGCTTCGCCCGCTCTCATAAGTGAAGATCTTAGATAATTTTAACTAATAATTAATTTTTTTTAAATATTTATCGATAAAAATCTTGTATTAAAGTGAAGAATTGAAAATATTATTTTTGATGATATTTTCACGCATAGCAGCCATTATTAACTGGGTTAAATTTAGATTGATTAGGTGTTTGAAGATAACATAAAGCATAATTAGACATCCAATTTTCAATTTAATATATGAGTTGGTAATCCAGATGGACAGAGACTATTAAGAAACTGCATTATCAGTGCTTACAACTAAAGGTTCAAAATTCATATTTTTACACACAATATTAAACAGCTGAGGATCGGCATTTTGATTTTTAATAATTTTCATTCGACAGAAATAATTTTATTTGATTTGATCTGGTTGTATTTTAATTTCTAACCATAAAAGTATGTGGTAGTGTGGCAAAACCCGTTTCTAACACTCAACATTGTACATTTAAATTTTCATTGTTGCTAAACCTAGAACTATGAACATGATGTAGTTAAAATTTGGTATATTTCACTCCATATAGCTGTTTTTATAACAATTTAATTGAAAATAAGTAAATTTTATTATCAATGTTCACTTCTATGTAACACTGTACCTTTTAACCTTTCATGTAGATGGCAATTGCCACCATTTTCGAACTTCACTGTTATCCACTTATTATTCATTTTTCAATAAAGAATTAGTTGAAAATCATTAGATTTTGCTATTGCTAAACCATCCTATAAAGATGATGTAGTCAAAATTTGGTAGAGATTGGTTCAGTAGTTTTTGGCGGTTAGTGAACACAAACGAAACATTGCTTGTCCTTTTATATAATAGTATAACCTTATACCGCCATATGTTAGAATCGTATAGAGCTAACAGATAATTGTGACTTACAGATAATATACAAATAATATTGCGACTATAAATTAAGATATAAGGTATCCTATCTTTTTTGTTGGATCAAACTGCACACGGTATGCAAATTTGATTAAAATCGGTTCAGTAGTTTAGGTGTTAGCCGGCCCCTAGGCGGCGACACGTAATTTATATATATTAAGATATCCCAAGGTAAATTTTATTCTCACACTTTATTATAATGAACCAGATACCTACCCTTCCATAAGTAAGCTCCATATCCACTCCAATCCACTAGTCCCCAACTTGCTTCTATTCCATTCCTGATTATCCTTCGAGGCCTTTGAAAAGAAGATGGTCTAGAGACCTTTTAGTGTAGAATTTATTGAAGTAATACTAGTGAGTAGGTCTGCACATGTTATTTACATGCCATTGTATTCACTTTCAACACATTTACTTGTTGTATATATTTTATACATTTGTAAATTTCAATAAATTTATATTAAAAAAAATATTAATTAAAAAAAAAAAATTGTATTAAACATATATATATATATATATATATATATATATATATATATATATATATATATATATATATATATATATATATATATATATATATATATATATATATATATAGGCTAGTGGATGCTGAGATTAGGCGTTTTTTTTGTTTTTTGTTTTTTTTATAGGTATATCATTAGTGAAAAATTTAACCATTTTCCTGGCAAGGGGAACTACAGTTTTCCTTAAATTATTTCAAAATATATGATGACACTACCTTTTTGAGAACCTCGCAAACAGTGTTATACATTTTAGAAGACTTCTCATCAAGTTTGCTACCCTAAAGAGTGGAAAAAAATGCAAGGAGCTCAACTTTTTGACTATATTTGTGGCTAAGTCGTGTTGAACTGTTGAACATTGGCGAGTCAGATATGTTTACAATTTGTTGTTAGTTATTATTCCTCTGAGCTGTAATATGTTGATTCATATTGAATGAGTTGTTTTCAAAAGGAAACAACTAAAAAATATTCGAAACTTCATTAAATTTTCATAATTGAAGAAATAGAATAGGGAAACTGAGGTCCCCTATGCCAGGTTGTTCTATAGTTAAATAGAATCTCAACTTTCCGGTGTTTCAGCTTAAATTTATCTGTTTCCTGAAAGAAATATTTGTTTCTTTTATTAATAATTTTATGTTACAGGTGCTGAACAATGAAGTGTATTTCTGCAAGATGAGTGCTTGGAGACCAATTTAAAGTTTTAAGCCAGTTGTGTATAAATTAAATGTATATACTAAATGTAAAATAGAAAAAATATATCTTTTATTTAATATTTCCAATATAATTAGTTTATTTCAAGTCCTTATTAAATGAATCCAAAGTATAAAACATTTGAAAAGCTAGAACCCATAGAACATTCTACATATAAAGATAGCCACGATAAAGATATTCTCCAAAAGTCCATTTTCAAGAAAAAACTGCCGACTTTTAATCTCGACGGATCTTTATGTTTTTTTGGGGTGCTGAATCCGAATCTGAAGTTTGCTACCACGGCAGACGTCGGCTTTATACCCACAATCGCAAAAGAGCAGAGTAACAAATTCTTAGGTACATATACTTCTGAATCATTCATTGACTAGAGAGAAAATCTTAAATGTAGACAGTATTCAAAAATTAAATAGACAATATATTTTTGTAATATGTTGTGCCATTGATTGAAAAACTAAACGTGTTTATTTTTTGGAATAGGGTTCTAACTATGGTCTTAGTTGGTTGTTCTCTTGTGGTCCAGCAAAATAAGGCTACGAAAGTCCGTTTTCAAGAAAAAACAGCCAAACTTTTATTCCCAACGGATCTTTATGTTTTTTTGGGGTGCTGAATCCGAATCTGAAGTTTGCTACCACGGCAGACGTCGGCTTTATACCCACAATCGCAAAAGAGCAGAGTAACAAATTCTTAGGTACATATACTTCTGAATCATTCATTGACTAGAGAGAAAATCTTAAATGTAGACAGTATTCAAAAATTAAATAGACAATATTATTTTGTAATATGTTGTGCCATTGATTGAAAAAAACTAAACGTGTTTATTTTTTGGAATAGGGTTCTAACTATGGTCTTAGTTGGTTGTTCTCTTGTGGTCCAGCAAAATAAGGCTACGAAAGTCCGTTTTCAATAAAAAACAGCCAAACTTTTATTCCCAACGGATCTTTATGTTTTTTTTTTTTGGGGTGCTGAATCCGAATCTGAAGTTTGCTACCACGGCAGACGTCGGCTTTATACCCACAATCGCAAAAGAGCAGAGTAACAAATTCTTAGGTACATATACTTCTGAATCATTCATTGACTTGAGAGAAAATCTTAAATGTAGACAGTATTCAAAAATTAAATAGACAATATTATTTTGTACTATGTTGTGCCATTGATTGAAAAACTAAACGTGTTTATTTTTTGGAATAGGGTTCTAACTATGGTCTTAGTTGGTTGTTCTCTTGTGGTCCAGCAAAATAAGGCTACGAAAGTCCGTTTTCAAAAAAAAAAAACAGCCAAACTTTTATTCCCAACGGATCTTTATGTTTTTTTGGGGTGCTGAATCCGAATCTGAAGTTTGCTACCACGGCAGACGTCGGCTCTATACCCACAATCGCAAAAAACCGCCTAAAATATCAGTTATGTTTGGTATTTTACCTATAACACGAAAACGAAGCCTTTTTCGAAGAAAGTCTTCTCCGTGATCGGACCATTTACCGCGAAGCTATGGTCTTGGGAAACAGTGTAGAAATTGGTCAACTGGCGGTCAGTCCCACTTCTCCGCGAAAACATGTTTGCCGTACTTTTTTGTCTAGAACTCCGAAACTATTTGTCCGATTCAAAATTATTTTTTTTCACCTTAAAGCTAATTAAGTTTACTATTAGTCTGTTCAATATGAAGTTTTAATAATGCATCTTTAAATCACGCTAAAAAAAAAACCGTATTGTTGTGAAATCCCCGTTTTTCTGCACATTTTTCACTATAACTCCAAAACTATTCGCCTAACTCAAAATTTCTTCTTTTTATCTATAAGTTAGTCAAATGTACTATTAGACTCTATATATAAAGATCTAATCGGATGTCTTGAAACACACATGCCAGAACACTAAATATCCCGTACGTTTATGAAAGATTACATTTACATTTTTTTTGGCACATTTTTCCCTATAACTACCAATCTATTCGCCTGATTCAAAAATTATTTTTTTCATCTCAAAGCCGGTTAAATTTACTGTTAGAGATGATATATATATATATATATATATATATATATATATATATATATATATATATATATATATATATATATAATGTATATTAAATTCTATGAAATTCTCATACAAGTGTGCTAAATGTGTACATTTTTATGTCATATGACATGTTCAGCGAGCTCCCCAAAAAACAGAAAGATTCGTTGAGAATAAAAGTTCGGCGGTTTTTTCTCCGGCAAATCCTTATTTTTCTGTACTATAGTGTGGAACAAAGACATACTGATGAAAAGTTACCATGTTTGAATTATATTTTAGTCCAATAGTTGTTACCTACGGATCAGAAACATGGAAAAAGAATCGAGCAGAGTGCAAGCCAGTGATACAAGATTTATAAGAGCAACTAAGGGAGAAACGAGGAGAGATAGGATAAGGAATGAGGAGTTGAGAAGGGGAATTGTTGAGTATAGTTTGAGGGGAAGAGTAGAGAGGACGAGGCTAGGGTGGTTTGGCATGTGAAAAGAATAGAGGAGGGTAGGCTACCAAGGATGATTGAAGATTTAATTTTAATTGGAAGAAGGCAAAGAGGAAAACCACGAAGACGATGACCTGATGATGTGAGAAGAGATGTAGAAAGACGAGGAATACAGTTGCAGCCATTACAAGTAGTGAAGGGCCGTTCCGACTTAGAAGTGGAATGAGATTTTATGTTCCGTTCCACTATTGGAACTAGTTTCGGTTTTCGTACCACGCCAGTTTGACTAAGCTACTACACACTAGTGAAAAGCTGTTCCTAGTTATAAGTGGAATGAGAATTTACTGTCTGTTCCGCGTCAGTTTGACTAACCTGTTACCTATGTACTATGCATTTTCGTTTCATCCCTTTTTGTGACTTCGAGTTGCTAACCTCCTCGTTCTATTTTATAGTTAAAAATTTTATTAGTACTATAATATTAAGAAGGTTTAAATAGCTAAGTATACGTATTGAAAAAATGCATGCAATTAAAATAGTTTTGCTGTTGTTTTGGGGAGCTTAACGTCCTTATGTACTCATACTAGGGCAGGAAGGACGGGCTTAAAATAGTTTTATTCAATTAAGAATTTTTTGGTGGGGAAAAACGTTAGCTCAAGTATAGTGCACAATTGAGCGAGAATTTTTTAACTACATTGGTTTCGAGAAAAAAAGGAGTAATCAATTCTTGTGGTTGCTCCATTAGCTTTTAAACTAATAGTGAAAAAATCATTTAATTACATATGCAGTAAAACCTTGTGTGGTCCATTTCTCTAAATCCGAAAGAAGAAGTCGAGCTCTATCGGTAGAATAGAAAACTTCAAAGAAAGAGGTTTATTTCTAAAATGCCCATGCACGGGGTAGTGGGGGGATTGGGAGGGAACCAACAGGGGAAGGATCAACGCAACAAAGCAGTCGGAACGAAACCAGAGATGAAATCTAAACTCTATTACACCGAGGGAACGAAACAAGAGATCTCTTGGCGCTGGTTTTCCTTCCAGGTAGAACGAAAAACTTAGGCGATTGGCTTCGTTCCAAATTGGTTCAAAGCTGGAACCAGTTCCAAGTTCCATTCCACCCAGAACGACCCATTACTAATTACTAGAGGAAGAGATTTGCAAAGATCGTCCCCGTAAAAGAGCCTTAGTGAACGTCCAGCCCCAGCAGTAGCTGAAACGGAAGAGGAAATGTATGTATGTACCATCATGATCAGAGGTACAATGAAATTACGTTATATTAAGAAATTAAAATATATTTATTGATTTGTACTACCCTTAATTTAATAACTACTTGTTTTAGATAATATTGTTCTTTTCAAGATAGCTAGTCCTTTTATAAGTTTTTTTCAGTAATTTTAACAATAAATGTATTGAGGAGATCGTAAGTAATAAACTACGATGTAATCGTGATCAATAATACCTTCAAAACTAAACTTTATTTAAATTTAAAAAGACTTTGTTATCAGCGTAGCATAGAATTATAACCAACGTGTTAGTATTTGACGTTTGTCGACAAGAGAGCACCGAGGTAGAAATAAGACGTGTTAACCACCTGAAAAAAATAAAAAATAATTATTAAAATGAATAATGATTACATGTTTTGTAAATATTCAGGATTTTACCGTTGCGAAAAATTCCATGTCCGTTTTGGTTCCTAAGACAGTTCTTATGGACGGAGGTCTCAACAGCATCACCTGCATCATATTGATCGTCTTTCTGCACGGTACCGGTAACTTATACCACGGTGTATCGTAAATGGTTCCACGTAAGTTATCCATCTAAGAACAGAAATTAATGAAAATTCATATATGTATATATAATTCATTAAGATAATCTATACTATTTATAATAAAGGACATGCCATTTTTCGTTTGTGATCACTAACCACGAAAACAGCTGATGCAATCTGTACCAAATTTTAACTACATAATCTTTATAGTTCCAGTAACGTTTATCAATAGTAAAATATAATGATTTTTAATAATTTAATTTTAAATTAATTATTTTATTTATTTAAAAGAAATAATACGCGGATACAGTAAAGTTTCATAATTGCGCGATATATTTAATTTGGTAATAATTTTTATTATGAAGAAATAATTTTATTGATTTGATCTGGTTGGATTTTAATTTCTAACTATAAAAGCATATCAAACCACGCTCCTGCCACTTAACATTGTACATTTAAACTTTTATCATTATAAATTTTACTATTGCTAAACCTTCCTAGAAGTATAAAAACTATATTGCTAAAATTTAGAACAGATAGGTTACTTTTACCATTGTAATATCTATTTCAGAACGGTGCTCGATATACATTTCGGTCGATTTTCAAACTTCACTGGAATTCAAATGTCGCACAACATATTTATAGCTTTTTTTTTATAATCTGATCGAATATAAAGTAAATTTAATTATTAAGCTCTATATAACACTGTACCTTTGTAATCTCTCATGCCGAATGGCGCTTGCCAACTGTCGCACAGTGCGGCGCTCTCACGGTCGAAGTAGACAAAAGCCATTCTTGACGGGAAAGACTTAAAAAATCTTTATAACATTTTAAAAACAACATCAATTCGACATATTTCAATTTCTTTAAAACGGTCTTTTAAAGAAAATTCTCAGTAGATCATTAAAAAAACAATATATTAAAGATCTTTGAATACAAATTAAGTTTTTTTAGACTTACAAAATAATAACTAATATCACAACAATAAAATTAACTATACATGAATTGATGAAGGTACGTCTGAAAATTATATTGAGTCACTGTTCGTTGATGAGATTGAAGTGAATCCATAGAATATTCGTCATCGCCCAAAAGATATTTTTTAATGTCTTCTAAACGGTGCTTTGAATTTGAGTGACTTGCTTTCCTCCTTGCAGATATTAAAGGGTCCGAAGATGTTAAAATATTAATATATATACACACATATAAAATATTAATTACATCAATATTTTTCAGGTCTATTTATTTTCTAAAATAAATAAACAGAGAACCATTCAAAGCAGGGATGATTTGTATATTCATGGTGTATATTTGTTATTAAATCAAAATATTTCAAAACCTAAGAATGTTTTGGGTCGAAATTGAAATATGTCGATTTGAAGTCTTTTTTTTTTTTTAAATGTTATAAACATATTAACGAAAAAATGTTATTTAAAGATATTAAGGAAAAACATTATTCAAAGGTATTAATGAAAAAATGGTAATTACTCACCTTCTTCGATGCCTGCCATACTAAAACTTCAAGTGACGTTGATGTGAACTTAACATTAAATAAGGGCCCAATAAATTGAAATTGTATCGATGAGACAGATAAGCGATCTGCTAATTGTTCAAACATGATTTCGTCCTTTGCTTTTGTAATATGGGTTTAAAAGTTACAATTCCATATCATTGAGGTCACTATGAAAGGATTACTAAAGGAAAACAAGTTGGAAAAATAATCGCATTTTAGCCTTTTGTCCATTGGCGGCCGCACTGTGTGTCGGTTACTTTCAAACTTCAAAGTGATCAACATATTATCGTTTTTTTAAAAACAAATTGAATTAAAAATCAGTAAATTTTATAATTGCTAAAACTTCCTGAAACTGCATAGAGACACTATATAGAGAGTGTGGTAAAAATTTAATACGGCTTGGTTTCGTAGATTTCGCGGTTAGTGATCACAATAGAAATATTGCTTGTACGAAAAGTATACGATTGAGCTTTATTTCTTCAATGATATTTCCATGTATTGCTTCAGTTGCAATCAGTACCAAATTTTAACTACATAATCTTTATAGTTCCAGGAAGGTTTAGCAATAATAAAATCTGACGATTTTCAATTAAATTGTTATTAAAAAGAAATAATACGTGGATAACAACGAAGTTTGAAAATTGAGCGATAGGTGGCGAGCGCCATTCTACATGAGAGGTTACAAAGGTACGATGTTATGTAGAGCTTGAAATTGATAATAAAATTTACTTAATTTCAATTAAATTATTGAAAAAAAAATCGAATTATTATCTTTATTATTTTATGTGGGCAACACTATTCCGCAACAGAGTTAAGCAAGCTACTGAGCACATCTGTAAGCAAATTTGTGCTATATTATTTTCAAAGTTTAAGGATGGTTTAGCAATAAAAAAAAAAATACAATAGTAAATATTTAAATGTACAATGTTTAGTGGCAGAAACGAGGTTTACCACACTGCCATGTACTTTTAAGGTTAGAAATTAAAATCCAATCATAGGAAATAAAAAAATTATTTCCTTTGCTTATTGATATTGTGCATAAACATGATTCATAGGCTTTTAGTTGTAAGCACTGATAATGGAGTCCACTATCCACTAGAGTTTTACAGCTATGCGCGAAAATATCAATGAAGAAATAAAGCTCAATCGTATACTTTTCGTACAAACAATTTTTCAATTGTGGACGCTAACCATCAAAACTACTAAACCAATCTGTACTAAATTTTAACCACACTATCTTTATAGTTTCAGGAAGGTTTAGCAATTATAAAATTTACTGATTTTTAATTAATTTGTTATTAAAAAAGCAATAATATGTTGGTTACTGTGAAGTTTGAATATTTACCGATAGGTGGCGAGCACCATTCTTCATGAGAGGTTTATCGAGCACAATACCGAAACAGAGACTATAATGGTAAAATTACCAAATTTTAAAAACATAATTGTTATACTTCTAGGAAGGTTTAGCAGTAATTAAATTACAATAAATGTACAATATTGAGTGGCAGGTTCCTGGTTAGCCACCCCGTCATATACTTTTATAGTTAGAAATGAAAATTCAATGAGATCAAATCAATAAAATTATTTCCGTAAAATAAAAATTATTACCAAATCAAAATGCCAATCCTTCACTAATTGATATTGTGTATAAAAATATGATTCATGGGCTTTTAGTCTTAAGCACTGATAATTCAGTCCATTATCCACAAGAGTTTCTTAATAGTCTATACCTATCTGAATTATAACTCATACAAAAAAATTAAAAATTGGATGTCTAATTATGTTTTTATGTAATCTTCAAAGGTCTAATCAGTAGCAATTTTAACCAGTTTAAAATTTACTGCTATGCGCGGAAATATCAATGAAGAAATAAAGCTCAATCGTATACTTTTCGTACAAACAATTTTTAAATTGTGGACGCTAACCATCAAAACTACTAAACCAAGCCGTATTAAATTTTAACAACACTTTCTTTATAGGTTCAGGAAGGTTTAGCAATCATAAAATTTACTGATTTTTAATCAATTTGGTATTAAAAGGCGATAATATGTGGATAACTGAGAAGTTTGAAAATTGACCGATAGGTGGCGTGCGCCATTCCACATTAGAGGTTACAAAGGTGAAGTGTTATACAGAGCTTGATAATTAATATACCTTATATTCGATTAGATCATAAAAAAAAAGCTGTAAATATGTTGTGTGACATTTGAATTCCAGTGTAGTATGAAAATCGACCGAAATGTATATCGAGCACCGTTCTGAAATAGATATTACAATGGTAAAAGTACTGAACCTATCTGTTCTAAATTTTAGTAATATAGCTTTTATACTTCTAGGAAGGTTTAGCAATAGTAAAATTTATAATGATAAAAGTTTAAGTGAACAATGTTGACGTGCAGGAGCGTGGTTTGCCACACCGTCATATATTTTTATGTTTAGAAATTAAAATCCAACCACATCAAATCAATAAAATTATTTCTGCATAATAAAAATTATTACAAAATCATAATGTCAATCCTTCAATAATTGATACTATGTATAAAAATATGATATACGTGCTTTCAGTTTTAAGCACTGATAATTCAGTGCATTATCCGCAAGAGTTTCTTGATAGTCTATGCCTATCTGAATTACAACTCATACAAAAAAATTAAAAATTGGATGTCTAATCATGTTTTTATGTAATCTTCAAAGGTCTAATCAGTAGCAATTTTAACCAGTTTTAAAAATTACTGCTATGCTTGGAAATATCATTGAAGAAATAAAGCACAATCGTATACTTTTCGTACAAGCCATTTTTTAATTGTGATCGCTGACCACGAAAACTACTGAACTAATCTGAACTAAATTTTAACCAAACTATATTTATAGTTTCAGGAAGGTTCAGCATTTATAAAATTTACTGATTTTTAATTAATTTGTTATTAAAAAAGCAATAATATGTTGATCACTGT
Source organism: Euschistus heros (assembly GCA_003667255.2). Lineage (NCBI taxonomy): Eukaryota > Metazoa > Arthropoda > Insecta > Hemiptera > Pentatomidae > Euschistus > Euschistus heros. The sequence continues at coordinate 930,716 of RCWM02000294.1, forward strand.
GAAGTTTGAAAATTGACCGATAGGTGGCGAGCACGATACCGCAATAAAGATTATAATGGTAAAAGTACTGAACCTATCTGTACCAAATTTTAACAACATAATTTTTATATTTCTGGGAAGATTTAGAAAGAATAAAATTTACAATAATAAAAGATATACAACAACTATATGTGTTGACAGTGAATACAATGGCATGTAAATTACTTGTGAAGAACTACTCACTAGTAGCACTTCAATGAAATCTACACTAAAAGGTCTCTAGGCCATCTTCTTTTTAGACGCCTCGGAGGATTATCAGGGATGGAGGAGGAAGCAAGTTGGGAGACCAGTGGATTGGAGTGGTTATGGAGCTTTCTATGGAAGGATAGGTATCTGGTTTGGGTTAACTCAGCAACATATGGAACATTAAGGTCTTTATGGATAAGCTTTTGGTGACAAAGTAAGGGGCATTTATGATTTTTCGAAGGATTTTGGATTGTAAGGATTGGATACGAGATGAATTGGATGGTTTAGTAGAGCCCCAAAGCTCCACTCTAATAAAAGTTTAAATGTACGAGTACAATGTTGAGTTGCAGAAACAAGGTTTGTCATACCATCATGAACTTTAATAGTTAGAAATTAAAATTTCAACCAGATCAAATCAATAAAATTATTTCTGTATAATAAAAATTATTACCAAATGAAAATGCCAATGCTTCACTAATTGATATTGTGTATAAAAATATGATTCATGGGCTTTTAGTTGCAAGCACTGATCCGCAGTCCATTATCCGCAAGTTTCTTAATAGTCTATACCTATCTGAATTATAACTCATACAAAAAAATTAAAAATTGGATGACTAATTATGTTTTTATGTAATTTTCAAAGATCTAATCAGTGAAATTTTAACCAGTTTAAAAATTTCTGCAAATATGTACGAAAATATCATTGAAGAAATAAATCTCAATCACATACTTCAATACAAGATTTTTATCGATAAACAAATAAAACTTCAATTAATAGTTGAAATTATTTAAGTTTTTTACTTAAGAGGGTGGGCTTGTTAAAAAACATACCGTTAAATGTGGCCAGAAGGAACAAGTTATTAAGTTTCTTAAAAGCATTTCTTTTTTTTTTTTATTAAGCGTAAAAATATTTTTTTGTAGTCGAGGCGTGTTTATTTACACTTGAAACTAACAGCTGTTTTTGTCACCTGTGGTGTAGCGATTAGCATAGCAACCTACTAAACCCAAGATCGCGGGTTCACAGCCCGGCAGATGACCTTAGGATTTTTTAACGGGAGTAAAAAATCCTTAGCTATGCCGTCCTTCGGAAGGGACGTAAAATGGGGGTCCCAAGTCTGTGCGATGTCAGGTACTCGTTAAAGATCCCTATCCTAATTGTACTTGGATAGGCAAAATTTAGGACTCCCACCGTAGCATCGTCCGATTAGCCATAGCAGCATAAAGTGACGTTAAACGAAATAAACAACAGCTGTTTTTGAAAATGGTTCTGTAATAATTAAGAAAATAATTAAGTGGAAGATTACCTGATCTGTCAAGATCTGATTGATGCAGCTGACAATGAACTGGTTCACCAAAACGTTCACAACCATCACGATCGCTTGGAAAATGACGAATTTGTTATCTCTTTCCTGAAATCAAAGCATTTTATAAGTATTAAACTAAAAAAAAAATCAATCATTTTCAATTTATCGAAATATATCTTAATAGATATTATATTGCTGTGTAGTTTACTTTCTATATATGAGATGAGTAAGAAAAAACGAGAGTTTTACAGGTGAAAATTTGTTATTCTTCTACTTATGTTATATCTTATATTGTAACATTTGTTATATGTTATATAGTCCAGTAATATAAGGGTTTGCCGGAGAAAAAACTGCTTAACTATTATCCTCAACGGATCTTTATGTTTTTTGGGGTGCTGAATCCGAATCTGAAGTTTACTAACACGGCAACCATCGGTTTCATATTCAAAATCGCAAAGAACCGCTAAAAAAACCCGTTATTTTTGTTTTTTTATCTATAACACGGTAGCGAAGCTTTTTTCGAAGAAAGTCTTCAACTATTAATTGTAACTGGATATGTACCTACATGATGAAAAAATGAAATCGGACCATTTTTCCCGAAGTAACGTTATTGGGAAAAAATGGAGAAATTGGCCAACTTGCCGTCAGTCCCACAGCTCCGCGAAAACACGTTTGTCGTACTCTTTTGGCTATAACTCTGAAACTATTTGTCCGATACAACATTACTTTTTTTCATCTTAAAGCTGATTAAATTTACTATAAGAATCTATAAATGAAGTTTTAATCAAACCCCGTAAAATGTACATGCCAGCCCGCTAATAAAAACGTACTGTTGTAAAATCCAAGTGTTTTTTGGCACATTTGTCCCTCTAACTCCTCAAATATTTGTTCGATCCCAAATTTCTTTTTTCTATCTCAAAGCTGATTAAATCCGCTATCAGATGCTATTTATGTAAATTATATTAAATTCTGTAAACCACCCAAGCTAGCACGCTAAATGTGTATGTTTTGGCAAAATATGTAAATTATGACATGTTCAGTAGACTGGTGTGGGTATTTTACGGTGTTGATTATAAGTTACATATATAGGATCTAATAGTAAATTTAACCAGCTTTTAGATAAAAATATCAAATTTTGGATCGGACAAATGATTTTGGAGTTATAGCGAATAATGTGGCAAAAAAACATGTATTTTACAAAATTATAGTAAATTTAATCAGCTTTAAAATGAAAAAAAGTAATGTTGTATTGTAGTTTAGATAGTTTCAGAGTTGTAGCCAAAAGAGTACGACAAACGTGTTTTCGCGGGGCTGTGGGACTGACGGCAAGTTGGCCAATTGCTCTATTTTTTCCCAATAACGTAACTTCGCGAAAAATGGACCGATTTCGGATTTCTTTTTATCATTATGTAGGTACTAGTTCCAGCTACAATTAGTATTTGAAGACTTTCTCCGAAAAACGGAAAAGACTTTCGTTACCGTGTTATAAATAAAAAAACAAAAGTAACGGTTTTTTTTGGCGTTTTTTTGCGATTTTGAATATGAAGCCGATGGTTGCCGTGGTAGCAAACATCAGATTCGGGTTCAGCACCCCAAAAAACATAATGTTCCGTTGAGAATAAAAGTTCCGCAGTTTTTTCTTCGGCAAACCCTTATTTTACTGGACTAATAATACTATTATATAAAAGGACAAGCCATTTTTCTTTTGTGATCACTAACCGCGAAAAATACTGAACCAACCTGTACCAAATTTTAACCACATAAACTTTATAGTTCTAGGAAGGCTTAGCAATAATAAAATCTTATGGTTTTCAATTAATTTGTTATTAAGAAGAAATAATATGTGGACAACAGTGAAGTTTGAAAATTGACCAATAGGCGACCACCATTTAAGAAAGGTTATAAAAGTTCATTGTTATATAGAGGAAGAAATTGATAACAAAACTTTCTTAGTTCAAATATATTGTTATCAAAAATATATAAAAATATATTGTGACGTGTGGATCCCAGGGATGTTTAATAATCGAACAATATGTGGTGCAACAGATTTTGCAGTGGTAAAACTATTAAAACCATCTGCACCAAATTTTAACTACACTATCTTCATAGAAAGGTTAAAAAAAAATAGAGTTTAATGTAATGATAATTTAAATATTCGGAGTTAAGTGGCAGAGGTTTGCCACCCTGTCATTTGGAAGAGTGAAATTTCAATTATTTGAAATTTATTCTGATGTTTCAGGTTTATTAAATAAATCGTACCATTGGTTGTGTGAAAGAGCTGTAATTTAACATACAAATGCCATAGCAGAAAATATTAACAACATTATCATCGAAAAAGTAAATTGTGACATAGAGAATATCTCTATTGATAGGGTTGTAAGCACTGATAATGCAGTCCATTATCCGCCAGAGTTCTTTCTAAATAGTCTCTGCCCATCTGAATTACCAACTCATAGATTAAAATTAATAATTGAATATCCAATGATGCTTTTACGTGAATTTCAATCACCTAATCATCATCATGAAAATATCTAGAAATATTGTGAGAAAATAATTACCATGGTCAACAAAAACAAAGAAATTGTTTATTTCCTGAAACTATTTTTTTGTTTCTAACTCAATTTGATACAAGTTTTGTGAATAGGACAACAATGTTTTACAGCTTTTGTTTTGTGTTATAGCTTACTAACCTTATTTAGTATATTTACTTAGATTTAAAATTTTTGTTGGACAGGACAATATATCCAGTTGTTGTTTTCGATATGCATTTTTCCAGGTGGTGTTGTGTGTTTAATCCAGATTGATTTTGCTATATTTGTGGCGAATATATATTTGAAAAATATCGAAAACCTATGTTAGATTTTGTAACAACTGCATACCATCAATACTTCAAAATAGTTTTGTACAATCAGGACAAGCCATGGGTTCCTCATATTGTTTGCCAAAAATGTGTCGTGTTTCTACGGTTATGGTCTAGCTGGAAAAGAGATGCAGTGAAGTTCGTAACTCCCATGATTTGGCGAGAATCTCAAAACCATCATGACGTCTGCTACTTCTGCGTTGTGAAAATAAACGGAATTAAACCTGGAAATCAAAGTAAGTGGTCATATCCTAAATTATCTTTTGCTCAACGACCTGAATTAAAATATCGAGAAGTACAACCCAGCACATCTAAATCCTCTGATGATCCAAATCTCTGTGAACGCCAACAAAACATATCAAGTGATGACTCTGATCCAGATTGCAAATGTAGCCTTTCAGAACCTCAACTATTTAATCAGAAATAACTAAATGGCTTAGTGAGGGATCTGAACGTACCGAAAGAATCTTCAGAATTTTTCGCATCTCGTTTAAAAGAAAAAAAATGGCTTAGTCCCCTACACATTCCTGGAAAAAATTGGTACTATTATTTTTTGTTCCTCTAATTGCCCAATTTTGGTCTAGATTGACTGGACTGTTTGCTTCAACAGCCGGGTAGACGTTTTCTTACTTACAAGGGGACGTTTTGACTCACAGATTTGAATGCCAATTGTTGTGAGAGCAGTAAGGTCCTATGATAGTGCAAAACTAGAGCTATAGCCGCCAATGAGCATTGGGAGCCGAGAAAAAAAAAATGAAAATCACATTTCATTTTTTTTCTCAGCTTTCAGTCAAGACAGAGAAATGACTCTTTCACTTTAAATTGTACTCTTAACATTAATCTCCCTACAAATCACTAAACTGCTATGTATACATGTTGTCATCATTCATGTATGCTAGTTATTATAAGGACATCCGGCGGCTGAATATCCGGAATTGGAGGAACGTGGCCGCTAACAGAGAGGAGTGGAGAAAGCTGTGTGCAGAGGACCAGGTCCTTCATGGACTGTAGCGGTCCGATATAGATAGATGGATAGAGTTATTATATATTGATTATTTATATTTATTATCATTGTTTTGTGTTTAATAATTAATTTGTATTTAATTCTTATTCTATATTTTATTTTACTATGTATTTATTTTTCTTTCTTTACTATTTTTTTTTATGTGAGATTTTCCTTATTTTTCCTACTGTTCACAGAAAATTTTTAAAGAATAAAACTATTATCTATAGTATAAAACTATGTTAATCATGTAGAGGACTTTAGACCGGCACATTATTATTATTATTATCAACCGACTTAAAAAAAAAAAGAGAGGTTCTCAACTCATCTGTATTTTTTTTTTTGTGTGTGTATGTTACGCGATTACTCTGTCAATCCTGAATCAATTTTGATGAATCATTTTTAGATCGGTAGAGCTTACTTCAGAGGTGGTCCCATAAATAATATTTTGAAAACACCGGAGCACTTTTTAAGAAAATTAAAAAAACATTTAATAAAAATCTCCATGGTAACTAAATCTAAATTATTAACAAAAATAATTTACATATACAGTCAACTCACGATGTTAAAAATTGTGTAAATAAGTCGAACTGAAAATGGGGTTCAAAAGAGAGAACTTCTAGGACCACCTACCACTATAAAACAAGACATCGCCTCTATAACTCGAGCTCAAATTAAAAGAATTTCATGTGTAATTTGTTTTCCGGTTTCCCGTCATTGTTTATCTTTCCAGTTCATAGTTGCATCAGTCACTTATTATTAGTTATTCACTCGAGTGGTTTTACGGTGGCTAAATCAATTTTGATGAATCATTTTTAGATCGGTAGAGCATACTTCAGAGGTGGTCCCATAAAAAATATTTTGAAATCAACTCAGCACTTTTTAAAAAATTCAAAAAAACAGTTAATAAAAATCACTGTTACATAACCTTCCATTTTAAACATATTTATAATTATGATAATCTAAAATCTCCATGGTAACTAAATCTAAATTATTAACAAAAATAATTTACATATACAGTCAACTCTCGATGTGCCGCACATCGATAAGCTTAATTCTTAAATTAGTCGAACAAAATCTACGGTCGGAAGTACATCACACTTAAATTTCATCTCAAAGAGACGATTTCAGATAGAAAACGTTAAAAATTGTGTAAATAAGTCGAACTGAAAATAGGGTTCAAAAGAGAGAACTTCTAGGACCACCTCTATGAAATGAACTACTAGAAGTCATCGCCTCTATAACTCGAACTCAAATTAAAAGAATTTCATGTGTAATTTATATTCCGGTTTCCCGTCATTATTTATCTTTCTAGTTCATAGTTACACCAGTCACTTATTATTAGTTATTCACTCAAGTGAATAATTTTACAGTGGCTATTGTAAATTCTTTCAATTAACGAAAATTTAAAATTGATTTGCAAAGTAGAGAAATGAGAAAGAAGTTGGGCGTTTGTTGCTAGTGAATCCCGAATTCCGCGGAGTTCTCCTTCAACCATCCTGAAGAATAAAGAAAAGATCGCCACTGGTGGAAGGCGGTAAGTCAACTTATAGGCACCCTCAGAAAAAAGCGCAGTTCAGTTAAAAGTTATATGATAAATTGGTACCGGGTATTTAAATTTCTGTATCAATGATTTTATATGTATGTACAAACAACATTCCCATTAATGAAAATATACCTAATGATTTCAACTACAATTTTCCCATTTACATGCAGATAAGTGGAATAATAACCTCGATAATTCTTTGTTCAGTAAGTTGAACTATATTTCAGGTTAGCTTGAAGATCGAGAATTGACTGTATAAAAAAAAAATACACTCACCATTAAAAAGTAAAAAAATAAAAATTATTTTTAGGAAAAAAACAAAACCGACTTCAAGATTAAACCTACATATAAAAACTTGAACTAAAAAATAAAAAATAATATTTTAATTGCGTCAAAACAAAAACCATTAAATGACAATCAACGAAATTATCGATACTTACCTATTCAGCTATTCGATACCTATTCACAATTTATGATCAGTTATTTTTGGAGTCGGTGCCAATCAAAGCAAACAGAATTTGAAAAGAAATGGTAATTGTAAAGATGCTCCCACTGTTTCATCACCGCCACACCACTGTCTCCGGCCATTCGAAAGTTTATTGCTAAGGCAAGATTAAACTGCCCTTCTTGGCTGGCACCGACTCTAAAAATAACTGATCATAAATTGTGAATAGGTATATAAGTATCGATAATTTCGTTGATTGTCATTTTATGGTTTTTGTTTCGAAGCAATTATAATATTATTTTTATTTTTTAGTTCAAGTTTGCTTATGTAAGTTTAATCTTGAAGTCGGTTTTGTTTTTTTTCTAAAAATTATTTTCTTATTATCAAAAGATGATTTTAAGTTTTAGCATTTTACAGTACACGAAGACTAAAACGACAAGAAACTGCCCGTCGTTTCAGACTAATTTAACATTTACTAGATAAACGTTCAAAGCTCCCAATTAATTACAAAAGACTCATATACATGACGGTGTTTAGACCTATTTGGACGTACGGAGTTGAGCTTTGGGGCTCCACTAAACCATCCAATTCATCTCGTATGCAATCCTTAAAATCCAAAATCCTTAATGATCGTTACTTTGTCAACAATAAACTTATCCATAAAGATCTTAATGTTCCAAATGTTGGTGATTTAGGCCACACCAGATACCTATCATTTCATAGTAAGCTCCATAATCACTCAAATCCCTTAGTTTCTCAACTTGCTTCCCACTCCTGATAATCCTCCGAGGCGTCTAAACGAAGATGGCCTAGAGACCTTCTAGTGTAGAAGTTTTAATAAAGTGCTACTGATGATTAGTTTTTCAAGTTGTAACATTTTATTATAATCGTTGTCAATACATTTACTTGATGTATATATTCTGTGCAGTTGTAAATTTCAATAAATGTATATAAAAAAAACAGTACATGTATGTGTATTATTGCAATATAAAAGCTATATTTAAAAATTATCACTTTGTAATATTCTTACTTCTGGTATTTGCGAGTGATTTATATCATTCTTTTTTAATTATAAATATATTTACCGTAGCTAATTTACCGCATGATACGACGATTGCAAGTATTCCTGATGAAAAACAGATGTTTATTGGCGCTGAGAATAGAGAGCAAGCCTCTTTTGAGAGTCTGGAAAACATAAAAAAAAAAATAAAAAAATTTATGCACTAAATTTATAATTAAAGAAGGAACCAAAGTCTTCTGGTGATTCTTACCTCTGTATTTTCTGATAATGCATTATACTATTTTTTAGTTCCTGCTCCAACAAGCGCACATAGGATTCATACCATTCCTTCTCGCTTGTGAAACTCAGGAGACCCATCAACTTCAGAACTCTGTCTTCGGCGGTTACCATGGAGATGCCGATGAGCTGCAGCTGTTTCCCGATGGTCTCCATAACCAATATGAGAAAGGACACGATATAAGCCCAGTTGTAGAACAAGGACAGTATGGTGGTGAGTTCGATCCAATAAGTGATGGAGAACCCCCACCAGGTGTCCAAGGGGAAAGGTGACCAGCAGCCCAAGAGGAGCAAGTTCTTAGAACTCTTTTCGGTCTCGTAGAAGTAGCGGCCAAAGGGCATCATGCCGAAGCCTATGCCCATCACTACCATGACTGCAAGAAAAGTAGTTACAGTAGTATAGTATAAATAAGTTACCTACAATAGAAAAAAAGAAGTAATATACTTTTGTGAAGCTATTAAAGTAAATGAGGAGGTAACTTTCAAAATGTCTGTTGTCACAAAAAATTTTGACGTGTATACATCTTTAAATTTTCTACCATACGGAGGGAATCCAAAAAACCTAATGATAACAAAATCAGGGGATACAGTTTGTCGTTGTAGTTTCGAATCTATCCTCTAAATCCAAAATTAAATCATACCACCGGATAGCTAAAGGATCAAAGAATTCATTACGATAAGCACGTGGTGGAGGGAAAAGCGCAGCAATTTTGAGGTTATTTTGCTACGTTTAGAGATTTTAAATTAGTATAACATTTGACTCGGAGAAGCTACGATGTTCGTTTAAGATTTAATAGTCTCCGGTCGTCAACATCTACCGATTGTATATAAAACAATAGTTTAAAGTAGTGACAGTGAATATAATAAGGTGTTAGAATAAAAAAATATTATTAAAATTCTTGTGATAGTGTTCCTGATCAGCAATTGTTATATAATTACTACCGCAAATAATGCACAAAGCTTGGTCGCGCACTCGGAAGACATCTCTATTGATATATTCATCAACCGATCTGATTATTTGGGTATCAGCTAAACTTGGATGGAAAATTACATGCCATGTGAATATCCCTAACTTTGAACTGAGATTATATAGTAATACCGCTTAGAATAGACAAATTGCAACTACATCTTCGGTAGCGGTATCATTACAGAGCCGGTGGATTCACCATATATCGCAATATCAATAGCTTTACTGATTGTAATAGAGTTAACATTGACTTTTCGGAAATGAAAGACGCAACACCTGGTGATGTATGTCTTGTAAACGTAATGGTCATCGGCATCTTCAAATTTGTACTCGGATGTGTGTTTATCCAACCGGGCAAAGCGTTAGCAGAAATAAAATCGTTGTTTAAATATTCCAAATACATCGATAAAATTATAACCGATTACGAGCCTGATCTTACTACACCAGTTATGATGGAGACTTTAATGCTGATGTCTCACAAAACCGCTCATGGCCCGACTATGCTCAGCGAGTTTAATTTGTCATATATTGAAACTTCTCCAACAACGTTAGATAATATCTGTATTGATTTAACGTTTATCAGAAATCTGGATGTTTCTTGTTTGCCATTTGTGTCATACTTTTCGTATCACATACCTATAATTAATAACGTTATATCGTAACACAATAATTATTAGTTTCCTTACTTTTATCCTGCATACATAAATAAAAATATTTTATTCAGAAAATATAACCCGTTACATAAACGTATTCACGTACAACACACGGCCGTCTCCTTGACACAGCCACACACCGATTTTTTTTTTTTTTTGTTGAGTTTTTGGTATGATTAGATTTGTTTTTAAGAGGCATACAATAATTGAGTATTACCCATAAAAACAAGCTTAGCCCCATCCAAAATTAGTAAACAAAATCAGGGTTTTAAGCAAAGAGTTTCGTCCATAACCTGTTTTTAGTTTAAACCATGCTTTGTCCACTAAGCCAATGAAAACGCTGCATTATTGACAATAATCGCTTACAATTGTACTAGGTGTAATTTATGACTCTCCATGTGATGGAAATGTTGTCCAAGAGGACTTGTGACTATTTAGAAAATGAAAGATGTGAACTGCATGTTTAAAAACTAGTGATTGTTAAGAAAATAAAAAAATATTCCCCGAAAATTAAGAGTGTCATTAACATACATCATCTATTATGTAATTATAATTTTTATTTTGTGTACTTTTGTGCAAACAGTGACTTTCGTAGAATAAAATATAGCCACTTCAAAACGTGTTATGTCCATATTTAAAATTAAAAATGCTAATTTTATGAGTATAGAATATTTTTGATCTTTGTTGTAATGTGTTTTTTTAGTTGCTATAAGTTTGATTAGGAATTTTTTGTTTCTGAAGGGTAATAACATCCCATGAAATACGTCATTTGTTATTGCTGAAAAGTGGGATTACTGTGAAAAAACACGTTTTGAAAGTTACCTCCTTAAATTACAAAATTAAATTATTTCGTTAAAATCACAAGTTAAAAATACAATTGTACTTTATTTACAATACACACTCATCCTAGGGACCCCCAGCCAGACCCTTCCTCCAATTATGGAGAGACTAGCCAGGCATAGAGAGGTCCGAGCTCTTCTCTCTCAGCTGCGTCACTGGTGTTAGAGAAAATCCAGTGGAGGTTGTGAGAGCGCTATAGTACATTCACGCCGGAAATGAGTTGAGAAGCTGGCCATTGCCAGATCTCCATAATAAATAAATTTTACAAAAGATCTCGGGGCCGCTGCCGTTTTAGTCTGTGAGGTGGGCTATCAAGATGGGTGGAGCTGGATAAAGATTGAGCCAGAGGGTTAGGATGAATGGAAATGTTGCGATGGAATTTCGAAAATTTAAGAGGTATGATAAGGTCGAGGACGTGTGGTATATTGAGATCGTTATGTAGGGTTTTGTTGGAAACATAGTATGGAGCATTTACTATAGTTCGGAGGATTTAGGATTGGTAGGATTTAGTGCGATTGATACTCGACTTTTTGCTGTCCCCCACAGTTCAAGTCCATAAGTCCAAATAGGTTTAATGATGGTTTTGTTTAGGAGAAGTAGTAAAAAAAAAAAAAAATAAATAAAGAACTCATTTGGATAGACGGTCAGTAGGATTAAGATATTGAATTTGAAAATGTATCTCCTACAGAAAACTGAATCACAGGTAAACGAAAAAAAAAATATAAAGATATGAGCATTTTGGTCAAGGGGGCAACCCCTACCAGGTATGCAAGTTTAAAATGTCGTTTTAATTCCAATAGAATGCGCTCTTAGCCTATTGATGGATTTGCTTATCTCTAAACGCTATTTTGTTTGTTAGTCATTTGTTTACAAAAGTCAGTTCTTTTTAAGTCGTTTACGTGGACGTATCATACCTTTCTTTGGTGTTAAAAATGTCTAATTTTAAGCCAAATAAAGAGCATTTGCGGCATGTCATGATTTTCTTATTTAATCAAAAGAAAAAGGCATCTGAATGTCATCGAATTCTTGTTGAGACTTATGGCGATGTTGCTCCAACCGTCAGGACATGTGAACGTTGGTTTCAAAGTTTCAAACGTGGTGATTTTGATGTTACTGATCAAAAACGAGAAAATCGACCAAAAACGTTTGAGGACTTGGAATTGCAATCTTTATTAGACGAAGACAATACCCAAACCCAACAAATGATGGCAGAACAGTTGAATGTCACTAGGCAAGCCATTTCCGATCGCCTGAGAGCTATGGGAAAGATTCAAAAGGTTGGAAAATGGGTTCCACATGAATTGGACGAACGACAGATAGAAAAACGAAAAACTGTGTGCGAAATGCTGCTTTTACGCCACGAAAGAAAGGGTTTTTTGCATCGAGTTGTAACTGGCGATGAAAAATGGATTTATTTTCAGAATCCCAAACGAAAAAAAATCATGGGTAACGCCAGGACAACCATCCACATCGAGTGCAAGACCGGATCGTTTTGGGAAGAAGACAATGCTGTGTGTGTGGTGGGATCAGAAGGGAGTAGTCTACTACGAGCTTCTCAAACCCGGCGAAACAGTCAATACCGAGCGCTACCGACAACAAATGATCAATTTGAGTCACGCATTGATCGAAAAACGCCCAGAATGGGCTCACAGGCACGCCAAAGTCATTCTTCAGCATGATAACGCTCCTGCACATTCAGCCAGATTGACTAAGGAAACGATTTCTTCGCTTGGTTGGGAACTCCTACCCCACCCGCCGTATTCACCTGACCTGGCGCTTTCTGATTATCACCTCTTCTCATCGATGGGACACTCATTGGCGGAGCAACACTTCAACAATTTCGAAAACGTACGAAAATGGCTCGATGAATGGATTTCAAATAAAGATGAAGCATTCTTTTGGAATGGTATCCATATATTGCCCGAGAGATGGACAAAATGTGTAGAAAGCGAGGGTCAGTACTTTGAATAAAATATATTATACTTTTTTTTAAATTACTGTGTATATATTTTAAGAAATAAACGACATTTTAAACTTGCATACCTGGTAAATCATGAATGAAGTCGGTTTTCGTTTTTTGTTTTTGTTTTTCTTAAAAATGTTTATGGGAACACCTCTAAAGTATGACCTACAAAAAACAAAAATAAAATAAAAAATCATTACAATCGATTCAAAAATAACAATTATAAAAAAAAAAAAAAAAAACAGTCGAATTGAGAACCTTCGCCTTTTTGAAATCGGTTTAAAATAAGATAAATTGGTATAATGAAAATCCTACTCATATTTATAGAAGCTAAGTTTGTTCAACAATAAATCAATATCAAATAATAATTTCTACCAGACTTATCCACTGGGGCACCTAATTAAATAATTTATGCCAACAATACTCTTGTAACTCTGAGGCAGTAATACTCACACCTGTTGTAGAAATGGTTAAACTTCTTCAGCTTCCTTTGCAGCTTTTCCTTCAACTGCTCCTGCTCTTGTTCCAGGAAGGGATAATACCACCACTTGTCCAGAACCTGACTAAAAACTGTGATATCCGCTTGCTTTATCTTCAACGTATAAGCGAACAGAACAGACCCTCCAGAATAGTTATAGTCCAGGATCTTGCTGAACATTCTTGCGTCGCTGAAGTCCAAAACGTGGTCCATCAGGAGGGAAAAGATGGTGATTATGCCGAAGAGTATGAGGACTGGGTAACGAACGACGAGGTATTCGTTCTTCCTCACTTCCAATATCACTATCCCGAAACGTATCGAGACTGATGAAGTGTAGACATAACCTCTAGGATCATCTTTGACACTGGAAAATTTTTTTTATTATTTTATTTTTTACTATAATGAATTCACAACTGTATTACAAAAATAAAAAAAATAAAGTAATAATATGACAAAGACTTGTAGAAGGCTACCTTATGAATGAACGTATGAAAAAATAATCTTTATTTTGGGACGTATTGTCCCCTAAAAATAACAAAATTGTAACATAAAATAGTACAATGGTCTGGCATATATATTTTCATATAGACGTATTTATATATGACGAACATGAAACATGCAAATACAGTTAAATGTAAATAATTGTATAAAGAACTTTAGTAAATAAGATATTTTAAGAAGAAGAAATGAAATAATAAATAAATAAATAAATAAAAAATAACCCTGAGAAAATAAGAAAAGATATATACAGAGAATGAACTATGTCTATATGTACATTGGATGAAGAAAATATTTACATATACCACGATATATACTTATATAAACCGCACTTATTCAGTTATATACCTATTCACACAACCATACACATATGAATTGTTAAGTTAATAGATAAAATTTCTTTGTTTAGGAAAAATATTTAAAGTAAAAAAAAATTGAATTTTTATAAAACAAATAAAATGATTTTTTATTACTATGGAACAAATAAAAGATTATTATTATACAGGGTATCCCGAATTTAAATGGCAAAACTTCAGGAACTTATAAGGGACCAAAAAACTAAGATAAATAGTCTTTTAGAGATTTGCTCGTTTTTGCTTAGTTTTAGAGAAAATCGCAAAAAAAAAAGAAACAAAACAAGTTTTCATTTTTATACTTATTTATTTACATTTATATTTATTTTATGTTCTTTTTAATGTAAATATTGCTCAAAATGTTGTCCTCTTGCACCAATGCAAGCATTACATCTAGCACTCACTTGATAAATTGCAGCTAAACATTGTTCTGATGATATTGCATATATTGGTGCACTGCATGTATGATTCGGTCTCTTAATTGCTCTCTTGAGTTGATTGAAACCGAATAAACTTTCTGCTCTAAGGCTCCCCTTAAGAAGAAATCCATGGGTGTCATATCGGGTGATCTGGGTGGCCAAGGTACTACTCTTCCACGTCCAATCCATCGTTGTGGATAATTTATATCTGCTATAATGAGCTGGACATCCATCTAATTGGAACCACATTTCAATCCGCTGCTGTAAGGGAATGTCATCTAAATAATTAGAAAAGTCGTTCTCCAAAAAATGTGTATATTTGATACCATTCAATCTTCCAGGTAAAAAATATGGTCCCACCAGTAATCCATTCCAAATTCCAAGCCAAACGTTAATAGCAAATTCATGCTGAAACCTATTCTCTCTAATAGCTCTGGGATTTTCAAGAGCCCATACATGATAATTTCTTTGATTAACATTTGCTCCTCTTGTAAAGGTAGCTTCATCGGTCCATATAATTTTTAATGGAAATAAATTATCATCGCGAATTTTGTCAAGAAACCAGTTACTAAAATTCAATCTCTTGACATAATCTTGAGGTAATAAATTCTGAACTTTTTGAAGATGGTATAAGTAGCGATTATCACTGTTCAAAGTTCGCCATATTGCTTGCCGCGATATTGCTAATGCAGCAGATGCTCTTCGGATGCTAGTCTCATGATTGTTATCGAAGTGCCGTTGGACACAAATTCTTTTCCGATAATCTGCTCTTATTGCTGCCTGGAATTTGTCGCCTTCATTACGTATTAAGAATGACCCAGTCTCTCGTAGTCTATTAAAAGTTAACGAAAAGACTCGTCGATTTGTCACTCTTCTATTTGGAAATCGGCGTGCATACTCCCGCACCGCTTCTAAAGCATTACCGTTACAGAAACCATACATAAAAATCATATCAGCGTATTCAACATTAGAATATATATGCGGCATTATGGCTGATGCTATTCACACAAATATATCTGAGTAAATGACTGAACACTGATTTAGGAATAATAATCCTAGAAGGAAGCCAAAATGTAAACAAATAAAATAATGTAAAGGATAACATTAAGTGTTTACATATCTCACTGCCTAGCCTGACGAACTTTTAAAGGTGATAATCGCTACCTGTAACATTTTTGTTTTGTTTCTTTTTTTGCGATTTTCTCTAAAACTAAGCTAAAACGAGCAAATCTCTAAAGGACTTTTTGTCTTAGTTTTTCGGTCCCCTATAAGTTCCTAAAGTTTTGCCATTTAAATTCGGGGCACCCTGTATAAAAGAAAATTTATGAATCAATTCATCGGCATCAAATTTATTCGATTTGACCTAATTTAATGATAATTATTGTTCATATTGACTGGCATTAAGGAAGGGGCATGTATAATTTCAGGAGGGAGGGTGTTCCAGAGGGTAGCGGATCGGGCAAGGAAGGAACGCTGGTATGTTGTTCGCTGGAAAGGCTTATGGAAGGGTGCTTATGATAGCACTCTAATGGATGTTCTACAATAGAAGAAGTTCCCGAGGCCATTTTCTTATTCAGACGCCTCGGAGGATTGCAAGGACCCAAAAGTAGTACCGCTATTGCAGACCATGAGCGATATGGTCTATTGTTTTCCCAGTCAGGGTGAAATTTATTTTAAATAATTTTTTTTTTTGTTAAAACTTCGGATATCTTTTAGCGTTTCTGGTACCCGAGTAAATAATACTTATTTTTTATTTTCTAATAGTCTAAAAAACAGGTGAAAGAGGTTTGCAACCTGAAAAATTTCCGATAGGAAGAAGGCTTTTCCAGGTTGTTGAGAAAAAGAGAGGAGCCACCAACTATTAACCTTTTTTTTAATAGATTGTTTGGAGGGGACCCATTATTCATGAACATTAAATGAAGGTAAAAAACGAAAACGAATATAATAAATGAAAGTAAATTATTGGTATCTGTTTAACAGATTAATTCAATATTAGATCAATTAAAAACAGTGAATTTGAATGATTTTAAATATGTATGCATGATCTGAAAAGGATTGAAAATGAACAGATGTTACAACCGACAATGTTTAGACAGTAAAATCATTTTTTGATACTTTGCTTTAATAGTTCTAAGACAAGTGAATTATTTGTTATTTCTTTGACACCTCATTAAAAAAAAACTGTGGAAATAATAAACATATGTATATGATGCAATAAATTTTTCATATTTTTATAAGTATAAACCATTTTCTTTAAATCATTTCTCAAGAACTCTTACTATATGTACAAAATGAAAAAATTAAGTACGAAGTTAAAAAAAAAATATTGGTTTTATAGTTACGAATTGCACCTTATTTATGCACTAGGACTCTTGTAAAAACCAAGTATGTTATATAAATGAAAAAAAAAAAAAAAAAAATATATATATATATATATATATATATATATATATATATATATATAGTTGAAATTCTTAAACAGTGTAAGTAATACTGTGGAAGTAGTATCTGTGTACTACGGCCATGACGTTTTGACTTGTAACTCACAGATTTGAATGCCGATTTTTGTGTGATTAGTAGAAACCTATAATAGTGCAAAACTAGAGTCATAGCCGCCAACGAGCATTGGGAGCCGAGAAATAAATATAATAAAAACCAATAGGAAAATCACGTTTTATTTTATTTTTTTCAGCTCTCAGTCAAGATAGAGAAATAATTCACGTAAAATTGTAGTTTTGTATGCTACCTCTTTACCACAACCAAAACCTGATAAATAATATCTTTAATAATAACATCAAGTTTCGGTTTAAACATGAAATCCTGCATTAATTTTCAGACAACGGGTTTTGTTGTGAAGAGATAGCATTCAAAACTACAATTTTACAAAAAAAAAATATTTCTCTATCTTGACTAAGAGCTGAGAAAAAAATAAAATGTGGTTTTCATATTTTATTTGTTTTTCTCGGCCCCCAATGCTCATTGGCGGCTATAACTCTATTTTTGCAATATTATAGGTCCCTACTAGCCACACAAAAATCCGCATTCAAATCTGTGACTTACAAGTCAGAATGTCTCATTGTTAGAATCCTCACATTATGATCCAACCTAAAAACTATATTATAAAAAGGATATTTTCATTAATATAAAAAATATCTAAATCTACATATTATGAAAATAATCATGAGTCCTACTAACACAGCCAGTACGTATTTCTTCATAAACGATTTCGGCTGAATGAAGAACCCCATGTCGACCGCTGACTGCAGACAGCCCAAACAGGTAGAGGATCCTTATACCCAAAGCCGTCTTATCAAAGATTCAAAGTAGCTCCTTGCTACGGCCCAAAACCTAATATTGGGCATCTAATGACCCAGCTCTGTCTAGGTTGGCCTTAGCTGAGGGTGCCAATTATTTTTCAACGGCTCATTAACTGATTGTTTTCGTTCCTTATGACGCAACCTTAGTAGAATTTTAAAAGGGGATGGTATTGGTTAATGCATCTTGTTCATCTGACCTCAGGAAACTTTAATTACTAGACACTAATTGTCCTATGGATTGAACCGAATCAAACGAAAATGCCCGTTAAATATTTTAAATGTTGTAGTTTCTAAAATTGTAGGAATAGACTCACTATTTTTTATTTATTTTTTTAAACTTTTTATTGAGTAATTATTACAATCTGCCATAACTGTGGGCAATAAGTAATATAGATGACGTACGATCACATTCACACATTATATACAATGAACCAAAAAAAAAAAAAAAAACAATAATAGTGAAATATAATAAATAATGAATGTAAGAAAAAGAAAAAAGAGAAAAAAAAAGAACTAGCCTATACATAAACAATATAAAATATACTATATAAAAATGAAATACTAAAAAAAAAAAAAAAAAAAAAAAAAAAAAAAAAGAAGAAAAAGTAAAAGATAAAACAAAGGTAAAAATACAATTATACTCTATTTACAATTTACACTCATCCTAGAGGTCCCTCTACCAGACCCGTCCCTCCACATGTGAAGGGACAGGCCAGGTACAGAGAGATCCCAGCTTTTCTCTCTCACCTGCGTTACTGGTGTAAAAAAAAAAAACAACCCAGTGGAGGCTAAGTGAGAGCGCTATAACAATCACTCCGGGCATGAGTGGAGAACCTGGTCATTGCCAGAACTCCTATATAAGTAATTTTACAAAAGATCTCGGGGCCACTGCCGTTTTAGTCTGCGAGAGGGGTTATCAGGATGGTGGAGGCGGATAATGATTGAGCTAGTGGGTTAGGGTGAGAGGAAAGGTTGCGATGGAATTTTAAAAATTTAAGGGGTATAAGGTCGAGGACGTATGTTATATTCAGATCATTATGTAGGGGTTTGTTGGAAACGTATCAAGGAGCATTTACTATAGTTCGGAGGATTTTGGATAGGAAGGATTGAATGCGTTTGATATTCGACTTTTTTGCTGTCCCCCATAGTTCAAGTCCGTAAGTCCAAATAGGTTTGATGATGGTTTTGTATATGAGAAGTTTGTTTTCAATGGAAAGATAGGATGTCCTATTTAGTAGTTTATACAATTGGCTGAAGCGTCAGGTAAGTTCTTGTCTTTTGAGCCGAGATTCACTATTAAAAATGTACATTAATGGGTGTGGAATTATTGTTTTATTTAGAAGGACTTTGTTATTCAACGGACCAACATAAAGCTACTGATAAACTTAATTAATATAATTCAATCTTAAGGATTGAAGGATTGGAATTGGCCAATTCAACCATTAGAGAATAAAGAAAAGATCACCATTGGTGGACTTACCGTCACTTTTAGGTACCGCCAGACAAAAGTTCAGTGATGTTTCAAGTTTTATATACAGGGTGTCCCACGAATGTTGTGTCATGCTAATAAAACCCAGAGTCTATGGAATTTCAATGCGATAATCAGGGATCTTATATTGCGTCATATTAGTTACCTTTTGAAGATATTCAACCCTTCCAGAATTTCTCCAGTATTGCTGGAATGGCTCCAGTACTGGAAATTTCACCATAAGTGACTGGTTTTTAAGACGGATTCTGATGGTGAGTAGAATTATAAAACTGTTTTGTATCGGTTACTTTTTCAATCAGATGCACCCCTGCGTCGATAACAGCCTAATCCTCTTATTTGAAAGAAACCCTGGAACTCCTGGTTTTTTAGATGACAAGTTAATTATAGCGGCATTATAGGGGAACAGATCATTGGACCACATTTCTTCGAAAAATCATTAAATTCTATCAGCTATTGGAAGTTCATTGAACAAGCTCTTCCGATTTTACTGGGAGAGGTGCCACTTGAAAAACGTATGGTGATATGGTTCCAACAGGATGGGTGTTCGGGTCACTATTCCATTAGAGCTAGGAACGTTACAAAACACATGTTTTCCAATAGATGCATTGGAAGGGGTCTGCATATTAATTGGCCAGCAAGATCTCCGGACTTAACAATTTTAGATTATTTCTTTTGGGGAAGATTGAAAGATCTCGTCTACACGAATAGACCATCGACAGTAGAAGAAATGAGGGCAGAAATACAAAATGCGAATCTTTCCATTCCACCGGAAGAAATACAGCAAGCTCAGCGAGACTGCATAAATGAAGAAGGCCGTCACTTTGAACACATAAAATAGTATTTTTATGTAAATAAACAAATATTATTAACCCCATTTCATTTTCGAATAATGTAATATTTACTTAATTAATAAAATTCAATTTCCTTCAGAATCCATTTGATTAAAAAAGTAACCGATACAAAGCAGTTTTAGAATTCTACTCACCATCAGAATCCGTCTTAAAAACCAGTCACTTATGGTGAAATTTCCAGTACTGGAGCCATTCCAGCAATACTGGAGAAATTCTGGAAGGGTTGAATATCTTCAAAAGGTAACTAATATGACGCAATATAAGATCCCTGATTATCGCATTGAAATTCCATAGACTCTGGGTTTTATTAGCCTGACACAACATTCGTGGGACACCCTGTATATGTACAAACAACATACACATACCTGTTAGTGAAAAAATATACGTAATGATTTCAATATTGTATCTTTTTAGTTCAAGTTTGTAAATGCAGGTTTAATCTTGAAGTAGGTTTTTTTTTTTTTCCCCTAAAAATTACTTTTATTTCCATCTCAAATCTGATTAAATTTACTATCAGAGCTCTTATATGATATTTTGATTTAGTTCCGTAAAATAACGCCAGAGCTCTAAATGTGTTTGTTTTGGCATAATATGACATGCTCAGTGGAATAGCGTGGGTATTTCACGAGGTCGTCACTTGTTTTTAAGTGAATTAATAAATTCAGACTACCATACTAAGAAATCATCCATGAAACGTTAACAGCTTATTGTCTAGAGAGGTGGTGCAATGAAAACACGAAATCATACATTGTTTTTCCAACAAATCAACAATTAAATAAGAACAAAAAAAAAAAAATAATAAAAGAAAAAAATGGCATAATTTTGTGAGACTTAGTATTAAGCAGAAATACAGAATGTTATGTTTTGTTTTGGCAGATTTCACTTCAATTTAATAACCTAATACCACAGTTACCTTCTTACCTATTTTGTTTTGCTAATCCATCACTTTTAAAAACCGCATGACAAGCAAACCTGAAAATACCAATCACTCAGCATAAACCATTTTAATAGAGAATGAACTAAAAAATGAATTTTATATTCATTTTTATGACCTTCTACTATCTGAAACCTACTAGCATTTATTTTATTCATTTTATTATAAATGAATGCAAATTTATAATTCTTATTTTGACCATATATATACTTTATATATATATATATATATATATATATATATATATATATATATATATATATATATATTAATATTATTAATTAAATGAGAGACACTAGGGATCAAATTCATCATTGTTATTCACTTCTATTTATAAACTAATTCGGTTTATTCTGATTTGGTTTATTCATTTCAAATTTTCTTTCAGTCCATATTTATCTTTAGTTTGCGTCAAAGCTGTTCTCTGTTTTCCGTTTAGTCTAGTTATAATAATTAATTTCATTCACAATGGATGATTAGCCACGATGATTCGGTCAGAATCTCAGGTCTTATTAAATATAAATTAGAAATTAAAATTGTAATTTAAAAATGAAAATTGTAAAACTGGAATATTTAAAAAAGTGAGTTTTCTAACTTTTTTGTTCAAGAAAAAAATAAGGAAGAAATATTGTAATTTATTTTAATAAAACTTGGTTATGTACAGTTTACAAATGTTTATTATAGACTTCATAACCATTCTTTATTATGAAAAAAAAAATTAGACGTTTTTATGAAATTCAAATATTTTAAAGTGTTGCTGTACTTTTGAAGGGGAATTTATATAAAGCAATTTTTAGTTTTAATAAACAAATATGGTTTTCTCCTCCTGTTATTATTATTATTTTTATTATTAATACATTATTTTCAATCTAATGTTATTTATAAAAAACACATATAAGCAATTAGATAATAATTTCCATTAAATGTTTTATTTCAATATTTAAGTTCATATTAATATCAGTGCTACAAGAAGGCTCAAGACATCATCGATTAGTAATCGATAAAAGCAAATGTTCTTTCATTTGGAAACATTTTACCCACACTTCTTCCCTTTCTTCAGAGCACTTTCTACCACAAAAGATGCAAGTAGCGATCACTAACGATAGATATGTCGAAGTTCTCGGGGAAATGGGGGTCCGTATTTACACCAACTCAACCTTAGAAAGATGGCCACTATCACATGTAACTTAAAAGCGTGCGTGACTAAAGGTGTGTTTCAAAAAATAGCTTAACATCTCCGCTTTCCAGATATCATTGTGAAATAATTTTTAAATAAACATTAGAACATGAAATGAAAAGGATTTCACATGTCTCTCAATAGTTTACAGTTCAGAATGAACACCAATTTGCACAATAACTCAGGCTGCATCCACACAAGTTAAAAGAATGGTTCCAACTGCTCACTGCTATCTTATATTAGCAAATGACTCCATAGACAGTCCTCGCTGCCAGTCTTCAATATCTCCCTTAGCCAGTAGGGAAGGGTACCCATATTTACACTAGTGCCTATTTTTACACCATTTTATCGATTTGTTAGAGTTTTTAAAAATTTAAGACAATTAATCAAATATATTGGTACTCAGTTGCGGCAAAACGAACTTCTGAAAGGTATCAATAGTGGAAGAGGAGGAGGAAAGAGCCAGGTTTTACCTATGACATATTTAAAATGGATTTATCTTGTATCCAATCCTTATAATCCAAAATCCTTCAAAAAATCCTTAATTTTCCTTACTTAGTTACCAATAAACCTACCCATAAAGATCGTAATGTTCCATATGTTGCTGATTTAGTTCAGACCAGATACCTATCCTTTCATAGCACGCTCATAACTACTCAAATCCACTAGTTTCTCAACTTGCTTACAATACCATTACCGATAATCCTTCAAGGTGTCTGTAAAGAAGATGGCCTAGAGACCTTCTAGTGTAAAATTTTTAACAAAGTACTACTGATGAGTAGTTCTTTTTAAGTTTTAACATGTTATTGTAATCGTTGTCAATACATTTACTTGATGTATATATTTTGTACAGTTGTAAATTTCAATAAATTGATATAAAATAAAGTTTCAAAAATGGATCTACTGGAAATATTTGTTTGTTTATTTAAACAAAACTCTGGATTGGTTTTGAACGAATTTATTATTTCTAATGATTCATTAATATTTAATTTAAGACTATTTTATACTTGATGTAGATTTTTTAAAACTTATGAATATTTGATATATATAGCTAGTTTTCAAATAAAATATTTCCAATAGAAGTAGCAATTAATTCATTAATCCTAATTGTACTGATCATTCATGCCATCATTCGTACTTCAAGTGAATATTAAAACTCTCACTTTTACGGGTTGTAGTGGAAGCTAACAAGTTTTTTTCATTTATTACCTTTCATAATATAGTCATAAAATAAATATAAACTTTATAAAAAATATTTTTATTCACAAAACTTATTTCTATATCTACATATATTACAATTTAATTTAATTACAATTAAAATAAATAAATAATTTACATATTTTATTTAAATATATTTTTACATACAATTTTACATTATATATCTATAAGTAACCATATGTTATCTTGCGCCTGTGGCAGGTTGGCCCTAGAAGAAGCTTCTTCCTCAACGGACAGAAACCTCCGCCCAGAAGAGCTCCTCCGAAGTACCTGTGATGTCTCTTAGTTTTGAAGAAGGCTGGATATCTTGGGCAGGTGCATGTTTGGAAGCAGAGGCACTGGAAGGATAATAAAATATGTATTATAAAAAACATGACAACAAAAAGTAATAAAAAAAACAAAACAAAGAAAATAATATGACACTATTTAATTTCCTCGTTTTATTTATTTTAGTTCTTGCATTTGTGTTTAAGTTTTGCTAGAATCTTGTGATACAAGAATGAACCTCGCTTTTATATTTAAAATATAAATTCCTGATCATTTAAATTATAAATGGCGTATAATAAATCATTTGACGAATGGCGAAGTTAATCTAGATGAAAATGAACATAAATTCAATAAATACTCGGGAGGCAAACTAATACAATTTGTTTAGGTCACTTAACACATTTTGGTCAAAATTCGACTTAACCACTTATTCACTGGGATGGCAGAATTATTCTTTCATGATTCGAACTGTATACAAACTCAAACCCACTAGTTTCTCAACTTGCTACCCGGTCTTATCTCCGCTAACCATCTGTTACTGAGAGCTTCTAGTACTGAGTTTTTGTATTATTCGAGAATTACCAATTGGTATTTTCCATGAGAGTTATAACTATATCTTCAGGCTTATGATAGTTATTTGTTATTTATGCATTATATTATATATAGTCCTAAAGCTTTTGTTTAATGAATATATATATTTATTTATTTTTGGTTTGCCACTACCCTTCAGGGTTCGTCTTCGATTTCTTATCCCCTATATCCGTTCATAAACCTGATAGCCTTAAGAAACTCCAACAATGATTTCAATGATTCTTCATTATCTTGTAGTATTTTTTTTCAGTGTATATGAAATTTTAAATTTTTTCCTTAGCGATGAAAACTGTGGACAATATGCTAAAACGTGTTTTACTTTCTTGGGTTCCAAGCCGCGAAGAAGGTAGCTATGAGAGAATTCACAGTGGCCGATTCTCAGGCGGCACAAAATTATTTCCTCTTTTCTAGACATCTTACAAATTGTTTGCAACTTTGCTGAGCAGTTTGATTTTAGCTCTAACAATTTAGATCTATTTGTTCTCCATGTATCTTCCCAGTTCGCTTGAATCAAGGATCTCACATGTCTCACCCAGTCTTCCGTATGAATAAGGTTGATATTTTTAACAATATCAACGTCACTTATTCTTGCTAGCTGAGCTGCTGAATCAGCTCTTTCATTTCCAGAAATGCCACAGTGGGAAGGAACCCAAATAAAAATAATCATTTTGTGCTTCTGTTGAATTTCCCATATAAGCTCAAGATTTCTAATACTGTTACATGTTGAAATTAATCCTTCATTATAGGCTCATTGAATCTGTGCTAATTACTGATTTCTCATATTCGGCTTCCAGGCAGTGCAGAAGTTCCTCCTTTTATATATATAAATATATATACAGGGTGTCCCGAATTTATTAAATGGCAAAACTTCAAGAACTTATAGGGGACCTAGGGGGAAACTAAGACAAAAAGTCCTTTAGAGATTTGCTCGTTTTAGCTTAGGTTTAGAGAAAATCGCAAAAAAATAAACAAAACAAAAATGTTACAGGTAGCGATTATCACCTTTAAAAGTTCGTCAGGCTAAGCAGTGAGATATGTAAACACTTAATGTTATCCTTTACATTCTTTTATTTGTTTACATTTTGGCTTCCTTCTAGGATTATTATTCATCATTAATGTTCAGTCATTTACTCAGATATATTTGTGTGAATAGCATCAGCCATAATGGCGCATATATATTCTAATGTTGAATACGCTGATATGATTTTTATGTATGGTTTCTGTAACGGTAATGCTTTAGAAGCGGTGCGGGAGTATGCCCGCCGATTTCCAAATAGAAGAGTGAATATTCGACGAGTCTTTTCATTAACTTTTAATAGACTACGAGTAACTGGGCAATTCTTAATACTAATGAAGGCGGCCAATTCCAGACAGCAAGAAGAGCAGATTATCGGAACAGAAATTGTGTCCAACGCCACTTCGATAACAATCCTGAGACTAGCATCCGAAGAGCATCTGCTGCATTAGCAATATCGCGGAAAGCAATATGGCGAACTTTGAAAGGTGATAATCGCTACCCATACCATCTTCAAAAAGTTCAGAATTTATTACCTCAAGATTGTGACAAGAGATTAAATTTTAGTAACTGGTTTCTTGACAAAATTCCCGATGATAATTTATTTCCATTAAAAATTATATGGACCGATGAAGCTACCTTTACAAGAGGAGGAATTGTTAATCAAAGAAATTATCATGTATAGGCTCTTGAAAATCCCAGAGCTATAAGAGAGAATAGGATTCAGCATGAATTTGCTATTAACGTTTGGCTTGGAATTTGGAACGGATTACTGGCGGGACCATATTTTTTACCTGGAAGATTGAATGGTATCACATTTACACCTTTTTTGGAGAACGACTTTTCTAATTATTTAGATGACATTCCCTTACAGCAGCGGATTGAAATGTGGTTCCAACTCGATGGATGTCCAGCTCATTACAGCAGAGTTGCTCGAGCTTGGCTGGATATAGATAATCCACAACGATGGATCGAACGTGGAGGAGTAGTACCTTGGCCACCCAGATCACCTGATATGACACTAATGAATTTCTTCGTATGGGGAACCTTGAAGCAGAAAGTTTATTCGGTTTCAATCAACTCAAGAGAGCAATTAAGAGACCGAATCATAGATGCAGTGCACCAAATATCATCAGAACAATGTTTAGCTGCAATTTATCAAGTGAGTGCTAGATGTAATGCTTGCATTGGTGCAAGAGGACAACATTTTGAGCAATATTTACATTAAAAAGAATATAACATAAATATAAATGTAAATAAATAAGTATAAAAATGAAAACTTGTTTTGTTTCTTTTTTTGTGATTTTCTCTAAAACTAAGCAAAAACGAGCAAATCTCTAAAGGACTTTTTATCTTAGTTTTTCGGTCCCTTATAAGTTCCTGAAGTTTTGCCATTTAAATTCGGAACACCCTGTATAATAATAATCTCTTATTTGTTCCATAATAATAAATAATCATTTAATTTGTTTTATAAAAATTCAATTTTTTTTAACTTTAAATGTTTTTCCTAAACAAAGAAATTTTATCTATTAACTTAACAATTCATATGTGTATGGTTGTGTGAATAGGTATATAACTAACATATAACAATGTTTAGCTGCAATTTATCAAGTGAGTGCTAGATGTAATGCTTGCATTGGTGCAAGAGGACAACATTTTGAGCAATATTTACAGTAAAAAGAACATAATTTCTTAAATTTTTTTTTTTTTAATTTCTCAATGGATATTTTTGGAATTTTTAAAAAAATCCGAAACAATATTTTGAAACTTATTGAAAAAATAAAATCAATGTTCTTCCACAAGAAAAACTGAATAGAACAGGTCTTTGCCTTGTGACCTTTGCTACGTCTGCTAGAGATAGCTATTTTGGCTATGATAACATAATATTAATTTTTTTTTTTTTATGTTTAATGTTTTAGATATCACATTTATTAATGTCAAGCGATAATATTTACAATCTCAAATTCCTCTTTAAGTAGATTTCCTGATCTGGAGAGAAAACAAGAAATATATTCATTCATCTATAGCTGCTGTTATGAAAACATTTAATAACAATCAAAACCCAAGAAACGACCAATGGGGTCAACGGAACTGCCAATGTCGTAACATCACGTTATAGTTCGTCACTTATTTGTCCGCCATTTCTTTTGTTTTCCAGAAGCCGGTGTACGAATGTTGATTTATAAGTATTAAAATCTTTGGAGAGCTTCATATAAAATCGATTTCTACACTAATATCCTGTAGTTGAAGTACACTGACAGAAAAAGAGTTCCAACTATTTAATTTGTTTATTTTCCCGGACGAAAGTTTCATTTTTGACATTAATAAAGACATATTAATGTCAAAAATGAAACTTTTTGACAACCTCTAGCTCTGTTGGTGTTGCTCGGATCTAAAATTAGTCAATTAATATCTGATTATAAATTTAATTGAGAATATTTTTTATAATACAACATTTGTCGCTAGTACATACAGTTTAGGAGCTATATTGGTTTGAATAAAAAAAGTCACGTATGCCTAATTTTTTTTAAGCAATGGGGCTTCTTTGACACAACTCTGTTATTGTTGCTCGGATCGAGAATTTGACGACCGTTACTTTGTCAGAAATTCAATAGAGAATATTTTTTGTTTTATATCATTTGCCTCTCGGAGCTACCATTTAGAGGTTACATTGTTTTGAATGAAAAAAATCACATTCGAAATCCCCACTTTCTCTCAAATTCGTTTGTTTCGAATAATGATTTATTGTTAATTTAATTAAATTATTAATAAAAGTAAATTTATAATTTTAATTCTGACAAGTAAATTGGAAAAAACGTAGATTATAGGTAGACATATTCGTGATATATTTTTTTTTCCCAATCATGGAGAAATTGAATATATTTTTTCTTTATCAATGTATTCCCCAGGATCTATACATTTTTTCATTCATTTTAGCATTTATGTTTCTCCATAAGTGGTACCATCAAATCATGTTTATTAAATGCATCAACTGCTTTCTCAACCGACTTCTTGAATAGTGATAATTTCTAATATTGATACTGAAATCACTTATTAGTTACATAAAACAGGGAGATGCAACTTCGGCATTTTGGGAAATACTGAGAGAATGCTCAGAAATTTAAAATAGTTTTCAACCGAATTCAAAAATGAGGATGTTCTAAACTCATCTGTATATTATATTATTTTTTTTTTTTTTTTTTTTTTTTTTTTTTTTTTTTTTTTTTTTTTTTTTTTTTTTTTTTTTTTTTTTTTTTTTTTTTTTTTTTTTTTTTTTTTTTTTTTTTTTTTTTTGTGTATGGTACGCGATTACTCGTTCAATTCTAAATCAATTTTGATAATTCTTTTTTAGATCAGCGCATACCTCAGAGGTGGTCCCATAAAAATATTTTGAAATCAACTCAGCACTTTTTAAAAAAAAAAAAAAAACACAGTTAATAAAAATCACTGTTATATAACCTTCCATTTTAAACATATTTATAATCATAATAATCTAAAATCTCCATGGTAACTAAATCTAAATTATTAACAAAAATAATTTACATATGCAGTAAACTCTCGATGTGTCGTACTTCGATAAGCTTAATTCTTAAATAAGTCGAACAAAATCTAAGGTCGGAAGTACATTACACTTAAATTTCACCTCAATGAGACGATTTCAGATAGAAAACGTTAAAAATTGTGTAAATAAGTCGAACTGAAAATAGGGTTCAAATGAGAAAACTTCTAGGACCACCTCGATGAAATGAACTATTAGAAGTCATTGCCTCTAACTCAAATTAAAAGAATTTCATGTGTAATTGATATTCCGGTTTCCCGTCATTGTTTATCTTTCCAGTTCATAGTTATACCAGTCACTTATTATTAGTTATTCACTCGAGTGGTTTTACGGTGGCTATTGAAAATTCTTTCAATTAACGAAAAGTTAAAATTGATTTGCAAAGTGGAGAAATGAGACAGAAGTTGGGCGTTTGTTGCTAGTGAATTCCGAATTCCGCGTAGTTCTCTTTCAACCATCCTAAAGAATAAAGAAAAGATCGCCACTGGTGGAAGGCGGTAAGTCAACTTATAGGCACCCTCAGAAAAAAGCGCAGTTCAGTTAAAAGTTATATGATAAATTAATGGACAAAAACCATTAAATGACAATCAACGAAATTATCGAAACTTATTTACCTATTCACAATTTATGATCAGTTATTTTTGGAGTCGGTGCCAACCAAAACAAATAAAAATTTGAAAAGAAATGGTAATTGTAAAGATGCTCCCACTGTTTCATCACCGCCAGGCCACTGTCTCCGGCCATTCGAAAGTTTATTGCTAAGGCAAGATTAAACTGCCCTTCTTGGCTGGCACCGACTCTAAAAATAACTGATCATAAATTGTGAATCGGTATATAAGTATCGATAATTTCGTTGATTGTCATTTAATGGTTTTTGTTTCGAAGCAATTAAAATATTATTTTTTATTTTTTAGTTCAAGTTTGTATATGTAGGTTTAATCTTGAAGTCGGTTTTGTTTTTTTTTCTAAAAACTATTTTTATTTTATTTTGAGTCGAAAATCATTGCCAAATTTTTTTGATATTTTTGTTGGTCTATAAAAAAAAGAAGAAGTAATTTTATGACAAATGAGGAGTGTATTATGGATGACAGGATAATCCAATGGCTGATTAAATATTGAGTTGTTTGGGCCGATTACCTAGAGATCTCGTCGTTATTTAAATTTTTGTTATTCTTTGAAAGAATTTCGACATACTAATGATTTGGTAACATTCGTAATTGAAAGTTTTTATTTTCACAACTGGAACAGTGGTCACATGATCATGTTTTCCAGAACAAAACAGAAGTTTTCACAAGCGACCATTTGTTTTACAGTGCTTCTCGCCCCGAATAACATTTGTTGGATTAGTTTTTTATTTGAAATACCGGCTCAGATGTATATAAATGACACGTCAGCTGTGCAGAGGTTATAAACAGCATTTGAAGAACCACGATTACGTTTTTTCAGCATTAACTTTTCACTACTTTACCAATTGATTTTTTTTTTTTTTCTTTGTAGCACGTTTTTTTTCTTATATCAATCTTGAATGAATGAATAAATAATCTTTATTCTGGGACGTATAGCCCCCTAAGAATAACTAAATTGTATCATAAGATAGTACAATGGTCTGGCTTGCATATTTTCATACAAAGGTATTTGTATGAGGAACATGAGACATGCAAATACAGTTAATTGTAAATAATTGTATAAAGAACTTCAGTAAATATGATAACATAAGAAGAAGAAATGAAATAAACAAAAAAAAAAAAAATAACCCTGAGAAAATAAGAAAAGATATATACAGAGAATGAACTATGTCTATATGTACATTAAATGAAGAAAATATTTACGGATACCATGATATATATTTATAAACACTGCACATATTCACTTATATACCTATACATACAACCATACACATATGAATTGTCAAGTTAATAGATAATATTTCTTAGTATAGGAAAAACAAAATCTTATATAAAATTTTTCACGTTATCATAATTCCCAACTTTAAGATGGAAAAAAGAAATTTTGGATCAAACAATTAGTTTCGGAGTTCTAGCCAAAAGAGTTGGAAGTTCGACAAATGTGCATGGAATTAATTTTTTAGGAAATTTAATTAGCTTTAATTTTATTTGAAACATATTTTTCTATTGTCCACTGTTTTCGAGATATAATCGAAAAACCCCGAAATGGCACCTTGTCCCCTCCCTCCACCGTTAGCTCACCACTCAGTGTTGGGGACTTTTAGTATGTTTATTTTCTACTTACTACTAACGAACCTGTGAAGTCAATTGCATATTATTTTTTTGACGCACTCTACAATGTGTTTATTGACTGGACTATTAATATTTTCAACAATCCTCCTCCAATCAGACCTGTCTTCGGATTCCTTTTTCTACCCTAATACACTTTGCGTCCTAAGGTCAACTAACGCCATTTTATCACTCCTTGTTAGAGAAAATATTATTAAAAACATTTATATAATAAAATATATTTTATTTCCACTTAAACATCGATTCTTTAATATATTTTATATCAACGATGCTTTAAATTTCTTCCATAAGTCATAGATTAAATTAATTCTTTTTCTTTGAACTATTATCGTTTCAAATATTTATTTTAGCCAAAATAATCAGGAAATACCAAGGGTCATATCTACTGACCCCTGAACACTCGACTATCGCTACTTAGATATCGATTGTGTTTTTATCAATTCTCGTATCGAACACGCCATACTAAAAAAAAATATATATTTATCTAACTCTATCTATAATTGATTCTGAATGTCAAAAGATTCCTAAGGATTTGCGTATGTCGTTTATTATTTTGTTTTTGTTAATCAATTCCAGAAATGATAATAATTTAGTCAATTTTCGATTTTGATTCTGAGAATATCTCCCATTTAACTAAAAACAATACAATTAGAGAAAAATATCAGATTAATAATAAATAGGTTTTATTGTCAGTTCTTTTCTTTTTAAATTGCTATCTTGGTTTTATGGTGACAATTACCTAAATCTCAATGGAAAGTAAATTGAAGGTTTTAACAGTTTTCAACTTAAACAAAAAGTTGAATAAATAAAAAACAAATGAACTTTTTAATCATTAAATATGACCTCTTATCCTTTAAATTTAAAAGCGTTTTAAAATCTTCTATGTTTCTTATAACTTTACAAATAATCTAATCCGCAATGTCCTCTCATATCGTTTAGTTTAAGGCATAATTCCACTTTCTGGAATTAAAATAAAAAATAGCTAAGAATTTATGAATAAATGAATAATAGGAGATGAAGAATAAAATTGAAAACTGAGGTGGAATTGTATGAGAAAAAAGTATATAAAATTATGCAAGAGGTGTTTCATGGAATATTTTCAAATATTCGTAAGATTAAGTTCTAATTGTTTGAAATCTAAAAACCCGAATAAACCAGAACAAATAACTCTCACCACACATTACATGCAAAAGAAACATTATTCTGAATTTGATTCCCCCAAAATAATTTTAAACGAAATATTAAAGAAATGATAACCATAGAAAAATTTAATATATCACGCAATAAACAAAAATCAGACGTCCTAAATCTCAACAAATGTTATTCCAATTAATTACACTCAGACCAATAATATACATTTATATTAATATACATCATATAAATAATTTATGCATTTATATATTGGGTTGTTTCACATGAAATGTCCGATTTTATAATATTTGAAATACATAGAGGATTTTGCGAGTCTCTGTTGTTTACTTCCAAAGTTCACATATCATAATCAAGCAGTTAATAATCCTCTACTTTTCTTTTATAAAAATTAGCTTCCCAATAAATTATACACTGTTTAGTATACCTTCAAATATGAACATGGAAACACGCGATTTTCGTGTAATATTTTTTTATGAGTTTAAACTAGGTCGTTCGGCAGCTGAGGCTGCAAGAAACATCTGTAAGGCGTTGGCAGTGGTTAGACATCGACGAAAGCCCAGGACAAATTCCAAAACCAAATTTGCACCCGAAAAAATTGATGGTTACAGTATGGTGGTCCATGGCTGGAATCATATTCCTTTTTGCCTAGAGGTGAGACCATTACCTCTACAACCTACTGCAATGAAATTGGCCAAATGCACCAAAAATTTTTGAAAAAAAAACCTGGATTGGTAAATCGGAAGGGCCCTATACTCCTACACGACAACGCTAGACCCCACGTTTCAAAAACTACCATGCTTAAATTGAAAGAGCTGGGGTACGAAATTCTTCCGCACCCACCATATTCTCCCGACTTGTCTCCAACAGATTATCACCTTTTCAGGAATTTAGACAACTTCTGCAGAGGAAAAATTTTTGCAAATGATGCTGAAATCAAAAGTGCGTTTTCAGATTTTGTTTCACTTCAAAGCTCAGAGTTTTTCAAATCCGGGATAAAAAAGTTGTTGTCACTTTGGGAAAAATGTGTAGAAAAAGAAGGTAAATACTTCAAATAAAATTATATTGTTTTCATATTGTATTTTTACTAAAATCCCTTTACCTTGAAAACGGACATTTCATGTGAAACAACCCAATATTACTCAGAAATAAAGAAATCCCATATGCCTGTACCTGGAAATACAACGAGTTCGGAAATTCATATCCCTTACATTTTTTTTTTTTCAGAAATTTCTCCAGTTTAGTTGTGTACTAGAACTGTTATAATTTAGTTGTAGATACCAATAGCATATCCACCAGTAATAATGTAAATAGTTTCCTACTGATCCATTCTTTGTAATTATATGTAGTTTAATATTCTAAGGCATGTTTATATATATATATATATATATATATATATATATATATATATATATATATATATATATATATATATATTAACATTGTACCTAACTTTATGTTTTGAAATAACCTGTATAACTCATATAATTTTACTTTTTTCAACAGTTTTTGAAATTTGAAAGCGACAATAATTCTGGAATTCCCAATGGGATGTGGTATTTTTTAAGACGGGTTTCGATAAAAAATCAAATTTTGAATCGATTTTATACTGGTGATTTTTTTTACCCAGGGCACCGTTTCGCCACAAATCGCGAAAAATCATTTTAAAAATATAAGCAGTCTAAAACTGAAATTACGAAAATAAAATAAACTTTGAACAAAAATATGAAATTAAGACCTTTCCACGACTGGTACGACGAGCGGTGAGGTCGACTTGGAAGATTTCCCTCGAGAGGTTCAAATCGTCGACAAGCCCGTGATGAAACTAATATCATTTATGTACTGGCTACGGTGGAAGCGTATCCTCATCGGAGCATTCGAAACATGGATACTCACTTAATGACAGAACCTCAGCCTCTGTCTCTCAGCATCTTGGGGAGTTAGAGCCTGATGAAGTGTTTACGGCATCATAGGTGTTGTTTTAGTATGGCCCACACCGTTCCAATGATTAAGTGGGCAGTGTATATTTTAAGGAATTTTGACTGGGCGACATATGGGACTGCAAAAGTACCGGGGGTAGGGCGGAGGTCCCGGAAAAATGTTCAAAATTAAGTGACAGATGACGCATTTTCTGGCCGTTTTGACTCTTAATTAATATGGTCCGTGAGGTTTTGAATACCGGGAACTCCCTACTTCAATTAATGATCCCAGGCCCTTTGACAATTAATTTGGTCCACTCTATGACGTATGAACCTATTTTTAAATTGACACCAGGGGCCTATTTCATAAAGATAGAAGTACAACTCTACAGCTACAATTCCAAAAAAACCTTGACATTTGAGCTCCCATTGGCCGGTTTCAAGGTTTTTTTTAATTGTAGCTGTGGAGTTGAACTTTGCTCCCGTAAAAATTTGCCGGCACCGGCAACGTTCTCTGGGCGACAAAGTTATGGAACTGGGCGACAAGTGTCATGGACACTGGCTTCCACCGTAGCCAGTACATAAATGATATTAGTTTTATCACGGGCTTGTCGACGATTTGAGCCTCTCAGGGGAAACCTTCCAAGTCGACTTGTTCTCACCACTCGTCGTACCAGTCGCGGGAAGGCCTTAATTTCATATTTTTGTTCACAGTTTATTTTATTTTTTCAATCCCAGTTTTAGACCAATCATTTCCTTAAAATGATTTTTCGCGATATGTGGCGAAACGGTGCCCCGTATAAAAAAAATCACAGATATAAAATAGATTAAAAATTTGATTTTCTATCGAAATCCTTCGTAAAAAATACCACATCCCATTGGGAATTCCAGAGTTAAATTTCTGGAGAAGAATTGGAGAAGGTTATAGAGCAGACTATAACCTGAAAAGAAACTTTATTTGACACAGTTAAGACCCTGAGAGTTTCATTTCAAAATTTCAAAAACTGTGGAAAAAAGGGGGGGGTATCGGATATTGAACACCCTGTATATACACACATTTAAAAATGGTTACATATATGTTAATATTGAAACGCCCTAGCTCAGTGTGTATTCTTCGGATCGAAAGTTTACCAACAGTTTCCTTATCACAAGCAGTATATTATAGTTAAACATGTCCATTATTAATTGTTTTTCTTAGTCAGGGAGAAATTGATTTAAATAACGTATACTTAATTATATATTTTAATGCTTTTAAGATGTCTTTATTATAAAAAAAAAATAATTTTTTTTTAATCTAGTACATTAAATGACGCAAACTCATGATAAATATAAGGAAATAGAATACCTGTCCAAGTGCGATGAAGGCGGTGAGAAATATGATGATGGCAGTGAATTTCATTTTGTCGATTCAGGTATTGCACTGGGTCCCAGTTCCGGCAGAAGGTATATAAAGGGATCGTTGAGTTGTGTTGAAAGGAACCGTCACGTCCGGTGCCTCTTCCATTCCGGCTCTAGGAGGCGTTTGTTTTTGTTTTGGATCCATAACAAAACTTCCGTCTCTTCTTCAACACATTAATATTACAGAGGCATGTACCACGCCATAACAAATAAAATATACTGATTATGTTAAATCAATTAATGTTATTATGTGAAATTTTTTTATTTATTTAGTATTTATTATTGTTATTTTTACCGCATTTAACGCTCTCTACAGGGTGAGTATCTCTAAGTGTAAAAAAAAAATTGGGTAAAACTAGATCGAAAATGGAGAAAAATGCCGCAGACCTTAACTTTCTATTCCAATCCGTTGCAGATATACGATAATTCAAATATTTGTTTGAGGAAACCTCATTTTTTGTCATTAAAGCAGTAATATCTCCACTTTGTTTAAAGGTTTTTCAATTTTTGATTTGATTTAACCCTAGAACACCAACCTTCTCTCTACACCCCATTTTACCAACTATTCGTCATATTGACGAATATATTTTTATTTTAATATAATTATTGAAAAAAAATCTA
Source organism: Euschistus heros (assembly GCA_003667255.2). NCBI lineage: Eukaryota > Metazoa > Arthropoda > Insecta > Hemiptera > Pentatomidae > Euschistus > Euschistus heros. The sequence goes on from RCWM02000294.1 coordinate 967,327, forward strand.
TGGATGAGATTTTCTTAGTTATTATTCCTGTAATAAAAAAAAAGAAAAATTCTATCTAGTTTTATGGGGCAGTATCCTTCAACAATATTCCACTGATCCCTGTTGAACAGATCCGCTATCTAGGACTTCAACTGGACAAACGTTTAACTTGGAATCCTCATACAAGACTTAAACGACAGGAAACTGCTCGTCGTTTTCGACTTCTTCAACATTTACTAGACAGACGTTCAAAACTCCCGATTTTCTACAAAAGACTCATTTGCATGACAGTTATCAGACCTATTTGGACATACGGAGTTAAGCTCTGGGACTCAACTAAACCTTCTAATTCTTCTCGTATCCAATCCTTACAAACCAAAATCCTTCGAAAAATCCTTAATGCTCCTTACTTCGTTACAAATAAACTTATTCATAAAGATCTTAATGTCCCATATGTTGCTGATTTAGCCCAAACCAGATACCTATCCTTCCATAGTAAGCTCCATAACCACTCCAATCCACTAGTCTCCCAACTTGCTTCCTATTCCATTCCTGATAATACTCCGAGGCGTCTGAAAAGAAGATGGCCTAGAGACCTTTTAGTGTAGAATTTATTGAAGTGCTACTAGTGAATAGTTCTTCACATGTTATTTACATGCCATTGTATTTACTTTCAACACATTTACTTGTTGTATATATTTTATACAGTTGTAAATTTCAATAAATAAAAAAAAAAAAAAAAAAAAAAAAAAAAGTTTTATGGGGGGGGGGATAGGGTAAATCACTAGTTATGGTCATAGTTAAGGGAACTTGTCGATTTAAAAGGGAATTCCGTTGATACAGTTTGTGATATGACATCTTTGGTAATATACTTAGACTCTCAAAAGTTTATTCCATTTAATGTAAAATTAACAAATACACTAAAGCTTCCTTTCAGATAAAGTTTTATATTTTTTAACAAAAAGCTAAAAATACCAGTTATGGGCATGTTTTACCAGTTATGGTCATAGCCAAGACTAGTTATGGTCATGTGGCAAAATAATCTTTAAACAAATGTTTTTAATAATTTTAAAAAGAGTATTAAGTAATGAAAAACTAGACCTATAGAAATAATCTAAATACTAATAAAACACGTTCAACAAAAAAGTAAAATAAATATTTAAAAACACAATCACTTGATGCACTCATTAACAAACTGTGTAGTTACTTATTAGTATGGAAAACCATCATGAAATGATAGTTGAAAATGAATTAAAACAACTATTCATCAGAGTATATTTTATAACCGCACTTTTCGTTGATTTTTCAACATAAGCAGTAACGGCATACAATATGGTAATCATGCCCACTAAAAAATTAATGAATTAAAAGAAATCGGAATGTATTTTTTGTTAATTAGCTACTTTCAATATTTCCAGCAGTAGCCATCAGCGATGAACAATATATAACAAACTATTTTAACTAGTAATGTTCACTTAAAAGACGTAAGCTTTAACATGCCAACTACTAGGAAGGGATGTAGTATATAAGTTTTAAAATGACATAATCAAATGAAGAAAATTCTATTTTGTCTATATTAGCAGAAAGAACGTTTGTAGCACTAAAGAAAATTGAAATGGATAGGAGAGACCATAACTCATATCCGGTATTTTCGTACACCGGTTATGGTCAGTTCAAAATTATTGTTAATTAAAATTAGATAGTCCAACATAAAGGAGCTTGTATGGAAGCCTGATTTCTAGTAAAAAGTTAGATAACTTAAAAACTAAAAATTAATGAAGCAATTTCTCAATAATTCCTTAAGAATTCTCACTTTTCAAAACGATCTTACTAAAAAAAAGAAGTATTTCAGGACACTATTTTTGAAAAATATTTTTAAGTGGCTATGAGAAAGGGATAGGAGAGAGATTTTCATTAGTAAATGATTCTAAAATCCTTTTCAGATATATTTCTCCTGGTGATATCACAAATAAATGGATTATACCCTCATTATTGCGATAATTGTATTAGCCTGCCCATAACTGGTGAGGTGATCATAACTAGTGATTTACTTAAAAAAAAAAAAAAACTTTATAAAATTTTTTTTTTCAAAATACTGTATTAAAAACATGAACATAAAAAGGTATAAAATATATAAACATAAAATGGACTTTATATGTTACAGCAAAAATAGGAATACAATTATTTTTAATCCATATTGAGCACAATGAAAAATTAATTGCGTTATTTAGAAAAGCAATCTGTACAAACTTTTATTTGACGTTTCCCACATATTGGAGTGTGACATCGGCAATAATAAACCGTTGTCATCCTTCTGAGCTTATAAGCTACATATTTTTTTACATAAGCTACATATTTTTCTGGGACCCTTTTGCTCTGTGGCTGAACTAGTAGTCCAAGAGCCGAGGCCAAATTTCGTGACTTATTTGAAGAAAAATTTTAGACATACAGCCATAAAATGTCCACCCTCAGCAATCAATTTGCACTTGTCTGCCAACTCAAAGCGGGGGCGTTTCAAAATGGCGACCAACGAAAGGGGGTAGCAAATATCGAAATATAATATTATTTGAAGATGATTTATTTAAAGCAAACAAGAAACTGCAAACCCCCTAGGTGCCAAAAAACGCTGTCTGCCAAAAGTTGGAGGGGGCGTCGCACCGGCAGACAGAATTCAAAATCCTCGTTTTTTTGAGTCCAAAAGTGGTCATTTCGTTAATGGTCATTTAATGGTTTTTGTTTCGAAGCGATTAAAATATTACTTTTTATTTTCTAGGTCAAGTTTGTATATTTATGTTTAATCTTGAAGTCGGGGTTTTTTTTTTTTTTTTTTTCTAAAAATTATTTTTCCATCTGATCTAATTTAGATCCATTAAAATTATCTTCTGGATCACTGTTGGATCGGTTTTCATGTAAATCTATCACATTGTTATTACTTTGAAGATTTGAAGACGATTTATTTCAAGCACACAAGAAACTGCATGGTCACTAGATGACAAAAAACGTTGTCTGCCAAAATTTGGAGGGGGCCTCGCACCGGCAGACAAAATTCAAAATCCGCGTTTTTTCAGTCCAAAAGTGGACAATTTGAAGACGATTTATTTGAAGCACACAAGAAACTGCATACTTCCTAGATGTCAAAAAACGTTGTCTGCCAAAATTTGGAGGGGGCTAAGCACCGGCAGACAAAATTCAAAATCCGCGTTTTTTTTTTCAGTCCAAAAGTGGACAATTTGAAGACGATTTATTTGAAGCACACAAGAAACTGCATAGTTCCTAGATGACAAAAAACGTTGTCTGCAAAAATTAGGAGGGGGCTAAGCACCGGCAGACAAAATTCAAAATCCGCGTTTTTGAATTTTGTCTGCCGGTGCGACCCCCCCTCCAAATTTTGGCAGACAACGTTTTTTGTCACCTAGGGGGTTTGCAGTTTCTTGTTTGCTTTAAATAAATCATCTTCAAATAATACCATATTTTGATATATGCTACCCCCTTTCGGAGGTCGCCATTTTGAAACGCCCCCGCTTTGAGTTGGCAGACAAGTGCAAATTGATTGCTGAGGGTAGACATTAAATGGCTGTATGTCTAAAAGTTTTCTTCAAATAAGTCATGAAATTTGGCCTCGGCTCTTGGACTATAGATACCTTAGTAATTTCAGAATTCACTTATTATTAATTTTAGTTCTCTAGGGAGCGTTTGGATAGCGAGCCTCATTTTCAACCACTTTTTTCGAAGTAAATCACTCATGACAGACTAAAATCACTTCTACTGAGTGATTTAGTTGAAGCCTTCGACAAAAGAACGAGTTCATTGATATTCCTTAGTTGCCAACCATTCGTAATTTTGACGTAACTGTTTTGACATAATTTCTAGTTTCTCCGAACCAGCTAAACGAATAAACGTGCTTCCTTCTGTGACTTGCAATGGAATGTCAGTAGAAGGCTTGTGGTGTCAAGTAGACATGAAGACCGGAAGGAAGTGGCAAATGTAATTCACAGAGGTATTCGTCATATTGACGAGTGTTGGCGTTCTAGGGTTAATCCATATCAATTTCATGGAGAAATTTACTTTTAAAACCGGAAAAACATGGTGTTTTCATTTGGCATATAAATCAGATACTTGTGTAAATAAGACATTATGATAATTTCTAAATGGAAATATGGTTTTTAAATATAATAATAATAAAAAAGTTCTTTATTAATTCTGGGACCTTAAGTCCCATAAGAATAAAAATAATGTACAATCAGGGGGCCTACAGAGCCTCAAGATGGTTATGGAATATTATTAAATATAATAAAATAGTAATTAATAATGATAACAAATAAAGATTAAACTTAGAAATATTGACAAAAACAGAAATATTATGATTCATTGTGTGAATCATTTGTGTAGAAACAATAAAAATTTCTTGTATATAAACTTTTATATTTTATAAGACTATTAAGTGGCTAATGACAGTTTTCATGGATCTGGATGGACAGTAGGTGGTTAAATAAGTGATATTTGAAAGTGGAAAGGGTGTTTGAGTGGCGAATAGTGTAAGGGATGGAGTTCCATAGGGACGAGGATCGGATTAGGAATGATCTGTTGAAGGCAGCGGAGCAATGAGCAGGAGTGTACAAATCTGACGGGCGGGAACGGGTTTGGCGGGTAAGAACAGAGGATTTGAGCTGAAGGAGTTGAGCAATGTAAAGTGGGCGTTGGGATTTCACTGTTTGGTAGAGAAAGGATGCCAAAAAATACTGGCGACGGTAGGAAGGAAATAGCCACTTTAACTCCGCGTAAAATTGCGAATCATGGGCGTTCCTGGGGATCCCGAAAATAAAATGAATGCAGCAGTTAAACAGTCTTAATAAGTTCTTCATTATTTGATTTTCAATGTAAAGTTTCAAACCCAATGATAATGAACATTGACCTCAATTTTTCCGTAGGCTTCTGAGTACAGATGATATTAAATATCACATTTAGCCTCTTGTAAATTATTTTTGGTAGCTGATTGTCTTCCATCCCCAACATTTTTATTCACCAATTCAACATCCCTTTAAATATTTTTAAAAGTACGTGGGTCATACTTGTCTCCACCCTTATGTAAAAGTTAGGTGTAATCCGCGGTAACTTTAGTAAATACTTTACGTATTTTAATCTGCCTTGCTCTAATAAATCCGAGTATTGACTCCCCCAGATTTCAGCTATGTGAAGGATTGATTATGCTTTCCGATAGTGATTCGTACAACAGACATTTAGTATTCCAATTATCGGATCTGCATGCTTGAAGACTGATGGTTACAGTTGCGTTTGCAGAAAAATGCTTTGTCAGAGCCGATCTGCAGGCCTGCCTAAATTTACCACTTCGATGACCGAGCCTTCGTACTTAAACCTCTTAAGCTTCCCTAAACAGTTGCCTTTCTGTGACACCATGATAGTCCAAGCAACGAAGACCAAAAAAGGCCGAATAGGGGACCTCATTCATGTAGAAGCTTATTGCTAAAAATAAAATTATTGTCGTTAAGTCTAATATGCTTATTATAGTACTTGCGGTAAGTCGCACTTTTCCTCAAAAACACGTTTGTCGGTACTCTTTTGGCCATAACTCCGAAACTATGTGTCTAATCTCGAATTTCTTTTTTTCATCAAAAACCTGGTTAAATTTGTTATCAGACACCATGTATTTAGTTTTAATTACGTTCCGTGAAATATCCTTTCCACCTCGCTGAATTCCTCGTACCGTTGTAAAATCCTTATTTTCGCGGAACATTTCTCGTTATAACTTTAAAAATATTTGTTCAATTCCGAATTTCTTTTTTCCATCTCATAGTTGGTTAAATGTGCTATTAGATCCTATATATCAAATGTTGATAAAATTCTGTGTAATACCCTTGCCAGCACGCTAACAACTGCAAACTGTTATAAGATTTTCTCTATTCATATTTTCTCTATAACTCCTAAACAACTTGTCCGATCCCAAATAGCCTTATTTGATTTTAAAGCTACTTAAATTATCTATCAGGTCCTATCTACGACTGTTAATTATATTTCGTGTAATACCCATGCTAGCACACTAAATATGTATGTTTTGGCAAAACATGATATTTTTGATATGTTAGGTGGGCTTGCGTGGGTGTTTCACGGACTTTAATCAAAATTTGATATATAGGATCTAATAGCACATTTAACAAACTATGAGATGGAAAAAATAAATTCGGAATCGAACAAATATTTTTAGAGTTATAACGATAAATGTTCCGAAAAAATAAGGATTTCACAACGGTACGCGGAATTCAGCGAGGTGGAAAGGATATTTCACGGAACGTAATTAAAACTAAATACATGGTGTCTGATAACAAATTTAACCCGGTTTAAGATGAAAAAGAGAAATTCAAGATTACACAAATAGTTTCGGAGTTGTGGCCAACAGAGTACTGACAAACGTGTTTTTGAGGAAAAGTGCGACTTACCGCAAGTACTATAATAAGCATATTAGTCTTAACGACAATAATTTTATTTTTAGCAATAAGCATTTAATTAAATAATAATAAACTATTCATTTGTAACAATAAACATTGGAATTTTAACAATTAATATATAAATTTTAACAATAAAAACGTTTTTTTTACATTTTCCATATTCCTCCCTCTATATCTTCTTAAGCATTGATCCCAGAAAAAACATGTACAGAACCTTTTTGTAAACAATTTTATGTAAATTAATTTATTACGTAAACATATTTTCGCTAGAGGCAAGAGTTTTCGAGTTATTAATGAAAAACTGAAAAAAACGACCTCAAGAGCGCCCCCCCACCCTTAGCTCCACCCCCACCCCCCAGTACTTTTAGTATGTTGTTAAGGACACCTTCCTCTACAACTGTGCCAAAATTGGCTTCTACATGAATTATGTCCTCTAAAAATCCTTCGTTGCTTGGACTAATGATCTTAGTTTTGTCAGTGTTAACGGTAAGAAGGTTAGATATGCAATATTCTGACAAAATGTAAAGACTTGTTTGAGTTTCAAGCCAGGTTGAATTGAGGGCAATAAGTAATAGAGACGAAAAATAATTTATTCACAAAACAAGTAAACTCAAAATTTCTCACTTAAACCTCCAGCGGTCGCGCCGTTGTATTTTGTATAACACTCGACTTATTTTCTCTTTTTCTCGCTTCCCTTGAGTTTCCCGGGAAATAGCTTTGGCTATTTCTCAAGATAATCCTCTATTTTCCAATGTGGTAGGAGGGATATTTTCCTGATTAAAAAATATTTAGTCCTCAGTGTTGCACAAAATACAACAAGCGACCGCTCTCGTTTTGTTTTTTTCTTATCCCTTTCTCGGCAATCAGCTGGATTCGATACAATGTAAGTAGGATTCTTATGTATTTTTACTTTTGTTTATTTTAGTCAGTGAAGTATTAATTATTCGGAAAATTTTGATTAGGTGGAAATCTATAAAATCAGGATATATTTCTCGAATTTTTTGCAGAAATAGACGAGGAAGAAAAAAGAACCGGACAATCGAATAGAAATTTGGAATTCAGTGGAAAGGAGATAGAAAATGTTCTATATGATGATACAGGAACTTATGTAGAGGGCAGTGATGATGATGACGCGGGAAGGGGGGTAGCCAGGGGATATCTACATTTTATTTGTAAAAATCATGCCTCAAAAAAAAAAAAAAAAAAATTATGACAATTAATCATAAAAACAGACCTGCAAATAATTATATTTGACTATAATATTGTAAATAAAAATTTATCTAGTTATAAATTTGTTTTTATTATTTTCAGTCATAAACATATTTTAAAATATTATTCTCTTAGGTAATATTTTGTACATATACTCTACTTTAAATGTAGAATGGTCAAAATATTTTATTTGATAGATTTAAAACAAAATTTGGACAAAATAGGATAAAAAATAGGGTGTTGTACTTTGTACAACGAGCGACCGCATTACGGAAATTGGCGCGACCGGTGGAAGGATATATATATATATGGTAACGGTCGGGTTAAGAGGAGGCAGCAAACTGGCTTGACCCGCGCTACACCGACCAGTTCGATGCTTACGCTTCACTTCGAGTTTACATTTATCGATAGCTCTTTCCTATAACCTCACATGTAAACAATCACTTCTACAGTTTCAACTTGAATTGTGTTGTTTATTGTGTTATATTGATATTTAGTCTTCTTAAATGTAAATAGGTGAAACAAAAGCTAACAACATGAGTTTCATAAAGGATTAAGTGTTTTATCAATTCATGTTTTCTTATTCCTTTTTATCTAATATGTGTTTTATATATTTTTATTCGTTGTATCAATTTAAGTGATATAATTTCAGTATGCATTCTTTGTCATCCATAATACTTATTGCCCTAAAGTGAGACAGATTGTATAATTATTTCAATAAAACATATCGATCTAAAAATAAATGTGAGAAAGTATATCATAGGTTTCATATTTTCTTATTTCTCACTTCCCTTGAGAAAATATAGCAGAAATTAACATCATAACTTTCAACAAGGATTCTGTCTTATATTATATAATCCCTTGTAACATGGAGAATGGACAATGTGAAAATAATCACAGATTAAGAGGTAAATGACATATTATATAATTGTGAAACTATTGGTGTAATGTTATAGATTAATGTATTTTTAAAAAATTTTAGAAGCCTGATGATGGAGCATTTTCCCCGAAACATGAAGCTACAAATGTTAAATAAATAGGAGTTATGTGAAATAAATACTTAAGGATTCTGTCTTTTAAATATTTATAATTTGTTATTCACTTCCCTCACATCACAAGTTTATCAAGAATTAACATTACTGGTGGTTTAGCATTATATTAATTCTGATTTAATATCAAATTAATTCAAAATTGATTTAGTGTCTTATATTTTGACATTTTCTTGTTTTCACTTCATTATTTTCTTATTTCTCATTTTAATATCATAAGGTAAACAGAAGTTAATATTACTTTGAACAGGGATTTAAAGTTTCTCCGTAAATAAATGAGAATAACCTTTCCCCTCGAAAAGTAGCGACTAAAACACCGAAATAAATCGGAAGAAGGTAAGAATCGATATAGAATAGAATAGAATAGAAAAAGAAATTTTATTCTGGGACAAAGTCCCTTAAGAATAATAGTTACATAACAGACCATAAGTTATATCTGGCCTAGAGATTATAAATTAGATAACATATAATAAGATCATTAAAAGTAAATACAATTTTACAATAAAATAAGTAATAAAATGAAAAAAAAAAAAAAAGAAAAAAAAAAAAATATATACACATATATAAACACATACACACTACCTACATACATGAACTATCTTTACAATCAGTAAAAGAAAAAAAAAAAAAAAAATATTATGTAAGAAATTGACTAAATAATATATTCCTGATGTTACATCGAGTAAAGGATGAAAAAAATGATGATAAAAAATAAAAATGAAAATAAAAAATCCTCAAATGATAATGTTTTCTCTACCATTAAAATAAACAAGCTAAACTTTTATAAATGATATACTTGGGTGAAATTCATTAAAGCATCTATATAATAGATAGCATCCGACTGGAGGGAGGAAAAGTGGTGGAAGAGGAGTGTTTTAAATGTTCCGAGGGAGGATGTATTACGAATAGAAGGAGGAAGAGAATTCCAAAGAATAGCGGAGCGGGCAAGAAAGGAACGTTGGAAAGCAGTAGTTCTGTGGGATGGGGTGTAGAGATCGGAGAGACGGGACCTTGTATGCAATGATTGGATTGAGGACTTGAAATGTAGGATATTGTGAATATACGGAGGGTGATGTGTGTTAATAACTTGGAAGAGGAATGTACCAAGGAAGTAATCTCTACGGAAGGAAGGGGAAAGCCAATTTAACTCGGTGTAGAGATGGGACACATGGGAGCGTCTCGAGGTTCCAACAACAAATCTTATGAAACAGTTCATGATACGCTTTAATCTATCTTCCAGTATCATCGAGAGCCCACCATAAATCACACACCCATAGTCGAATTGGGGGAATATGAGGGAGGATTTAGATAAACTAAGAGTTTACGTGTGGATAGAGGAAGTAGGTGTCGGGAACGGTGGAATAATTTTAGGATGCCAATCGATCGTCGGGTGATTTGAGCTATGTGGGGTTTCCAAGAAAGGGTTTGATCGATTGTTAAACCTAGGTTTTTAAACAGAGGAGAGGAAAGCTATAGGATGACCATTTAGGAATAAAGTAGGGAAGTTGGTATTCGATCGAAGGAGGGAATGGGACCCAATTGCAATTGCTTGAGTTTTAGCTGCATTTAAAGTCAATTTATTCAGGAATGCCCAGGCACAGATTTCATCCAGGTCTTGCTGAATTTTGGAGAATGCAGTTGATAACTCGGCAGGAGGAAAGGAAAGATAAATTTGAGAATCATCGGCGTAGAGGTGGTAGGAACAATTATGAATAGAGTTAGGAAGATCATTTATATAGGAATCAAACAGGAGAGGAGAGATGCTAGATCCTTGAGCTACGCCTGATCGCAAAGTGAGGAAAGGGGATGAACCTTGGTTGGGAATGGTAACAGATTGGGAACGGTGGGCGAGGAATGAATGAAACCACATGAGAGCACTATTGGAGTGTAGAGATTTCAGTTTGGAAAAGAGGATGGTGTGGTCTAAGGAATCGAAGGCTTTGGAAAAGTCAAGGAGTATGAGGATGGTTAATTCTTTTTTATCCATTACTGTCTGAACATCACTGATGATTTTGGTGAGAGCGGATTGAGTAGAGTGGCTGGGGCGGAAACCGGATTGGAACGGGTCAAGTAAATTGGAATCTTCGAGGTAATTGGAGATTTGGGATTGTACTATTCTTTCTAGGGGTTTAGAGAGGTTAGAAAGTATAGAGATCGGTCGGTAATCTTTTGGGGATGAAGGATTTGGGTTCTTGGCTATAGGGTGAATTAGGGCTTTTTTCCAGGAGGTGGGAAATACAGAATTCTGGAGGGAAAAATTATATATGAAGAGGAGAACCGGTAGGATTTCAGGAAGGCATAATTTTATCAATTTGACAGGAATACCGTCTAATCCAGTTGAATTGGTGTGGGATTTCATTATGGAGGAAATGAGGTCTGTGGGAGAGATGTAAGGAAAATAAAAATAATTATCATTGAATGCAGAAGGTAAGAGAGGCAACTGAGAGGATGTAGATGGTGTAGATGTAGAGGTAGAGACGAAATAGGAATTTAACTCATTAGGTGTGACTGGAAAGACTTCCGAGGGAGAGGATCTATTTTGAACAAGAGAAAGTTTACGGAGGAGGTGCCATTTGGATTTGGGATCGGGGGCGGATGAGACGGCTTCATGGAAGTAATTGGATTTCGCTCGCCTGATGGTAGCTTGAGTTAAATTGCGGAGAACCTTAAAAGACTGGTAATCATCCTCGAGCCTAGTGCGTCTGAAACGTCTTCGGGCAGCCTCTCGTCTTCTTTGCAGGTCTTTTATTTCTAGGTTCATCCACGGAGCAGGCCGGCGGCGACGAAAGGTACAGGTTTTGAGAGGAGCATGGATATCGAGGATGGAAAGGAGATTGGCAGTTAGTAATTCAACCATGGTGTCAATAGAGGAACAGGAGTAGATAGGATTCCAATCTAGGATTTCGAGGTCAGGTAAAATCTTGTCTCGTGTGAGGGATTCTATGTTGCGGAAAGTAATTGTTTTAGGGAGGAATGATGGGATTGGGATATCGTAAGAAATTTGTATGAGGTCATGAGAGGACAGAAACGTAACAGGCTGCTGACATGAGGAAAGGAGTTTTGTTGGGGAGTCTATGACATGCAAGTCCAACCAGGTGTCGGATCCACGGGAGTGATGGGTGGGGTTAAATGGAACAATGAAGAGGTGAAGGGAAAAGAAGAGGTTTTCTAAATACTTTTTTGTCATAGGAGTCGGTAAGGAGATTGGTATTCAGGTCACCAGAAATGATTATATTGGAGTAGAGAGGAACATAAGTGTAGAGGTTTGATTCAAAGGTTTGGTCAAAAGGAACATGAGGGGGGCGATAGGCCACTACGTACAGGAGAGAATGGAGATTAAAGGATATTTCAACAAATAGGAATTCAGTGTTTGGGAGATTTGAGGGGGGTGAATATTGAAGGATACGGGACTTCAGACTGTCGTGAATATATAACGCTACCCCACCGCCAGTCCGATTAATCCGGTCGTGACGGATGAGAGAGTCGTTAGGGAGGGAAACTGAGGAAGACGGAATGTAGGGTTTAAGCCAGGTTTCAGAAACTGCAATGATGTGGTAGAAATTTTGGGTGAAGAATTCTAGGAATTCATCATAGTGGGCTGAGAGGGATTGAGAGTTTATGTGACAAGCGGTTAGGATATTAGTCATATGGGTAAGAAGATAAGGAAATATAGGACGGTTAGTGAAAGGATGATGCTGTAGATGAGATGGGATTGTAGTTGCCTTGAGAAAGAGAACAATATTGATAGTATTAGATGAACTAAATGTGATAATGTAAGAATGAAATATACATACCAAAATATATTTAATAATGTAGACTTAAAATATAGATAATAATACGTAAATGAATAGTGATAATAGGAAATAAGAAAATTATAAACTGGTGAATAATTCATAAAGAAAAAAAAACAGAGAGACATAATAAAAATAATGCAAGTTGAGTAATTAAAAATAAAACAATTGTGGTACCTTTGGGTAAAAAAATAGGAGTTATCTTCAAAATGAGACAAAATAGAAGAAAAACAAATAACAACAAAAAATACATCTAATTCAGAAACAAAAAAAAAAAAAAAACTGTGGAGGCATGGATAGGTGATGCGTACCAAGAGGTCAGCCGAAGACATCCAGGTCCAGGGGCTGGTCTATGTAGATCACGGGCTGACCATCATCCTTCCGGCAGCGAACTCTTCCTCCCGCGAACCACACGTACTTCAATTTGCCGGCGGATCTCTTCTGTCGGGCGAGCCAGTACAGATGCCTGTTGGTCGGGGTCATCTCCTCGCTAAGATATATCCGGTGGGAGTCATTCTCCTGCCAGCCGATATCGCGCGTTGAGAAGTCCCTCTTGACTTTTCTCCTCTGTACTAATTCGTCCCTCATAGATTGCCGAACGAAGCGCGCTATCACGGGCGGGGGGTCGCGGGTCATCTTTTCTGGCCCTTCGACGTTCCACAAGGTCAAGGTCTTCGACACTAAGCTTAATGCCTAGACCAGCACCTACAGATGTCACCAGGGCTGAGGGGGTCTCTCCAGAGCGTACGGGGATGCCGCGAATTTCCAGTGATCTATTTAATAGACCCTGTTCAGCTTTGTTTAATCTCACCTCCATCTGGCCTACTTTAGCTTTTAAAGTTTTATTTTCATTAATTAGGTCTTCTATGAATTTATTTTGACCCTCGAGGTGGTTCTCTATTTTAGTGAGTCTCTCATTTAGTTCAAAATTCATGTCCCCGCACTTGTCTAATGAGTTTTTTATTATTTTTATTTCCTCTCCTAATAAATTAACGGCCGCAAGAATTTCAGTTCCCGATGGCTCAGCAGATTTTTCCTGGCTTTGACTGTTTTTTTTGGATATGTCACAGTTGTGACATATCCAAGGTTTATTATTTTTTTTCATTGCCTCTATTTCCTTTTCCTGTAAGTTAAAAACACCGGGAGTGAAATAATATTTTACATTTATGACATGAAATATTATTCTTGTCATCTCTGGAAATACTCTGTTCACATTTTGGGCACTGAACCATTTTGAGTAAACGTAAATAATGCGTGAATGACGGTAGAAAATGTTTATTTACTTACGTAGGTAGTAGTAAACAGGAGTTAATTCCTTGAGGATTTCACTTCTAAGCTATGTGACCTTAAAATATTTTACAATTGATTTAAAGTTATCAATTAGTTATGAAGCCTACACTGGTTCACTCAACTGTTTATATTGTTTAATGAATGAATTAGAAACAAATAAAAAAACAAACAAAAAACTGAGAGAATTAACGAAAGAAAAATGCTAATAAGAAAATAAATAACAGAGCTGCTCACTGCTTGCTGTCTCTGGCCAGACTGAGATATAAGGTATTCTGAGCGCGCTTAGGGGTTGCCTCCTCTTAACCCGACCGTTAACACACACACACACACACACACACACACACACATATATATTTTTTTTTTCCCCTCTTATGGTAACCCCATAAAAGGACCATTTATTAATTTTTTTTACGTTTTCCATGCCGTTACAGGCATACTACATGTATGATATGTGTTACATAATACTATTTTACATATGAGTGATTGTATTTAATCAATAGTTTATTTGCGTGTTGTTACAATAATGTAATGAATTTTGAAATTTTATGAACTTTGTGTGGTTGTAAAAAAAAAAGAAATGTGTATGTAAACATATAATCGTTGGTTGGAGGAAAAAAAAATCATAACATTAAAAAAAAAATAAAATAAAATAAAATAAATAAATAATAATTTAAAGAGCAAATAAACAATTAATATTTAAACAAAAAATAATATCGAAAAATAAATTAAACTTAATAAGCACATAGGTTCGTCAGCAAATCAAATCAAAATCGATATCTTTGATGAATTTGATTAAATCAGTTCTGAATTTAGTAAAAAGTATATGTTCTGTCTGAGGCCACGAACCATTTTTTAAAATTAGACTTTGCATTAATTTGTACCTTTGTGTGTCAAATAATTTACAATCATAAAGAATATGCCTAAAATTTTGGATTTGACCGTCATCGTCACATGTGTCCGTTAGTGTGATATTAAAGCGTTTTAGATAGTATTTGGTGTTGCCGTGTTCTGTGAGAAATTGTGTCAATTTATGATTGTTACTATGTAGCTGTTTGTTATTATTTAGTGTTATTTTTGGAATGTATTTGTGTAGGCATATATACATATATATTATATATCCAAATGGCATTTGGAATTCATTTGACTTATTTTTATTTTGCATATTTGGCCATAAATACATATTTTTGCATATTTTGAACTTCAATTGCATATTTAAATACATTTTTACCATTTCTATTTTCCATATTTCACTACATTTTTACCATTTTTATTTTTCATATTTGTGCATATTTTTTTGATAAATACGTATTTTGAACTGTATACCAGCATTTGAGTTTTGATTTTTTTTATGTTGCCGATTCTTCCCTTCGGATTTGCTTCTCTAGGAATTGTATAATCAGATTAATTTCATGTTCTCGCTTTGCTCAAATACATGGAATTTTACTTCACTTTTATTTTTTCTCCAAAATTACTCTAGCAAAGATAAAAGAATATGTTGGAAAAATGTAAGTTCTCAATTGATACTTTTAAGTGTGCTGGAGGCGTTTTATATTGTGTTTCTTTTGATAAAGTTGCATCAACTACTGCACATAAAAAACAGCATAGTACTTATAAAACAAAGGCAAGAAATAAAAATTTGAAAAAAAAAACTTTTGTTACACAAACTGCCGCTGGATTCAGAAAAATCTGGTTTCGAAACTGATTTATGTCCACCTGAAATACCTTTGGCTTGAGTTTGTGCTTATGTATAAGTATGTATTGTATTTTTTTTTTCTAAATAGGTAATGTAAATAGTTGCATATTTTAGGTATTTAATTGCATATTTTACCCAATATATTTGCATATATATGTGCTTTTTTTAAAGATTTTATTTCATATAATTCACAGCCCTAGTGATCACAAACGAAAAATGGCTCGTCCTTTTATATAATAGCATAGATGAAATACATCTAAATGAAAATAAAAACACACCTTGGTAACTGATAAATGAAAAAAACAAAATATTGCATAATTTTACCACAATATTAATAAGTATTCATGTAATAAAAATAATTTATTTTATACAGATGAACCAATACAGAAAATATCATGTTATTCTTATTTTATACATTACATTGTAATAATTTTTTTTTTAATTGTATTTACATATTATTAATATACATACTACTTTTGTTAGGTTTTTACTTCTTCAATTATTGCAATGATCTTCTACTTATGCTAATCATCCTGAAAAATAATTCAAAAAATATACACATTAATATATTTAAATATTAATAATAATTATAGGAAGCGAAATGAATCAATTTATTTATTCATAAGTATTAGGCCTGCCATTATTCATTTATTTTATATTATTATCTTAAATTCAAAAATAAGACTGAATATTTATAATGGTTATTAAGGTGGTAAATGGTTTAGGATACATAATTTGAAAAAAAAAAATAAAAAAAAGATAGTACGTGGGACAAGATGGAGACCAATACATCTGGGACTCGAATAACTGAAATTAGATCTGATAGATTAAACGAAACATCAAAAAAGTCAGAAAATACAAACGAATAGTCTAGTCTAAGAGTGCTGGAATAAGCGGCGTAGAGTGCATGATATATGCTGTTATGTTTTAACTCACGGTTTTGTTAGGAATGGTTAGTAATAACATACTAATGAATAGTATTAATGAATAGCATTGTAAGAGTCAGCAGTAAGTACGGGCTTGAAATAAACACCACAAAGACAAAACTCATGGACGTAAGTAAGGAAAATATTACAGGAGTAAACTTAGTCATAAACCGAAGATCTATAGAAAGGCTAAAACAATATATATACCTTGGAACCATAATAAATGAAAATTGGGATAACTCTCAGGAAATCAGGATTCGTATCGGGAATGCAAGAAGTGTTTTTCAGAAAGTGAGTGCCGTCTTCAAAAGCCATAATCTAACTCTAAGAACAAAAATCAGACTCTTGCACTGCTATGTATATTCTGTCCTCCTATATGGTGTAGACACATGGACCTTAAATAAAAAGATAGAGAAGAAGCTGGAGGCATTTGAATTGTGGCTTTATAGGCGGATCCTGAGAATACCTTGGATCCAGAGGGTGACGAATGTAAAAGTATTGAATAGAATGAACACAACACCTAACTTAATCAAGATAGTGAAATCCCGAAAACTGCAATATCTAGGACATATCATGCGTAATACAAATAGATATGATTTGCTACAAAAAATACTTCAAGGGAAAATCGACAGCAAAAGAGTTTTTTCAAAAATTATCCAATTTTAATATATATCTCTAAAACCGTTGAAAGTTCTACAGATATGTACATATAGAATTTTATAGGAAATTTCTTTAGCTTAAGTTTTGACATGTAGCATATTTTCTTAGAGTCTACCGTTTTCGAGATATAAACGAAAAACCCAAAAATGGGACGTTCTCCCCTCCCCCACCGTAAGCTCACCCCCCAGGGGCGGGGACTTTTAGTATGCTTACCTTCTAGCTATTCCTAACGAACCTGTCAAGTCATAAATTATCGCATAGTTCATGCACTCTACAATCTGTTTATTGACTGGAACAGTAGGGCAATAGACGCAATAAATAAATCTATTCAATAATGAAAAAATACTTATTATGTAAGCAATAATTAAGTACATTGTTGATTACATAGGTAAATCTAAAAGTTTATAGTTAAAACAAAAACAAAAAAAAACGTATTTTTATTTTTTATGTACTGCCATTCTATTGTATACAGCACAATCTCTCTATTGTCTTAAATCGCGATTCATTTGTCTATAGAGATTAATTTTCGAATCGAACCGTCTATGCTCTTATGTTCTTTATTTTTTTCCGCTTACCTGTATGATCTTATTGTTCATTCCCTAAGGGGAAAATAATGTTTGTACACAACGAAACATAACAAAAACGAAATAAAATTTCGTTATTGTATTATATTAGATGACTGATACAATTCTTCATTTTCTATCATATAAATTATAGTAATTCCATTTGAGATTTTCCCATTATTTGTATGATTCTTTATTTTACCAATTTATACTGAGACAACCCAATCGAAAAACAGGTTTTCTTTTCAGTGGGTACCTAGCCATGTAGGCCTCTCCGGTAATGAAAATGCGGACAGAGTAGCTCGAAATAAACAAGTAGAAAAGGATAATGCTAAAGTTTCAACTCCAGACCTACTCAGAGCTATAAAGAAGCAGGCGATAAAAGAATGGCAGGATAGGTATGACAGGGAGTCACAATCTAAGGGCAGAGATTATTATCAAGTTCAGCCCAAAATGAGACTAACCCCATGGCTTCGAGCCATCCGTACCAATATTGATAGAAATCACATTGTAAGAATAAAAAGACTCAGAACAAATCATGGCTGTACAAAGAAATAGCTTAACCTGATGAAGATGGAAAATGTGAGACGTGTGACTTCCCGGAAGACCCCAGGCATATAATATTCAGATGCAAAAAGCTCGAAAAAATCAGGCCTGAATTAAAATTTAATTTTAATCCTCAAGAAGAAACAGAATACTTAAAAGAACGGGACAGAGATGAAGTAGTTAAATTAATTGAAGTTTTAGATAATTTTTTTTTTTTTTTTAATTATTTATTGAAATTTACAACTGTATATACAAAAACTAAAATACATCAAGTAAATGTGATGAAATAGATAAAAATGACACGTCACTTGTTTCTAAAGCAACTACCCATTGGTAGCACTTATAAAGGTTCTATATAATGAGGTACTATATTAGAAGGTCCCGAGGCCATCTTCTTTTCAGGCACCTCGGAGGGTTATCTGGAACGGAATGAGATGCAAGTTGTGATACTAATGGATTTGAATGGTTGTGGAGTTTGCTGTGAAAGGATTGATATCTGGTTTGAGCTAAGTCAGAAACGTAAGGTATATTAAGATCTTTGTGGATAAGTTTATTTGTGACGAAGTAAGGAGCATTTAGGATTTTTCTAAGGATTTTGGATTGTAAGGATTGGATACGAGATGAATTGGATGGTTTAGTGGATCCCCAAAGCTCAACTCTGTATGTCTAAATTGGTCTAATTATTGTCATGTAAATGAGTCTTTTGTAATTAATTGGAAGGTTGGAGCGTTTGTCAAGTAAATGTTGAAGTAGTCGATAGCGACGGGCAGTTTCTTGTCGTTTTAGTCTTGTATGTGGATTCCAAGTAAGACGTTTGTCCAGATGGAGTCCTAGGTAGCGGATCTGTTAAACGGGGATTAGCGGGACATCGTTAAAGGATATTGTAGGACAGGAAGTTTTAGAAAAATTAAAAGCTAAACTATAATTAAAGAAGAAAGAAGAACAAAGAAACCAATCATAACAAATATAATGAAACTAAATTGAACTTGGTTATAGGATTTGGCAACAAATCTTAAAACCAAAAAAAAAAAAGACTAAAGCGACAAGAAACTGCCCGTCGTTAAATACTACTTCAACATTTACTAAACAAATGATCAAAGCTCCCAATTAATTACAAAAGACTCATTTACATGACAGTGATTAGACCTATTTGGCCGTACGGAGTTGATCTTTGGGGCTCTACTAAACCATCCAATTCATCTCGTATCCAATCCTTACCATCCAAAATCCTTCAAAAAATACTAAATGCCCCTTACTTTGTCACCAATAAACTTATCCATAAAGACCTCAATGTTCCACATATTGCTGAGTTAGCCCAAACCAAATACCTATTCTTTCATCGTAAGCTCCATAACCACTCAAATCCATTAGTTTCTCAACTGGCTTCCCACTCCATTCAACTTGCTTCCGCCATGAATACAATACATAAAAAATATTGAATTAATTAAAATGAAAAGAAATTAAAATGAGTGATAGTTGATTAAAATTTAGTGAGTCAATACAAAAATATATTTGGTAAATATAAAAAATGAGTAGATACAAAGTTAATAAGATAATGAGGTTAAGTTAATGAATAAATACAAAAAAAATATTAATAATAAAATTAATAACAATAGTAGGAAGATGAATATATAGTTAATAGTACATATATAAAGTATAACAATGGAAAGTACATAGCAGTGAAGGAGTAATAAATATTGGGGCATAAGTAATAAGATAATTATAAATGTACATAGTGGAAGGAAAAAGTAAAAGAATTAGGAGCAAATGTGAGGAAAGTGAAAGTTAGCAAGAACTATGCAATAACATTTTTTTTTTATATCAATTTATTGAAATTTACAACTGTACAATTATATCCATTAAGTAAATGGGCTGATAATGATTAAAATGACATGTCAAAGCATGTAAAGAACTACTGATCAGTAGCACTTAAATAAAAATTCTACGCTTGAAGATCTCTAGGCCATGTTCTTTTCAGACGTCTCGGAGGATTATCGGGAATGGAGTGGGAAGCAAGTTGAGAAACTAATGGATTTGAGTGGTTATGAAGCTTACTATGAAAGGATAGGTATCTGGTATGGGCTAACTCAGTAACATATGAAACATTAAGGTCTTTATGGATAAGTTTATTTGTAACAAAGTAAGGAGCATTAAGGATTTTTCGAAGGATTTTGGATTGTAAGGATTGGATACGGGAAGAATTAGTAGGTTTAGTTGAGCCCCAAAGCTCAACTCCATATGTCCAAATAGGTCTGATAACTGTCATGTAAATGAGTCTTTTGTGGTAAAGCGGAAGGTTTGAGCGTTTGTCTAGTAAATATTGAAGAAGTCGAAAACGACGAGCTGTTTCCTGTCGTTTTAATCTTGTATCTGGATTCCATGTTAAACGTTTGTCCAAGTGGAGTCCGCAATAACATTTACATTTAAAGAAAGGAAAAGGATTTTTTTTTTTATATAAGAGGATTAATTCTTAAAAAGTATGAGAAATCTTTCGAGAAATAGAGAGTGAGTCCGAAAAAATATGAATAAAGTGTTATAAAAGAAGTAGTTGTGCAAGACTTACTTTCAGAGAGAGTGGCAATCAAAAACTTTTTTTTTTTTTTTTAACATAATAACTTTATTCACAACTGTACACAATGGACAACCAGTGAATGTGAAATTTACATTGATACAACAGACATGATCAGGCATGAGGGAGTCAGCACCCAGTGGTACAATCTCCAGGCGTGAAACTAAATTATTAGCGATTAGACTAGGAGATCCCTCATCCACTTCCTTTTCAGCCTCCGTCGAGTTATGTCTGGTATCTGTACTGTTGCCATATTATGTATCTGTTTGTTAGTGTGTCCACGTAGTTTCTCATGAAATTGTCGATAAAGTTTATGAATATGGCTCTTAACTGTCGGAATACGTAAGTCTGTATGTAGTATATCGTTTGACACATAAGGAGGGGAGTCTGTTATCAGTCTTAGGAATTTAGATTGAAATGTCTGTATTTTCTGAATATGTGTTCTTTTGGCCGGTCCATAAATTTGCGATGCATACGTCCAGATGGGTTTAATCAAGTAACTGTAAATGTTAAGTTTTTGTTTTAAAGGTAGTTTTGAGCGTCTGTGAAGTACTGAGTATAGAAGTCGCAGTCTTAACTGTAACGTCTGTTTTTTTTGTCTTGACGTGTGGGCCCCATGTCAGTCTTCTATCAAGCGTAAGTCCTAAGTATGTCACTTTTTCAGTTTGATGTAAAGGTTGGTTGTCAATGTAAACAGGCGGGCAGGTCTTGCGTCGCAGTGTAAATGTAATATGAAGGGATTTGTCATAATTAAGTTTTATTTTCCATTTCTTACACCAAGTTTGAATCTCGTTGAGGTTGTGTTGAAGTGTTAAGGTGGCTTGTGTAGGGTCCGCGTCTCTAGTCATGATTGCAGTGTCATCTGCGTAAGTAGCAGTTAATACGTTATTGTTCGTCGGTATGTCATAGGTATATACTAAGTATAGAAAAGGTGCTAAAATTGAGCCTTGAGGGACTCCTGCTAAAATAGGTTTGATGGAGGAGATATCTGAGCCCTGGCGAACAGAGAAAAAAAAGCGGTCTGAAAGAAATGATTTTAAGATAAGGTAGTAAGTGTGTGGTAGTAACGGTTTCAATTTTACTAGTAACCCCTGGTGCCATACTCTATCAAAAGCCTGGGAAACGTCCAAAAACGCCCCAGAAACGTAAAGTTTTAGTTCTAAAGCAGCGGATATGTAATCTGTGACTCTATGTAACTGTTGTGTTGTTGAATGATATGAGCGGAATCCAAATTGGTGATCAGGTATTGTATTTAATTCAGTCAGTAATTTAGTAATACGGTCCAGTAGTAATTTTTCAAGTATTTTAGAACAGAGCGGTAAAAGACTAATAGGTCTGTAGGAAGAAGGTGTGTATTTGTCTTTGTTCGGCTTATTAATCATTAATATCAAGGAATATTTCCATTGTAAGGGAAATTTTGTTGTTCTGAGAATAGCGTTATAAAGGGTTGTAAGAAAAACTAATGATTTTCTGGGTAGTTTTTGGAGTACCTCAGCTGTGATGAGATCATAACCAGGAGCTTTATTTTTTGGTAATTGCTTGATATGGTTTTGCACTTCAGTAGGAGTGAAAGGTTTGGGAGGAAGTGACATTGGTAGGGGTGAGTCTAAGATTGTCTCTAAATGTTCCTCATGGAGTGCGTCAGTTAAGTCATCATGTGGTCTAAATACAGTTGAAAGATAATCGGCAAAAATTTCTGACTTTTCTCTGTCCGAGACAGCCCAGGAACCATCATATTTTCTCAGTGGGACCGATGGTTCACGGTGCTTCAAGAGGCGTTTGGTATGATTCCATAGACTGTTATCATCGGTTGTCAAGTTTGAAAAATAATTGTCATAGTTATTTTGTTTAAATTTTCGTATTTGGTGTTTAAGGTCATTATTGAGTTTATTATACGTCTGTCTGTCAGAAGGGAATCGGTCTTTTTGCCATTTTTTGCGCGCTTGTCTCTTGGCTCTAATAAGATCCCTAATATGTTGAGGGTAGTTAGGTAAATGGATAGTTTCTTTATACCTTGGTGTTTGCGAAGACCATGCAGCTTCTTGTACTGATGTTGTAAAGAGTTCAACTGCCTCTTCCAATTCTTTTTCTGTTTTGAGAGCAGTTGGGATGGACAGTTTAGAATTTAGTTGCTCTCTAAATTGGTCCCAATCCATAATACCACCTGTTAATGAAGGCCTCTTTTCCTTAAGAAATGTTTCGACGCCCATTATCAGGTTTACAGGGGAATGATCAGAGCCAAGATCCGCTTCGGTTTTCACTGAACAGGGTACGGTCCTTAATCCTTTCGTCACAAATATGTCTAATATGTCAGGCTTCTTGTGTCTAGAATTTGGTAAGTAAGTTGGTTGGTTTGGACCAAGCACGTCTAATGACAGTCGATGAATAACAGATCTAAGGTTCCTACCTCTTGGAGTGCACAGTCGCGAACCCCAGTACTGATGTTTTGCATTATAGTCCCCTCCAGCTAAAAACGAACTTCCAAGAGCTTCAAAGATTTTTGTAAACATTTGCTCTGTAATTATGTACTTTGGGGGGCAATAAATTGCAGCTATCGTCATGTTCTTGTGTTTGGTCTGTAAGTGTATTCCTGTGATTTGTATCTGAGGAGTAGAGTCAAGATGAATGGAAAAATGTTTCAGTGTCGATTTGATTGCAATGGCAGTACCGCCGTGTGCAGTGTTGTCAGGATGGTCTGTTCTGTATAAAGTATAACCAGAGATGCTAAGTTTATTTCGAGGTGTCAGATGTGTTTCCGTCAGTAAGGCTATGTCTATGCGTTTGTGATGGAGGTGTATTTCTAATTCAGTCTTTCGTTGTATAAGTCCGTTAACATTCCATAGTAGGATTGATAAGGAGCCCACAGTCAGAGAATTAGGGGCCATATTGGGGGCATACTGTCTGTGTTATTTGGTTTAATTTAGTAATGAGGCTGATAAGAGGTCGGACAAGGTTGTTAAGATTATTTAGGGCAGAAATAAGTTCTGATGGATCAAAATTAGTAGGCGGTGCTTGAATTGTACTTACATGATTCATGCCTGACCAAGTCTGTTGTGGCTGTACCATAATATTTGAATGAACATGATCTTGATAGTTCGGTTCTGGAACACTGGGCTGCTGTTGTAGAGGACGATTTTGCAAAGGTGGAAACTGCCTTGGCTCAGGAGGCTCTACAACCACCGGCTGAGGACGATTTCAGTTGCTGCGTTGAGCTCGTAATTCCCTGAAGGTCTGACATCCTCTGTAGTTAGCTGGATGAGCTCCTTCGCAATTTGCACATTTCGCGGGTGTTTCTCTGGTTTTTTGGCATACTGATGTCTCATGGGCTTGGCCACATCGCACGCACCGAGCCTGATGGTTACAATAGCTTTTCGTGTGACCAAAGCCCTGACATCTTGTACATTGTGGAATATCTCGTTTTTTTCTTGGTTCTTCTATCTTTACATGAGTATAATATAGAAATTCAATTTCATAAATTTTTTCATTGTATGAATTTTTTGATATATCAACGAAAAACATTTGTAGTGGGGTTTTTGTTCTTGTTGAAATAGCATTTGTAATATTTATTGCTTCGTATCCATTTCTCAACAACTCATCTTTTATAATGGAAGGAGGAGTAGAGTGGTGTAAACCTTTTATAACTATTCGGGCATTTTTTTCTTCAGCCAGCTGAAATGTGTGAAAGTCTGCGTTCACTTGTCTTAGGCTTCTGACTGCACTCCTGTAGCTGTCAGCTGTTTTCGGAAGTAATGTGCAATCAAAAACTGATACTATTTTGACCGTTAAGTGGTATGACGTTGGGGAGTGGAGTGATCTAGCGGCGGGGCTCTCAACTTAAGAGCGGGAAAAGTCTTTTTTTTATGAAATAAAATCAGGTGATACAGAGCTGGCGCAATATATTGTCAATAATAATTAGTCCAGTCAATGAATGATCGAATGAGGGACGTAGAGTGCATGGAATATCCGATAATGTTTGACTTCATAGCTTCCTTAGGAATAGTTGGAATGTAAACATACTAAAAGTCCCCACCGCTGGAGGGAGAGCTAACGGTAGGGGGGAAGGGAGAAGGTCTCAATTTTGTTTTTCGATTATATATCGAAAACGGTTGACTCTAGAAAAATATGTTTCAAATAAACATAAAAGCTAATTAAATCTGCTTTAAAATTTATTATATATACATTTGTCGTAATTCTTACCGTTTACGAGATATACGTTATTGAAAATATTGGGTTGTTTCACATGAAATGTCCGATTTTATAATATTTGATATACATAGAGGATTTTGCGAGTCTCTGTTGTTGAAAAAGCTCGATACATGGGTACCTCACGATCTCACTGAGCGACAGCAATTGAAACGTCTTGAGACCTGCGTTTTGTTGCTTGCTAAGCAAAAAACCGACCCTTTCCTTGAAAGAATAATAACGTGCGACGAAAAATGGATTGCTTATGACAATCAGCGTCGGTCAGGGCAGTGGTTAGACATCGACGAAAGCCCAGGACAAATGCCAAAACCAAATTTGCACCCGAAAAAATTGATGGTTACAGTATGGTGGTCCATGGCTGGAATCATATATTATTCCTTTTTGCCTAGAGGTGAGACCATTTCCTCTACAACCTACTGCAATGAAATTGGCCAAATGCACGAAAAAATATTGAAAAAGCAACCTGGATTGGTAAATCGGAAGGGCCCTATACTCCTGCACGACAACGCTAGACCCCACGTTTCAAAACCTACCATGCATAAATTGAAAGAGCTGGGGTACGAAGTTCTTCCGCACCCACCATATTCTCCCGACTTGTCTCCAACAGATTATCACCTTTTCAGGAATTTAGACAACTTCTGCAGAGGAAAAATTTTTGCAAATGATGCTGAAATCAAAAGTGCGTTTTCAGATTTTGTTTCACTTCAAAGCTCAGAGTTTTTCAAATCCGGGATAAAAAAGTTGTCACGTTGGGAAAAATGTGTAGAAAAAGAAGGTAAATACTTCGAATAAAATTATATTGTTTTCATATTGTATTTTTACTAAAATCCCTATACCTTGAAAACGGACATTTCATGTGAAACAACCCAATAGGTGAATTTCACCTCAATTTTTGTCAAACTTTTGCTTCTATTGCGTTCCACAATCGTTTCTCAGAAAACACGTCAGAATCAAAATTGTAGAACATTAAATTTACTTTAATTTCATATATACGTTTATGGTATTTGTTTCAAATGTTAAACAAAAAGTGAGGTAAACATTTTTTTTATTTCTAAAATTGTCGATTTTTAATAACGTATATCTCGAAAACCGTTGGAATTCCTACGAATACGAATATAATTAATTTTATAGGAAATTTAATGAGTTTTAATTTTGATCTGCTACATATTTTTCTAGAGTCCACCGTTTTCGATATATAATCGAAAAACAAAATTGAGACCTTCTCCCCTCCCTCCACTTTTAGCTCACTCCCCAGAAGCGGGGACTTTTAATATATTTACCTTATAACTACTCCTAATAAAGCTGTAAAATAAAAAAATATCGCATATTTCATGCACTCTACACCCCTCATTTCGGCACTCTTTATCTGGGGTCGCACTTCTCTGAAAAAAACACGTTTATTGACACTCATTCCGAAATTAATTGTTCGATTCAAAATTTCTACTTTTTATCTGAAAGCTCCTTAAATTTTCTATAAGAACCTATATATGAAATTTTGATTATGTCACGTTATTCACTCAAACCCCACTGAATTTGTGAGTATCGTCATACTTTGCCAAAACATACATATTTAGCGTTCAGGTTTGGGTGTATTACGTGACATAATCAAAATTTCATATATAAGGCCTGATAGTAAATTTTACCTCAATCAATGAACGTATTTTTTCATGGAAGTGCGACCCCAGATAAAGAGTGCCGGAATGAGGGGTGTAGAGTGCATGAAATATGCGATACGTTTTGACTTCATAGCTTCGTTAGGGGTAGTTAGAAGGTAAACATACTAAAAGTCCCCGCCCCTAGGGGGTGAGCTAACGGGGGGGGAGGAGGGGAGAAGTACAGTTTTTTTGGTTTTTCGATAATATCTTGAAAATTGTTGACTCTACTAAAATATGTAGCGGATCAAAATTAAAGCTCATTAAATTTCCTATAAAATTAGTTAAATACGTATTCGTAGAAATTTCAACGGTTTTCGAGATATACGTTTTTAAAAATCAACAACTTTAGAAATAAAAACAATATTTACCTCATTTTTTTTTTTTGAACATATGAAACAAATACCAGAAATGTATATATGAAATTGAAGTAAATTTAAGGCTCTACAATTTTGATTGTGACTTTTTTTACGATAAACGGTTGTAGAACGTAATAGAAACAAAAGTTTGACAAAATGTGAGGTGACATTTGTTTTTTTCCCAAAAATCACCGATTTTCAATAACTTATATCTCGTAAACGGTAAGAATTACGACAAATGTATATATAATAAATTTTATAGCAGATTTAATTAGCTTTTATGTTTATTTGAAACATATTTTTCTAGAATCAACCGTTTTCGAGATATTATTGAAAGACCAAAAAAATTAAACTTCTTCCCTCCCCCCCACCGTTAGCTCACCCCCCAGGGGCGGGGACTTTTAGTATGTTTACCTTCTAACTATTCCTAACGAAGGCATGAATTAAAAAAATATCGCATATTCCATGCATTCTACAATGTGTTTATTGACTGGACTAAATTCAATGGTAATAATTTTAGTTTGGCAGTAATAATTTTATAGATTTCATCTGGTTGGATTTTAATGTCATGCTCATGACAGTGTGACAAACCTCGTTTCTGTCATTTAACACTGTACCATTCCATAGATTCCTATCCCATAAACTTGTATCCGTCCGTTACCAACCTTGGCATTGTCCTAGACCAAACCCTTTCTTGGAAAGACCATATTTCCCTTACTACCCGACGATCAATCTCCTCCCTTCGACTCCTAAACCGATCCCGTAATTTCCTTCCACAGTCAATCCGCCAACTGTTAATTACATCCCTCATATTCCCCCATTTTGATTATGGTAGTGTGGTGTATGGAGGTCTCTCGAAATCTCAAGATGCAAGATTAAAGAAAATAATGAACTGCTGTCTGAGATTCGTTCTGAGAATACCACGCCACGAACATATTTCCCACCACTACACCAAATTAAAATGGCTACTTCCTTCCGTCGATAGTAATTTCATGGTTCGTTCCTTTACAAATCTTTTTCTCAGTCACCTTTCTATATCCTGAAAGCTTTAACATTAAAATCGTCAGTGAGCTCCCGCAAAACCACAGCCCGTTCCTCAGACCTCTACCTAACTCCTTTCAACACAACATCCTTCAAACGTTCCTTTATTTCCAGAGCTTCTAACTTCTGGAATTCCCTCTCTTCCATCATTAGCCATTCCTCCACTCATAACAGCTTCAAATCCTGACTTTTCATTTACCTGAGAGATATTCAATCTAATAGTCATATAGATATAGAAAATATCTCTTAAAATGAGATATGAACATTCAGAATATAATATTGATTTTGTACAGTATTAGTCTAGTACTATTGCACTGAATTGGTTTTGGCATAATTTATATTATTTATCAGATAAGACACATTATCTTTCCAGATAATTTATATTTGCTTTGATTATTGTATTTGATTTCATTGAGTTTTTCTCTTTTAATTTTCTCTATTTTTGTTTTCGTAACTTATCTTAGATTCTAACCTCAAGATATAATTTGTTTTTTGTGTGATATTTGAAAATATGTAACAATACTTTTATATTGTAATTTGAATTTCGTTTAAATTCCTAATTTAATTTTATTATATTTTCCTTGCTTTTATCATATTTCTTAATTATATATATGGTATGCTAGGTAGCCATTAATTGTTCATTGTAATTATTCATAAGGGGCAAGGGCCCCAGAATAAAATTTATTTTCATTCATTCATTCATTCATACATTTAAATTATTATTGTAGTAAACATTACTATTGTAAATCTTTTTAGAACTATGAAGATGTCTACATCTTTTAACTACAGTTAAAATTTCGTTCAAATTTACTAAAATTCTGTTGTAGAATGGCGCTTGCCGCAATTATTAGATCGAATATATATAACTTATATTAAATTCCGTGAAACACCCACGCCAGCCCACTGGAGATTTATTATTGTCATATTTGGCCAAAATATACACATTTAGCATGCTAGCGTGGGTGTTACATTGTATTTAATATAAATAATTAAATAATATAAGTAATTAGGTAATATATTACCTAATTACTGTTACTCAAGTGTATATTAGACCTCTCTGTTTGTGTGATAACTATTGTGAAAAAAAAATGAACAGGGAAAGGTTAGTTTACACCTAATGTTCTCTCTGTTTCACTATATTCACTATATTTTTTTTTTTTTTTTTTTTTTTTTAATCTAATAGTGAATATAATAAGAAACAATTTAGTTAAGTATGGGCAGAAATGTCGGAAGCGGAATCGAACATGGAAGGGTAAGCACACCTACTTCTACTGAAGAAGATCTAGATTGGGAGGTTGTTATAGGTAATAAGAGACCATCATCGTCATCCGAGCCATAGTATTTAATATATATTATATATAGATTATCTAATAGTAAATTAGACTAGCTTTTAGACAAAATAAAGAAATTTTGATTCGGGCGAATAGTTTCGGATTTATAGTGAAAAATGTGCAAAAAACGTGGATTTCACAACAGTAAGGGTTTTTTTAGTGTGCTTTTAAGGGACATTTTTAAAACTTCATATATAATAGTCTAATAGTAAATTTAATCAGCTTTAATCCTTAACCGGCGTGGCCGAAAACTTTAATACGGTGCGTCGCGGAGTCCCTGGGACTCCAAAATTAATGTAGGTGTTTTTTCTTATCTTTTTCCCAAAAACAATGTTTTTTTCGATGTTAAAATAATCATAGGCATTTAGAGACACAGAATACTTTATTTGCAACCAATTGAATAACAAAGTAAAGCAATCACGATATAAAACTCTAAATAATAATTTTTTGGACATTGTTACACTTAGATTATTATTTTTTAAAAACGAACAAAAAATATAAAAACTTTTAGCGAAAAACTTATTGACTAAGGTCTGTAGTTCATGTGCTCATGAACATATGACACTGTTTTACAGATCTGCCAGGATCTGACGATTTTTTGAGGCCAAAGGACATCCTCGGCCACTCTCTCTATCTACAATTAGAATTAGCTTTTTCGTCCTTAGGGATTGCTGTTTTAAGATGGCGGAATTTTATTAGTTTTTCGTCCTTAAGGATACTATGTTTTTAACGGTTTTTTGAGTTATCCGAAGGATAACTTCCGCCATTGTTGTCCTCCAGGATACTGTTTTAAAATATTTAAAGGTTTTAAGATGGCGGACCTTAACAGGAAACTTTTTAAAAAATAATTAATGATTTAACTGTTTTAAGATGGCGGAAGGATATTCATTCGTTGTTAACTCATTCTACGGGAGGCTGAGATTTTCAACATTAACTACCCCTTCCGGTTTACTCTTTTTGCTAAACTTTGAATGAACATATGAACTTCAATCAGATTCTGAACTATAATAAATTAGCATATGTTAACTTCTAAACTTCATAAGGAAAAAATTGACATTGGTAGAAAAGTCCTTAAAAAAACATTACTTTAGAACTAGATTGTTCAGAACTCATCTAGATTTTCAATTCATTGAACATGCAGTTTATTAGAACATTGCAAGCATATTGGTTTTTTTGGATCTCAAATGAAACAATACTTTCTATGATTTCTAGAAAACTTCTTAAGTATCTGAGAACGTCGTGATTACCTGTGATACGATTCTCGGCAGGAACTTGGCTTTCAGGATCTGAAAACTCTGTGTCAGATTCCTCAAGCCATTTTAGTAAGGTCTCCTCATGGTTAGCATCTATAGTTCTAATGCATTCTGGATTCCTGGACATAGCAAAATTGAAAATATAGCACACACAGCGTCGCGGAGTCCCACGGACTCTGAAGCAATCGTGACACAGACTTAAATTCGCCGAATACTGTAGTAAACAAAACAAACAGTGCATCCCCTCACCCCAAGAAGGTACTGGGAAACACATCCTGTTTGAACGAAAATTACATTAGTTATGAAACTGTATATATCTGCTGGAGTCCCAGGGACTCCACAACGCCGGTTAAAGGTTAAGATGAAAAAAAGTAATTTTGAATCGGATAAATAGTGTAGGAATTATAAACAAAAAAGTACAACAAACATGTTTTCGCGAAGAAGTGGGACTGACCGCCAGTTGGCCAATTTTATGTTTACCCCTATCCGTCATACTCCTTAATATGACGGATGGAGTTAAACTTTACTATTGTAAATGTTTTTAGAACTATAAAGATGTTGTAGTTAAAATTTTGTTCAGATTTATTAAAATTCTGTTGGAGAATGGCGCTTGCCGCATATCGTTCAATTTTCAAACTTCGCTGCGCACCTCATATTTATCTTTTTTTTTTAAACAGCGATTTAATAAAAAATATATAAATTTTATTATTGCTAAACCATCCTTGAACTATGAAGATGATGAAGTTAAAATTTTGGTACAGATTGGTTCAGTAGCTTTGGCGGTTAGTGATCACTAAAGAACGGATTTTCGTGCAATTGCATATTTTTTTTGCAAACTCCTAATTCATTAAAACTTGGATAGAAATTCAAATCACGAAAACTACGTTATTTCTATACTAGTTTTATATTGCACGAAATTGCACGTTTTGACGTTAATGCACGAAATTGCACGTTTTAAGGTTTTCCTGCATGAAATTGCACGTTTTAAGGTTGTTTTTTTTTTAATTTGTCTGTTATTTAAAAAAAATCAGTCAACAGCGCGGATAAAATATAAACAAACACTATACGTTTTATAAAACAAGTGGAATAAAACAAACCATTTTTTTTTAAACCGGTTTTAATATTTTTTCATAGAAGTTTTTAATTCTCGAGTTCCCCATTTTCTGGGAATTTTTATGTTTTTCAACATCCCCACCCCTCCCTATATCCGGTAGCCGTGTTTATATTTCTCAGTTCTTTATTTTCATTTCTTCTGCCACTATCAAGTTGTGCAATTCTATATCAAACATGCCTAAAGGGAAAAGTAGTGTTTGTTCCAAATTAAAGGGATGGATACAGCCGTAGCAAGAACTAAAAACTAATGCAAAAATCATTTTTTGTGAATCATGCTGCAAAAACGTAGGTGTTGATAGGAAATCGCAAGTAGACGCCCACTGCCAAACAAGTAAGTTTTAGACTTAAATTATGAAATGGCATTTCCTGAATCCTAATCTAGAAAATATAATTTAATGTACTACCTACGTTTAATTTTAATTTTTCCTAAACAGTTAAATTGCCCAATTTATGCTGACCTTTAAATCATTTATCTTGTTCTGTGTACTTACATTTTTTTACTTTATTATTTTATTTTATAGGCAGTCATAAACAAGCAGTTGAGGCCGCTAAGAAAAGAAAAAACCTAACTCAACTTTTGTTAACAGAAAGCTGTAGTGGCGCCAATAAGAAGAATTCTTTTAATCAGGAATTGTGTATGGCATTAGTCTCTTCCAATATTCCGCTATTCAAGCTTTCATGTCCGCAATTTACAAACTGTTTAGAAAAATATACTGGACAGAAAATACCTGACGAGAGCACACTAAGAAAAAATTATCTAAATGTCTGCTATGAACAGACTTTAATGAAAATTAAAAATGAAATTTCCAATAATTTTATTTATATTTCAGTCGATGAAACGACTGATTCGAGAGGGAAATATATTTGTGCATTAATAATTGGTATTTTGCTCCCAGAAATTGAGCCTACCCCTCACTTAAATTCTTGTAAAGAATTGGAAAAAACTAATTTTGAGAGGGTGTCGCGGTTTGTTAACCCTCCTCCCCTACCCACTGGGTCGTGAGCGACCCAGTGCTGTTTTGTCGACACCTGCACTCTCCTGAGTGAGACGTTAAGGTGCGAGGTGCCCAAATACCCTCCCAGCATGTCTTCCAAGAGCCGTCCTAGCGATAAGGTAAGTAATCTGTTGCCTTTTCTAACTTATATTCTGATTTTATCTAGAAAACTCTATGTGTGGGTCGCGTATGACCCAGGGGTAGCTAATATGTCATGAATATTATTAACTGTTTTCGTATGTCTGGTCTAATTATTTCGCTTTGCTTTGCAGCAAATATGGCCGAAAGTCGCTTGTTTATTAGGGAAGAAGATGGTTTAGCAGTAAGCAGTGAACCTGACGACGCATTTATCCCGTTATTTATACGAATTTATCGTGAACGATGACGATGTAGCCGACGATGACGAATATATTTCTGACCAGGGAGATATATATTCATTTTATACTTCTTCACCCTGGAGAAGACATACATTGGTCGGGACCCTAAGAGAAACCAAGAGAGATTTTTCTCCATCTATGGTCGATCCAAGTGGCCAAGCTGTTGGATCATCAAAATATTTTTATGATGACACAAAAACCATCTTGTGTTACATCCCCCCCCCCCCAAAAAAAAAATAAATGTGTTGTACTTCTGTCCGCGATGCACTAATTAGATGATGTAGATGAAGCCTTCCACAAACCAGGATTCATAGAATTTTACAACTCCACGTTGACAATAAGCCATTTTCTTCAAAAGGACATTGTTGAGCCAGAGCCCAAAAAATCTTCTACCTCAAAACGTTCTAGGTGCAGTGCCTGCTCTTGGAGGAAGGATCGAAAAAGTAATTCGAATTGTCAGCTTTGCCAACAATCCATTTGTGGTAAGCACAAAATGGGATTGTTTGGAAAAAAGCGCGAATAAATAATTTAGAAACAAGATTGGAATAGAAGAAAACCTATATTGTATTATAATACATAATGTACATAGTTTAATGGAACTTTGTAATATACTATAATTTAATTGTCAAGTAATATTTATCTGTTCGTGATTTTTTTTATATAACTTGTTACTTCAATTAATTACTTTTTTTTTTTTACTATTGTTCGCCTTTTCATAAATAAATATTATGTTTCTATAATTATAAGTCTTGTACTTTTTATTTTAAACCCTAAATGATTGATTTTTAAATGGCAAGGTGAATTTCAAGGCTATGGGTCGTGCACGACCCAGGAGTAGCAATTGTGTCATAGAATAAATGGGTAGGGGAGGAGGGTTAACGATAGTTTGTTACATTTTTTCGGCCCCAACGGGTATCAAGATAAGGTTTTACTTTTAGTAACCGATGCAGCTCCTTATATGCTCAAAACTGGGAACGCTCTTAAAGTGTTTTACCCAAACATGGTTCACACAACATGTCTGGTGCATGGTCTTAATAGAGTTGCCGAGAAAATACGTGATGTTTTCCAAAATGTAAATAAATTAATAACTTGTGGTAAAAAAATCTTCTTGAAAGCCCCTCAGCAAGTGGCTTTATATAGGAATGTAATGAATTGCCCCTTGCCCCCAGAAGCAGTTCTTAGCAGGTCACAGTGGGACGAATGACCAATCTAGGAGGAAAAAAGTCTGAATCACTTAAACAGACCTGGCAACCTGATTTACATAAACAATATAGTTTAAATAAGGTAAAATAAAAACACTCAAGTCACAACCATAAGGAAAATACTATACAGTAGGCTCCCATTATCCGTGGTTCCGATTTGCTTTTTTTTAATAAGATTTAATTTTTCACCATTCATTTTATTTGTATCATATTAATTTAATAAAAATTAGTTAGATCGTTTCTAACGATTACATAATGGGTAATTATTTATAGTTATTATTATACAGTAATTATTTTTAATTATCTTAAAAAATTAACGAATGAAAAAAAAAACGTCAACCAGGTATCATATAAATGAGATGTTTCCGGTGTACTAATCTAATTCATATTATGATGCGATACTGTTTTCAAATCTTTCTGTCTAAGCCAAACTATTTACTCAGTTATGCTTTAGTCTCCATTTAAATAGGAACTATCGAAATGTCACAAAAAAAAAATAATGATAAAAAAAAATAAATACAAATGTTTTCATGCTTAAACAAAAATTAACCCAGAAAAACTGAACAGAAAAAGGTGAAAGTGTTTAAGTGTCATCCGCTGAATTAAGAATTGATGATCAAAGTGTTCATGATATTTTAAAAAAGATGGAAGATATTTCCGACTTTGTATCGTAGACACAGCAACCTGATTTACATAAACAATGGAGTTAAAATAAGGTGAAATCAAAGCGCATAAGTAACAACAATAAAAATATAATATATTAAACGAAACTTGAAACAATATAACTGTTTTTTGTAAACCTTAAATCTGAAAACATTTGACATTGCAGTTGACATATTCGTACTACATTCACTATCACTCCATGTTGTCATCTTCTGAAGAGTCCAAATCTTCCCCAGAGGAATCATCGGTGGATGAGGAGCAAGAATAATTACTATCTGGACTTTTAAAAAGGTCTGCTGCGATAATGCCTGTAATGGGTAATGTTTTCTTATTTTTTCTTGTTTTTTGCTATAAACTAACGATGAAAAAATATCAACAAGATTATACAAAGTGTTCAATTGAAAGAATCAATAATTTTAACTAAATGTAACCTGTCGAGTTAGATACTACTTACATCCTTGATTTTACTTAGTAATCCCACAGATAGAACCAAAAAAAATCTAATACTGCTCTATAACTTCTTTCGTTTACACCTATTACAACAGTTTCATTAATTTCGATTACACATTTTTTCTCCTTAGGAAAAAAAAAACAAACATAACTGATTTTTTATCTAAATGAAAAATTCAATATATACAGTAAAAACATGCATATATACATCCATTCTTATGTATTTGTGTGTATTGTAACTTTATAAACGTATGTAAAATGATTTTTTTCTTGTAAAAGAGATTTTCTCGATCTCCTAACAACTTTCCGGGGTTTTCCAGCCTCTTATTATTTAGTTTTAATTTTCGTAACTACCAATTTTAAATATCTCTTCAGTGCAGCTATAGATGTTGGTATAATATCATCTAATTTAAGTGTTTTAAATATAGTAATAAATATTAAATCAATGCCCTTACAGTTTTGCCAGATACGAAATAACTCTCTTTGCGAAATTAAAAATTCTTTTTCAGACAAGAAAGCAGATAAAAGCAGCTAAATGTTTCATGATTATTTCATATACCTTCTAAGGCACCTGTACCATGAATTTCAGAGAGGTACTTTGGGGTACTTTTTAGTAATAGATCTTTTTAGTTTAAAAAATGCTTTAGTTTACGGCACTTATAAAAAAATTATATAATAGGTCAAACTATAAAAAACATATTTTGAGTATGGCTTCCTGGTACAACGATTGTCTGTATTCACTAATTATAAAAGAATAATCAAAAAATATCAATAGGATGATACACAAATTTAGATTGAAAGAATCAATAGTTTTAACAAAATTTGACCTGTCGAGTT
Source organism: Euschistus heros (assembly GCA_003667255.2). Classification (NCBI taxonomy): domain Eukaryota; kingdom Metazoa; phylum Arthropoda; class Insecta; order Hemiptera; family Pentatomidae; genus Euschistus; species Euschistus heros. The sequence continues at coordinate 1,003,539 of RCWM02000294.1, forward strand.
AGGTACTACTTTGATCGTTATTTTACCTTGAAATCCATCTACAAAAAACGAAAGAACCTTTAATAATGTTCCATAAACTACTTAACTATACACCTATCGCAATAGTTTTATTAATTTTTATTATGACGTTTTTCCTCCTAGATAGGCCATTCGTCCCACTGTGCAGGTGGGGAACCTGGATAGACGCTGCCCTTTTTTATTCCGAAAATTTGGATAGGTATGCAGAGCTAATACAACATTTGGAAGAAGATCCTCTTGTTATCAGCAAATTAAAAAGCATTGTAAAAAACAATTCAGTTAAGTCCGAATTGGCATTCATAAGGTCCCATTTTGGCCCAATACCCGTTGCAATAAAACGTTTAGAGGCCAAAAATCTATCGTTAGATGAACAAATCAGTATCGTACAAAGTATTGAAGAGACACTCAAAAAAATAAATTAAGACAAAGGGAAATTAATTTATGAAAAATTTCAAACCGTATTTGAAAAAAATCTTGGACTTAAAATTTTACAAACATTTAACGACGTTTTAAATGGCAAACGTTCAGATGTAGATGTGGCACCAAACATTTTAAGTTCCTATAAAAAATGCCCAATTACCAGTATTGATGTGGAAAGAGCTTTTTCTCTTTTAAAACATATCCTCGATGACAGGAGGTATAATTTGATTGAAAAAAAATTTAGAAATGTACATTGTAGCAAATTTTAACGAAAAAAAAATTGATTTCTTTATTTTGTTTATGTCTAATTGAATTGTTTATATCGTCTAAATAATTGATTCTTGTCCTAGAAAATGTTCCTGCTGTTTTCGTTTTTTAAAATTTAAAAGATAGATTTAAAATATATTCGTTTAAAACATAATATCATGTATCTATATATTATGTATTACCATAAATAGAGTTTTGTATTATGTTTTGTTTTACTATGGCATATAATTATTGTTCCTGAGAGTGTTTTATAATTTAAATATTTTAATACAAAATATATTTTAAACAAAGGAAATTTATTAATTTTATTGTATTCAATATTTTACTTTATTTTATGTCTTCTTGGGTGATAATAAAGAATAAAAACCAAAATCTTTTTATTTAGTACACCTTTTTACACGTTTTGATTTTTTTATCGCACGTTTTGATTTTTTTTATTGCACGTTTTAAACTTTTTGTTGCACGTTTCAATGGTTTATACCGCAAAAACAATCCGGTCCTTAGTGATCACAAACAAAAAATGGCTTGTCATTTTGTATAATAGTATAGATAATCCTCCTCACAAGCCATCTCCTGTGAAATTTGATAATAGTGTCCTGGCAATGGCCAGTTTCTTAGATTCCAGAAATAATTAACACTATGAGGACCAAGCCATTTCTGTTAATATTTCCCTGTGGACCAAACATTTTTTTTTCGCTCAAAAGCTGCATTCAGCAGTTATTTAACTATGTCATGCATTTTTATAATCATTAGCAACCATTTAATTATGGTGGTTAGGGCAAGAATATAGCGGGCCTATGTGCCCGCCAATGTCCGTGGGGCACTGCCCGTTTTTTTCTAAATCATAAAATAACTATTTTTTCTTTAATAGATATTTTTTTACTTCTCTATTGACATATTTTGATTTGTTTTTCATTTTTACACAAAATATTACTGCACTGTTGGAAAAAAATGTATAAACCCCTTCAAGATTAGTTCTTTTTCTATAAAATGAATATGAGGAAAACAAAAACCAGTAACTAGCTGTAAAAAAAAAAAAAAAAATTAATTTCCAGAAATATTGATGGAATAACATACTAGGTTTATTATTCAGCAAAAATGTGTTGTTCACCCGATCAGGTATAAAACTGCTCTTTAGGTGATTAACCTGTCGAAACCCTTCCAACCCCTTTTATTACCCTTTCACTATTTTCAACCCTCCTACCTCGCACCCTCCACTTTATATAGTATGCTTATAGCTCTTGTTGCAAACAGACATTACTTACTTTGTAGTACCTTTTTTGTAAGTTGGTCCATTTTTTGGCTAAAAATGTTTCGTGGAATATTTTCCCGTACCAAGCGTATCGTGGAGTTGACAATGCAAAATAAATTGCCTTCCGATTCGATACCACAATAGTATTGGTAGATAATTTATCAGTTTTTCCAAGTCCTTAATGATTTTAATTAGACTAAAATAACTTAAATACGCTAAACAATAACAAATTAGCTTCCAGGATTTGTTATGGCAATAGAATAAAGGTAAGCTGAACCCAAGGTGATAATTATGTTCACAGCAACCTTAGCTATCATAATAATAAGGTAATTTGTTTTTACAATGACGTAAGTATTTCTGGAACAAAATTGTTTGTGGGTTTCACTAGCCTATGGTCCGCTGTGGTCGTTAAAGTATTAAGCGCATTCACTCTTGCCTCTAATGTTTACCTAAGGACCTAATTGACTCCTCACGTAACGTTATAGTTAAAGCCTTACAAACCCCCAGATTTTGAGAGGATTCTTCCATAGGGGGATTGTTATCTTAATATCCAAAATCATAAAATTACTTACGGTAAATAACATACGCAGCACCTCAACTACGGAAGATTTTGGTATTTTCTTTTTTTTTTTTGGAGGAAGGGTTGTCTTGGTCATCGGAGGATTTGTCGTGATATCCGAAAGGTTTATCGTGGTCTTCGAAAGGTTTGTCTTGGTCTCCGAAAGGTTTGTCGTGGTCTCGGACAGGTTTTTCGTGGTCATCGAAGGCGACTTTATTCTCTGTCGGTAATTTTTTTCAACCCTTTTAATACGTTTTGTCAAGGTGGAGTCATCCATTTCCATCATTAGGTTCCTGGAAAATAAGTAGTAGAGAGAAATAAGTTCAGTGATCACATCGCTTCAAAACAAATAAATAAATTAAGTAACAGAAAGGGAGATACACATTTCTAATCTGACTAGAGTATTTATTTTACACAAAATTAATAACTTATATAAAATATTATCAAATATTGAAAGCTTAAGGGTGGGCGGCAGCTTAGATGCTGACTTTCGGAAGAGTACCTTATTAGGGTATATTTATCTCTACTACGAGTAATAAAAATTTAAGGGTTAGCACAGTCACAAAAAAACCAAAGACCGTTATTAAAATAGAACACCCTTGATATTTTGGACAAAGGATTCGAAAATTTGAGAGAAGAATCCGAAGGTAAGGTACACGGGATACACCCCTATTTAAGATGGGTCCGGGTAATAAGTCTTTTGTTATGGGCTTGTGATGTGTGGATAATGGCAACGTATTCTTACTTTATGTACCGTAAAACGGCGTGACTTTGCACCACTTTTGTACCGTAAAACGGCGTGACTTTGCACCACTTTTGTTGAACTTCATTCTTTAACTATCAATAATGTTTAAAATCCATGTGTTAACACATTTGCTTTGAATAATCAGCTTAAAAATGCCGTTGATTCATCTCATAATCTTGGAATTGCAAAATTCATAAAACTTATAATTAATTTTATTGTTTTTAAACCTTGGTGCAAAGTCAACCGGATACCCGTGACTTTGCATCACCAAATTTTTTCAATTAAAAAAACATTAAAAACGTATCCTGGAGCAAAGTCAAAGCTTGATAGTATTTATGAGATACAAAATCATTTCTTAATAGTGTTTGGAGTTTAGCCAAGTGATTTTTTTCTCTGTTTCTAAGGATTTTGTTAAAGGAAACGACCAGTAAAAGGCCTTTTGGAGCCTTATTTTACTGGACTACATCGCGATCTTGGGTTTGGTTGCTTGCTATGCTAACCACTACACCACAGATGACCCCAAAGAGCATAGATGTTGTGAAAAAAAAATAGAGGGAACACATGAGCATCGAAGGTCAAGACGGCATGACCTAAAACATGTTCCATGTTATTCTTTGTTTACCCGGCAGGTTCAAGAAAGCCTTTAATTTTTCCAAGTGAATTATTTAGTTATTTAGGTTGGGTTTTAGTGCATTAAGTGCTTGCTTAAGATTACTATAACATAGTTCCTACCTTCGACTTAATTTAGGAACTTTAGTTTCTATCCCTCGGTTGTTGATAGACATTGCCAGTTCAACTAGATCTGTGTTTTCAACGAAGTCTATGCTTATAATGCTTGGGAAGGCTTCTGGAGTCACATGTGCCAAAATACCATTGAGTTTTCGGTTCGCTATCCTAGCTAGATCCTTGAGATTTTTTCCCATTTTAGGGCACACAGTTGCGTCAAAAGCTGTAAGTGTCAAAGTCCAAGCAAAGAGAAAGTACCTGCTCGGTGCAATTGACTTCATCTTTGAAATTTGATCGTTGAACATGGTTTCGAATTTGTCCGTATTCGAATATTGGTTATAAAGCTGTAGACTTTTAGGGTGAAAATACCCATCCCCTAATCGATTCCCCAGGTCGATAGAGGTGAAATTAGGTTCAATGATGTATACAACTGCAGGCTTCTTTCCATCTTCGAGTAATTCTCCCAACGTCTTTACAGGTAGATAAACATCCGGTTCAGCTTTTAGCCGATGATCCGTCTTGTCGAGAATTTCGAAGAGACCATCCCATTGTTTTTGGTTGAAACTTTGGTAATTAGTCTGTAAAAAGTCCGTATTAAGATCATGAGACAAGTGAACCATTATAAACTCATTATAGACTTTGGTGAAGGAATTGATATTCTTGACGATGGATTCCATAGTGTGTCCTATCCCTCCTTCCCAAACACTATTAAACAACTTGTTGTAGTGCCCAGTCTTGTAGATGCCATTATTAATGATCGGCCTCACATCGAAGTATCTGATTCCCAAATTGAGCTGCCTCCGGATGTTTCGATTATGATTTACTGAGTTGCAGGTCCTGGCGAAGGTTGTTCCACCGAAAAGTTTGCCCATCGCAGAGTTGTGTGTTCCTGGGATGCAAATGTCCTTTAGCTTTCTTTTACCAAGCAATGCCATGTTTTTTGTCATCCAGTTACTGCCGTCCATGGTGGTGGAGGTTGCGACAGAAAGAGCATCGGTGAAGATAAGCCATAGCAAACCTCTCCATGTTGTTAACATTTTCCAGAGTTTAATCCGAGGGCAATCTGTGAAATAGTAAACAACTTGAGGTACGCATGATGGCATAAAAGGATCAGTACAATTAGGATTAATGAATTAATTGCCACTCCTATTGGTATATTATTCTATTTGAAAACAAGTTTCGAATGGTAAAAATTCATCTTTCAGTACTAAAACATCAGCACTTTGTTGCATGAATTATATACAGGGTGAGTACCTCTAAGTGTAAAAAAAAAAAAAAAAAAAAAAAAAGATTGGGTGAAACTAGATCAAAAACGTAGAAAAATGCCGCAGACCTCGCCTTTCTATTCAAATCCGTTGCAGATATACAATAAATTAACGACTATTTTGAGGAAACCACGTTTTTTGTCATAAAATCTGTAATATCTGTAATTCTAATTTTACAAACCTGTGACCTAAAGAACAGCTTGATCTTCATGTTATTTAGGAAGGTTATAATGTCTTAGATTACATCAGCGCTCACCGTTTTACAAAACAACCATCCACAAAACTGCATATCTCTAAAAAAAACTTGCAAATTTAATCAGCTTTCGAATGATATGTAAAAAGTAATGATTTTGATTCGATTTCATGGAGAAATTTACTTTTAAAACCGAAAAAACATGATATTCTAATTTGGCATACAAATCAGTTACTTGTGTTTATAAAACATTATGCTAATCCTTTAATGAAAATGTGCATTTTAAACATAATAAACTCTTCATTACTTATTTTTATTCACTCTTTTTACTTATTTATTTATTTTTTAATTGTATTTATTAATCAACTTCTAATACCATTAAGTAATTATTGTTTATATTTCATATTAATCTCTATATTATTTTAAAATATGTTTGCAATATATATAACTGAACACGTTTGTACAAATATTAATGATAATACGCGTTATGTCGAGATATGGTACGCGTAGAAATACATTCACCCATTGCAGGGTTACTGCAATGTGGAAAAAAAAAAAAAAAAAAAAAAAAAAAAAAAAAAAAAAAAAAAAAAAAAAAAAAAAAAAAAAAAAAAAAAAAAAAAAAAAAAAAAAAAAAAAAAAAAAAAAAAAACTCTTCATTAAAGTAAAAAACAAAGAAAAAAATTAATTTTTAATAGAAAATAAAGGGTACTTTCAACAAAGAGATCAAAAGATTTCATGTTATTACATTTATTTATTTATTATTATTTCGGATTTATGTGATTAGATTTGCAGATTTTTGGGTGTTCTTTTCGAAAATGGTGAGCGTTGTAGTAATATAAGTCATTGTAACTTCAGTCAGATATTTTCATGGCTCGAATCACCTTCATTAAATTTTTGGAACCACCTTTTCACCGTCCTTTCATTCAAAGAGTCTTCATCCTCAAATTAAACCACTAAACGAGTGGCTTCAGCTGCTTAAAACTTCTGTTTTCAATATTGAAGCAAAATCACGAGATTTTCGTACTTTAATGTCGTTGTGAACAAAGGAAAGCTAAAGAAGTACTGAGCCCGGATAGAGGGCATGCTGTTCACCAAATGATTTAGAAGGGACCAAACATGAACTTCTTATCACAATTCTTAGCTCCCGAATCATAAGAGAGGAATTACGGTGCAAAGTTCAAAAACAAAAAAAACGGTAATTTTTTCTGGCTCATCCCATTATATTAAAAGAACAAACTAGAATCATAATTTTTTTTATTTGTTTCATTATAACCATTTATTGAAATTTACAACTGTACAAAATATATACATCAAGTAATTGTGCTGTTAACTGTTACAATAACGTGACCAAACTTGAAAACATCAGTAGCACTTAAAATAAAAATTCTACACTAAGTCTCTGGGCCATCTTCTTTTCAGACACCTCGGAGGATTATCGGGAATGGAGTGGGAAGCAAGTTGAGAAAGTAATGGATCTGAGTGGTTATGGAGTTTAATATGAAAGGATAGGTATCTGGTTAGGGCTAACTCAGCAACATATGGAACTTTAAGGTCTTTATACATAAGTTTATTGGTGAAAAAGTAAGGGGCATTTAGGATTTTGGATTGTAAGGATTGGATACGAGATGAATTGGATGGTTTAGTAGAGCCCCAAAGCTCAACTCCGTACGTACAAATAGGTCTCAAATCACAGTCATGTAAATAAATCTTTTCTAATGAATTGGGAGGTTTGTTCGTTTGTATAGTAAATATTGAAGCAGTCTGTAACGACGGGCAGTTTCTTGTCTTTTAAGTCTTGTATGTGGATTAGAATCATAAATATAAGAAAGAAAGAGGTGAACACTCGAAAAGGTCAACTTACAAAAATAAAAGTTTTATAAAGCAAATGTGCTCGAGTTAATTAATCGATATTATTTTGATTCTCCAGAATAAAATATAATTGAATATTTTCAACAGAATCGTTTTGTAATATTATATTAATTTATTTTAAAATAAAATAAATAAAAAAAAAGAAATTGTAAAACATAAAGTTATGAATAAACCAAACCTCTGATCAACACTAACATAATTGCTATAAATACTTTCATATTGCACTCTAAACTGATTTAATATTGTCACAAAAAATAATTGAGAAATTTAATGAAAATTAAGAAAACAATTTTTTTTTTTTTTCAACTTACCTCAGTAAAGCATCGGACACAATTGACTCTAAAACACAATGTTATTTCTTTTTTATGAAGCATTGACATCTGTATACTTGTATAATTGTTATTGCATTTCCAGGCCATTAATTTACACATTGATTTAATATTAGGAATAAATTTAGTAGCTACTAGTAGGATAATTTATTAATTTATTAATTCCTCTGATAAATTCAGAACTATATTTACACCTTAGGTCATTATTAGTGATTTACAAGTTCACCAGATTAAAAAGATTAAACCGCTAATCAATTAATTATGTTAAATAAAACAGATTTTACTATTAACCCTTGTACCAGGAAAATCGCCAAGCTTAAGAAACTAGGTATAAAGGCCGCAAATAAATGAAACATTATCAATAAAGAATTTGGTTTTGAATAAATATTTTGTCAATATATTTGGGGACTCGATGGCCGAGCGAGTTGGGGCGAGGGCCCCAGCGCGCTCGGTACTGAAGGTTGTGGGTTCGAATCCTAGGCGGGTTAAAATTTATTTCGTGGCGGACCCACGAAATAAATCTTGACCTTCCTAACCTGGCTAGAATAGATAAGACAACCTGTAGGATAACCTCTCCTTTCTGCCCTAGTTGAGCCACAATAAACCACTAGTCAATAGATAGCCGTTACCATGACAAAATCTTCTTTGAAGAACTTTTAAAGTTAATTATAACTTTTCCTATTCCTCTCTCTTTACCCAATCAGCAGGTGTTCCTCAAGGAAGTATTCCATTCTATGCTGATTAGTCCAAGCAACGAAGGATTTTTAGAGGAGTTAATTCATGTAGAAGCCAATTTTGGCACAGTTGTAGGGGGAGGTGTCCTTAACAACTAAAAAAACTGGGGGTGGAGGTGGAACTATGAGTGGGGGGGGGCTCTAAAGGTCAGTTTTTTCAATTTTTTGTTAATAAGTCGAAAACCCTTGCCTCTAGCGAAAAAAGTTCAGGTTAATTAATTAATTTACATAAGCTAAATTAATTTACATAAAATTGTTTACACAAAAGGTTCCATACATGTTTTTCCTGGGATCAATGCTTAAGAAGATATAATGGGGGGAATATGGAAAATGTAAAAAAAAAAAAAAAAAAAAAAAAACACGTTTTTATTGTTAAAATTTATATATTTATTGTTAAAATTCCAATGTTTATTGTTCCAAATGAATAGTTTACCATTATTAATTGAAAGCTTGTTGTTAAAAATAAAATCATTGTCGTTAAGCCTAATATGCTTATTATAGTACTTGCGGTAAGTGGCACTTTTCCTCAAAAACACGTTTGTCGGTACTCTTTTGGCTATAACTCCAAAACTATTTGTCTAATCTCGAATTTCTTTTTTTCATCTTAAAGGTGGTTAAATTTATTATCACACACTATATATTTAATTTTAATTAAGTTCCGTGAAATATCCATTCCACCTCGCTGAATTCCACGTACTGTTGTGAAATCCTTATATTTTTTTGGAACATTTATGCTTATAACTCTAAAAATATTTGTTCGATTCCGAATTTCTTTTTTCCATCTCATAGCTAGTTCAATTTGCTATTAGATTCTACATATCAATATACTTAACATTTCAAAAATATCATGTTTTGCCAAAACATACACATTTGGTGTGCTAGCATGGATATTACACAGAATATAATTAAAAGTCGTAGATAGGGCCTGATATATAATTTAAGTAGCTTTAAAATGAAATAAAGAAATTTGGGATCGAACAATTAGTTTAGTAGATATAGATAAAATATGCCAAAACCAACTAGAATTTTATAACAGTTCGCAGTTTTTAGCGTGCTGGCAAGGGTATTACACGGAATTTTACGAAAATTTGATATATAGGATCTTCTTCTTCTTCTTCTTTCTCTTCCTCTTCGAGCCATTACTGGCGTAGAGGGGCCTCGATCCAACGCCGCCATACCTCTCGGTCCCGGCACAGCAACTTCATTTCGGCGAGGGTTTTGGTTCTTTTGCCCCCAATCCTCTGGATATATACTGATAGGAGATCCTTGGGCGACCTTGTGGTCTTTTACTTGTTGGTCTTGCTTCCATGGTCTTTATGGGTTCTCTCACTTCTTCCATCCGACAGACATGTCCAAACCAATTAAGTTGTCTCTTTTCTATGGTTTCCTTTAATGGAGGCACCACCAACCGTTCTCTGATCCTATCGTTCCTAATACAATCTCGCTTAGTTTTTCCTGCTGCTCTGCGTAGGAACCTCACCTCGGCAGCAGTGATACAGCTGGCATGCTTATCAAGCATTACCCAGCTCTCGCCGCCGTATGTTAGGATGTTATATAGCCTTGTATATATGCATTTTTACATTTTTTCCTACTTCATGGTGACCAATGATGCTATTATTGATCTGGTAGTAGACCTGGTTCGCTTTTGAAATCCTATTGGCTATTTCTTGGTCAATCCTGCCAGATCTATTTATTATGGTTCCCAAGTAGTTGTACTCGTTTACTACTTCTAGGACCTCCCCATAGCAATATATTTCAATGTCTTCTTCATCATTCCGTGAGAGAATTAGGATTTTACTTTTTAAATTATTGCTGGACATTCCCTTCCGTAGTAGCTCCTCCTCCCATTTCACCACTGCCTGTTGCAGCTTTTCTTTCGTATCTGCAATTAGGACAATATCGTCTGCATATAACAGACTTTTCACAAGTGCGGTCCGCATTTTCCATTTGCCTATTGCAGTCCATGGCGATCTGCGCTTGCATATCTTGTGCACCTCATCCATTAGAGTAATGAATAGAAGAGGGCTGAGGCTGTCTCCCTGTCTGACTCCTCTATCAAGAGAAAATGGTTTGGATTCTTTGCCATTTATCCTAATGATTCCCTTCGCATTGCTGTACGTTGATCTTATTGCCTGCAGTAAATCTGCTGGTACATTCTTCGCGGCAATTGCGTTCCATATTTCATGCCTAGGCACAGAATCAAATGCAGTTTTTAGGTCAAGAAATGTTTTTATTCCTGTCCCATGCTTTTTCGGCAATATTTCTGAGGACGAAAATGTGATCCTGGGTCTGCCTTCCGGGGCGGAAGCCTGCCTGTTCATCCTCAAGTTGGCTCTCCACAATACGTCTCAACCTTCTTTCAAGGATAGAAGTGTACATTTTATAGGCTTCAGACAGTTAGCATAAGCTCCTATATAAATAGGATCTAATAGCAAATTTAATTATATCTTCTTAAGCTTTGATCCCAGAAAAAAAATGTATAGAACCATTTTTGTTAACAGTATTATATAAATTAATTTAGTACATGAACATATTTTCGCCAGAGGCAAGAGTTTTCGAGTTATTAACAAAAAACTGAAAAACGACCTTTAGAGCCCCCCACCCATAGCTCCACCCCCACCCCCCATTACTTTTAGTATGTTGTTAAGGACACCTCCCCCTACAACTGTTCCAAAATTGGCTTCTACATGAATTATGTCCCCTATTCGGCCTTTTTTTGTCTTTGTTGCCTGGACTAGATGATACTTGTGTGTTATCAGTAAACAATGATCCCTTTATTGCCTCCCTGAAACTTCAATCCCATTTCGCAAATCTTTAAGAATGGTGTCGAAAATGGAGAATCAAAACAAATCCAAATAAATCCCATCAAATAGCCTTTACCCCCAAATTAAATTAAATCAAATAACCCTTCGTCGTAAACCGACACCTTCCTGTCCTACAGTATCCTTTAATGATGTCCCACTAATTCCCGTTGAACAGATCCGCTACCTACGACACCAACTGGACAATCTTCTTTCTTGCAATCCACATACAAGACTAAAACGACAAGAAACTATCCGTCGTTTTCGACAACTTCAACGTTTACTTAGCAAACGTCCAAACCTTCCAATCAATTAAAAAAGACTCATTTACGTAACAGTAATTAGAACAATTTGGACATACGGAGTTGAGCTTTGGGGCTCCAGTAAACCATCCAATTCATCTCCTATCCAGTCCTTACTTTCCAAATCCTTAGAAATATCATAAATGCTCCTTACTTCGTCACAAGCAAACTTATCCACAAAGATCTTAATATACCTTACGTTTCTGACTTCGCTCAAGCCAGATATCTACCCTTTCATTGCAAACTCCACAACCATTCAAATCCATTAGTGTCACAACTTGCTTCTCATTCCATTCTAGATAACCCTGCGAGGAGCCTGAAAAGAAGATAGCTTCGAGACTTTCTAATATAGTACTTCATTATATAAAACCTTTATAAGTGCTACCAATGGGTAGTTGCTTTAAAACCAAGTATCTTGTCATTTTTATCATTATCATCAACTTTACATGATGTATTATATGTTTATATTGTAAATTTCAATAAAAACCAATAAATAAAAAGATACATCAGTACTATATTACATGGGTGTATATATACTACTCGTAAATGTTTCAAAAAAGTAAGACAAGAAATCAAACATTGGTACTCACCTGAGGAGATCTAAGAGACATCATAGAAAGGGTGAGGGACAGTTAGGTTAAATTTCTGGGGTTTACTATGGGATTTCCCTTATGACTCATTGGATTTTTCTGTTTATTTATTGTAAATAAATTTGAAATGGGGCTATTGGAAATGTTTATCTCGTCATTTGAAAAAATTCTGTATCAGTTTTAAACGATTTTATTATTTCTGATAATTCATAAATATTTAATTTTTAAAAGGCATAAATAATATTTATATAAAATGTTTAAACTTTTTTTTTTATTACATCAAGTACAATAATATAATACAAACACAAACAATTAAAAAAAAATTAATAAAACAATATTATCTTCAAGAGAGGATCTTAGAAAAAATAATGCCAGTCTGTACCCCGCTTATGAGCATAGAGGAAGAGGATTGAATACTCTATAGGGGACAAGGTGGCTGGAGGCAGGGTGAGGTTATGTTCCAAGCCAAGGGAAATTATAGGAGTCTAGCCTCTTCAACACTTTTCTTCTTCATTATATATAGTGTTTTGCTCATTAAGTATTTTTATTTTCATTAATAAACTTACCATTGAATTCATCACATAAATAAAGGGTTTAGGCTTTAAAAGGAGCAACAGAAGGCATTAAATAATAGTTAATATCACATTATTTTATTATTTAGAATTAAGGCTTTTAAAAAAAATACAACAGAAAACACATTTTTACAAAATATAATTGATTTATCAAGCCTACATGCTTTTAAAAACTTTATATTATTGGTAAAATACTAAAATTTGTAAAAATAATAGGGAAAAACAATAACATAATAGGGAAAATATAAATAAAATAAACAATAATTCCCTATTATTTTACAAATTTTAGTGTTTTACCTAAAGCTTTAAAGCCTAAATCCTTTATTTATGTGTTGAATTCAATGGTAAGTTTATTGGTGAAAATAAAAATACTTAATGAGCAAAATACTACATAAAATGAAGAAGAAAAGTTTTTTTTCCTAAATTTGCAAAGGGAAGGTGGAGGGGCTAGGAGCCTCCTCCTAGGCGCTATACGTTCCCTTGGCTTGAAGCATACCCCCACCACCACCTTGTCTACTCTATTACCAAGCATCAGTCCTCTATGCTTATGAGTCGTGTGCCTGACAAGTGGAACTTATAATCCGAGTGGAACTGCATTTTTATTTTGTGGGACTATAACCGGCTAATGAGTGCAAAGGGATAATAACTAGAAACCAAAAAATGAATACTTACATGACTGGGTGCATGGTTGAAATTGTCTACTAAAGCTTGGTTTCAGGTATTCAAGGAAACATAACAGGTGCTCACTAGAATAAATTTGAAATGGCGAAAAGAAAAGGATCTAAGGCCCAGTTTTCAACCCCGATCTTAATACATGAAAGAAATCAAGAGCTTCATAATAAAGCTGTTCGATTCTTCAGAAGCTTTCTCAAAGAAGTGTTAGGCCAAACTAAAAGGATGCAAGAGCACAAGATGTCGCAAAGATTAATGCATGAAGCTATCTTAGGCTAAAAGAAAAGTATCGGCCAACCTTGAAGAAATGGCTTGAAGACATCAAAGAGGACCTGAATACCCTTGTGATGTCAGGATGAAGGGAGAAGACCATTAACAGAAATGTATGGAGTATAGGAAGTTAAGGTTTACTTTGGGCTATACAGTAAAGAAAAGCAGTAATTAATCATTTTTAAAATTGATAAGGAGCTATTTTATGAAAAGATGTATACTGGCGGTTTCACACCTACTGATTCTAAAAGGTATCTAAATTAGGGAACTAAAGTTGTCATTCCTTAGTTTACAGGGATACTATATAAAGAGTGGTTTGGGCTTGCAACAAAAAAATAAATAAATACCCTTTGATACAGACAGTACAGCTATAGACACTCTCTCTCAATCCCTAACTATGGAAAAAATATAACCATAATACTCCATTAGCTAAGGAATTTCTTGATATTTCAACTTCTAGTGTGTTGCTGATTTTTGTCATCTTGGTGTAAGGAAAATAAGGAATTCAAATAAACATTGCTAGCTAAAACCGCAACTTGTTTATTAGCACAAAAAATAAATACACTAAATCAAGACGAATAACAATAGTCTTTTTTATAATTACCTATGTATGTACAGGGTGCTTTGACTAGTCTTCGTCTCTTACGAATCTTTGTACCATCTCTTACCTAGTAATAATTTAGTGTTCTATAAATATATATGTATATATTTTATTTTCAATTATATCCAAAGGCAGTCAATATTTACTGCTAAGCCGTTAAGCTTAACAGTAAAATGAAATGCATTTCACACCTTGCCCTGTCCATACACTATTTTACATTATAAATAAACAATCTTTCACAATTATTTTTTATAAAATCTTGAGGATTTTCATAAGCTGAAAAAAAATGAATAAATAATAGGAATGCATGTTTTGATAAAGCTAAATAAATTATTTATATAATATATACATATGTATATATGTATCGTAAAACAAATATAATGCATTTATTACAAACAGTGAAATTCATTCACTTAGTATTTTAAATATTTTAAAACATTTTGTTCATTATATAAGTCCTTCGGTTTCTTTAATATTATTTTTATTTACAAAAATTCAGTGCTTTAAATTACATTACCCTCTATTATTATTATTTTATTTTTTTTTAAGTAGTCAAACTAATACAATGATATTCAGCAAGGCCAAAATACAGTTTTCTAATTAACTTGGTAGATATATATTTAATGCTTGACGAATGACTTGAAATTATTTTTCCAATTTATATATTATAGAGAACTATGTTGCCGCTGGCTAAATGAGTAGAGGAAGCAGAAATAGGCCAGCCTGAGAAACGTAGGCTCACCTCTGAGATTGTCGAACATAAGACAAACAGTAATTACATATCATTTCATCTCTTTTAAGACCTCACATATTTTTTTTTTAAATTATATTTTGTAAAAATTCACTCCTTGCATTCTTTAATTGTCCAAATTTTTCAGCCAACAATTCGCAACTCAATGATTATGCGCATAAACTGAGTTAATATTTCTCACATATGAGACAGGAATGTGTAGTCTCAATAAATTATAATAATAATTAAGCTATTATGCCCACAAATTAAAACATTTTTTTAGTTCACCTCTTGAAAATATTTTTAACAATGTATCTGACTAAATTAAGCCCATTTAACTATAATTTGTTACTATTGTAGGTAATTTTTGAGGATGTGTGCTCACTATCAGTGCACAACTATTACCTTCCACTTAGATTATTTTACAGCAACACCAGGTTAATTTACATGGCTTAAATAATTAATAAGTTACAAAAATTGTAACTTTACTGATTATGACTTATCTGATCTGAAAGAGTTTATCAAAAGGTTTATTTGTCTCTAGAGCAAGTGGAAGTTGACAGCTGTCATCTCCCTAAAGCAATAATAAGGACATTCCAGATATTACATAAAATTAATAAATAGAATTATTAAAGTGTAAACAAAAGATGAGCAACAATCCTGTAACCTCATTTATGTCATTATAACCTCCCTTAAAATCAGTACTAATTATAATGAACTAAACAATATAAATCCTCAAATTATTCTCTTGAAGAATCATTGTTATAAAATACTCTATTGAAAAATGCATGAATAGTTCAAGTTCAATAATTATTTTTAAATAACTGTATTGAGTATTATAAAAAATCTATGTTTGTTTTTAACATACATACTATTTTACTAGCAATAAAGACCTCAAAAAAAGTAATGCCACCTTTAACTTAATTGATAACAGCTGTTTTTTAAAAATATTTTAATTTAATAAAATTAGGTTTATTTAATTTATAATAATCTATTTTATGATGATTTTCTTTATACTATAAGCTCTGTTTATGCGCATAAACATTCTTAATACTTTTTCAGAACGGTTTCGAATTGATCTCACACTCAGACCAATTAATACACTAAATACATTTCATAAGTACACAAATATACATTGCAGCACTATTTATTGCCTACGTTTATATATTTTATAGTTATATATACATACATGTTTAAATGTGTGTCTATATTATTTTACAATTATTCTTATTGTTTTACAATTTCTACATTAATTTCTAAAAAGAATTCTCATAGTTTCGTTTAAATAAAATTAGGCAATGTCGTACAAGTTTGTGCTTTTTAGATTGTTTAGAAGAAATATCGCAGCTTTTTTTAGAAAAAAAAATGAAACAAAATAAATGTACAATTAGTCGTGTTACAACAATAACATGATCAAAAAACACTTCTATCTATACAATGTGTAATCTTCAATTTATAAAACATTAAAAAATTAATGCAAATACTTTCGCTAATCTTTTCATTGTTGTATCACAAATAATTTTGTACATTTAAATACCAAATACCGCGGTATCTGAACAAATCAAATACTTTTAGTTTAAATTGTGTTTGTAATGATTTTTATTTATATTATTAAATGATGTCACACTAAATATTTTATCAAAATAAATATATGAAAAACAGGATATTTATTTGTAATTCAAATTTTGAACCACTAAAACTCTTTTACTTTACCTTCAAACATTGTATAATACATTTTCTTTCTATTAAAAAAATACAAAAAAGTGTATTTTTTTTTTTAAATATAGAAAACATGATGGTTTATTGTTTAAATAAAAATTAAAAGTTAGAAATTGGGTTGAAATTTGAAAAAAAGTTAACAATATTCACATTGCTCACCAATATATCAAAATAAAAACATATTTATTATAATTGATACTCAAGATATTAAGTACCCAATAAACAAATTAATGGATAAATTATAATTATAAATTAAATAAACTATTTACTGGAAATGTCTGTTAAAGAGAGATTAGTAAAATTATAAATTTAGTGATACCAAAATTTTAAAATATTTTTTCCTGATTTTTTGTTAATGATATAGTTTAACTGTAATTTTAAATATTTGTAGAACCATAAAATATTGGAGAAAAAAAAAAAGTCATTTAAATTGATCAATAAATTTAAATTAGAAATGCTGTATAGGATTTGTTCAGATATTAAAGGGTGCTGCTTCGATGATATAATACAAAATATATATATATTTTTTTTACCACACACAAATGCATATGGATTGAAAGTGGTGTAATCCAGGAACTAGAAATTTCGAAAACATCTTTTTTTTTCATCTCCAAAACCACAAGTGACAACACCCAAAAGTCTTTTAAACATTTTATTGCGTTCACATACATTTCAGTGTGAGCGATTCAGGTATCAGTGATTTGAAAATAGATTCAATCATTGAAAAATAAAATTAATATATAAATTAATTGTTTTCATTAAAACCTCGATTAACCAAATCTAATAACAGAATTTAAACACTTAATTCATTAATCTTAAAATAAAAAGTTAGCATAGCATATAAAGTACATTATCATAACAGAAAGTAAATAACTGAACAGGAAAAAACTTTTAAGTAGTTAACACAATGAAGGGAGAAACATTACTATTGACCCAATTGTAATAATATAAATATATATATATATTTTTTTTTTTTTTTTTTTAAATTCATCTTAATAGTGAAGTTGATTAAAAAAAATGGTCAATTGAGGTTTTGCTGTATTTCCATCAATATTCCAGATAATACCACCACATCTCAACCATACCTAACAGTTTGCCACAAATAGACTAATATAGACTCCATATTTACTCTAAAAAAATAATAATACAATCGATGAAATAAATCTTCCATAAATCGCTCAAACTTTTCCTCACCCTAAACAAGAGGTATCTCTAGTCAGTCTCAAGTCTATAGGAATAAAGAAGCGAAAACTTCTGGCAACTCAACATCGGCCAAAACGACAACTATTTACAAATAATTATTGCCCCTATATTAAAAATGAACAACCATTAAAGACTAGACAGCTTGCAGGGAAGAGTTTAAATTGGTCTCTAACGACCTATTCTTACGACTGTCGCTACCGCTAAGAGTAGGAGGATCAGTTGTAAGTATCGAGGCTGGTGTTGGAGAAGCACAATCCCAACCAGCGCTGCATGATAACTTCCCATCCTGAAAAAAAAAAATAGGCATAAAAAAAATGATAATATGAAATAATCATTAAAAACAATGAAAATGCTATGGTTGACTGTATGATATAATAGTAGAGAAATGGTCAGGGATGCACTGAGGTATAATTAACACATCCAAGTTTTTTTTTAGAAAAACTTTATATTCAGAGTGCCGATGTTTTGACCTGTCTTGCAGGTCTTCTTCAGGGCTAAAATAACAATCAATGGATGTGACCAAGATAATACAAAATGAATGATACAAAGTAAATTAATTTACGAAATAATTAAAAGTTGCTTACATAATTGAAAGAATATCTGAAGGATAAATTACAGATTTGAATATGAAATAGTAGCAAAGTCTAGTCGAAAGATACAGCATGTAATAAAATAATTTTGATTAAATGATATAAATTTTAAATTGTGTAAAAATTTGTATCATTCAATCAAAATTTTTTTATACATATTGTATCTTTCGACTGATCCTTGCTACTATTTCATATTAAAATCTGTAATTGATCCTTCAGATATTTTTTCAATTATGTAAACAACTATTAATTCTTTCATAAATTAATTTACTTTGTATGATTCATTTTATATCATCCACTTTTTGTTATTTGGCTCTGATGAAGACCTGCAAGGCAGGTCGAAACGTCGGCTCTCCAAATATAAAATGTTTATATTAAAAAGCTTGGATGTGTTAATTATACCTGATTGAATCCCTGAAGATCTCTCTACTATAATAATTAAAAACATACAATAAAGATATAATAAGAAAAGCTGGGTAAATGGACAGTAATTGATATATTATTATGCATTATGAATGTTACTCTATAATATTTTGATGAATTTTCGACCAAAATAAAATAATAGAATTTAAATAAAATAAAAGTTGTTATAAATTTACCTGTAATTATGTACTGTTTGATAAGTATATTAAATATATTATCTTATA
Source organism: Euschistus heros (assembly GCA_003667255.2). NCBI lineage: Eukaryota > Metazoa > Arthropoda > Insecta > Hemiptera > Pentatomidae > Euschistus > Euschistus heros. The sequence goes on from RCWM02000294.1 coordinate 1,022,616, forward strand.
TCTCAATTGTTTCATAAAATAGTACAGTTCCAGTCTTTTGCTATTGTCTAATCTAAACATTTGATGTTAGTATTATTATGAATTCTGAGTTTGGACAACTAGAAAGTTCTCAATGATAAGATGTATGTGTGTGTTATAGAAATAAAGATATCTGTATGTAAACAAAAAGAATACTATTATATTTATTTGAATTTGTCTTTATCTTAAATGTTGAGTTAAGGTCTGTCGATTGAGAGATACATTAATCTTCTAGTTATTTCATTATTTAACCAAGGTGTTATTAAACCTACTACCCCTATTGCTAAGGAGAATAACTTATAACATTTTAGCATGAAACCGGTGTGAAATGTTTTACCAGTGACCTAGTAGTAGGTCAAAATTGAAACATTTTTGGGAAACTCGAGGGCGTTACGTGTACTTTGATATTAGGAGATTACAAGCAGTTAGGAGCTCAATTCTTCTTATACTAAATAACCGCTATCTTGACTAGGAGGATCTGATGAGCGAGCTCTTTTTGACTCTGTTTCTCCTGATAAAAAATAAAAAATTTTGACTTGGATGTGACCGATCTTTTTCGATCTCTCTCTATGTTCAAAATTTGGTTTGAATATCATGGTTACTTAGTGATACAAATCTCCAGGCATGGTTCTAAATTATTAAGGATTAGACAAGAAGACAGCTTTTTTTCAGCCTCCCTTGAGTTATGTCAGAAATTAATAATGTTGTCATATTCTGTACCTGTTTGTTAAAGTGTCCACGTAATTTGCCATGAAAATGTCTGTACAGCTCATGAATATGCTCTTAACTGTTGGAATATGTGTTTGTATTTAGTATTTCGTTTTACATTTGAGGAAGGAAGACATCAGTGTTTTATGGTCGTTAAATTTGGTACGCGTAGGTCCAGATGGGTAGCTTAAAAATGAATTGATATCTTTTGGTTACTTAGTTAAAAATCAATAGTGTTATTTTGTCACCAGAATATTTACAGTTGAAAGAAACATACCAGTATTGATTTTATTAATGGAATTATCCTAAAATTAAATGAAAGTGATAACATTCAATATAATTTTTTGTATCTGAAGGCTTATTTCAATTTAAAATTTATTTTCTATACAACAAAATTTATAGTTAATTATTATTTAAATCCTACAAATATTGATTCAATAAAAATAAATGATAATAAACAGAATTTTCAATTTAACACAATGTAAATCTGTTCTTTTGTTTAGTGTGATCTTGTCAGTTGAATCAAAATTAAGAAACAATTTACAACAAAGCCCAATTTTTTAGTGTATTTTTATTTTATTCAAATTTTTAAGTTATATATGTATAACAATATTTTACAGATTATTAAAATACAATCTCAAGGGCTGGAAAAAGAATAGAAGAATTATTAAGAAGTCTAATAACTATTCCAAGCACCCAAGCCCTCAAACTTCCAGCCTGAGGTACTGCCAGTTCTAACAGTTTTGAATTACAAGAATCAGTTTCCCTTTATAAAAAAAATTGTACAATAAGGCAATCCATGTCTCATTTAAAGTGATTGGCTAATTGGGATTCAGATCACCACAGAGCATATACATAAGGGAAAAGTGCACTATACACTGTAAACTTTGCACTATATACACATATACTAACATCAAGGCCACATAAATTATATATGTCTTGGGATCACCTTTCTTGAGGAGACACAAAGATAGGGAATGACAGTTTAGACACAGCCAGACTGGTTTTTATGTCATGGAAAACTGACCCGAAAAATGAAAAAAAAGATTTATCCACCACTTTTTAATATGTTGTTAGGACTCATAAGAGTAGATAAAATCCAAGTTTGCAACCCTCAAAACCAAAAGCGTTTTTTGTAGTACTTGAAAAACCGTGAAATTGTTGCACTATTTTCATTTTTTTGCTTATATCCCGTAATATATGAAAGTGTGCTGGAGACAGTATATTTGCAATATTAAAGAGCTTTAAATTTGTGTCAATTTAAGCCTAATTTTATTCTGTAAATTAATTTATTGTGGAGATAGAACTATCCAAAAATGGTGAGTTTTCACAAAATTTCAAATTTTTCTGTTGAGTCAAGTTCTCGGGCGGATACTGATGAAAGCACTGGGTTTTACAAAAACACTTTATATTATTTTATTTATATTAATAAATCAAAAATGAAATAGGTTGGTTCCTACCGACCCACACACTTGTCAAACCAGTCAATATGATTTTTTCTCCAAACCCAATTTTCCTAATTTCAAATCTTTTCCTCTTTCTCAGAAAACTATTATGTCTATGGGCATCTTTAAGGACTCAAATTAAAGCTAATTAAATTTCCTTCAAATTATTTTCTAAAAGTGTTTTTGAGTGTTTTAGTATCATTTAAAGGCGGATGATACTATAAAATGGGTTAGGAAACAAATTCATGTCTTTCCATTTAAATTTGCATGTGGTGGGCTCCCGGCCTATAAGCTTTTCAAGGAAAAAACTATCCTTTAAGATTGTCTGTGGAAAATTTTAAATAGGAGATCCAAGAAGAAGCAGATTCTAAAATAAGTAGCACAAATGAACAGCTTATCTTTCAATATTAATCCCATGAGAACAATATCAAGATTCCTGATCAGACTACGAGTATCCTAGTCAATACGGTACTCTACGATGGAAAGTCACCAATCAGCAAGTGATTACCCATCGTTCTAGCCATGCTCTACTGTGCTAAACTTAAAAGTACCTATTGCTGGCGTGCTAGCCCGCTCGGTCACCCTAGTTCTTGGTTGTAGTGATTCTGCAATAAAATAATTCAAATTAAAATGTGACAATTTTTTTTTTTTTTATTAACTTCATAACTTATCCCACTCTACTTAATTTTTATTGTATCTTAGAAAAATCTTTTCTATCGACTGTATTTTTATTGCTAGAAATCGATAAACATATTTAAAATTGAATTCCTCCATACTAAGTTCTAACTATGTTGAAAAGAAATCCAAACTAAAAAGTAACTTAAAAAACATTGCTAGAAATTATAGAAAATTAATTTAATCTTTTATAAGAGAATTCCAACAACTCTATTTTTTAATTTAATTTTTTTCTATTCAGTCTGGCAGTGTTCATTATAAACTTCTCCAACAATTAATTAAGTTAGTAATTATTTTCAAAATAGGAGCATTTGCTTAATAAGGAAGTATATTAGCTCAATAGATAAAGAAATTTAATTTTATCAGCTAGACCCATGTTTGTGTTTGGTTGTGGGCAGAAAACAACAATACATTTTTCTGGAAGTATTTCAGTATATAGCAGCAATTTCCAAAGCTAAGACTTAATTTGCAAAAGAATTATATGTTTCCATTAATATTCATGTGTATATTATGCATACATTTAATTATAACACTATTATCATGTTCAACAACTTCTGAGGAAGATGAAGAAACTATATTTTAATAAAATAATGCAAATGTAATTTTTCTTCTTTCTCAACCAACAAATTTAATAGATTTTTTTTTTTAAATAAATAAATTTCAAATGATATACACAAAGTTGGTTCCCCTTGTCAAACGGTAACGATTGGACTATATTTGTTCAAATGCATGTCGACCCCCTCATTCTGAAAATGTTTTTCAAGAAAGAAAAAGTTGAAGGAGAGTAAATAAAAGTTATTCAAAATGGTATCAATAATGATACATATGTTCAAGGTAAATGTTTTGTTTTTACTGAATCCAAATAAACGAATTTCTAATACATGGTACTAACACATGGCATTAAGATTCACAATACGAACCTAATTAGGACAAAATTTAAAGCAGAAACAAAAATTTAAAAATAGATTATCTTCTCAACAGATAAATGGAACTTCCTGGAAAATGCTTCACCAACTTAAATCGTAATTAAGAAGCCAACCAAAACAATGTAACCAAATTATTTTTCAGTTTTGTGATTTTTTTTCTTTTTAATTTAAGCTATTCCAATACTAGAAAAAATATCAAAATAATAAAACACTGTCTCATGGATTAAAAAAAAAGAATAATTCAACTGCTAATCCAATGTCATCTATCCATTTTCTCTTTCTTGTGAGATTAAACCAAGTAAATGATTGGACAAAAAAGTGCACGGCTCTAGAGAAGAAGTATTGTATTGGTCTTATAAATATGCTCTCAAAAGAGAATAAACCAACTCATTTGTTGTAGTTTTTATTAAAATTATTATAATATCCAATGAAACGTTAATGATGTGTTTGACAAATGTTTTTATTTATGATTTTAACACCTGATTTTTTTTTACTTATAGGAAGACAAAGTAATATTGGGTTGTTTCACATGAAATGTCCGATTTTCTAATATTTGAAATACATAGAGGATTATGCGAGTCTCTGTTGTTTACTTCCAAAGTTCACATATAATCAAGCAGTTACTAATCCTCTACTTTTCTTTCATAAACATTAGCTTCCCAATCAATTACACACTGTTTAGTATACCTTCAAATATGAACATGGAAACACGCGATTTTCGTGTAATATTTTTTTATGAGTTTAAACTAGGTCGTTCGGCAGCTGGATTGCTTATGACAATCAGCGTCGGTCAGGGCAGTGGTTAGACATCGACGAAAGCCCAGGACAAATGCCAAAACCAAATTTGCACCCGAAAAAATTTATGGTTACAGTATGGTGGTCCATGGCTGGAATCATACATTATTCCTTTTTGCCTAGAGGTGAGACCATTACCTCTACAACCTACTGCAATGAAATTGGCCAAATGCACGAAAAATTATTGAAAAAACAACCTGGATTGGTAAATCGGTAGGGCCCTATACTCCTACACGACAACGCTAGACCCCACGTTTCAAAACTTAACATACATAAATTGAAAGAGCTGGGGTACGAAGTTCTTCCGCACCCACCATATTCTCCCGACTTGTCTCCAACAGATTATCACCTTTTCAGGAATTTAGACAACTTCAGCAGAGGAAAAATTTTTGCAAATGATGCTGAAATCAAAAGTGCGTTTTCAGATTTTGTTTCACTTCAAAGCTCAGAGTTTTTCAAATCCGGGATAAAAAAGTTGTCACGTTGGGAAAAATGTGTAGAAAAAGAAGGTAAACACTTCGAATAAAATTGTATTGTTTTCATATTGTATTTTTACTAAAATCCCTTTGCCTTGAAAACGGACATTTCATGTGAAACAACCCAATAGTAATTAAGGAATCAAATAAATAATTAAGTCATTAAATATCTGTTATATTTTAAGTAAATTAATTTTAATTCAAAGGGGCTGAAGTAAAATTAAATATTTGATTACTACTCATGCTTTATAAGATGGATGTTTTATGATAATATTAAAAAAAAGAAAAAGAAAAAAAGAAAATTTAATTTCTAATTTCTTGTTGAAGGAAACATTATATGAAAAAATAAACAGACTGATGGAAGTGCAAGTGAAGGAACATGCTAGAAATTTTTTTTCTACAATCTAAAACAAACCAAAATTAAATCTTTGAAATGGAAAAATGATCTTTTCGGAACACATTCGACTGGGGTATTAATCCCAAGCCGTTTGACAAACCATGCATTTCTTATGCACTGCACTATCAAATTATTATTATTATTATTTTTTAGAATATCCAAACTTTTCATAAAATCAATTCATTCATTGTGCATTAACATATACCTCGCATGTGAATAGGAAAAAAAAAAAAAAAAAATTAGCACAAAACTAAAAGGCTAGTTTCAAACCTGTCAAAAAATCATTTATATACAAGCTGATTTGATTCATTTCAATTTATATAAATAATAATATTTGTAAACAAAAAGTTTCATTGAACAATCTGTTAAACATTCATCGAAATACAGTAAATATAGAAAACAGATCAAAGAAGTATAAGTGCAAAACACAAAACACAAAGATGTCTAAAAAAAATTAAAATTTATTTACAGTGACAACTAATGCTGCAGATGAAACTAAGCAAACATTGAAAACCCAGAAGACAATATAGTGGTTGAGTGAAAATCTTTAAGAGTTCATTAAAAATTTTAAGTTAAAGTTTGCTTTAAGTGGACATAAGTTAGGCGTCTCTAGCAACAGGTACTTTAACTCAAAGGGAAACAGGAATTACCCACAAAATACCATTCCAACTGAACAGTAAAAGTGAAAAAGTATTTGTCAAAAGAGTAAATTATTTTCAGCCTTTGTGAATAAGAAATTAATGAAACGTGTGTTTGGGCGCCAACTTCATCTAAATTAAATTCAATTTGTTTAAATCGATTTACTTTTATTTAGTATTAATTCTGGCTGCTGTTAAACATTTTATTGACTAAAAAATTATTAATTTTTCTCCCTAATTTTGAGTTTTACCAGTTAAATTAATTAACTGTTTTTGTTATTCTAGATTCAGCTTTATTATGTAACCATTCACATTCATTATAAATCTGATATTTTAGTACATTCTAAATAGTTGTTCTAAGAATTGACAATTTTTTTTTTAATAAATATAGGAATCAAAATCAATATTAAACTTTTCAGATGTATCCTTGAAAATGTTGAATTTTTAAAACATTTTATACTAAGAATGGATCTAGAACTATTTTCCAACTCCCACAGAAGAAAAACCTGTTGCTAGGACAACGTAGTTTGATAAAAATTATATGCTTAAGCAAAATATAAAAAGCCAACTAAATTTTTTGACAGGTTTGTGTATTAAGTGATGGGTACGTGATTACCGATGCACACAAAACCCATTGTTGCTCACCAAAAGGTCACAAAATGGCACCTGAAACAAAAGAAAAAAAAATGCAAATATAATTATTTCAATAATTTAATCAATTAATAATAATAATTAAAACAAAAACATAGAATTAGGCCATTTAAATTTTTTAATTAGTAAGAAGATTAAATTATTTTATGTGTGAAACATTTAGTTAAGAATGTTTTAAGGTGTGTTAAAATTGTATCTTAACAAATTAAAAAAATAAATAAATAAAAATTTGTTTCTGTATTATAAGATTGAAAATAATAAGGCATTGATATTTGAGGAGTTTTGTTAATTAAAATGAAAACAAACAGTTATAATAAAACCTGTAGGTTTTAAAGATAGAGACATACATAAACAATGATGATCAGTTGGTAGTACTGACTTAATCTAAGAAAACATTTGAGAAAGGCACTAGGAAAATATGTGTGAATAATCTTTAACCTAAACTTTATGAGAGCTGATTGTAGATTATAATATAATAAAAAAAAGAATAATTATTGTTTATTATTAATAACAAATATTCAAATATCTTTATAAAATAGCAATTCATTACATGACAGGTCATGCCATATTAATATGTCCACAATAAATAAATTCATAAATCTACTCTTAATTGTTAACCTTTTTTAATGTGTATTGTTTCTGCTGCTGAAAGTGTGTGTGTATATATTAAACACAAACAAAAATAAAATACAATTTTTTACAATCAAAAATAACATTGCGCTTCTCTCTCAACTGCATCACTGGTGTAGATAATACCAATGGAGGCTGAATGAGAGCGCTATAGCACAGTCACTCAAAGCATGAGTGGAGAAGCTGGCCATTGCCAGAACTCCATGACGAATTTTATAATAGATCTCGAGACCTCTGCCTTTTTAACCTGCGAGAAGGATTATAGGGGTGAGTGGAGCTAGATAGGGATTGTGCTAGTGAATTAGGATGATGTGAAAGTTTTTGATGAAATTTTGAAAATTTGACAGATATGGATTGTAGGACAAAAGGTATATTAAGATCGTTATGTAAGGTTTTGTTGGAGACATAGTAGGGGGCATTGGTTAGGGTTCTCAGGAATTTGGATTGGAAGGATTGGATACGTTTGATGTTCGAGTGTTTTGCTGATCCACAAATTTCTAGTCCGTAGGTCCAGATAGGCTTTAGGATAGTCTTGTAAATTAAAAGCTTGTTGTCTTTTGAAAGTTTTGAAGTCTTGCATAGTATGGGGTATAGTTGGCTGAATCTTCTGTTAAGTTCTTGTCTTTTAAGTCTAGTAAGTGGGTTCCAAGTGAGTCTTTTGTCTAAGATGAAACCAAGATATCACACTGTATCAGATCTGGGTAATAGGATCTTATTGAATAGGACAGTTGGGCAGGAACTACGGCATAGAGTAAAAGTCATGTGGGTGCATTTAGATTCATTAACTTTTATTCTCCATTTGCTGCACCATAGTTCAATTTTTGAGAGGTGATGCTGTAAGTTAGAAGAGGCTGTTTTGGGATCATTATGGGATGATAGTATCACTGTATCGTCAGCGAAGGTTGCAAGGAACATGTTGGGAGTGGTAGGAATATCAGCAGTTAAGAGGATGTAAAGGACAGGACCCAAAACGCTACCTTGAGGAACTCCGGCTCTGATAGGATAGGAAAATTCAGAACCACATCGAACTCGGAAGGAGCGATTTGTAAGGTAGGAATGAAGGATGAGGTAGAGGGTTTGTGGTAGTATGCTCTTAAGTTTAAAAAGCAACCCGGTGGGCCAGACCCGGTCAAAAGAGATTAATTTTAACTATAATTTTATTAATAGTAACAAAAATACAATATATTTTCTCTCTTATCATAAATTTAATATTTTATATATATAAATAATTTTTTTTTTTTTTTTTTTTTTTTTTTTTCTCTCTGAAATTATACTTTTTTCAGAAGTTTTGAAGTATTTCTACTTTTTTCTTTTGTTTAAAAAAAAAAGAAAAGAATTTCATATTCATTTTGTTTTAAAATCTAATTTTTGTGGATGAATGAAAAATAAATTTTACTGTGGAATTAATTGTTCAAAGATAGTAAATAATTGAATGTGTGCCCAGAAGAAGAGCCTATGTCACAATTTACTAACTTTACAAGAGCTTCAAAGAACGATAGCATCGCTAAGTTGTACTAATAAAATAAATAGTGACATAGGCCCTTTTCCATTAGGGATATTAGAAATCCTAAGAAACTATTTTTAATAATATAACCATTTATTGAATAAGTTAGTAGAAACAAAACAGGTAAAGTAAGCACATAAATAAATAGTATGAACTGAAAGTCATTTGAAGCAGATCTTTTTCTTTTCCTTGCTTATGACGAAACAAACTCGGATTAACAACTGATAACATAGGCCATTCAAGTTCACACTTCAAGTTCTCTTATTTATCAAAACATACAGGATTCTCCTGACTTATAGAGGCATTCTTTACTACTAAAAACCATGGCATTGCATACAGCATATGGCATAGGCCTTTATTTCACAAAAAAAAGGGTTTCGAGAAAATCTTGACATAGGTCCTTCTTTCAGTCACATATTCCATTATACATGTTACGTATGTATCTAATAAATGTGGTTTGTTTTTAACCAAGCAAGAGGAATTCGTAGGTTTGTAATTGAAATTTTCAGAGTTGAAATTGCATTTGGAAAATATACCTAAATTTATTATTTTTATGGCTTTATTTATTTTTAAATATGGAGAGAAGGTTTTCTCAAAGAGGAATATCTTGATACAATACAATAATTATAAATGTTTTGCCATTAGATATTATGTATGATGTCAATAGAATTTTTACTTACCCTACAGTTACAGGAGGCGCAGGAGGGTGCCCAGACGTGAGGCTGATAAAGAAGAGGACAGGTGGTATTTGCTGGACAAGACGAGGGGCAACGAGGGCAACAGTCTGAGGTTGAAAGTACTGCTGACTCGCACCATATCGGAGGACATTCTACCTCCCAACAGTCTATCTCACCCATCTATATACAGGATAAGTAGTGGTATAAAGTATGCTACATACATGATAATATATTAAAGATATTCATTGCATTAAGAATAAAAATGTACTCACAAGACATTCGCAGGTCTGGCATTGATATATCCAGCGCTCGCCAGACCTGAAGATGACATGAGGTAGCTCTTGGTGTACGCAGGAAGTTGCTGTAGGGTAACAGTGAGGACAGCAGTGCACCGCAGGGGATAGAGCACAATCGCATTTGATCGGTGTGCAATGGACGACACCGTCAACACACCTACATTCCTCACACTCTCCTCTCGGTATTATGCCACCATTATCCACTTCCTGATTGTTTATCACGCAACCTAGAAATAAAATAATAAAATAAATCTCTATACTGCGATATGTTTTTCCTTAAGAATAATTACACAGAAATATCAAAGTGTATTACGCAAATGCAATAGGTATAAATAAGAAATATTTTCAGGATATAAATCCACATCTTTGTTATATAAGAAAACATACTCAGGCGGCAGTCGGTAGAGTTGGCAGGACACTGACATCTGAAACCTCCTTCAACATTTATACAATCTGCAGTCTCATGACAAGTATGGTTCCCGATCACGCATTCATCCACATCTAAAAAAAAAAAGTACATTCATAAATGTTATAAATTCCTACATGATTGATTTATTTAGAGCTAAACAACTATGATTCAAAACTACATAATTTATAAAATTTGAGGGTGAAACATTTTTTTCTAAACTAATCACAGGAGAGTACTGACTTAAAGATATTAATTCTATGTGAATAATAAGAGAAAAAAAAAAATGAAAATTTACAAGTTTATTGTCAAATCAGAGTGGAGGATCAGTACTAAACAGTAGCTAAGGGGCCTCTATGACAGAATAGATATTGTAAGTGTTAATGAACTCAATAAAATATGATAGAGAGGGCATGTGGAGACGATGGACAGAAAATGAATCCGAAGACTTTTTAAACTATTAAATGAAATTTATGATATTATATAATTTTTACTTTTAGCCAATTTTAAATTTCATAGAAGGAGACATTAAGGTTATACATTTCACTGTTTCTTCATTTTACATAATTAGAGATTCATCATTGCTTATGGCATTATTCTAAGAACCAGCAATCATTCTTCTACATTATACAAACATATATTAAAAGGTTAATGTGCAAACAGTTAAAATTATGCATTATACATTGTCTCACTTAAATATTTTTCTGGTGTTAACCACCATGTCCTTTTAGATATTCTCTTTTGAAATGATTGAATGAAATGAGAATATCTAAAAGTAAAACCAGAAAAAGATTTAGGTCTGAAGATGGGACCATGGTCCTGAAGCATGTAACGGGAAAATAATTGTAAATGTGAGGAGTATAGCTAAATAAAGAATATGGAATAATTAACATTAATGCTCCTTTATTGAAAAAAATTAATAAATAACTATTTTTTATAAACTATAATAGAATTAGCTTTTGCAAAAACATTTTTATATAATGAAATAATTCTTGGTTGATAAATATTTTTTAAATATATGCACTAGGCACCACGCTAGAGAAGTGGAGACTTGGGTTCGAATCCCAACCGGGGTCAAATCTTTTCTCTTCAAAAATTAAAAAAATATTTTTATATAATGTTTTATTGTTTTATTTTAATTAGCCAAACTCTATATAGTGATGGTTACCTATATCATTTAAGGTGGGGACACTGGCTATAGCCGAAAAATTCCCCTCGAGGTATGTTCTCTTCTTGCTGGCTCCTGACTCTGGCCATCATGTGAACTTGTTGACATTGTCATCGTCTGATGACATCTCACCAAACTGAGACCATGGCCTTCCACTGGTAATACATCCCCACAACATAGCACTTCTCATATGTACTCATTATTATAAGTCTTGCTTAAGTTTGTTTTTGTTATCAATTAAGATAATAGATTTAAAGTTGATCTTTAGTTTCAAGATATTCTGTTTTAATAAACATTGATTTTCATTCAATACCTGTCAAGTTTATAAACCAATGGCGGCCTTTCACTCACTCTGTTAACTCTTATACATTATTACTCCTTTTATAATTAAATTAATTTCAATACCTTGGCCCCATGTTAAACCTTTGTGAAAACAAATATGGTTCTAATACATAATTATATTAGAGCTTCCTATGATAATTAATTAATTAAATTTAAAATATTTATATCAGGTCACCTGACTGGTGTTCCTTTGTAGATTCACGCTGTGCCAGACTCAACAGAGATGGACCTAACAATGGATTAGCTGGACCTTACCCTGGCTACTTTTGCATTATTTAACCTTAAAAAAATAACAAATAAAATAAATATAGAATATTACCGATACAGAGAGTAGGTGAGAGATGAGTGAGAGCGGGAACGTATCCCTGACGACAGGCACAGTAGTACCATCCTGGCATGTTGACGCACTGTGTACTAAGGTCACAATGACCTATTCCAGCTTCGCACTCATTAAGGTCCAAAGAACAGTCCTGACCGGTGTAACCAGTTCTGCAGACACACTCGCCATCCTCACTACAGCTGCCTCCGTTCTGGCATGGAGCTGGGCATGTTCCTAAACAATTGGGACATTTATGTATTAAAATTTTATTTAATTCAAATCCAATGTATTGAATCTTTATATAATGAATAAAGCAGCACAACGCTGATAAACTTTAAATAAGTACTAATGAGCTGAATTAAATACTATTTATTTCTATTATACTAATAAAATGTTTTACACTTACTCTGACAGTGTATGCCATCCCCCGAGTAACCTTCTTTACATGTACAATGGTAAGAACCTAGTGTGTTAACGCACAATGCTTGCATATGACATTCATGTGTCCCTGCTGCACATTCATCTATTTCGGCACAATTAAACCTAAAATAAATATACAAAGTCAGATATTTTGTTTCTAAAAAAAGATTTATATAAAAATTAGAACACTAAACAAATACTAAAATTGATCACATAGTTTATATTTGACAAAATAAAAATAAAGATCAGAAATATTATAAAATTCATGAGAAAGAGCGATGGTAGTCTCTTTTTAAAAACTTGAGATTGCAGTGCTAACAGATAATCTGCAGGTGAAAGTCTAATCACACTGCTGGGCTATGAAAGAATACAGTTTCAAAGTTAATAAAGAGTAGATAAAAAGGATATCAGCAGATCACAGATCCAATTCTGTATCTAAAATTATCAGGAAGAAACTGCTCGTTGTTTTCAACTACTCCAGCATTCACTAGACAAGCGTTCAAAGCTCCCAATAAATTAAAAAGACTTATTTACATGACAGTAATAAGACCCATTTGGACATGGGGAGTCAGCTTTGGGGCTCTAAACTAAACTAAACCTTCTAATTCTTCTCAAATCCAGTTCTAACAATTCAAAATCCTTAGTAAAATCTTCAATGCTCCTTATTAAGTCACAAACAAACTTATTCCTAAAGATCCATATTTGGCAAATTTGGCCCAAATCAGATATCTATCCTTTCATAGTAAACTCCATACCCACTCGAATCCCCTAGTCTCCTAACTTCACACTCAATTCCCAACAATTTTGTGAGGTGTCTGAAAAGAAGATGGCCAAGAGACCTCCTAATGTAGAGCCTTTATTGAAGTGCTACTTGTGAGCATTGATGTGTTATTGTAATACTTATTCAAAAATTTACCTGTTTTATGTAATGCATAAAGTTGTAAATATCAATAAATAGTTAAAAAAATAAAAATAAATAAAGACAAATTATCAGGTTTTTGAACAGTTTGACTTTGATTGTTCTTTTCTACAACCCTTCATTCACTTTATGTAAGGTTTTTGACGTTTCTTTCCAACTAATCTTTTGTTGCAACCTTCCTTACCTATCAACCCTTCTTTGTCCAGGAAGACAGTCGCACTCATAACTTCCTCTAGTATTTAAGCATTTAGTGTTGCTACGGCAGTGATGTCCCTCCAGACCTCCTTCACTGGCACATTCATCTATATCTGGAAATAAGAAATAATCTTATCAATTCATAATATAAGTTCTATCATTTTTATTAACACCTGAATAAAGGAAAGTATAGTCCTGGAATTTAATTTCTTCTGCTACATTCTTTCTCATCTGAGGAAACACTAGCAGATCTAGTTTAACCTTGAGACTGAAAAGCATTTTTTAAATTATTTTTCTAACAGCTTTCTAGGTTTGATAGCCTATGCCAAGTGAACAACTTGACGTTTTAAAGATTGTATCTACAGTGGTTTGGGCGCCAGCCCTATGTTCGGGCTGAGTCACCTCCTGCAGACTGATTGAACTTATCTTTGTCAGCATTGGTCATCAATAAGTAGCATTGGTCATCAATAATGCTAGTCAATAATACAGGTGGTCACAAAGTTGTTTATCAGTTTAATTAATTTTTTTCAGTTGATGATAAGCTGATATAAGTTGATGACTAAGCTTGCTTAGTACAGTTTTTTATAATATTAAATACTTTTTCTTTTAAAATGGCGATTTATTTTATTCCCTGATTAGGATATCAGTTCAATAAATGTGAAGAAGAAAAAATATATTGTATATTTAAACAAAAAAATAAATAAATAAAGGAATAACAATATGATTTTGACCAGGAATAGTTGGTTTACCTATACATTGGTGCCCATTGCCAGTGAACCCTGCATTACAATGACAGGCATAGCTGGTTTCCAGGTTGAGACATGAGGCGTTGCTATGGCAGTCATGACCTTGGCTGCAGTAATCAACACCTGCAATGACACAATTAAACAGACAATTGAATAAATTATTTAAAAATAATTAGAATGATCTTATAATATGTTTTGAGATATTAACCTGGACAAAATTTACAACACTCGTCAGGTGCCGAAAACTGTTTGTGCACGGGGCAGTCCAAAGGTGGGCACATCGTGTCAGGGTCTATTCTTGTGCAGTGCATCGAGCCATCCCTACATTCGCACTCCACACACTGCTTTAAACTGACAACCTCACCATCTTCGTACAGTGTCCCCCTTGAGTAACACTGTTCTGTAAAGAAAAAAAATAAAAAATAAAATAAAAACATTTAAAAATAATAATAATCTTTATTCCTTTATTTAATCTGAACCAAAACCACAAATGTTTTTTTCTGCATCTGGTGAATGTGGTGTGTTTCGTATTTGTCTTTAATCTCTTGAAATTAAAATGAAAGATATAAAAATAAAAATAAAACCAAAAGAAGGAAAATACAAAATAAAATGAATTATAAGTTAATTGAAGATGAGAATTCTGGACCAGAGTGAACCGTAATTAAGGTTTACCAAGTAACAGAAAAGAAGAAATTGTCAACACAAGTGGATAAGTGTGTAGTATAAAAAAGTGAAAATGATTTAATTTCATTGAGAGTAGTTTAATTTGAAATGTACTATGTTATTTCAAGTACTTATGACTACAGAGTCTGTATTTTATGAGCATGCACAGTTTTTGCAGAATCAAAATATTCTACTCTGTTTGTTCAAATTGGTTTCAGTAAAGAGATAACAACTAAATTTTTGAACTGTAAGTATAGCTACAATAGTTTTCCCAGAAAATGTGAAGTTGATGTGTATTCATGCTAAAGTTGTAGTCTTTTAAGGGCTTTTATGTACGTTGCAAGTAAGTCTACAATCTAAGATATTTACTGTGTTATCGTATAGTAGAATTAACTGTTGGACAGTTCTTTTTTCTCAGTATGAAAGTTATATGATTTTTTTTCTGAGTTTTATTAAGGGGAATTCTATATGTTTTGATAGCTAATACTCTGTTATTATTATATTAATGTAATATTTAATAATATATAATACTAAAATAATAAAAATATACAGTAAAATGGTACTTACTGAGGCAGGTTGGACAGCACTGGCCGGGGTGCAGCACGGGCCTCTTGCAGTTCACTACTGGACACTGGACTGGTCTACACTGAACTTCCCCATGCTAAAAGATTTAAATCAATCTTAAATTATTGTTATTATTGTTTTTAAATTATAATTATTTTTATTTTTAAATTGTTTTATTGAATATCATAAGCTGCCTCACTCAAGGGCAATTAATGACGTATATGATAGTGAATCCATTCACACAATATATACAATGAAAATAGATATAAATAAATAAAGAAAATAAAGAAAAAACCTCTGACTAAACAAGATAAAAAATATTATTAATAATAATATCAAATAAATTAGAATAATAGTATAAAGAAAATAACTAAAAAATAAAATTAATCAAATACAATTACACTAAATATAACCAGGGGAACCATGAACAGAGCCTGTTCCCCCACCTATGGGAGGGCAAACCAGATGTAATGTAATCCCAGCCTTGCTCTCTCAGCTGTCTCAATAGTGTCGGAATGAAGATACATTATTAAAATAGTTGAAATAGTTTAGGGTTCTGAGAAAGTAATTAAATAAGAATAATTTATCAAATAAATATAAGATCAAGCGAAAAATTATAATCAACATAATGTTTCTAGTTTCAATTCAAAAGGGTAATAAACAGGCAATTTAATGAAAAGATATATATATATATATATATATATATATATATATATATATTTTGATAACATCAACCGTTTGGCAGTGAAGAATAAGTTATATCAGAATGCAAAGAAAACTAAGGCTATCCTCCTCGGTTCAAAATCCATCCTCAACACCCTTCCTTACTATCCATTGCTTTACTTCAATAACCTTCCTATTCAGTTCCAAAACTCTATTAAAAATTTAGGAGTTACCATTGATCACCAACTATCCTGGAATAACCATATTGCCCAAATTTCCAAAAAATCCATCATAATCCTTAAACAACTGTATAGATCTCCAAATTCCTTTTCCCAGAGTACCCGTTAACTTCTAGTGTCTTCTCTTGTTTTCCCTTGCTTTGATTACTGTTGCTTGGTTTATGGGGGACTGTCGGGGATCTCGAGATGAAGCTGAGGAGACTGATGAACTGTTTCATTAGATTTATCTTCGGGATCCCCAGACGGTCTTTCCTATTCCAATGTCTAAAAACCAAAAATCCTTCCTATATTCTTGATTTATTAACTCTGCGTTCTTCTATCCAACTCCTAAACACTAGATCCCAACATTTTAACCTATATACCCCCTCACATAAAACCGCTTCCTTTGACAAATCCTTCATCATTCATGCTACCTCCTTCTGGAATTCCATTCCCACTTCTATTCGTAAAGCAGCTTCCATAACTTTCTTTAAAAAAAATTTATTCCTGTATCTTTTAGACAATCAATCTTCCACAAATATGTCAATAATCAAATGAATACTTTATTTTTCTTTTTCTTTTTCTCTTTCTTTCTTTTATGTGTTCATATATATATATATATATATATATATATACGATTGTATTTTATTTTATAATTATTATTTCTAATATTTTTATTTTTTTTTTTTTTTCCGTAAAAAATGTGTGCTAAAATTACTGAATTAATTTGTAAATAATATGCCAGACAATTGTACTTTTAACTGTGCATTATTTTTTATTCTTAGGGGACAGTAAGTCCCAGAATAAAGTTTATTAAAAAAAAAAAAAAAAAAAAATAAATATATATATATATATATATATATATATATATATATATATATATATATGGATAAATTTCTTGACTGTTACTATTAAATGTTTTGTAAGGTTCTTGAGGTTCAGTCATAAAATAAAAAATCAACTATTTTGGCGACGTTTCGAGACTATATTGTTCTCATAATCATGCCCTACAGTGAAAAAAACAGGTTACAATAAAATTATATAAGTTATACAAGTTATTTCAAAACATAAAGTTAGCTACAGTACAGGTAGGTATATAACAACATGTGTAGGGTAATACAAATATTTATAATTACAGAATATAGAGGAGTATGAAGCTACTTACAATGTTACTGGTGGATATGAATAGACTAATAATTCTAGTACACAACTAACCTAGGGGAGTGAGTTTAAACAGACAGTTAACAAGGGTTAGTGGGGAAAACCCTATTTCTTAAAAATTAAGTTAAAAGGACTGTGTGGGTATTCCCAAAGTATATTCTATATTCTGTAATTATATATATTTGTATTATATGTGTTTGTGTATAACCCTACACATGTTGTTATATACCTACCTGTACTGTAGCTAACTTAATGTTTTGAAATAACTTGTATAACTTATATTTTATTGTAACCTGTTTTTTTTCACTGTAGGGCATGATTATGAGAACAATATAGTTTCGAAACGTCGCCAAAATAGTTGATTTTTTATTTTATGACTGAACCTCAAGAACCTTACAAAACATATATATATATATATATATATATATATATATATATATATATATATATATATATATATATATAAATAAAATTAAGGTCCCCTTGAGCCTTTCGTTAAAATAAAGAATAAAATGGAGCATGTGCTTAGGGTTGGCTCTTGACCATCAATGCTCATATGTTTTCTATTTTTTTTTCTTTTATCTGTTTGTAAGCGATTTGTATGAGAGCTAGAGCGTCTCTATGTGTAACGCCGTACAGTGCACAGTGGGGCGAAACTATGTTTTTTCTGGATATCGCATTTTGAGCCTCTAAAAATTATTGCATCGACTTCAAATTTCATATGGGTATGTTTTCAAAGGTGTAGAATTCGAATCTAAAGTCAGTTTTTTCCCCCATCATTCCAGGACTCTGCTCTGTTAACCAATAGTGTGTCTAAAAAAAATCTAATTTTCGATTTTTCGTGTTTTGATTCAAAGGATATTATTTTCTATGATTTTTGATGTGCTCTATTGAATTTAAAAATTTGCAAATCAATAATAATACGTGTTTTATGCCTTTTTCGTCAATTGGATTTTCTAAAAAATTAAACAATTTGCCGTTTGTCAGAAACGTGATAGGTAATAATTATTTTAAATATTGTCCTCAACCGAAAACGAAATTATTTAGTTATTTAATAGAAGTAAACAATTATTGCCCACAGTCTCCTACACTGTGGTTATCGAAATTTTATCGTTGGATCCATTCGTTCAAATTTGTCGTGTCAGTGTCAGCATTCAGACCTATTCAGATATCAATTTTAAGCATTTTTATTGGCGAATACCTATGGATATCATTTGTGAAGTCCATTTGTTGTAGCAATTTGGACCACTTTTTTGTACAAGTTGAATTGTCAAAGTAAATTCAAATATTCTCCAAGGTCGCAAGTGGTCGCAGACCATTTCGATCTTGAGTTTTTTTTTATTATCGATATTTTAAATTAAAATGGTTTTGGACCTAAACAAGTATAAACATTTTTCAAAAATCAATTTTTTGTTGAAATTTTCAAATTTAAATACATTTATTTTTTGAAATTTTTATTTTTACAGGAAAACGTTTCATTGCCAATTGTTTTATCATGCTAAAAACTGTGAACAGCAAAAAATTTACATCGGATGTGTAAACAATTTCTAATGCAATTTAACAAAACGGGAAATTTGCGATAAATTTTTGTTTTCACCCAATGTTCAACAAATTACATAGGCTCGTCCCACTGAGCGACATGGGGGGTTGAGAACGGAGGTCCAGAAGGTTCTGTATAAAGACGCAATTTTGCCTATTATTACTTAAGGCAAGGAAATATGGCATCCAGGAATTCAGATTAAGTACAACTGCTGGAAAGGGTCCAGAGGCTAATGGCACTCAAAATTATCAAAAGTTTTCGGACACTTTCTGACGAAGCCGCTTTTTTTTTGGCCGAAATGGTCCCCATTAGTATCCTAGCTGACAAATATGTATGTAAAATAACCAAATAGGGTTACTGCTGAAATGAAAACACTAAAAAGATATAAACAGACTAAACAAAAGGGGTAAAACAAGGATTATAACGTGAGGGGGAAGGAAGGAGTTCTGCAAATCCTATAAATACGTAAAAAAAATCTTTAATTCCAAATATTCTCCAAGGTCGCAAGTGGTCGCAGACCATTTCGATCTTGAGTTACTTTCCAGTATTGATATTTTGAATTATTGGTTCCGACTTAAACAAGTTTAAACATTTTTCTAAAATCAATTTTTTTGTTGAAATTTAAAAATTTAAATAAATTTATTACTTTTATTTTTGTAATTATTATTTTCACAGAAAAATGTTTTATAGCCAATTGTGATATCATGCTTAAGGCTGCGAACAGCAAAAAAATTACATCGGACGTGTACACATTTTCTAATGCAATTTAGCAAAATGGGAAATTGGCGAGAACCTTTCAAACAAACCTAGTTTATCGTTCTTTTGTACTGTTAGTGCGTAATAAAATTATGTTTAACGTACTGTTGTTTAGCGACAATGACCATAGCAAACATTTTATAAATGATTCAAGCCATAAATATAAATTTTTGTTTTCAACCAATGTCCAGGAAATTACGTTGGCTCGTCCCAGTGTGCAGTGGTGCGAAACAGCCAAAAAGCGGGAAAAACTCTCAAAAACGGTTAGTCCTATCCAGTAGCAAATAGTCTCATTCGATTCAGAAAGAAAAAATAAATTAGAATTGCAACTATATTGAAAAATTATATCATTGTTTTCTTTACTGGGTTATGCTGAAGACAGTGACATAATGGCCAGATCAAAACGAGCTTTAAGGAAAGCATTCCTTGCCCTCGAGGAGGCTGCAAGAAGGTTTGGGTTAAAAGTAAACCAGCAAAAATCTAAGTATATGCAGGTTGGAGGGCTAGGAAATTACGAGGCGTACTTTAAGATGGGACGGTATAGATTCCAGGTGGTTAACTTTATATACTTGGGACGCCGCTTATAAGACTCATGGGTTATAAGGTTCAGCCGCCTATAAGACTCAGAATCGACTTGAACGTTCCAGACGTATCCAAATACACACAAAATAATTCGGTTATAAGACTCACCACTCCGGATATAAGACTCAGTTTCTCCGAAATAAAAAAAAAAAAGTAACGTTTCACAAACTGTATTCGGCAAGATTTTAAAAAATAGACCATAAATCGAAATTGAAGCATTACAAAATAAATCTCAGAGTCGGAAACGGAAAAGGGGTGGAAAGAACTCTAATGTTGAATGCTCGTTAAAAGAATGGTTTTTAAAAGTTAGGGATAAGGATGCTCGCGTTTCAGGAACATTGCTTCACCAAAAAGCTGAAGAATTGGCAGAATAAATGGGGTACCGGTGGAGAAGACAGCCACCAACCCCTACGCGCGCCCAGAATACCTTTTGACGATTTTAACCTTCTTCCGATTAATTTCGGTGTTTTAGTCGCTACTATCCGAGGGAAAAGGTTATTCTCCTTCACTTACGGAGAAACTCTCGTATTTTAGGCAGTTGATATTTCACTAAAAGTATCATCATCAGAACTATGAATTCATATGAATGCGTACGTGAACCAATCCTTTTCTCACACTTGAATATGTTTACAATCAAGACTTGATGTTAAGCCATTATCAATTTTATTTATATTCGGAGGCATCTCCGGAAATGAGGCTGCAGACAGTGCAGCAAATCTCGCGAGACTGAACCAAACAGGAACCATTATTACAGACATTACAACAACTTCTGACTTAAAAACATCCTGTAGAAAAAAAATTGCTCCATCACTGGAAAACAAAATGGAACCAAATACGCAGCAAACTTCAAGAAATTAAACAAGACACCCGACCCTGGACAACATCTTGTAGAAAATCAAGAATAGAGGAAATAATCTTGACGAGACTAAGAATAGGACACTCAGCTTTCACCCACGGTTACCTGATGAGAAGCCTAGAACCACCGATTTGTACAACATGCATGACAACACTGACATTGAAACACATTGTAACAACATGTACACTATACTCTGACGCCAGAACAAAGTACAATATACCCTCAGATATAGATAAAGCACTGGAAGACACAGAGGAAAAAATCAAAAACATTTTTGAATTTCTAAAATTTTGTAAACTGTTCGACAAAATCTAATATGTATATTGAGCCGCTAATGACTCATGTGAGTAGATGCGGAATGTAATAAAAATAAATAAAAAAATTTTATTTCAAAACTATCTAAAATATTCGGTCCGAATTTATGATAATGAGGCGTGAGGACCTGATCTGTGAGTCGGTCAAGAGAGAAGCCGGGAGCAGCAGTTCGTCGAATGTCACGAACGATGACGAAGCTGACAAACACAAACTGATGAAGTGACGCTTCCACCTTCCCACTCTGAGGTTCTACGGGCTCTTGGAGTGTTGAGGAGAGCTGTCCACCACTAAGGGACCAATTTTGAAAAGCATTATGGTTGCGAGCGATACATTCTTGAAATACTAGAAAATAATAAAAAACACGTAATTTTTAAAACCAACGTAAATTATGTTTGAGCACTATCTTCAACTCATATACGCTATTAACTGATAAAGTAAGTTTTTTTTTTCGTAAATTAAAGAAATTTTTAATATCATTTTTTGCTTTTCGCCTATAAGACCCATCCGCCTGTAAGACTCACTTTTTGTTGATCCCAAAGTGAGTCTTGTAAGCGGCGTCCACTGTACTTAGGAAGCGAAATAAACTACCAAAACGATATCACCCAAGAAATCAAGCGCAGGATAATAACCGCTAACAGGTGCTACTACAGCTTATCAAAGAAACTTCAGGAGCCGATATCTGACCAGAAAGACAAAAATTAAGATATATAAAACAGTAGTCCGCCCAGTACTAATTTATGGCTCGGAGGCATGAGCTATTAAGAAGGCGGATGAAAAACGGCTCTTGGTGTTCGAAAGGACAATACTGAGGAGGATATATGGACCCATCAAAGTAGGCGAGACGTGGAGGAGACGTAAGAACTCTTTGAAGATAACGAGATCTCCAAAATCATAAAATTGGGAAGACTTCGATGGGCTGACCATCTAGCCAGAATGGATGATGGCGAGATTCCAAAGAAGGTGGCTACAGAAGAGATCTTTGGAACAAGGAGAGTGGGACGGCCGAATGTAAGATGGATGGATGGTGTGACAGACGACAGAGGACTGTTGCACAGGATAGAGCCAACTGGCGGAGGCTACTTGAGGCGGCCCGGACTCGGTGACGAGTTATTGAGCCGGATATTGTATTGTATTTCTTTACTGAAACTGAGAGATATTTTAAATTATTTTATTTAAATAATTTTAGTTTAATTTAACATAAGTGTATGCTAATTTAACTTCATTATAACAACAAATTTGGTTCCCTTTTTCAATAATCAAATTTTTATGTCGATTAGCTCAGAATAATTCATTATTTACCTACATAATGAATGATAGGACGGCTCACGTATCAATTGGATTTCTTCTTCACTGATGAGAAGAGGTGTTCTTTTAAGTTAAGGCCTCATAATATCAATCTTTCATTTATCCACTCATAAAACCAAGTTTTAAACTTATGTCTATTAAAATTAACAGATTTTAACTTTTGTTTACAATGAGGGGAAAACAGCTTAGTAATTGCACAAAATTTTAAAGCAATCAAATAATCCGATTCCAAACGATACTTTTCGTGAACAAAAGTTTCTAATCGACAGTTACTAAAAAATACCTCACAGAGATCGGAATATTTTATTTTAAGACTATTAATTAATGAATTAATTAGTTGAAAATTAAAAATTAAAAATTAAAGAAAATTAATTAAATGAATATTAAGACTTTTTGAGAAGAAAGCTTACCTAAAAGCGCACTGGAGTGTCAATAATTTGAACGTCAAATATTTTTTTAATAATGAAATTGATCACATAATCACTTATTTGTATTGCCAAAATTATTATATTAAAAAAAAAGAAAAAAAAGAAAATGATTAAGAAATAACTATTTCTCAGAAAATGAAAAAAAATGAACTTAGAAATCTATTCCTAAATATTTGTTTGATCATTTGAGAATTAGATTACTTCATTTGAATCTCTCAATCCCTTCCTTAGCTTTAGTATGTAGTGTTTTTAAATAAAGAAACATAGGGACCACGAACAGGCCAAGCTCAACTTTGTGGACAATCGTTGGTTTTTTGCACAGTTTTCATTAGTAGTCAATAAAATTTATAGTAATATTAAATAGTGGTATGAGCTTTATGATGATGGTAATCTTTAACCGGAGCTCAGCTGAGTTTTTTTTGTAGGACCACACATGTTAAAAAACTCTGGTTACTTTTTCCCTCTGGCTCTAGTATATTTTTTGATGATATATTTCATACTTAGGACCAATCTAACATTTTTTCCTTATTTTTTAATGTTTGAACTACAAATATGTCAAGTTTCATAGGTTCATCTATAAAAATAAATCCACAGTGACTCAAATGGTAGCTCAATAGAAATAGGCCATTTGGGGTGGAGTAATATTGTCCAACTTTAGAAGGCCTCGGAGTCGCAAATAAAAATGAAATTGAAAAAAACAAACTGGAAATGTTTGTACCAACTAATAAGGAATACAATGGCCCATCAAACAGGACAAAAATAATAAAGTCGTTTTTAGAGTTTTTTTCGTGTTTGCCCCACTGTGTGCCGTAGCATATCACATATCACTTTTGACCAACTAGGCCACTGGTAAAACATGTTCCAAGTTAAAAAAATTAAACCTAATTAGGTTCTTAACTCGATTATTATTGGGATATGTATGAATGTTGTTTCATTACCTAACGACTATTGACTAGAAAATTGCTAAAGATACATGACTAGCACTGCGCATGTGCTTACTGGTATACTTACAACACAAGAACAGATGTCGCAGTCTGCCTGCCAGGACGCACCATCCGCCCGCACAGTGCCGTTGATCTGGCACGACTTGATGCAGTCACAGGCCTCCACCTGAGATATTCTAACCTCTGCCGCCTCCAACTGTAAACATATGAGATCATAATTATTAATTTTATATTCATAAGCGCAACGAATCATCGACTGAGGAATCATGGGTAACATACATGTGTAGAAAGAACTAAATATGTGAGATGGACTAATTTAGGAAGAGGCAATATTTACATTGGTATATGTCTTAAAATCTAGCTTGAGTATATGATTATACTGGGTGTCCAAAAAGTGTTACTTTGATAGTACAAAAACTACTTAAAATAAAAAAAAAAAGTTAATTGGTTTTTATTATAATAAAAAGTGGAAAATTATTTGGGAAAGATGATGTTATCTAAATGGTGACCTCATGTTTTGCTTCGATTGCGTCAGGTTCGTCGGATTATTCTCATAGACCTTACTTTTAAGGTATCCCCATGCAAAATAGTCGAGTAGCCTAAGGTCGGTGCTTTTGGGAGGCCAGTTTATGTTACCCCTACGCGAAATGACCTTATCAGAGAATAATTCGTAAACAG
The DNA here is from genome assembly GCA_003667255.2 of Euschistus heros. NCBI lineage: Eukaryota > Metazoa > Arthropoda > Insecta > Hemiptera > Pentatomidae > Euschistus > Euschistus heros. The sequence continues at coordinate 1,047,640 of RCWM02000294.1, forward strand.
CTTCCATTGCTTGATTTGATGTATGGCCCCATTTTGTTGAGACAACGTTCTTGAGTTTTTGAGTGCCCAATAAGAGTATCGGGTATTTGTAACTTCGATATAACAAAAACACCTCAGCAAAAGATGGGCTCTAACTTCTACATTCTAATATTAAAAACTTTAATCCCCAGTCACAAAACCATGTAAGACGTTTGTCCAAATGGATTCCTAGGCCGCAGATCTGTTCAACATGGAATAGTGGAATATCATTAAAGGATACTGTAGGACAGGAAGTCGCAGGTTTTCAAAGAAGAATGAAAGTTATTCGATGACATATCTTTGGATTTATTTTGATTCTTCCACTTCGATACTATTCTTGCAGGTTTGTAGTACGACATTATACTGTTTAAAATTCAACGAAGACATCATCATTTTTTGATAATAAACAGGTGTCTTCAGCATATGCAGTGAGGACGGTCCTAGAATGAGTTAGGATGTCAGCTGTTTACACCGTGTAGAGGATGGGACCTAGGATAATCCCATCCTTAATTTAATTTTAATTATTCAATTTCATTTTAAATTAAACTAAATATATAATTATACAATAATGAAAACATATAATTTTAAAATTTTTGGATATGATCGATTATTAAATATATATCGATCTAAGTAGAAGACGGGTGACAGGGGGAGGAGAGGAGACGGGGCGGCCTTGGCCAGATCAAGGGCACAGGGTCACCGCCCCCTATCGACCATTCTCCCAACTACAACTTATGGATTTTTCACATTTTACAACTTGTATGAAATATTCACCTAATACTGTTTATTTTTTTTCTTATATGTTTGTGATTAGTTCCATTAGAATAACTTTAATTATTCACAAACAAGAACGTTTGTTAATGTTCAGTGACAGAAACAAGTTAGGAGAAAATTAAAACATTTAATTTCCAAGTAATCAATCATTGTGTGTGATCACACCCTGTAAACAGACACAATGTTTATCATTTATTGATTACACCTCTAAAAGGATTTTTAATATTAAGTAACTTGAGGTAGAATAATACTAGTGAAATGCTAATCCAGGAAAATTTCTGGATGATAGATGGAGGATGGAAATCCGTCCATGCATCTAGTAGAATTCCAGTATTTATTTGTATATAATAAATTTAATTTAATTAAATTAAAATGTTTGAAGATGGTTGTAAATGTTTAATTCTAATTAATGTAAATAATTTAATGTAATTTAAATAATTTAATGTAAATTCTAATTAATTAATGTAAAATCTGATCCCCTATACCACACGACTAACATATTATTCTCCAATCTAACAGTTTCCCACTTAAGACCATCGATAAACTACTTTCAAATTACCTCAATCATCCTTTCCTTCTTTAATCCCCCGCACCTCCAATTAAAATGTTTGAAGATTAGTTAATTACTATTGTGACTTTACTGATCGGTTATGATTATTTCCGCACAGATAAATATTTGCACTTGCGTGATTAAACAAAAACGATTTTTTAATTACGAATTTCCTTCCTTCAACATACTTTCTAATTATCCGTTCCTATCTAAGTGAAACATTGAAAGTAAACCATACATTATACTAATTTCCTCTCTTTACGCAATGTTTCGGTGTTCCTCAAGATAGAATCCTAGGTCCCATCTTCTGCACAGTATGTAGCACAGGCCTCACCACGTACGCTGATGGCATGTGCATTATCAGTCATGATCCTATGATAGCATCCCAAACACTCAAATGTCATATCATAAATCTTCAAGAATGGCGTAGAAATTGGAGAATTAAAATAAATCCAAACAAAAATCATAAATCTTCATCAGAATTAAAATAAATCCAAACAAATCTCATCAGATATCGTTTACCCTTCGTCGCAAACCTGCGACATCCTGTCCTATAATGTCCTTTAATGATATCCCACTAATCCCTGTTAAACAGATCCGCATATTAGTACTGGACAATTGTTAAACTTGGAATCCACATACAAGACTAAAACGGCAGGAAACTGCTTGACTTCTTCAACATTTACTAGACAAACGTTCAAACCTTCCGATTAATTACAAATAACTCATTTACATTACATTAATTAAACCTATCTGGAATGCAGATTAGGGTTTTGGGTCTCAACTGAACCTTCTAATTCTTCTCGTATCCAATCCTTGCAACCCAAGATCCTTCGAAAAATCCTTTACGTTTCTTACTTTGTCCCAAACAAACTTATCCATATAGATCTTAACGTACCATATGCTGTTGATTTAGCTCAAACCCGATAGTTAGTTATCATGGTTAACTCCATATTTATTTAAATGTTCTAGTATCACAAGTTGCTTCCCATTCAATTCGTGATAACCCTCCGAGGCGTCTGTAAAGAAGATGGCCTCGGGACCTTCAAATATAGAACTTTTATAAGTTCTACCAATGGGTAGTTGCTTGTAAAGTAATTAAGATGACATTTTTAGCATAACAGTAGAGCGTCGATTATCCGAGCCGTTTCGGGTAAATTTAAAAAAAATTAAAAAAAATTCACGAGTTGAAAATTAAATTGGGGTTTGCGAGGCTTAAGGATTTATTGTATAATTTTACACTATAAAAACATTTCTGTTTCTGCCAGTTTTAAACCTTAATTTTATTTTAAATATGCAATGTTCTTAAAAAGTTTTAAAATTCAAAAAGAGTTCTTTGAATTCATTTGGTAGGTCTTTGTGTGATGGTTTCCTATTTCCTTGGAATTCCACAATTCTTTCTATACCCTTTTTTTTTTCTTATTTTTTTTATATATATAAATTTATCGAAATTTACAACTGTACAGAATATATACATCAAGTAAATGTATTGATATTTATAATAACATGTTCAAACTTGAAAAGAACTACTCATCAGTAGCACGTTATTAAAACTTCTACACTAAAAGGTCTCTAGGCCATCTTCGTTTCAGACGCCTCGAAGGATTATCAGGAATGGAGTGGGAAGCAAGTTGAGAAACTAACGGATTTTAGTGGTTATGGAGCTTACTATGAAAGGATAGGTATCTGGTGTGGGCTAAATCAGCAACTTTTGGAACATTAAGATCTTTATGGATAAGTTTATTAGTGACAAAGTAAGGAGCATTGAGGATTTAACGAAGGATTTTAGATTGTAAGGATTGAATAAGAGATGAATTGGATGGTTTAGTGGAGCCCCAAAGCTCAAATCCGTTCATCCAAATAGTTCCAATCACAGTCATGTATATGAGTCTTTTGTAATTTATTGGGCGCTTTGAACGTTTGTCTAGTAAATGTTGAAGTAGTCTGAAACGACGGGCAGTTTCTTGTCTTTTTAGTCTTGTATGTGGATTCCAAGTTAGACTTTTGTCCAAGTGGAGTCCTAGGTAGCGGATCTGTTCAACAGGGATTAATGGAATATTGTTAAAGGATGCTGTAGGACAGGTAGTCGTAGGTTTACGACGAAGGGTAAAGGTTATTTGGTTGTATTTGTTTGGATTTATTTTGATTCTTCATTTTTGACACCATTCTTGAAGGTTTAGGATATGGGATTGGGGTGTTTGAGAGGCAATGAAGGGATCATTGTTTACTGATAACACACATGTCATCAAGTAGTGAGGACAGTGGTAGGATGAGTTGGGATGTCATCTATACCCTTAATTTGTTTTGCCAGTCTGTCTTTGAACGTTCTATGTGACACACTATAGTTTGGTTTTACAACAAAGTTAATTATCAACGTAAGGAGTAAAAATTGATTTCGTGCCTGTTTTCGTGTTTGGTTACTAAACGAAACTATTTTCGAAAATCTTAAAAAGAAATCGTAATGTTCCTTTCCTTGATAACAAAGTCATAACCATTGATATGCTAAAAAAAGTTTAAAATCCTACTGCTATAGTATGTTACTTACAATTTTACTTTGTGCATCGATTCAGATTTCAGTATCCGGACTAGGCATTTCCTGATAATCTACGCTCTACTGTATCATCACATTCTCCAGATGTATTTTATTTAATATTTTATAGAGTTGTAAATTTAAATAAATAGCTAAAATAATAAATTTAAAAACTGAAAGAACTACTTTGATCATTCGTGAAACGAGAATTACTTTGCGGCAAAAACAGGCGCTGCACGTATACTTTATCCCGCAACGCTGTCGTGTCATGACCTCAGGGTGTCTCTGATGTTATCCCTCTTACGATTAGTTGTATTCTTATTTTACTTTTCTTAATAATAATTAATAATTGGCTTTGCTTTATTTTCACAATTTTTCTTGATGTCGAAGTAAAAATTTTTCCAGGGTGAAGCTCCAATATAATTTTTCATTCTTGATTGTTAGGATCATCAGTTAAAAAGATATTTAATTTTTTCCCGCTAAATAGGATAGAAAAATAATTTTACTCTGTGATCAAGTCCCTTAATAATAACAAATAAGTACAGAAATGAATAGAAATAGTTACATATGGTCAGGAGACATAATAAAATGAAAATAAATAAATAAAGAAGAAACAATAATATAAAAATGAAATGTTAATATGGTCAGACATAATACTGAAAATAAATAAATATAAGAAGAGATATAAAAAAATATAGATATATGCATAGATACTGAGGAAAAGAGGAAAAAAAAGAGAACACTCTACAAATGATATCAGAAATAAATTATTTTGGTACAATGCTTAGTGTATAATACAGGGTGTTTGGAAGATCGTTAGCCAGAGAGGTATCTCGGGTAGGGAGGTTTATTTTGAACCTATTTAAGTTCACTTACCTATATACAAAGTCCTACTTTTTTTTTTTTAATGAATGTTTTTGAAAAATGGCCAAAACCAAACATTTGGTTGTACAGATAAATCAACGCCACTTTTTTTTCCTGTAACTACTAATACATTTTCCATGTAAAATAAAAAAGATTTGATGGAAAAAAAAAAAAAAAAAAAAAAAAAAAAAAAAAAAAAAAGAAAATCTTGTCAAAGGAAAAAAACAAATTATGAACTTCAAGTTTAGGTTTAAAAAAAAAAGTAAGCGCTACAGCCAGATTCAAATTATTTTAAGACTAGACCTAAACTTGAAGTTCTTAATTTTTTTTTTTTTTTTTTTTTTTTTTGCCTTTTACGATCTTTTTTTATTCCTTTTTTTTTTTTAATTTGTTTTCTACATCAAATCTTTTTTATTTTCCATGGACAATGTATTAGGTAATAATTACAGGAAAAAAAAAATGCCGTTGATATATCTGTAAACAAAGAAGTTATAAGGTATAATGCTTGGTTAATGCTTGGTTTCGGCCATTTTAAAAAAAACAAAAATAAAACCGTAAGACTTTGCATTAAAGGTAAGTGACCTTAAATAGGTTCAAAATGAACCTCCCTACCCGAGATACCTCTTTGGCCTAAGATCTTCCGAACACCCTGTATACAATAGCAGTACCTTTTTCTTTCCTTTTTTTGACTTTATATATTTATTCACACCAGCCAATTAAAATTAGACAACCTGAGAATGTGTTATGAGAAGGAAAATGGCGTGAAAGGCATGAGGGAGAGCAGAACCCAGCGGCACCTCCAGTTCCTTTTTAGCCTTCTCTGAGTGTTATCAGGAATATGTATTGTGGCCATGTCGTTTCCAAGTATTAGGATGTCCATGTAGTTGTTCGTGGAATCGTTTTATAGTAGGTTCGTAATTGTTCGTTAACTGTTGGCTTGCGAAGGTCATTATTTTAAAGTTATGTTGCTTACGTACCATGGGGCTTTTGTGATTGTCTTGAATGTTTTTGCCTGGAAGTTTGGAGTTTGTTGGTATGTGTCTTATTAGCTGTTCCGTATATCTGTGAAGCTTATGTCCAAATAGGTTTCAGTAAGTAAGCATAAGTGCTCATTTTTTGTTTAAGTTGAACGTTAGAGGAGAGTGAATATAAAAGACTTACAATTAGTCTTTGGTTGAACGTTTTCCTTCTTTTTTTTAAATGTGTACTCCATGTCATTCTTTGGTCAAACGTCAGACCAATGTTGTGTATAGTGTCTGTTTGAGGAATCGATGTGTTATCAAGAAAAGGTGAGCATGTTTCGCGTCAAAGAGTAAAAGTAATGTGTTGTGATTGTCAAAAGAAATACCTATTAAATCAAAAGATGTTATATTCTGAATGGGAAAAAAAAAATATATTGAGTGAAATTTAAATTCTGTAAATAGTTATTGAAAAGATTCCAGAAATGTAAGAGCATGTTATCATTTAATTGGTTTGGTAGATTGTTAGCAAGCGTCACCTTTGATAAGAATGAGGTACTAAAAATTGACCCATTTAAATATTTTCAAAGATTTCACTTGTCTGATATGAGGAGGATTAGAATTTCAGAGGATGGTTGAGTGGAAGAGGAAGAAGCGTTAGTAGTTCTGTGGGATGGGGTATAAAGATCAGGATGACTTTATATAATTTATTATAGTTTGTTGAGACTCACCCTGTCTAGGAGAGCCTGGAGCCTGGAGGTGAGCCCAGTGACTGCTGCTTCCAGGCTGGAGAACTGGCCGCAGGTAGGGCAGCCCGTGTCTAGGAAGGGGCACTGCCGCAGGTAGCCGTGTGCACCCACGATGATCCTCACGTCTTGTAGCGCACCCTGGGGGAACATAACAAAGTTACTTATGTATTTCAACATCATTTCAGAGATATATTATTTTGGACGACTATACATCTTCAAAGTTAAAATAAAAAAAAAGAAAAGGCCCCATTGATCCTACCGGCTAATGAAAGAATAACTCGGAACATGTTTTAGGGGTTGCCCTAGTAACCGTCGATGCCCATATGTTTCCTGTTTTTTTTTCGCTTACCTGTGATTCATGGTCTATAGGAGATAAATTTTCAAATTAAACAGCTTGACATCCCGACAAATCCTAGTACTATCCTCACCACGTTTGCTGATGAAACTTTTGTGTGTTATCAGTAAACAACGATTTCTTCATTGCTTCCCAGACACTCCAATCCCATATCATAAACCTTCAAGAATGGTGTCAAAAATGGAGAATCAAAATAAATCCTAATAAATCCCATCAAATAACCTTCGTTATAAATCTACAACTTGCTGTCCTTTAGTATCCTTTAATGATGTTCCACTAATCCCCGTTGAACAGAACCGCTACCTAGGACTCCATCTGGACTAACGTCTTACTTGGAATCCACATACAAGACTAAAACTAAAATAAACTGACCGTCGTTTTAGGCTACTTCAATATTTACTTAACAAACGTTCAAACCTTCCATTTAATTACAAAAGACTCATTTACATAACAGTAATTACACCGATTTGGACATACGGAGTAGAGCTTTGGGGTTCCACTAAGCCATCCAATTCATCTCGTATCCAATCCTTACAATTCAAAATCCTTAGAAAAATCCTAAATGCCCCTTAATCCGTCACAAACAAACTTATCCACAAAGATCTTAATATACCTTACGTTTCTGACATAGCTCATACCAGATATCAATCCTATCATAGCAAACTGCACAACCATTCAAATCCATTAGTATTACAACTTGCTTCTCATTCCATTCCAAATAATCCTCCGAGGTGCCTGAAAAGAAGATGGCCTCTGGACCTTCTAAGGTAGTACTTAATTATATAGAACCTTTATAAGTGCTACCAATGTGTAGTTGCTTTAAAAACAAGTGACGTGTAATATATTGAGGCCTGTTTTTGGTCATACTTGTTCAAATAACATGAAGTTCATTTAGTTCTTTCTATTTATTTTTTGATCCTTTGAATCAAGACACTTGCAGAAGAAAACTCCTAGAAGGACTAATGGATATCTATAAATTAAAAAAATGGTAAGCGAAAAACGAGCCGTGGGGTGCGGGAACACCCCACCCAGTCCTAGGAAGGTTAAAGCATTAATTCATATTATATTAAAATTAAATGTGAGCAATTGAAGAAATGTTTTAAATGGGAGGAAATCCGCAGTCGTTGATTATTCTTTTATGTTGAAGAGTTTACCTAAACAAGAAAATTAATTAGAATTAATTTTGAAAGCCATTTATTCAAAACAGCTATGGCGATCCATAGAAAAGAGGAAGATACAGAAGAAGGGGGACAAAGAGGAGAAGATAAAGCAGGCCGTGGAATGGGTCGGTGAATAGAAGCGGGTCATAATGGCTCGGATCCGGCCAGCCGTGAACACTTCCCCTACAATGGCGCCTCTCTCCTTTATTGTCTTCCTCTTCTAACTTCTTCTTCCTTTCCTTTTCCTCCTTGGGCTCTTTAATAAGCCTCCCCCTTCATCTCTCTTTCTATAATAACAGCACTTAGAGGCTTACTGCTAGTCCAATCTCACATAGCGATGGCTAGGTGGTGTTGGGAAACATAAAGAGCGGGATAGATAGAATAGAAAAAAATAGTATTCTAGGACAAATTTCCCTAAGAATAACATAAAATAACTGAAAATTGATCATATCTGGTCAAGATATTTTAAATAAAATAATAAAATAAGATAATATAAAGTAAATATAAGTTTATATTAAAATAACATAAGAAAAAATAAATCTATGAATATAATAGGGGGAGTCAGAAAAAATAACCGTTTTATAGGTTGCTATGTTGCTCTTTGGGTTAATTGAAAATACTGTGCTACTGTCTTTTATTGATTACCTTTATGGGATTCTAATCTAATACGTGCAAACCAATTCAGTATTACTTAAGTGGCATTTAGGAAATAGAATGATTATGATCAATACTAAACTTACTATATTTACTAGAACCATTATGTATATACATGAAAACTATAGGATAAGTATACAATTACTATATTCTAAGGTCAGCAAACAATTTACAAATTATAAATTGACTACAGACTATTACAAATATTTGGTAATTATCAAAATGGAGTATGGGTCTTCAGTCGGCGTATTGAGTCCGGTCATAATCAGGGCTTCCTTCCTGTCCCACTGGGTTGGCCATCCAAGAGATCATCGCTGAGGACCTCCAGCATCCTCCCTCAGCCATATCACTTCCAACCGTCTCTCATCTCTTCCTCAACTCTCCGTCGATCAAAATCTCCAACCAAACTATCTCTCTTCGTTTTCAGGACCATGCTTTTAAAGAGCTTCATCCCTTACATCTTACGTTTACCTTCCTTTGTCTGAAAGTTTTGATTTCTTTGTTTGCAACTTTCTTTGTCTCCAAGAAACTTTTGTTGACAGAATATTTTACAGCGGTGGTCACTCCATAGGTTTGACCTAGCTTTGTCTGACCCAGATCTTCTTTGAAGGGTTTTATGGCTTAACAATCCTACTCCCGACTTCAAAGGAGTGCCGGCCCTTTTTGACCAAGCCATCTTATTATTAGTTATTAACAAAACATTACTCCGAGTACCCATGATACATTGCAAGGTAAAAATCAAAATTTATTTTTCTTCTACTTACAAGATTTTTAATAATCGAAATATAAACCATTGTGCTCTATGGTCTGAATGTGCTAGGCCTGGACTATATGCCGGGTGAAGGAGATGCTCGATTCTATCCAAATTAGCAAGTTTTTCTTTTGTAATAAAAACGGTGTGGGATCTGGCACTATCTTAGATAGTCCAGACAATGAAGGCCAGAAATAGGGTGTAGAGTGCGTTTTCTGTAATCCTAGGTTTTTCTTCGGAAACTTAGGTATTACAGAACAAGGTAGTTAGAAAGTTGACATACTAAAAGTCTTGGAGTTTTCGGGCCTGGGAACAGGAAGTGGATGGCGCAGAAGGTCCCTTTTTTTAGTTTTAAAAAAAACATTTACTGAATTAAAGTTAATTAAATTTTGTACAACTTTCATTTTAAACAAATTTTTCATATTCTGTACTGTTTCTGAGATATACGCTTGGCAAATGTGAAGGACTTCTAGTGAACTTAAAATTTACGTAACTTTTGACTTGGGTTCGAATCCCAACCGGGTCAAATCTTTTCTCTTCAAAAATAAAAAATATATTTAAAAAATATTTATCAACTAAGAATTATTTCATAATTTAATATATATGACAGTACGTCAATAGATCCATTTAACAGTAATGTTCAAATGAACATTCATCCCCGAATTGTACATCGCAATTGCGAGTGCCCGGGGGTATGGATCAGTGAAGAGAAAAGATTTCCCTGGTTCGGATACGAGCTCGGTGGCCTAGTGGATAAGGCACCACGCTAGAGAAGTGGAGACTTGGGTTCGAATCCCAACCGGGTCAAATCTTTTCTCTTCAAAAATAAAAATATATTTAAAAAATATTTATCAACTAAGAATTATTTAATTTTAATATATCTATATATATATATATATATATATATATATATATATATATATATATATATATATATATATATATATATATATATATATATATGTGTGTGTGTGTGTATGTGTGTGTGTGTGTGTGTGTGTGTGTGTGTGTGGTGTGTGTGTGTGTGTGTGTGTATTTTAAAGGGAATTTAATTTTAGACAATATTATTTATTAAGACTTTTGTCGTAGGATGAATGTATTAGGAGATATGGAGTGAAGTTTAACGGAAAATGTGAGGTGAAAATGTTTTTTCTCGAAAATGTTCACATTCGTCAAGCGTATATCTTGGAAACGGTACAGGATATAAAAAATGTGTATAAAATAAAAGTTGTAGAGAATTCAATTAATATTAATTGAGTAAATAGTCATGTTTTGCATACGACGCACAGAGGGGCAAACTACAGCAAAACGTGGCAGGAAGTCCTAAAACTAAAATTTTCCTTTCAACTTGATGACTTAATTATCTGTTAGTTAAGGCTCTGCAGAACAAAATATTGCAATTCCTCAAGCTGATAACGGTCATGTCTTGTACTGATAATCAGTGAAAGTGGACAAAGTTCAGTGGCATCTATGTCAGTGTCTGCATCAATTTGTTATTAACAGATCGTTTGTTTTTGTCACCTACAGTTTTAATACTTGTATATTTTTATGACATGGAATCATCATCTCCAGGTATATAATTTTGAAATATAGTATTACATTTGCCTTAATAATATAATAAAATAGGATTATTGGTTTTAGTTTATCTGTAGCGAATGGATAAATAAATAAAGGTAGCGAATGGTAACCTTCCAAACCTGTCCAAACATATTTTTTTCCACCATCTTCTAGTACATTATCTAAATATTATGTTTTCGTTTAAAAATCTTGCCCCAATCTGCCCCAGCGTCAGAAAAAAATTTTCTCCTTTGTTAGTGCATAAACTAAAAAATTATTTTATTTCCTATCCTATACACTTATCATACACCTATCCTACAAGCTTCCACTAAAAAAATGGCAAGACCGCAGCAACGAAGACAAAAAAGTTGTTAAAGGAACCAAGAGACGAATCCAAGAAACTTTAAAAAAAAAAAGGGTGGTTTGATTGTTGACATAGCATATACCAGGCTTTGGAAATATTAACGATGGAAATACGGCTGGGCGATTTTTCTCTCATGCTGATATTTCGTCAGAAATTACCGGAGTTGACGCTGAACTAATTAAAAGGCTTCATACAATACAGATAGAATGTCAAGGGGATACGAAATTGATACTAATGCCTATCAAGAGTTTGCTCATGGTACTGAAAAGTATAATGTATAAAAGTACACATGGCACCCGATGTCACCGACCCTCGACAAGTTTCTTATTCATGGTACAGGAAGCACAGGAAGCTCGTAACAAGGATCTCAAAAAATATCGTGAACATTACGAAAGTGTAGTCGAGAAAAATCCAAGCAGGATATATTCATTAACTTTTTAGTGAGTTCAGACCCAGTTCTAACAAGGAAACGAAATGTTGTTGGTAGAAAGTGTGTTACTTATTTTAATGAAAAGTGTAAATTTTTTTATTTACTGTTTTCTAAGTTTTTCCATATTGTACACAAAAAAAGTGAGTGATTTAGGTTTTTCAATGTTTCAATGTAAGATATATAGTTTTAAGAACCAATGATGATGATTATTTAAGATGCAAGTAAGAATATTTAGTTTATGCCAACAATTAGGGCTACTTTCTCCACTGTGCGACGCACCGTTTTCGAGATATGAGCGCAAAATCGAAAAAAGGTACCTTCCGCGCTCCCCCCTCTTCCTGTTCCCAGGCCCGAAAACTCCAGGACTTTTATTAAGTTTACTTTCTAACTCCCCTGGACATGTTTCCGGAGAAAAAGCTTGGATTACAGAAAGGGGACTTTATAATCCTTTATTGACTGGACTAGAAATCGAATTCAGGGTATGAAAAACAAATGGGATTGCTATTTCAAGTTTGTGTGAAATAAATTCTTAAAAATAATTTAAGATTTCATAAAAAAATTCCTTGAATTAAGAACAAATAAGAAACTGAATAAAAAGAAACATTTGGAGCTGTCTTTTGAATAAATATATTGGTCCAATGGAAGCCAAGTTTAGTGGAGAAGGACATGCCAAGTTCCAGACCGTGGCGTGCCCAACTTCAATAACTAACTCCAGACTATATATAAATAGGTTTTCCATTTACTTATGTGATTGAGTTTACACTCCTCGAATAATCAGCTGATTGACCTTTGAACGATTTGATGGGCTCCGCAACACCCTTGCAATGTTTTTAAGGCTATTGTAAAGGTAACGCCATTATTTTATACAAGATAAATATAAACTAAAATATATGTTTCTATTTATAGTGGCTCACAGAGAAATTAATAGACCCTGTAATTTTTTTATGCTAGCTCTTGAGCTGGTTTCCTCCCTACTTAGATTGCAACGTCTATTGGACCCAAAAATAACTTTCATCACCATATATTACAGTTTTCCAAATCTCAGGGTCCATTAGTAAATATTCATTTGCAAATTGCATTCTAACTTTTTGATTTTTTTTTTTGCTTGGCATTCAAGTGGGAAACAAGTTGAGAGGCTTGTGGATTCATGTAGGCATGGGACTGATCATAGGAGGATTGGTGTCTGGTTTGGGCCAATTGGCAACATAAGGAACATTTAAATTATTTTGGTTCCTGGAAATGTTCCAGTGGATGTACTAAGGTTGATGAAATAAAAGACTGTTTCATTAAAAAAAATCGAATCGCTGTACTGGAAGAGTTTTATAGATAATTCCAGAGAATGCTCCCCTAAGATGATGTTCCTCGATGTGATTTCTGAACCATCAGCGATCTGTAATTTATGGTGATGTGCTCTGTGGTTATAGCTTTGTTTTGTAGAGGGTGTCTTGGGATCTTATATGGATATCTCTTTGTCTTAGGAATGAGATTTTTTAAATCAGAAACAAAAGATTGTTAATATAAAATCGTATAAAATATATTAGATTTGATAAATAAATAAACTTAATTTTTCCAAAAAGATTTTTTGACTGCTGAGAGTGAACTTCTTTCATGTTTCCTCCAGAATCATGGGAGAAGCCATGTCGCGATGTCAACGTTAGGAAGTTTGCTCCACAAGTATAGAAAGTATGTTTATACAGACTGTGGATTTATGAACCTTTAAGGTTCCCGTAAGGTTTGTATTTATATTTATACATATAAATAATATTTATATATTATATTTCTATATATATATATATATATATATATAATATATATATATATATATATATATATTTACATTTACCAAGTTTAAAATGTGCTTGTTTATTTCTTAAAATATATACACAGTAATTTAAAAAAAAGTATAATATATTTTATTCAAAGTACTGACCCTCGCTTTCTACACATTTTGTCCATCTCTCGGGCAATATATGGATACCATTCCAAAAGAATGCTTCATCTTTATTTGAAATCCATTCATCGAGCCATTTTCGTACGTTTTCGAAATTGCTGAAGTGTTGCTCCGCCAATGATGTCCCATCGATGAGAAGAGGTGATAATCAGAAGGCGCCAGGTCACTGTGAATACGAGGCGGGTGGGGTAGGAGTTCCCAACCAAGCGAAGAAATCGTTCCTTAGTCATTGTGTGCTGGGCTGGCTGAATGTGCAGGAGCGTTATCATGCTGAAGAATGACTTTGGCGTGCCTGTGAGCCCATTCTGGGCGTTTTTTTCGATCAATGCGTGACTCAAATTGATCATTTGTTGTCGAAAAATAGCGCTCGGTATTGAAGCTCGTAGTAGACTACTCCCTTCTGATCCCACACACACACAGCATTGTCTTCTTCCCAAAACGATCCGGTCTTGCACTCGATGTGGATGGTTGTCCTGGCGTTACCCCATGATTTTTTTCGTTTGGGATTCTGAAAATAAATCCATTTTTCATCGCCAGTTACAACTCGATGCAAAAAACCCTTTCTTTCGTGGCGTAAAAGCATTTCGCACACAGTTTTTTTCGTTTTATCTGTCGTTCGTCCAATTCATGTGGAACCCATTTCCAACCTTTAAATCCCCATAGCTCTCAGGCGATCGGAAAGCTTGCCTAGTGACAAAACCACTTCATACCATCACATACGAGTGCTATTTCTTAAGTACCCATACAGCAATACAATTCGAAGTCCATCTTTACCCATTTGATCAGTAACATCCTATTAGTTTGAAACTTTGACAATAAACGGAGCTGTGAATGATAATTCGATGAATGGATTGTTATTATTATGCTCTTTACCTTTTAACGACTACGTAAACGATTTGACTTTATTACAAATTAACAAACAAAATAGAGATAAGCAAATATTATGAATTAAAACGACTTTTTAATATACTTCAACATAGATCGTAATAAAGCAATTGTAATGTAGTGACAATAAACAACTGTTGTAAGAATTTGTTACACCTGGTGATTAATTATATATTATGAATATATAAATAAGATCGTAATAAGGGCTTGTGAGTTTTGTCTTGTAGGTTAGTGATTGTCAGCTAACAGCTTGTAATTAATATAAACATATATTATAGATAAAAACTTTTGTTATTGAGAGAAACGAAATGGATTTCTTATTTCATTAACTAAGAGAAACAAATTATATATATTAGCATGAATAAACATCTTTAAGGTTAGAATTAATTGATTTTTTAACCAACTTCAAAATGGAGGTGAATCTCAATTCGACTTTTTTTTTTGTTAAGCGATTATTCCGTCAATTATAAATCGATTTTAATGATTTTATTTTGTTCGGTAGATCACACTTCAGCGATGGCCCCATTAAAAAAATTATGAAATAAATAGCGCTTTAAAAAAAAAAAAAAAATCGAAAAAACAATTTATAAGAAGTCACTGTTATATAACCCTTCACTATAAACATATTTTTCCGTGGTGACTAAATATAAATTATTAACTTAAATAATTAACTTATATAAACAAAAATACACCTACCAACGAAAATTAACTTAAGCTCCCGACGAATACTACAAACCCCTATTTTTATACACAAAATTATTAATTAAAAAAAAAAATCTACATGTACAAACATGAACTAAAAACTAAAAAATAATATTTTATTGCCTCAAAGAAATAGCATTAAAGGACAATCAACAAAATTATCGATACTTATATACCTGGTCACAATTTATGATCAGTCATTTTTGGAGTCGGTGCCAGCCAAGAAGGGCAGTTTAATCCTGCATTTGCAACAAAATGTCTGCACTCCTTTACAATTATCGGTGTTTGTTTTTCAATCACCGAATTTTAAATTAGAAAATCTTGAAATATTATAATTAATCTTTTCATCAGATATAAATCTATTTCTAAAAGAAAACAAAAAAATAAAATGAAAACTATTTCATAAAAGTCCACCCTTTTCAAAATATTGATTCTTTTTTGTGACTTCATTTGAATACCGTAATGGTTTCCCCAAACGAACGACCTTCCTTAGCTCCCACTAATTGGGAACTTTCACGGTAGATCGTCGCTGAGATAGAAATCGATTTAAGAAAGGAATATATTCGAAAAAAAAAAAAAATCGATTTTGTAATATTCAGTGCGTTTATGTCACTATCTAGCATACCCCGTCACAGCTTCGCCCGCTCTCATAAATAAATAACTCAAATTATTTTAACTAATAATTTAATTTCATTTGTTTATTAATAACGTATTGAAATATGGAATTTAGCATTATAGGGTAAATCACCAGTCATGGTCATAGTTAAGGGAACTTGTCGATTTAAAAGGAAATTTCGTTGATACAGTTTGTAATATGACATCTATGGTTATATACTTAGATTCTCAAAAGTTTATTTTATTGAATATAAAATTGACAAATACACTAGAGCTTCCTTTTATATAAATATTTTTGTTTTTTTACAAAAAGCTAAAAACACCAGTAATGGGCATGTTGTACTATTTATGGTCATTGCCAAGACTAGTTATGGTCACGTGGCAAAATAATCTTTAAACAAATATTTTTAATAATTGAAAAATCATTATTGATTAATGAACAACTATAACTTTAAAAATAATTAAATAAATACAACGTGGTCTAACAAAAGAGTAAAATATATAGTTAAAACACAATCACTTGATGCGCTCATTCACAAACTTTGTAGTTACTTTTTAGTTTAAAATAACGTCATGAAATGATAGTTAAAAATTGATGTAAACAACTATTTATCAGTGTATAATTTATAGCCGCACTTATCGTTGATTTTTTTACATAAGCAGTAACCGCATACAACATGGTAATTATCCCCAATAAAAAAATAATGAATTAACAGAAATCCGGGAAAGTATTTTTTGTAAATTGTCTTATTTCAATATTTCCAGTTTTACTTAACAGCAGTATCACCCGCGTCGTAAAGAATATAACTAACTACATTAACTAGTAATGGTCACTTCAGAGACGTAAGGTCAAACATTACCATTACTTGGAAGAGATGTAATATTTAAGTTTTAAAAGGACATAATAAAATGAAGTAAATTCAATTTTTTTCTTTATTAGTGGAAAGAAAGTTTGTATCACCAAAGAGAATTGAAATGAATAGGGGTGACCATAACTCATATCCCGTATTTATATACACCGGTTAGAGTCAGTTCAAAATTATTGTTAATTAATATCAAATAGTCTAACATAATGGAGCTTGTATAGAAGCCTGAATTCTAATGAAACGTTACATAACTCTATAACTAAAAATTAATAAAGAATGTACACTATAATTCCTTAAGAATCCTCACTTTTAAAAACGATCTTACTAAAAAAAAGAGGTTTTAGGATACTATTTGAGGAAAATATTTTTTAATGCCTACTGCAAAAGGGATATGAGGGAGAATTTTATTGGTAAATGAATCTTAAATCATTTTCAGAAATAGTTATCCTGGTGATATCACGAATAAATGGATTATACCCTTATCATTACGATAATTGTATTAGCCTGCCCATAACTGGTGAGGTGACCATAACTAGTGATTTACCCTATCTTAGATATTTTTACTCACGGCAGTTATTTTTATCCTGGTTAAATTTACATTGATTAGTTGTTTGAAGAGAAAGTAAAAGCATAATTAGATATCCTAATTGGCAGAAATAATTTCATCGATCCATCTGGTTGGATTTTAATTTCTAACCATAAAAGTATATGATAATTTGGTAAACCTCGTTTCTGGCACTAAAGACTATACATTTTAATTATGTTTATAGTAAAATGTATTGTTATAGACCTTCCTAGAACTATGATGTTGTAGTTAACATTAGGTACAGTTGGGTTTCATAGTTTACTATTACAAACTCTTTTGCAGAATGGCCACATGTCGGTCGATTTTTAAACTGCACTAGGATCCATATGTTGGTCCATTTATATATAAATTTTTAAATAATTGAATTGAAAATTAGTAAATTTTATTAAAAATTTTCTAGCTCTATATAACATGGTACCTTTGTAACATCTCTCGAACGGTGTTCGCCACCTATCGGACGATTATCAAACTTCACTGTGCACCACATATTTATCCCTTTTTTATGGCAATATAATTAAAACTTTTAACATTTTGTTATTGCTAAACCTTCCTGGAGCTATGAAGATAAAGTGGTTAAAATTTCAGATTGGTTCTGTAGTTTTTGCGGTTAGTGATCACATACGAAAGAGAGTTAATGTTTTTTTTTTCCATTTATTGATATTTACAACTGTACAAAATAATATACAACAAGTAAATGTGTTGAAAGTGAATACAATGGCATGTAAACATCTTGTGGAGAACTACTCACTAGTTGCACTTCAATAAAATCTACACTAAAAGGTCTCTAGGCCATCTTCTTTTCAGACGCCTCGGAGGATTATCAGGGATGGAGGAGGAAGCAAGTTGGGATACTAGTGGATTGGAGTGGTTATGGAGCTTACTATGGAAGGATATGTATCTGGTTTGGGCTAAATCAGAAACATATGGAACATTAAGATCTTTATGGATAAGTTTATTAGTGACAGAGTAAGGAGCATTGAGGATTTAACGAAGGATTTTGGATTGTAAGGATTGAATAAGAGATGAATTGGATGGTTTAGTGGAGCCCCAAAGCTCAAATCCGTTCATCCAAATAGTTCCAATCACAGTCATGTATATGAGTCTTTTGTAATTTTTGGGCGCTTTGAACGTTTGTCTAGTAAATGTTGAAGTAGTCTGAAACGACGGGCAGTTTCTTGTCTTTTTAGTCTTGTATGTGGATTCCAAGTTAGACTTTTGTCCAAGTGGAGTCCTAGGTAGCGGATCTGTTCAACAGGGATTAATATCCCTTATATTAATATTAAGATCCCTTAATATATTAAGGTCTTTATGGATAAGATTATTGGTCACATAGTAAGGAGCATTGAGGATTTTTCGAAGGATTTTGGATTGCAAAGATTGGATACGAGATGAATTGGATGGTTTAGTTTGGTTTATAATTCCTCATATATCTTCCATGTTTTGAATCTTTACATTCTTGTACCTTTACGATTTTTCTTACATTTTTTTGGAATGATTACAGCTTGTTGTTTGTACTTCTTTCTATGTCTGAAAATAGTTGTACCTCCATACAGCAAAGTTGGACGGACCACACATTTATATAAAATTAATTTAAAAACGCAGAGATAAGTTTGAAGCATGTAATAAGTGATTCAGTTTATAACATTTTTATCTCGCTTTTCTTATTTTATCAAGTAAAGGGAGGGAAAACTTATAAGCCAGCCAAATTTAACATACAAGTAAACAATCTTTTTCGAATGTTTGTTGTCAGAGATATGGGAAATTGGATATCAATGTGGGATTTTTAGACTTAGTTTTAATATATTATAATATTATACTACCATCCATTAGTGGAGATCGACTCACATAATTTATTATTTATTGTAAATTTAAATCGATTAAACTAAGGCGCCATTGCTGACCAAAGGACGTTTCACTGTCAAAGATGTATGTACTTTACACTGTAATACAACAAAATACACGAATACCTCCTAATGTTCTACCTCTGTTTACACGAACAATCGATAGTCCATTAAGCTGTTGTTGTTGCCGGTAGGTAGGGGGGGAGAGTAAGTGGTTGTGGATTATTTTAAATCAACACGAAACAAGTGCTGCTCTATCAATGTTGACACACCTCAGAGCTCCCCTCTCAACAACGTTTGTACTCTTGTTTCTGCTGTTGTCTTTAGAGAATTTAATATTTATACTCTTTAAATTTTAGATGATATAGTTTTCAAGATCAACATTCAATGTACCGTTGTTGGTGATAGTAACTCAACAAGGCCCTCAGTACCTTATGCCATTTTTATCCATGCCAGTACCATTTTTATCGTTACAGCTATAAAAATATTAGCAGCAACATCTCTTGACATTTCGATAGAAGCGTTGGATATTTAGTAACTGTATAATACAAACTATTGTGTATAGATGTCGTTACTGTTTCTGTTACAGTGGGCTTAGTGTGGAATTTGAATGAAAGTGTTACCTTTGTCGTTTGTGTGAACTGAAAAATAGTAGCTGGATAGTTCTAAGTCAGAATAAAATACTGCGTTTTAACGAAGTGTGCACAGGTAATGTTTATTTCGAATAATTATTAATTGTAAATTTAATTTAAATAATTTAAAATCATACATAGTCCAGTCAATAAACACATTGTAGAGTGCATGGAATATGCGATAATTTTTGACTTCGCAGCTTTGTTAGGAATAGTTAGAAGGTAAACATATTAAAAGTCCCCACCCCTGGGGGGTGAGCTAAAGGTGGGGGGAGGGGAGAAGGTCCCAATTTTGTTTTTCGATTATATCTCGAAAACGGTGGACTCTAGAAAAATATGTAGCAGATCAAAATTAAAGTTCATTAAATTTCCTATAAAAATAATAATTTACGTATTCGTGGAAATTTCAACGGTTTTCGAGATATACGTTATTAAAAATTGACAACTTTAGAAATAAAAAAAATGTTTACCTCACTTTTTGTTAAACATTTGCAGCAAAAACCAGAAACGTATATAAGAAATTAAAGTAAATTTAATGCTCTACAATTTTGATTTTGACGTTTTTTCTGAGAAACGATTGTGGAACGTAATAGAAGCAAAAGTTTGACAAAAAGTGAGGTGACATTTTTTTTTTTCCCGAAAATCACCTATTTTCAATAACGTATATCTCGTAAACGGTTAGAATTACGACAAATTTATGTATCATAAATTTTATAGTGAATTTAATTAGCTTTTATGTTTATTCGAAACATATTTTTCTGGAGTCAACCGTTTTCGAGATATTAACGAAAAAACCAAAAAAAAACTTCTCCCCTGAACGTTAGCTCACCCCCCAGGGGCGGGAACTTTTATTATGTTTACCTTCCAACTATTCCTAACGAAGCTATGAAGTCAAAAATTATCGGATATTGCACTCTACACCCCTTATTTCAGCACTCATTGACTGGACTAACAAGTAAGAGAAAAAAAATAATGAACATAGATGGTTAGCAGGGTAAAGCTATTTAATTTGAATATTTATCACCTACAGACAAATGGATCACATGTAAGCGAAAAAAAAAATTAGAAAACATATGGGCATCGACGGTTACTAGGGCAACCCCTAAAACATGTTCCATATTATTCTTTCTTTAGCTGACAGGATCAATGAGGCCTTTAATTTTTTAACAAGTTTGGATTATACATTAACTTTTTGTTTAAATTAATCAAGAAATAACAGAAATAATAAACTATAAGCAGCATTCAGATTGTGTCAAAATATATACAAATCTAAATCACTCCCATACCTAGCTAAATTTAGGCTCTACAGCAGAGTGGTCAAACCTGAATGTTCATATGTTGCTGATATAATAACTAAGAAGGGACTCTTAGACTTGGATAAGAAAGAAAGGATGTTCCTTAGAAAGATTCTTGGGCCCAGGAAGAATTTCTATAAAACGTCAAAGAAATTCATATTCCACTTACGATCAAACCAAGAATTGTATCAAATATCTGAAAAAATACTCACCACAATTAAGAAAAGAAGGCTGTCATTTTACGGGAACATGGGCACAGAATCGGACCACAGAGATTCCCACCTTCCAGGAAAAAAGTAAGACACAAGTCCCTTGGGTGAAAGAAGTACATCAGGATCTGGAAAAATGTGGGATCATGGAGGAAGAAATTGCAGACAGGCAGATCTTCAAGAAAAAAGTCGCGGAGGAAAGAACAAGGAGGAACAGAGTGTTCTCAGCAGAAGAACGAGCGCGAACAAGCCAACGAATGAAAGAGTACTAAAGAAAGAGGAAGGAAAAAAAGAAATTGAAAAAGTTGTGTAATCGTAAGCCGGTAGGTGGCTGAAACTAATAAAACAAAAAAAAAAACTATTTCCTTATCACTAATTTATAAATAATTAAAATTTCTGCTTTACCTTGAATAGAGAATGCCTGCTGTTTCGCTGCCCCAGCCAGAGCGACAGCTGAGGCGAGGTGAAGTTGGTGTCGAGCGGCCTCGAGAGAGCCCTCCTATATACCGGGTGGCAGTCTATTACCAGCTCCACCTGGGGGCAAAGCTATCTCAGAGTCTGCCAAAGGATATTAAAGACATTGGAAGAAGAAGAGCAAGTCGAAGTACCTGAGGTCCTGAGACGGACAGGGCGATCCTATGCCAGGAGGAGTCGGCCAGCCGGTAGGGGAACGTCTCGACTCGCACCCCGGGCTCTGACGGAGAGGTGTAATGGAGTCGCACTTCGTCTTTTCGTCCGCTCGATTGGAGTTCTAGGTATCTGCAAGAAACATTATTACATAAAATTGGAACTTATGTATGAGGGAAATGTGTCGTAGGATTGTTCTGTACTGCAAAAGTTACATGTGTTTGTCAACAATAGTCGTAGTTGAAAACTTCGATATTCGAAAATTTCTCCATAAATTTTTTTTTTTCTGATCCCTCTGAATGAAAAAAAAAAACTTTAAAATTTATAATGCTTTTTAATTTGATAAATGTTATAATGATATGTTTCTTTCGTAATATGGATGGAAAGAGCGAACGTTATTTATAAAAATTAAAAACAATTTTTAAAAAGCCCGAGAATTAATTTGTCGGGAAATAGCGGCCTATGTTATCAAAAATCGCTAGATCCTGTCAGATCTGAAACCAGTATCCTTCAGTGGCTTTAGATGTTAGCACTAATTTATGATTATTTACCCGAAGCCACTGATCCTTCTATCATACTATACTAGAATCCTTTCTAGTATCGGAACTGCCAGGATCTAGTGATTTTTAACAGCCAAAGGACGTCCTTGGCTGCTCTCCTTCCCGACAGATTAATGATCGTTCTTTTGAAAATTCAATTCTTTTTGTTTTCTAAACGGACACTCATCTTTCGCGCTTAACTATTATTAGGATTTTAGCTGTTTTAGTCAGATTCTAACATACTTGTCAAGAGGTAGAAAATTGTCTCTCGTCTCTACCCATCTATGGGCAAATACCCATTATGGGAAACACCAATCCGAAAATTTTTTATTTTTACCTGTTGAGGCCGGATGAGAATGCGATGAGAGAGCCTGAATTGAGTGGTTCCTGCCTAGCGCTGGCAATCAGGGTGAACTCGGATCTTCCTTTGAGCAGCTGCACTGCGTCACGGTACACCCTGTCCGGCATCCTCAGCTCTCGTGTACTACCTGGGCAGGACAATAATGGTATATTTTACTATATATTTTAGAAATTGTATAAACTAAAAAAAAAATAAAAATTTGCTGATATCTACAGCTGTATCAATAACAAATTTGTTGATTGTAGATCCGCGTACTGTCAACTGTACAAGACTCTCATAGAATTTTACGTTCCACCCAAACTTGTTCGATTGATCAGGATAAGCATGACGAGTGTCGAATACTTAGTTTAAATCGAAGGAAAACGAAGCGAGGTTTCTCAACAGTTAGAGGAGATAGGCAAGGAGATGCTTTGGCATGCCTCCTCTTTGAATTTAACCTTGAAAAAGCTTCCAGGGAAGCTGTAACTCAGGCTACAGGCAATGTGTTCAACAGAATGATCCAACTGCTACCAAATGCTAATGATTTATAAATTTTTGATGTATCCTATCAAGATGTATCGTAAGCATTTCTGGCTTTGTGTATGGTGTCAGGTCAGTTCCCTCGATAGACTGGTACCTAAATGTTTGATTAAGTGTCAGAATTTGTATACTTTGGTTCACAAGTGATACGTAAAAAACAGAATATCGGCAGAGGTTCAAAGAAAAATGATCTCAGCAAATCGATGTTATTATGAACTCCGCTCGCTCCTTCCTAGCAGCTTTGTCTCGTGGCGCACTAAGGTCATCCTATAAAAAACCCTCATACACCTTGTTTTAATTTATGACTCTGAAATCTGGACCACTGCGAAGACTGTTAAAAAAAACCTTCTTATTTTTGAATCGGGATGCTACTGGGAGTCCTAAATTTTGCCTATCCAGGATAGGGATCTTTAACGAGTACCTGAATCGCACAGGCTCGGGACCCCCATTTTACGAATCCGAAGGAAATCCACCAATGAAAACAGACAATTTGGAGATGAGTTATTTTCGTAATAATTTCTAGAGAGTATGACGAGACTAAGTAAAATTATGCAATATTTAATAACGAGACTGATATTGTAGCAATCATCAATGCAGGGAAGTATCTTGTCAGTCACCTAGGGTGTTAAAGAAGCTAAGGTATTTATAATTGTAAACAATTAATTTAACAATATTCTCTGTAAATTATATGTCTTTTTAATAACAATAACAAAAGGCTTAGAAAACCCGCAGGTTCAATGCTATCACCAAAAATTTCTAGCTAAACACCTCTCTCCATCCCAAACCATTTAAAACCCAAACCAATGTCTCAGTCGATCTCTTTGACAATTATTTTAAGGTTTTATTCCTGATTACTTTCTCATGAATTCTATTTTTACTAAACCTTAAGGCTTTATTTGTTCATTTTAACTGTAGCGCTGCTAGAAATTTCATCAAATTACCTTAACCTTGTGTTCGTTGTAAACCTACGTTTTCCTTTCTTGCAATATTTTTAATAATATTTTAACAACTCCAGCCGAATAGACCTGCTATACAGAACTCCTTTATGCTACAAGACAATGCTCTTCGTTTCCCAACACTTTAAGATTAACAGATCTACGTCTTAAGAAGAGTATAAATTAAAAAATGATCAAACCTATTTGGATATATATATATATATATATATATATATTTATATATATATATATATATATATATATATATATATATTATAGTTGAGGTTTGGGCTCCTCCGAAACATCTCGTATCTTAATTTTAGAAACTAGAATCTTCCGAAACATAGTTTACTTTTCCATACATAGTAAACTGATGCATTTACTGGGTTTATTAATATATAACTTTTTCTATTTGATATTAATTTCAATTTTATTGTAAGATTTACTATTTTTTTATTTATTTAGTAAAATGGATGAATTAGTAACTTGTATATGAATAGTAACGTTGAACAAAATTTTTTTTTTTTCAAGTTTACAACAAAACAACAAATATTTACAACAAGTAAATGTGTTTATAACGATGAAAATAACATGTCAAAACTTGAAAAGAAGTACTCATCAGTAGCACTTTAATAAAAATTCTACACTAGAAGGTCTCTAGGCCATCTTCTTTTCAGACGCCTCGGAGGATTTTTAGGAATGGAGTGGGAAGCAAGTTGTGAAACTAGTGGATTTGAGTGGCTATGGAGCTTACTATGAAAGAATAGGTATCTGGTTTGGGCTACATCAGCTAAAAATGTAATACGAGTATTAAGATTATTATGGATAAGTTTATTGGTGACAAAGTTAGGAGCATTGAGGATTTTGGATTGTAAGGATTGGATAAGAAATGAATTGTATGGTTTAGTGGAGCCCAAAGCTCAACTCCATATGTCCAAAAAATCACAGTCATGTGTCTGAGTCATTTGTAATTAATTGGGAGCTTTGAATGTTTGTTTGTTGAAGTAGTCTGTAACGACGGGCAGTTTCTTGTCGTTTTAGTCTTGTTTAATATTTTAAAAATGTATTCCTAAGAAGAGTACAAGAAACGAGTTGGTTGGGAGCCAAGATGTCTGGCACAGTTGGCTAAGTAATGGCCTAGTTGGTGTAAGGGTGGTTAACCTTCCACAGCCTCCACCATAATCTTTATCTCTCTTCATTTTGTATTATTTTATCGCTGTTTTAATTAATTTTTATAGTCCAAGATAATATTTATAATTTCATTTGTATATTTTTATTTTATGTGGCTTTCCTTTTAATTATTATATAAACTAGATTTCTCATTTATAATAAAAAAAGAAGAAAGAATAACACGGAACATGTTTTAGGGACCCTTGAGAGTTGATGCTCATATGTTTTACATTTTATTTTTCGCTTACTTGTGGTTCTTTTGTCTGTAGGAAATAAATTTTGAAATTAAATAACTGCCCTTAGACGTTCTATATTTTTGTCTGCTGACGTGTATGATGTTAAATTGTTTAAATTAAATTAACAATTAATAAATATTTGAATGGGTCCGTCGAAAAACGTTCTAAGCGACAAACATAACATTTTGAGTAATGAGTGAAAGAAAACCATAATTATAAAGTTGTTAGTTTTGTTGGTTAGATTTTATGTTTAAATATCAAATATAAATCCAAACAAATCACACCAAATAACATTTACCCTACGTCGTAAACCTACGACTTCCTGCCCTACAGTATCCTTTAATGATATTCCACTAATCCCTGTTGAACAGATCCGCTACCTAGGACTCGACTTGGGCAAACGTCTAACTTGGAATCCACATACAAGACTAAAACGACTAGAAACTGCCCGTCGTTACAGTCTACTTCAACATTTACTAGACAAATGTTTAAAGCTCCCAATTAATTAAAAAAGACTCATTTACATGACTGTGATTAGACCTATTTGGACGTACGGAGTTGAGCTTACTAAACTAAACCATCCAATTCATCTCGTATCCAATCCTTACAATTCAAATTCCTTCGAAAATTCTGTACAAGCATACAATTTTCTCAATGTTATTTTGACGCATTGTAGTAATTTTTATCCTCGTTAAAATTTCCGTTATTAGTTGGTTAATATAATTAGATATACAATTTTTGATTACATTTAACTTGCAAACTTGCATAAAAAAAACGAGATACCACCAGCGTTGTGCTGTCCTCTGTGGTGAGAGCAATCCTGCGAACTATAAAGGTTGCCAGGTGTACAAACTAGAACAGAAACCCAAAGAGCCATCAACTCCGGCTCCAAATTAAAAAATTCTGTTGCCCCAAAACATCCGAAAACAATATTCCCATCATTTCAGAATCAACAGAACATCCAAGCCAACAATAGTGTTCCTAAACACTTTCCTCCACTGCCATCAAAAGCTCAACAACCTCAGACTCAACAACCCATCGATTCAGTCCGTTCAATTTGAGCCAGACCAGCCATCAACCTCAGCAGCAGAATCATCTCAACTTCTTCCTTATAAGCAACGATTCAAGGACAGTATCTACGAAGAAATCAACGGCAACAAAATCAGGAGCCTCAAACATTCTCTGCCATCCCCTACCTCCCAAAATAAACACTCCTTCTCCGTAAAATATCACCAACTCACCCCACAACAAAGTAACCAACAGGACCAAGACTCCACTAGCAAATTATTGAGCCAAAACAATACCTCAAACAAATCCAAAAAACCAAATACCAATCCAGGTATGTCTTAAAGACAGTTAATCCACCGTCTCAAATTTCAGAACCTTATCCTATTTCCTCTCAAGGTTATGGTGAGATCTCAGCAATTCTCTCTTCCTTCTCGTGAGCTCCAAGAAACTATCAGACCTTAATTACCCTCCATAAAAAGAGCCCTTGTCAGGATATCACGTCTATTGTTCCTCGGATGATCCAAAAAACTCCGTGCAGTCTTTTATGGAATGCAAATGGTTTGCTCAATCACAGAACACGAAATAGACATCTTCTTACACGACCAATAACATTCACGTTGCTCTTAATTACCGAGACCCACTGACGCTACCCAGTTATTTCAACATTAAAGAATACATCACTTAAGAACTGACCACCCCGATAAAACAGACCACGGTGGTATTGTATCCTTATCCATAGATCGCTAACTTTCACCACTCTGGTTCCTTCCTCTCCAAACTGAAACCATTCAGCCCACCGCACTAATCCCTATCACCTTCCTATTTAACACTACTCTTTCAGCTGTATATTGTCCTACAGGAAATAGCCTTTCCACTAACACCCTACAATCTTATTCCCAATCTTGGGCAGCGCTTCATTGCAGGTGGGGACTATAACGCTAAACACCATCAATGGGGCGTAGTAGAAAATCCAATCCCCCGAGGTAGTGTTCTATCCCATGTATCATCTTAAACAAGATACCATATTCTTTCTCCTCAACAATCCTACCTAATGGCCTACATCCCTAAAAAAAACGCCCAGATATTTATGGACATATCGTTACTCTCAAATACCTACTTCCCAAACTACAATAGATTCTTAGATGACCTTTCCTCAGACCATAGCCGGTTTTGCTTCAACTTACATTCTACGCCTAGAAATCAAACCTTCTCTCCAATCCTTAATAACTGGATGGGTGGGCGGGGCAAAATTCCGTTCGGCTTTAGAAAAACCATATTGACCTCAAAATACCACTAAAAACTTGTCAACAAAATGGTTAGATGCGGCAATAGAACACTCTACTAAATCAATAGAAACCAGCATAACTGAAAATACCTCTCACAATAGATTAATACACTCAGAAGGCATGATCTTACCTCAATATATTCGGGTTTACTAGTAGAAAAAACGTCGAGCTAGAGCCCAAATGGATAGAACTCGATACCATCTGACACCCCCCCCCCCCCCCCCCAACTATACCAAAGTAACTAACAAACGTAAATCAAGAACTTAAAAAACTAAAATTTCAAATTTTACAGAAACAACACTGAACAAATATCTGTTTCGCAAATCAGTATGGACACTACCAAAAGACTAGTTAAAATTTAAATCCTTCAATCATTCCTCTCCTTACTCCAGCTCAAACCTGGACCAAATCTGATTTAGAAAAATCTGAGGTAGTTGGTGTGAACAGTTATTAATTTATGAGTTGGTAACCCAGATGGACAGAGACTATTACGAAACTTGCGGATAATGGACTGCATTATCAGAGCTTTTAACAAAGGCCCATGAATCACATTTTTACAAACAATATCAAGATGCGAAGGATACAAATTTTAAATACACAATAATTTTTATTTTTGTATTTTTTGCCAGTAATAATTAAATTAAATTGACCTGGATGGATTTTAATTTCTAACTATAAAAGTATATGACAGTATGGCAAACCTCGTTTCTGCCACTCAACAGTGTACATTTAAATTTTTAGATTTTATTAAAGTGCTACTAGTGAGTAATTCTTCACAAGTTATTTACATGCCATTGTATGCACTGTCAACACATTTACTTGTTGTGTATTATTTTGTACAATTGTAAATATCGATAAATGAAAAAAGAATATAAAAAATCACCTTGTTATATTTAAATGTATAATGACATAATGGAATACTATTGCGTACTATTATACATTTTAAAACCTTCGAAATCGCCACTTCGGAAACTTTGTCACTTAAAACGTTTTTCGGCGGACCCATTCATTTATAAACAAATAAATAACGGCTTCAAACATGAGTTTTTTTTTATCCAAATCAATATAGTTCTTAAACGTTAGGTCCAGTCCAGTAAAATAAGGCTCCAAAAGTCCGTTTTCAAGAAAAACTGCTGAACTTTTAGTTTCAACGGACCGTTATGGTTTTTGGGGTGCTAAATCCGAATTTGAAGTTTGCTACCACGGCACACGTCTGCTTCATACGCAGAAACGCATAAAACGTCCAAAATACCGGTTATTTTCGGTTTTTTACCTTTGACCCGAAAACGAATCTTTTTTCGAAGAAAGTCTTTAAATATTAATTGTAGCTGGTATAAGTGTCAAAAAAACGTGGGTTTCATAAAAGGGAATTTATTAAAACTTCATACGTAATAGTCTAATAGTAAGTTTAATTAGGTTTAAGATGAAAAAAAGTAATTCTGAATCGGAAAGGTAGTTTCAGAATTATAGACAAAAGAGTATGACAACCACTGACCCAATGACAGTGACCAATTTCCACACTTTTTCCCAAAAGCATATCTTCGAGAAAAATGGTTACATTTCGAAGTTGTTTTTTTTATTTCGTAGGTACTAATTCCAGCTACAATTAATACTTAAAGATTTTCTTCCAAAAAAACTTGGGCGTGTCAAAAAAGCTCCTAAACTTAAAAATATATGTTTCAAATGTGAATTTTTTTATTCAAACAAAAATTTTAAACAGCAGAGAAGATCAGAGCAGGATAATTCAAATCCAAGTTGAAAGTTTTTATTTCGTATTAGGATAAACAGAGTCAACAGGAGCTCACTCATCAGAAACTGTCTCCTAGTAATAGTATTTTAGGTTAACAATAGTTGAGCTCTTACTTGCTTCTACTCTCCTAATATCAATATTTCATAGTACACGTAACGCCCTCATGTTCCCATAAAAACGTTTGACTAATTAGTTCACCGGTAAAACATGTTCCATGATAAAAATAAATTTTATAAATTTTAATTCCATCATACATTGAATTTTCTTATTAATGGAACTAATATTCCAATGTGATTTTAGTACTCGAATATCAAATTGGTGACGTTACAAAAGTTTGAATTTTTTTACTAATGAAGATGAATGTTTAACATTCCAAATCATTTTTAATACGCTTTTATTAACTTTACCTTTAAGTAACGGAATATTGCATCATAATTCTCACAAATTTCCAAGTTACTATATCCTCGCTAGAATGATCAAAATATTTTTTTTTTTCTCCTTCATTTATTGATATTTACAACTGTACAAAATAATATACAA
The DNA here is from genome assembly GCA_003667255.2 of Euschistus heros. Taxonomy (NCBI): domain Eukaryota; kingdom Metazoa; phylum Arthropoda; class Insecta; order Hemiptera; family Pentatomidae; genus Euschistus; species Euschistus heros. The sequence continues at coordinate 1,077,908 of RCWM02000294.1, forward strand.
CAAGTAAATGTGTTGACAATGAATTCAATGGCATGCAAATAACTTGTGAAGAACTACTCACTAGTAGCACTTCAATAAAATCTACACTAAAAGGTCTCTAGGCCATCTTCTTTTCAGACGCCTCGGAGGATTATCAGGGATGGAGGAGGAAGCAAGTTGGGAGACTAGTGGATTGGAGTGGTTATGGAGCTTACTATGGAAGGATAGGTATCTGGTTTGGGCTAAATCAGAAACTTATGGAACATTAAGATCTTTATGGATAAGTTTATTGGTCACAAAGTAAGGAGCATTGAGGATTTTTCGAAGGATTTTGGATTGTAAGGATTGGATACGAGATGAATTGGATGGTTTAGTAGAGCCCCAAAGCTCAACTCCGTACGTCCAAATAGGTCTAATGACTGTCATGTAAATGAGTCTTTTGTAATTAATAGGGAGCTTTGAACGTTTGTCTAGTAAATGTTGAAGTAGTCTGTAACGACGGGCAGTTTCTTGTCGTTTTAGTCTTTTATGTGGATTCCAAGTTAGTCGTTTGTCCAAGTGGAGTCCTAGGTAGCGGATCTGTTCAACAGGAATTAGTGGAATATCATTAAAGGATACTGTAGGGCAGGAATGATCAAAATAAAAGAGAGAATTTAGATAAGTTTGCAGGTTAACTGTTAGTCCAGTCAATTAACACATTGTAGAGTACATGGAATATGAGATTATCTCAAGTTAAAAATTATTTAACTTCATAGCTTCGTCAGGAATAGTTATAAGGGGAGGGGAGAATTTCAATTCAATTTTTTTGTTTTTTCGATAATTAATCGAAAACGGTCGACTCTAGAAAAATATGTTTCAAATAAACATAAAAGCTAATGAAATTTCCTATAAAATTTATCATTTATAAATTTGTCGTAATTCTAATCATTTTCGTGATATTCGCTATTGAAAATCTATATGTAGTAATACTTCATACTAGATGCTATGAAGTCAAAAATTATCGCATATTCCATGGACTCTAAACCCCTCATTTTAGCATTCATTGACTGGACTATGTATAATATTCACTGGACGTCAGAAAATATTGTTCTTCTTTACCGATAAATAATTCTTACCAATGGAAGGTAATTAAATAATATAAATGGTAATGATTCTGGTGTCACAAATGTCACTCCGGCAATTTAAATACAAGCACATGATTGCTCGAAGTTTATATATTCATATTATATAATTTTATTAATTTTATATCGAACATGATCATAAATACTATTGATATCATTTGGAGACTAAAAATTAAGAAAATAAATAATAGTTTAAAAAACTCGCTTTAATAGCAAACCGAAATAAATAAATTTTAAAAAAAAATATCATGAAAGGTTGTTTTATGGTGATAGAAACCCAGATGATTAATTATGATTAATTAATTTGGAATAAAATTAAAGTGAATTTTAATGGTAACTACTTATAAAAGTAGAGTTATTATGAAAATAATAATAATAATGATAATAATCAAGTTATCGCAACAAAAGCATACAGGAAACACATCTGTGGGGAGACCATAGATCAGGGGTGCTCAAACGGTCGATCGCGATCGACTAGTCGATCGCGAGTGCTTTTTGGGTAGATCTCGAGAAGAAAAAAAATTTTAATAAGTAGGTAGGTAACTAAACTACAAAAATGTATTACGTAATAAAATAACACTGCTTGCGGCAAAAGGTGGCTTTATCAAAGGAACGCGCGGCACTTGTCAAAGAAAAGCCGTGTTGTTTCTAGACGAGAGACAGTACAGTCTAGTTTCGGGCGGCGCGTTTGACGGGAACATTCGAGACTTTCGTTCACGCCGATATAAATGTTGCGCCTGCAGGAATTGGAGTCATTCTGAATTGTAACTTGATGGCGATCCTACGTCGATACAAAGTTTATTATTAAATAGTGGAAAATGAGTGCAGTGAAGAAATCTAAAACGTATCATTTTAATAAGGATTGGGAGGAAGAATTTTTCTTTTGTATGGTGAAGGGTAAGTGCATTTGTGTTATTTGTCGTGCGTCAGTTGCAATACCTAAGCGTGGTAACTTAGAGAGGCATCATAAAACGGTTCATAAAAACTATGAAAAGGATTTTCCGCTACCGAGTGAATTAAGAAAACGAAAAGTAAGTGATTTGATATCTTGTTTGAAAAAAGAACAATCCATGTTCACAAGACCAGCCAAACAATCAAAAGCTGCTACGATCGCGTCATTTAAAATATCTCATATTTTGGCGAAACACAAGAAACCATTTGAAGATGGATCGGTGGTGAAGGAAGCATTTATTGAAGCGGGTGAGACTTTATTTGGAGATTTTAAAAATAAAACAGAAATCATGTCTGCTATTAGAGAACTTCAGTTATCTCGTCCGACTGTCACAAGGCGTATTGAAGTCATGAGTCAGGACATCGCAGATAAACTAAAACATGATATCATGGAATGTACATACTTTTCTTTACAGTTCGACGAATCCATCGATATGACAGACACTGCCCAGCTGTGTATTTTTATTCGGATGGTATTCAATGACATGTTGGCTAAGGAAGAATTTTTGACAATCATTCCTCTGAAGGGGAAGGCCCGTGGCGAAGATATATATGACGTTTTCTTCAATTTTGTAAAAAACTACGAGCTACCAATATATAAATTAGTGTGCATTACAACCGATGGAGCACCAGCAATGACTGGAAACAAAAACGGTTTTGTGGCATTGTGTCGAGCTAATGAAGAATTCCCTTCATTTTTTTCATTCCATTGCATTATACATCAACAAGTTTTGTGTTCAAAAGTTTTAAACACGGAGGAAATTATGGGCATTGCAACAAAAATTGTGAATTCCATCCGTGCACGTAGCTTGCAACGGCGGCTCTTTCAGTTGCAGTTGGAAGATAGGGAGTCAGCTGAACACACTGATTTAGTTCTTCACACGGACGTCAGGTGGTTGAGTCGCGGAAAATTCCTAGAAAGGTTTCAAGAATTATTGCCCGAAATAACAGCTTTTCTAGACGAAAGAGGTGATGACACTCAGATTTTGAAAAACGAAAAATGGCTAAATGATTTGGCATTTTTGACTGACATCACAATGCACTTAAACACCGTTAACTTGGAGCTTCAAGGTAAAGGAAAAACTATTATTGAGATGATTAGCGCAGTAAACGCATTCAAAAGTAAATTGCAACTTATGATAGATCAACTGAAAAGAAAGGATCTGAAACATTTTCCGTCTTTGAAAGCAAGGATTCCTCAGTTGAATTATGATACGTATGAGGCTGAATTATCAAATATTTTGGGACAATTCGAAATGCGTTTTTATGATTGCAGTAAATTGGAAAATATAGCATCATTTATGAGTTATCCTTTTTCATGTAAAAACATTGAGGAATTAGCTACTGAAATAGCAAGTCAGTTTAATATGAACTCATGTTCTGTTGAAAATGAGTTGGTGCAGATTATATCAGATATACATCTCAAAGCTACAGCATCTGATACAAATTTCTGGTGTTTTATATCTGAAGATAAATATCCGAATGTAAGGCAAATCGCCCTTCAACTGACGGCATTTTTCGGGTCAACTTACTTGTGCGAGTCTGCATTTTCTGAAATGAAGATAATTAAGTCAAAATATCGCAATCGACTAACTGACGATCATATGTCATCATGCTTGAGATTAGCACTCAGTGGTTACGTACCATCTTATGAAAAGTATGCTGAGGACATGCAGTGCCACGCTTCAACAGTTTAACACCATATGTAACTCTTTTGTTTTGTAACAACAAATAAACTCGCAATTTTGAATAACTATGAGTTTTTTCATTGATATTGTAGAGAAGAACCTAACTAAACCTAACCCAAACCTTGACTAAAATAATGTACCTATATTGTGCAGAAAGCTAATATCTATATATGCTACGGTACACCCTACCTAGGTAGGTAGGGTGTATCGTGTATGTACGACAACCCTGCATCACACACACTTGCAGTCTCAGAGTCGATCGTAAGTAGTCTAAAAATATTGAGGTAGATCGCCAGCAGTTCAAGTTTGAGCACCCCTGCCATAGATGATCAGTGTCGCCTTTGCAAAAATGCCATAGAATCGATCCAGCATGTAACTTCTGGATGCAAAGTATTGGCTGGAAAGGAATATCTTCAAAGGCATAACAATGTAGCCAAGGTTTTGCACCACGCTATGGCCCTCAAGTTGAAGCTGTTGGATAAAAGCTCTCCCTACTATCATTATCATCCACAAGTCATAATTTCGGAAAAAGGGATAAAGATATTTTGGGATCACCCGATAATAACTGATCATATGATCATAAACAACAGGCCGGACATAGTGATCATAAACGAAGTAGGGAAATCAGCTTTTATCATTGAAATCGGTGTGCCATCGGATGACAATATGTTCCGAGTTTTAGCTGAGAAGAAGAGGAAATACCAGGAGCTGGCAGAAGAACTCAAGCAACTATATAGGCTGGATAAGTGCAGTGTCTTGCCAATAATTATATCTTATAATGGACTGGTTCCAAAAGACACAATTTGTTCTATAGAGAAGTTGGAGCTGCCAAAAACAGTGCTGGAAAAAATGCAACAAGCAGCATTGTTGGGAACTGCAACAATAGTTCAGAAGTTTTTAAACTCCAAATAAACATTGATGGTTGACCATATTTGGTCCCCAGAATGTTTGCTACCACTAGGTGTGAAAAAACAAAGAAAATAAAATAATAATAAAAAAATCTCAATGATGTCCTGTCCCTCAATAACAAAATTTTGTTGGATCCCACGCTTTTTTTACTATAAATTGAATTACGTTCATATCATAATTTTCACTTTAATTTAATTTAAAATTAATTAATCATAATTAATTAGCAGGGTTTCTATCGCCATAAAACTAACTTTCATGGAATATTTTTTTTTTTTTTTTTTTTTTTTGACAAACGATCAAAGCTTCCAATAAATTACAAGAGACTCATTTACATGACAGTTATTAGACCTATATGAACATACGGAGTTGAGCTTTGGGGCTCCACTAAACCATCTAATTCTTCTCGAATCCAATCCTTAAAATCCAAAATCCTTCGAAAAATCCTTAATTCTCCTTACTTTGTCAGGAATGAACTTATCCATAAAGACCTCAATGTTCCATATGTTGCTGATTAAGCCCAAACGAGATACCAATCCTTTCATAGTAAACTGCACTCCCACACGAATCCATTAGTCTCCCAACTTGCTTCTCATACGATACCTGATATTTTTGAAATTTGATAGTTTAGAACTAGAAAATTAAAAATTAATTTAGGTTTGCTGTTAAAGCGTGTTTTTTTTTTTTTTGCTTTTGTTTTTTAAAGTTTTTTTTTTCCAGACACTCCAGTCACATATTACTTCCCTTGAGGAATGGTGTCATAACTGGAGAGTCAAGATAAATCCTAGCAAATCGCTACAAATAACCTTTACCCTCCGTTGAAAACCTACCTCATCCTGTCCTCCAGTATCCTTTAATGGTGTACCGCTAATTAATGTGGAACAAATACGATACCTTGGATCTCATCTGGACAAGAGACTTACCTGGAAACCTCATACAAGATTGAAAAGACAACAAGCTGCAGGTAGATTTCGACTGCTACAACACTTACTTGACAGACGTTCAAATCTCCCGATTCACGGTATTGAATTGTGGGGATCCACTAAACCATCGAATTCTTCCCACATCCAATCACTTCAATCCAAAATCCTTCGAAAAATCCTTAATGCTCCTTACTTTGTCACAAATGAATTAATATCCGATATGTCACCGACTTGGCACGAACCAGATACCACTCCTTTCATAATAAACTTAACACTCATCCAAATCCACTTGTTGCACAGCTAGCTTCCCATTCCATCCCTAGCAGTCCTCCGAGGCGTCTGAAAAGAGGCCATCTTCGTGATCTTCTGTAAAAATATGGGTAGTTCCTCTACAAGTCTTAATCATGTTATCATATTGCATTGTATACAGCATGTTTACTGGATGTATTTTCTAATACAGTTGTAAATTTAAATTAATAAAAGAATAAAAAAAAAAGAAAAGTTCTTTTTTCAACTATAATTTATTATACTGTTCAATTCCTATTTCTCAATTTTTTTTTCTTTACATTTGCTAATTTTTGTGCAACTTTGACCTTCGAATTCCTGAAGAAATATTTTTTATTAATTAAAGACTCTAGGGTATATTTATCAAAAAGGTAGTCTTGGATGCAGCCAAGAGTGAGAAAAACAATTGCGTCTACTTTTTTTTTTTTTTTTTTTTTTTTTTTTTTTTTTTTATTTATTTTTATTTTTTATTTATTTATTTTTTTTTATTATTAATAATAAAAATATCAGATGTATATTCTAACAATAGAATAGCAGAACTATAAACTATGTACTTTATATATGCTATAAACTGTAAACCATTCTATTGAACCATTGGCTTATCAGATCTATAAATAATAATAAATGTGACCAGAGAAACTTTTAAGGCTTCAACATATTGGACTTGAAAGGCAGTAAACTGAAGGAATTTATTGTCTTGTTTGTCCTTTTCATTATCGTTACAGAGAAAACACCCTCTTTATAGATAAGACATTATGCCTGTGTCACATTTTTTCCCCTCATATTTCCTTCTTCCTCAGGTCGGAAACTTATGAAACTTACAACGTAAATGTAATCTGTAATTATTCCATTTACCTGAGCACATATTTCCATCTTTCAATCCTGCACCTTCAAAGTATACTTTATTTTCTATTCCCAGCCGCATACTTCAAAAAAGTTAAGATCATCCCATTCGATCACAAAAAAGTTTAAAAATCTTTAAGGTACCGAACTTTACCTGGATCAAGCAACTGGCTGAAACAAGAGAAATGTCAGTGTGCCAAAATGGGTTATTTTTTAAATATTGATTTCATGTTTTATTAACAGAAATAATATAACAATTCTTTGTTTAAAAAAAGTATTACTTTTTTTAAATAGAAGCCCATCCCTACTATATAATCCTTTACTTCAAAACCCACCCAATTCATTTCCAAAGTTCATTAAAAACCAGAGAGTAAGTTTTAATCAACATCTTTTAAGGAATAATCATATTTCCTAAACCACAAGGAAATCTATTTTTCTTCTTGAGCAACTTTTACATTAACGCGGTTCATTACCACTAAGTAATGACAACTATTATCTCTCATTTTTTCCAACTTTGACTACGGATGCATAGTATATGGAGGACTGTCCAGTGAGCTTGAAATGAGATGTTAAAGACTAATGAACTTTTTATTAGATTTATTTTTGGGATTTCTAGACGTTCTCACATATTTTACAGATATTCTGAAATTGGGTGGCTTTACCCCAGTTTCCGACGTCAATACATTCTAGGTGCACTCATATTTCAGTCCTTGAAGACCAAAAAACATCCTATATTCAGGAACTCCTTACTCTTCGCTCCTCCATCCACCTCTTAAATACTAGAACCCAACCCATCAACCTGTACACTCCTGCTCATCGAATTTCATACTTTGAAAAACTGTTTATTATCCTCGCTTTCTCTTTATGGAATTCATTGCCCATCTCAATTGGAGAAAGCTCCACTCTTTCTTCGTTTAAACATAAACTATTTCTTTACCTTCTGAATTTTCAATCTTCCAAGCAAATGTAAAACATGAATATTTATGTTATATACATTATATTAGTATACATACGCTTTACCTTTTTTTAAGATATAACTCTTAACCTTCAAAACTCATAATTTAATTATTAATACATTTTTATTATTATTTATTATAATTAATTATGATAGCCAGACGATTGCTCTATGTATTGTTCTCATTTGTTCTCATCTTTATCTCCTTTTTCTCAAAAAATCCTGAAAAGGATTAAAAGGATGTACTGTTACTGGGTCAACAGTTATACAAGGAGGTAAAGTGGTCAACAATCACGCTCAACAGCCAGGTTTTCCCCCAAATTGGGGTACCCACTTTACAGAGGCTGGTTGTGCCCCCGGTAATGATGGGTCGTTCTGCGTGAAACTGGACTCGGAACTGGTTCCAGCTTTAAACCAGTTTGGAACGAAATCCAACACCAAAAGATCTCTCATTTCGTTCCCTCGGTGTAGGAGATTTTAGATTAGTTCTCTGGTTTCGTTCCACCCAAGGTCGTTCCGACTGCTTTGTTGCGTTGATCCTGCCACTGTTGATTTCCTCCCTCTCACTCCACCACCTCGCGCATAGGCATCTTCAAAATAAATCGCCTCTTTTGAAAAATTCTATTCTGTCGACGGAGCCTGGCTTCTTCTTTCGCATTCAGAGAAATGAACCACACAAAGTTTTACTTCAAATGTAATTAAATTAATGCTTTGCTATTTGATTAAAAGCTAATGGAGCGGTCAAAAGAATAGATTACTCCTTTTTTCCCGGAACCAATGTAGTTCGAAATGCTAGCTCTATTGTGCACTATTCTTGAGCTAATATTTTTATTTTAAAAAATTTTTGATTGAATAAAACTGTTTTAAAACTTTACATTTTTTAAATAAGTATCTTAGCTATTTAAACCTTATTGATATTATAGTACCTATAAAATTTTTAATTATAAAATTGAAGGAAGAGGTTATCACCAATAGTCACAAAAAATGGATGTAACGAAAATGCATGGTACATAAGTAGTAGGTTTTTCAAACCGACGTGGAACGAAAAGTGGAACAGACCGTAAATTTTCATTCCACTTTTGACGTGGAACGAAAAATGGAACCGGTTCCAATAGTGAAACGTAACGTAAAATCTCATTTCAATTTTAAGTCGGAAATACCCTTCATTAGCCCCAGAAGTCGATCCTCGGCCGAAGGAAGTTTTTTTCATATGCTCTATTATTTACTAGTTGATGTCAATATTTATGGTTTGTTATGTATTTTTTTTTTTAATGTAAAAATGTTTTTAAGATTCATTTTGTTTTGCTTTTTAACTTTGAACCATGATATTCCATTAATCCCTGTTGAACAGATCCGCTACCTTGGACTCCACTTGGACAAGAGTCTTACTTGGAATCCACATACAAGACTAAAACGACAAGAAACTGCTTGTCGTTACAGATTACTTCAACACTTACTCGACAAACGTTCAAAGCTCCCAATTAATTTTAAAAGACTCATATACATGACTGTGATTAGACCTATTTGGACGTACGGAGTTGAGCTTTGGGGCTTCACTAAACCATCCAATCCATCTCGTATCCAATCCTTGCAATCCAAATCCTTCCAAAAATCCTCAATGCTACTTACTTTGTGACCAATAAACTTAGCTATAAAGACCTTAATGTTCCTTATGTTGCTGATTTAGCCCAGACCAGATACCTATCTTCCATAGTAAGCTCTATAACCACTCCAATCCACTAGTCTCCCAACTTGCTTCCCACTCCATTCCCGATAATCCTCCGAGGCGTCTGAAAAGAAGATGGCCTTGAGACCTTTTAGTGTAGATTTTTATTGAAGTGCTACTACTGAGTAGTTCTTCACAAGCTATTTACATGCTATTGTATTCACTATCAACACATTTACTTGATGTATATGTTTTTGTACAGTTGTAAATATCAATAAATGAGAAAAAAAAAAAAAAAAAAAAAAAAAAACTTTAAACCTTTATTCAAAGTCGCAAAGTAGAAACCTGTACCACCTTCTCCTGACTTTAATTTTTTTTCAGCTTCTTTTCAGCCTTATCTGTGAGTTGCTGCGATGAGAGTTGTGGCCATGTTGTTTAAGAGTCCTTTGGAATATCCGTGTAATTTATCGTAATATATTTTGTAAATGGTCCGTATTCGTTTATTAACAGTCGCCATTCCAAGTTATGTTAAGTTATGTTGCTAACACACGGGAGTGCATTTGTGATAGTTCCGAATGTTTTTGTCTAAAAAATATAGAAATCATTAATATTTTCCTTTTTAGCTGTTTCTATTTGTGATTTGTAAGTTAAAGTGGCTTCCAGAGAGTAATTATAAGTGTTTATTTAAATTTTAAATCCTTTTTATTTTATTCCTCGCAATCTTTCGAGGCGTCTGAAAAGAAGATGGCCACGGGATCCTGTTCTATTGCAGATAATTCATTCACTACCAATGGGTAGTTGCTCTAATAGTTTTTGTCCATGTCATTATTTTGCATTGTTTAAAGCATATTTACTACATGTATTTTTGTAATACAGTTGTAAATTCCTGTTAGCAAAAAACAATAAAAAAAAAAAAATAAATAAATAATAGTTTTTAAACACGATTTTATGTTAATTTAAATAACTTCTTGGTGTTAATTAACGAAATCTAAATGCTATATAGTAGCAGTTGATATTATTACAAAAATTAATTATATTTCATGCTACAAAACAGTTTATAAGCCTAAAACTGTTAATTAATTACTACAGATCAAAAGGAAAGAAAAACCTCTACATACTTTTTGTTGAGTTCAAAAAAGCATATGACTCGGTGGACAGAAAAACATTGCTCGCAGTGTTGGAGGAGTATGGAGTGGATGGGAAAACAAGAAGACTGATAGGACTGACACTGACAGACACGGAATCAAGGGTGAAGCTTCAGGGATCCATCAGTAAACCGTTCCAGATAAGGACAGGACTCAGACAGGGTGGTAGCCTCTCTCCGGTACTGTTTAACATAGCCTTGGACAAAGTCATGAAGGAAATGTGGAAGAGAAACGACACTGGTGCAAAGATAGGAACAAAAAACAAGCACATCAAAGTAAGATGCCTAACATATGCGGACGATCTTGCCTTAATGGCGGAGACTGAAAGCGAAGCAATTGACCAATTGAAAAGGCAGGCTTACAAATATCGTTTGAGAAAACAGAATTCATGACTACCGACAGAAATTTTCAAAAGAAAATAGTAGAGACGAAGTATGGGAGCATTAAAGTCACAAATAAATTCAAGTACCTTGGGGAAATTATAAGTAGCAATGGGTCTGAGAAGGAAAGTGTAAAAGAAAAAATTAGCAAATTGGAAAGACTAAGCTTCGCGACAAGCAATCTTTATAGTAAAAGAAGCCTTTCAATAAACGCTAAGATAAGGCACTATAATACAGTCGTCAAACCGGTTATACTATATGGAATACAAACATCTTCCCTCCCCAGCCTAAGGAAAATGTTAACCATAGAAAGAAGGATACTTAGAAGAATTCACGGACCAAAGAAGACAGAAGAAGGCTTTAGGTTGAGACCTAATAAAGAAATTTACAAGGATATAAATGATCTGGAAACAGACATTTAACATACAGACAGAAGATTAAAGTTCTATGGGTATATGGTGAGGATGGGCCCAGAAAGATTAAATAGAGAAATCTTCTATAAAATCAGAGGATACAAGAGTTCTGGGGGATATGTCAAACAGATGAAAGAGGAAACTGACAAACTGGGAATAACAGACCAGGACTGTTTTGATTGGGATGAATACAAGAAATAACTAAATGTAATCAAGGTTCTTGTGGGGAGGAAAGGTGCGAGAAAAGGAATAGCGTGGACCGAAGAAAGAAGGAAGGAGCAATCGGAAAGAATGAAGAAAAGGTGGGAAGCAGAGAAGTAGTAAGAAGTGAATGATATTCGCGTGGTCTCTAAGGCCGTTACGTGGAAAAAAAAAACAAAAAAAAAAAAAAAAAAACAGTTTATACAATACGTTTACCACTTCTGATCACCTTTATTACAAGATATCCACAGATTAAAAGATAATAAGAATAAAAATGCCGTTTCCAAATAAGTAGACTTGATATCAAACATCGTTAATTGGACACATGAAATTGAAGATTGTTTGGTAATTAACAGACGTAAGAGGCAATGCATCAAATATTTGCACTTAGCAAGCATTGCTGATTGATTGCCTCAACAAAAGGTGCTAATTGCTGTTATGATACTTTTCATTTGAGAAACTTTTGAATGTACAGTTCAGTTTCATTAATACGAATCCCGAATAATTGAACATTCAGTTTATTCGGACTGGATTTAAAAATAAGTTACTATTACAAAGCATAATCCGATAAGAAAAAAAAAACAGATGTCCTGTAGAATACTTTAACAAAGAAGGGGTTGTTGCAAATAAGATTTATTAACAAAGTAATATGATAGAAAACAATTATTTACACACAGAATAGAATAGCTAACACTGAAACTGACTAGAACAAATACTACACCATTTTATTACTACACATGCAACACGACTTTTTGTACAAAGATTCACACTATACTAACAAACATAACATCAAAAGATAACCAACTAATATCATTCCGATTAGGATTGATGAATTAAATGCCACTTCTATTGAGATTATTTTATTTGAAAACTAGTTTCGAATGCTAAACATTCATCTTCAGTTCTAAAACATACAATAAAATTTTTCAACACATCAGTACTATGTTACATAGATTAAATATACTAAGGTTTTTAAAAAGATAAGACAAGAAATCAAGCATATGCACTCACCTTCGAGGTAACTAAAACACTGAATTTGTGAGAAGTAAAAGGGGGGGGGGGCAGGTAGGTTAAGTTTTAGATTTACAACGGGGTTTCTCTTATGACTCATTGGGTTTTTTTCGTTCCTATGGGAAACAAATTTAAAATGGGGCTATTGGATATGTTAATCTGATCATTTAAACAAAAATCGGATCGGTTTTAAATGATTTCATTATTTCTAGTGATTCAAAAGTATTAATTTTAGGCTATTTTCTACTTGAAGTAAAATTTTTACTCCCGAGTCTTTATTAAATTTGTGGTTATTTTCATTTAGATGGATAGCGAAATTGGAATTTTGGGTCTTATTAGTGTATGCTCTTATATGTTCATTTACTCTTTGATTTACTGATCGTCCGGTTTTTCTCGTGTATTTTGCTTCACAGTCATTACATTTTAATTCGTATACGCCGCTTTTTTGGAAAGGGTCGTATGGAAGGGTATGGGATAAATTTATTTCCCATAGGAACGAAAAAACCCAATGAGTCATAAGGGAAACCCCGTTGTAAATCTAAAACTTAACCTACCTGCCCCCCCCCCTTTTACTTCTCACAAATTCAGTGTTTTAGTTACCTCGAAGGTGAGTGCCTATGCTTGATTTCTTGTCCTATCTTTTTAAAAACCTTAGTATATTTAATCTATGTAACATAGTACTGATGTGTTGAAAAATTTTATTGTATGTTTTAGAACTGAAGATGAATGTTTAGCATTCGAAACTAGTTTTCAAACAAAATAATCTCAATAGAAGTGGCATTTAATTCATCAATCCTAATTGTATTGATCCTTCTATATCATCATGCGTACCTCAAGTAATATCATTCCCATTTGTTATTACTTTCTCCATGGTAACCAGTAAATAATCCTTAGCAACGTGGGTAGTTCTCTTTATTACGTCACAATACAATAATTACTCAATCAATAAATTTTAAAACTTTATTCTTTTATGTTTAAAATTTACTGAACGCAATTAGTGAAAACTTAAACTTACTTTCATAAGCAGAGAAAGGTCTGTTATTTTCAATATTACTAATAAAATAATATATGTATAGGAATTTTATCACAATGTAATATTAATGATAATAAAATTTACTTTAAAATAGTTTTATTATGAACAGTGTACACATTTCTATCCATTAATATAATAGCTCGTTTACAGCCATTGCTAGTTCAGCTACTACAGGGGTTTCCACGTAATCGACAAATATGACGTTGGGATACGCCGCCTTGGAAACTTGTGGCAATATCTTGTAGATGTCTTTGTTAGCGTCCTTGGCGAGCTGGCTGAGAGTCTTCCCCATCGGGCAGAAGTGTAGCGTCTGCCGGCTTCTGGGTCAGCGTCCAGGAGAGGAGGAAGTACCTGCTCTGAGATTGCTCCTTCATCTTGTTGAACTGGTCCTGGGACATCGAGGACACCTTGTTCGAGTTGGAGTACTTGTCGTAGGTCTGGATGTTGCCCCAGTAGAAGTAGCCTCTCCCATGGCGGTCCCCTAAGTTGACTCCAGTAGCGCCGTCATCCAAGATATATATGACCGCAGATTTCTGTCCGTAGCTAGTCAGATAACCTAAAGTCAATGCTGGGATGTAGACATTCCCCGGGGCGAAGAAGAGATTGTTCGTCCTGTCGAGAAGCTGAAAGAGCCTGTTCCATTCTTCTTGGTTGAAACCTCTGTATTTATTGTTACCAACGTCCGTGTTGAGAGAGTGGGACAGGTTGATTATAATTACTTCATTATGGTTACTCGTAAAATCGTTGATTTCGTTGACGATCGAATCCATGAACTGCCCGTTACCTCCTTGCCAACCGACCGGGCTCTTGCTGTAGTGACCCGTCTTGAACTTTCCGCCGGATATGACAGGCCTCACGTCGAAGTATCTCACGCCGAGTTCGAGCTGCCGCCGTATGTTCTGACTCTGGTTGAGGATGTTGCAAGGCTTGGCGAACCCTGTCCCGCCATTGAGCTTGCTCATCCCGGAGTTGTGTGACCCTGGGATGCAGATCTGTTTGAGCGTCCTTCCGCCCAGCCTTCCCATGTTGTCCTTCATCCAGTTTGCGGGGTCCAAGGCGGAACTTCCGAAGGACAGGGCGCAGATCAAGCCAAGGCACAGAAATGCGTTCTGAATTGAAACCATTGTCTGATCTTTGTATCTGGAACCAAATCTGTGAAATAGTAAATAACAAAATTAAAAAAAAAATAAATAAAAGAAAGTATCTTTCGACCAATGGTTTTCAACGTTTTAGTTTCTAAATGTCGCTCGAGGAACTTTACCAAAATTAGAAATTTTCCAGGTTAACTATTTAACCTGTATACCCCCTAAGATAAAACTGCTTCCTTTGAAAAATCCTCCCCCCTTCATTCCCTACCCACTCCTATTCGTAAAGCTTAGGAACTTTCCTTTACTTCCTTAAAAATAATTTATTTTAACATCCTTAACATAATCAATCTTCCGCAAATATGTAAACAATTATGTGAATATTTAGAATCATTTTATCTTTTTATTACGATTGTATTTTATGTTATTATGATCATTAATTTTTTTTTTCCTGTGGACAATATATGTCATGATTACTGATGCATTTAACTTACTGTAGATAATACAGCCATAAAATTATAACTGTAATTGTGCGTTATTGTTATTCTTAGGGGACAGTAAGTCACAGAATAAAGTTTATTTTTCATTCATTTTCATTTCATACCTGATAAATGGAAAAGGACAAAAAAAAAAAAGGATACTGTTTTTCTGATCTGCCAAGATTTGACGACTATAAGGAGGGTCAATCACCGCACGGGCCCTATAATTATGTTTTTTAACGATTTAAAGAGGCATTGAATCCTTTGAGAGGTACCCGTAGACTATAAACAAGAGGTGAAAGAGCGCTAGAAGATCGGTCGCAGTGAAGAACGGTTGTATTAGAGGCAGATAAATGGTTTTATAATAAGGATTTGGTGGAAGAAGGAGTTATCTCACATTTTGTTTAAAAATGAAATCTAGTTCTTTTGATGACGAATTTCTTTTGCAGAAGTGTTACGTAGAAAAAATCTCAATATAAACAACTAGAAGAAGACATATGAAAAATATGAAGGGACTATGAAACATCTTCCTGAAAATGCAGAAGAATATTTTAAACCATTTTTTTTTATATCCATTTATTGAAATTTACATCTGTACAAACTTTATATATCAAGTAAATGTATTGACAACGAATACAATAGCATGTTATAACTTGAAAAGAACTACTCATCAGTAGCACTTTATTAAAAATTCTACAATATAAGGTCTCGAGGCCATCTTCGTTTCAGACTCCTCGGAGGATTATAAAGAATGGAGTGAGAAGCAAGTTGAGAAACTAACGGATTTGAGTGGTTTTGGAGCTTACTATGAAAGGTAGATATCTGGTATGGGCTAAATCAGCAACATATGGAACATTAAGATCTTTATGGATAAGTTTATTGGTGGCAAAGAAGGAGCATAGAGGATTTTTTTAAAAAGATTTTGGATTGTAAGGATTGAATACGAGACGAATTGGATGGTTTAGTGGAGCCCCAAAACTCAATTCCGTACGTACAAATAGGTCTAATCACAGTCATGTATATGAGTCTTTTGTCATTAATTTGGAGCTTTGAACGTTTTCCTAGTAAATGTTGAAGTAATCTGTAACGACGGGCAGTTTCTTGTCTTTATAGTCTTAACTTTATGTCACTTGAGGTACGCATGATGATATAGATAGATCAATACAATTAGGATTGATGAATTAAATGCCACTTCTATTGACCGGACGATCAGTAAATCAAAGAGTAAATGAACATATAAGAGCATACACTGATAATACCCGAAATTCCAATTTCGCTATCCATCTAAATGAAAATAACCACAAATTTAATAAAGACTCGGGAGTAAAAATATTACATCAAGTAGAAAATAGCCTAAAATTAAATACTTTTGAATCACTAGAAATAATAAAATCGTTTAAAACCGATCCAGATTTTTGTTTAAATGATCAGATTAACATATCCAATAGTCCCATTTTAAATTTGTTTCCCATAGGAACGGAAAAACCCAATGAGTCATAAGGGAAACCCCGTTGTAAATCTAAAACTTAACCTACCTGCCCCCTCTTACTTCTCACAAATTCAGTGTGTTAGTTACCTCGAAGGTGGGTGCCTGTGCTTGATTTCTTGTCTTACCTTTTTAAAAACTTTAGTATATATAATCTATGTAACATAGTACTGATGTGTTGAAAAAATTTTGTATGTTTTAGAACTGAAGATGAATGTTTAGCATTCGAAACTAGTTTTCAAATAAAATAATCTCAATAGAAGTGGCATTTAATTCATCAATCCTAATTAACTTTATGTGTCTTTACGTTTTTGTCTTAATTTGTGTTTATTTCCATAACCCCTCGTTTCACCCAGCCCTTCAATTGTTTATTTGCATTATAAAGTACTTTGATAGGCATTGATTAATGCAATATCACTATGGGGATATCGGCAAAATTTTCCTGAAGTCGAATCCGGCTTGGGGCGGGGAGGAAATGATTTTGAGCATTCAATCTTTCATACGCCGTCCACCAGGCCTGAAAAAATGACTAGCTGCCGAAACGGAAAAGAAGGGGAAATGGGGAAAGAAAAATATAGCTGCATGAGCTTAACTATTTTAGCATTCTTCACAGTAATTCAGATGTTTTATATACTCTGTACATTGTCATTATACATTTTTCGAAAATAATTAATGAAGTATTTTCGAATTTAGAATCCATATATCAACCATAGATACTTTTTGTTAATTTTAGACTTGAGAATGTTCTCTTGAAATAAATGACTATTTATTAATCATGCTTCAATTATTGGGTATTGAACGAGGATTCTCTTTTTATACAACGAATGCATGAAAATATTTTACAATTCTATATTAAAATAGAATACATGTAGGGTAAATTGTTCACGCCATCGAGCGGTCGAGTGTTGTAGAAGTATATAGACATTGAGTTTATCCAGTAGTAGACAATTGAAACTTCAACTTAAAAACAGTTAAAAACATCAGAACGATTTGGTCCCATTTTCAACTTTAGCTTCTACTGTGCTGCCACTATAAAGTGGAAGCAGATTATGCCATCGGTGGAAACGTTGGGTCAGTTTTTAATTAGCAGTGTCATAAAAGGCTCTTCCCTTACAACACTAGCTTAGGGAGGTTAGTTTGTTTTTCGTCAACTATTATTTTATTGTTACAATTTTCAGTTACATTTTTTGTTTTTAAATATAGTGTACACAGTTAACTAAAGAAAGTGTTTTTTATGGTATATTTTGTATGAATGAGCCTAAAAACTGTCTACTACTGGGACACTGATTTTCTCACTTAATCCAGTAGTAGACGGAGGTGTATATTGGTGGATCATAAACATGTCTAACTACTGATAAAATAAATTCTTCTGTTTCCCAAAGGCATATAACATGTGTAGTCTCTTCAGATGCTAACCGTCAATATTATCAAAAGATAGCAGGCAAGAAAACTTACGAGGAGGAAAGGCGGTATGTGAAGTTTTGGGGATTGACAAAAATATCTTAGCTTGTGTCACTCTTTTTGTGGTTTGTAATAAATTAAAAACAGTTTTTGAATTTTCGGAATCCAAGAAGATGATGGTACTTAAAAAAAAAAAAAAAAAAAACTAAACGTCAATTATTATCACAAAAATGAAAGTAGAAGTTTTTTAATTTTTTACATATTTAGGGGCATATTTGATGAGGAATAAGTGAAATATATTTGGTAAGTGAAGTGTCAACCACTGGTGCATTTCTGTGTCTACTACTGGTACACAGGTGTCTACTATTGGTGAAAAAGTATTTTCCAAAAAACTGTTTTAAAACATCCATCCTATCTTAGCGATAGAAGCTTCAAAGTTTATCATAACTTTTCCTATTCTTCTCTCTTTACCCAATCTGCCTGGGTTTTTCAAGGTAGTATCCTAGGTCCTATCCTCTACATTGTATATACAGGTGACATCCCGACTCATTCTACCTCTGTCCTCACTACTTATGCTGATGACACATGTGTGTTATCAGTAAACAATGATCCCTTCATTGCCTCTCAAACACTCCAATCCCATATCCTAAACCTTCAAGAATGGTGTCAAAAATGGGGAATCAAAATAAATCCAAACAAATCCCACCAAATAACCTTTACCCTTCGTCGTAAACCTACGACCTCCTGTCCTACAGTATCATTTAATGATATTCCACTAATCCCTGTTGAACAGATCCGCTACCTAGGACTCCACTTGGACAAACGACTAACTTGGAATCCACATACAAGACTAAAACGACAAGAAACTGCCCGTCGTTTCAGATTACTTCAACATTTACTAGACAAAAGTTCAAAGCTCCCAATTAATTACAATAGACTCATATACATGACTGTTGAGTTGAGCTTTGGAGCTCCACTAAACTATCTAATTCATCTCGTATTCAATCCTTACAATCCAAAATCCTTCGTAAAATCCTCAATGCTCCTTACTTTGTCACCAATAAACTTATCCATAAAGATCTTAATGTTCTATATGTTGCTGATTTAACCTACACCAGATACCTATCCTTTCATATTTATCTTCATAATCACTCAAATCCATTAGTATCTCAACTTGCTTCCCACCCCATTACTGATAATCCTCAGAAGCGTCTGAAACGAAGATGGCCCTGCTACTGAGAGTAGTTCTTTCCAAGTTTTAACATGTTATTATAATCGTTGTCAATACATTTACTTGAGTATATATTCTGTACAAATTGTAAATTTCAATAAATGTATATATAAAAAAAAAAAAAAAAAAAAACTTCCTTCAAATCAATTATAGAGTAAAAACAATTGAGGACAAATAAGAGTGCTATTGGAAATATGTAAACAAACATGGGACTTAAGAGAATTTATGGAAGTACCACTAGAATTACTGCAAGAGTTTCACAATAGTGTCTACTACTGGTGCCTTTACCCTAGTGTATGCTACCAGAGATGATATAATTTTTAATGTATGGTAAATAAAAATATGTTTATGATTGAAAATAAAAAAACATCTGGTCCCCTTGAGTCTATCGACTAAAGAAAAAATAACATGGAACCTGTTTTACGGGTCGCCATCTTTACCGTCGATGTTCATATTTTTTATTTATTTTTTTTTTTTCGCTCATAATTCATTTGTCTGTTGGGAATAAATTTGTAAATCAAATAGCTTACTCCTGCTTACCGTTTAAACCCTTATGTTCTTTATTTTTTTCCGCTTACCTGCTTGTATTGTTTATTTTCAAAGGAGAGTAATTTTGTGTACAGAAAAAGCAATAAAATGAAATAAACTTTTTTTATTGTATTATATTAGATGACTAATTTAATTCTTCATTTTCTCTCAATTGATGACAGTAATTTTTTTTCAGATTTTCCCCCTTTTTTTTTTTTTTTCTTATTTAGATACTTCATGTAAATTAAAATAATGATAATTGTTAAAATAAATAGTTTCTATTATTTACAATTACAATATGGAATTATTTAAGATATTTATAGACCGCACTATAAACTTTTTCAAGGTATGACTTATCTATTTTTCCTAGAAACCAACACTAGAAAAAGAGGGATCGAGCAAGATCGGTCAAATCCAGATTAAAATCTTTTTACTTCGTATTAGGAGAAACAAAGTCAAAAGGAGCTCATTAGGAACTGTCTTCAAGTGATACTGTAATTTATCATAATGAGTTGAGCTCTTAACTGCTGCTACTCTCCTACTATCAAACTACACAGTTTGACACGGTGGGAGGTAATAGATTGCAAATCTCAAGGAATACTTACACCAATTTTGCTTGCAATGCAAATGCTTACCGGAAGCGAGAGAGAAGGAAAAACAAATCGGGTGTTTTACAAAATACAACGACCAGTGGAAGTTGGAATAGTCAATAAACACAAGAAATATTTCTTTAATTTTTTTTTCTATTATAGGAATATACGAATGAAATTCCTTCGAATCTTTCCATGATGTAGGCGAACCATAATAACTGTACATATTTAGAAAATGATATGGCGCCACCTCAAATTTTCACACAGCTGTTTTCGAGGACTAGATAAATAGAAGGCATTGCACTTCGTGCCTGATTCTGCTGCTCTTCACAAACGTTTCAGACTGCACAGTAAAAAACTTTTTACTTTTTAAAAATAGGAAACATTTTTAATATTTAAGAGAGAATCATTTTCCTGATGATCTAATGAAAATTTAAAATTTTACATTACTAATAATCTTTTTATGATATTTTTTTTTTCAGTGAAAAATGTAACTTTTTATCAAGCTCTAGGCTCTGTTGGTGTAGGTTGGATCGAAAAGATTTTTTTTATCCTATATAATATGTGTCACTATGACCTACCGTTTCGCAGTTATGGGACATGTTTTACCAGTAACTAGTTGGTCAAAAATCAAAACGTTTTTACGCGTAATTTGATATAAGGATAGTAGTAGTTAGGAGCTCAACTCTTCTTATAGTAAATAACACTCTTAGGGAGCAGTTTCTGATGAGTGAGCTCCTTTTGACTTTGTTTCTCCCAATAGGAATTAAATAATTTAAATTGGATTTTACATATGCTGATGACACTTGTGTGTCAGTAAACTATGATCTATTATAGCCTCCCAGACACTCCAATCCCATATCATAAACCTTCAAGAATGGTGTCTAAAATGGAGAATCCAAATAAATCCCATCAAATAACCTTTACCCTTCGTCGTGAAGCAACAACTTCCTGTCCTATCGTATCCTTTAATGATGTCCCACTAATCCCCGTTGAACCGATCCGCTACCTAGGACTCCATCTGGACAAACGTCTTACTTGGAATCGACATACCAGAATAAAACGACAAGAAAATGCCCGTCGTTTTCGTCTACTTCAATATTTACTTGACAAACGTTCAAACCTTCCAATTAATTACAAAAGACTCATTTACATAACAGTAATTAAACCAATTTGAACATACGGAGTTGAGCTTTGGGGCTCTACTAAACCATCCAATTCATCACGTATCCAATCCTTACAATCCAAAATCCTTAGAAAACTCCTAAATGCTCCTTACTTCGTTACAAACAAACTTATCCACAAAGATCTTATATACCTTACGTTTCTGACTTAGCTGAAACCAGATATCTATCCTTTCATAGCAAAATCCACAACCATTCAAATCCATCAGTATCACAACTTGCTTCTGATTCCATTCCAGAAAACCCTCCGAGGCGCCTGAAAAGAAGATGGCCTCGGGACCTTCTAATACAGTACTTCATTATATAGAACCTTTATAAGTGCTACCAATGGGTAGTTGTTTTAAAAAAACAATGTATAATATATTTTAGGAGCTATTTTGGTTTTAATGAAAAAAATCACATATGCCTTTTTTTTTAATTGTTGAGGGTTTTTTTTACACGATCTAGCTCTCTTCTGAAAATGTGGCAGTTTCCTAGTCAGAAACATAATGGAAAATATTTTTTATTTTATAGCATTTGCCGAGCTCTAGCTGTGTTGGTGTTGCTTGGACTAAAAATTTGCCTATAAATTGACCTATATTAAAATTAATAAAATGAAAATAAAATTTTTGCCTACATTTTTAATTGATGGAGCTTTCTTGACACGATCTAGCTCTTTTAGTGTTGCTTGGATCAAGGAATTGACATTTAATGAAGAATATTTTTGGTTTATATCATTTACCACTTGGAACAACAATTTAGTAACTATATTGATTTGAATGAAAAAAGTCACGTTTGAAAACTATACATTTCCTGTTAACTTTATTTATTTCTAATAATCATTGGTTCTTAATTTAATCTAACTATTAATTTGAGTAATTTGACAATTTTTTACACAAATTTAAATTGGGAAAAACACTAGATTATACCGGTTGTTTAGTATTCGATGGCCACCATCTTTTTTTTTCCACAGTTTTTGAAATCTTGAAACGAAACTCTCAGGGTGTTAACTGTGTCAAATAACGTTTCTTTTAAGGTTATAGTCTGCTCTCTAATCTTCTTTAGTTCTTATACAGCGACCCTAGCTCTGGAATTCCCAATTTTTAAGTATTTTTTACGACGGATTTCGATAGAAAATCAAATTTTGAATCGATTTTATACCGGTAATTTTTTTAATCCGGGGCACCGAAAATCACGAAAAATCACTTTTAGAAAATAAACAATCTAAAACTGGTATTGCAAAAATAAAAAAAACTTTGAACAAAAATATCAAATTAAGGCCCCCCCCCCCCCGCGACTGGTACGACGAGCGATGAGAACAGGTCAACTTGGAAGGTTTCTTCAGAGAGGATCAATCGTCTACAAGCCCGTGATGAAACTAATATCATTTATGTACTGGCTAAGGTGGAAGCGTATCCTCATCGGAGCATTCGAGACATAGCTAGGGATACCCACTTAATGACAGAACCTTAGCCTCAGTCTCTCAGCATCTTGGGGAGTTAGAGCCTGATGAAGTGAAATGCGGTACGGCCTCATACAGTGTTGTTTAGAATGCCCCACACCATTCCAGATGCGGTGTGTAGTAGTTATCTCTATCTATGTCTCGAATGCTCCGATGAGGATACGCTTCCACCGTAGCTAGGACATAAATGATATTAGCTTTACCACGGGCTTGTTGACGATTTGAGCCTCTCGGAGGAAACCTTCAAGTCGACCTGTTGTCACCGCTCGTCGTACCAGTCGCGGTAAGGCCTTTAATTTCATATTTTTTTTCAAAGTTTATTTTATTTTTGCAATTCCTGTTTTAGACTGCTTATTTTCTTAAAATGATATTTCGCAAATTGCGGCGAAACGGTACTCCGGATAAAAAAAATCACTGGTATGATATCAATTTGAAATTTGTTTTTCTATCGAAATTCGTCGTAAAAAATACCACATCCTATTGAGAATTCCAAAGTTACGGTCGCTGGAGAAGAACTGGAGGAGGTTGGAGAGCAGACTGTAGCCTGAAAAGAAACTTTATTTAACACAGTTAAGACCCTGAGAGTTTCGTTCCAAAATTTTAAAAACTGTAGAATAAAAATGGAGTGGCCATCGAATATTGAACACCCTGTATATAGGCATATGTATGATCTATTGTTCTTCCCAATCAGTGAGATATTAAGTTTTTTTTTTTTTTATTATAATCAATAAAATAAATATAATATTAAAAATAACTAAGATAGACAATTTTGCAGACTTACCTCAGTAAAGCATGAGATACAATAGACTTTATTTAGAACGTCATCTCTCTTTTAAAGAGCACTACCACTTGATCAAATATTATTGTTACAGCACATGCCGATAAAGGTGAATTAATTGGTCTAATTAGCGCTTATGAATTAGCATGCCAATTAATGACGTATAATCCAGTCATAATTAACATTTATATGTGTCTTATATGCACGCATATTTATTTATTCAATCGTGGAACTTAACGACATATACCTTTTCCAAGCTTACTTAAGCCTTTTCCAGAATATTTAAATAAAATTTCTAATTATGTTTAACCCTTTTCCACATTTATTGAATCTTATTTCATTTATATTTCAACTTTCACATTCATATTTAAGCCTTTTCTAATTATATTTAATCTTTTTCCACTTTATTTTAATCTATTCCATTTATATTTTACCCTTTTCCATATATTTTTAGTCTTTTTCTATATTTCGGTTCAACCATTTTCAAATTAATTTTTTTTTTTTTTTTTTTACTTTTGCTTAATAGAACTAAGTCCCTAAATTATTATGGGAAATCGGAGGAAAAAGATAATAATTATCAAAATGCCATATTCTGACAATCTAGCATTTATTATTAGATACAAAAATAGTAAAATATATTTTTTTTTTTTCTGTGAATTTTGCATTAATGATAGATCTGACACATGAATACATTGGGCTTCCCTAAAGAAAACTCCCATAAATGTAATTTGTAAAAAATTATATAATGCACCTTTGTAATGCAGTTCCTACATTACTATGGGAAATCGGAGAAAAGGGATAATAATTATCTAAACGCCACATTCTGACAATCTAGCATTTATTAATAATAATAATAATAATAAAGTTCTTTATTTATTCTGAGACCTTAAGTCCCTTAAGAATAAAAATAATGTACAACAAAGGGCCTTTAAAGCCTTAAAATAAAATAATATTTTCATAAAAAAGTAACAGATAACAATAATAAAAAATGATATTAATAAAAAGTAACAGAAAAATTATTTTTACAAAAATAATAAGATTTCTTGAATATAAACGGTTTATAATTATAGTTTATAGTTTATAACAATTAAAAAGTGGCTACTGACAGTTTTTGGAGGACAGGATCTAGGTGGATACTAGGTGGTTAAAGAAGTGGCATTTGAAAGTAGAAAGGTTAATTGAATGACGAATGTTGAGATGGATGGAGTTCTAGAGAGAAGAGGATCGGATTACGAAAGATCTTTCGGAAGTGGCGTAGCAATGAGCAGGAGTATGCAAATCTGATTGACGGGATCGGGTTTGGTGGGTAAGAACTGAGGATTTGAGTTGAAGGAATTCGGAAATGTAAGCTGGACGATGGGATTGAACGGTTTGAAAAGTAAGGATGCAAGGAAATACTGGCGATGGTAGAAAGGAATAACTTTAACTACGCATAAGACTGCGAAATGTGGGCGCTTCTCGGGATCCCGAATATAAAACGGATAAAGAAGTTAAATAGTCTTTTGGTTCTGGTCTCCGGATCTCCAGAAACGCCCCCATACACAGCACAGCAGTAGTCGAAGCAGGGGAAGATGAATGACGTAACTAGTAATCTGCGGGTTTCGAAAGGAAGAAGGTGGCGAACGTAATTAAGACGTTTTAGGATAGGAATGGTGCGGCGGGAATTTTCGGATACGTGATTTTTCCAGGATAGGGTTTCATTAAAAACGACTCCAAGATTTTTGATCAAGAATTTGATAGGATCACTTTTCAGGAAAAGGGTGGGAATAGAGGATATAGTTTTTAAGAGGTGACTCGAACCTATTACAATCTCTTTGGTCTTTTCAGCATTTAGAATTCGCTTGTTAGTCAATGCCTAGTTACAGATTCGATTCAGGTCTTCCTGGATCCTTTTAGTGGCTTGTAATAGGCCAGAGTTGGGAAAGAATAAATAGATTATTAGGTGCAAAAACAGTAAAATAATTTTTTTATCTAAATATTTTGTTGAAGATGTAATTTAATATCCATTATTAGGCATAACTCTTACTTATTAATATGTGAATCTACAGGTTTTGAAGTCTGCAGGTTTGCATCAGTAAAAATGCACTACATAAGTGAAACGAAATAAAACTTAATAAAAAGAGTTAAACATCACATTCTATGCAATAGAATCAATAGAAAAAGAAAATGAATAATAAAACAGGACTAAGTGCACATGCACATACATTTAAACATGAGTTTTATATATTTATATATACATTTCTTGAAATTTACAACTTTACAGAATATGCACATCAAGTAAATGTATTTTTTATTTATTTATTTATTTCCAGATCGACCTGGTAAGCCTTACATGGATGTTTTAATAATATTAGTGATGATTTAACAATAGTAGAAGGAAGGGTGTAGTCTCGTGCAAGAGACTCCTATAACAGATAAGTTATATAATATTTTTGGAATAATTATAACTTTAGAGGAACTATATAATAACAATAAATTAAAAGGGAAAGAAAGAAAAAAAAAAAAAAAAAAAATGCAAAGGACTAAAAATAACAAAAAATAAATAAATTAATAATAATAAATAATAGGAAAAAATAGATAAATAATAGTTATATACAAGGCAAAATCAGGTGCTAACAAAAAAAATAAAAATAAATAAATAAAATTTAAAAAAAAAAAATAAAAAAAAAAGAAAATAAATAAATAAAAAAATAATAATAAACAAAAAAAAAAATAATAATAAAAAAAAAAATTAAATAAATACAAAATAACAGAAAAGAAATATAAGAGAATAATAATAAAGACAAACTAAATGAATAAAGTAAAGAATACAGATATAATAAGAAATAAATTGTAGTAATAAGAACAATAATTGGTATTGTAATGAAGAAGTAATTACTGAATATAATAGTCATGGTGTTTACATCAGGATGTCTTGCATGAGACTTGGTTTCAATCTGCGGGATGTTGTTTTAGCACCTATGTTGAAAGCTACTGCACCTTTAACCGCTGGTAACTTGCAATGAAACCTGGTGTAGCATTTTTTGATTAAATCGTCTATTGATTCTATGCCTAATTCACGGTGTAGTTGACTATTTCTTATAAACCAGGGAGCATCTACAGCAATTCTTAGGATCTTGTTTTGGAAAGATTGTAGTTTTTTTCAGTTTGGTAGAGGATGCAGCTCCCCACACTTCACAACCGTTCATCATTAATGGCCTGAGTATAGTTTTGTAGATTAAAATAGTTATATTTGGTTTAAGAGTGGATTTTCTGTTAATTATCGGGTACAGAATTGCCAGCCTTGCGTAGGTCTGTGTAAGTTTAATATTGGTGTGGTGATTCCAGGTTAGGCGACGATCTAGGTGAACACCAAGGTATTTTACTGCCCTATTAGAAGGATTCCAAGTAAATATATTGACAACGATTATAATAACATGTTAAAACTTGAAAAGAACTACTCATCAGTAGCACTTTGTGGTCTCTAGGCCATCTTCGTTTCAGATGCCTCGGAGGATTATCAGGAATTGAGTGGGAAGCAAGTTGAGAAACTAATTGAGTGATTATGGAGTTTACTATGGAAGGGTAGGTATCTGGTGTGGGCTAAATTAGCGATATATGGAACATTAAGATCTTTATGGATAAGTTTATTGCTGGCAAAGTAAGGAGCATTGAGGATTTTACGAAGGATTTTGGATTGTAAGGATTGAATACGAGATGAATTAGAAGGCTTCGTTGAGCCCCAAAGCTCAACTCCGTACGTCCAAATAGGTCTAATCACAGTCATGTATATGAGTCTTTTGTAATTAATTGGACATTTGAACGTTTATTTAGTAAATGTAAGTAGTCTGAAGGTTTTGGTTTATCATGAAATTCTGCATTAATTTCTGGACACCGGGTTTCGGTAATGGTATAGAGATGACATACAAAACAATTTTACATGAAAAAATTATTTCTCTACCTTGATTGAAATCTGAGAAAGAAACAATGGGATTTTAATTTTTTTTTTCTCTGCTCCCAACGCTCATTGGCGGCTATAACTCTAGTTTTGCATTATTATAGCACTGCCTACACAAAAATCGTTATTCAATTTTTTTTTAGAAAGAAAACTTTATTCTGGGACAAAGTCCCTTAAGAATAACATTAAATAACATAAAGTAAAATCATAACTGGCCGAGAGGCTGTTAAAAATAAAATAACACAGATAAACTGAATATGTATGAAAAAAAGATACAGAGAAAAACTAGAAAAAGAAAAAACTTTAAATAAAACGAGGGTGAAAAAATGAGTATACAAAATAGAGGTTAATATTGTAAATAAAATTGCAAAAGAGAAAAAAAAACAGAAGAAAAATATAAGATAGAAAATCAAAAATTATCATTACAAACAATTTAAACATCATAATCAAAATATAATTTATGCTTATGTTTTATGTCTGACGGTTTTGGTAATTAAATTAGACGATTACATATATAGTACATACATCCTTACAATTAGAGAGCGTCGAGTTGGAGGGAAAGAAGATGGTGAAAGAATAGAGATTTGAATGTTTCAAGGGAAGAAGCATTGCAGATACAGGGGGAGGGGGAGGGAATTCCAAACAGTAGAGGATCGGACAAGGAAGGGACGTTGGAATGCAGTACTTCTGTGGGATGGAGTATAGAGATCGGAAAGACGAGATCTTATATGCAGTGATTTGATAGCGGACTTGAATTTCAGGTTACTGTAAATAAAGGGAGGGTGACGGGTGTTGATAACTTGGTATAGATGATAAGTGCCTAGGAAGTACTTTCTGCGGAAGGAGGGGAAAAGCCAATTTAACTCAGTGTAGAGATGCGAAACATGGGAACGTCTCGAGGTTCCGAAGACAAACCTAATGAAGCAATTCATGGTGCGTTTTAATCTGTCCTCAAGAACCGTCGAGAGCCCGCCATATATCACACAACCATAGTCAAATTGGGGGGAGATAAGGGAGGATACTAGGAGTCTGCGTGTGGGTAGGGGATGGAGGTGACGGGAGCGGTGAAATAGTTTTAGGATACCGATTGACCTTCGGGAGATTTGTGCAATATGGGATTTCCAGGAGAGGGTTTGATCAATGGTCAAACCTAAATTTTTAACAGAGGAATGGAAAGTTATTGGATGACCATTAAGGAATAATGTGGGAATGTTGGCATTTGAATGGAGAAGGGAATGTGATCCTATGGCAATTGCTTGAGTTTTAGCTGCCTTTAACGTTAATTTGTTCAGATTTGCCCAGGCACAGATTTCGTCCAGGTCTTCCTGAATTATGGAAAACGCAGCTAACATTTCAGATGGAGGAAAGGAGAAGTAAATTTGGAAGTCATAGGCGTAAAGATGGTGGGAATAAATGGTGAATTGAATGGGGAAGATCATTGATGTAGGAATTAAACAGTAGAGGGGAAATGCTCGAACCTTGAGCTACTCCTGATTGTAGAGTGAGGAAAGAGGATAGGGCTTGGTTAGGGGTGGCGACTGCTTGGGTGCGGTGGGAAAGGAAAGATTGAAGCCAAAGCAGAGCGCTGTAGGAAAAGTTGAGTGATTTAAATTTAGAAAATTTGTGAGTTAAAATTGAAAATGTCTCCTTGTGAGTTAAACTAAATCATGAAAGTTTATTAATTACTTCCAGTTTGAATATCTGTACTCCTTTGAGAAGAAGCTGGACACAGAGCCTTTTAACCTTGTGCTGATAGAATTATTTTAGTTTAACATGTGGATTTCAATTAAGAGGTATGTATTGGATATAAGCAAAAAGTGGAATATTATGATAGGATTTGTAGGACAGGTATACAACAAATATTTCCAATTTTTATTTCAATCTTTTTATATTTTGGATACCAATATGTATTTAGTACCAAAGATGAATCCATTCCATTCAAAACTATTCTTATAATGAAACATCATTGAAGTGACGCATAATTAATTAAATGTTAGGTAGAAAAATCTGAATATTTCAAAACAACTAGAAAAACATATATGAAGAAGATGAAAGGGCTCTGTAACAAAAAAATTAAAACATAAATTACTCAAAGGTGGGTTTTGTTACATAACTCTTTCATCCACCAAACCGATCAGTTTTAAATTGAATTGATCCTTCTATACATGCTCAGTTAACGCCATCCTTTTTAAATCATATTCGCTTAATATTTAACTTTTTTGTTTATATCTACTACAAGTTCAGCCAAGTCATTATTTTCCAGGAAATCCACGGATATAATGTTGGGAAAGTCATTCCTGGTCACTTTTGGGTATATATCTCTCAGGTTTCTGTTGCAACTTTCGGCAAGCTGACGTAAGGTCTTTCCTAAAGGGCAAGTAGCTGCATCATAAGCATTTTGAGTAAGCGTCCACGAAAGTAGAAAGTATGTGCTAGTTTCTTTCGACTCTAGCTTGTTAACCTGATCCTCAAACATTGTCGAATACGTTCCCATATTCGAAAAATGGTTATAAGGTTCGAGACTACTAGGGTAGAAATACCCCTCCCCGACTCGCTTTCCCAAGAAAACTGAAGTGAAAGCACTTTGGACGGTAAAGATAATAGCAGATTTGGTTCCGTTTTTGGTTAGCTCTGATAAAGACATCTTGGTGAACATTGTGTGTGGTGAGGATTTGAACCTGAAGCGCGTGTCGTCAAGGAGACGAAAAAGCCTGTCCCATTCGCGTTTGACGAAACTCCTGTAGCGGCGGTTTCCGAGGTCGGTGTTGAGCGTGTGGGATAATCTTATCATTATCAACTCGTTATGTTGCTCGGTGAACGAATTGAGGTCTTCGACGATCGACGCCATTGACTGCCCGCTTCCTCCTTGCCAAAATGATCCAACTTTCGTATAGTGCCCGGTCAGGAGCTCCCCGCCAGAAATGACAGGTCTGATATCCAAGTACCTGGCCCCAAGTTCCAGCTGCCTACGTACGCCCTGACTTTGGTTTAGAGTATTGCATTCCCTTGAGAAGGCGGTTCCACCGTTGTATCTATTCATACCGGAGTTGTGCGTTCCTGGGACGCAGAGATGCTTGAGTTGTCTTTCTCCAAGCCAGGATATGTTGTCTTTCATCCAGTTGGCAGCGTCCAAAGCATGGCCGGCATAGAAGACGTTGCTAAAGCTAAGCCATAGGAAACCACTTCGCACTGTGAACATCTTCCAAGGCTGTTAGGGAAGCCAATCTGTGACATATTAAACCAATTTAAGAACGGCAAATATTTTCAATTTCTCTAAAATAAAATTATAAGTTTTATTTAATTTATACATCTAGAATCAAATAAAATTTCAGCTTTTTTTGTTCTTGCGTGCTGTATTTCTCAGAGATTATTATTTGTTTTAAGC
Organism: Euschistus heros; assembly: GCA_003667255.2. NCBI lineage: Eukaryota > Metazoa > Arthropoda > Insecta > Hemiptera > Pentatomidae > Euschistus > Euschistus heros. The sequence goes on from RCWM02000294.1 coordinate 1,108,933, forward strand.
TGAAGTCGAGTTTTTAATTGGACTTCCTAGCTGGAAGCTGAACCGCTTACTAGGAACCGTTTTGAGCAATCTTTTTACTTGGGATCCAGATGCATGACTAAAATGTTAAAACAGTGCTCTAAGGTGCATATCAATTACAAAATACTCATCTAAATGACTTTAATCAGACCTGTCTAGACATAGTTGCGCTTAGTGGTATCTCTAAACCAATTCCTCTCGTATCCGAACAATACAGTCTAAAAAATCTTTAACAAAATTCTACATGCTCCTTATAGTCCATTCAAAATAGGAAAATCAAAGGAACTAAAAATATTGTTCCATTTTTTTCAGGAATGGGTAAAGGATAGTCCCCTGAACAAGAACAAATAAATTCCCCCATATTTCGGTGCCGCTGCGGGGGGGGGGGGGGGGAGGGAAGGGAGTATTAAATATTTCAAGTTTTTCGCTTATTATGCGATAGCGGTGCATTGCATTGAAAAATTTATCAGCACAAAATTAAAACTTATAAAATTTTCTACAAGTTTGTACATATTTACGAAAAACTGACCGTTTTAGTTCTACCAGCTCTGGAAAAGTTGTAATTTAAAAAAAAAAATTGTTTTTTGTATATTTTTGTCTTCTAGATTCTAGACAGCTGAAATTTAAACAAACGCTAAATTACACTCAGTAGGTCATAAGCCTTGACTTACCATAAGACTTGATAAAAATTTCTTATGTGGGGTCTAATAGTAACCTTAAGCAGCTTTTAGATGGAAAAAAAAAAATAAGTTATGGATCGAACTAATAGTTTCGGAACTATACGTGTTTTCGCGAAGAAATGCTTGATGAAGGGTTTGAGCGCGTCAGTTTTGAAAACGCACCCGATAACGTCATTATCCGTTATGGCTTATCACCTACTGAGTGTAATTTAATTTAGCAGTTGTTTAAATTTCAGCTGTTTATGTTTGTGTTGAATGGAACAACAAAATTTAATTAGGAAATCAGGCTTTTCGTTGAAATCTTTAATTTCATTTACATCTTGCTGTAAGTTGCGACTTATTCAATATAAATGAGCATATGATATATATTCTTATAGGGAATTTGATGCTGTACTTGTGTTACCCTGACGAATTTCCTCTAAAATGAACGAGTGAGGATCTAGAAGATAAAAATATACAAAAAACATGAGTGAAAAACAATTTTTTCGAAAATTACAACTTTTCCTGAGCCGGTAGAACGAAAACGGTCCAGTATTTCGTAAATATGTATATGACTAAACTTGTAGAAAATTTAATAAGTTTTAATTTTGTACTAACAAATTTGTTCAATGAAATGCACCGTTTTCGAGTAATAAGCGAAAAACTTAAAAATGGAACATTAAACCCCCCTCCCTCCAGCGGCACCGGAATTTGGAGGGACTTTATTGGTTCTTGTTTAGGGGACCATTTTCTACACATTCCTGAAGAAATGGGAACTAGTATTTTTAGTTCCTCTGAATATATCACTAACATATTCAACCATAATGATCGTAATATCTTATATTTTGCTAATTTGGCACTAACCAGATACCTATTGTTTTGTACTAACCTCCATTTTTGGGCAAATACTCTAATTATCGATGCTCATTACCGATTTAGGAACCAAACAGTGGCACCCCTAGCTTTTGTGGAACTGAACTATAAAATGTACATATTGTATTGTAAATCCATCTAATATTATACTATACAACTATATTTTGTTAAATTTTCAAAATTATTAATATAATTTCAAAAATTATTACAAGATTACATCAACTGTATGAATCAAACTAAAGCGAGAGGCGAAATCATCTCCAGCCTTTTCTAGAATTAGCTGGAGTATTTAATCTGGACAGTCCTGTCAGTATCATCTTGGTTGATTAACAATAAAATTTTTACTTTTTAATTATTCTTGGACTGTCTCTCTTCACCTTCTTCCTAGCAATTTAAGTGGATCCTCTTAGTACAACCTTCTGATTACAACACTTCTGGAGTTGATTTTTCACAGTTAAATGATGATCCTTTATCCTCGGGGTCTGATATCTTATCAAACCTGGAGAATTTGGCTAACTCATACACGTGTCGTCTAGTTGCAAAACCGGCCATCTCTAAAAAAAAAAATTTTAAGGATTGCTGATTTTCTGTTACAACACGCCAAAACGAAGTAGGAAGAAAATCTCTTCGGTTTTTAGTAGCACAAGGGTAGTGTGTTTGAAAGCACTTTTTCAAATGGAAGGGGCAAGTGAAGGGGGTGAGTTACTCAATTTTTCATTTTGGATTTGGCCACTTTTGTAACTCATTTTGGAGTTGGCCGGTTTTGCAAAGAATTAGAACTTAAAAATCACTAAATTTAATGAAAATAAATTTATTGAATTGAATTTTCTGTTTAAATAAAAATAAATTTATTGATTAAAAATGGGTTATTTGGGATGCAAATGAAAAAACTTTATTCAATAAGTGAATATTATTTGAAAAAATTAAACTCTGAAATGTTGTGGTGAAACTCATACATCTGTAAGCGGTCTAAAATTTTGTCCATTTTCACATGAAAATGTTAAATAAATTTAAGAAAACTTATTTTAGTAAATTAAAATTGTTTAAAGAAAGAAAAATGGCTGCATATAACTGATTAACTGTTGTTTATAATTAATCTCATAATGTTTTGTATGTATATTTATTTGATTTTGTTTTTTGTTTTTATATATAATTGTAATTTAGAATAATGTAAATTGTATTGGATAATATCTGAAAAAAGTGTAATTTGTAAAGTTTGTAAAAAATTAATTTGTTCAATAAATTTAGTTGGTAATACGTAGAATAGGGAAGTGGGGGAACAGCTTTTTGGGGGAACAGGATGTGTAGGGCCACATGGTGAGCAACAGTCATAGTGCAATGTATGTTGTGATACAATGAATATCCTTTTTTATGTTGATTATGAGATCTAGAGGAATGCACCTGAATTTATTTAGTGAGAAGAATTGATGAAGCATTTAACAAGACAATTTAATTTGTTAATTTTGTTGTGTTTAAGAAAAATAAAGGTATGTTTGTTCATTTTGTATAAAGTATCCTTGGACAGGGAATTATTTGAATTTGAATTATTGAGAAAATAACTTGTTTGTTTATTTGTTTTCGAATGTTAATCTTTATACTAACTAGTATTAAATTAAGGTTATATTTTTAAATATTTTAATGTGAAATGCAAAACCATTTTTCATTTATTGTATAACGGCGCCCGGACTAAATAAAAATAAATTTTATGTTCACATTATCTATTATTAATAAAAAGAGGAACCTTACACATCTAGACGGAAAAACTAGCAAGAATTATTTTTAAAGTAATATGTTCCGAAAATGGACGGGGAGAAATTGAAGGCAGAAGTTAAAAAAGCCAGGGGCCGCTATAAGTTGTCTGTTGTGCTAAAATAAGAAGAAGAAGAATTTCCGAAAAACGTAATTTATCGTAAAAATATATATCTTGCGGTATTATCGTCTTCAACAGGCTTACACATTTTTCCCTGATATTTATCTTCATCCCTCTCATCTAATTCTCTGCTTCCTCCTTCTTGAGCAGCTGATGCTACGACGTTGCAGTAAAAAATCAAACGATCTGTAGAAAACCTCCCCTTGAACTAGCACCTTATTATTTTGTTTGGTTCTGAAAAATCTCTTTGTTGGGGTGACTTTGAAGTGCCATAGTGGAGGGGGTTTGAGGAGGGCATTACTGGGACTCTTCCAATCAAGATTTGTGTAGTCTCTTCCTGGCTTGAACACAATTCTACTTTCCGAGATAATGCCGTAAAACTCTGAAGGCTGAACGAGAGTCTCGATTTTCTTTAACTTCATCTCAATTTGGGTAAAAAACCGATCTGTAGGGTTTTTTTCTTCTCCATGTTGCATGGTCTCTGAATGAAAAGTGCACGAAACGATAAAGGCATAAACGTTAACTACAGTAAAAGTAGGAGCAGACTGATAGTTGCCTGATAAGAGGCCTTCTTGATCTGGAACAACAGCGCGATCTAGCGGATCTAGAGATGGCCAGTTATGGAACTCACTCACGGAAGGATTTGGCCGGTTTTGCAGCACCACTGTGTTTTTCAAACGCAGGTTTAGCAAGGATTTCACGGGTTTTTGCGAGGTTTCTTGTTTTCAATAGATGGAAAATGTATCTTAGGACTCAGAAAACAGAAAAAAACGTATTTCTCAAAATTGAGGAGTTGGCCGGTTTTACAACTAGACGACACATATGAGAGTTAATGGGTACCAACCAGATGTGAAGTTTTAATTATATGAATTTAAGTATATTTTGTTGTATAACATTTGTCGCCAGGGCCTACCTTTTAAGAGCTATATTGGTTTGAATGAAATAAGTTATGTTTTGCCAAAATTTAATAAGTGTAGAACTTACCGATAGTAGAACTTACCTCTGGTGCGGTATCGGTCCTCGGCGACCGATACATTAATCCTATTAAATTCTGCCTGTAATTTTTCAATCAGACTATAACCTGATTTGTATTATTTCAATTTGTATCGGTCCCCGAGGACCGATGCAGCAGTGAAGGTGTTAAAGCAGTTGATTATATGTAGGCATATCCATGATAGGGGAAGGTGCTGTACCTAAAGCTACGTTCTCACGGGGCAAAAAGACGAAACCGTGGCACCCCTTCGTTTTCTCGTTAGTGGTGCTTGCCTGGAGTTGGGGAGAAAAGTGAACTAGCCAAGTGTCCTGGACCGTACACACGACCATGATTCAGATTGCCCCTTGAAACCTACCATGGAGGAAAGTTGTGCAGTTTTGAGTTCAGAGTTTATTGATATGTTGGCAAAAAGACTGAGAGAGTCACGTGGATGATTAAAAAAACGGAAGAAAAAGCGTTGTTGGGTCAGGAACTGGATACTTGCAAGAAAAATCATCAAATATTAATAAAACAGTATCCTTAAGGACAACAATGGCGGAATATCCTTCCACCATATTAAAATCGTTAAATATTAAAAATATTTTAAAATAGTATCCTTAAGGACAACAATGGCTGAACATCCATTCGGATAACTTAAAAACCGTTAAATATTTTAATATTAATAAAACACTATCCTTATAAGGACATCAATGGCGGAATATCGTTCGGATCCTGGAATATTTCAACATATTATCCATTTTTGTTCTAAATAAACCACTTATTAACTTTCTCGACAGGCGTGGTCCACGCCTGAAAATCAAACAGGTTTGATACCGAGCGTGAGCGGTCGTGGACTCCCTTCTCTCTAGATGACGTCAGAGGCAAACTCACGCCACCTCGTTCAGACGGAGGAAATTCCACGAATGCGTTGATCACGCTAGCGTGCCACGCCCCGTGAGAACGTCGCTTAAATCAAAGTTGTACCAATGGACATTTTTAATAAAGAGAGAGTGGGAGGAAGGAAATTGAAATTGTTAGATTGGTAGTGCTGCAAACATCTGTCTGCAGTTTCACGTGTGTTTTCAAGATTGTCAGATCAACAGTTTTGTAGAAATTATTAATTTAAAGTTTTTTTCTTCCAAATCCTGCCCAAACCAGTGATTTTAAATTTTTACACTTAAAAAGTTTCTATGCAGTAATATTTCATTGGGTTGTCCGATAAATAAATTGGTCCGCCGAAAAACGTTCTAAGCGACAAACTTTTGAAGTGACCATTTTAAAGACTTTTAAATGTATTATAAATAGTACATCATAGTATGGTATAGCAATCCATTATGTCATTATACATGTAAATATAACAAATTACAAGGTGAAAAAAAAATCTAACTTACAAAATTAACAAGAACTTTAAATTATGATTATCTTTCACTGATTACTCAAAATTTGGTTTGTCGCTTAGAACGTTTTTTGGCGGAGCCATTCAAATATATCATAACTTCATATGTTTTCATATCAGTTATCACTTACGGGTTTCGTGAAACAGAGCTGTCTGCACAACATGGCGTTCAGTTGTACCTGTGGACACCATTGCCAGCTGAACCTGTGGACAGATGGTTAAAGTGTCCACAAGTACAACAGATTTTTCTTTTTGTTTATTAATTCATTATTTCAATTATAAATATTGCGGAAAAGTTTGTAGGCATTCCGCATGATATAAAATGCCTAAATTTAGATTCCTACTATTCGTGTAACCTTTTTTTTTTGAGATAGAAGAAAACTCGCCTCTGGCTATTTATAACAAACTATTCAACTAGTGAAGATGGTGATTTCACAAATGTGATCTTGGCTGATCCATCAAGCGAAGATTGCAATTTTTTGGATGAATTGATGAATGATTATGAGAAAGGAAAAGAAATTGAAGATGAAGAAATATATGTCGGTAGCTATGTTTTGTGTTGTAAAGCATCTTATAGTTTTGATGAAAGAAAAAGTAGACTCGTTCACGTTCAACATTTGCTACTTGAAGAAAATTTCATCATATGATAGAAACCCAAAAATTGATTCTTCCGGAAATCGCTACTGATTATAAAATTGAAATAAGAGATATCAAAAGAAAATTACTACCGCCATCTTTTCTAACTCGCACTGGGAGATTATGTAAACAATTGCGTTTTCCTACATCTTTTCATGGGTACGATCTCAAATGATTCGATTTTTTCCAAAAAAAAGTCTGTGACACTCGTTAATAATAATTATAGCTACATGAATGATTTATTTTTGTTAAAAGGTTTAAAAATAAGTTAAATTTCTATTTACTTTCATACGCTTAATTTATTATTGTCACCTTTCTAGTCGGCTCTCGAGTTCAATATTCAAGTCGACTTTTCTAGTTTAAATATTCTATTTTGTTTTGTATATTTTATAAAAAATTATTGCTGATGTGTTTCTCTAAAGTTCATTTCAATTATCCCTATAAACCTATGAAGAAATGAATGTCCATTGGTACAACCTCTAGTGTCCACAGGCAGGGGCGGATCGGGAATTTTCGGCCCACCGGGCAAATGCCCTTGACCGGCCCTCAGGGGCCAAACCCTCCCCCTCCCCCCATCACATCCACAAAAGATAACCCTGTTCACTCACAGGGCGTTACTCACTCTTTCGTTTTATGAGGGCGTCGAAAGGTTGTAAATAATGCTAAAGCATATAATTAAATTCAAACAACAATTTTATTATAATTTTACCAAAATGATGGAATGATTTTAAGAAACTTTCTATATTCTACAAAACTTGATGCGAAGCAGTGTTTACTTAGACCAGTGATGGGCAAACTACGGCCCGCGGGCCAAGTGCGGCCCTTCGGACTAGCAAATCCGGCTCGCGGCATGGTCACACACACACAATTGTTAATTAATTAAAGTTACATTAGACAAAATTTATTTTCTCCAAGACTAGAATAGAATTATTGTTTTCTTCTCGTTGCGTTCTGGATCTTCTACCGTTGTACCATACAAGTTGAGTGTAATGAGATAAAGTCAAAAATAAAGTTTATTAGTTGTAAAACTTTGTTTTGTCCAATTTTTTTGGCCCGCCTAGATATTTTTCTATTTCATCCTGCCCTCCCCTTAAAAAGTTTGCCCATCTCTGACTTAGTCAATGCACGTCAAGAAATTTCGCTTTTTAGGGGGTCAAATAGGGCCTCATGTCTCGAGTGGAGTTTTTTTTACAAGTATTTAGTTTTCCTATAACCAATAAAACGTAAATATTTACTTTTTTCCCTTTCTTTCCCGGCCCCACCGGCCCTTTTCCTGTCCGGCCCACCGGGCGATTTCCCGGTATCCCGGTGGCCCGATGCGCCCCTGTCCACAGGTACAAAGGGGGAAGGTACCTATGGGCATTAATCAGAAAGTTACAAAACATTATTTTCTGTTAAATAAAATTACTATTCAAAATAAAGACACCAGGGTTCGATAGCCCCTTAAATTTCTTCTCTAATGGACCAATATTTACTCAGAAAAATAATGTACAGAAAATTAGAAAAAAATGTATAAGTGAAAATTTTCCACAGGTACAGCACCTTCCCAATATTGTTTTCTCCAGTCTGGAGAAATTGAGAGTTTTTTTTTTTTTTATTAGCTACTTACTTAAAAAATAGATAATATAACTAACTAACTCTTTTCTAAAGAACCTTGCCTTCTCAGCAAACTACCTCCACTGAAACCAATCTTCCGCGGCTCCCCTCCAAGAAAGAACACCCAGGATCGGAGATCAGCCATCGCAGTCTGGGCCCGCCTCTTCCTCTTTCTTCATCTGAATGCCCTTGCAGTATTTGTCTTGGGAGTCTTATAGGATCTAACCTTTACACATAACCTAACTATTTTATTCTTCCGTTTTTATCACAAGAAACAATATCAGGTTCTACGAATAGCTGATTCATTATTTGTTTTTATGTGGAAATAATTTTCTTCGTTGGTTGGGCCATATGTTCTTCTTTGAATCTCTCTCTCCCATGTACACAATCGCCTATCTTGCTGCTTGGTTAATGTACATGCCTCAACTGGACGAAGGACCGTCTCATATATCCTTATTTTCAGTTTAATTGGTATCTCTCGAGTTTGAACAAATAGTATCACTTGCTAGATTCTCACCTTTAGCTTGTCATTATTAATATATATATATATATATATATATATATATATATATATATATATATATATAAACTTCTTGATTGTTACTAATAGGGCATATAAAAAAAAAAAAAAAAAAAAAAAAAAATGACCGTTTTTATCAAATTCCAGAGTAAAAGTCTGTAAATATTTTAATGCTATTTATTATTTACCAATACTTAATAATCCCTTTAGAGCTTTTCATAAGCTTGTTTATAACACTGGACTTCTTAAAAAAAAAAAGCCTCAGTTATTTATTTCAAAGATGAAACTTGACAGTGCCCTATGAAATTCTCGTAATTTTAAGACATTACTAGAAAAAAAAAAAATTCACAGCCGCTGAAGCAACTCGTGAAATTATTAAATATGAAGGGGAAGGTGTTCTTGAAAAGTGCACTGCGCAGCGTTGGTTTGAAAAATTTAGAAGTGGAGATACGACGTTGGTAAGAAAGAAGGGCTCCGGGCGACCATTAATGGATATTGATGAAGTTCTGAAGGAAGCTGTAGAGTCAAATCCGTCCACAAGTACTCGCGAACTTGCCAGGGAGTGTGGTGAGTCGAAAGATACTGTTAGTCACCATCTTCTCTCCGTGGGGAAGGCGAAAAAGACATGTATTCTGGTCCCTCACGAACTTAATCCTCAACAATCAGCAGTCGAACCAAAGAAAAGTTCACAGATCTTCATGGGTTTGAACTCCTGCCTCATCCACCATATAGTCCAGACCTTGCACCTTCGGATTACTTCTTGTTGTTGTTGATAATTTTGCAGAAGTTGAAAATGCTGTCCAAGAGTTCTTTGACAGCCTTCCCAAGATATGGTATCAGCGTGGTATCGAGCAATTGGCTAGCAGATGGGTAATGAAGGTAGATAACAATGGACTATACTTTGAATATAAATGTAATTTATATCAAAGAAATAATAATACAAATATTTGTTTCAAAAACGGTCATTTTTTTTTTTTTATACTCCCCATTATTAAATGTTTAGTGAGGATTTTGAGGTTCAGTCAATAAATAAAAACAACTATTTTGGCGACGTTTCGAGACTATATTTTTCTCATAATCATGCCCTGCTTCTTAGTAGGAATGTCCTTGAATTTAGAAATCCAACAGAAAACTAGCAAGTGCGAAGAAAGAAAAAAAAGCTTTCTGATTGAAATAAGTTTAATCTCTAATTGATGTAAACACAATTATTTTTTTTTGTCTAGTATCTTTTTACTATTAAAAAAAAAAAAAAAATATTTGTGAAATTTCAAACAAAATTAAGAAGCGATTCAGTAATTTTTAAACTTACCTCAGTAAAGCAAAGAACACAATTGGCATTAAATCTTGAAAACATTGGCATTTTATGGAGCGTTGCAATCTTTAAACTAGAACAATTATTATTTTCATAGCGATCCACGCCATTAATTTATTCTTTCGTATATATTATTAGTCTTTTGAATAATTTCACATATTATTGTATTTATTATAAATGGAATTTTTATTTTCATTCCCTAATCAGTAATTTTCATAATGTTAAAAATGAAATAGTTATCAAAGGGCAATAACTAATCGATAGGATTTGTAAGTATTTTCAATCGTTTCGAGTCTTATATACCTTCGAAATTTTGATTTACGTTAAATACTATTACAGAACAAAATACATAACTTCAAATTTTTAGTATATTACAAAGATGATCTGACGCTTGGCCTATTGTCGCAATGTTTGATCTTTAATAAAGTGGTCTTAAATGTAAAAGAAAAATATTGTTATCTAGCTTAAGATTAAACAAAATAAACATTATATGATTATCAAGTCATCAGTGACGCAGCTGAGAGAGAATAGCTGGGACCTCTCTTTACCTGGCTTCTCCTCCCGTAAGTAGAGGGGCATGTCTGAGAGGAAAGTTCCGCTTTACGGTTCTCCACGTTAACGCGTTTGTTAGTACTCTTTTGGCTATAACTCCGAAACTATTAATCCGATTCGAAATTTCATTTTTTCATCTGAAAGCTGGTTAAATTTACTATCAAATCATATATCCTATATTTCGATTAAATTCCGTTAAATACTTTCCTCCTAGCGAAATCCCCCGAACTAATACATCTTTTTAAATACAAAAATAGGTACTTATATGTGTATATTAGTAAATTAAAATTGAAATGGGTTGGTTCCTACCGACTCGCACACTTGTCAAACCTATATGATTTTCTCTCCAAATCCGATTTTCCAATTTTTTATTTTATTATTTTAGTCAAGGAGATATCTCATCCAGCTTCTTTTTAGTCTTCTCTGTGTGTTGTCGGGAATATATGTTGTGGCCATGTTGTTTATTTGTGTATTAGGATGTCCATGTAGTTTTTCGTGGAATCGTTTGTAGTAGATTTGTATTTGTTCTTTAACTGTTGCTATGCGTAGGTCAGTATGTAAAGTTATGTTGCTTACGTACCATGGGGCTTTTGTAATTGTCCTGAATGTTTTTGCCTGGAAGATTTGGAGTTTGTTAATATGTGTCTTAATATGTTAATATTTTAGCTGTCCCGTATATCTGAGAAGCGTATGTCCAAATAGGTTTCTGTAAATAAGTATAAGTGTTAATTTTTTGTTTAAGTTGTAGAGTTGAACGTTTGGAGAGGAGTGAATATAAAAGTCTTCGGCTTTGGTTAAGCGTTTTACTTTTTTTCTTTACTTTTTAAAATATATTTAAAATTTTGATTTCACTTTTCGGGTTATTTTCACGCGATATAAAAACTGGTCTGACGGCATGTTTCCGACGGCTTTCGGCTGCCAGACCACTTGATTCGTGTTTAGAAAAGTATACATTAAAAAATGAGACCAAACTCAAGAACATACCTTTCCAATTATTTTTTTACTATTTTGGGTAGTTTTAAGCATGCGCCACTCCGCGTTCCGACGGATACAGGCTGCCAGACCAAGATATATCATTTTAGGCGGATGATACTATGAAATGGGTTAGCAATAATATTCATGTCTTTCCAATTAAATTTACATGTGGTAAGCTCCCGGTTTATCTAGTTAGGAGTTCCCTTGGATGAGTCTAAATTGTAAATAAAGTATGATTGTATTTTTATTTAATTTTGTTTTTTTTTAATTTTTTTTTTTTTTAATTTTTTTTTATTATTTTAATACATATATATATATATATATATATATATATATATATATATATATATATATATATATATATATATATATATTCTGTTCTCTTTTTTTTCTTTCTTCTTTTTTATTGATTTTTTGTTGTAAGTAATGCTAAAAGTATTGTGCGGTGCAATTCTTCGTTCAAGACTCTCTGTGGGGATTTTATACCTCTCATCCTTGCCACGTAAACTTCCTAGCTTAGCCTACCGAGGTTTATAACTCTGAAAACAAAAGCATCGGCAAATATATCGAACAATTCCCAATTTTTCTTTCTTTTTTTTTTCAGAGTTCTCCATCCTTTATAGCCCCAAATATCCTTCGTAACTGTTTCTTCTAAAACAAAAAAGAGAAAAATTCGTATCCTTTTGGGATAGGGTTTAGGTCTGAGGTTCATACCTGTAGACTGGTCTTATGAAAGATACAGATGATCGGGATTTTGTTTGTTTTGTGATAAGCCTGTTCGGCATACGCCTAAATAAGCCAATTTCTAATCATGTTTTATTTGTTTGATTAATTTGTCCTTTCGAGATAGGTATATTCTGTGAATCTCTTAAAGGTAGACGTTCCAATTAGCTTTGAAAACGGTGTCCATGGGAAAGTTTCCCAATTCTAATCCAATTTTGATTTTTTCACCTTCTGAATTTTTTTTTCTTCAACAACCAAAATAAATATACACATAATTAAAGTAAACAAAAAATTCCACTAGCGCTACAAAAAATGGGAAACATTGCCGGACATTGGAAAATACATCCACTTATGGAAGGAGAATCCAGGTACAGAGAGGTCCCTTCTCTCTCACCTGCATCACTGCTCTAAGAAGTAGATGGTGTGTTTGATTAAAAGTTAACCTATATGTGGACTTCCATGTGGTCTTATGGGTCCGTTTACCGAGGAACATAGCTTTCGACAAGAAGGTTTCAGGATGCAGCAGAATTTATAAAGCTCCAATTTTCATTATACAAGCAGTCCTATTGTCGATAAAACTCTTATTTTCCAATTTTAGCATTAAAATCTCCCAGTAGTACCTCAATGTTACTTCTGGCTAGAGATAGTCTAAACCAATATTGTTCAGTAACAGGTACGACCGATACAGGTCCAAAAAATATCTGTTACAAAATACCTGTTACATGTCTCAAGGTCAGCATCTCTCTATACTTGTAATCGTTTACCGATTACACTGTTATTTTAGGCATACCTATTACTCGCATATCTGTTACCTATTCAATATCGACTCTAATCGATAAGTTTACATGTTCAACTACCATATATATATATATATATATATATATATATATATATATATATACTATATAGCCAAATAATTTAACGATGTAATTGGGTCAGTCCCTAAACTTAATTTATTTTATTTTTTTTGCTGGAAAAAAAACAAATTACACGTGTACTTGAAGATAATCTTAGAAAGAAAACTGCTTAAAAGATTTAAAAAAAAAAAAAAAATTTTATAGTTCACTGATGCTTCATCACCTCGAAAACTGAACAGCTTTTCTGGTAATTCTGGTATCTTTTATTAAAAGTGTATTTGAAATTTGTATATGTACTTCATTAGCTAGTAGATAAATCAAAACTATATGGATAAGCTTTTGTTACTATAAAATACAATTTTGCTATAAAACGTCATAAAAAACTAGTACTTAAATGAAGATATATTTGTTTTTGCTAATTGAAGTTAATAAAACTTTAATTCAAAGATTGATGAATAATCATCATCATCTCATGGCGCTTATGGTCCTTGTAGAACCCTGGCCTGCTCAACAATTCTCTGCCATTCAAACCTTTCTTCGGCAACCCTTCTCCATCCTCTCACACCCAGAGTCCGAAGATCCTCTACATCTTCCAGCCAACGAAGTCGAGGCCTTCCTCTCCTTCTCATTCCACCCGGGTGCCCCTCCAACATCATTTTAGGGAGCCTAGTTGCTTCCATTCTTTGCAAATGCCCCAGCCATCTAATTCTGCCTCTTTTTATGTTGGCTACAATATCTGGAGCAGCATATAGAGTTCTCAGTTCCTCATTTGTTCTCATTCGCCAGAGATTCAATCCATACTTGGTTGGACCATATATTTTGCGAAGGATATTTCTTTCCCACCTGTTTAATAATTTTTAGACGTGTAATGTCAGGGTCCATGTCTCACTCCCGTACATAACAACCGGCTGAAGGATCGTTCGATATACCCTTGTTTTGATATTGCAGGATATATTTCTACTTTGAAACATTTTTACTAAAGACCAATAGAACCTGTTTCCTGCTATTATTCTTGATTTTATTTCTTCTTTGATATTATTGTCCTCAGTGACAATAGCACCCAGATACTTAAACTTAGGCACTCTCTCAAAGTAATATCCAGCCCCCTCAATGTATCTTTCCTCTCTAGTTGTTACCATGTATTTGGTCTTTTCTTTATTTAGTGTGAGTCCTACATTTCTTGCTGCTTTTTCACACTCCTCGAAAGCTCCTAGGAGCGCATTAGTGTTTTTTTTTCTGTAATTACTACATCGTCCGCAAATGCTAACTTTTGGGTTAGTTGCTGGTATATACATCCTCCTGGTCTAGTGCGGATCTGTCTCATAACTACTTCTAACATTAAATTGAATAATATTGGGGAAAAAGGGTCTCCTTGTTTAACACCTCTATGAATTTTAAAATCTTTTGACAGTTGTCCTTGGATTTTCACCACTCCTTTACTGTCCTGCAGGGTCATCTTAATAAGCCTGATGAATTATCAACAAGATCATAAATAATTGGCGAATTATTATTTAAGATGTTAGATGTTTATAAGAGCATACATATTTTGTATTTGAATTATGACTAGCAAAAATAATATAATTGCTTATGTATAGATTCCATATTTGAGTGTATTATAATGATTATTAAAATTAATAATAATAAAATAAAACAGAATGTAAGAGTGTATAATAGAATGAAGACCGGCTGAAAATACTCGTACGAGGGTGAAGTAAAAATACTAGTTTAGGTAAACGAGTATCTGGTAACAGGTAGAGATGACAAGTAAGAAATACTAGTCTAGGGCAGTATGCAGTACGAAGGTAACAGGTATGAATGTTGTTACTTGAACGGAAGTAAGTATCTCGTACCTGTTACTTCTAAATATCGGTAGCAGGTACGCCGTTCAGTCAGCCCATACCTGTTACTTACTTTGTAACAGGTCCAGTATTTCGGAACCACCACTACTTCTAGTACATGCGTCGTGAGCCCTCTCTTTATCTTTTCAAACTTTATTCTATTAAGAAATGGCAAATAATCATACTATGTTTTGAAGGAGTAACTTTGATGCGCATAGGGTTGTAAATCCGATGACGTGCTGTTCTCCTCTTTCGCCTTACAATAAAACCACTTGGAGGAACAGTGGCTATCAGTCCAGGCTATCCCACCTGAAATGGGGTGTAGAATTCATTGTCTGTAATCCAAGGTTTTTCTTCGGAAACATGTTCAGGGTAGTTAGAAAGTAAACATACTAAAAGTCCTGGAGTTTTCGGGACTGGGAACAGGAAGGGGGGCGCGAAAGGTATCTTCTTTTTTTTTTTATCTCGAAAACAGTGCCTCAAAACATGGCTATTTACTAAATAATTGATAATGAAATTCTCTATAATTTTTATTTTATACACATTTTTCATATTCTGTCCGTTTCTGAGATAAACGCTTAGAAATGTGAACATTTTTGAAAAAAAAATTACCTCACGTTTTCTGTTAAACTTCCCTCTATATCTTCTAAAAATATCAACCTACGACAAAAGTCTTCATAAATAATATTGTATAACATTAAATTTCCTTCAAAATACACATATATATATGCTAATATATATATATATATATGCTAACTTATATTCAACTTGTCGAAAGTACACATAAATTTTAACTTTTCTTGGTAAAACAAACATACTAAAAGTCCTTCACATTTGCCAAGCGTATATCTCGGAAACGGTACAGAATATCAAAAATGTGTAAAAGATAAAAATTGTAGAGAATTTAATTAACTTTAATTTAGTAAATAGCTATGTTTTTCATAAGACGAATTTTTGAGATATGAGCGCAAAACCAAAAAATTACAGAAATCGGTTGGATTACAGAAAACGCACTCTATGATCCTTTATTGACTGGACTATATCTGCGGTATTACTACCATAATATCACTACGCCATTTCATGTTTTATAATATAAAAAGTAAAACAAAATTTTGACAATATAAAATATAATGTTTTTTAACAAAACTGAAGATATATATGATTCCTGCTTATGATGATTAGTCGTCTTTGATAACTATTAAGATAAGCGTCCTTAATACGTTAAACAAGTCATAAATTAATTAAAATTGGGTGTTTTATACGATTTCTTTATTTGGTTTTACTATTAAAATATTCTAAAATATGAAAATTGATACTCAATTGTACATTATTGACGTTATTTCATGGAGTAAGCTTCAAAATAGTTCCATTTATGTTTTAAAAAATCTTACTAGAAAAAATTACCGACAAATTTTTCGTACAAAATAATTAGAAACCATCTTCGTTTCATTACTTTTGAATTGAGGTATAAAAATCACAAATCGGTTAAGAATTGACAGAAATATGACCATTAAAGAGGAGGAAGGCAAAGCAATAAAAATACTACAAATACAAAATCATACTTTAATATAGGACAAAGCTGACATTCCAATTCATCCTACCACTGTCCTCACCACTTACTCTGATGACACATGTGTGTTATCAGTAAACAATGATACCTTCATTGCTTCCCAGACACTCCAATCCCATATTCTAACCCTTCTAGAATTGTGTCTAAAATGGAGAATCAAAATAAATCCAAAAAAATCTTCGTCGTAAGCCCACAACTTCCTGTCCTACAGTATCCTTTAATGATATTCCACTAATCCCTGTTGAACAGATCCGCTACCTTGGACTCCACTTGGACAAACGTCTTACTTAGAATCCACATACAAGACTAAAAAGACAAGAAACTGCCCGTCGTTATATACTACTTCAACATTTACTAGACAAACGTTCCAAGCTCCCAACTAATTAGAGTAATTAGTGATTAGACCTATCTGGACGTACGGAGTTGAGCTTTGGGGCTCCACTAAACCATCCAATTGATATCGTATCCAATCCTTACAATCCAAACTCCTTCAAAAAATCCTCAATGCTCCTTCTTTGCCACCAATAAACTTATCCATAAAGATCTTAATGTTCCATATGTTGCAGATTTAGCCCTAACCAGATATCTATCCTTTCATAGTAAGCTCCATAACCACTCAAATCCCCTAATTTCTCAACTTGCTTCCCACACCTCCGAGGCGTCTGAAAAGAAAATGACCCAAAGACCTTCTAGTGTAGAATTTTTATTAAAGTGCTACTGATGAGTAGTACTTTTCATGTTTTGTCAGGTTATTGTAATAGTTAACATCACATTTACTTGATGTATAAATTTTGTACAGTTGTAAATCTCAATAAATTGTTATTAAAAAAAAAAAAAATATATAAAATAAAATAATATATATTATATATATATATATATATATATATATATATATATATATATGATAGTTTGTTTAAAACTACATTTTTTATTTATATAATACATTTTCAATGTGGCGCCCTCTATTTCTAATACACATACGTGCTCTTCTCATTACAGCTGATTTTACTACCTCCGAATTGCTAAGAGAGGCTTGAATTTCTTGTGCTGCCCGTATTATCCTGGTTCTGAGGTCTTCTATTGTGGGTACAGGATTTTGATCAGATACTAAACTTTTCATGCGTCCCCACAAAAATTTTTTAAAAAAGTTTATGACTCGTTTAACTTATGAAAGAAATTAATTTTATAAAATCTTCTTCTTATTTCTTATTTATATCAATTTATTTAAATTTACAACTGTACAATTATATAAATTAAGTAAATAGGCTGATAACGATTACAATAATATGTCAAAGCTTGAAAAGAACTACTCATCAGTAGCACTTTAATAAAAATTCTACACAAGAAGATCTCTAGTCCATCTTCTTTTCAGACGCCTCGCAGGATTATCGGTAATGGAGTGGGAAGCAAGTTGAGAAACTAATTGATTTGAGTGGTTATGGAGCTTACTATGAAAGGATAGGTATCTGGTATGAGCTAACTCAGCAACATCTGGAACATTAAGGTCTTTATGGATAAGTTTATTTGTAACAAAGTAAGGAGCATTAAGGATTTTTAGAAGGATTTTGGTTTTTAAGGATTGGATACGGGAAGAATTAGAAGGTTTAGTTGAGCCCCAAAGCTCAACTACATATGTCCAAATAGGTGTGATAACTGCCATGTAAACGACGAGCAGTTTCCTGTCGTTTTAGTCTTGTATGTGGATTCCAAGTTAATCGTTTGTCCTAGTGGAGTCCAAAGGATACTGTAGGACTGGAGATCGTAGGTTTAAGACGAAGGGTAAAAGTTATTTGGTGAGATTTATTAGGATGTATTTTGATTCTCCATTTTTGACACCATTATTGAAGTTATAAAATCTTAAAAATTAGTGTAACTGTTGAGGCCAACATGTGCTTTGTTTGTGTACATGAGGTCACTTTGTCCTCGATTCAAATTAAGATTATTATAATTGTTTTTACCTCATTTATATCAAAATTAGTTATAAAGATTCAATTTGTTTTTAGTTTGTCAATTTTATAAATTTTATCTTAAGCGGTTATAAATTAAAACATATGTCATATGTTTTTTGGAAGCCACGCTTCAGTTTGCAACTAGTCGCCATGACGTGTGGCCAATTCACATTTGTTTGTTTGTTTATTTCGTTTAACGTCACTTTATGCTGCTATGGCTAATTGGACGATGCTACGGTGGGAGACCTAAATTTTGCCTATCCAGGTATAATTAGGATAGGGATCTTTAACGAGTACCTGACATCGCACAGGCTCGGGACCCCCATTTTACGTCCCTTCCGAAAGACGGCATAGCTAAGGATTTTTCACTCCCTTTAAAAAATCCTAAGGTCATCTGCCGGGCTGCAAACCCGCGATCTTGGGTTTAGTAGGTTACTATGCTAACCACAACACCACAGGTGACCCCCCAATTCACATTTGTTGTTGCCATGATAGTTGAAGAGAACATTGCTCATGGGCTCAGGGCCTCAGTGTGAACTTCCAGGATCTCCAGGATCTCTACGTGGTCTAATTGACACGGGGCGCAAGCCTTTATACCACAGAATAAATAGCTATTTTACAGATTGTCGTCAGAAATTGTAACCGTAGGGTTTGTGAACTCTTGTTTATTAATAACTAGCTGATAGTACCCTGCTCCGCTACGGTTTAATATCATTAGGATGCAGGACAACTTAAATTTGTAAAAGTTAAGCTTAACGTTATAATTATTATTACTTAAATAAACCTAAAGAATTCCATTCTTAGAATAATTTTAATAAGTAAATTTGACAATTTGCAAAAATTAATTTTATATTATTTTGATATTATTTCAGCACAACATCTTACCCAGCTCTGATACCAGACCATCAGCTTTTCTTATGGCATACTTTAAGTGAATATAGTCTCAACTTCTCAACTTTATTGATTTTTTCGAATAAAGTTTAGTCTTTCTGTTTCTATTTTTGCGTACATATCAAGCATAAATTGGTTGAGGAGATTACAAAATTAAAGTAAATAAGGTTTCTCACCTCCTCGTTCCATCAACATTTAGGCGTAAAAATCAGCTTCAGACACAGTTTTCTTAAGTAACGTATTGGTGTTTGGGTCACGCTGAGGGATGTTAATTCTGTACCCATCTTCTCCATGGTAGAACATGAGACCATACTGAAGAGAATCATACACTTGATAGAACTCACTGATTCTTATCAGTTTTTTGTCCCTGCTGTGGAGAACAATGTCTCCCTTTTCAAACACCTGGCCAACTATCAAGACAGCAACTTCGTTAGCGGTAGGAGTATTGTAACGTCCTCAGTGAACATTTGAAGGCTTCTAGTCAGCACTGATAACCACCTGGAAATCTTGTAGATCTTTCTGTTTGTTTACAACTATAAGGAACTTAATTTGTGGTCAAAGTGTGCGGCTTAAACATCTAACCTATTTTTTACCTTAGCTTATCTCCAAATACCATATGACAATTAATCTATTATTATTCACCCAATGAAAATTGTAATAGCATTTTTCCCGAATTAGCCGCGATCCAGGCCGATTTTTTTAAATTCCTTTCTTAGCGAGCACCTACGGCCCTAGAGGAAGCTATATTTCGAATTTCATTCCAATCCGTTCTGTGGTTTCTGAGATTTCGTGTTAAATGAGTGAGTGGTATTTGACAAATATATAGTAGATTAATTTATAACTTTTTATTTATTTAGTTGTTCAAATTAAAGAAATTATTGCCTTTATTAAAATTTGTCTTTGATATTGTTAAGGCATGAAATATAGTTGTCAAGCAAATTATTAATACCATATATTGAGCTACTAGCTTCACAAAAAAAAGCGGATGGTTTTTGGCTGCGTTCATCAAGAACCCCTAGCTGCCGCTACAATAACTCAATAAAAAGTAGTATAACGGCTAATTTTCGGACATTAGTTCTTATAGTAAAATCTACTCAGATTAGCCTGTAATATCTCCCCCTACCGGCTCCGCATCTATTTCCTGGTCAGCCTGTATATTATACAATAATTTCATTCAAGATAAATCATGATAAAAAGGTAAAATTTTCTAACTGGCTTATAAAGCTAAATTATGAATAAATAAATAAAATAGATCGCAATGAAAGACAATAATCATTTAATTGAACGGAGTGCAATGCTCCATTAAGTAACAATCATTTCCTTCTTTAATGGCAATTGCGTTCTTTGCTTTACTGAGATAAATATAAAAATTACTGAATCGCTTCTTAATTTTGCTTAAAATTCCATTATTTTAGGGTTGAGGTCATAAATTGTGTTAAATTAATTAAATTAAATTAATTTTTTATCGATTATAGTTATTTCCATTGAAAAGTTAAAACTAAGAAAAAGAAAAAAAATTAATTAATTAATCTCTATGGCAGTTGTACTATCCTAATGCCTTGAACTAACAATCCTGGCCGCCAGGGAAATGATATCGATTTACAAACTTAAATTGTGTCGGTGGGTCAATGAACTGATTTTTATTGATGATTCTTTTGTTTTTTTTTTTTTTTTCTTTCTTTCTTTTTTATTCGATTTATAGAACATTTCCGTAGTAGAATGTTTTCTTTAAAATAAAATAGAAATAAAATTTTATAACTTCGGAAGAGGCTTGAACAAACAAATGTGGACCCTGGCGCCGACCTAGAAAAATAAACCAAAATACGATAACTAGTCTCCTCTTCAATTGCATTTATCTATTTTCCTTTGTTAAATATTTGCAATTATAGTTTAGTTTTTATAAAACTGCTATTTGAATTTTTTAATCTCGAATGAATTATTAAAATAAAAAAAAAAATTAAAGGCCCCCTTGATCCTTCCGGCTAAAGAAAGAATAACATGGAACATGTTTTAGTGGTTGCCCTAGTAACCGTCGATGATCATATGCTTTCTATTTTTTTTTCTCGCTTACCTGTGATTCATTTGTCTGTAAGAGATAAATTTTCAAATTATTTAGCTTAATCCTGCTAACCGTTTAGCCGAGTTTCCCCCCCCCCCCCCCCCCCCCCCCCCCCCCCCCTTCTTACTCATATTATTTTTTATTTTAGCAATTTATTAAAATTTATTTATTTATTGCTTGGCTCTACAGCCCTAGAGGGGCCTTGGCCTCACGCAGAAGAGATTTATCCATAGCTTTTCTTCGCCATCCTCTTATTCCTAGATTTTTCAGGTCGTCCTCCACATTATCCTGCCACCTTATTCTACGCCTCCCTCTTAATCTGGTACCATCCGGTCTGTCATTTATCATCCTCTTTGGCAGCCTCTCGTCCGGCATCCGTTGGACATGTCCCAGCCACCTCAACCTTCCTTCCTTGATGACCGCCACTATATTCGGTTCCCCGAATAGCTCTTCCAATTCTTTGTTCCTCCTTATTCTCCAATTTCCATGGTCGTTTACTGGGCCGAAAATTCTTCTAAGAACTTTCTTTCCCAAACTTGAAGTATTGTCTCGTTCCCTCTTGTTAGTGCCCAGCACTCACTTCCATTCACTACCACAGGCCTTATGACTGTTTTATACATGATAACTTTTGCAGCTCCTGATAATGCTCCGAACTTCAACATTTTATTAAGAGCGTACATGCATCTGGTACCTGCCGTAATTCTGGACTTTAATTTCAGTTTTTATTTCGTTATTTTCCGTTATTAGGGAACCTAGGTACTTAAAGCTCTTGCCCCATCGGAACTTATGCTCATTAATACGAATCTTCTCTTCTCTGCGAGATTGGTTTCTTGCTGTAATCATAAACTCCGTCTTCCTCTGATTCAGCTTCAGTCCTCTATTCTTCACCGCTGCTTCAAACTGTTCCAGCACTCCAGAAAGGGCTGGTAAACACATCGTCAGCATATGCCATACGTTGTGTCATCCTGTTGTAAATATTTCCACCGGGGCTCGTTCTTATGGCCCTTATCACTTTTTCTAGAGTTAAGTTAATATTATGGGTGAAATTGGGTCACCTTGGCGTAGTCCTCTTCTAACATCAAACTCTTTGAGAGGAGTCCACCAATTCTTACCTGGAATTTAGTATCTTTCCATGTCATTTCAATCAATCTTACTAACTTCGGTGGTATTCCTAATGCTCTCATGTCCCTGGCACACTCCTCCCTTTCTATAGAGTCATAAGCTTGCTTGAAATCTTTGAAAAGGTGATTCAGGCTCACATTATATTCATAACTCTTTTCCAGAAGTTGACTCAAGGAGAAGAATAGGTCGGACCTTTCTAAATCCGCACTGGTAACCCCCAAGTACCCTTCCAGCCCATCCCTCTAGTCTGTTATTGATTGCACTAGAGAGTACCTTATATGTGGTCGACAGGAGCGCAATTCCCCGTTAATTCTCGCATAGCCTTTTATCTCCCTTCTTGTAGATGGGGGAAAGAATAAATTATCGAAATTTACAACAGTAAAAATATATAAATGTTTTAAAAATGTGAACAATAAAATGACAAAACTTGAAAAGAACTACTTATCAGTAGTGTTCCCCTTCCTGAGCCCTCTTCTTTTCAGACGCCTCGGAGGATTATCAGGAATGGAATGGGAAACAAATTGAGAAACTAGTTGATTTGAGTGGTTAGGGAGCTTACTATGAAAAGATAGCCGTCTGTTATGGGCTAAATCAGCAACATATGGAACATTAAGATCTTATGGATAAGTTTATTGATGACTAAGAAAGGAGCATTGAGGATTTCGGATTGTAAGGATTGGATGGTACGAGATAAATTGGATAGTTTAGTAGCATATCATTTTTAAGTTATTTAGATTAAATTAACAATTAATGATTATTTGAAATAAACAATGTTGAGAAAAAAAATAGAGGTGTCAAACGTTCAAACCAATATAGCTCCTAAACAGTAGGTCCTAGCGACAAATGTTATAGAACAAAAATATTTTCCATTAAATTTCTGATAAGAAGGATGTCGTTAAATTTTCGATTCGAGGAATACCACCAAAACACAATTTTGATAGCCGAGATGGATCGAGCAAGATCGGTCATATCCAGGTCAAAATTTGTTATTTTGTATAAGAAGAAATAGAGTCAAAAGGAGCACACTCATTAGAACCTGCCTCCTAGTCAAGATAGTGTTATATATTATAAGAAGTGTTAAGCTTCTGACAACTCCTACTCTCCTAATATCAAACTACGTGTAACGCCATCGCGGTTCCCAAAAAACGCTTATCGCTTTTGACCAAGTAGGTCACCAGTAAAATATATTCCGATCTCAAATATCCTCCATTAACACTTCAAATAAGTAAATAAGATAAGTCTGATAAGAGGGTGTTAAACTACGCGTAACCCTCTCGCGTTCCCTATCGTAACAGATAGCCTACCGCCACCTTCGTTGTCTTTGATATCAAAAATATAATAAAATTTTTGCAACCATTGCTGCGCTTTAAATTCACTGATATTTCCTTCACTAACAATGAAGTGAATGTAAAAATAAATCTTCTTTGGTCATGCTGAATTTCAGAGGTCTTTACTTATACGAAGTGTAACACTAACTAAGCCAATATTTCAGAAAAAAAACAACAACATTAATAACCAGTGTTTACAATCCATTAGCTAGGAGAACATCCTTCCTCCATCTTAAAATCGATAAATCCTGGAATATCACAAAATAGTATCCTTAAGCACGAAAACCAAAGTAAAGAAACGGCGAAGTATCCTTCGGATAACTTAAAAACCGCTGAATCCTGGAATATTTCAACCTAATATCTTTAAGGACGAAGACTAATACATATATGTAGCCCAAATATATCCTTCCGCCATATTAAAATAGTATCCTTAAAGACGAAAACTAATAAAATCGTTAAATATTGAAAAAAAAATAAAAATAGTATCCTTAAGGACGAAAAATTCTATGTGGGGAATGAGAGTGGCTAAGGATGTCCTTCGGCCACCAAAAATCACCAGATCCTAGCAGATCTGAACTAGTATCCTTCTAAGGCGTAACAGCAGTAAATATTTAATATATTATTAGGCACGTATCTGTCTATTTTCCGACATCACTAAAATCCACATATCACACCATATATTTATCTATTTTTTATTAACAATTTAATTTAAAATAAGTATCTTTTATTATCTACTTCAAGCTCTAGATAACATTTTACCGTTGCAACCTCTCATGCAAAATGACGATCGGCAACTATTGGTCGATTTTTGTAACTTCACTGCGGGCTTTATATTATCACTTTTTTAATAACAATTTAATTTAAAATCTTTAAATTTTATTATTGCTAAACCTTCCTGGAATTATAAAGATGTTGTTGTTGTTCTTAGCGCTACAGTCCAGGTTGGAAATGGGTTCCTCGCACAATTCCAGAGCCTGTAGCCTCCAGAGCCTATTCCTCCTGCCGGTAACCCCAAGTACTCCTAGTCCTCCTCAACATCCTTTACCAGGATTTTTTAGGGCGTTCTCTCTTTATTTTTCCTGGAGAGCTCTCTTCCATAATTCTCTTCACCATTTTGTCACTGATCATCCTTTCGACTTGTCCAAGCCAGCTTTTTCTTTTTGATTTTAAAAACCGCACAATACCAGCATGTTTGATTACTCCGTCCATTTCTTGAATACTCCTTGTTCGCAGGTTGGACCATATATTCGCCTAATTATCTTCCTCTCAAATACTGGAAGAGATTGATGGTCAACTTTCTTGAGTGTCCAAGCTTCAGCACCGTAATCAACTACGGGCCTTATTAACGATTTGTACAGATTTAATTTGGTGTGTTAGAGAGCAAAGTCAATTTTTTGAAGTTTACGAAATCAATGTACGTATTATTGCCATTTATTATTCTTTTCCGATCTCATCGCTGACCACATTCCATTATTGCCTACACAGACGCATGTAGAAGTCCTTGGCCTACAACAATTGCCTTAGTCCAGTCTCCCCTTTTGGCAGCGCACCTGATGAATATTCCATTCTTCCTTATATCTGCTTGTCCATCCATCTAAATTGCGCAAAAAAAAAATGAATAGGGATATGCCTTATTTATCCCTTACCCGGTCATTTAAATTAAATTAGCCAATCTATTCAATATTAGTAGGGTACAACTAAATAGAAAATACAAACTAAAGTCAAAACAATTGTTAGACCTTTTATTTATAACAGGTTTTCTTAAGAAAAGTAAACATGAAGATTTATCATTTTGTAAATAAACAGCTTTTCTCGTATTTTAATCCAGTAATATTTCAAATAAACACGGACAGACATCATCTTGAACCCGAAGCTCGCGCGAAATTATAGTGAGAATGCGTTATCAAGGTCATCGACAAGTTGATATTGCAGAGGCGGTTGGCGTTTCCCAGAGTGTCGTCTCCCGGGCTTTAGCTCGATTCCGAGAGACTGGAAGTGCCAATAGAAGGCCGGGCAGTGGATCACAACGTATTGCAACTGAAAAAGAGGATAAGCCCACTGCCAGGAGAAACCCTTTTCATAGTGCACGCCTGATCCTCAATGAAGTTGAAGGTGTTTTACTTAGACTTTTATCAAAACAAATGATTCGTAATCGTTTGTGGGAAGTTACATATGTACATCATATGCCCCTTAGAGACGACCTGCAGCAACAGCTCGCCACCAGCAGCTCAGAAGAATGTGGTACAGCGAGCGACTAGAAGAGGACACAAATTGGAATGCTGTGATGTTTACCGACGAGTCGCGTTTTTGTCTGTATAGTGACAGCAGACGCCGAAGAGTCTACAGAGCTTAAGGAATGCGAACAATTGCCCCAGTTTATTGTGCCTTCAGTGCAGTTTGGAGGAGATAGTGTAATGGTCTGGGCTGGCATTTACACGGGAGGACGAAACCTACCTCACAGCAGCTCGATATGCACATGAAATTATTGAGGAATACCTCCCACCAACTAGGGATCTCATTGGGAGAGATTTTCGATTTCTGGATGAAAATCCGCGACTTCATAGAGGATAGTTGTTCATCAAGTTTTAGAAAACCTGGGAATTTCCCGCCTGCCCCTTCCCCCATTGTCTCCAGACCTCCATCCTATTCAGAACATGTGGGGCGCGTTACAGAGAAGGCTTTTTAATCATCATCCGCCGCTAATTGACCTTCAACAAACTGAGTGCAGCATTGCAACATCTCTGGGGTGGAATTCCTCAAGTAACCAGTGACAACATTATTAATAGAATGCCTAATAGGTGCACACAGGTTTTGGCTAACAGAGGACATTATACAAGGTATTAACTGTTTCCAAAATCTAAGCTGTTCAATAAAACAAATTATGCAACTAAAACGTCTTATTTTTGTTATTTTTTAAAACCCATTAATTGTTTTTTATTTCAGCAAAAAAAACATTATAATTTCTAATGATTATTAATGCAGTTTATAATAAAAATAATACAAAAATGGTAGGAAAAGTAATTAACACAAAATTAGCAATATCCCTATTCATTTTTGCGCAGTTAGATTTCGGTCTTCCTCTAGAAATAACTCCTTCCGGCTTCTCAAGGAAAATTCTTCAAACAGTTCTCGTTTCATCGATTCTGAGGACTCGAGCGAACTGGGATATCGATAGTTCGCCGTACATTAAATATATTTCTTTGGTAGTTCTCATGTGAGTCAATCCGTCTTCAAATTTAGGCCCTAACAAACGTCTTAACATTTTTCTTTCGAACCGGTCTAAACGTTCTGAAAATGCCTTCCAGCCTGGAGCGATCGCTCTGCAATGACCACATCGCCCGCATAATACTGACCCTATTATTAATTTGGTGCTTACTTCAAAGTTATAATTATTGTATTTTAAATGTACACAGTCTTCTTCTTGATTTAAACCTCACTAAATATTTTGTCTTAGACTCATTAATTTCGAGAACAACTCTTTTACTTTCACTGTTTAAACTTACAATTAGTAAGAATTTCTCTAGGACTAACATAAAACATCGTATAGTATAGTAAAACATCTTGCTAGGACTACAATGTCATCTATAAAGATGATTTGGTTACAATTTAGCACAGATTGGTTCAGTAGTTTTTTTTGTAGTTAGTAAACACAAGCTAAAAATGGCTTATCCTTTTATATAATAGTATATATTATTATAATATTAGGCAAGATTTACTGTGAAAATAGCTGAGGCTCATCCTATTTCTAGTACATCAGCAATTACATTAGCATTTAAATAAGGGCTATCTATATCAGGAATAAAGTTGCGTGATAGGAAGCCTTCGTTTAGGCCCTTCATTGAAAAGGCTCCACTGGATGAACTGAATGAATATTTAACATGCTTCAATATCAAATTTTTATTTTTAGGTTTTTAAGTTAATTATAACGTATTAGGTTTGTTTGGGAGATACAGATTTTTAATAAAATAAATATACAACCAGAACAAGAACATTTGGGACAGAGGGGAAAAAAATGTTTTAAAAAGAACCTTATTTACTTCTTTACACTTTCTAATCACCTATAAGTATGTCTTGCTATTGTATCTATTGGAGTAATACTTCAAAAAAATATACTTACGGAATAAATTAAAATTTAAAATCCATGGAAGCAATACGGTAAGTTCGACTATTTTTTTTATATTATTATAAAACAAAATTACTTACGATAAATTAATAATTAAAAAGTAAATAAACTGAGATCTGCTAAGTCATGCGCTAATGAAAAAACTGGTTCTTTTTCGGAACTATTTCCGCAAAAGATAACGTGGATGTCATTTTAACTCGATACGGCATACAATTTCATGTAAATTAGTTCCGTTTTACTTGGAACGAGTTGTGTTTCAGACAAAAAGTACAATTATTGATTGCGTGTAATAGCAAATACGTATATTTTATTTTCGACAAATATACTTGCTAGTAAGAAAAAAAAAAAAATAAGGAAAATAAACAAAGTTCCGTTCGATAATAGTTTTTTTTTAATCACCGAAGCAGTTTCGTGGTCCAACAGTAAAGAGCAGATTAATAGCTCTTAAGCCGTATATGGGGTTATTTTCAAATATAATGGCAATTTAGCTTTCTAGAAAACCCAAAAAATCCTCAAAAAAAAAGTTACTTATTCATGTTCTGTAGCATACTGGGATGTTACCACACTACTTGAGAAAATATACCTGAGTTGGTTTGTCAAATTTCCAGTTCCTTGATTTTTAATGAATTTTAAGAGAAAAAAAAACCTTTAATAATTTGACGTACTTTACCGGGTTTATACCTTGTCAGAATTATGATTTTTATTCAGGTTTTGGAAAGGATTCTAAAGATTGCTAATTTAAAATAATTTCCCAGGAATAGCAATAGTAATAAAGTTTGTGTGAAAAATTAAAGTTTTTTTTTTCCAAAAATTTTTTTTTTCACATTATTAAAAAGTTCATGGATTTTATTATTGCTCCCCCACCAAAGTTATTAATATCTGTTAGGAATTTCTAGACCCTTTCAATAATCCTACGAAAAAATTATTATTAACTAATTATTTCATTTATTTTTAATTGCTGGTAACGTATGTCAAAATATGTTCACACTCACACTTAATGGTGACTAAGAGAAACATTCAGAAAAACTGAATTTTAACTAAAAGTCTTTAAAAACCAATCTTAAAAGCATTTATTATGTTTTTATAGGTGTGAGCCTCTGTAACAACCAAATTAATTAATGATTCTAAAATGACTTTTAGTCTAAACGATATCAACAACATTACAAAATGCTACTGTGTGTGTGTGTGTGTGTGTGTGTGTGTGTGTGTGTGTGTGTGTGTGTGTGTGTGTGTAAGAAAAAAAAGAAGAAGAAGGATTTTATTGTTTTTTTTTTCAATAAATTTAAGAAATGGGACCACAAATTAAACGTGCGTTACCAAAATTTTAAACATATGATACCGCAATGGTAAACGTATGTCAAAAGTAACGTATGTCAAATTTTAATATTTTTAAATAGAAAAAGATTATTTAACTACAATTTTTTTTTTCAAATATAATGGGTTTGAAACATTCGTAATGTTGAGAACTACAAACTGTAAAAACATAGATTGGAAGTGGTGAATTCAATGAGAGAAAGCAATGGTAACGTATGTCAAAATGAATTAAGGCACTTACTATGTTTTAAGAATCAAGGTCGTCTTACTTCAGTTGATACAGCCACCTTGGGCTCTTGGTGGGGAATGGTTACAATACATAGCCTGGAGGGTGGTAAGATGCCAATCCCGACTCCCCTAGTTCCAGAACCCACTCTTCTACACCCGATCACGTACATCACATGAATAAAGTCGGAAATTCTCGGACACAAAGAAAATCTTTTCTCAAGCCCCCAAAATTTCATATTCTCAGTAGAAAGTTCTATTTTATTTAATATACACATAATTTAAGAAAAAATAACAAAGAGAATTAAATGAAAACAAATTACTATACTCTTTGTGAAGGTTAGAAGTTGAAAAACTTGACATATGGACAGTAACGTATGTCAAAATTTTCAAAAATTAATTTTATTTTTTTCTTTAAGAAACATTTGAAATTGAAGTTTTAAGGCCTAAATTAATTTTTAAAAATGAACTCGACTAGATAAAATCAACAACAGTGAAATATGTGTCGTAAGTTTTTTTTTATAGCCATTCAAAATGGTAGGCCAACTTTTGTTTAAATTGATAAAAACGTGAATTACGCTTAGAAGGTTTAACGTATCAACTTTATTTTTTTTACACAAAATATAGGGTGGTAATACGCTTGAAATGTATTTGGTTTCATCATTCTATCTGGTTTCAAACTCAAGTTAAAAATCAAAATGTTTTTTCGGATTTTCCAATTTTTTTAATAGGTTTTTGTTCATCGAATTTTACATTTATATACATCAAAAGAAAGCTGAGACCCTCCTCTTTCCAGCGATACCAACCAGTGAATTGCATGACGATTTAATGACGATTTAAAGGTATGTAACCAATAATCGGTTTTAAAATTTCATTTTCCTGGAAGAGGGTGAAAAAAATGATATTTTTTGATTTTGTTGAATAACCGTTTTTAATGTTTTTGAGAGTGCTGAATTAGAATCTGACCTCAATTTTTGTGTGAAAAAAACTATAGAGGTAGTTTGCTTGAAAAACTAATCATTTTTTTTAGAATTTAATTAACCTAAACCAAAATCTATGGAGCGACTGTATTTTTCCTTTAATTCGCAATCAAAACTGAAAATCTTGGTGCAAGAATCATGTCGATATCATTTTTAAACTCGAGATAAAAAATAAATTAGTTTAATGCTATTTTATTTTTTCTCGGTTCCTAGGGCCCATTGGTCGGAACGGCAAAATACGTGTCTAATATTTTTGACCAGGAACCTCCAAAAAAATTGCCAACAAGATCCGTGAGAGACTGAGTGTGTCCTCCCCTTGTAAGCTAAAGTACACAATTGATTAACTTCTTGTATGATAAAGTTAATTAACGTTTCGGATAATTAACTTATATATTATTTTTGTTTCCATAAATTTAATTTCTTGCTGAAACGATAACTTTTTGGATGTCTTATTAGCAAAATATTATTCTAGTAGTATGTGGTTTGTACGTTTGTGTTTCTTCTTAAAGATTGCTTGTTATAACTGCCTACATTTTAATTATTGCACTTCCTGAATTGTTTGTAGATTTAAAAAAGTTCCGGGTCTGTATCTAAAGAAAATAAGTAGAACAATTGACGCGATACTTATATCTATTAAATAACCAAATAATACTTATTATGCATGCTGTAATAATATACATAAGTAACGTTATTACTTTTGTAAATCTAAACGTTTATGGAGTGAAAAGAAAAATGATTTTATTTCGTTCAAGTACCGACATTTTATCTGCGATCCCTTTCAATTGTCTAAAAACCATCAAATTGAAGGATGTTGGATCAGTTCTGCCTTCGAGATATTGAAGTACTTTCTTCAATCCAATCCAGCAAAACCCTTCTTCCTGAGAAATTGTCAATGATGGTTCGTTTCCAAGTTGATTTTCCACTCCATCAAATATTGCCTTATGTCTTCTTCAGGAATAATGTTTTTGTAAAAAAAAAAAATTCAAAATAAATAATATAAGGCTCAGTTGATCGACACCTCGTTCGATACAGACTAGTTTAATTGAGCCCCGTGTGTATTTTAATTATAGTATAATTAATTAATTATTTAAATATTATTATATATATATATATATATATAATAAGCACTAACCTTGTAAATATACCGCCGGTGACAATGGATGTAGTCCTTGGGTCAGCGTTACTCCCGTCGAGTTCTGGAGGAGCGCCGCCCCGACCAGCTCAAGACCACCCTCAGTCTCACCTCCTGCGCGCCAACCAAGAATGGATCAGTGTTCGTTACATGGAGTGTGAAGTGTGATGTTGGATGAGCAATGTGTTGTTGTGAGTGGTGTAAAGTGTGAGTGTGGAGTGTGGTTTAGTGTGTTGTGAACAGCTGTGTGATATCATATAGTGTTTATTTATTTGTTTGCATGGCAACAAAACTGGTGATGGAAATTGACCCTTCTATCATGTTTTTAATTATGAGCAAGTATGAAAAAAAAAATCACCATTTTTAATAAATTTGTAATATTCCTTGTTCTAGTTATTTGTTTCTTGTTCGTCGTTGCTTAGGTTACAGAATCATAATTATAAGAATGGTAGGAAAAATTATTTGTCTATGAGATAAGAAAAGACATTCTTTTTTTATTTTTTTTTTTTGAAAAAATAAACTTTATTCTGGGACTTCTTGTCCCTAAGAATAAAATAATGCACAATTAAGAGTACAATTGTCTGGCCAATTATTTACAAATTAGATGTTCCAGTAATTAAAGCATACATTTTTTACAGGAAAAAAAAATTAAATTGAATAAAAAATAAAAATATGAAATAATAATTATAACATAAAATACAAATCGTATATATATATATATATATATATGAACGTATAAAAAAAGAAAGAGAGAGAAAAAAAAAAAAAAGTATTCATTTGATTATTGACATCTTTGCGGAAGATTGATTGTCTAAAAGGTACTGGAATAGGTTATTTTTAAAGGAGGTTATGGAAGCTGCTTTACGAATAGAAGTGGGTAAGGAATTCCAGAAGGAGGTAGCACGAATGATGAAGGATTTGTTAAAGGAAGCGGTTTTATGTGAGGGTATATATAGGTTAAAAGGTTGGGATCTAGTGTTTAGGTGGTGGATAGAAGAACGCAGAGTTAATAATTCAAGAATATAGGAAGGGTTTTTGGTTTTTTAGACATTGGAATATGAAAGTAAACCAGAAAGTATTGCCGTCGAAATTTAGGAAACAGCCACCCAAGTTCAGAGTATCGGCAAGTAACAGTTCATCAGTCTCCTCAACATTTCATCAGTCTCCTCCAGTTCTTAAATCATATTTTAAAATTATTTATTGATTCTTACGACTGTATATATTATATACAAGTAAATTACCAGTCAATCAACGTGTTGTAGATTGCATGAAATATGCGATAATTTTTGACTTCACAACTTCGTTAGGAATATTTAGAAGGTAAACATGCTAAAACTCCTCGCCCCTTGGGGGTGAGCTAACGGTGGGGGAAGGAGAGGAGGTCCATTTTAGGGTTTTTCGGCTTATATTTCGAAAACAGTGGGCTCTAGAGAAATATACTACGGATCAAAATTAAAGCTTATTAAATTTCCTATAAAATTGTTTCTATACACATTTGTCGAATTTTAAACGGTTTTCGAGATATACGTAATAAAAAATCGATAATATTTGAAAAAAAAAAAAAACAACACTTTACCTCAGTTTTGCTTCAAACATTTGCTTCAAATGCCAAAAACGTATATATTAAATTAAAGTACATTTTATTTTCTACATCTATAATTCTGACAATTTTTCTAAGAAACGTTTTTGAATGGCACTAGAAGGAAATGCTTAACAAAAATTTAGGTAAAAATTATTTTTAATATTGTATATCTCGAAAACCGTTCAAAGTTCGACAAATATGTATATAAATAGTTTTATAGTAAATTTAATTAGCTTTCATTTTTACTTGAAACATATTTCTCTAGATTCCATCGTTTTCGATATATAATTAAAAACCCCGAAAATTTGACTTTCTCCCTTCCTACCTACCGTAAGCTCACCTCCTAGGGGCAGGGATTTTGTTTACCTTCTAACTACTTTTAACTAAGCCCTGAGGTAAAAAATAATGGCATATTTTATGCACTCTACACCCCCCAGTTCAACACTTAATGACTGCACTATCTTGGGAGTTGTGTAGACAAAAATTTTACTTCTAGTAAATGATTGTTGGTTCGAGCAAACGAATACTATAAATCATATAAGCGACATCGTGATAAGGGGGTTTCACTTCGACTTACCGAGTTTTTCGACTTGGTGAGTCGAGTTTTGACTGTATCTATACCGTGAATAGCTTTTTGATTTTTGTTTTCTTTGCTATTTAGTAGGCTTGAATTTTTTTTTTTTTTCAGAAAATAAAATTAAAACCTTTTCTCTCTATTTGCTATTTGACTATTGTGAGGAGCTCTATAGACGGCTAAGGTCGGAGCATGCCATTTGGTAAAGGTGAAGTCGGCGGCATTTCTATCAGCCGTCACGATTTGTACAATAAACTAGATTAAATATTTTTCAATAAGCTTTTGTCACAATTCGTAACGTTTTTTATTTTTTATGTACGTTATTTTCGAAATATAGTGTTGCCAAGCGTTTTTTTTTTTTTTTTTCGTTTAAGCTCTGTTTAAAATTATTTTAAATATGAAATATTGTATATCGACTAACTCTTATAGGAGTTAGGACACAAATGAAAAAGAAGAATCCCGATATCTGGTATACGGTAAAGGATAAATAAGTGTGATATATCAAGATGTTTGCTATAACGATATTATGATAAATGGGGGTGTAAAAAATTAAAAATACGATATACTGAATGTTTTAATATTTTTTTTTTTTATCATACATATATACAGGGTATTTTTTTATAAATTTATTTTACATATTCAATTTATTTGTATTAGTACTTGTATACATGAACAACACTGTATTTTAATACAACAGTATGAATTTTATATTATTTTTAATTGTAGAGTAAATGAAAACGACACAACAGGATTATTGTCGATGGTTGGATATCAAACGACGCACATATGGGGTACTTTACGAATCCAGGCGGCCAAAATTATTTAATATCAGTTTATTGTCGAAAATATATTTACTATTCGTAGTAAGCCAAGAAAAAGTGATTTAAAAAAAAAAAATCAATATATTTAAGCATTCCTCCCTAAAAAAATATTGCTTGGTTTAAAATTAACGAAAAATAGAATATATTCAAACAGCCGAAATGGTACTGATACATTTATTGATAAAATAATAACCCCATCAAAATATGTGTCCTCACCTGCAGTTTCAAGATCAATAAAACTATTTATGAAGAATGCCAGTAAACATTAGAAAACCCATTTTAACTGAAGCGATTACACTTAGGAAGCAGAGAGATCCGTTGGCCTGACAGAATGGGGGCAGTTACGACTAGTCGTACGACTTAGGTATTGCAGGGAAGGAAGAGACAAGGGTCACACAATGTCTTCTGTTTATCTAACTTTATAAATAGCTCGTTTTTTTTTTTTTCCTTCTGTGGATTTCATTAAATCGACTTTTGGCCGCCTAGATTAGTTAAATATCCCAATTTGCGACGTGACATATTATCTTTTTTTAAAATGGTTCATATTTTTACGAGTTTCAAGAATGTAACCGTTCGTTCGTTAACACTCGTAATAATTACTTTATTGTAACTCATTATTGAAAAAAAGTAATGATATTAGCTAATTATATATATTAATATTTCCAATTTTATATTCCCATTTCAAGGTTACACTAGGGTCTATTGTGAATTAATATTAACATTGTTATTAATAACTAAATATTATATTATTATTATTATTAGTAGTAGTAGTAGTAGTATTAATTATAATCATATATTAATGATAAAAATAATGTTATTCCAGTGTGACTCATTAATAACAACAATTCCAGTACCACACGTAATGTTTCTTGTATTGATTTGGTGTTTGCAGGCAATATCAACCACCAGTAAGAACTACGTTATCTACTTTAGTTAACAGAAAAATGATGGTATATAATAATGTACGTATATATCTAATCGACAAACGTGTATAAATGATCCTTGATCTCAACTTTTTTGTTTAAACTTTTTATTTGAATGATTACAAGCTGCCTCACTCAAGGGCAAAGAGTTATATGGATGACAAAGACTCATTCATACAATATGTACAATGATATAAAATAAAAGTAAGAAAATTAAAAATAAACAGCTTTTAAAATTACCAGAAATTAAATTAAATGTATGTACAAGAAATAAAATATGCATGAGATAAAAATAATCTAAACTGATTAGGATTGATGAATTAATTGCCACTTCTCTTGAGATTATTTTATTAGAAAACTAGTTTCGAATGCTAAACATTCATTATTTTAAAATGAACACGCGTTTTAGTTACCTCGAAGAACTGAAGATGAATGTTTAGCATTCGAAACTAGTTTTCTAATAAATAATCTCAATAGAAGTGGCAATTAATTCATCAATCCTAATTGTATTGATCCTTCTATATCATCATGCGTACCTCAAGTGAATCTAAACTGAGATAATCAGAGGGTCTGGAGTGTCCCACAGAAGTTCTAAGACAATGCATGCACCATAATAAACAGAAGTCACATGCGGGCATTTTTTTTTTTTAAATTCTAACAGATAGATGTTTTATTTTCGTGGGCATTATAAAGACTGAGTCTAACAAGTCTCAACATGAGTCGGCTCCATCCGGTGTAAAAATAATGAAAATTTGAAAAACCCGATTCTAATTCAATAACTCTAATTATAAGACGTTCTATCGACCTGAAGAAGTGAAAAATACGCTATCCCAAAGGGATTGGTTTTACATGAATTAACGAGATTTTCCCTAAAACACGACTCCAATTCAAAGAAAAAATACGAAATATAAGATGTTTTTGCCGATTTTAGTGAGAAAAAAAAATTACCGAAGGGACTAAAATGCATTGATTATACATATAATCAATATACTTATTGTGTGAATGAGTCTTTGCCATCTATATTATTCGTTGCCCTTGACTGAGGCAGCTTGTAATTATTCAAATAAAAAGTTTTTTTTAGGGACTAGCACTTTTCCTACGTTTGATCAGGATATACAATATATCGGGATACGAAATATCGGGATTCCACTGTAGTTACAATTATTATAAACGTTCTTGGGCATAAACACAAACCTTAATTCCAACGATTATATTTAATCTTATACCAATTTTTTTTCTTATTGTTCGGGTCAATGGTCAGTTTGACTGATTCTTTAATTCCTTGTGGCTTGTGTTGACTTGGAGTCATTTACTTAAAACATTATTAACCCTCAAGTGGGCGCGCCGACCGCCGTGACCTGAGAGGGCGCATGGGGTCTGCCGGATACCACGGGTATTTTTTATTGTAATCTGACTTTATAAGTCATTTTTTTTTATTGTTTTCGCATTACAAATAAACAACAAGAGGGGAATTGTTGTTTATTTGTTCTGAAGGTTTTCTAATATTTTTTTAATCAATAGCTAATTCATTGATTTAATATTGGAAGAGGATGTGTCTAGAATATATGATAATTCAAAGTCTATGTATGTACAAAAAGTTTATATATTTTTCACCTTCAATAATAATATTTAATAATTAAATTTGAATGTAAAGAACAAACGAAAGACGGGGGTAATTCATTCTTTTTTATTCGTTTAGTCCTAACCATTGTCAGATTTTTTCTATAAGTACTATTGTAAGAGGATAGCTAGTGAACCGGTTATGAATCGTAATATTTCTGCCAGTTCCGTGGATTGGTTGGCTAAGTCGAATGACAACGTCTTTGTGCGCCCATTTTGTCTCATAAGTTCCTGGTGGTTGGGTACCAACATTTACTTCCATGTTTTGTGTAAAAAAAATTCTGGTATCGCAAAGCGCAAATATTTTATACCATATTTGGCCGGTTTTGATGGAATGAATTGCCAAAAGGAACATCGCCCTCTAAATGATTCCAGTTTTTTCATCAATCGTAGCATACTCTCCTATAGTGTAAAACTTTTAAGAGTTAGTGATAAACTGTTGAAAGAGATCTCGTATTGGAGCCAGGCTTCATCGTAATAATCGACGATCAAACGTTCATCACGTGACTTCTAAGAAAAAATAATTATTTATGTACAATCGAAGCGAATATATTTAAGTAACACCAATTGGAAGCTAAATTTATTTATTGTTATGACCAATCTATAAATGAATATGCTGGAAATTGCTAAAGGTAAATCGAAAATAACAATTTCTTGTCAGCGTTTAGGTAAACGGGAGTGGGCGCATGGCGTGCACTTGATTCCAACCTCTTAAAGCAAAATCACCACTTTCTGTGTTGTGAAAAAAGAGGGGTAGAAATCCGAGATCAGTTTAGGAGAAGGAGAAAGGGTTTATTGAAAGGTATCTGAAGTTCCAAGGCTATCCGACCCTCCATCTAGATTTTATTAGAGAAAATATAGCACTGTCAGTCTCACAGACGACGCGCCCACTGCAGGGTTAAAACATACTTGCAATCTAAGAAAACAAATGTTCTAACCGCTAAAGAAATGTGTGCAGTAGGTAGGAGATTCATTTATCTATAGAAATGAATCACTTTGGTACTTTGGTTTGTTTTGGGAAAAAAAGTGATGCTTTGTCTTTGATTGTACCTCGAAAAAGTTCGGCATTTGTTTTTGAGCTTGTTCCTTGTGGTTGGGATAAAGTTAAGATTTATTTGCTGTTTTATTAAAGTAATAAACATACTTCTGTAATTGTATCTAGGAACTCGTAGAACAGAAGGCATTCGTTTATTGCCCGTTATTCTCATTAGCTCCTTATCAGTATCATGAAAGGGATTTAAAGTCTGGCTGAGGTTTGCCCTAAACTCGTGCTCAACTTCGATCTGTCTCGGATAACTTCCGAGGTCAATGGCCTACTTTTTGTTAAGGGCGGCGGTTCGATAAGATAGTTGCCTCGCGATCAACAAACATATAGTTCTAATTATCTTAACTAAAATAATTATTAGTTTGGATTAAACAAGAAACATTTATTAAAATATCATTATTAAAACATTTAAAAAAAATATTTATGTCTAATAACAAGACATAAATAGTAGGTACCTAGGAAAAGAGATTTGTGTGCTTGCGTTGTAAGTGCAGCTTTCAGAAAGTTTTCTGAAAACATCTAAATAAATCATAGAATAGTCCCCTAGGCACAAGGGAGGGCCATAGTGTTACCTTAGCTAGTTACATTATTCTTTCTCTCTCTCTCTCACACACACACACACACACAAACACACTCTCTATCACTCTCTCTACGGTGGGAGTCTGTAACCCATACGTGGCGCGTCCCCCGGGTGGCGGATAGGGGAATACTCGCTAGATATAGAGGGTAGGAGGGAAATAAAATACCTCCCGCGGACCAAACAGACTAGGGGAAGGAACCCCGAATTATAAACCGATAATGGTGAGTCACAAAACGACAAACCTTACGGTGCAGGGGAGGGATACCCCAGTACCGGCGTCTGCAGAGAGCGAGAAAGCGGGCTCCCAGGCGTCGTCATCATACGACCGCAGTGCCGCAGCGGTGGTCAACTTGGCCGCTGAGGTATCTAATATTTCAAGTTTGAAACACTGTCAGAAAGAGTGGTTGGCGCTTTCCAATACTATTGGTAAGATGCAGGAATACATCCAGGATAAGAAGAATGTGCATGGAGAAATAAAAACGCTGATCTACGACGCTCAACTTGGTCTTGATGCTGTTCTTGCTAAACTGACTGAGCATCAGGAGAGTGTAGAAGTAGTCTTGGAAAGACATTCACAAGGAGTTCAAACATCATGGGACACGATGGTACCAAGGAAGAAGAAGGTTGACCTATCATCAACGTCAACTCGTAATAAAGATCGGACAGAAGCGGTCGCGCCTAGACAACAGGCGAAAGAACTCCGGAAAGAAAAAGAACAGGAAGGATTGCAACAGGAAGAAACCAGAAATGTACTTACTGGGGATAAATGGCAAACGGTAGCTAAGAAGAAAAGGACCAATGCTAGGAAATCGCGTACTAGACCACCGAATCCAGATGCCCTAATAATAAAAGTTTTGGGAACGAGCACCTATGCAGACATTCTTCGTAGGGTCCGAGATGACCCATTGTTGAAAGACATGGGACAAAACATAGTAAAAGTTCGGAAAAATGAGACTGGGAACCTACTGCTCCAAATGGACCGCAAGTCGGGAGGAGTTCTCAATGATATGAAGCGCACCCTTGAAGGAGCACTAGGAGCAGAAGCAGAAATCAGGGCATGGACAGAAGAGTCATTAATTGAAATCAGGGATCTAGACGCCCTTACAACACCAGAAGAAGTAGCGGAGGCTCTTACTACTTTATTGGAAGAAACAGAAATTGCGACCACTGCTATTCGGTCGATCCGTCCAGCATATGGTGGAACCCAGACGGCGGTTATTTCCCTGCCAGTTAAGCTGGCTCGGAAGGCTATCGCCAAGGAGAAAATTCGAGTAGGGTTGGTAGTTAGCCGTATTCGAGAAAAAATAAAACTCCAGCGCTGCTATCGTTGCTGGGAGTTTGGCCATATAGCGCGGAGGTGCGTGGGTGTGGACAGATCCAAACTCTGCCGGAAATGTGGTGAAGATGGTCATTTAGCATCCGCCTGTACACAGCCTCTTAGCTGCGCTTTGTGCATAGGAAAAAGTGACACTGATCATTCTTGCGGGAGGTAACAAATGCCCGGCGCTACAGTACGCTCTACAATTACAACGAAGGCCAAAAAAATCCTTCATGAGGATTTTCCAGCTTAACATTAATCACTGTGCAGCCGCGCAGGATCTTATCTGGCAGACTGTGCGGGACCTAAGGGTTGATGTGGCTATTCTGAGTGAGCAGTATAGAAATCTTAACAATGGTTCTTGGGTATCTGATGCCTCTGGAAAAGCTGCGATTTGGGCTTGTAATCGAAGTTTCATAGAAGAAATACCACAATCCCCTACATCTGGTTTTTGTTTGGGCTAAGATAGAGCATGTATATATCTATAGCTGTTATGCCCAACCCAATACATCAATAGAAGAATATGCTGGCCTCTTAGATAGAATAATACAAGATGCTAGAGGCAGAAGACCTTTAATAATTGCTGGTGATTTTAATACTTGGGCAGTGGAATGGGGGAGTCGCCTAACAAACAGACGAGGAGAAATTCTGTTGGAAGCTTTCGCCCAATTGGATGAACTTGTTCTAGCTAATACAGGAACGGAGCCTACATTTCTAAAGGAACGCGGTCATCCATCATTGATCTGACATTCATAAGTGATAATCTACGACCTACTACCACTTGGAAAGTTTGCGACCTTCACACCCACAGTGAACACCAGGCAATTTTAATTACAATAGGTGAGAGGAAATTAAACAATCCTTTGAAGCTTCAGAAGGGTACAGTCCGATGGAAAACTAAGACATTTGATCGAGAAACGTTCGAATTCATAATGGAAGAGTATTACGATCTGTCAGGCACAGCAGAGGATAAGGCCCAACAGGTTACGAAACTTGTCACGAAGGCGTGCGATGCAGCCATGGTTCGCACTAATCATCACACAAATAGTAAGTGGAAACCAGTATACTGGTGGAATCAACAAATTGCTGATGGTCGTAAAAGGTGCCATGCAGCGAGGAGACGGAGCCAGAGAGCAAGAGGCCGCCCAGAATTCGAGGTGTTATTGGAAACATATAGGAATGAGAAACGTGGACTCCGAAAGGCAATTAACGAGAGTAAACGCCAGTGCTGGAAGGAACTTTGTGAAGATGTTGATAAAGACCCATGGGGAAGGCCCTACAAGATCGTTATGAAAAAGTTGTTGAGTAGTAACAAGCAGTCCCCCACC
Organism: Euschistus heros; assembly: GCA_003667255.2. Classification (NCBI taxonomy): domain Eukaryota; kingdom Metazoa; phylum Arthropoda; class Insecta; order Hemiptera; family Pentatomidae; genus Euschistus; species Euschistus heros. Next base: position 1,150,215 of record RCWM02000294.1, read on the forward strand.
TGTCCAGTTACTGTGCAAAGGATTGTTGCCACTTTGTTCCCAGAGCAGGCGGATTTACAGCGGGATATGGAACTGTTGATGCCATCTGAAGTACCACCAGTGTCTAGTGAGGAGCTAAGCGAGGTCTGCATGAGCATCAAGGGAGGCAAAGCCCCAGGCCTGGATGGTATCCCGAATATAGCACTCAAAGTGGCGATGGCAACAAGACCAGACTTATTACTAGAGCTATTTGATTCCTGTCTACGTGAAGGTTCCTTCCCTCGGAAATGGAAAAGGCAGCGCTTGGTCCTGATTCCAAAGGGCAAGGGAACACCATCGGACCCCTCGGCCTATAGACCACTGTGCCTTTTGGATTCGATGGGAAAGGCTTTAGAAAAGATAATCGGAACAAGGTTGCAAGAGACTACCGAAGGTTTAGGAGGCCTTTCTACTAACCAATACGGCTTCAGGAAAGCGAGATCTACAGTGGAAGCAATCAACCTCGTTGTAGACACGGCACGCGATGCAATTGCTGGAAAGAGATGGAGGAGAGGTGCGAAGAGGTACTGTGCCATCATTACGCTGGATGTGAAAAATGCCTTTAACTCAGCGAGATGGTGCTGTATTCTTGATGCTCTAAGAAATATGGGAATTCCTATGTACCTCAGGAAGATAATCGCGGATTATTTCAAAGACAGGGTCCTGGTATTTACAACTGACGATGGGCAGAAGAACTATGGAATAACTGGAGGAGTGCCCCAGGGATCAGTGCTGGGACCCTTGCTGTGGAATATAATGTACGATGGAGTTCTCAGACTGAGCTTTCCAGGAGACGTCAAAATAGTAGGATATGCTGATGACATCGCAGTGGTGGTAGTTGCGAAATATTTAGAGGAGGTAACTTTAAGGGCCAACCGGAGTGTTTCCCTAATCCGCAACTGGCTGGCATCAGTGGGTCTGCAACTAGCTGATAGTAAGACTGAGGTGCTCCTAATTAGCAGCAGGAAAAAAATTGAACAAATCAGAGTAACAGTTGGTAGAGAGGCGATTCTGTCCAAATCCTCCTTGACTTACCTAGGAGTGAAAATTGATGAACGCCTAACCTTCAAAGAGCACATAATGAAGGTGTCAGAGAAAGCAGCTGGAGTGAACACTGCACTGTCTCGACTGATGCCTAACATAGGAGGTCCCCGGCAGACCCGAAGACTACTGCTGTCAAGTGTCGTAACATCCATTGTCCTTTACGCTGCGGTGATATGGAGGGATGCTTTAGACATACATGCGTACGGAAGGCCTATGATCTCTGTGTACCGCCGAAGCGTCCTTAGAGTTATTAGTGCATTTAGAACTGTATCCTATGAGGCAGCATGCGTGGTAGCCAGGATGCCACCTATCGAACTAATAGCTGAAGAAAGGAAGAGGTCATATCAAAGAAGTGAACGCATTCCCAGAGCCAATGAGAGGAAAGAAACTATTGTAGCTTGGCAGCAGCGTTGGGACATTGCTTTAAGTGGGAGATGGACACACAGGCTGGTCCCTCGTATTCAACACTGGGTGGACCGGAAGCACGGAGAGGTAGACTACTACTTAACTCAGTTGCTCACTGGACATGGAGCCTTCCGAGCCTATCAGTATAGGTTCAAACTAGATCTTACAGGGAAATGCCCAGCCTGCCCGGCGGTGGATGAGAGTGCGGGGCACGTGTTTTTCATATGCGCTCGCTTTCAGCAAGAGAGAGAAGAGTTCCGACATGTCTGTGGAGTTTTTCCGACTGTTGATGGTCTGGTGCAATTGATGTTGGCTTCTGAGGAGTACTGGATGGCGGGCCAGAGGTTAGCGGTTGAGACTATCAAGCGGCTCAGGCAAGAAGAGAGAGATAGGCGCAGCAGGATGTAGCCTACTACCATGAGGCGGCACCCAGCCATTCCTCTCCATGATGTAATGCCTAACGGCGGTTCCGTGGGGAGGGAAAACAGGTGTAGGGAGGTGGTTTTAGTGGGTAGGAATCCCACACATGGTTAGGTACGGGCCTAACAATGTCTTTTGAAGATTTCCCCTACCCTCGTAAAAAAAAAAAAAAAAAAAAAAAAAAAAAAAAAACACTCTCACTCTCTCTCACTCACTCCCTCTCTCTCTTCTCCTTTGGTATAGTGGCTTGATCTGCATAGACATTTTAAATTCCTAAAATGCTGGAAATCAAAAATCATTCCACATAATTAGGCTTGTTCTTAAACCTGGATTTACGCATCGCATATTTCTGATCAGGCCAAAAATCACACACTTGAAAAATAAAAACATTTCTATCGTAATTAGTAGGATTATTCTTAAATGATATTCCACTAATCCCTGTTGAACAGATCCGCTACCTAGGACTCTACTTGGACAAAACGTCTTCCTTGGAATCCACATACAAGACTAAAACGACAAGAAACTGCTCACAGTTACAGACTACTTCAAAATTTACTAGACAGACGTTTAAAGCTCCCAATTAACTACAGAAGACTTATTCACATAACTGCGATTAGACTTATTTGGAAGTAGGGAGTTGAGCTTTGGGGCTCCACTTAACCATCCAATTTATCTCGTATCCAATCCTTAAAATCCAAAATCCTTCGAAAAATCCTCAATGCTCCTTACTTTGTCCCTAATAAACTCATCCATAGACATCTTAATGTTCCATATGTTGCTGATTTAGCCCACACCAGATTCCTATCCTTTCATAGTAAGCTCCATAACCACTCAAATTCTCTAATTTCTCAACTAGCTTCCCAGTCCATTTCCGATAATCCTCCGAGGTGTCTGAAAAGAAGATGGTCTAGAGACCTTCTAGTGTTGATTTTTTTTTTTTTAAATGCTACTAGTGAGTAGTTCCTCACAAGTTATTCACATGCCATTGTATTCACCATACAGTATTGTAAAAAGCTTGAAAAAAAAAATGAATTTATAAGTCTTTCCATAGAATTATATTTGGTAAATTATTTCCCGATGTTATGACAATCACTTGATTGATAGTTCAAAGACGGAATAATGTTTAAAAGAATAACTGCAATTCCTAACCTGATGGCATTATGACTTTACTGAAAATCGGTAATTTTAATACTTTTTAAAACTTCCTAGAACAATGAAGAACATGTAGTTAAAATTTGGTACAGATCGGTTCAGTAAGTTTACCATTGTAAATTCCAGTGCCACCATTTTGCATTGGAATTTACAATGGTAAACATTGTTACATTTAGTAACATATCGCTCGATTTTCAAACTTCATTGGGATCGAAATATTTATCGTTTTTTAAATATTAATTTACTTAATAACAAAAAAAAATTAATTTTAAGTGAATAAATAGTCAAGGGTGCAGTCAGGTAAATATAAAAAACTTTATATTTGGCGTTCCGACGTTTAGACCTGCCATGTCTTCATCAGGGCTAAAATAACAAAAAATTGGATGTGACTAAGATGATACAAAAATTTAAATAAATTAATACAAATGACTTAAAAATGAAAAAGAAAAAAAATGATAATAATACAAAGTAAATTAGTCAACGAAAGAATTAACAGCTGTTTATATGTATATACAGCTGTATATACTGGCACTTGAAGCAAACGTTTGACAAGAACAGAGGTAAAAATTATTTGTTTTCCCGAAAATCGTCGATTTTCAATAACGAATATCTCGTAAACGGTTCGAATCACGACAAATTTATATATAATCAATTTTAAAGGAAATTAAATTAGCTTATACTTTTATTGAAACATATTTTTCTAGAGTCAACCGTTTTCGAGATATTATCGAAAACCCCAAAATGGGACTTTCTCTTCTCCCCTCACCATTAGCTCACCCGCTAGAAGCGGGGACTTTTAGTATGTTTACCTTCTAACTACTCCCAACGAAGCTGTGAAGTAAAAAATTTATTTACATATTCCATGCACTCTACACCGCTCATAGTTTTCGTGGTAAGTGATCACAAACGAAAAATGACCTGTTCTTTTATATAGTAGTAAGGATATAAGCCTAAGCGTTAAACAATAAATTTTTAAACATAATTTCCATACCGTGAATTTTATTTTATTTATCACTTGTATATTTAGGTAAGGTTAATGGTACATTTTATAAATACATATCAAGAGAATTGAGCGATAAACCTATCCATTAATGGCGGTGACCATTTTGGAAAATGAGTTCTGGATCGGTCTCAGAAATTGAATGACAGATAAGAGCCGGAGATAGGAGTTTTATTGCTTCGCCTCATCAAGCTCTGGCTGTCCACATCAGATCGCCTGCAGAAGATTATTATTCTCACAATAGATTCGATTCAGTTATAATAATTAGGGTGGAGTTAGCTTTATAATAAGAACCTAAATAGTATTTAGATTTATAATATCATATTTTTATAATATAATAAAAATTTGCTATGATTATTTCATTCTTTTACATTTCTAACTAATTCAAAAAATATTAAAATATTGTAATAAACAGGGGGTTTCTTGATACAGAAAATTTATTAACAAATAAATATGACATAAAACAATTACGTACACACGGAACAGACCAAGCAGCCCTGGAACTAACTAGAACACACACTGTTTATTACTACACACGCAACACACACGACTTTTCTTACGAAGTTTCACACTATTCTAACTGTTATATCCAATACCATTTTGCATAGCAACGAGAAGCTAAACGTTCTAGAAGAGTCTACCGTTGCATAGCAACGGCTGCTCTCGCCAATTTCCTTACACTGCCCCCTCCTCAATAGCATTTCTCCTGGAATGCTTTTGTTTCCACCTGGAGCAATCCTGCTTCCTCCTGGCACACTCTTGGTTACTTTATGAATTTTACTTCCTCTAGAAACGCTTCTAATTCCTTGATAACTCTTCTGGTTCCTCCTGACATGCTTATGCTTCCTTCTGACATGTTGCTGCTTCCTCTAGAAATATTTTGCTCCTTCCTGGATTGTCTGGTTTTTCTTCTTCTTTCGCATCATTTCTTCATATACCTTTCGTGCCTCATCTTCCAGGACAATTTCTTCTTCTGTTCTACTCTGTTCCAATCTTTTCTCTTTTCTTTCTAAACATCACAGCTATTCAGTCATGTTTAGATCTGTGGCGCCTCTTTATGAACGTTTTGTGTTTTCTTTTTCTTTTCCTTTTAGGTGGTTTATCGAAATTACTCTTATTCTCTAAATTTAGTTCTTTAACTTTCCTGATTGGAACATCGTCATTTGTTTTCTCTGCTGTTGCATTCCTGAGTTTTATTTTACTTTCAATGGCATATTCTTTCTTAAAGAATTCTTCCCTTTCTTCTACATTACCGTATTCTCCAATAACGATGATTAAGACAGTCTGGTCATCAGCTGTCACTGGATTCAGCGATTCACTCGCATCATATTCTTCTTTTATTCCTACCTCAAATCTTCCCAGATTTGTTAATTGGGGCAACATTTCTTCTTCCTTCACAGTTACATACCTTCTTTCTTTCACATCATTTTCATTTTGTTTTTGGTTCCCAGTTTCTTCATCAGTCTCTTTTTTCGGCCTCATTTTCATCAATAGACTGGACATTTTCAGTTTTCACCTTTACTATAGTCCTCGGTCAACGCGTCGAATTTTTCTTGAAGATTCGTGATCACACTAACACCACTCTGCAGGCCGGGTACCTCCTGCGAGAACAGTTCGAGTCGCTCGGACATTTCAGTAAAAAGTTTTGTCCTCCAATCATCGATTTTGTTACTTATTTCCGTCGACAGCTTCCTGATAGATTTTGAAATATCATTTTCGAAATCTAATGTCTCGGGATTTATACCTTGACTGATATAATAACGATAAAGCCGTTCAAATAGCGTCGTCTTTGTACCTGTAGTATCCAGTTCCAGCTCTTCCAGTTCCACTCTCAGTTCTGAAACACGCAATTCCCGAATTCCCTTAACAGGCATCCTAATTTCACAAATTATACTCGTTAACAGACCTAACCCCACACCTGACACCAATTGTAATAAACAGGGGGTTTCTTAACACACAAGATTTATTAACAAATAAATATGACATAAAACAATTACATACACACGGAACAGACCAAGCAGCCCTGGAACTGACTAGAACACACACTGTTTTATTACTACACACGCAACACGCACGACTTTTCTTACGAAGTTTCACAATATTCTAACAGTTATATTCAATACCATTTTGCATTGCAAAGAGAAGCTAAACGTTCTAGAAGAGTCTACCGTTTCATAGCAACGGCTGCTCTCGCCAATTTCGTTACAAAATGCAATTATTTAATGCGAATTAACGTCCGACAAAAAGAACATCGTACAAGAAAAAGTTTAATTTGCAGTAAATGACAATAGTCCAGTAAAATAAGGGTTAGGCAAAGAAAATTCTTAAAGTCCAACGTATAACGTAAAAAAAAAAACGCCCAAAATACCGACTATTTTAGTTTTTTTTTACTTATAACACAAAAACGAAACTTTCTACGAAGAAAGTTTAGAAATAAGTGGCCCACTTATTCACGAAAACGCGTTTGTCAGTTTTGGCTTTAACTCTGAAACTATTCGTCCGGTCCAAGAATTCATGAAGGTGACGAAGGTAACGATAAAGGCATCATTAAACATACTTTAATTAATATTTAATATTAATGTATGAGTTGTTACTCCGGATGGACATAGACTATTTAGAAACTCTTGCGGATAGTGGACTGCATTATCAGTGCTTACAATTATGGCCCATCAATCATATTTTTACAGACAATATTAAAAAGAAAAGAATCGAAATTTTGATTTGGCAGAAATAATTTTACCGATCCATTTGAGTTTGGCAAACCTCGTTTCTGGCACTCAAGACTATAAATTTTAATTATTATTATAGTAAAATTTATTATTATAAACCTTCCTAGAACTATGAAAATGTTGTAGTTAAAATTTGGTACAGTTGGATTTAATAGTTTTATCATTGCAAACTCTGTTGCAGAATATAGGATTATAGAATATAGGCTTCATATCGGCCAATTTTTATACTTCACTGGGATCCACATCTCACTCCATATATTTATAGCTTTAATAACAATTGAATTGAAAATAAGTAATTTTAATCATAAATGTTTAGCTCTATATAACACCGTACCTTTGTAACCTCTCTCTTATGGTGCTCGCCACCTATCGGTCGATTATCAAACTTCACTGCGCACCACATATTTCACGCTTTTTTATGGAAATATTTATTATGACTAAACCTTCCTTGAACTATGAAGATGATTTTATAATTTGGTGCAGGAGGGGTACCTTTTGATCTTGTACTGCAAGAAGATGGTTTTAAATTTAAAATGAAAAGGGAAGGCTCGGTGGGACTACCAAATAATCTCCGGTCTGTGATCGACGCAAATCCAAGGAAATGGTTGGAGCTTATCCGGGAGTACACGATAGAAGAATGGAACAGGCGGTGGGTGACAACCCCGAAAGGGGCTACTCTTCGAAAATATTTCCCCACTGTAAGGTCACGTCTTCAAGCAACTTGGGTCCTCCCGGATTACTGGATCTCACAGTTTCTCACAGGGCACGGGGGCTTTGGCCAAGCTCCAAAAACATGGTAAGAATATTGACCCGCTTTGTCCCAGCTATGGTGTACCGGAGACCGCTGAACATGTGGTAATTTCATGCACTGCCTTTGAGGCATTGAGAGCCAAGCTACAGAGAGAATCAGGGCTGTATGTTCTAACGGAGAGTGATTTACCTCAACTAGTATCAGCTGACAACTACCCGTATTACAAAAGTTTTGTGTGTGGTTGGAAAAATGAAGTGGGGGTAGAGCACTTCAACCTAGGAAGAAGGGGCCACTCCCCAGAAATACCCCTGGACAGAAATGATGCTGACGACAACCCCATCACCGAATAAAGCCTATATAAACGTAAATGTAAAAACTATAAAATTTAAAAAAATTTTTAATATAGGTATGTTGTTATTTTAATTTAGTATAGTTATGATGATGTAGTTATTATTATTATGTATTATAGTATGCTATAGTTAGTATGTAGTTAATTTTAATATAGTATGTTTTATTAAATATAAGTTGGTGTATTAGCTATAAGGTATATTGCATTAAACAGAAGTATGTAGGTCTGTAAAAGCGTTTAATGTATTTTTTATATATTAAATGCTATTTTAAATGCTAGTAGTGTAATCTTGAAATGTTAAATGTTAAATGTAATATTAAAATGTTCTGTTAAATGTTTAAGAAAATTTATTCTTGAAATGTTAAAAGTAATATTGAAATGTTATGTTAAACTGTTAAAACCAGCAGTGATGGCTACAAGCCATCCCTGCAAAACCCGTGTAGACGAGATGCAAGGAAGGGAAATAAATAAATAAAAAAGATCACAAACGAAAAATGGCTTGTTCTTTTATGTAATAGTGTAGATTTTATGTAATATCATATATATTTACATTCTTTACAACTCTTAATGATAAAGTGTATAAAGATTTATAAATTGTAAGGGCAGATCCGTGGTGTTACGTACTCATAGCAGTAAAGTATACCTCGTTGGAACGTTGATAAAAGATCTACTATAGAGTGATGGATACCACTTAGCCACTTCTAAAATTACAGGGCCCTCTGAGTGCCAAGTCAGAGCAAGTTACCAAGCCTCCAGCAAGTTATCTTGGGCTAAGTGTTCTTAATTCTATTTCCTCTCTACTACTTCCCACAATAGTTTAAGTCTCTTCAGCTAATTATCAGCCTAATTTAGTTTCCACAATGAAGTTCTGAGATCCAAGTTTAAATAAATACCAAGAAAAATTAATCTCTTTTAAAATTCATTTCTCTACTTTCAATCTAAAATTCTATATAACCATGGCAGTCACCATATGAACCAGTTGACATCATAACTGACTCCAAGTTCAAGATTTTTCAGGACAGCACTCTTTAGAAAATTATTAACTTTTTATTTTGCAAAACTATAAAAATATAACAGTTTACTAAAACGGCCATTGTGCTCCTGACCATTTATTCAATGCTAAATGGTCATAAAATTAATATTGACAAGATGACGACAGTAATTTTATGGAGTTTGTCACTTTGTCAACTGGAAACTGATACAAATAGTTATAGTGCAGTCAATGAGTGCTGAAAAGACTTCATAGCTTCGTCAGGAATAGTTAGAAGATTAACATACTAAAAGTCCCCGCTCCTGGGGGGTGAGCTAACGGTGGGCGGGGAGAAGTTCATTTTTTTTGGTTTTTCGATTTTATTTCAAAAACGGTTAACTCTAGAAAAATATGTTTGAAATTAAATATTAAAGTTAATTAAATTTCCTATAACATTAATTCTATATAAATTTTTCGTAATTCTAACTGTTTTCGAGATATTGGTTATTGTAAATCGGTGATTTTCGGGAAAATAAAAATGCTACCTCAATTTTTGTCATAATTTTGCTTCTAGTACCTTCTACGATCGTTTCTCAGAAAATTATGTCAGAATCAAAATTGTAGAGCATTAAATTTACTTTAATTTTATATATATGTTTCTAGTATTCGAAGCAAATGTTTAACAGAAAGGGAGGTAAACATTTTTTAATATATAAATAAAAAATAAATAGGATCAATATATGCTAATATAATAGATAAATTAAAAATATAAACTGTCCGACTTGGTAATAAGAATTGTACAAATAAAACAAAAATAGAAATAGACCGAGTGATATTGGATTGGATATAATAAATCATGATTTACTAAAAATAGTTCCATTGGTCTATGTTTTTTTGTTTTTTTCTAATATCGAATTCCATAAAGTCATTTTAATTATAATAAATTTTTTTTTCTTTATAAAAGAATATTTTATAGTTATTTTGAAAGAATTATTCTTGTCCAACCTCATAAATTTGATGTTAAGCCAATAAATAATAAGAAACATATAAATAATAAAAAAAAAATTATTTTTTTTTTATTATTTATTTATTGAAATTTACAACTGTATTTACAATATAAACGTACAATTCATCAAGTAAATATGATGATAATCATAAAAAAGACACGTCATTTGTTTTTAAAGCAACTACCCATTGGTAACAGGTATACAGGTCCTATATAATGAGGTACTATATTAGAAGGTCTCGTGGCCATCTTCTTTTCAGGCGCCTCGGAGGGTTATCTGGAATGGAATGAGAAGCAAATTGTGACTCTAATGGGTTTGAATGATTGTGGAGTTTGCTATGAAAGGATAGATATCTGGTTTGAGCTAAGTCAGAAACGTAAGATATATTAAGATCTTTGTGGATAAGTTTGTTTGTGACGAAGTAAGGAGCATTTAGGATTTTTCGAAGGATTTTGGATTGTAATAATTGGATACGAGATGAATTGGATGGTTTAGTGGAGCCCAAAGCTCAACTCCGTATGTCCAAATTGGTCTAATTAAAGTTATGTGTATGAGTCTTTTGTAATTGATTGGAAGGTTTGAACGTCTGTCTAGTAAATGTTGAAGTAGTCGAAAACGACGGACAGTTTCTTGTCGATTTAATATAGTAAGTGGATTCCAAGTAAGACGTTTGTCCAGATGGAGTCCTTGGTAGCGGATCTGTTCAACGGGGATTAGTGGGACATCATTAAAGGATATTGTATGACAGGAAATCGTAGGTTTACGACGAAGGGTAAAGGTTATTTGATGGGATTTATTTTGATCCTTCATTTTCGACACCATTCTTGAAGGTTTGTGATATGGGATTGGAGTGTCTGGGAGGCAATAAAGGGATCATTGTTTACTGATAACACACAAGTGTCATCAGCATACGTGGTGAGGATGGTGCTAGTATTTGTTGGGATGTCAGAATGAAAAAAAAAATTAAATTAATTTTTAAAACCTATAATTGTTGGTGTAGATGGTTATCCCTAATTTTTTTTTTTTACTAATAACGAGTCGTTATCCATGATTTTTAATATCTTAATTGCATTTTTCATGTAAGAATGCTGTCACTATAAACTAATTTAATTAAAAGCTTTTCTGTGATTATTCTTGAACTGAGGTAACAACATTCGTAGCATCTCAAAAGGTATTATTGATTATAAAAACATTCAGTTGGAATTAAAGGAAAAGACATGAGGTTGACAGTTGAACAATACAAAGAACTAAAGAGTTAGTCATTCTGTTAACTGAAAATTATTGAATTTTTTTCGGAAATGAAATTTTTAAAAACTTTTATTTCTATCGAAACAACAAAAACAAACATTTTAGTAGGTTTATTTGGTGCAATTGAATAAGCGTATTTACATACTAAAAAAAAAATCATTTTCACAAAAACGGCTTTTAGACATTTAGGCAATTTAAAGGCTCGTATTGACGTGCTCAAGTTTTTAAAATTTTTATTTATGCAGTAGTAAAAATTAATGTACAAATAAAAAAATTAATTACACAAAATTTCATTCTCTTCAAATAAGATAATTAAATAACAATTGATAATTTGACTAATTAAAAGTTTTCTAATCCAATAAAAGATGTTATCAATTGTAACTGAGCCAAGTTCTCGTCAGCTAACTGACAATGAGAGGAATTACTTCAAGTTGGTTGAGCAGTTTAAGACATTCAGAGATTTAATTAATTATGTTAATTGAGACCGCTCTCATCTCGATTTGAGTTCTGTCAACTAAGTTAATTATTTGTCCTTCTCAGAGCTTAATCGCTAAGTTATTACAGGATAAGCAATGGAGATAATTTAAGTTTTTAATACTGCTATTTTTAAGATCTTTTCATGAAAATAATATGAATAATATACGTATAAAATAATAATATTTAAAAAATAAAGTAATAAGTAAATATATTAATACCGTCAACCCCCATATTGGTTTCGCCCGCTCTCATTGATAAATAACTTAAATAGTTTAAACTAATAATTGAAGATCAATTTTTTTTATTGAAATTATGCAGAAGTATTGTAGAAAGTATGGAAAAAGAAAACAATGAATCCATAAGCCCTCCGTATAAATTAGAGCTCTTTCGATATTAAAATAATGATTTGATTGTTAGGATTTCTAATTCTGAAATGTCCTACATTTGACAACGTGAAAGAAACTTACTTGTAAATCTGGCCTTGAAATTGTAAGTATTTGTTTATTGGTAGGTAGGTAGGTTTATTGTTTTTGGACTCTCAACTTCCATAGTCTTCAGTGTCCTGGTTCCTTAGTTTTTGTTTTTTTTTTAATTATATTTTTCCAAAAATGTTATGTTGTTTCAAAAATGTGATAATTTTGTCGACATTGTATTTATTATCTCCAAGCATTACCGAGAGTCTTCTTTCCAGCCGTTCCTGTTCAAAAAAAGTTTTGTAAAGCGGGCATTCCTCCAGAATATGTCTGATCGTCAGTAGGCACTGGCAGTATAAACATTTCGGTGAGGCTTCTCTCATTATAAGGTAGCCATGTGTATTATAAGGTCTCCGATACGATGTATTCCACTGTTTGATGTTACTTTTAATTTCTTTTAATTTATTATCTGCCTGGGTTTCATGCCATAATTCCATCCAAGTACACCTGGCAAAATACTTTAAAAAATTGCAAACGTCCGAAGGGGTATAGACTGTTTTGATTTGAGGAAATGGCTGCTTGCTTGGCTGCTTCGTCTGCGGCTTCATTCCCTTTTATCCCCACGTGGGATGGTATTCAGATAAGCACTAAGTTCTTTTGTGAATCTTTTAACATTGAGGCATATACCTGTGCCTTTCTTATGACTGGATCCTTCGTATATATGTTAAGAAAAGATATTATGGCAGAAAGGGAATCAGTAAATATGGCAACATTTTTTCTTCCAGGTGCATAGCGTAATGTAACGCCGCAGTAACCACCCAGCATTTCTCTGTAAAGTTACTTGTGATTGGCGGAAGTTTGTATTTCAAAATCGTAGTGTCCAAACCAACGGAACACCCAACATTGTTATTTGATTTTGAGCCTTCTGTGAATATGAGTTTAACGTTGTTGTATTTTTTTTTTATTTTGTTAAATTCCGTTAAATATATTATATCTGAGGTGCTAATTTTTGAATATTTTTTTAGTGTTAAATCTATTGTTGGAATTTTTAGAGTCCATAGGTGGATATTTCAAATCATCGGTTGTAGGTTCGAGGTGTTGTATTTCTTTTATATATCTTCCGGCTCTGATTCCCAACGGGGCAGGCAGTCGTTGGTTTTCCAGAAATCTTCTGAACTTTGGTTGGAACACGGATTTCCAAGCTGGATTTTGGTTATTGAAATTTAGTCTACCGATATAACCGCAGGCAAGCTGGTGTCTACGAACAGCTAGAGGTGCTTGCCCAGCTTCAACACAAATGCTACATACGGGACTAGTTCTGAATGCACCTGTTGCGAGACGTTGACCAGCATGGTGAACCGAGTCAATAGCTGAAAGCTGGGTGAGGTTCGCTGAGGAGTAAATAAAACTCCCATAGTCTGGTTTGGATCTTATCAGGCACGTGTAAACTTTTATCATGCTTGCCCTGTCAGCAGCCCAAGAGTTGCCAGCAAGAACTTTAAGAACATTTAATCTCTTGAATGATTCTGCCTTTAACTACTTGATATGTTCTTTCCAGCTCAGTTTAGAATCAAAAATTAGGCCTAAAAATTTAGTACTTGGTACAAAGTTTAAGTTGATGCCTCTGATATGTTTATTGTAACAGCAAAACAAACTTTAATCGGAAATTTTACTTGTTTGAATTATAATTATCTGATGATGATAAGTATGAGTTTAACTTTCAAAACTAGTTTTTACATAAAATAATTCCAATAGATGTGGCAATTAGTTCATCACTCCTAATTGTATTGAATACCTCAAGTGATCTAAGAAGATTTACACACTCGGGGTTTTTTTTTTCCGTTAAGGATTCAGTGTTTTAATAAAGGACAGGAAGGATGAGTTCCCACACAGTGAGCCCTAAAGACCCAATCGGAATTAGGCAAAGTGATTTAGTGCGGCAGAGGGTGACAGATATTGGCGAGGACATGCTGCCCAAGCTGACTCAATGTAAACAGCAATAACAGCAATGGGGGTCTGCTGTGCAAATAGGTTGGTCGCTATTGGGGGGCTGCTACTGCTAACTGTCCGTTATAAATATATATTCGACTTGATGGGGAACAGAATATAGTTTTATTAGCACTGTGGGGCTATTCCTCATGTGTTTAATACCACATAATTGCTAAAAAAAAAATCTACCGCTTGAGTGTGTTACACGCACCCTTATGTTGAGATTTATTGCACAGATAATAAATTGCATGCAATAATTTCTTTTATTGATAAAAAGAAAAAAGTTTATAGTGATCATGACGGCTAACACTGTAATATGCTATAATGTACTTGGCAGAAATGCATTGAGAGTAATGGACAGTATTTCGATTGATTAAAAAAAAAAAAAAAAATTCTCCGTAAGATATAATAAGAAAAACAATAGATGATAAATATGTTCACCCTTAATCTACTGCTTTTCAGAATTTACATTTTAGAGTTATAGTGATCAAATTACCTAAATTAATTAATGGTTATTCAAAATAAACAATGTTGAAAGAAAATAGGCGTTTCAAACTCGTTTTTTTTTTTTTTTTTTTTTTTCATTTAATTTAAATCAATATTTATCTCACTCCAATCCAATATCATAAACCTTCAAGAATAGTGTCGAAAATAAATAATCAAAATAAATCCCATCAAATAACCTTTACCCTTCGCCGTAAACCTACGACTTCCTGCCCTACAGTATCCTTTAATGATATTCCACTAGTTCCTGTTGAACAGATCCGCTACCTAGGACTCCCCTTGGACAAACGTCTTACTTGGAATCCACATACAGGACTAAAACGACAAGAAACTGCCCGTCGTTCTCGACTAATTCAATATTTACTTGACAAACGTTCAAACCTTCTAATCAATTACAAATGACTCATTTACATAACAGTAATTAGATCAATTTTTGATACGGACATGAGCTTTGGGACTCCACTAAACCATCCAATTCCTCTCGTATCCAATCGTTACAATCCAAAATCCTTCGTTGATTCATTAACGTTCCTTCCTTCGGCACAAACAAACTTATCCACAAAGATCTTAATATATCTTACGTTTCTGACTAAGCCCAAACCAGATATCTATCATAGCAAACTCCACTACCATTCAAATCCATTAGTGTCAATACTTGCTTCTTAATCCATTCCAGATAACCTTCCGAGGCGTCTGAAAAGAAGATGGCCTCGAGACCTTCTAATATAGTACTTCATTATATAGAACCTTTATAAGTGCTACCGATGGGTAGTTGCTTTAAAAACAAGTGAAGTGTCATTTTTATCATTATAATCGTATTTATTTGATGTATAATATATTTATATTGTATATACAGTTGTAAATTTCAATTAAATAAAATAAAATAAAAAATTCAATATTTCTCCTAAATGGTAGTTCCTAATGACAAATGTTATATAACAAAAAATATTCTCTATAAAATTTTATTCCAGGGAACTGTTGACAAATTTTCGATCCGAGTAACAGCTACAAAGCTATGGGGTGTAAAACATTCCCCATAAGTTATTATATGTAAGAAAACGTAACTTTTTTTTTATGCAAACAGGTACAGCTCGTAAACGGTATTGCGTAGTATAGTGACAAATTGATACTAAAAAAAGGGCGTGGCTGAGTCATGGACACAGCCGTGTGTTGTACCTGAATACGTTTATGTAACGGGTTATATTTTTTAAATTTCATATTTTTATTTATGTATTTAGGGTAAAAACAAGGAAAAAAATAATTACTGTGTTACAATATAGCTTTATTAATTATTAGTCTGTAAAACGAAATGTACGACACAAATGGCATAAAAGATACATCCAGATTTCTGGTAAACGTTAAATCATTTCAGTTTCAATCATTTCAATTTAAGTTTCAAAATAAGTGAACTCTCTGAGCATGAAGTCGGGTAATGAGCGGTTTTGTGAGACATAAAGATTAAAATCTCCAACTATAATTACTGGTATAATAAGATAAGGCTTTTTTTTTTTTTTTTCTTCTTTTCCTTATATGGTACCCCCTTTTAAGGACCGTTTATTTGTATATTAACATGTTCCATGCCTTACAGGCATACTACATGTTTTACAATGTTATTAAAAAGTTAACATGATTAGTTTAGCATAACGTAGTAATATAACAAAAATATTTTAACAAAAAGAAAAAACAAAAACAAAACAAAAGCCAACAAGAAACTACCTTCGCTGCCCATCATTTGTTAGTTTGTCCAAATCGATCTTTCGTATAAATGTGAGTAAGTCAGTCTTAAATTTAGAGAACGAATTTTGTTCTGTCTCTGGCCATGTTCCATGTTTGAGAATAATTTTTTTTACTAGATTAAACCTTTGTCTTTCAAATGCTTTACATTCATAAAGTACGAGTACATATCTGAAATTTTGAGTCTGTCCGTCTTCATTATATATGTCACATCGTATTATGTTAAATCGTTTGAGATATTGTTTAGAGTTTCCGTGTTCTGTCATTAGTTGTGTTAGTTTGTAGTTGTTACTTTTGTATGTGTTTGTAATTGCTGTGTGTAATGTGAGGTATAAATCTGTGTAAGCTTGGTGACTTTGATGAGGTCACCCACAATTGGTCCCACGTTTTAACCACATCAGAACTTATGTCCCGTTTTATATATGATAATGGAACTTTATTATACGAAGCTAACAAATTACTTTTAGCCGCCTCTTTGGCTAGGTAATTGGCCCTTTCGTTACCCTCAATTTAAAAGTGTGCCTTAACCCATTTTATAGAGATCATTTTCCCTTTGTTCTTAATGGTTATTAAATTTCGTCTAATTAGGTCAGTCAAATAGTCATGTATATCTGTATTATTAATCGACTATATTGAAATTTTAGTGTCTATATGTATTGTACAAGATCAGGTTTGTAATCGGGTATAATTTTAGCTAGATTTTTGGAATATTTTAACATCGATAGTAATACAAAGAGTTTAATATCTGCTAACGCTTTGTCAGTTGGATATACACGCACACGAGTACCAATCTGAAGATGCCATTGGCCTTTACGTTTACTAGACAGGCATCACCAGGTTTTTTAACTTTCATTTTCAAATAAATTTCTGAAATGTCACTCTATTACAATCAGTTAAGCTATTGATATTGCGATATTTGGTGACTCCACCGGCTCTGCGACTTGATGATGATGATGTAGTTGCAATTTGTCTGCTCTTAGCGGTACTACAATATGATCTCAGATCAAAACTAGGCACATTCACTGGCATAGACTTTCCCATCCAAGTTTCGCTGATTGGCAAATAATCAGATCGGTTGATGATTGTATCGTTAGAGATGTCTTCTGAGTGCGCAGCCAAGCTTTGTGCACTAGTAGCGGTATTAAGTATAAAACAATGCTAATCAGGAACTTTTACGTTCCTGGCACTGCTTGTCTCGGTCATATGGTGTTTTCTTACCATTCGATTATTCTTGATTAGCCCTTTCCTATATGATCTCTGTATTTGGTTTTAGCTTTTAGAAGCGTATAGGCCGACTTTATATATTTTTGATAACATTTTTTTATTCTAACACCTTATTATATTTACTGTCACCACTTTAAACAAATGCTTTATATATTTAATATAATCGATAGATTTTGACGACAGCTGACGATTAAAACTTAAAACGAGCATCGTAGCTTCTCCGAGTCAAAAGGTAGTATACTTGCAAATCTCGATACGCAGCAAAATAACTACCCCCTGCACCGAGCGCGATGCGTCACTATTCTCGCTTATCGTAATGAATTCTTTGATCCTTTAGCTATCCAGTGGTATAATTTAATTTTGGATGTAGATGATAGATTCGAAACTACAACGCCAAACTGTACCCCCCGATTTTGTTATCATTAGATTTTTTGGATTGCCCCCATATGGTATCAACTTTAAAGATATATTCACGTCAAAAAATATTCTCATTTGAATTTTGGACCATGAAACTGTCGTCAAATTTTTTATCCGAGGAACACCAACGAACGAGACAAAATGTTACATTTTGGAATTTTTAAAAAAATTACTCCAAAAGTATAGACCCCCAGCCAAAATACTGTTTTAAATACATTTTTAAAAAAACTGAATGGAAGAATGAATGAATGACTGTAAGTGTAGACTGCGGACTGAATTAATGAAAGAGATCTGAATGAAAAATGCATTAGGAGTTCGAAGCTGGTTGCAACGCCTGAATTGTACAATAAGGAGCTGACGAGAGCAGACTTGAGGAAAACAGGGATTGCAATTTACTTATGCTGCCAGCGGCAGAGCGCGCCTTCAATTGGGTGATTGATTCTCTTGTTTGTCCAGTCCACGCCCTCTCATCCGATATTCACTCAGGTCTCATTCCTTCCTCGATTTTTTATCCCTTCGCTGCTAACTTAAATATTGGATTTGTCTCGGCGTTTTATCCTTCTTTGTTCAAAGGCAGAGAAAGAAATGAAACCAGATATTTTTATTTATTGGTATTGCTTACAGGTTTCAGATCGTCATGGATGTCATATTCTTACATCCTTCTCATATATATATTAGGGTCTTGAAACTAAGTGTTGAAAGGGACCGTGATCACCTTGAAATATCAATATTTATCTGTAAAAATAAAGATGAAAAGTTATAATAATTATTCCAGTAATATTTGATTTCCAGAATAAAATTATCGATTGTTTGGCGAAGCAGCGAAATATCCTCCTTCGACGAAATATGATTCGAACAACAAATATTATGGCTATAATAATTAAAAAACAAGCACGAAATAAAGTTAAGCGTGCTGGGAGTTTAGTGTGAACCCTTATCTATACAAGTTTCATGAAATAAAAAAAATATATCGTCGTTATCAGTTCCAAACTTCCTTGTTTAGGCATGATTTATAAAATTATATTATTTGAATTAATTCAAATTAATGACTCAACTTTATTTTTTTTTTGATTTTCCAGTTTGATATTCCACTAATCCCTGTTGAACAGATCCGATACCTAGGACTCCACTTGGACAAACTTCTGACTTGGAATCCACATACAAAACTAAAATGACAAGTAACATCTTGTTGTTACAGACTACTTCAACATTCACTAGACAAACATTTAAAGCTCCCAATTAATTACAAAAGACATATTTAGATGACTGTGGTTAGACCTGCGTGGACGTACGTAGTTGAACCATCCAATTCCACCAATCTTTTGACCTTCCTTCCACAAACCATCCAATCCTTACAATCCAAAAACCTTCGAAAAATCCTAAACGTTCCTTACTTTGTCACTAACAACCTTATCCATAAAGACCTCAATCATCCCATATGTTGCTGAGTTAGCCCAAACCAGATACCAATCCTTTCATAGCAAGCTCCATAACCACTCCAATCCACTAGTTTCTCAACTTGCTTCCCACTCCATTTTCGATTATTCCCCGAGGCGTCTGAAAAGAAGATGACCAAGAGATCTGTTGAAGTGCTACTAGTGAGTAGTTCTTTACATGTCGTTGTAATGATTTTGCTCAAATTTACTTGTTGTTCATAATGTAAATATCAATAAATAGTCATAAAAAAAAATTATGTTAATACACGATAATACCGTATCACCTTTCACGAGTATAGTCTTATCACCCAGCAATGAAATTACGTGAATGGCCACGGTTTCTTTTGAAACGAGACTTCCGGGTCAGTCTGTTGATTATCAGGCCCCATGTGTTCCGTTGGCGATCCTAATTCACTAGAGTAGGGGTGTACTTGCTTCCTGTAAAAGCTTCTTGATCTAATTTGGAAAATATTTTACTTTCAGATGCCATGCGTATTTTTAAGAGGTAGGATTCTTAAGGAATCATCATTTCTTTGATAAGTTAATAAATTCGAAAAAAAAAAACTATTCACAAAACTGCAAATCTCACAAAAACTTTCAAACTTAATCAGCTTTTGAATGGTATGTTAAAAGTAATGATTCTATTTCAGTTTCAAGGAGAAGTTTACTTTTAAAGTCGAAAATACTTGGTGTTCTCATTTGGCATAAAATCTATATATATATTTAAACATAATAAATTCTTTATTAGAATAAAAACCAAAGACAAAACTTATGGTTTAATGGAAAATAAAGGAAAACTGTCAAAAAAGCGAAACCAGATCAGAGGAACTTATGTTATTACTTTTATTTATTTATTATTATTATTTAGGATTTATTTTGTTAGATTTTCAACGTAAGAATTAAAACCCAATGATAATGAACATAGACCTCAATATTTCAGTTAACTTCTGAATGCAGATTGTGTTGAAGAATGCCACTTTTTGAGGTGAATTTTATGGGCAGAAGAGTCTGTTTTTATAGGGAAGGCATTTCTACCTATTCATGTATATTGTTGGTTTATATTTGTATTGCTTTAGAATAATGTGGAGGAGCACATTGGTGTTGAAAAATCATATATCGCCGAACTTCAGTAAGAATATTGTGATGAAGTTGTGGTAGGATATTTTGTAACAAATCTTAATAATTCTCATCATTTAATCTGTTGGGCGAACTATGATTATTCAATACTATTCGACAGCAATATAAAGATGAATAAACAAACGATACACCTCATGGAACGGTTGAAATTCCTTCCCCTGTAAAAACAGACTCATCCGTCCATAAAATTCACCTCAAAAATTGCTATACTTCAATATCGTCTGCATTCAAAGCTAACAGCAAAATTGAGGTCTGTGTTCATTATCATTGGGTTTCAAACCTTACATTGAAAATCTAATAAAATAAAACCTAATAATAAATAAATAAAAGTAATAGCATAAGATCCTCTGATCTGGTGTCACTTTATTGACAGTTTTCCTTTTTTTTCTATTAAGCAATAATTTTTGTCTTTGCTTTTTATTCCAATGAAGAGGTTATTATGTTTAAAATGCATATTTCCATTAAGGGGTTGTAATATGTTTTATTTGCACAAGTAACTGATTTTTATGCCAAATGAGAACACCATGTTTTTTCGGCTTTAAAAGTAAATTTCTCCATAAAACCGTAACCGAATCATTACTTGTAACATATCATTCGAATGCTGATTAAATTGGAAAGATTTGGAGTTTTGTGGAGAGTGTTATCGGATAAAGGTGAGCGTTGAAGTAATATAAGACAATGTAACTTCCCTAAATAAGGTGAAGATCAAGCTGTTCTTCAGACCTCAAATTTGTAAAATTCAAGGTTACATGTACTCTGTGCTCTTATAGAAAGTTGAATGCTAAATCCGAAAATGTGATCAAAGTTTGAAAAATATTTAAACAAGACGGAGATATTACAGCTTTTATGGTAAAAAACGTGGTTTCCTCAAAAACGTCTTTGATTTATCGTATATCTGCAACGGATTGGAATAGAAAGGGGAGGTCTGCTGCATGTTTCTACATTTTTGATCTAGTTTCATCAAATTTATTTTTTTATACTTAGATATACTCACCCTGTATATAACACCGTACCGTTATAATCTCTCTGTAATGGCACTCGCCACCTATCGGTCGATTATCAAACTTCATTGCACACAACATATTTATCGCTATTTTATGACAATATAATTGAAAATATTTAAATTTTATTTTTGCTAAACCTTACTTGAACTATGAAGATGACGTAGTTAAAGTTTGGTACAGATTGGTTCAGTAGTTTTCACGGCTAGTGATCACAAACGAAAAATAGTATAGTATATCTGTGGCACCTGTGCATAGTGGGCTAAGTTGAATTTTGCATATTTTGAGCTATCTACATCACCAAAATCGTAATTTTTTTCTCTTTTCTTATATCTAACAGGCTAAGTATTCCGTCCATTGCAATGAAGGATATTCCTTTGTGAATCGTGGGCTGATACTCCAATCTTGAACTTTTACTTGTGAAAAGCGAGTCAAGTTTACGAAACCCCTTTTGCGCAAAAGGAACAGCTACATACTAATAAAAAAATATATAATGAAAAGGGCATTATGCATTGGGGGAAGGTAAGGTGGCTTAACCCTTCAGTGCCCACGTCGGGTCAATGTGACCCGGCGAGATTTTTTTCCAACAATGTCGAGCTTTTCCGCCTTTTTGAAGGTGCTAATTACTCTCTAATCCTCTAATAATCATTCCACTTTCATTTAGTAGTGTTTTGGATTGCATACCGTTTACACGTTCTTGGAAATCAACATTTTGACCCGACGTGAGTACATATGTAAATTATTTTTTTATTTCCTATTTTTATTTATATCTGCCAGTTTTTGTCATATGGAACAAATTATTTTTACTACTGACGAAGAGATAAGGGAGGAGTTGGAACGTCAGAATCGTGAGGAACCTCTTGATCAGTATCTTGAATTCGACGATTCAGCTGAGGAAGACATCGACAATGAGGAGAAAAGCGACCACGACACGGACTCAGAAATAGAAAAAAAGCCTGGAGAAGATTCGAATACGCGATTTCCTTTGTGTAATTCAATTTTTTTTTTTTTTTCTTCTAATTCCCCTTTTATTTTTATTGATTTAAAATACAATAACAAACATTTAAATCCATCCCTTTTTCTGCACTTGGTGCATTTTAAGGGAGTTTTGTTTAAAGTACAAAAATTATGATTATATTAAGTACAATAGATGTTGATCTAGTGATGGGGCTCACTAGATGTTTGGGAAAGAGGGTCTGTTGAGTCATATTAGTCAAGTCTAAGTGTTTTGACGTAATTTTGCCACCTCTGCGGTTTTTCATTTGGCGTAAATGTGTTGAATAGTGGGTTAGTCGAGTATTTGAGGCTATCAAAGAATTTGATATGCCTCCTTGTAATGTATTCTGTCACCTTTGGTAAGTCTAGTGTTGTGTGTATTGTGTCAGTTTTAGTCCTTTGTAACGTTGTATGTCGAACGATTCGTCTCAATACCCCGTTCTGAAACTGTTGGAGTCTGTTTGATGTCGATTGTGATATGTTGCCACATCGGAGCTCCATAAAGGAGAGCCGGTCTCAGCAAACATTTATAAATCATTAGTTTGAGGCGGAGCGAGAGGTTTGGTGTACTTAGCAGGTGATTTAGCCTGTATGATTTTGTTCTCACCGACTTAAGTTTCGGTTGCAGTGGCTTGAAAGTGTAAGGTGCCTGTCTAGAGTGACTCCCAGATACAGTATTTGCCCGCTGGTAGAGCCCGCTGCCTGGCCTCTTAGCGATTCCTGCTACCTTATAGGTTTTAGGAAGAGGACGCTTATTTTTCTGGAAGGAGAAGATAATGCAGTCAGTCTTCTTGGGGTTAACTGCAATATTTAATCCTTCCAATTTTTGCGTGATTTCATTACAAACCTCCTCCGCCTGCCGTAGAGCCTTCGTGGCGTTTAATGAACTACTATATATAGCAATGTCATCGGCGTAGGCCGCCACAGTCGCTTTTCTGTACCTAGCACCAACAGTTTTCAGCCGTGTATATTGAGAACAATACTGGAGAAAGCACAGACCCTTGAGGGTCGCCGCATGTGAGAGGGACTTCTTTGGATAATGCCTGGCCGACTCGCACCCTGATTTTACGATGATCAAGAAATGACCACAATAAAGTTGAAAGCTGCTCCGGGAATTCGTGGTCCTGCAGTATCTTACATAGGAACCCATGTGACACTAAGTCGAACGCCTCCGTGCAGTCAATTGATATCATTGCAGTCACTTCATTTTTAGCAATGTGTTGGCTTACTTCCGCCTGTAGTTTCGCCAGATGTGTTCCGGGCTGAGGCCGGCCTGGCATCCGGTCTGCTCGGGTGGAATAATTGAGATTTCTGAACAGAAAGTTTTTAAATAATTTAGAATAATTTTTTTGAAAATTTTGCCTAAGTGCGGAAGTAAGCTTACTGGTCTGTAATCAGCTGCCTGAGCGCCAGTCTTCGCGGGTTTCAAAAGCGGGAAGAGAGTGGCCTGTTTCCATGCCTTTGGAAAGTACCGTAGCCTGAGGCATGAATTATAAAGATTGGTAAGGTGGACTATACCTCTCCTGGGCAATTGTTTTTAACAATATTGTTTGTATCCCATCATGACCAGGGGCTTTATTTCACCTCGAACGACGAAGGATGACCTTCAACTGTTTCGGGGATACGAACATATAGTTGTTTCCAGGCTCTTCTATTTCAGGTGCTTCTAGTGGGGTCCCAGTACGCCTTTTTATGGCCATATCGTAATGGTCCACGAACTTCGATGCTTGTTCCTCTGCTGTAAGCAATTTGTCACCATCGTGGAGCATCATAGAAGTTCTCTTTCTTGTAGACGTTTTCAACAGTCTCCAAAATTTTCTATGGTCACCGTGTGTGGCCCTCAATTTCTCGTGCCAAAGAGTGGTCCTCCATTGTTTCATGAGGTTGCGGATTTGGGTAGTAGAGAGAATTGACGACTGATTTGACCTCTTGATCCCTGGTCCTGTACCACTTATTCTTCCACTTATTGCGTAAAGCAATCAGTGTCAAAATGTGGTCTGGCGGTGTTCGCAAAGCAGGTGGAAGAGGGCAAAACTTCGGTATGGCCGTTTCAGCGGCTTGCTGTATGGTGGCCGTGAAGAACTTTATATAATCATCGATTTCTCTCTTCGTGCGGAGGGTAGGGACAGTCGATAATTCATGGTAGACTTGAGATTTATATAGATCCCAATCCGCCTCTTGGTATTTAAATTTCGTCGGAGCTGGAATAGGCATCATGCCATCTATCTGATACAGCCCAGGCCAGGCCTGTGATCTGAAGTGATGAAATCCAACGCAATGCAGTCAGAGAATCGATGGGGCTGCCTAGAAAGCAATAAGTCTACAGTAGACCTAAACGCCGCGTTCGCCTTATGTCTAAAGGTACGACTATTGGGGTAAACGACGGTGTAAGGACTTTTTAAAATTTTTTTCCAGCTTCATTTGATGAAGAATTGTTCCATAATGGATGACGAGCGTTCAGATCACCAACGATCCAATGGTTCGCTCGCTTAGCGCATTCATTTAAAAGCTGAGAGAATTCCCTTACAGAAGACCTAGGTCTTCTATAAATTCCAGTGATCACAGTAGGCTTTTCGAGAAGGACTTGGATTGTTTTATGATGAATCCTAGGATCTGTAATAGACACTGGAGTAGGAATTTCTCTCCACCTGGTTCCGTACCTTACGGCAATCAAAACACCTCCTACTGCTCCGCTTGACTCATCTCCAGTCAGCTCGTATCCTGGCAGCCGTAAGTGCCGAAAGTTTGTTCGCGTGTCAGTGAGGATCACTACGGTGGGTTGGGTCTGTGCTATCAATGCATAGATTTCAGTTATTTTGGGAATTAGTCCGTCAGTGTTAAAATTTAGCAAGGAGAGTTGCGTATTCATTTCGTTGCTAAGATACCTGAAAACATGTTAATGAATGAAGTAATTTGTTGAGTCAGTTCGTTTATGGACGTCGTCAAAGTTGAAGTCATTTGTTGGGTCTGGTTTGTTATAGACGTTAACAAAGTCTCCACCCAAGGAGGTGGACTAGCTGTCTCTGTCCGTTTTGCATAAGTGTCATTTATGTCGTAATGTTTGTCGGTCCGTTGCGTCGGTTTTGGTGGGTGCCGGGGCTTGACAGTCGATGGTGCTTCTCGATCAGATTCAAGTTGGAGGTGAGCCGGCGCGGCTGTAGGCTTGGATCTCAGTTGTATCCTCTTCTTCAGTTGCTCTATTCTTTAGAGTAGCACTTTTCTCGCTGAGCAACCAGTAAATGACGCCACATGCGTCTCACCGCAGTTGGCGCATTTAACCGGTGTATCCTTTCGGGGACACTCATTAACAGCGTGGGGTCCTGCACACCTCACACAGACGACTGCTCTACCACAGTGGTTTTTTGTGTGCCCGAACTGCTGACATCTATAGCATTGCACTATTTCTTTTCTTCCCCTGTAAGGCTTCACATTAAAACGTACCATATTAATTTGTCTAAGTTTTAGAATATCTTCTATTTTGACTCCTGGAGCCGTTGTGACTAAAATAAGAGGAAGATCATGCTTGCCTCCATCTTTATCACTTTTACGGAGACGGCGAACATCTAGAATCCCCTGTAGTAATTCAAATCCAAAGATGGAAGAACCAAATGGGCAAAACAGCAAACTGTTTCCACGAGAACTCGCAAGTCAAATTTAGTCAAATTTTCAATCTACTGACAATGAACATTTTCGTTCATTTTCAAAGTACATATTTAGTTTCTGACATAGAAGGAAAGTGCAATTTTTTCTAGTATTTTTTAAATTGTTCCTATAAATATTAAGTACTTTAATAATTCCTAACTGTGTTTATTATTTCTAAAAAATAATATTTTGCAATGATTGGAGCGGTTTTTAAATAAATATGATAATTTGAAGTGGCCAGTTTTATGGAACCCATGGATTTACACAGATTTTGAAAATAATAAAAAAATGTGATTTTGGAATTTTTCTTCTTCACCATTTTTTTTTTATTCAATGAACAAAGGTTTCTCCTAACTAAAAACGAAATTTCCTGATTTATTTGACCCAATAAATACTTTAAATAATTATTATAAATTCTCGGGTCATATTGACCCGAGGTGAGCATTGCTGTCCCAGAGAACAAGGTGAGTACCCAAGGGTTAACTATAACAAAGATAACTGCGGTGTTCTCTACTAAAAGTCGATTCTCAATATAAATGTTATTTTTAAAACAGTAAGTTTTTTGAAAAAGGGCAATGTGATTTCAAAAATTAGAGCCAGCAATCAGATATGTTGAATCACTTCCGGTAGCGGCAGAAAAGAAGAAAGATCTGTTAAACCTTCTTCCCTACATAAGTCCAGCATTTAGGTGATTCTATGAAGAGCTGGAATCTACATCTAAGCAGGATCTGTACCCAGATTTAGGTGAAGAAGAAGACGAATGAAAGACAATTATAGGTGATTTTTTTTTCAGTGTTTTAAAAACTACCAAAAACATAATTATTTTTTCTTTAGGCATGCTGTGTATGTTATTTTATTTTCTATTATGTAAAAAAAAATATAAATAATGTCAAAAATAAATTTCTGAAAAAGGAAAAATATTATTTAATGTATAGCTAATTTTTTTAAACTCTGGAAATTAGTAAAGCACTTGGCTTTCAGAGGTCAATCACGTTAACATTAATCACTTAGCCCATTTCACACAAAATCGATTAGTGTAATGCGGGCTAAGAGTTCGATGTTTTTGGAACGATTAGCATTAAATAGTAGAATATTGGCAAGAATTGAAAGATACCTTACCAACATAAATAGGATTGTACTATCAAGAGTTTAAGCCCCAAAAAAATCCCAAACTTTCAATTCAGTTTTGCTAAAATCGCAATTTTCGCACTTAGCCCACTATGCACAGGTGCCACAGGTATACTATACTATTTTTCGTTTGTGATAGTAGCGCAGGTGTAGATTTAAGTCATGGCCACGCTTGATCATTTTTATTTTCGGTCTAACAAATGTTCTTTCTGCTAAAATAAATGTTCCATTATTTATTTACAATAAAGTAAAACTTACATAAATACATCCTCTACTAGTTTAGCCCTCTCATTAAATCTACTCTGGATACATTATCATACATTATTACTGTGAATACGATACGTGTTTATTTGTTTGCATAGGCTCGGTTAATTAATTAACTCGAGTGCAGTATAATTAACTCTGTAGGGAGGGGAAGGAAGTTAAGAACCTGATAATGCCAAAGTGGCTGTTAACGATATTTACTCGACAAGAGCGTTAACAGAATAGAAAGGTCAATGCGAGGGTTAGTGGAAGGGAAGCAAAGGGTGTCTTGTCTATTTGTAAGGGTAATGAACCCTTCGCAGTAAGCAAAAACTTTTATAATATTAAATTATATACTTAATTATTATATTTTTTTTCTTTAGTTTCGTAACTAATTTTTGAATAAAATAATTCTAATAGAAGTGGCAATTAATTCATCAATCCTAATAATACGAATATATTTAAAATGTGCAAAAGATGATAAACTACGTATTCCTTTCGGTGGCTGTGTTATAAAAAAAATAAAACTCCGTTGTATACGAAGCAAATGAGAGAGGAAGTAATGAAACTTAAAAATTCGGATGCAGACTGTCTGGATAGAGACACGTACAGGAAGACAATAAAAAATCTCACCTGTATTAGGGGAGAAAAAAGAGGGGTACTAAGTGGTCCGAAGAAAGAAAAGAGTTGCATTCGAGGATCATGAAATTGCGATGGAAAGAAAGTAACTCAAGATCCCGTAAACAGCTTAACCAATGATATTCGGTGTGGTCCTCAGTGGCCGTTACGTGTAAAAAAAAAAAAAAAAAAAATTTTATTCTGGGGCCATTGCCCCTTAAGAATAATTATAATGAACAATATAATAGCGGTCTAGCAGCCGGATATTATTAAGGAAAAAATGTTTAGTTATTAAACTATTACAATATTACAATTATTACAATTAAAATTGTGATAGCAAAAATTGTATTAATTCCTAATTACAAATTACAGGAGAAAAATTTGATCTTAAAGCTGCAACTTTAAAATAAGGTAAACAAATAAAAACAGATAAAAATGAAAAATTACCGTAAAAGGGGTTAAAATACATCTTTTCAGCATAAAAAAAGAAATAATTATAAATGTAACCTAGGATAATAATATAAGTAATGACAAATTTAAAAAAAAAAAAAAAAAACTATTTATTGATATTTACAACTGTACATCAATATACATCAAGTAAATTTGAGGAAACTATTATAATGACATGTAAATCACTAGTGAAGAACTACTCACTAGTAGCACTTAAAAAATGTTCTAAACTAGAAGGTCTCTTGGCCATCTTTTCAGACGCCTCGGTGGGTTATCAGGTATCGAATGAGAAGGAAGTGGGGAGACTAATGGATTCGTGTGGGAGTGCAGTTTACTATGATAGGATTGGTATCTGGTTTGGGCTAAATCAGCAACATATAGAACATTGAGGTCTTTATAGATAAGTTTATTGGTGACAAAGTAAGGACCATTGAGGATTTTTCGAAGGATTTTTAGATTGTAAGGATTGGATACGAGAAGAATTGGATGGTTTAGTAGTGCCCCAATGCTCAACTCCGTATGTCCATATAGGTCTAATAACTGTCATGTAAATGAGTCTCTTCTAATTTATTGGAAGCTTTGATCGTTTGTCTAGTAAATGACAAAAATAAAAACAAAATTACATTGAAGTTATATACTGAATATTCCTATCTCATTGTTTAATACATCTCTATTTGATTATTTGACAGAATACATAATAAGTAAAGGAAGAGTCGAGATTTAAAGGTATTGAGAGTGGAGGAATGGCGTAAGTTGGGTTGGAGGGAGTTCCAGAAATCAGACGCTTTGGCTATGAAGGATCGTTTGAATGATACTGTGTAGAAGAGATTAATATTAATATTAATTGAATGTTATAAATAAAATTGTCATAGTAATTTTGTTTGTAATTATTTTTTTAACCAAGATTTCTGAGTTAAATTAATTTCATTTCAAGCTTATATTTCTGTAATGCTTGGAAAAGAGCTATATTATTAGATAATTTACACAGGAAACAGCAATTTTCAGTATGGTTAATATAACAAAAACAAATTAAAAACATATTTATTACATAAAAATTTATAAGTAATACATATTATTTTATCATCATTTTCTTAATGCAGTTTTCATTAAATTGAACCCCTTTAAAATTTTTAGCGTGGGTCAAAATTATTTTTTTTATTTAAAAAAAAAAATCGTTTTTCCCCATCTGGCTTGTTGGGATTATCATTATAAAAATGTATTTGACACGCTTTTATATTTTTATTATTCAAAAATATTTATTTATTTTTTTAAAATGTCTTTGGAGTGGTCTAGTTCCGAGTCCCACTCCCGAGGATTATTATTTTCATTTCATTTCATTTCTTAAAAAATATCTTTGACGTGGTCTTTTACCGGGCCCACCGCTCAAATGGTCTGCGATTGGTATATTGCGCTTATTATGTAGATTGATAATAGAATACAATTTGTGATATTTCATGCTGGGTCAATTATATTTTTTATCACAAAAAAATTACCTTACTTTTACGAAGCGCGGCACAGTGGTAAAACCGCCCAATCTAGGTGCACATTAAGAAAAATTTTCATGTCAAAAGAGCATTGAATGGACTTTGTAATGTTATCAAGAGATAGTTGACGAGATATAAACAGCGATCAGAATACGATTTGACGGATTAACACATTGATTTGATGCATTAGTGTAAACATACATTCTTTCCAAAAAAAAAAAAAAAAACAGGTAGCTCTCATATCAGTATCAAGTGCAGGGCACTTCTATTTTGCCCAACCATTCGTAGTGTATGCTACATATAATAACTTCTTAAATAATATATCAAAGGTCTATCTATTAACGTTTTATGGTGAGTGATACGTATCTTAATTTGTATCTTTATGGGTGTATTTAGTTGAGTTAATTAAACATATTTAACAAGTTAACAGATTCTCGTAAATAAAATTATCTAACTTTTTTTCTCCAAAGTCCTCCGCCTTCTGGGTGGCATGGTTTTGAAGTATAACATCTAAGGAATAAATAACAATGGAAATCTGACCCGTCCAGACCCATAGAGCTAAGCTATTTATTGTTTTTTTCAGAATAATGCCCCTCCTCAAAAGTCCTGTATTTGATGTGTGGGTGGCTATAACACACTGAATAATTGTCTAAGGTCAAAAGGAATTACTGATGAGGTCACTCAGGAATTAGTTATGAAAATAGTGGATTCATTTTTAATTCATTATCGGTCTCGATGGGTCCAAAGTCGATGGAGCCGTCAAAATGTTTGAAACAAACTTCCGATTGGATGAAGGGGAACTTGGTAGATACCGAGGCACTTGCCCTAGGCCCAAGTAGCAGTAAATCTCATACTACCAAAGCATTTAGAGATCTGAGGGAAAAAAACAAAAAAAAAGCGACCAATTCAACATTTGTTGGACAATTATTCCTATGAGAAGCTGCACGCCTCAGCTTATACGCAGCTTTATTCATCTGACCCATGTATTTCACCTTTGTCAATTAATGAAATTTGTTGCCTTCTGATTCTAATGATAAATGTTTCCCGGATGAATTGTTAAATTTACTATCTGAGCCAACTGGCTAATGAAATAGTAAATAAAAAATAGTGTTAAATTTAATATTTTAGTTGTATAGGAAAATTCGAGCAAATGGACTGTATTGAAAAGTATTAAAACGAGGTTTCGCACCTTTGGGGAGATATTATTGAGAAGGTAACCCAACCAAATAATACATAAAAAACTTCTCACCTTGTTATTGCCGCCGACGATCCTGTCAGAGGCCTCCGAAGTCGCTACGGGCAGGCGAACGCTTCTCGCGTTGTAAAGGTGCGAAACTCGTTTTAATACTTTTCAATACAGTCCATTTGCTCGAATTTCCTATACAACTAAAATATTAAATTTAACACTATTTTTTATTTACTATTTCATTAGCCAGTTGGCTCAGATAGTAAATTTAACAATTCATCCGGGAAACATTTATCATTAGAATCAGAAGGCAACAAATTTCATTAATTGACAAAGGTTAAATACATGGGTCAGATGAATAAAGCTGCGTATAAGCTGAGGCGTGCAGCTTCTCATAGGAATGATTGCCCAACAAATGTTGAATTGGTCGTTTTTTTTTTGTTTTTTCCCTCAGATCTCTAAATGCTTTGGTAGTATGAGATTTACTGCTACTTGGGCCAAGGGCAAGTGCCTCGGTATCTACCAAGTTCCCCTTCAGCCAATCGGAAGTTTGTTTCAAACATTTTGACGGCTCCATCGACTTTGGACTAATATACAAGTAAATGTGTTTACAGTGAATACAATAGCATGTAAATAACTTGTGAAGAACTACTCACTAGTAGCACTTCAATAAAATCTACACTAAAAGGTCTCTAGGCCATCTTCTTTTCAGACGCCTTGGAGGATTATCAGGGATGGAGGAGGAAGCAAGTGGGAGACTAGGGGATTGGATGGGGTTATGGAGCTTTACTATGGAAGGGTAGGTATCTGGTTTGGGCTAAATCAGAAACAATATGGAATATTACGATCTTTATGGATAAGTTTATTGGTCACAAAGTAAGAAGCATTTTGGATTGTAAGGATTGGATACGAGATGGATTGGATGGTTTAGTAGAGCCCCAAACCTCAGCTTCGTACGTCCGAACAGGTTTAATCCTTATCAAATTAAGTTTCGTTTTTGATATTTTATTCTCAAGACTCATCTGGACCATATAAAAACATAAAAACTACAACTTCATCTTTTGCAAGGCATACCTCCATAAGTGAGAACATTAGACACAAAGTTGTGAATATTGTATTGGCATCGGTCTTTGAAACTAGGGATTAACGCAGATAAGGGCTATTCTGTTCTATGCGTATATACATAAAAAGTTTTAGTTCTTATTATTGTACTATTTTGTTGTCATCAAATAGTTTATTGAGTATGTTTGGCATGTCAGGTATTTTTTGAGGGAAATAATAATAAAAAAAAAAAATTCGGTTCTATACTACAAAAATTTTTTTATAGTTTTTTTTAGTAAAAATAAAAAAAATTCGACTATTTCTTTAGAAGTTATGAGCAATGTCCACCTAGATTGGCCGTTTTTACCACTGTGCGCGGTACCTGTCCCACCTGCGCACGCCAGCCAGACTAGCCATTCCCTATACAACTATCGTAAACGAAACTTTTGAGCTGTACAGCAAGTTAGGTCAAATCCTTACTCTAAATATGTCAGCAGCTCTGAGACTATTATAAAACCACTGGCTGAAGCTAAGTCAACAAGACCACAAAACTATATTATTATATTTATTTCACAGAGTCATTAAACATTTAGACTGATATTGTGGTTTTAAGTAAAAATAACTATTTCTGTGAATGAAGCAGTCGAATTTACAATTATTTCGATTTATTGGGCCCTCTGAAAAATAATGAAATTATACTATACAATATATCAATTACTAAGGAGAAATTAATATTAAGGTGTAATTACAAAAGCAATAATTCTCCCTTATTTATTTATTAAAAATCATATGATGTTACATGATTGTCCAATAATAATATTTATTTCATTATTTGCGACGTTTCATGGTCATTGCCACATTATCAAGCTCTGAAACATGCAAAAACACACATGCATGGCAAATTGCGAATAATGTATATTATGTGCAACTATATTCGACCATGTACTTTATATAACTAATGAATTACCTTACAAATTTCCAAAAATACAAGATTCATTTCCTCAATAATCTTTAATCGACTAAAAGTCTTGTCACTGGTATCATGTCAAATCTATATACATTAAAACTTAATGAATAACACAAAAAAACAATATAAATACAAAAATCGTAATAAAAATATATGAAAAAAGTACAATGTTCAACTGCACATCTATGATTTTGCAAAATTTATTATTATCGTATAGCTATTGTTAATTGATATAATTACCTCAAAATATCGAGAAAATAAAAACTCTATTAGAACTAAAATTTTTGTTCATATTTCCACCCTCATTATCACTGACACCAAAAAAATAAAAAATATCAATAAAACAGCATTATCACAACATGCAATAAACAATAACCACAAATTCAATTTAAAAAAAAAACCAACATTTTATTTTATGAAAGAAACAGTTACAAAAGAAAAATTTTGGAATCCATCTTCATAATAAAAAATTTGGACACAGCTGTAAATTTCAAAATAGATACACAAAAAATAGGAGCCCACTATGCACTACTAATAAACAAAACTGAATATATAAATGATAACCTTTGGACCTATTGCAGTAATGGACAGTGATAATGAGGGTGGAAATATGAACAAAAATTTTAGTTCTAATAGAGTTTTTATTTTCTCGATATTTTGAGGTAATTATATCAATTAACAATAGCTATACGATAATAATAAATTTTGCAAAATCATAGATGTGCAGTTGAACATTGTACTTTTTTCATATATTTATTTATTACGATTTTTGTATTTATATTGTTTTTATGTGTTATTCATTAAGTTTTAATGTATATAGATTTGACATGATACCAGTGACAAGACTTTTAGTCGATTAAAGATTATTGAGGAAATGAATCTTGTATTTTTGGAAATTTGTAAGGTAATTCATTAGTTATATAAAGTACATGGTCGAATATAGTTGCACATAATATACATTATTCGCAATTTGCCATGCATGTGTGTTTTTGCATGTTTCAGAGCTTGATAATGTGGCAATGACCATGAAACGTCGCAAATAATGAAATAAATATTATTATTGGAGAATCATGTAACATCATATGATTTCTAATAAATAAATAAGGGAGAATTATTGCTTTTGTAATTACACCTTAATGAAATTATTTTTTTTTAAATGAAAACATTCATTTAATCAAATTATTCTTCATTCCCCTCAATACATTTCTGCCAACATATTATCACGTCTAAATAAAATATATAATCTTTATTAACTGTTAGGAGACTTTTTTTTTTATGAATCATTCAATTTAATTATCGCCTAAAAGCGTAATCAAGTCAGACCACATTGATAAATTATTTCTTGAATATATATTAGAAGATCGTAATGTTCTTCACACAATATGTTAAGCAGTTTCCGACGACTTCCGCATTCTTCTTTCTTCTTAGATCTTGAGATCCTTGAACCTCTAAGACTGGATCGTCCAGAGACCGCAGGAGTGTGACAGCCTCATATCGCCGGCGGTACCCTCCCTACCGTGTAGTCGCACTAATCGATCCCTAGAGACCAGGTGTCCATCCACCTGGTAGTGGATACGGTTCGCTACTTGGCGTACGGTCTGTTGTTCGGGTGGACCTGCTAGCACTAAGGTATATCGGGGTAGTTTGTAGAACTGTACGGCCGAATAGATCTATGCTATGGGAAAGGAATAAGATAATTTTTATTATGTTACATTCGTTGCAAAAACGTCGCCAGATGGGTAGATTTGTCTTAAATTATGTGTAGACTAACTTAGGACTAAGTTAGGATTCATCAATATATTGCCACTTTTATTGGAATTATTTTTATTTGGAAACTAGTTTTGAATGACTATATATCATAAAATGTAAAAACATATTTCATTTTTGAGAATTTAAGACAATAAATCGTATTTATTGGTATTCACTTAAGAAGGCAAAACCAAAATGACATCTGGAAGACGTCAGAACCAAAAGAAGACTAAATGTGTAGAGGCAAAAGGGTCAGGTAGGTAGTTGGATTAAACCTTTCGTTTTTCCCTTTGACTGGTTGATTTTTTTTTTTGTAATTTATCAAAGTCTAGAATTAAATATTTATGAAGCTTTAGAAATAATAAAGTTGTTAATAACCGATTCGGATTTTTTTTTTTTTTAATACGCTTTTATTAACTTTCAATTCAAGGAATCTTTCATCTTGAAATTCACCAATTTCCAACAATCTAATTAACTTGAAAATTTGCACACGTTTCAAAGACCGATGCCAATACAATATTCACAACTTTGTTCTAATGTTCTCACTTATGGAGGTATGCCTTGCAAAAGATGAAGTTGTAGTTTTATGTTTTTATATGGTCCAGATGAGTCTTGAGAATAAAATATCAAAAACGAAACTTAATTTGATAAGGATTAAACCTGTTCGGACGTACGAAGCTGAGGTTTGGGGCTCTACTAAACCATCCAATCCATCTCGTATCCAATCCTTACAATCCAAAATGCTTCTTACTTTGTGACCAATAAACTTATCCATAAAGATCGTAATATTCCATATGTTTCTGATTTAGCCCAAACCAGATACCTACCCTTCCATAGTAAGCTCCATAACCACTCCAATCCCCTAGTCTCCCAACTTGCTTCCTCCTCCATCCCTGATAATCCTCCAAGGCGTCTATAAAGAAGATGGCCTAGAGACCTTTTAGTGTACATTTTATTGAAGTGCTACTAGTGAGTAGTTCTTCACAAGTTATTTACATGCCATTGTATTCACTGTAAACACATTTACTTGTATATTATTTTATTTCTATATCAATATCAATAAATGGAAAAGAAAAAATTTGATAAGGGGAAAATGTTTGGGGAGGGTTCAAAATCTAAATTTTTTAAACTTATTTCAGATTTTGTTAAAAGAACAATTAGAAAGATGTTTTCAATCGAAAAATGTTTTATTTACAAAATTAAAGTTTATTAAATTGTGCGTCTGAAGACATCTCTTCAGCTGAATTTGATTAAGGGGTTAAGCCACAATCGATTGTCATAGAATTTTGCCTAATTTAAAAACTTAGTTTTGGTCATGTGTAAAAGTCTATAACGCCATAGCCAATCAAAATATGCTATAAACTAAAAGTTGTAGATAAATACATTTTGTACATGATAGGATTTTTAAAAGTAAAAATTAGCCGATTCCTACACTGAGATATGTCAAAAAAACAAAAATTGTTGGGTTGATTTTTGATAAACTGTTAAAAATGCAAACATATCACGAATAATACTGGAAAATTAGCTAAAAACCTTGAACTCAAAAAATAAAAGTCTGACTGCTGCAAATATTTCACCACACTTAGCTTTTTAGTTAGTTTGGCTATAAAAGCGTGTTTTTTCAAGTTTTTTTTTTTTTTACTGGAGAAGAAGATAGCCAGGGATGCAGTCAAAGTAACACCACGTCAAAGAAGAATTCTTTAATACGTGCCAACGTTTCGACCTGCGTTGCAGGTCTTCTTCAGGGCTATAATGAACATAATACCAGAAGTGAAAAAAAAAACAGATGTGACAAAAATAACAGACCGATAAACAGATGACAAATGGAATACAGAATGGCATAGATAAAAAAAAACAATATACAAAACAGTATAGAAAAGATCAGATACATAAATAACAAAGAATACAAAGCAGCAAGGTAAGAATAAGGACAAGACAGGAATGAAAAAATAAAAATAAATAAATAAATTAAAAAATAAATAAATAAATAAATAAATAAATTTAAAAAAAATTAAAAAAAAAAAATTAAAAAAAAAAAAATAAATAAAAAAAAAATATATATATATATATATATAATATATGATATATATAACATAATGAAAAAAATAAAAAAAAATAAATAAATAAAATAATAAATAAATAAATAATAAAATAAAAATATGGAAATAGAGGATAGAACGAGGGAAATAAGTAGAAGGAGATAAAAGAAAAGAAACGGATAAAAGAATGAAGGGAAGGGAAATAAAAGTGGAAAGATAAAAGTAAAAGGAAAAGAATATAAAGAACACTTACCCACCGAACCACACTTGTGAGGAGAAGGACGATGACTGATGTGAAATGGTAAGAACAGCTGGGTAGGATAAGGGAGAAAAGGCGCGGGGCACATGGATACAGAATAGGAAAATGAGACAATGAAAAAGAAACAAAAATATAAAAGAAATATGAACAACAGAGAGACAATAAGATAACAAAATAACAAGTAAATATAGACAGAATAAAAAGAGAAAAATACAATAACGCCAATGCCATCATGATAGGGTGCAACACAAATATAAAAAAAAAGATACATAAAATAACAAAATAAAGCGAAAAATATAAAGCAAAAAAGGACAAGAAGAGACGGGAAGAACCCAAGGGAAGGTTATTGTTTTTTAATAAGGTGAATAAGGTTATTGTTTTTTTTACTGTATAGTACTTATATATATTGTATGAATGAATACATCTTTAGCACTGTCACCTATTGCCCTTAATTGAATCAGATTGTACATATACAGGGTGAGTATCTCTTAGTGTAAAAAAAAAAAAAAAAAATTAGGTGAAACTAGATCAAACATGTAGCAAAATGCCGCAGATCTCGTCTTTCTATTCCAATGCGTTGCTGATATATGATAAAACAAAGACTTTTTTGAGGAAACCACGTTTTTTTCTATAAAAGCTGTAATATGTATGTCCTTCCCCTGTAAAAACTCAGACTTATCTGTCCATAAAATTCATCTCAAAAAGTGGTATTGTTTAATCCATCTGCATTCAGAAGCTAATAGCAAAATTGTGGTCTATGTTCATTATCATTGAGTTTTAAACCTTACATTGAAAATTTAATAAAATAAAATCCTAAATTATAGTAATAAATAAATAAATGAAATAACATAAGATCCCCTGATCTGGTGTCGCTTTATTGACAGTTTTCGTTTATTTTCTATTAAGCAATAATTTTTTTCTTTGCTTTCTAGTCCAATGAAGAGTTTATTATGTTTGAAATTCATATTTTCATTAAGGGATAGTCATATTGTTTCATTTACAAAAGTAACTGATTTGTATGCCAAATTGGTGTTCTCATTTTTTTTTTCAGTTTCAAAAGGAAATTTCTCCTTAAAATCGAAACAAAAACGTTTAACATATCATTCGAAAGCTTATTAAATTTTCAAGTTTTTGTAAGATTTGACGTTTTGTAGATAGTTTTTTTCGAAAAACGGTGAGAGTTCAAGTAATATAAGACATTGTGACTTCCCCAAATAAGGTGAAGATCAAGCTGTTCTTTAGATACAAAGTTTGTAAAATTCAAGGTTACAGGTACTCAACTGTTATAGAAAATTTAATGCTAAATCCGAAAATGTGGTCAACATTTGAAAAATATTTAAGCAAAATTACAGCTTTTATAGAAAAAAACGTGGTTTCCTCAAAAAAGCCTTTGTTTTATCATATATCTGCAACGCATTGGAATAGAAAGGTGAGATCTGCGGCATTTTGCTACATGTTTGATTTAGTTTTACCCATTTTTTTTTCACTAAGAGATACTCACCCTGTATTTCAATAAAAAAAAAAAAAAATATATATAATTTTTGTTTTCTCAATATATTTATTCACACCTTTCTATTACAATAAAGACAATTAGTGAATCGGGTGTTTGAAAGAAAACGGCGCGAAAGGCATGATAATGCAGAACCGAGCAGCATCTCCAGTCTTTATTTTTATTTTAGTCAAGGAGGTCTCTCATCCAGCTTCTTGTTAGCCATCTCTGGATGTTGCCATAATTATTATTGTATTAGGATGTCCATGTAATTGTTCGTGGAATCGTTTGTAGTAGGTTCGTATTAGTTCTTTAACTGTTTGCATGCGTAGGTCAGTACGTAAAGTTATGATGCTCACGTACCAGAGCGGGTTTGTGATAGCTGTGAAATAATTGATTCATTACTATGTTTATTGATTATAAAATTTCACTTTATATTATTTTTAACTTCAAACCTTTCTAACCTGGGATTAATAAATCAGTTTTCACTTCCTTTACATTGAATTGATTAGAAAACTAGAGTTAAATTTTATACAAACATCTTCAGTTTCTAACAAACATTCAAAACCTCAACTGTTCGAAATAAAGATTACATCTATTTACTACAAATTTAAGATAAGAAATAAAATCAAAAGTTATCAGACCATGTGCGAGAAATCATAAGACTAGAAGCCTTTAAATGAATTAACAAATAAAAATTATTTAATAGAAAATAATATTTCATAGCTGGAATTTAAGTGTAATTAATAAGTAATAAATTTGCAATATTATTGTGATGAACCCTTCGATGAATTCTGGATTCTTCACTTTGGAATCCATTAATTAAGATTCCGGAACTTCCAAGAGATCTCGACGGAATTAATAAATGAAGAAAATGCACTCTGCTGCAATTTCGTGTGATTGATGACGTTTATACCATTTGGAATGAGATTTAAGCCAAGAATTCACGTCTTATTATTTGTAATGGTAAACAAATAATATTATTAGTCTTTTAATAAGTTAATATATTTAACTTGTTTAGTAAGAATACATTTGTTAAATAAACATTTTTTTTTATATACATTTATTGAAATTTACAACTGTACAGAATATATACATCAAGTAAATGTATTATCAACGATTATAATAACATGTTAAAACTTGGAAAAAACTACTCATCAGTAGCACTTTATTAAAACTTCTACACTAGACGGTCTCTAGGAATGGAGTGGGAAGCAAGTTGAGAAACTAACGGATTTGAGTGATTATAGAGCTTACTATGAAGGATATCTGGAGTGGGCTAAATCAGCAACATATGGAACATTAAGATCTTTTTGGATACGTTTATTGGTAACAAAGTAAGGAGCATTGAGGATTTTACAAAGGATTTTGGATTGTAAGGATTGGATACGAGGTGAATTGGATGGTTTAGTGGAGCCCCAAAGCTCAACTCCGTCCAAATAGGTCTAATCACAGTCATGTATATAAGTCTTTTGTAACGAATTGGGAGCTATGAACGTTTGTCTAGTAAATGTTGAAGAAGTCTGAAACGACGAGCGGTTTCTTGTCGTTTTAGTCTTTAAATAAACATAGAATATAAAGTTAGTTTTAGAAAAAAAACAAGTCCAACTTCAAGATTTAAACTTATACAAACTTGAACTAAAAAGTAAAAAATGATATTTTAATTACTTCTAAAGAAACAGAATTAATGGAAAATCAACGGAATTATCGATACTTACGTTACCTATTCACAATTTATGAACAGTTATTTTTGGAGTCGGTGCCAGACTAGAAGGGCAATTTAAACCTGCCTGTTCAACAAACTTCCTGCACTTCTTTACAATCATCAGCTTTTTTCAATTTCTGTTTTTTTTTGTACCGACTTCAAAAATAACTGACTATAAATTGTGAATTGATGTATAAGTATCGATAATTTCATTGATTATCCTTTAATTCTGTTTGTTTTGAAGCAATTAAAATATTATTTTTTTCTTTTTTAGTTCAAGCTTGTACATGTAGTCGTTTTCAAATAAAAATAATTCCAAATAATTATAATATTTTTTACTATCAACTTCTAGTTATTTGATTATAAAAATATGTAATGTCCATCAAATGAACCCATGTTAGTTTATCTCTCCAGAAAGTTACATGCTATATTTAATATCTAATACTTCACAAAATAAACACACGAAATTGAAATGATAGAACAAGTAAAACATTACTATAAACTGTTTACTTCTGTACAGATTTTCACTTAACTTACGATACAAATAATATCTATTACACAATCTTAAAACATTTCTTGACATTTGGAGCAAAGCATTGGGTTTCTAATAAACACCAGAACAAAAATAAATTACAAATTTTCAATCTCTAATAATTATCGCAGTGTGATATTGTAAATCATACATTGCGCAATGACATCAGCTAAATTTGTTTCAATAGGAAGGGTAGACAATTGGTATATATTTGCATGTATGAAGGCATAGTGTAAATATTTGAGAGATCAATCAAATCATTGGAAATGAGAAATTTTTTTTTTTATAACAATTTATTGAAATTTACAATAAAATAAAATAAATAAAATGATAACAGAAAGAACTTTCTATACATAAACAATATACTTATAAATAAAATGAAATACTAAAATAAAGAAAGAGTAAGTAAAGATAAATAAATAGTAAAAATAAAACTAAAGATAAATTAAATTAAAAGTTAAAACTATATTCATACTTTATTTACAATACACACTCATCCTAGGGATCTCCCAACCAACCCTGCCCCTTCACTCATAGAAGGACAGGCCCGGCACAGAGAGGTCCCAGCTCTCGGCTGCGTCAATGGTGTTGAAGAAAATCCAGTGGAGGCTCAGTGAGAGCGCAATAGTAGAGTCGCTCAGGCCATGAGTGAGAAGCTGGCCAGTTCCAGAACTCCAACATAAATAAATTTTTATAATAGATCTCGAGGCTACTGCAATTTTTAATCTGCGAGGGGGGTTATCTGGGTGAGTTAAACTGGATAGTGATTCAGCCAGAGGGTTAGGATGAAAATTTTTTTTTTTTATTTTATGACAATTTATTGAAATTTACAACTGTACAAAATTTAAACATCAAGTAAATGTGCTGTTAACTATTATAATAACGTGACAAAACTTGAGAAGAACTACTCATCAGTAGCACTTTAATAAAAATTCTACACTAGAAGTACTCTGGGCCATCTTCTTTTCAGACGCCTCGGAGGATTATCAGGAATGGAGGAGGAAGCAAGTTGAGAAACTAGTGGATTTGAGTGGTTATGGAGCTTCCTATGAAAGGATAGGTATCTGGTATGGGCTAATTCAGCAACATATGGAACATTAAGGTCTTTATGGATAGGCTTATTGGTGACAAAGTAAGGAGCAATAAGGATTTTGCCCCAAAGCTCAAATCCGTACGTCCAAATAGGTCTAATAACAGTCATGTAAATGAGTCTTTTGTAATGAATTGGGAGGTTTGATCGTTTGTCTCGTCAATGTTGAAGTAGTCAGTAACAACGAGCAGTTTCTTGTCGCTTTAGTCTTATTATAAATATAAACCTACAGTTGTAGGTTAAAAAACAGTTTAAACAAAATTGAGATATTAGAGCTTTTTCTGGTAAAAAAAACGTGGTTTCCTTAAAAAAAGTCTTTGAACTATCGTATATCTTTAACAGATTGGAATAGAAAGGTGAGGTCTGCGGCATTTATCTTCATTTTTGATCTAGTTTTACCCAATTCTTTTTTATTCTATAAGATACTCACCCTGTATATAAAAAAATATAATAAAATATTTGTGCACAAATTCAATATATACTGTTCTATTGTACCGCATTTTTTCCTTAATCCAAATATGACCTATCTATTACTTTGTCCTATAGCCTTCTGAGATACTCTTATAGAACACCAAAACAGTCAAAGCATCGGACAAACCTGCAAACAGTTGTGAGCTGTTCTCGGTGAATTCGCAGGAGCAACAAGACAGCTTAGACTCCTG
Source organism: Euschistus heros (assembly GCA_003667255.2). Taxonomy (NCBI): domain Eukaryota; kingdom Metazoa; phylum Arthropoda; class Insecta; order Hemiptera; family Pentatomidae; genus Euschistus; species Euschistus heros. The sequence goes on from RCWM02000294.1 coordinate 1,192,920, forward strand.
ATGAACCTCTATTCAATGTCGACCCACTTCAGCTATTGTCTCTGTCTTTTACATTATCCTTCAACATTTTATTCTGGAAATCATCTAGTGATGACTTTATATCGCTAATACTTGAGTTTTACGAAGAAAAACAATTTTTTTTTATCGTGTTTTAGAGAGTAAAAATTTGCTCAAAAAATAAACTAAGTAAATAATAATAAAAAATAAAGTATTAAAATTAGTCTACGCGTTGTGACAAGTCCGCGTTGAATATTTGGAAGTAGGCTTTGGCACACTAAGAAGCAGGGCATATTCGCTTAAGAAATATATGTTTTGCATGCGAAATTGGCCTCCCTTGTACCTGTTTTCAGACTGCAGGTATTCCTTATTGATTAATAAACACCTTATAAAAACAATAATCCAATTAACATTAGATTAATCCTTATACACTGTTATGTGTACGTCAGGTGAAACTAATTAAAAACTTTCTTTCTGATTTTTTTTTTGTGTTACCTTTAAATATAAATTTATGTTAGTGTTAAATCTTTATTGTAATAGTAATTTTAATTTATATTTCCAATATATTGAATTTGTGCACAAATATTTTATTATATTTTTTTATATACAGGGTGAGTACCTTATTGAGTAAAAAAAAAAATTGAGTAAAACTAGATCAAAAATGAAGATAAATGCCGCAGACCTCACCTTTCTATTCCAATCTGTTAAAGATATACGATAGTTCAAAAGACTTTTTTTTTAGGAAACCACGTTTTTTACCAGAAAAAGCTCTAATATCTCAATTTTGTTTAAACTGTTTTTCAAACGTTGACCAGATTTTCGGATTGAGTATTAAATTTGCTATAAGAGCAGAGTACATGTAACCTTGAATCTTAAAAACTTGGGACCTAAAGAACAGCTTGATCCTCATCTTATTTAGGGAAGTTACAACGTCTTATAATACTTCAACGCTCAACGTTTTTCGAAAAAAATGAAAATCATACAAAAACTTTTTAATTTAACCAGCTTTCATATGGTATGATTAAATTAATGATCCGTATCGTATTCATGGATAAATTTAAATTCAAAACAGAAAAAACATGGTGTTCTCATTGGGCATACAAATCAGTTACTTGTGTAAATAAAGCATTATGATAATCGCTTAATGGAAGGAAATTAGAAAATGGAGGAAAACTGTCAATAAAGAGACACTGGATGAGAGGATCTTATGTTATTACATTTGTTTATTTATTATTATTATTTTAGATTTATTGTATTAGATTTTCAATGTAAGGTTTAAAACTCAGTTATAATGAACATAGACCTCAATTTTGCCGTTAACCTCTGAATGCAGATGATGTTGAAGTATTCCACTTTTTGAGGTGAATTTTATGTCTGTTTTTTACAGGGGAAGGCATTTCTACCAATCCCATTTTCGATCTAGTTTCATCCATTTTTCACTTTTCACTAAGAGGTGCGCACCACCACCTCAGTGAACCACAACCAAAGTGAAAAATTGTATAACAAATAATTCTGTTTTTTTTTTTGTTTTTTTTTTATACAATACATGTTAAAGTTTTTTAAATTAATTTATCATCGTGATAGTTTGAAAACATCCCTCATATATTTCATGAACTATAACAAATAATTGTTCTGTTCCACTTAAACTGACTATAATTTACCATTTAATATTTAACATTTTAAATTTTTATATTAAATAGAATTATTACAAAAATAGCTTATGCTAGTTAAAATTAAAAAAAAATCCTTCAGATTTTCGTCTCTAAAATTCAACATAATAACTCCTATGACTCTGCTAATCATTCCCAAAATAATTAGATATAATAAAAAAAAAAAAAAAAAAAATTACACCATATTCAATATAACGAATTCACCTGTATATAAATGTGGGAATAATAAATGTTGTATATCCTGTAAAAGTAGCACGGAATAGAAATGGCCATATGTTCAAGCCATTTGTTCTGCTCGAACCATTAATTCAATCGCCCTTAATGGCCCATTTATTCCAGGGGTTGTACCGCGCTATGTTCTTATTGATTATAATGGAATTTTATTCATGAGGTAAATAAATAATGTAAGATATCTCAAGTGAGGTTTACTTTTTTATCTGTTTTTTTACAGTTTATGTTCATCGATATATTTTGACCACCCCTTCGATTAGCTGGGCTTCAATTAGGTTTTAAGTACAGAAAGATTTGAATTAAAACTTGAAAATTATTTTCACTTTTTATATTATTCTAATATAATATTCATTATCAGCTAAAAAGTCGAATATCAAACGCATTCAATTCTTCCAATCCAAAGTCCTCCGAACAATAGTGACTGCTCCTTACTATGTATCCAATAAAACCCTTCACAATGATCTCAACATACCATACGTCCTCGACCTATCCTAGGCCCCATCCTGTGGGGGGGTCACGGTGTATACAGCTGACATTCCAACTCATCCTACCAATGTCCTCACCACTTACGCTGATAACACGTTTGTGTTATCAGTAAACAATGATCCCTTCATTGCCTCCCAAACACTCCAATCTCATATCCCAACCCTTCAAGAATGGTGTCAAAAATGGAGAACCAAAATAAATCCAAAAAAATTGACTAACGTTCAAAGCTCCCAATTAATTACAAAAGACTAATATACATGACTGTGATTAGACCTATCTGGACATACGGAGTTGAGCTTTGGGGCTCCACTAAACCATCCAATTCATATCTTATCCAATCCTTACAATCTAAAGTCCTTCGAAAAATCCTCAATGCACCTTACTTTGTCACCAATAAACTTATCCATAAAGATCTTCCAAGATAGATGTTCCATATGTTGCAGATTTAGCCCAAACCAGATACCTATCCTTTCATAGTAAGCTCCATAACCACTCAAATCCCCTAATTTCTCAACTTGCTTCCCACACCATTCCTGATAATCCTCCGAGGCGTCTGAAAAGAAGATGGCTCAGAGACCTTCTGCTGTAAATTTTTTTATTAAAGTGCTACTGATGAGTAGTTCTTCTCAGGTTTTGTCACGTTATTGTAATAGTTAACAGCACATATACTTGAAGTATAAGTTTTGTACATTTGTAAATTTCAATAAATTGTTATTAAAAAAAACAAACCTTTCTTTCCTTTCTAACCCTCTGGCTCGATCACTATCCAGTTTAATACACTCCGATAAGCCCCCTTGCAGGTTAAAACGGCAGTGGCCCCGAGATCTATTGTAAAAATGTATTTATGTTGGAGTTCTGGCACTGGTCAGCTTCTCAATTCATGCCCTGAGAGACTGTACATTGCGCTCTCAATCAGCCTCCACTGGGTTTTCTTTAACACCTGTGACGCAGCTGAGAGAAAAGAGCTGGGACCTCTCTGTGCCGGGCCTGTCCTTCCATGAGGAGGGGCAGGGTTGGTTGGGAGATCCCTAGGATGAGTGTGTTTTGTAAATAAAGTATGGATATAGTTTTAACTTTTAATTTAATTTAACTTAATTTTTACTATTTATTCATCTTTACTTACTCAATGTTTTATTTTTTTTAATTTTAGTATTTCTTTTTATTTATATGTATAGGAAGTTCTTTCTGTTATCATTTTATTTATTTTATGTTATATATATATATATATATATATATATATATATATATATATATATATATATATATATATATATAATGTTTTTTTTTTTTTATTTTTACAAATTTTTTTTTTCTCTTTGTACATGTGTGAATGTAATCATATGCCATCTATATTACTTACTGCCCACATTTGTGGCAGATTGTAATAATTACTCAATAAAAGTTCTATAAAAAAAAATATATATATATTCATTTTATTAATTTTAAAGTATAAATGCATATTACAGTGGAATCTCGATATAGCGAATTCCTTGATAAAAAGAAGTTTTTATATTCCCCTTGAATCTGCCTACCATTCCTATGTTATTTTTACCTCTACATATCGAAGGATTGGTTAAGGACACCTTGGTATATCGAATTTACCAAGATTCCTTAACTTGCACCGCACTTCAACAAAGTATTTTTACCGGAAGACCTCTATAAATCGAAGTAGATTTGTTAAATAAGTAGAGTATAATATATTAGTTACTTTATTAGTAGATTAGCGATCATTAAGATAACTAACTTTGAATCATGAAATGTCATTACCATGGTAGAAAATGTAAACTTACTAAGGGCGCTTTTATCTTAGGTAATTATCAGTCAATCATATAATCATTATCTTATCACATAATCTTTGAATTATTTATTGATAATACATCTGTTGTTTTATATGAAGATTAGCAGTTATCGAAATAATTGACTTTGAATCATGAAATGTCATTACCATGGTAGGTAACGTATAACAATCAGGGGTTTTTAAACATCTACGGCAATTTTGTTTTCCCTCAGTAGGGTAAATCACTAGTTATGGTAATACGAGGTGTGATCAAAAAGTTCCAGGACTTTTTATATACTATGGGAATGCAATGTCTCACAGCGATGCGGTTGCCAGCATTGTATTGCCTGACTCAACAGGAACACAGCTGTGTTTGCAGGTCAATCATAACATCACTGAAAGTAACATTAGCACAGTTTCTTTTGAGGTTAGTTTTATAGAGTTTGGCTATTTTATGAAAATGGATGTGAAAGAAGAGCAACGTGTTTGTGTGAAGTTTTGTGTGAAACTGAACAAAACGTTTTCTGAAACCTTTTTGATGTTACAAGAGGCTTTTGGTGAAGAATGTATAAGCCGATCATGCTGCCATCAGTGGTTCGGGAGGTTTAAAGATGGCCGAACATCCACAGACGACGATGCTCGTTCCGGACGCCCTTCAACGTCAATCAATGATGACAATGTTGCTAAAGTGAACGCTCTCGTACGGTCGACTAACAATCCGTGAAATGGCAGAAGAGTGTAACATTTCATTTGGGTTATATCAGGAAATTTTAACTGAAAAACTTCAAATGCGTCGTGCGTCGTGCATTAGTTATCCATAACTTTTGTGTAAAAAACGCAATTACTGTCATTCCTCAGCCCCCCTACTCACCTGACCTGGCTCCAGCCGACCTTTTTTCTTTTCCCGAAGCTCAAGAGACACCTGAAAGGACGAAGATTTCAAACAGTTGACGAAATTAAAGAAAAAACAACGGAGCTGTTAAACACCTTTACAAAAGAAGAGTTCTCTGGGGCCTTTGGTCAGTGGAAACACCGGTGAGAAAAGTGTGTAGCTTCCCAAGGGGAGTACTTGGAAGGAGACAAATTTGAATAACCTGTATGTTGTATGAATAAATGTATAAAAATTCAGTCCTGGAACTTTTTGATCACACCTCGTTGTTAAGGAAACTTTAAAAGGAAGTTTCGTTATTACAGTTTGTAGTATAGCACCTTTGGTTATGTACTTAGATTCTGAAAAGTTTATTCTATTGAATGTAAAATTGACAAATACTCTAAAGCTTCCTTTCAAATAAATTTTTTTTTTTTTTCACAAAAAGCTAAAAATACCAGTTATAGCTGCATTTTTGGCATAGCCAAGACTAGTTATGGTCAAGTGGCAAAATAATCTTTAAACAAATGTTTTTAATAATTTAAAAATTAGAGTTAATTAATGAACAACTAAAACTATAAAGAATAATCTAAATACTAATACAACGCGGTCCAACAAAAAAGTAAAATACAGTAGAACCCCTCATATCCGACCTCAGGATATCCGACTCCTCGGATTATCCGTCATATCCATTACCCCTCCTCCCGCCAGTCTCAAATGTTCGATTATGTGAATGACAGTAGTGCAACCGAGTTCCTCTCATAGTTACCTATTATGGCTACCCCAAAACGTAAACGTACTGTATGCACACTTCATAAGAAATTAGAAGTTCTTCACAGCTTCGAAAATGGTGAGTCAGTATCGAAAAAGCGCAGAGCATTCAAGTATGTGAACATTTTATCGTTACCTGTATATTACCGAAATCGAAAATCGGACGGACAGTTCTTTGTTTAAACAGTGGTTTTTTGAACAGTTTGTCCCAAACGTATAAAAACACTTGACAATGAAAAATCTGCCACCCAATGCAGTTTTGCTTCTCGATAATGCCCCCAGCCATCCTTCTGAAACATGGCTGAGGTCACCAAAGAGGATCTAGACGACAATCAAATTGTAGCCGCGGTTCTCAATGCTGAAATGGAGGAGGATGACGACGAAAAAGAAGGGCCTGTAAAGATTAACACGGTAGCTAAAGAGGCTTTCGAAATTGCGAAGAAATACATCGAGCAGCATCCAAACGCAACATCGATGGATGTTCTGTACATTAAGAAGTGGAAGGATATCTATGCTAAAGCAATATTAGGTACATTAATTTAGAAAAATATAGCTGTTTTATTTTTTTAATGAATTTATGTATAATTAATTTGTTGGATATGCGTATATGTACATACATGCATACTTCCGTATTTAATGCTTCAGTATTTTTTATGTTCTATTTGTTTTGTATTCAATAAACACGTACATTTACATACATATGTACATAAATATAGCGAGACGCTCTCATGTGTCCCATCTTTACACCGAGTTAAATTGGCTTCCGCCTTCCTTCCGTAGAGATTACCTCCTTGGTTCATTTCTCTTCCAAGTTATTAACACACATAACCCTCCGTCTATTCACAGTATCCTGCATTTCAAGGTCCCGTCTCTCCGATCTCTACACCCCATCCTATAGAACTACTGCTTCCCAACGTTCCTTTCTTGCCCGCTCCGCTACTTTGGAATTCTCTTCCTCCTTCTATTCGTAATACATCCCCCCTGGGAACTTTTAAAACACTCCTCTTCCACCACCTTTCCTCCCTCCAGTCAGATGCTCTCTAATTATATAGATTAGATGCTTTAATAAATTTCACCCAAGGATATCAGATATAAAAGTTTAGCCTGTTTAAACAATCTTCATATGATAATGTTTTGTCTATCATTGAAATAATTTTCATTTTTACTCTTTTTTCATAATTTTCTTTTCTTCATCCTTTACTAGATTCAACATCAAAAATATATTGTTTAATCAATTTCTTATATAATATTTTTTCTTTTACTGATTGTAAATATAGTTTATGTATGTATGTATCGTGTATGTGTTTATATATGCGTATAGATTTTTGTTTTATTTTATTACTTATTTTATTGTAAAATTGTGTTTGCTTTTAATTATTTTATTTTATTATCTAATTTATCATCTCTAGGCCAGATATAACTTAAGTTCTGTCATGTAACTATTATTCTTAAGGGACTTTGTCCCAGAATAAAATTTGTTTTTTCTATTCTATTCTAAATACTCGTTTATGTTTTTTTTTTTTATTAATTTTTTGTTGTTCCTCGGATTATCCGACCTTTTTTGTTATCCGACCACGCTCCGGTCCCGGGGGTGACGGATATGAGGGGTTCTACTGTATATATTTAAAAACACAATCACCCGCACTCATTTACAAACTTTGTAGTTATGTATTACTTTTGAAAACCGTCATTCCATGATAGTTGAAAATTAATTAGAACAACTATCAGAGCATAATTTATAGCTGCTATTCTCGTTGATTTTTCTACATAAGCAGTAGTGGCATACAATATGGTAATCATTCCCACTAAAAATTAATGAATCGGAATGTTCTTTTTGTAAATTATCTTTAATATTTTTAGTTATAAACAGCAGTAGCCATCCGCAAAGAACATAATATAACTAACTATATTAACTAGTAATAGATCACGTAAGGTCAAACAAGGAACCAACTACGAAGGGATGAAGGATATAAGTTTTAAAATGACATAATCAAATGAAGAAAATTCTATATTTTTTCTCTATTGGGAGAAAGAACGTTTGTAACATCAAAGGAAATTGAAATGGATAGGAGTGACCATAACTCTTGCCTCGTAGTTTTATACTCCGGTTATGGTCAGTTAAAAATTATTGATAATTACAATCAGATAGTCCTACATAATGAAGCTTGTATGGGGAAGCCTGAATTCTAATGAAAAGTTGCATAACTCAATAACTAAAAATTAATGAAGCAAGTTCACTATAATTATTTAAGAATCCTCACATTTTAAAACGATCTTACTGAAAAAAAAGAGGTATTTCAGGACACTATTTGAGGAAAATATATTTTAATGGCTACTGGAAAGGGGTAGGAGGGAGAGTTTCATCAGTAAATGAATCTTAAATCCTTTTCAGAAATATTTCTCCTGGTGGTATCACAAATAAATGGATTATAACCTTATTACAGCGATAATTGTATTAGCCTGCTCATAACTGGTGATTTACACTAATTACTAATTTTGAGTCTAAAAATCGGTTTTGATTTCGGCGAAATACAGTTTGGCATCTCAATCTATCACTCATATATACGAGGTGTGATCAAAAAGTTCCAGGACTGAATTTTTATACATTTATTCATACAACATACAGGTTATTCAAATTTGTCTCCTTCGAGGTACTCCCCTTGGGAAGCTACACACTTTTCCCACCGGTGTTTCCACTGATCAAAGGCCCCAGAAAACTCTTCTTTTGTAAAGGTGTTTAGCAGCTCCGTTGTTTTTTCTTTAATTTCGTCAACTGTTTGAAATCTTCGTCCTTTCAGGTGTCTCTTGAGCTTCGGGAAAAGAAAAAAGTCGGCTGGAGCCAGGTCAGGGGAGTAGGGGGCTGAGGAATTACAGTCATTGTGTTTTTTACACAAAAAGGTTATCTTTAAACCTCTTGAACCACTGATGGCAGCATGATCGGCTTAGACATTCTTCACCAAAAGGCTCTTGTAGCATCAAAAAGGTTTCAGAAAACGTTTTGTTCAGTTTCACACAAAACTTCACACAAACACGTTGCTCTTCTTTCACATTCATTTTCATAAAATAGCCAAACTCTATAAAACTAAAATCAAACAAACTGTGCTAATGTCACTTTCAGTGATGTTATGATTGATCTGCAAACACAGCTGTGGTCCTGTTGAGTCAGACAATACAATGCTGCCAACCTCATCGCTGTTGAGACATTGCATTCCCATAGTATATAAAAAGTCCTGGAACTTTTTGAGCACACCTCGTACTTTTAAAACTTTATTAGTTCACTCTTAAAAATAGATTTATTTAAATATCAATGCTTCTATTATTCAGTTAAATAACACAATAGATATCAATAATTCGCTGATAATTATTCTAAACAGAGGATCGAAGTTCCTGATCCGGTCTTCAGTTCCTGAGGAACTTCTAGAGGAATTAAACTAACTTAAGCTAACTGGATATAACTTTATAGAATCGAATCGAAAATTAGCTTTAACTAGTTTGTGGTTTGTATCCGATCTACTAATTCTCTATTGATTCATTGTAGTAGTTCTGTCTGCAACCAAGTCTATCTCATCCTAATTTGTTTTCGTGTAATGTCATGAGCCCTGACTTTGAATTTAATTAGATAAAGTGATGTTGGTATCACTATGGCTACACATCGTTTGGCTTTTTTTTTTTTATTGTTGTATGTTTGTATGTACTATCATTCCGCCAATTATAAAAATATTCTGATGATTCTGATTTTATTTTTTTTAATCAGTAATTTATACTTCAGTGGCGGTCCCATAAAAATTTTATTAAAATCAACTCAGAGCTTTTAAAAAAAAAAAAAAAAAAAAAAAAAAAAAAAAAAAAAAAAAAAAAAAAAAAAAAAAAAAAAAAAAAAAAAAAAAAAAAAAAAAAAAACTTAAAAAAAAAAGATAACATAAAAAAAATACACTCACTTACTACAAAGAGAAAAAAAAAAAAAAAAAATCTTTTTAGTGATCATTAGGTAATATTTGAGTGGCAGTTTCATAAAAATTTTGTTCAAATCAACTCAGCGCTTTTTGGGTTCTTTAATTATATCTCGAAAATGGTAGACTATTGAAAAATATATTTCAATTCAAAATTAAAGCAGATTAAATTTCTTATAAAATTGTTAATATTCATATTTGTCGAACTTCCAAAGGTTTTCGAAGTTCATCATAATACGTTATTGAAGTTCATTCAAGTTCCAGAAACGTTTATATGAAATTAAAATAAATGTAATGCTCTACATCTTTGATTTTGATATTTTTTATCCGAGAAACGATCGTGGAAGGAACTAGAAGCAAATTTTGACAAAAAGTGTGATAAAAACGATTTTTTATCTCTAAAATCATATATTTTAATAAAGAATATATTGGAAACCGTTCGACAAATATGAGTTAAATTAATTTTTATGAAGTTTCATCAGGTTTAGTTTTGATATGCCACATATTTTTCTAGAATCTACCGTTTTCGAGATAAAATCGAAAAATCCAAAGAGGGGATTTTTCCTCCCACCGCTAGCTCACCCCCCCCCCGGGGCGGGTTTTTTTTTTTTTTTATTATGTTTACCTTTTAACTACTCCTAACGAAACTATGACGTCAAAATTTTTCGCAAATATTATTCACTCTAAACTCCTTATTTCAGCACTCATTGACTGGAATAAATTCTCAGATTCTCATTTTTTTTTTTCGCTCCACCCTATTGAACATGTTCTATTTGCGATTTAGCTAGATGAATTATTTTTGTTTTATTTTTATTAGGATTTATGAATTAATTGGAACTTCTATTGAGATTATTTTATTAGAAAACCAGTTTCGAATGCTAAACATTCATCTTCAGTTCTAAAACATACAAAATTGTATGTTTCAACACATCAGTACAATGTTACATAGATTATATATACTCAAGTTTTTAAAAAGGTAAGACAAGAAATCAAGCATGGGCACTCACCTTCGAGGTATATTAGCCTAAAATTAAATATCTTTGAATCACTAGAAATAAAAAATCGTTTAAAACCGATCCAGATTTTTGTTTAAATGATCAGATTAATATATCCAATAGCCCCATTTTAAATTTGTTTCCAATAGGAACGGAAAAATCTAATAAGTCGAAGGTGAGTGCCCATGCTTGATTTCTTGTCTTATCTTTTTAAAAACTTTAGTATTTGTAATCTATGTAACATAGTACTGATGTGTTAAAAACAATTTTGTGTGTTTTAGAAGTGAAGATGAATGTTTAGCATTCGAAACTAGTTTCCTAATAAAATAATCTCAATAGAAGTGGCAATAATTCATCAATCCTAATTGTATTGATCCTTCTATACCATCATGCGTACCTCAAGTGATTTTATTTTTATTTAAAACACGCAAAAAATTGAATTGTTTGTTCATGATTATGGAGACTCGCTTGATGAAGGCAGTTTTGATGCTTTATCTGAGATACTGCGGAAAATATAAATAAATAGTGGAAATTCATCAACTAAGGGTTGGTTATTTTATCCGCTTTTAACATTTTTTTTTTTTAAATTATTGAAATAGCAATAAATAAACCTATCCATTACATTATTTCTTTTTATCTGCGACCCAGAATATTCTGGTTGTTTCTAACTAACTGTAGGGCGAGTAATTTAATCAGAACTGTAAGTTGGATCATTAATCTCCAGCCGGAGGCGAACTATTTTCAACATCACGCTCAAAGAACGGCTATCTTCTATTGCTCGATAGTAGAAGTACTAAATTCCTTAATATTCGAGTTGTTCCAGTTTTTTTGAGTTGAATTCCAGTAATTTTGTACAGTGGCATGAGAGCTGGGCAAGATAAGGTATTTATCTTTGAATATCATTATTTGAGTGGTTTGTCAAAGCAATTTGAAAGAAAAAAACAAATGAAGGACTCAAACAAATGCTGATTTTAACCCCCCCAACCAAGTCATTGCTATATGATTCTAATAAAAGGCTAGAACTGGCCAAAAAAAAAAAAAAAATAAATAAAATTATGGTTGCCATCCCCCAATTTACTTTAAATGGAACCTGAAGATGGAGCAACATGACAAGCTCTGAAACATGTAGTTGATGAATAAAGCAAATGGGGAGTATGACTTTTTAATATAATAATAAAAAATATTATTAATCTCCTTTATTGAAACATTTAAAGTAAATTGGTGGATGGCAACCATAACCACATTTTTAAAAGAAAAAGGAAATATTGGAACAAATCAAAAGAGGATAATCCTAGAGATGAATTCTACAATTTCCACTGAATGGCAGAACCTGAAGATGGAGCAACATGAAAAGCTCTGAAACATGTAGTTGATGAATAAAGCAAATGGGGAGTATGCCTTTTTAATATAATAATAAAAAATATTATTAATCTCCTTTATTGAAACATTTCAAGTAAATTGGTGGATGGCAACCATAACCACATTTTTTAAAAGAAAAAGGAAATATTGGGACAAATCAAAAGAGGATAATCCTAGAGATGAATTCTACAATTTCCACTGAATGGCAGAACCTGAAGATGGAGCAACATGAAAAGCTCTGAAACATGTAGTTGATGAATAAAGCAAATGGGGAGTATGCCTTTTTAATATAATAATAAAAAAAATTAAAATAATGGTTTTATACCAGAAGGTCTCGAGGCCATCTTCTTTTCAGGCACCTCTGAGGATTATCTGGAATAGAATGTGAACCAAATTGTGATACTAATATATTTGAATGGTTATAAAGTTATATATGAAACAATATGATTCTGATTGTACTAAATCGTTGACATATAGAGTATTAAGATCTTTATGGATGAGTTTGTTTGTGACAAAGTAAGGAGAATTGAGGATTTTTTGAAGGATTTAGCATTGTAAGGATTGGATACGAGACTAATTGCCTGTTATAAGGACACTGTTTTACAGATCTGCCAGGACCTGACGTTTATTCGAGGCCAGCACCCATATTTACTTACTCTTTACTTGAGTTTAATGTTTTGAGATCGCCATTAAATTTACATAATGATATTAATATTAATAATAATAAGAGAACTTTATTGAAATACAATTAGAGATAAAAGTCTCTCCTTAAGCACCAAAAAAAAAAGAGTCCACTGTTTACTTAGAACAAAAATAAATACAAATTTTTTTGTAATGGAACTATAAATTATTTTTTAACGTGACAGCTTTTTACCCGTGGCCTAGTTGGTCAAAAGCGATACATTTTAGGGAACAAATGAAACTGTTTTACAGATCTGCCAGGATCCTACGATTTTTTGAGGCCGAAGGACATCCTTGGCCACTCTCTCCATCCACAATTAAAATTAGCTTTTCCGTCCTTAAGGATTGCTGTTTTAAGATGGCGGAATTTTATTAGTTTTTCGTCCTTCAGAATTGCTGTTTTAATGGTTTTTAAGTTATCCGTGGATACTATTTTAAAATATTTAACGGTTTTAAGATGGTGGTCCTTAAAAGGACACTTTTTTAAAAATATTCGACTATTTAACTGTTTTAACATGGCGGAAGGATATTAATTCGTTGTTAACACATTCTACGGGAGGCTAGTACTGTTTTACAGATCTGCCAGGATCCTACGATTTTTTGAGACCGAAGGACATCCTTGGCCACTCTCTCCATCCACAATTAGAATTAGCTTTTTCGTCCTTAAGGATTGCTGTTTTAACGGTTTGTTTAGTGGAGACCCGAAGCTCTAATCCGTATGTCCAAATAGGTCTAATTACTGTCATGTAAATGAGTCTCTTGATTGAAAGGAATTGGACATACGGAATTAAGCTTTATAAATATCATTTATCTATCTATACCTATACTATTATATAAAAGGACAAGCCATTTTTCGTTTGTGATCTCCAAACGCCAAAACTACTGAACCAATCTGTACCAAATTTTAACCACACCATTTTCATAGTTCTAGGAAGGTTTAGCAATAATAAAATATACAATAATAAAAAATTAAATGTACACGTTGAGTCGCAGAACAGGTTTGCCACACACTCACAACCTTTTGAGTTTTGAAATTAAAATCCTGCCAGACGAAATTAATACAATTATTTCTGCTGAATGAAAATGATTACCAAATCAAAATCCTTAGTTTTTTAATATTGTGCGTGAAAAAAGGATTCATGGGTCTTTAGTGGTAAGCACTTATAATGTAGTCCATTTTCCGCAATAGTTTCTTAATAGTCTCTGTCCATCTGGATTACAAAATCATACATTGAAATTAATAATTTAATACTAATTTTACTTCAAAAAACCTAATCAGTGCAATTTTAATCAGATTAAAAATTCTTGTTATTGGTGATAATATCATTGAAGAAATAATTCTCAATTGCATACAATACAAGATTGTTATTAATAAACACATAAAACTTCAGTTATTAAATTAAATGATCTAAGTTTTGTACGTATTAGAGTGGGTGAAACCGCGAAAGAAGACGCTAGTTTCATACAAGTAGCAAATAATTAATCTATTTTCTAGTAATATCAATCCTTCTATACTATCATGGGTAGGTAATTTTTTTTTTTTATCAATTCAGTTTAAACGTGACTGAGAAACTTTACGCTAAGATCCGCTAGATTACTTCTGGTAACATTAAACATAAGTCACATAATGATCTCCGATCCGGTAGGCTTTGTATTAGATCACGGCAATTTAAAGCACGCGACAGCCCACCGGCTGCATTATTAACAATAAAAATACAGTTCTGAGAACGGCTTTTTCGGAGACTGGTTAGTGTCACTTGTATTTAACATGTAAGCACGTGTTCGATTTTATGGACTTTTATAGGGATCTTCTATCTACTATACGAAATCAGAGGACTAAGAAGCATTTAACCTCATGAGCTAATTTATAAAAAAATGAAATAAGAATAAACAATGAATTGTTTTTGTGACTAAAATTAAAGAAAAAAAAAATAAAAATCCAGTTTTATAAAAATGACAATACAATAAAACTTTTTAACGATTTATTGATATTTACAACTGTACATTAATATACATCAAGTAAATTTGAAGAAATGATTATAATGACATGTAAATCACTTGTGAAGAACTACTCACTAGTAGCACTTCAAAAAATGTTCTAAACTAGAAGGTCTCTTGGCCATCTTCTTTTCAGACGCCTCGGTGGGTTATCAGGTATCGAATGAGAAGCAAGTTGAGAGACTAATGGATTCGTGTGGGAGTGCAGTTTAATATGAAAGGATTGGTATCTGGTTTGGGCTAAATCAGCAACATATGGAACATTGAGGTATTTATGGATAAGTTTATTCGTGACAAATTAAGGATTTTTCGAAGGATTTTGGATTGTAAGGATTGGATTCGAGAAGAATTGGATGGTTTAGTGGAGCCCCAAAGCTCAACTCCCTATGTCCATATAGGTCTAATAACTGTCTTTTGTAATGAATTGGAAGCTTTGATCGTTTGTCTAGTAAATGTTGGAGTCGTCTATAACGACGGGCCGTTTCTTGTCGTTTTAGTCTTGTATGTGGATTCCAAGTGAGACGTTTGTCCAAATGAAGTCCCAGGTAGCGGATCTGTTCAACCGGGATTAGAGGAATATCGAACATAAAAACAATCACACATTAAATGAGGCGTTAACAATCAAAATGGAATAAATCTACCATAAGTTTTTTTTTTCCCCTCTGAAACGTACTAAATTGTCATACTAAGGTAAGATTTTATAATTTCTGCTGATATTCCATTAATCCCTGTTGAATAGATCCAGTATCTAGGACTCCATTTTTAAGGCTTACTTGGAACTCACATACAACACTAAAACGACAAGAAACGGCTCGTCGTTTTCGACTCCTTCAACATTTACAAGACAAATGTTCAAGTATTCTCATTAATTACAACAGACTCATTTGGACTATTTAGACATAGGAAGTTGAGGTTTGGGGCTCCACTAAATCATTCAATTCATCTCGTATCCGATCCTTACAATAAAAAATCCTTAAAAAAGTTCTCAAATGCTTCTCACTATGTCACAATCAAACTTATCCATAAAGGTATTAATGTTTCATATGTTGCTGATTCAGCCCAAAACAGACACCTATCTTTTTATAATCGACTCCATAACCACACAAACCCACTAATATCTAAACTTGCTTCGCATTCTATTCCTGACAGAAGATGGTTTCGAGACCTTCTAATATAGAACTTCTTTTAAAGTGTGACCAAACGGTTGTTGCTTTACAAGTGCTATGCAGTTGTAACTATCAATAAGAATATTAAAAAAAAAAAAATTATATTATAATATGTAGTTTTTCTTATATCCGGATGTAAAGAGGTAGGAAATATTTTTATATAACGGAAAAATATATGAAACTACAGTTAAATAATTGTTATATTAAAAAAAATTATCATTCCTAATATTATTTATATTAGAAATTCAGTTTATATTATGTTCATTGAATCTTTTTTTCTTTTGTTACTTCCCTACCCCTTTCAAAAAATAAAAAATCCAAATTGATATTTAGGGTTTTTTTTTTATAACATTTTTTTTTTTTTTTTTTTTTTTTTTTTTTTTTAATTTATGGAAACTCATAAATGACGGGGAAATTATGTGTAGTATGTTCAGTAACGCATTTTCAAATTTTGAAAGAATTCTAGTTATGCTGTTTTCTTTATCTCCTAAAAAATTTCAATTTCCACTCATCCCATTTTTTTTTTTTTATATATACAGCTAAAAATTTTCAATACACACAAGATTTTTAAAAAAGATTCATTATGAATAACTAACATTAATTATGGTAACTACCTACTGATCCAAAGAAGCATAGTAACTAGCTAATGAATTATAATCGACAAGTATCCTGAGAATCTGCTCCGCAGGATTTAAATAGGTGTCAGCAAAGGTGTGACTCATAGTTCTTAGACAACACTTGTGCTACCTATAACTATATAATTAAGAATATTCAAAAATACTCATGGAAGATCACAACGAACAAAACTCCCGTAAAGGTGATCAGAAGCTGGATGAAGGATTTCCTGGTTAATCTAGAACTCTTAATTTTTTTTTTTTATTTAGGATAGATTTTTAAACATTTCATTCTCGTTTTAATGTAAAATATATTCTTTATTGAAGTAATCGTTGTTGAAGGAGCACGTGGAAGGTTTTGATAGTTTCCTTTCCCCTAGAGGGAGAGATAAAAATATAAAAAATACCCAACAAGCGTTCGCTAATGAACCGACAACATTTTGTAGATAGTTGCCCTACCTATTGAAGGCCCTTAATGACCGGCCCCGGGAGGAAATAAAAAACTAAACAATCGAGAACTGGGTGTATCGATTCTAAGCCGGCGCCTACCGGATTACACCGCTCTACTAGAACTTCCTCCACAATCACCGCCATTTCCTTAGCGATATTAATTTTAATTACTTCGTCTAGACTTGCAATCTGTTTTTTTTTTTGTAAACTTTATTAGAACATATTCAAAGTCTGAAACGAATAAAATAAATAAAAAGAGAACAATAAAAATAGTAATTAATCTAGAAAAAGTGAATCTTTTTATTAGACTTTTATAATTTAAAATCACTGCATTATAAAAAGTAAATAAAAAGAATATTGCTACAGAATAAATAAAAATTCATTTTTTTTTTATCACAGACCACGGTATTAAATAATTGGTGTAAAATGGGAATATCGGTAGTGATATGAAAACTCCATTTTAATACTGTCATTAAATCATTTCTTAAAATAAACTTAAAAATATATTGTTTTTTAGGATATGTTTATTTGAAATTTTATTTCTAATATTTTTTGTCTCACCTTTCAGGGTGCTGACAGTCACACTTAGGCCATCTTGGATTTTTAGTTACCTTGAGGTAGAGGGAGGGGGTTGGTAAGAATGTTTTAATATGTTATCTACATCTAAAACTAAATTAAAAAAGAAAGTGAAAAACTAGTAATGTCCTTGTAGGCTGTATTACAGATATGAAAATTCGTTTATAATGTTGCTGTTGTCTTCATTACGGTCCGGCCGATTACTACCAGCGGACTGGAGGTGGGGCCAGAGTTCCGTAATGTACGATCAATGTTCAGTTGTGCCATGTTCAGAGTTCCGATGTTCATGATCAATGTTCATGATCAATGAGATGCGATGTTCATGATCAATGTTCAGAGTTCCGTTCATATTCATTGAGCGGAGGCCCCTCAACTCCAGAACACATCATTTCGAGCCAATCAGGCGCATACAACTTCCAAAATTAATCATTACATTACTCCTTCCAGTACCCACGGTAGAAAAAGGACAAAAGGTATCGTTCCTATTTTACTATCCCTGTAGATATAGGATCACTAATTTCATGTTTTTCTGTTTTAGTTTCTGAGGGATCAGAAAAAAAAAAAAAAAAAAAAAAAAAAAAAAAAAAAAAAAAAAAAAAAAAAAAAAAAAAAAAAAAAAAAAAAAAAAAAAAAAAACAGAGTTCAGGCACCCCATCCCCCTACCTGCTAGATGGCAGGGAAGGAAAGGTCCCATCAATCCCATCCACATCATCACATAAACCTGTATATATGTATATAGATAACTCTCTTTCATCTATCTTTCTCTCTTCTCTTCTGTCTATAACTTTCTTCTTCTTTCGTTTTCTGTCTATCCTATTATTTTATTATTATTATTAATTTTATTATTATTTTTTATCTTCATATTCATTGAGCGGAGGCCCCTCAACTCCAGAACATATCATTTCGAGCCAATCAGGCGCATACAACTTCCAAAATTAATCATTACATTACTCCTTCCAGTACCCACGGTAGAAAAAAGGACAAAAGGTATCGTTCCTATTTTACTATCCCTGTAGATATAGGTTTACTAATTTCATGTTTATTCTGTTTTAGTTTCTGAGGGATCAGAAAAAAAAAAAAAAAAAAAAAAAAAAAAAAAACAGAGTTCAGGAACTTTATGTACCTCCATCTGATAAATTCTGGGAATTAATCGCTTCTCTATAAATACCGATTACCCATAGCAGCATAAAGTGACGTTAAACGAAATAAACAAACAGTATCGATAGAGTGGTTCGGCAAGACAGAGAGCTAAATAGCGGAGAAGTTATCTTCCATATCTATAATTTAATAACGGTTCATTATTTTAAACGTTGTGATAAAGCAAAGTTTCCTTCAAGGCTAAAATCAGGGTAATAGAACTGAGGGAGTTAAAGATAAAGAATAGATATGAAGAGAGCAGGCAAAGATATAGCTGGGCTTGACAGTATTGGGCCTACTTGATTGTAGGCAATAGGACTGTTTGGAAAGTTGTAGATTGCATACGATTTTTTTTTTTTTCTATTTATTCATTTATTTCTTGGTACATAAAGATTTTAGTTACAGGGATGGACATATCGGTTCGTTATTTATTTGATTATTTATTTTTCAGTTCTATACATTATTTATGCAGACCATTATCTATTTTTCTGATCAATCCTTTATTTATGCAGATAATTGAATTTCTTATTAAATAGTATTATATATAATCGCTTGACTACCATGTTCGAGTCCAGCTGACGGCAGAAAAAATTTATATTCTGTCATTTCAACCATGGATTGAAATGATAAATATGTAGTTGACATATTTAAGAAAATTACATTTTTTTTTCTAAGCCATTGCCAACATAATATCTATTAAGTACCAGGTACATCAACAATAGTCAATAAATAGTAAATTAAAGGTGAGTTTTATTTTTATTTTTTCTTACCATAATATCTTATTTTTTCTTATACCATAATAGATACTTGGAAACCTATTAAATTAAAGTTATTGTAAAATACATGAATCCGACTTTCACTACTTTGACAAAACACTTGAATGTAGCTACGCATTAGCTTATTTTTTTATTATTTTTTTTCCGTCGTTATCTCACACCACAAAGTTATTCATGAATCAGTTAGTGGAGATCTGTTAAAATTTTGCATCTTTAAAAACTCTCCTACATTATATATTTGTTAAAATGTTTATTACTTGAGTTATATAGGGAAAGGTGCTGTACCTAAAGCACAAATGTACCAGTGGACATTTTTAATAAAGAGAGAGTGGGAGTAAGGATACCGAAATTGTTAGATCGGTAGTGGTGAAAGCATCTCCCTGGCGTTGCGCATGTGTTTTCAAAATTGTAAAATCAACAGTTTCGTATAAATTATTATTTTTAAGATTTTTTCTTCCGAATCCTGACCAATCTAACCAGTGATTTTAAGTTTCTTAAGACCTACACTTAGAAATTTTCTAGGCAGTAATATTTCATTAGGTTGTCCGATAAATATATCATAACTTCAAATGTTTTCATATCAGTTATCACTTACGGGTTTTCCGCACAACATGGCGTTCAGTTTTACCTGTGGACACCATTGCCAGCTGAACCTGTGGACAGACGGTTAAAGTGTCCCAAGGCACAACAGATTTTTCTCTTTGTTTATTAATTCATTATTTCAATTATAAATATTGCGGAAAAGTTTGTAGACATTCCGCGTGATATAAAATGCCTGAATTTGGATACCTACTATTCGTATAACCTTTTTTTAAGTAGCCTTTAAGTAGCCGTATAACCTTTTCATAAAGAAATTGAAGATGAAGAAATATATGTTGGTAGCTATGCTTTGTGTTGTAAAGCATTTTATAGTTTTGATCAAAGAAAAAAAGAAGACTCGTTCACGTTCAACATTTGCTGCTTGAAAAAAATTTCATTAAATGATTGAACCCCAACATTTATTCTTCCGGACATCGCGACTGATTATGAAATTTAAATAAAAGATATCAAAAGAAAATTACCACCGCCATATTCTATAACTGGCACTGGGAGATTATATGAACAATTACATTTTCCTACATCTTTTCATGGATACGGTCTCCAATGATTCGATTTTTTTTCATAAACAAGTCTGTGACACTCGATAATAATAATTATAAAAGATTTATTTTTGTTAAAATGTTTAAAAATAAGTTAAGTTTCTATTTACTTTCATACTCTAATTTTACTGTTTTCACCTTTCTAGTCCAATAATCAAGTCGACTTTTCTTGTTTAAATATTCTATTATTAGTACATTTTATAAAAAAATGATTGCTGATGTGTTTCTCTAAATATCATTTCAATTATTCCTATAAACCTATGAAGAAATGAATGTCCGTTGGTACAACCACTAGTTTCCACTGGTAAAAAGGGGGAAGGTACCTATGGACACTAATCAGTTAGTTACAAAACATTATTTTCTGTAATAATAAAATTTTCAAAATAAAAACACCAGGGTTCGATAGCCCCTTAAATATCTTATCTAATGGTGCCATAACCACTCAGATAAATAAAGCACCGAAAAATAAAAAAATTTATAAGTGAAAATTGTCCGCAGGTTCAGCACCTTTCTGTATAATCGAGTTGTAGAAGTATAATCAGGGTTTTATTAAAAAAACAAAAAAAAAAAACAAGAGACTATCAGCCGAAGACACCCTAAGTTACTTATAAAAAGTGCCTATCGACGAGGCGCTAACAATAACAAATGATTCAACCGAGGTGAGTCAGTCCACCTGTCGCCCACGTGTCCCCTTCCACTCCGCTGCCACCGACTGCCGGTGTCTTACAGTTTCAGTCGCTCAGTTCCAGTTACCGGACCTTCTGCTACCAACTGGACGAGGATAGTTTTACAGTCCTGCCATCTGGCTTAGGAATGACAAGTGTCTTGGACAAGTGAACTCCCTCAAAGTCCGGGCGTCAAGTTATAAAGTATCGCTATCAAATGTACACTATGATAACATTCTGTTGTTCAAAAATTGAAAAATAAAATCGTTACAAAAGAAGGTAACGGTTCTCGGTAACGAAATTCGATGTTCTGAAGTCTATTACTAGGTATCGATCTATGCTGCTAATGGACAGTAAAGGTTAGAGAGATTATATGATAACTTCCGGAAAGTAATTGCATGCTTACGATGTACACTAATTTTGTGATACCTAATTGGGTTGGTATTAGATACATACATGCCTTTCACTGATTATCTATGCTATTATATAAAAGGACAAGCCATTTTTCGTTTGTGATCACTTACTACGAAAACTACATCACCAATCTTTACCTAATTTTAACATCTTTATGGTTCAAGAAAGATTCAGCAATAATCTATTGGTAAAAGTATAGTTGACTGTTATGATTTATGGAGAAGAAGATAATCTAGGATGCAGACAAAGAGGTACACTGCGTCTAAGTAGAAACACTTTAATAGTGTGCCAACGTTTCGACCTGTCTTGCAGGTCTTCTTCTGGGCCACCGAACCACACTGGAGAGGAGACGAACGACGAATCATGAAATTTATTTGCTATAGAATTAATATAAATGTTGATTTTTCATACATTTTAAAAAAAAAATTTTATGCATTTTTACATATGTCTACAATATATACATCTAAGAAATGCAAAGATAAATAATAAATAATAAATATATCATTGCGATAATAATTGTTTATAATAACTTTTCAATTGCTCTGGTCCGGTGGCCATTTTCTTTCCTGACACCTCGTAAGTTCATCGGAAATACGATGGGAAACAAGTAGAGACTTGATTTGAGTTTACTATAAAAGAAAAAATATCTGGTTTGAGTTAAATTAACAATATATAGAACGTTTAGATTTTATGGATAAATTTATTTGTGACAAAGAATAGTAGTACAAATAAAAACTCGTTAAAAAATACTTTTTAAATCAATTCAATCAAAATCGGTCTCATAAATAACAAATTCTAGATAATAAATTATCCTTTTTATTAATTACTTGCTTTTTAAAGAACTTAACAGTTCAGATTATCAGCATATTGTATAGACTATTAAATAAAATTTTTATCTTTCCTTCTTATGTATAATATCTAAGCAATATTGTACATGAGAAGGAAAGTTCTCAATCTACATACCGTTCTTAAATCTATTTGGAAATATGAACTTCAATTGTGAAAATATCCTTCAGATCCACAGTCCAGCATATTATGTATCCAACAAAACTTTACATGATGACCTGAACAACATCTTTCGTTCATGATCTCATACTTTTATATTCTATTTATACTTATCCTCACATCTAAATCCTCCTGCACAACATTAATCCAGTTTTAGATGCCCATATAATCCTTCTGGCTGATTTAAATGAAAGTGAATCCAAAATTTTTTGTAAAAATGCATATTCATAGGAGCTCGGATAATGATGTGGAAGTGACAAAGAAATCGCTTTAGATTCGGCTTGTCTTCCCCCTATAAATGTAATAGAAAGTATTATTGTATCATTAATTTGTAATTTCTTTGGTTTAATAATCTTAATAAATATTTATTATACATTTATTTTTACTGTGCATACTTCAATAATGAATTAATTATCATCCATATTAATAAATGTCTATGAAGGAGGCATATATGAATACTTATTTAATAAATATCAATTTTTGAGGTCTAGAGGCAGCCGTTTTAAACAAAAAAATTTTTTTTAAATTAATATAATTTACTTTTATTTAACAAAAAAAAAAAAAAAAAAAAAAAACTTTAGCTATAAGTTAATTGTTATCGTTGAGAAACACGTTCTTGATCCTTATCACAATTAACTTTTCGTTCGGTATCTTAGAGTATCGAATTACTGCCGTGTCGCATGCTACTCCTATCATGCGACACTAACACTATCTGATTGATGTAATATATTGTCTTTGGTTATGATAAGTAAAGGTAACTATTTCATTTGACCTAAAGTCAATCGCACAAGAAAAAATAATTTAGAAGATAACGTGTATGTTATATGTTATAATCTAGAATATGCTTAGTGTATTTATCAAGTCAGTTTTTTTCTGATCATTTTTTTTTTTTTTTTTACAATTGATTCAAGTTTTACTGAAATTATATCAAATGATCAAAAACCTATGATGGAATTCGATGTGTGAAACCCTTGAGTTATGAAATCTGATTATAATTGAATGAAATGACTGTAACAAAAAAATAAATAAATAAATAAAAAAATAAGTAAATATTACATATATTTAATAAATAAAATAATTTTTACTTTATCAGTTTTTTTGTTTTGACTGCCGGTGTATATATAAAAAACTTAAACTTTTTGGATATGGTAAATATGGAATTTAAACCTATCCAATTCACGTTATTATGTTAATTTATTTATTATGTAGCATTAAATAGTGTTGAAGAGGTATGTTTTCTTAGATTTCATCTCTACAAAAGAATCAAGTAAGACCCTACCACGAGATCGAAAAAAACAAGAGCTTGTTTCTCAATTTTAACAGCTCCAACTAGTGAAGGGCCGTTCCGACTTAAAAGTGGAATGAGATTTTACGTTCTGTTCCACCATTAGAACCAGCTCCAGTTTTCGTTCCGTTCCACTTTTCGTTCCACGTCAGTTTGGCTAAACTACTACGTATTTACTATGCAGTTTTGTTCCATCCCTTGTTGTTACTTCCAGCTGTTAACCTCCTCGTTCTATTTTATAATTAAAAATTTTATAGGTACAATAAGATTTAAATAGATAAGTATACTTATTTAAAAAATGCAAACTTATAAAATAGTTTTATACAATCAACAATTTTTTATTTTTTGAAAAAATTTAGTTCTAGTATAGTGCACAATTGAGCGAGAATTTTTCAATTACGTTGGTTCCAAGAAAAAAGGAGTAATCAACTCTTGTCCACAGCTTTTGAACAAATAGCGAAAAAAATATTTAATTACATGTGCAGTAAAACTTTTGTGTGTTCCATTTCTACGATTCCGAAAGAAGTCGAGCTCTGTCGGTAAAATAAAAAAATTTCATAGAAAGCGCTATATTTGGAAGATGCCCATCCGCAAGGTGCTAGAGAGATGGAGAGGGGGGAGGAAATAAACAGTGGAAGTATCAACGCAACTAAGCAATCGGAACGACCTTGGGTAGAACGAAACCAGATATGCGATCTAAATCCTACTACACCGAGGGAACGAAACGAGAGTCTCTTGGCGTTGGTTTCGTTCCAAACCGTTAAATAGAAAAATTTAGAATAGAGCGGCAGGATCAACGCAATATAGCAGTCGGAACGACCTTGGGTGAAAGGAATCAGTTTAATGATAGAACTAGTTCAAAGTTCCGTTCCACCCAGATCGACATATCACTAGCTCCAATATTTATTCGACAAACATTATAATCTAACAATACACTACAGAAAAGCTCATATAGATCACTTTTTTTTTTTCTTCTCCTTCTCCCCATTCTTGCCAATCGGGCAACACGGTATTTTCAATTAATTACTACGAATTAATTCCACCCTAACTCCCTACGCGTCCCCCCCCACCCTAACCGCGTCGAACCTACGATCGTAACCCTTCAATTTTATACGTATCCTATCCTTACAATCCAAAAAATCCTTCGTAAAGTTATAAATGCTCCTTATGATATAAAACCAACAAATTTATCCATAAAGATCTTAATGTTCCATATGTTGCTGATTTGTCCCAAACCAGATATATATCTTTCCATTATAAACTCCATACCTAATCGAATCTACTTGACTCCCGACTCAATTTCCTAAAATCCTCAGAGGCGTAAGAGAAAAAATTGCCAATTAACCTTCTAATGGCGAACTAAGTGCTGCTATGTGAATAGTTTATTTGTTTATTTCGTTTAACGTCACTTTATGCTGCTATGGCTAATCGGACGATGCTACGATGGGAGTCCTAAATTTTGCCTATCCAGGTATAATTAGAATAGGGATCTTTAACGAGTACCTGACATCGCACAGACTCGGGACCCCCATTTTACGTCCCTTCCGAAGGACGGCATAGCTAAGGTTTTTTTACTCCCATGTGAGTAGTTCTTTGCATGTCATGGGCGAGCCATTGTAATCGTTTTCATCAAATTTACTTGTTATATATAATGTATTCAGTTGTAAATATCAATAAATAATTCACCAAAAAAATAAAAATGCATATAATTATTAATTATATCATATAATTATTATTATACTGTATAAAGTTATAGAACATTATTACTAATACAAAATTTCAAAGGATTTTTTATTTCTTTATTCCTTGTATTTCTCATGCTCAGGTTTTAGTTCATCTTACTTTAACAAAGAATCCTCGTGAAAATAACTTGTGAATAAAGTCCGTGAGTTATAAAATTTCTAAGGGATGTCGTATATTACTCAGGCACAACTTTATAGGACCTCTAACATTAAAGGGAATTGTTTCAAAGATATAATGGCGTTGCAAAATATTGAAACAATCTCTTAGATTAAATAATGAAAAACTGACCCGGTTTAAAATGGGGGGGGGGTGTGGAAAGTTTATTGTATACATAAAAAATAAAAAAAAAAAAAAAAAATTAAAAGAATACATTTAGTTTGTAGATATATTTACCTAACCTGATTTCTACATTTGTTTTTACCCATCTATTAATTTATAGCACAAAAAATGAATTTTCAAATGAAAATATATATATATTTTTATTTCTTGATACATACTCGTATAACTATATATAAAATACATCAAGTAAATGTGTGGAAAAATTATTACAATAACATGTCAACAACTTGGAAAATACCATTGGTAGCACTTCAAGAAAATTTCTACATTAGAACTTTCCTAAACTTCTTTTCAGTCACAGATAGGCATCTGGTTTTGGATAAATCAGCAACATATGGAGCATTAAGGTCTTCATGGATATGTTTGTTTGTGTGAAATTAAGAAGCATTGAGGATGTTTCGAAGAGTTTTGGATTGTAAGGATTGGATACAAGAAGAATTGGAAGATTTACAGAAGCCCTAAAACTCAACTCCATTCATCCCATTGGGGCTAATTAATGTTTTGTAAAGAAATTTTTTTGTAATTCATTGGAAGCTTTTACAATTTGTCTGTTTCTTGTCATTTTGTTCCAAAAAAGTTTTGTTCACATAAATTCCTAGGCAGAGGATCGGTTTAACAGGCATTGGCGAAGTAGAAAATATTTTCAACTAAACTTTCTAATTCTTCCTTATAATTCAAAATCCTTAGAAAATCCTTAATGCTCTTTATTTTGTTACAAATAAACTTATCCATATGTTCCATATGTTATAGTAAACTCCATAACCACTCAAATCCGTTATTTTCTCAACTTGCTTCCCATTCTATTCCCGATAATCCTCCAAGGCGTCTAAGAAGGAGATGGCCTAGAGACCTTCTAGTGTAAAATAGTTATTGAAGTGCTAATGATGAGTAATTCTTTTCAAGTTTTGACATGTAATTGTTATCACTAACAACATATTTACTAGGTGTATATATTTGTACAGTTGTAAATTTCAATTAATGTGAACAAAAAGTTTAATTTATGAGTTATTAACTCCTCATCATTTTCGTTTATTACAATATTTACTTGAGCGTTCTTATTAATATCATTTGATTTATTGGGAATAAACTCAGGAGCTAACTATAAAACCTTCCGATTCATCTCTTGTCCAATCGTTACAATCATTACAATCGTTACAATATTCTTTGGAATTCTCTTCCTCCTTCTATTCGTAATGCATCCTCCCTGGGAACTTTTAAAAGACTCCTCTTCCACCACCTTTCCTCCCTCCAGTCGGATGCTATCTAATTCTAAAGGTTTAGCCTGTTTAAACAATCTTCATATGATAATGTTTTGTCTATCATTGAAATAATTTTCATTTTTACTCTTTTTTCATCATTTTATTTTCTTCATCCTTTACTAGATTCAACATCAATAATATATTGTTTAATCAATTTCTTATATATATATTTTTTCTTTTACTGATTGTAAATACAGTTAATGTATGTATGTAGCGTGTATGTGTTTATATATGCGTATAGATTTTTGTTTCATTTTATTACTTATTTTATTGTAAAATTGTATTTACTTTTAATTATTTTATTTTATTATCTAATTTATCATCTCTAGGCCAGATATAACTTAAGTTCTGTCATGTAACTATTATTCTTAAGGGACTTTGTCCCAGAATAAAATTTGTTTTTCTATTCTATTCTATTCTATTCTACAATCCAAAAACATTCCTAAAACCCTCAATGCTCCTTATTATGTAACAAATAAAAATATTCCCAATGTAGCTGAATTAGTCCAAACTAAATACCTATCCTTCCATATTAAGCTTCATAACCACTCCAATCCACTAGTCTCCCAACTTGCTTCAACCTCCATCCCTGATAATCCTCCAAGGTGTCTGAAAAGAAGATGGCCTAGAGACCTTTTAGTGTAGATTTTATTGAAGTACTACTAGTGAGTAGTTCTTCACAACTTATGTACATGCTATTGTATTCACTGTCAACACATTTGCTTGTTGTATATTATTTTGTACAGTTTCATAAATTCTATAAATAAGGTAAACTTTCCTATCGTCAGAACTAAAATCGCTATACATATATTCCGAGTTGAGGATTGAAAGAGAAAAAGAAATAAAAATAGAGACATATATTATAGATCTGTGGCGCAGTGACACCGGAATGGAGAATAGAACAATTTCCCTGTTTGGAGAACAATCCGGCCGCCAGAGGGAGCCAGCCAGCTACGGGAGATTGATGAATCGCAACACCCGGAGCAGTAAACAACTCTATAAAGTCCTCCATTCAAAAGCCTATTATTTTATTTATGCCAGTTCGGTTTAGTGTCACCGCAACGATCACCTGGGAACACAGCGGATTTCTTATTTTGTGTTTAATGTTTTATTTCAATCAAGCGACCCCCGTCACAGCTTCGTCCGCTTTCCTAAGCAAAGAACGTACATAATTCTAAATAATCGATAAAAATTTTGTATTGAAGTATACAATTAGGTATTATTTCTTCAAATATATTTTCACGTATAGCAGTAATTTTTAACCTGGCACTGATAAGGCGTTTGAATGAAGCATATTTACAAATGTTTGATGCACATGTGTAACTATTTTTTGGGCTAAAATCACAAAAGTGTTTCGTCAAAACCTGATACAAACTGAATTTTGGTATTTGGGTTTTTACATTAGGCGCGGAATTTCATTTTAAAACGAAACCTGCAAAAAAAAAAAAAAAAAAAAAAAAAAAAAAAAAAAAGAAGAAGAAAACCTAAATCAAAAAATGCATAAAGTGGAATAGGCCATTACATCGACGATATATCTATCACTGGCGGTGAAGAGGCCAGCCCCTAAAACATGTTCCATATTATTATTCCTTTAGGCGGCAGGTTTTATTTTATTTTTTATTTATTTTTTTTTTTTTTTTGCTTGAGTGTAAGAAGCAGCGGTAAAGGAACACGGATCCGTATTAACTGAAAAAGTTTAGAAATATTTCAACTTTAAAAGTGAATTTTTCCAAAGGCCCTAAAAGACCACTGTGAAATTTGTGTTATTACAAGAATGGATCCTTAAGCTAATGCTTACTGTCTAGGAACTAATCAGTAACGTTCACTGTGCGCACTGTGGAACTGAACTTAGTATAATTTGTTGGAAGTGCTATTCCCAGATACGTGTTATTTTGAATTAGAAGGTAAATGCGTTAATGATTTATGTTATTGTGTGTAATTGAAGCTCTCAGTTTATTTCATTTTTACATGATTTATTATTGATATTATAATAAATTTCAATAAACGATTTAAATTTATTTTTTTGCAGAAGAAGGTATTTTTGTAATCCTTCGAAATTAAAATTTACATTATTAGGAAGAAACACACTTCATTATTGTGTTTCCGTACGAAGGGTAAAATTAAGTTTCAATTGGGGTTTTAACTGCGTGTTTACAATAATAATAAAAAGATAATACAATAACCGCGGCATTGTTATAATAGAGACGATGAATACACAAAGAGCTTGCTGTTACTACTTACTCTCTCCCCCACAGTAGGATCGTTAGAAGCTATCCCCACTTTTACATAATTTACTTACCACCCCACCTCCCCACCGCTCCTGCTTCCTCTACTTTAGGGGGCGAGCGGTTAAAAAACTCTTTCCTCCCCACGATAACCCTTTTCCGTCTCAGATTTTTCACAATGGAGTCATTAAACATTTAAAAATTGTTAAATAAAAAAGTTTGTAATTATTATTCATTGAACTAAATTTAAAATTCACTAATTCTTACCATCGAAGGAGCTGTTGGAATTAGAATTCATTCTATATAGATATGCATTTATAATGACGGATAAAAACTATATAGATACTTTAAATGTATCACTGTTCCAATTAAGAAATATCAATAGAATTTGAGTTTTAAGAAGAACTGCAATCTGATCCAGGATAGGAACTTAATCAGTCTTTCTGGAAAGTCGAATGAAATTAATAAAAATTAACTTTATTCCGAAACCATTAATCTTAGGAATGCTTACTTAGGTATCCAAACGCCACTGTAGGATACTGGTTTAAGATCTGCCAGGATCTGAAGATTTCTGACGGTCGAAGTACATCCTTGGCCACTGCTTCTGAACAAATTAGTTTTTTGCTCTTTGAAAATTGATTACATTGTTATTATTTTTGAAAGAATATTTCTCTTCATCTTTAATACTTTTCACAAGGCACTTAATGATAATATTATGAGATCTGACAGGTTCTAACGATTTTCGACGGTCGCAGAATTGACTTCTTAAAAAGCCACCATTGCTGTCCTTTTTGAAAATTAAATTAAGGTATTCCTTGATGTGGCTTGCATCTTTTAAATGTTATTATTCAGTAAGTTCTTACTGTCTTACTGGCGTGCATTCTAGCGGTAGCCATTCGAAATTAAAATTAAATTTTCCCTTTATCTCCACTTACTAACTTAGCCCCGATGTTTTCCATCCTTTAAAATTCCCTCACCTCTCTTCAATACGGTCTGCGTTTTTTAGCAAAAACACCAAGACAATGTTCATTTTTTTTTTTTTTTATATCACTTTTGAACAAACAATTTTTTTTTTTTACATCTATTTATTGAAATTTACAACTGTACATAAAAAAAAAAACATACATCCAGTAAATTTGATAATAAATAAAAAAAAAAAGAACAATGGCTTTTGAAGCAACTACCCACTGGTAGCACTTTAATAAAAGTTCTATTTTAGAAGGTCCCGAGGCCATCTTCTTTTCAGATGCCTCGGAGGGTTGTCACGAATAGAATCGGAAGCAAGTTGAGAGACAAGTGGATTTGAATGGTTATGGAGTTTACAATGAAAGTACGGGTATCTGATGATTTTGGTTTGGGATTGGATATGAAATGAGTTAGATGGTTTAGTAGAGCCCTAAATCTCAACTCTGCTTATCCAAATAGGTCTAATCACTGTCATGTAAATGAGTTCAGTTGTAGTCCTAAGTAGCGGATATGTTCATGAGGTAGAAGTTTGAAATGATTAAAATATAAAAAATAAAATGAAACTACGATATAAGTTATGTATTAAGTAATATTTGGAAAAGATAAAAGGAAAATACTTAATACTAATACTTGATAATACTTAATAGACAAAATTAAAATTTTCACCAGTAATAGAAAATAACAAACGTACTTTGGACAAGAGGTATAACTCTAATTTGTTAAACCTATCTTATCAATCGTGTTGTAAAATAGCCTGAATCTCAACTAGTACTAATAAAGAAGTTGAGCTTGGTTATTTTCTTTTTATAAACTTAGTTTTGTTTTGTTTTTTATGAAAAAAATTTCGCTGTCTCGAATTGCTATTTTGAATATTTTGTCACTACAGTGTATAACTAACGAATGTAAATAAACGCAGTTTTTATTTCGTTCGTATGCCGTTGCAGGCCTACCTTGTGATAAAATGCTAGAAATTCGTAAAAATGACATTATATTATTCGGTCTTCTAATAGCCGATCAGATTCGAAATTTTACCACAAGGCCTTGTAAAATACATCGATGAACGAACGAAATAAAAAAAAAAAAAAAAAAAAAAAAAGCGATTTTTCATATTCGTTAGTTTTGCATAGTGTCTACGATTTGAATCATCCTAAAAAATAGAATATTTTCGATTGTCAATTTTATTTTAGGATGAAGTAAAAAAGAAAGTAGGCAAAACTAATTAGTTCCATTTATTTTATTTACAATATTTATTTTTAAATCTTCTCAATACTTTACGAAACACAATTACCTTTTTTTTCTTTTTTTTTTCTATTCAGTGTAAATAGGTGTTTTTTTTTGTTTTTTTTAACGTTCTTTTTTTCATGTTATGTTGGCCGGTTATAGTATGGCCGGTTTCAATTATTTCCCAGAGAGAAAAAAAAAAAAATGATGAATAAAATAGTTTTTATTGTGCAACTAAATAATAAATACAATTAAACAATAAATAAGTACAAATTTATATTCATTGCACTAGCCTTCCTCTTTTTAAGAGGAGTAATGGTCTTATACTTCCCAAGACGACCAGTCCTACTGGGAAGCGGGTTCGCGCATCTGATTCTACTTCTCCCAGCATAAATTTTTATTCTTTATTGTTCTCCAACATGTTGGGCCAGCCTCTTTTTTGAAGCCTCTGTTCCTACTATTGTCATATGGTGTCCACTCGGTTACAGTATATGACCACCTGTAGATCTCAACACATGTCCAGCCCATTTCCATGTTTTAATTTTTTTATAATCATGGAAGAGTCTCTGAGCCCTGTTTTCTTCTAATATCTATGCACTTGATCCTATCCTTTCTTTTGATATTTGTCATACTTCTCTCTATTGCATTTTGCCAGACTCTTACTTTTTTTCTTGAAACTTTGTGAGAGACCATGTTTGACTTCCATAGGACAGAACTGGAAAGATACACATTTCTAAAGTTTGTTTTTTAAATACCATATCAACATTGGTTTTCATAATACTCCTTAGGGACCAGTATTTTTTTTTTCCAACTCTGTGAAATTCTTCTTTGGATCTCTTTATTTGATCTATCGGTGAAGGATACAAGTTGCCCGACATAGATGTGCTCGCTAGTGTTCTCTACGTTAATCATTACCCATTCTTATTTCTATTTCTTCACTATTTGTCATTAATTTAGTCTTATCATAGTTTGGGACTAGACCTACTTTTTACATTCTCGTACTAGTTCATTCAGCATAGAAACCATTTCCTCTCTACTTGTTGCGAAGAGCACAATGTCATCTGCAAAGCGTAGGTTGTTCAGCCACCTACCATCGACTCTTACTCCTTTTCTTTCCCAGTCCAGGTTCCAGAAAACCAACTCCAGGACTAAAATGAAGAGAATTGGAGAGAGTGGATCGCCTTTTCTCACACCTTTTTCCACAGGGAAAACATTTCCTTTTCTTTCCATTTCTTTACAGACTTTATTTTTATTATCTTCTCAATACTTTACGAAACACAATTACATAAATAACTATAAATAACACATTAAAATGATTATGTAAATTTATAGAGAGACATTATAAGCAGTATTGATTTTTAAAAATACATTTTATAAATATTGCGGGCAGTATAGGACTTCAATGGGAGTCTTGGGCCCAAAAAAAAAACAAAAGAAAAAGAAAAAAAAACACAATTACCTTTTTTTTTTTTCTATTCATGTGAAATAGGTGTATTTTTGTTTTTTTTTTTTTATTTTTGATTATAAGTGATAAAATCAAATCTGATCATTTTTTTTTTTAACAACATTTTTACAATTAATAATAATAATAATTTTTGATTATTTCCTTTCTGAATCAGAAAGTTAAATTTTTTGAATTATCTCCAAGATGTATTTTGAGTATTTTGTAATCAAACATATTGAATCAATTTGTGTGTAAAGGTGATTTTTATTTTCTGATCAACATTTTTTTTTTTCGCAATTTAATCATTATTATTTATGCAATACCGCATCACTCAGTGAGTGATTATAATTTTAATCAAATCAAATCACAACATCAATTACAATTTTTACTTATAAATCAGGAATGATTTTAAAATTAAAAATCAAATACACTTATATAATATATTATATGATTTTTTGGAAAAAATAATTTTTAATTTCAAACCCTGGTATTGATCATCTGTAAACTATAATAATTGCGATGGAGAGTTGTAAATACGAAGATTACTGCTTATAACTGACAGCGTGGAGAATTCCAGTAATCCTGCGGTAATGGCAATAACACAACTCCACTCCCCCTGGCTATAAACACAACACGATAAGAAATTATTGGGAAATTAACAGCCCAACAGCTATTAAATTGCCATAATTAACTGATTTAATGCTTTGTTATGATCATTTCTATATGATCCACATAATGAATCATTTTTTATCATCAACGGTCTGTGTGTATATATTATAAATGATATATATATATATATAATAAAAATATATAGCAATATATATAGAGACACATAAAGAGATATCCCTTAAAAAAGAGAGAGAGAGAAGAGAAGAGAGAGAAGAGAGAGAGAGAGAGAAGAGAGAGAGTGAGAGAGATAGATAGAGAGAGAGAGAGAGAGAGAAGAGAGATAGAGAGAGAGAGAGAGAGAGAGAGGAGAGAGAGAGAGAGAGAGAGAGAGAGAGGAGAGAGAGGAGAGAGAGAGAGAAAGAGAGAGGGAAGGAGAGAGAGAGAGAGAGAGGGTGGGGAAGAGAGAAAGAGAGAGAGGGAGAGAGAGAGAGAGAGATGGGAGAGAGAGAGAGAGAGAGAGAGAGAGGAGAGAGAGAGAGAGAGAGAGAGAGAGGAGAGAGAGAGAGAGAGAGAGAGAGAGAGAGAGAGAGAGAGGCAGAGAGAGAGAGAGAGAGAGAGAGAGAGAGAGAGAGAGAGAGAGAGAGAGAGAGAGAGAGAGAGAGAGAGAGAGAGAGAGAGAGGACCATTTTAATGCTGCAGCAGTTAGTAAAGATTTAATTTACACCTATATAAGCCAAATCGTTAATTCATTGGATCGTTAAGGATTTACAATGTTAATTGAGAATTAACATTATGGTTAATTATTCTGCAGTATACAGTGTAATCACTATGAAAGTATTGCATTTAGAATATTATTAGATAAGATTGAATTTTGATTCTTAAGTAGCTAAAGGTAAAAAATAATGGAAACGAAAAAGAAAAGAGTCAAACCTAGATGCTTTGCCTTTGATGGCGATTTAGAGCTCTTAGCTCAGACAGAAAAAAAAAACATATAATACACAATAATAAATTGAAAGAAATACCTGAGAAGGCAGGACTACAAATCTCATCCCAGAAGAAGAGATGATGAACACTAAGAAAAAGTTTACAAAGAAAACTGCGAAGACTAAAATACACGAAAATAAAAAATTCTGTAGGCAATTTAAATATTTAGGTGGCATTATCTGCTACAACGGATCAACGGGCCTACAAAGGAGAAAAGATGTGCACAATTAGAAAAAAACTAAATAAAAAAAAATTGTCCACCAGCGCAGGAAGGACGTTATGCTACAGGTTATCAACCTATTCTAGCCAGGGTGGGAAGGTTAAGATTAACTTCGTGGGTCCGCCACGAAACAAGATTTAAATCATCCAGGTGGGATTCGAACCCAAGACCATCATTACCGAGCGCGGTGAGACCCACGTTCAGCGGATCTCCTTAAGTTAGAATTTATTTTATATTTTAAGTTTATAAAATGATACTTACAATATTCTTATTGCAAAAAAAAAAAAAAAAAAAAAAAATAGATTTTACAGTAGTATAACATGCTAAGTATAACATGCAAGTCACAGTTTTTATCACTATAGGTAAGTATAGTTCCTGTCCAATCAAATGACAACCGTTTTCGGGAACATAATTGCAACAGGTTTTTTAATGGTATTATATGTTTGTGTTGTATTATATAATTTTGTTATCGCGAATAAATACCTTCAACAATTCGTCGTTTGGCTTCCAGTAACACTGTATTGATTTTTTGAATAGACTTTTCCTATATTCTGTACGAAACAGAAGTTGATGAAGTGCATAAAATTGTTTTATAACTCGACCTGAAAATAAATTGGGTAGTAGAATTGATGTTTAATAATTATATAAGTTGGCATCGCAAATGTTTGTATCTATAGGATCCTAGAAATTTACATAGGATGAACGATTCTTTTTATCGTTTTTTTTTTCCTTCAAGAAACGGTGGAATCGAGAATAGAGTTTTCGGTATATTGGATTCGACTTTAAATTTGTCTGTCAAATATGATGTCGGCTCCACAATGAATAACGTAAATATTTGTGCTTATGTCCAATTAACTGATATTTAGAAAATCTAGGTAATTCTCGAATTGAACAAATAATACAGATTATATATAAAACTATATATAGTTTTATGCCCCATCGCGGCTTCGCCCGCTTTCATAAGCAAATTGGACATCGATACATTTTTTTTTTTTTTCTTCTTTCATTTATTGATATTTACAACTGTACAGAATAATACACAACAAGTAAATGTGTTGACAGTGAATACAATAGCATGTAAAAAACTTGTGAAGAACTACTCACTAGTAGCACTTCAATAAAATCTACACTGAAAGGTCTCTAGGCCATCTTCTTTTCAGACACCTCGGAGGATTATCAGGGATGGAGGCGGAAGCAAGTTGGGAGACTAGTGGATTGGAGTGGTTAGGGAGCTTACTATGGAAGGATAGGTATCTGGTTTGGGCTAACTCAACAACATATGGAACATTAAGGTCTTTATGGATAAGCTTATTGGTCATAAAGTAAGGGGCATTTAGGATTTTTCGAAGGATTTTGGATTGTAAGGATTGGATACGAGATGAATTGGATGTCATGTAAATAAGTCTTTTGTAATTAATAGGGAGGTTTGATCGTTTGTCTAGTAAATGTTGAAATAGTCTGTAACGACGAGCAGTTTCTTTTCGCTTTAGTCTTAACATCGATACATTAAACTAAGAATTAAAGTTTTATTTGTTAATTCGGTAAAAATGTTGATTGAGCGATATTTCTTCAATGATATTTTCACACATGAAATTAATTATAATCTGGTCGAAATTGCACTGATTAGGAGGTTGACGATTACGTAAAAGCTTAATAGGAGATTCAATTTTTGAATTATAATATATGAGTTGGTTATCCAGATGGACCGAGACTATTAAGAAACTCAACGCAAAATAATGCACTGCATTGTCAGTGCTAACAATAAAAGGCTCATAAATCATATTTTAACCACAACACCAAAATGCGAAAAATCGACAATTTGATTTCATAATAATTTTTACACGGCAGAAATAATTTTACTGATTTCATCCGGATAGATTTTAATTTTTTACCGTAAAAGTATACGGCAAACCACGTTACTACCACTCAACATTGTACATTTAAATTTTAATATTTCCTAACCTTTCTAGAACTATTAGCATGGTGATCATAAGGTATAGTTGACTGTGATATATATAGGAGATGTAGATAATTAGGGTAGGCAGTCATACATATTCAGCAGATCAAAATAAAATGTTTATTTTATTCTAATTCTTAAAGCCAACGTTTCGACTTGCAATGCAAGTCTTCATCAGGGCTAGAAAAAAAGAAAACAAGCAAAGAGGTATGACTACATTGTAAAAATATATGAATAAACACACACCAGAACATATAGGAATGAGTGAGAAAAATGAATAAACATAAATGAAACATAAAAACTGTATAAGAGTAAGGATAGTAACTTAAAGGCAATGTATAAAGGCCATAAGGCCAGTAAAGACTATTGAATTGAGGCTAAAATGAGAATTAAAATGGGTGATAGTTACTTAAATGCTAATGAGTAATCTCGACAAAATAATTGGTGAACATAAACAGTGTAGATGCTAAGTTGTTGAGATAATGAGGACATTGTCTAATTGTCTAATTATCTTTTAACTTTGAGACATTTTTTTAACTCAGTAACTTGTCCTAAAATAATATTTTAATTGCTTCAAAACTAAAACCGTTAAATGAAAATCAATGAAATTATCGATACTTATATACCTATTCACAATTTATGATCAGTTATTTTTGGAGACGGTGCCAACCAAAACTAACAGAATTTGAAAAGAAATGGTAATTGTAAAGATCCTCCCACTGTTTCATCACCGCCACACCGCTGTCTCGGGCCATTCGAAAGTGTATTGCAGAGGCAGGATCAAACTGCCATTCTTGGCTGGCACCGACTTCTGCATAACTGATCATAAATTGTGAATAGGTATATAAGTATCGATAATTTCATTGATTTTCATTTAATGGTTTCAGTTTTGAAGCAATTTAAATATTATTTTTTATTTTTTAGTTAAGTTCGTGTAAGTAGGTTTAATCTTGAAGTCGGTATTGTTTTTATCTCTAAAAATTATTTTTATTTAACAGCAATTTAATTGGAAATCAGTGTGTTTTATTATACACTACACATTCCTCGAACTATAAAGATGATGTCGTTAAACATTTGGTACAGATTGGTTCAATAGTTTTCGTTGTTAGTGACCACAATCGATAAAAGTCTTGTCCTTTTATATAATAGTATAGATACGTTAGAAAGTACACGAGACGTTTATAATTTTCTAACGAGTTTTAGTTGCAAAATTAAAAAGAAATTTGGTGTATAATTATTGAGTAATCAACTTGAATTTATTATTAGAAGTTATTTATTACTGTTATATTTCCTTCAGGAGTAAACCACCCTCCCTATATCAGTGACAAGACCTTACGATCAGATTAGGCCGTACTTCTTGCCTACCTGAAGACCCCTGTCCGCTGCAGGAAGGAACTTCTGCTCCCCGATGACGCCCTGATCCATCTCGTAACGGAGATTAAACGCTACCTTCACCTTCCGATCGAACTCCTGTCAGTGCTCCTCTCTCTCTTCCGTCGTTCTGGGGTAACCTCCCCTCAAAGGGAAATCACGAAAGCACTTCGTCATCCCCACAACAAAACATACAAATCACGGCTACTTTATTTTTTTTATTTTTAGTTGTCCTTACGATGAATAACAAGAAAGGAAACAAAGAGAGAGCTTTTCAACAGATTAAGATTGTCTAATACTGTATGTAGTTTTATCTGTAAGCCTTTAAATTTCCCTGTAAACGATATTAGTTTCTTTGTCTTACAAATCAAATGTAATACTAGCCTACAATCAAATGTTCAGTAATAAACATATTGATTACTGTAATGTACATTAACTTTCACTCAAAAAGTAAATGTCTTCTTAAGTAACGTCCAAAAAATTTTAGATAGTTAATTATGCACCAAGGGAGAGAAGTATGCTATTTTTCAACGAGCAATACCTTCCCAAGGTGCTGTCGAGTTATGATATATAACTTATGAGACATTAGAAAAATTACACTACGACGAAAGACTGCCTGTTTACATTAACAACCAATCTTTACATCAAACTGAAAAAGTGACATACTTAGGACTTAATGCTTTATAGAAGACTGACATGGGGCCCACTTGTAGATACTAAAAAAACAGATATTACAGCTAAGACTGCGACTGCTATACTCCATACTTCATAGACGCTCAAAACTACCTTTAAAAAAAAACTTAACATTCACAGTTACTTGATAAAACCCATCTGGACGCATGCATTCCAAATTTACGGACCGGCCAAAAAAACGCATATTTAAAAATTACGAACATTTCAATCTCTAAATTACTGATAACAGACTCTCCTCCTTTTGAGTCAAACGATGCGCTACTTACAGACTTACGTATTCCGATAGTTAAGATCCATATTCATCACATTTATAGGCATTTTCATGAAAAATTAGGTGGACACTCTAGCAAACAAGTACAGAATATGCCAACACTAAAAATTCCTGACATAACTCAACGGAGGCTGAAAAGGAGGTGGATGAGGGATCTCCCAGCCTAATCCCTAATAATTTAGTATCACACCTACAGATTGTACCACTGGGTGCTGACTCCCTCATGCCTGATCGTGTCTGTTTTTTTTTTAATGTAACCTCACATTCCCTGGTTGTAAACAAGTGTGTACAGTTGTAAAAAAATTATTATGTTAAAAAAACGAAGAAAAATTAAGAGCTGAAAATAGTGAAATAGTACAACGTAATAAAACATACATTTATATTATTATTAAATAATTATAAATAGCTAAGATTAGTGTTCTGAAGAGTGAATACATTTTTGGTGAACAATAAAGATGATAAACGTGTTAATAGTTCTTTTCCATACATGCATTTGGCGAAAAATTATGTTTTTAAATATGAATCAAGTAAATATGTGGAGAATAACAATCCATGTCAATATCTTGAAAAGAACTATTCATTAGTTGCATATGAATAAAAATTTTACGTTAAATGGTCTCTAGGCAGTCTTCATTTCAGACGCATCATAGAGTTATCAGACATCGAGTGGGAAACTGTGGATTCGAGTATTTAGCTTATCATTGAAGGATAGGTTTTGGCTTAATCAGCAACATATGGGGTAGTGAGATATTTATAGATAGTTTAATTTGTAAGAAAGTATCATTTTTCCGTGTA
Organism: Euschistus heros; assembly: GCA_003667255.2. NCBI lineage: Eukaryota > Metazoa > Arthropoda > Insecta > Hemiptera > Pentatomidae > Euschistus > Euschistus heros. The sequence goes on from RCWM02000294.1 coordinate 1,233,027, forward strand.
CTTTAGGAGGATGCGAGATGAATCGGAAGGTTTAGTGAAACCAAAGCTCAACTCACGTCTCATAACTGTCATGTAAATGGGTCTTTTTTAATTAATCTGGAGCTTTGAAAATTAGTCTAGTAAATGTTATAAGTGACTAAAAACCCGAAAATACCTGAAATAATTGAGAAAAAACATTTTTTTTTATTCTTATTTTTGGTTTGCTTTTAGAACTTAAGCTTAAATATTCTTCTTCTTAAATATTCTATTTCAGTAAAAGTTTGAGATTTGTTTTTTTATATTCATAGTTCAAAAAGATATTTTATCAGACTATAACCAAGTATATGATTAAAAGTTTTTGATCTTAGGTAGGACTCTTTTTATCACAGGATAATTTTTTTTTTTTTTTTTTTTTTTTCTGAATCTTCATGTCCTTTAAAAGAATTCTAAATAAAAAAAAAAAAAAAAAACTGTTTCAGAAGAAATACTTCCTCCTTTGAACTATAAGAACTTGGAGATACCTATAAAGAGGATTGATGCTCTAGAGACAGATAGCTATAGTAAGCTATAATTCATATAAATGTCTTTAGAGCAAGGATCGAGACTAGAACCAGTCACGCGAGAAGCCACTCCGCTGATGGCCTCAGATCGATATCACATTCCCTCTGTACAGTTTATACCTAATGCATCTTTTATACCTTTTGCTAATTAGTATTTAGTAGCATATAGCAACCTTATCGGTGCTACTTCTTGTCACCACCTGGTGGCTCTAACGGTGTTAGGATCGCGGTTTTACTGGTCTGGATCTACACGGGATGCATGTGTGCTGTAGAATTGTCTAATTGGCGCGATTAATTTCAAATATTTTACAGTTAACGCTTGTTAACTATCAGGCCGTTTCAAAAGTCCTGTCGGTTTTTTTTTATTAATTAAGATTTATTTGCTCTGTACCGACTTTTGCTTTTCAATTCGATTTCTTCCAATGTAAAGAATATTGTTTCCTGAGAATTTGTTTAAAATAGAGATCATCTTTTAATCTAGTCACCGCTAAACGCTTAAAGAAATGTATTAAAATGGTGAGTGTTGAAATTTAGATTCGGTCATAACTGGAGAGTTAAGATAAATCCCAGCAAATAATATAATTATTTCATACGAATTTGTGTCCTGAAGCGATTGTGGTTTCTACGTGAAATTTCTTGCAACATGTAGGTGTAATGTACGTACCTTTTAAACGTAAAGTAGTTTTCTCATGCTTATTGATTTGTTTTCATTGTTAAATTTTAACTCAAAACGTTAAATTCTATTTCCCTCACGTGTCCCACAACATGATTTGGTAACGTTAAATGCGAATAAGTTCTCCATTTTTGCAATTATTAACTTACTTTTTTTTTTATAGTACCTCAGGTAAGTTGCAATATATTTAATTTTAAATTTGAAACTGAGGCTAATTGCTTACAAAAAGAAGAATGACTTTTAATACCTGTGTCCCATAGGGTCAATCTATTTTCCTCACATTTTTTGAAAAAGCCCGCCAAAGCATAACCAAGATTCATTCCATCATATTTCAGGCTGGCAACATTGCAGAAGCTTCACGCCAAACTGAGGGTAACCTAACTTACAACAAATTTCCTTTGTTAGATGTCCAAAGTTTGTGTCGAATGAAGTGTTTGAATCGTGTCATTAGTAATTCAATTTCCATCATTTAGTGATTTCTCAAAGAATGTAACTTTGATTCTTGTTTTCTATGCATTGAGCTATATGTTTCCTATGTTGTCCAGAGTTCCATTTTTTTTCCTCTTAAATGCGTGTGGTATTAATCTTAAATCAAACTCAAAATTCTATTTCCCTCACACCTAAAGTGAGGGAAATAGATTACAATAGGAAAAACTGTTTGTGAAATAAAATAAAATAAAAACTTTATATATATATATATATATATATATATATTCACTAGTTATATTAATGTAATATAATATCAATTAATCTAATGTTCGATTTTAAAGTTTAAATCTATAATATAATGTCTAACCATTTTATTTTATTTCTTTCAAGTTGTTTGTTTAAATGTTTAATTAATGTTAACTAATACCTTTTAATCGACTAGTTGATATCATATTCAATAATAGTTCTTTTGTACTATAAACACTTTTATTATTTGAATTGCTAATGTTTTCTATTTCCCTCACACCTTATCAGTTTCTCTTACTCTCATAATTTCCATCATGATCATAATTGTGCAGATAGACTATATTCTAGGAAGGAATTTTTCGCTAGTAATATTAGTAGACTTATATAAAGATGTTTATGAAGAAAACCTTTTTTTTTATATAACGGCTTTCTAATGGAATCACAATGTCGAAATTCCGACAAATAATATAATGACCTATATATGGTATTAAGAGAGAGGTTACGTAGACTCAGTGTTGCCATAGGTACAATTAATAAAACGAAATAAATAAAATTATTAGCTCTCAAATACTATTAGAATAATGTTTAGCTCGAAAAAATAAATAAACAAATTTAAAAAACTGTAATAAATTGCTGACAAATTTAAAATAAAATATGTTCTTACAGACTATTCACACAACACGAGGAAAGATATATTGATGTACATCGAAGATAGGGGAGGCCTACCTGTGAAAGACGACCTCAAAGAAAGCCTTGCTAGGGGCAATAAATCACTGTAGCAGGATATCGATTCTGGGATTTTAGGATTGAGGCTAGGCCGCAACTTTCTCATAGTTCTCTCCTACATTAGGAGGCATTGTTATATATTCAATACTAACATATATATAGATAAAATAATGTATAATAACTATATTAAATTATATTAATATTGTGTTAGTATTGAGGTAGTTTTAAAACTATATGGGTTTTTGGGTCCCTGTCATTTGTTATGGAACTTTAATTATAAAATTTTAACACTTAAAAAGCGGTTCTGGTGTAGGAAATGGTAGCCAGTGAGCGAGACGTCTGAAGAGAACGGTGGATGAGGCAGTCTCATAATCAAGCTCAACCAATTTTCAAGATTTCTATGCTTTCCAATTGGCTTGATCTGGTAAGATATCTTGCGAGTTCTGCGACAGTTAATGTGGTGTGTTCTTCAACAAAATCTCAGAACATCTTCATTAATGGATGGAGTTCTTTTACTGAAATCGACCTCCCAAAAATGTTTTAAACTCCTGTTGAACGTCGAAATTACTTTGTAAATATTTGAGCCTGTTAAGGTCTCGTTCCGAACTAGCTCAAACGCGAAAAATGAAATCTGCATAATGTTGGTAAGATATATAAAAAAAAAACAACTCAATTTCTCCATGACTGGGAGGGAAAAAACGGTAGATCATGGAAATGTCTAACTATAACCTACTGCTTTTACCAATATAGATTTTAGAATTGGCCATTAGGGTCAAACTATTTTGATTAATCATTTTTTTTTTTTTAATATCAATTTATTGGAATTTACAACTGTAATATATATACAGATATGTACATCAAGTAAATGTATTGACAACGATTACAATAACATGAAATAACTTGAAAACTACTTATCAGTAGCACTTTAAATTCCACACTAGAAGATCTCTAGACTATCTTCTTTTCAGATGCCTCGTAGGGATATCGAAAATGGAGTGGGAAGTAAGTTGAGAAACTATTGGAATTATAGAGCTCACTATGAAAGGATAGGTATCTGGTTTGGGCTAAATCAGCAACATATGGAACATTAAGGTCTTCATGGATGAGCTTATTGGTGAGAAAGTAAGGAGCATTTAGGATTTTTCGAAAGATTTTGGACTGTAAGGATTGGATACGAGATAAATTTGATGGTTTAGTGGAGCCCCAAAGTTTAACTCCGTTCGAGCAAATAGGTCTAATCATAGTAATGTAAATGAGTCGTTTGTAATTATTGAACGTCTGTATAGTAAATGTTGAGGTAGTCTGCAACGACGAGCCATAATTAAATTAGATTAACAATCAATGATTATTCGAAATAAACTAAATCGAGAAAAAAAAAATAAAAAATAAAAAACTTTTGGTTTCAAATATGACTTTTTTTTATTCTTACCTAACCTATCCTAACCGGAAGGTCCTAGCAGCAAATGTTATAAAATAAAAATTATTTTCCATAAAATTGCTGATAATACTATCGTCAAATTTTCAATTCGACTTAATTGAATCAAAATTCCAATGGAGCTTAATCGTGTAAAATAAGTATGACAAAAAAAAAAAAAAAAATAATAAATAAAATCCAGGTCAAAAATTGTAAATCCCGTTCGTTTTTCAATAAGTTACTTCTTAAACAATAGTTAATAAAACCAAATTTTTAATAGGTTTCTCTTCATTCAAGAGTATGAAAATTAACATTGGAGGAAGGCAGAGAGAATCTCCAAGAAGTTCGGTGAACCCGTACCTCCCAAGAGAACAGTAAAGAAAACTTTGCTTGTGCGGGTTACGAACACGCGCCCTTCCAGCCTTCAGTCTTCAATCAGTTACTCAGATATTTTTGTGTGAATAGCATCAGCCACAATGCCGCATACATATTCTAATGTTGAATACGCTAATATGATTTTTGTGTATGGTTTCTGTAACGGTAATGCTTTAGAAGCGGTGCGGGAGTATGCGCGCCGATTTCCAAATAGAAGAGTGCCTAATCGACAAGTCTTTTCGTTAACTTTTAATAGACTACGAGACTGGGTCATTCTTAATACGTACGAAGGCGACCAATTCCAATAAGAGCAGATTATCGGAGAAGAAATTGTGTCCAACGCCAGTTCGATAACAATCCTGATACTAGCATCCGAAAAGCATCTTCGGAGCATTATCGCATTAGCAATATCGCGACAAGCAATATAGCGAACTTTAAAAGGTGATAATCGCTACCCATACCATCTTCAAAAAGTTCAGAATTTATTACCTTAAGATTATGTCAAGAGGTTGAATTTTAGTAACTGGTTTCTTGACAAATTCGCAATGATAATTTATTTCCATTAAAAATTATATGGACCGATGAAGCTACCTTTACAAGAGGAGGAATTGTTAATCAAAGAAATTATCATTTATGGGCTCTTGAAAATCCCAGAGCTATTAGAGAGTATAGGTTTCAGCATGAATTTGCTATTAACGTTTGGCTTGAAATTTGGAACGGATTACTGGTGGGACCATTTTTCTTACCTGGAAGGTTGAATGGTATCACATTTACAAATTTTTCGGACTTTTCTAATTATTTAGATGACATTCCCTTAAAGCATCGGGTTGAAATGTGGTCCAAAATCGATGGATGTCCAGCTCATTATAGCAGAGTTGCTTGAGCTTGGCTAGATATAAATTATCCACAACGATGGATTGGACGTGGAGGAGTAGTACCTTGGCCACCCAGATCACCTGATATGACACCCATGGATTTCTTCGTATGGGGAACCTTGAAGCAGAAAGTTTATTCCGTGTCAATCAACTAAAGAGAGCAATTAAGAGATCGAATCATAGATGCAGTGCACCAAATATCATCAGAACAATGTTTAGCTGCAATTTATCAAGTGAATGCTAGATGTAATGCTTGCATTGGTGTAATAGGACAATATTTTGAGCAATATTTACATTAGAATGAACATAACCAATATAAATGTAAATAAATAAGTATAAAAATGAAAACTTGTCTTGTTTCTTTTTTTTTGCGATTTTCTCATCAACTAAGCAAAAACGAGCAAATCTCTAAAGTGCTTTTTATCTTAGTTTTTCGGTCCACTATAAGTTCCTGAAGTTTTTGCCATTTAAATTCGGGACACCCTGTATAATATATTGTAGAAAATCTTAAATTATAGAAAAGAATTGTATAGCAGAGTATGAGACTCTGTTAAAAAGCACCTCGCATTGCGATAAGGTAGAAGAAAGAAGAATTGTGTAAAAGGATATTATCCTTCGATGTATTAGTCCAAGTTGATTATTGTGAGATTTTATTGTAGTACAATATAATAGTATACAATAGTGGATGTCTTTCATGAAGATAAAAACGTCTCAAATTAACGACGATAGCTTCCTAGGTTTTCCGAATGCAGTGCTTAAATATTTCTGGCAGCCTGGGCTCTAGAATAAAGCTTCATACAAAATATTACACGATAATATCCTTTCTCTGTGTTTGTGTATAAAATATATACTAAAATAAATCGAGGTAAACAATGCCAAAGTTCAATCGAATATACATCGAAGTTCGCAAAAACGCATGTATCTACTATTTTTTGAAATGTTGTTAAGACCCATAATGGTAAATGATATTTAAATTTGCTACCCTCAAAACCTGTTGCAAATTTTTTGGTACTCAAAAAAACCGCGAAATTTTGACACTATTTATAGTTTTCCTCCTTAACTGTGTGATTTTTCAGTGATAGACACCTTTACACTGATAAAGAGCTCTAAACAATATAAGCGCAATAGCATCTCCGTAGGCCAATCGGATGCGGAGAATCAGTTCTCTACGAATTACTTAGTGATTTTTGACTTTAAAAAAATTGAATTTTCTTCTGTGACGGTGAAGTTCTCGGCCGCATATTAACGAAAGTACTTCTTTCCAAAAAGTATCTTTAGCAACGAATTTAAAGGATATTAAATAAATTTTAATTTGATAACTAAACTGTACCTGTGAGCAGCATAGTTTTCTCAGAAATTGGAATGATTGAGAAAATTTAAAATTGCTTTAGGTGGAAAGTCGTTTAACGCATCAAATAGAGAAAAAAATACGGGTCAATTTTTTTATTTTATTTATTTATTTATTGTATTTATTATTTAACTGTTTTCATTACATACAACAAGTAACATTGAGGAAAATAATTAAAATTGCATGTCACTTCAATAGAAGTTCTACATTAGAACGTCCCTTCGCCATCTTCTTTTCAGACGTCTCGGAGGTTTATTGGGAATTGAGTGTTAGGCAAGATGGGAGACAAGTGGATACGGGTGGGTTTGGAGTTTACCATGAAACTATACGTAGATATCTAGTTTGGGCCGAATCAGCAACACATGGAACATTAAGATCTTTCATAATAAGTTTTTTTGTTACATATCAATAAGTACATTTGAAGATTTTAGGAAGTATTTGTGATTGTGGGAATTGAATAAGATAAGGTTTAGTGGAGCCCTAACTCCGTATGTCCAAAAGGGTACAATCATTGCCTATTGTAATTTATTGGGTACTTATTAATTCTTGAAATGAAAAACATAATACAATTTTTTAATCAATAAATGACAATTACATTGGTATATAAGAACTGTAACGCTCTTACAAAAAAATGTCTTCAAAAGTACTTATCATCCGAGAAATGGGAAACAAATGACTATTTCAGTCGCCATTTTAAACTTCTAATATAGACTATTAATATAAAGTATTGATCACTGAAAAAGTTTAAATGGTTTATCTTTTGTATTTGCTGATTTGTAATTAATTGTCGTATCAATTGCAATTCCTCTTCATATGAATCAAAAACAAATATTTTTTTTTTTATTATTATATTTCTTTTTTTATACTGTGATCCTTAAGATGTACCTGCTATACATACAGCATGCCCAATCAAGAAAAGAGTCTTCGGGGATACAGAACTGCTTGGAAAGGACTCGGTTTGTGACCTAAAAACTGCGGGGGGTGGTCGATAGATCGGAGGGTTAGTTCTAGTTCTTTGTGGCTGTCTAGTCGATGTCATTGGGGAGGTGGTTGGGTTAGTCTTGTCGTGGAGAGGGTCTGTCAGGAGAAATAGTTTTTTTATTGCAAGACTAATCTTTTTTACTCCCAGGGAATAATCCACTACCACCATATAGGTGGCAAAACTGATGGTTTGGGAAGAGTAAAAGAAATGAAAACTATAAACAAAATAACAAATATATATATATTGCATATTAATCCTAGTTTTTGTATAGCTATATAGTTTTTGTTATTGTTATTAGTCATATACTTATTGTTATGCAGGGTGAGTATCTCTTAGTGTAAAAAAAAAATATATGGTTGAAACTAGATCAAAAATGTAGCCAAATGACGCAGACCTCTCCTTTCTATTCCAATCCGTTTCAGATATACGATAGATATTTTGAGAAAACCACGTTTTCCATAAAAGCTATAATATCTCCATTTTGTTTAAATATTTTGGTCAAATTTTCGAAATTAGCAATAAATTTTCTATAATACCTGAGCACCTGTAACCTTGAATTTTACAAACTTGGTATCTAAAGAACAGCTTGATCTTCACCTTATTTGGAGAAGTCACAACGTCTTATATTACTTCAACGCTCACCGTTTTTTCGAAAAAAACTATCCACAAAACGTTAAATCTCACAAAAAATTTGCAAATTTAATCACCTTTCGAATGATTTGTTAAACGTAATGATTTTGTTTCAATTTTATGGAGAAATTCACTTTTGAACACCGAAAAAAACATGGTGTTCTCATTTGGCATACAAATCAGTTACTTGTGTAAATAAAACATTATGTCAATCCCTTAATGAAAATGTGCATTTTAAAACATAATAAACTCTTCATTGGAATAAAAATAAAAAATAAAAATAAATATATATATATATATATATATATATATATATATATATATATATTTTAATATATAGAAAAATAAAGGAAAACTGTCAATAAAGCGACACCAGATCAGAGGATCTTAAGTTATTACATTTATTTATTTATTATTATTATTTAGGATTTATTTTATTAGATTTTTAATGTGATGTTTAAAATCCAATGATAATGAACATACACCTCAATTTTGCCGTTAGCTTCTGAATGCAGATTGTATTGATTGTATTTAAAATGGGCATCACCACTTAATAAAGTGTTTCTCTCTCTCTCTCTCAGTATTTTTTACTGGCAAACTACATTTTCACACATCGAAGAACTATAACTATCATTGATGTTATTTATTCTTAAAGTATACTAGACCACCTCAGAATTTTGTTGAAGTTTGTTATGAAGGTTTTCCTCAACTGCTTCAAAATTAGAGCCACGTAAAAAATCCCAAAATTCGAAGGAAAAAATATTTTGAAATCGCCATAGCTTTCTCCTAATTGAGCCAGAGAGTGGTGTTATTTTACTCAGTTTTCAAATGCTCCTATATATAATATATATATATATATATATATATATATATATATATATATATATATATATACAACTTTGTATTAAAATTATTATATAAACTGCATTTTTAAAATTGTTTAAAAACATGCCTTTGAATAGTTCATACTTTTAGTGATTAAAAATGTAAGGCTAATGGATTCATAGTTAACAATTTATAGTCAACAATTCAATTAATGATAAAATTAATTTTTGTTTGAGTTAAAAAAAAAAAAAAAAAAAAAAAAACGGTATCCCCCCTTTATAAAAAACTTTTAATCCGGTAAGGAGGTTAGAAGAGGCTCGTTGACTGCCGACAGCCTACCAGCCCCACCCCTCCCTATACTACTCCTCTGCTTCCCTGTCCCTCCCTTAGTGGTGGTTGCATGCTGATAGCCCCCGGCCCTTTTAATTGGCCTGGTCGATAAAAGACCTGTCTTTGGCCCCTATTCAAGGAATTGTACTTGAACACTTTGAAAATTACTTTAAAGAATAATATATGGGCATATTCATCTTCTATACTTTTTTATAAAAGGACAACCATTTTTCGTTTGTAATCACTAACCGCGAAAACGGCTGAGCTAATCTGTACCAAATTTTAAATACACCAACTTCATAGTTAGGGGAAGGTTTAGTGATAATAAATACTGATTCTAAATTTAATTGCTATTAAAAACGATAAATATGTGTTGAAGTGAAGTTTGAAAACTCACCGATAGGCCATTCAAAAAATGTTACAATGGTACATTGTTATGTAGATCTTGAAATTAAGAAAACAAATAACCTATTTTCAATAAAATTGTTATATAAAAGCTATTAATCAACCGACTTCAAAAAAGAGGAGGTTCTCAACTCGTCTGTACTTTATTTTTTTTTTGTGTGTGTATGTTACGCGATTACTCCATCAATTCTTAATCAATTTTGATGATCCTTTTTTAGACCGGTAGGGCATACTTCAGAGGTAGTCCCATAAAAAATATTTTGAAATCAACGCAGCACCAAAAAACCAGTTAATAAAAATCACTATTATATAACCTTACATTTTAAACATATTTATGATTATGATTATTTAAAATCTCCATAGTAACTAAATCTCCGTCCTAAAGAATAAAGAAATATCGCCACTGGTGGAAGGCGGTGTCTACTTTTAGGCACCCTCGGAAAAAAAGCTCAATTCAGTTGAAAGTTATATGATAAATTGGTACCAGGTATTTAATTTTCTGTATCAATGACTTTATATGTATGTACAAACAACATACACATACCCATTAATGAAAAATACGTAATGATTTCAACTCCCATTTTTTGTTCAATTTTCCCAATTACATGAAGGTAAGTGGAATGATAACCTCGATAAGTCTTTGTTCAGTAACTCGAACTATTTTTCAGGGTAGCTTGAAGATCGAGAATTGACTATATAAACAAAAATACACTCACCACTAAAAAGTGAAAAATGTACGGTCAATATGTACAATAAGAAATAAAAACAAAGAAAGTGAATAATAAATAAAAATAAGTAAAGAATCGGGTCACCTGTGGTGTAGTGTTTAGCATAGCTACCTACTACCATAAACCCAAGATCGCGGGTTTGTAGCCCGGCAGATGACCATAGGCTTTTTTTAAGGGAGTAAAAAATTTTTAGCTATGCCGTCCTTCGGAAGGGACGTAAAATGGCGATTAGCTGTAGCAGTATAAAGTGACGTTAAACGAAAAAAAATAAGTACAGAATCTCATAATATTTAATACAATAAAAATTAAATAAACAAAGTACCTCAAATTATAGAATACATAAAGTGAAAAAAAAATTATAATAAATAAATAAAAAAAAATAATTAATTTTTTTTTTAATAACAATTTATTGAAATTTACAACTGTACAAAATTTATGCATCAAGTAAATATACTGTTAACTATAACAATAACGTGACAAAACATGAAAATTACTAATCATCAGTAGCACTTCAATAAAAAATCTATACTAGAAGGTCTCTGGACCATCTTCTTTTCAGACGCCTCGGAGGATTATCAGGAAATGGTGTGGGAAGCAAGTTGAGAAATTAGAGAATTTGAGTGGTTATGGAGCTTACTATGAAAGGATAGATTTCTGGTTCAGGCTAAATCTGCAACATATGGAACATTAAGAACTTTATGGATAAGTTTATTGGTGACAAAGTAAGGTGCATTGAGGGTTTTTCGAAGGATTTCGGATTGTAAGGATTGGATACGAGATGAATTGGATGGTTTAGTGGAGCCCCGAAGCTCAACTCCGTACGTCCAGATAGGTCTAATCACAGTCATGTATATTAATCTTAAGTAATTAATTGGGAGCCTTGAACGATTGTCTAATTAAAGAAGTAATCTGTCGGGAAGTTTCTTGTCTTTTTAGTCTTGTATGTGGATTCCAAGTAAGGCGTTTGTCCAAGAGGAGTCCTAGGTAGCGGATCTGTTCAACAGGGATTAGTGGAATATCATTAAAGGATACTGTAGGACAAGAAGTCGTGGGCTTACGACGAAGGGTAAAGGTTATTTGGTGAGATTTTTTGGATTTATATTGATTCTCCAATTTCGACACCATTCTTGAAAGGTTAGGATATGGGATTGAAGTGTTTGGGTGACAATGAAGGGATCATTGTTTACTGATAACACACATGTGCTATCAGCGTAAGTGGTGAGGACAGTGGTAGGATGAGTTGGAATGTCAGCTGTATACACCGTGTAAAGGATGGGGCCTAGGATACAATAATTAAATTAAATCTTAAAAATACATTAATTCTTATTTACAATATGTACTCATCCGAGGGATCCCACAACCAGACTTGTCCCTTCATTTATGGAGAGACAAGCCAGGTCCTGAGAGATCCCAGCGCTTCTCTCTCAGCTGCGTTTAATGGTGCAGATAATACCAGTGGAGGCTGTGTGAGAGCGCTATATTATGGTCACTCAGAGCAAGTTTTGATACTAATGGATTCGAATGATTAAGAAGTTTGCTATGAAAGGATAGATATCTGGTTTGGGCCAAGTTTGAATTTAGTTCTTAAGATTTTTTTTGTTTGAGGTGTTAGCATCGATGTTTTGAGTTCACTTAACTTCTTTTATTTATTAATTTATCATTATATAATAATTTTAAAAAATAACAAAATATTATAATATTCTGTTCCCTTATTTAGAATAATTAGGATAAACCAAATAACATTTATTTTTTTTTTAGTTATGATAATTTAAAATATATATGTATGTATGCAGGAATGTTTAAGAAATTTAAGAAACCAGACGGAGGCCTATAATTTTGGTCGAGATACGATGACTCGACCTCAACTGAGCCTTCAATTAAGACAACTATGGCGCTGTTAATTTTACCTAGGGCACTTACTCCAACACGTGTCTGTCTAGTCTGCCTCAAATCTGTCTAGTTTCTATAATGTCCGCTGTTTGCTCTGTGTATTTTAACCTAGTGTATTGTACTTTTAGTTATCTGAACATTAAACTACCTCCAAAAAGATTATTTTTTATTTATTTCATGTATTTTTTTAAAAAAACATATACAGAGTGTTCAGCATAAGACTGCAGTAACTTCGGGAGGCGGTTCTAGGCATCATTTCGCAACAAAAATTCTATATAAACTATACCTCGATTCTCATCCGTTTTATAGGTATTTTTAATTTTATGTTTTTTTTCAAGGAATTTCTACTTTTGAAAAATAATTGTCTATATCTTCCGAACTATTAAATCTAAAGCAATTTCAATATGCTCATTAGAATGAAGATTAAATTTCCTTTAAAATAAGCTTTTTTAGATGTTATAATAGCAGCATTCTGTATTTAACTTTGTGATCCAAACATAAGAAATAGCAAGTTTCAAATTTCGTTCCAAAACTTTGACTGCATTTTTCTCAAAAATATTAGATATGTTAGAAACGTGCACTACTCAAAGAAAACTTATTTTAAATGAATAGTGATAATCTTTAAAGTTGGTACTGAAATCGCTTATTAATTAAAAAAAACAGGAAAATGCCACATCGTCTTTTTGGGAAATAATGAGAGAATGCTTAGAAATTTTAAAATAGTTTTATTATATTTTATTAATAGAAAAGTAATTTTAATCACAATTACCTATTTATATTATTCTAATATTTGCATTTTAAGAAACTTTTAAGATAATTTACTTAAAATTTACATACTTAATTTACAATAATTGTTCAAAATGTCCCCTCTTCTCTCAATACACAGCACCGATCTTCTTCTGACTGCGTCTACTGCTAGGAGTTACTGCAGTCTTATGCTGAACCCCTGTATATATGTATTTTATTTTTATTTTAAGGACCGTTCCATATTAAACCATTAAACAGTATAACCTGACCACTTCAGAATTTGATGGAATTTACTATGGAGGTTGTCGTTGAGATAAGGAAAAAATGGCTTACAAATGATAATAAATACTTAATGATAACATAATCAGGGGATACATTTTGGCGTTGTAGTTTCGAATCTGTCCTCTGCACCTAAAATTAAATTATACCACTGGCTAGCTAAACGATCAAAGAATTCATTGCGATAAGCGAGAACAGTGCCGCATCGCGTGCGGTGGAGGGGGAAGATCCACAATTTTGTGGTTATTTGCTGCGTATAGAGATTTGCAATTAGTATAACTTTTGACTCGGAGAAGCTACGATCTTCGTTTGAGTTTTAATCATCAGCTGTCTTCAGAATCTATCGATTGTATATAAAACATTAGTTTAAAGCAGTGATAGTAAATACAATAAGGTGTTTGAATAAAAAAGAATATTATCAAAAATATATAAATTCGGAGTTTACTTGTTCGAAAAGCCGAAACCGAATACAGAGATCATATATAGTTGGAAAGGAATTTTCAAGAACAATCGAATGGTAATAATAAAACACCATATAACCGAGTCAAGCAGTGCCGGGAACGTAAAAGTTCCTGATCAGCATGTTTTTTATACTTATTACCCTCCATTATTAGATTATTAGATTTATTTTCGGGATCTCCAGACGCTCTCGGATATCTCATAAGTATTCTGAAATTGGTTGGCTTTACCCCAGTTTTTCGACGTCAATACTTCCTGGGTGCTCTCATATTCCAAACCTTAAAAACCAAAAAACCCGCCTATATCCATGACTTCCTTACTCTGGCGCTCCTCCGTTCACCTTTTAAATACTAGAACCCAACCCATCAACCTATACACTCCGGCTCATCGAACTGCATCCTTCGAGAAATCCTTTATTATCCGTGCTTCCTCTTTATGGAATTCATTGCCCATCACAATTCGAAAAAAGCTCCACTCTTACTTCCTTTAAACAACAACATAATTAATTATCATAGCCAGACGATTGTTCTATGTATTGTACTCGTTTTGTTATTCTTAGGGGACAAGTTGTCCCAGAATAAAGTTCATTTTTCTTCTTCTTCTTCTTCTTCATTAATGCACAAAGCTTGATCGCACACTCAGAAGTCCTCTCTACTGATACAATCATCAACAGATCAGATAATTTGGCAATCAGCGAAACTTGGATGCCAGTGAATGTTCCTACCTTTATCTGAGATCATATTGTAATACCGCTTAGAACAGACGAATTGCGAATACATCATCATTAAGTCGCAAAGTTGGTGGAGTCACCATATATCGCAACATCAATAGCTTCACTGATTGTGATAGAATTAACATTGATATTTCGGAAATTTATTTGGAAATAAAAGATGCAAAACCTGGTGATGTCTGTCTAGTAAACGTAAAAGCCGAAGGCATCTTCAAATTTGTACTCGGGTGTATGTATATCCACCCGGGCAAAGCGTTAGCAGAAATTAAACTGTTTATGTTATGATCTTCGTTAAAATATTCCAAAAAACATTGCTAAAATTATACCCGATTACGAGCCTGATCTTACTACACCAGTTATGATAGTTGCAGACTTTGATGTTGATTCTCTCACAAAACCGCTCATTGCCCGACTTCATGCTCAGCGAGTTAAATTTGTTCTATATTGAAACTTCTCCAAGAATCAATACCTGTATTGATTTAATGTATGCCAGAAATCTCGGTGTATCTTGTATGCCATTTGTGTCGTACTTTTCGTAACACAGATCTATATAATTAATAAAGTTTTATTGTAACACAATAATTATTAATTTCCTTGCTTTTTATCCTAAATACATAAATAAAAATATTTATTTAAAAAATATAACCCGTTACATAACGTATTCGCGTACATTGCACGGCCGTGTCCATGACACTGCAACATTCCTTTTTTTTTTATATTTTAAACAACTCTATGAAATATATATATATATATATATATATATATATATATAATATATATATATATATAATATATATATATATATATATGAAAAATGATATTAAAATATGATATGATAGTCAAAAGGTCAAAGGAAATTCAATTCTTCTTAAGCGGATGTTAACCTCAAGTGCAGATACAAAAGCCTTCAAGATCACATTTTACTCTCCTATCTACCCCTTACTCGAGTTAAGTACACCATATCCTTCCTTTCTTCAGTGGTTTATCGATTCTTTTAAGTTTATGCCTATCGATTCTGTCTGCTGCTTCGTTTGATCAGAGATATATGGGAAGGGATGGCTGCGGTAAACATAGGGGTCTCGTTTTTTTGTAGAAGATAGGATTCATATATTCATGCTCAGACACTATATATTTAATATCAGTTACTGAATACCTCCCTTAGTATAACAACATTTTCAGTATTCTTAGGTAGAATGCTTACTAATAAAGTAAAGCATGACGTAATCATAGATTTTAACGATAATAATGGAATATAAAATAAAAAAATTGACCGTTTCTTAAATAAATATTTGGATTATTATTTCTTTGATATAAAATACAATTAGTACTCAAAGTATAGTTAGTCCATTGTTATCTATCGTCATTACCCATCTGCTAGCCAATTGCTCGATGCTACGCTAATACCATTCCTTGGAATGGCAGCCAAAGAACTCTTGGACAGCATTTTCAACTTCCGCAAAATTATCAAATTTTTTCCCATAAAGAAAATGGGCTATGGATCGAAAACAAGTAGTAATCCAGAGTTGCGAGGTCTGAACTATATGGTGGATGAAGCAGGAGTTCAAACCCATGAAGTTCTGTAAACTTTTGTGCTGATTGTTGAGGAGTAAGTTCGTGAGGGACCAGTCTACAGGTCTTTTTCACCTTCCCCATAGAGAGAAGATGGCGACTAAAAATATCTTTCGACAAACCACACTTCAACTGCCCTGGCAAGTTCGCGAGTACTTATGGACGGATTTGACTCAACAGCTTCCTTCAAAACCTCATCAATATCCATTAATGGCCGCCCGGAGCCCTTCTTCCTTTCTAACGTCGTATCTCCACTTCTAATTTTTTCAAACCAACAGCAGTGCGCTCTTCAAATACACCTCCCCCTTCATATTTAATAATTTCACCAGTTGCTTCAGCGGCTTTGAAATTTTTTTTCCAGTAATGTCTTAAAATTACGAGAATTTCAGTACGAAAAGAAGGGCACTGTCATGTTTCTTCTTTGAAAATAAATAACTGAACTGAGGCTTTTTTGAAGAAGTCCAGTGTTAGCCAAACAAGCTTAGAGAATGCTCATTATGAAGTATTGGTAAATAATAAATAGCATTAAGATATTTACAGAATTTTGAAGTCTAGAATTTGATAAAACGGCCATTTTTTTTTTTTTTTTATACGCCATATTATTAGAATTAATAAATTATTTGCCACCCTTCAGGAATTTTTAATTATTAAGTCTAATTTCAAATTTTAAACATTCATCATCAGCTGTGAAAATAAATTAAAAAAATCAGAGGACTGATTCACATATTATTTTTAAAAATGTAAGGTAAGAAAATATGTTACTCACTTAGAGTGGAAAAATGGAATAGGTGAATAACAAGTTTGATTTCTTGTTTTTAATTTCTAAAATTAATACAGATGAGGTATAGTTGACTGTTAAGTATTAGAAGAAGTAGATAGTTGGGGTATGCAGTCATGAAGATACACAGCAATTAAAAATAAGTTTTTTAATTTGTAATGGCAACGTTTAAACTAGCATTGCAAGCCTTCATCAGGGCTAGGAACACAAACAAAAAGGTATGACTAAATTGTAAAGAGAGTATAAAAAACAAAGGTATGAAAAGAATAAATATAGAAGAGTAAAGAAAATAACATAAAGCAATGTCTAAAGGTAAAGAAGACAATACATAAATACTATTGAAATAAGATTAAAATTAAAAGAATGGAGAAGAAGATTGTCAGAGATGCAGTCAAAGTAACACCACGTTAAAGATGAAATTCTTTAATACGTGCCAACGTTTCGACCTGCCTTGCCTTCTTCAGGTCTGCTTCAGGGCCAGCGAACCACAGGAAGAGAGGCATCGTCCTTCTCCTCACAAGTATGGTTCGGTGGCCGTACATTAACGTGGTGTTACTTTGACTGCATCCCTGACAATCTTCTTCTCCATTCATCATCCAGTCAACTATATTTTTATCATTAAAATTAAAAGATATTAAAATGAGTGATAGTTAATTAAAAAATTAATGAGTAAATTCAACAATATGATTTGTAAATATAAAAAACTGATTAGACACCAAGTTAATGATATAGTAAAAACCAGTTAATGAGTTAGTATCTAAATGCCATGGAGAATAATGCATACTGATTAGTGAATTAATTTAATTGAAAGGAACTTAAACAGAGTGATAGTTAATTAAAAGTTAATGAGTAAATACTGCAATATAATTGGTAAAGAAAAAAAAAATAGTCGGTACAAAGTTAATGAGATGGTGAGTAAAAACAAAAAAATATAGAATAAGATTTTTTAATTGCTGTGTATCTTTATGACTGCATACCCCAACTATCTACTTCTCCTTAAAATAATATATAAATAATCTGTATATAATCGAAATGCTGATTTTTGGATTTTTTTAAATGTTTTTAAAATTGAAGATGAGTGTCAAACATTCGAAACTAGCATTTTATTTAAAATTTCATCAAAAATGTCAGACAATGCATCAATCCTAATTGTATTTATCCTTGATGTAATGGCTGACCGTAATTTTGTGAATGTAAAAGCTTTCAGTTTACAAATTGTTTTTTAATACTGAAAATACCATGGTGGTGTCACATGATCCTTTTCGGACTTTTTGGCAGAACTTTTTGCAAACAAAACTCATTACTTTACTTCTCTAAAAAAATAAATAAATATTACAAGTTTTTTTTTCCAATATCTACTCCTTATTATTTTGGTTTTGAATAAATCTTGGTAGAAACATGTGTGCTTGAAATATGGTTAGTTTTAATCTTAACTATTAAAACAAAAAAAAAAAACAAAAAAAAACTAGTAAATAATAAAGAAAATGTGGCCCTTCTGCTACCATGTAAAACGTTTGTTGTATACTCTTAAAGAAACCCAGACTCAGGATTTCTTCCTTTATGGCGGGGATTTCATCTCCTGTTTGTTCTGGACCCGATCCAGATGTGGCCAAGCAGCTTGCAATTGTGATGATTTTATTATCAGGTGAGGGTGAAGAGGGTGTGGACTATTTTGTCGTCGCTTTATCCCTTGCAATGATAATTTACCTTTGAAACTTATTATTTTTTTAATTGAAAATTAAATAATTTATTTTTTCTTCATCTGTTTATTGAAATTCACAACTGTATATGGGTCGTTTTCAAATAAAATGGCTATATTTGCTGTCCCAGCACTTTGAATGGCTGTAAAAAAAACATACAACCAATATTTCACTATTGTTAATTTTATCTTGTCGAGTTCATTTGTTTAAATTAATGTAGGCCTTAAAACTTCAATTTTAAAAGTTTGATAAAGAAAAAACAAAATAAATTATTAAACATTTTGACATACGAGGTGTGATCAAAAAGTTCCAGGACTGAATTTTTATACATTTATTCATACAACATACAGGTTATTCAAATTTGTCTCCTTCGAAGTACTCCCCTTGGTAAAGCTACACACTTTTCCCCACCGGTGTTTCCACTGATCAAAGGCCCCAGAAAACTCTTCTTTTGTAAAGATGTTTAGCAGCTCCGTTGTTTTTTTTTTTCTTTAATTTCGTCAACTGTTTGAAATCTTCGTCCTTTCAGGTGTCTCTTGAGCTTCGGGAAAAGGAAAAAGTCGGCTGGAGCCAGGTCAGGTTAGTAGGGGGGCTGAGGAATGAGTCATTGCGTTTTTTAAACAAAAGTTGCGGATAACTAATGCAGAGTGAACAGGAGCATTGTCATGGTGAAGGACCCAATCACCACTTTGCCACAGCTCAGGTCTCTTTCTTCTCAAAGCATTACGCAATTTTCAGAGGGTTTCAAGATAAACAAAACGATTAATTGTTTGACCTTGTGGAAGGAATTCATAGTAGACAACACCTTACAGGCAAAGAAAACCGTAAGCATGACCTTCACACTTGATTTGACTTGGCGTGCTTTCTTGGGTCTTGGAGAACCTTTTGATGTCCATTGTGATGATTGGGCTTTTGTTCCACATCGTAACCAAAAAACCCATGTCTCGTCTCCCGTAATGACATGTTTCAAGAAGCTTTCGTCGTCATTTGCCTTTTGAAGAAGTTCCTTAGAAACATGAGTTCGGTGTTGTTTTGGTCTTCAGTCAACAGTTTTGGCACAAACTTTGCTGCAACACGACGCATTTGAAGTTTTCAGTTAAAATTTCCTGACATGACTCAAATGAAATGTTACACTCTTCTGCCATTTCACGGATTGTTAGTCGACGGTCTGATCGTACGAGAGCGTTCACTTTAGCAACATTGTCATCATTGATTGACGTTGAAGGGCGTCCGGAACGAGCATCGTCGTCTGTGGATGTTCGGCCATCTTTAAACCTCTTGAACCACTGATGGCAGCATGATCGGCTTAGACATTCTTCACCAAAAGCCTCTTGTAACATCAAAAAGGTTTCAGAAAACGTTTTGTTCAGTTTCACACAAAACTTCCACAAACACGTTGCTCTTCTTTCACATTCATTTTCATAAAATAGCCAAACTCTATAAAACTAACCTCAAACAAACTGTGCTAATGTTACTTTCAGTGATGTTATGATTGATCTGCAAACACAGCTGTGTTCCTGTTGAGTCAGGCAATACAATGCTGCCAACCGCATCGCTGTGAGACATTGCATCCCCATAGTATATAAAAAGTCCTGGAACTTTTTGATCACACCTCGTACGTTACTGTCCACAGTTCAAGTTTTCAACTTCTAACCTTCACAAAGAATATAGGAATTTGTTTTCATTTTATTCTCTTTGTTATTTCTTGGTTAATTATGTGTGTTTATTAATTGAATATAGAACTTTCTTTTGAAAATATGAAATTTTGGGGGCTTAAGAAAATATTTTCTTTGTGTCCGAGAATTTCCGAATTTATTCATTTGATGTATGTGACCGGGTGTAGAAGAGTGGGTTCTGGAGCTAGGGGAGTCGGGATAACGTCCTAACACCCTCCAGACTATGTATTGTAACCATACCCAACCAAGGGCCCAGGTCGCTGTATTAACCAAAGTAAGACGACATTGATTCTCAAAACATAGTGAGTGCCTTATATCATTTTGACATACTTTGTTTTCTCACATTGAATTCAGCACTTCCAATCTAACTTTTTACAATTCGTAGTTTTCTACATTACAATGTTTCAATCCTATTATTTTAAAAAAAAATTGCAGTTAAATAATCTTTTTCCAATTAAAATTCCTAATTTTTGACATACGTTACCGTTGACATACGTTACCGCTATGGTGACGTGTGTTTAACATTTTTGTAACCTACGTTAATTTATGGTTCCATTTGTTAAATTTACGGTAAAAAAAAAAAAAAAAAGAAGAAAGAATTATGAAATAATGCGCTTTTTTTTTTTTTTTTTCTTAATATATACATATACAATAGAAAAGACTGATAGCTAGAAATGAAAATTAGGTTCTAGCATTTTGTAATGTTGATGATAAAGCATATAATAAATACTTTTTATATTGTTATTTTAAGACTTTTTCTTATAATGCAATTTTTCTACATGTTTCTCTAAGTCACCATTAAGTGTGAATATATTTTTGACGTATGTTACCAAAAATTAAAAATAAATAAATTAATCAGTTAATAATAATTTTTTGGTAATGAAGGATTATTGAAAGGGTCTAGTCATTCTTAACAGATGTTAATAACTTTGGGGGGGAGGCAATAATAAAATACATAAACGTTTTAACAAAGTGAAAAAAAAAAAAAAATTGGTAAAGTACGTTAAATTTTTTTGGAAATTTTTTTTCACACAAAATTTATTACTATGCTCTTCCTGGGAAATCACTTTAAATTAGCAACCTTTAGAATCATTTACCAAAAGCTGAATAAAAATCATAATGCTGACAAGTTACAAATCCGGTTACCTAAGTCAAATTATTAAAGGTTTATTTATTTTAAAATTCATTAAAAATCCAGGAAGCTAGAATTTGACGAACCAACTAAGGTATATATTCTCAAGTAGTTTGGCATCATCATAGTATACCACAGAACATGAATAAGTAACTTTTTTTTTTGAGGATTTTGGGTTTTTCGGAAAGCTAAATTGCCATTTTATTTGAAAATGACCCATATATTTAAAAAAAGGGGCGTAAACTGTGATTTTGAGTGCTTTTATATCTGCACTTGATGTTAATAACCCTTAAGAAGAATTAAATTTCCTTTGACTTTTTTGAATATCATAGTAAAAAAAGAGGATTTTTTGGGGGGATTTAGAATATTATGTGATAATTAACAATTATTTATATATAGGTATATGTTATATATATTTCATAGAGTTTTAAAAAAAAAAAAAAATCTCATAGGAACGTGGCTGTGTCATGGACACGACGTGTGTTGTACGTGAATACGCTTATGTAGCAGGTTAAATTTTTTAAATAATATATTTGTATTTATGTATTTAAGAAAAAAAACAAGGAAACAAATAATTATTGTGTTACAATATAACTTCATTAGTTATAGATCTGTGATAGAAAAATACGACACTAATAACGTACAAGATACATCGAGATTTCTGATGTATCTTGTAACGTTAAATCAATACAGGTATTACCTAACATTGTTGGAGAAGTTGCAATATAAGAAAAATTGAAATGGCTGAGCTTGAAGTCGGGATTTTTGCGATGTTTTTGGAATATTTTAACAAAGATCATGACATAAAGAGTTTAATTTCTGCTAACGCTTTGCCCGGGTTGACATACACACACTCGAGTACGAATTTGAAGATGCCATTGGCCTTTACGTTTACTAGACAGGCATCACAAGGTTTTGCTACTTGATGATGAAAAAACCACTACCGATGATGTAGTTGTAATTTGTCTGTTCTTAGCGGTATTAGAATATCGTCTCAGAGCTAGGCACATTCACTGGCGTGGAATTTTCAATCCAAGTTTCGCTGATTGCCAGATAATGAGATCGGTTGATGATCGTATTGGTAGAGATGTCTTCTGAGTGCGCGGCCAAGCTTTGTTCATTAATGGTGGTCATATGTATAAAACAATGCTGATCAGGAACTTTTACGTTCCCAGCACTGCTTGACTCACAAGGGGAGGACACACTCAGTTCTCACAGATCTTGTTGAAAATTTTTTTGGAGGTTCCTGGTCAAAAAATATTAGACACATATTTTGCCGTTCCGACCAATGGGCCCTAGGAGCCGAAAAAAAAATAGCATTAAATTAATTTATTTTTTATCTCGAGTTTTTAGTTTTGATTGCAAATTTAAGGAAAAATATAGTCGCTCCATAAATTTTCCAATTTTTTTAATAGGTTTTGTTTATCAAATTTTACATTTATAAACATCAAAAGAAAACTGACACTCTCTACTCTTTCAAGCGATACCAACCAGTGAATTGCGTGACAAAGTAATGGCGATTTAAAGGTATGTAACCAGTAATCGGTTTAAAAAAAGGTTTTTTTTGATTTTGTTGAATAAGTGTTTTTTAATTTTTTGAGGGCGCTGAATTAGAATCTGACATCAATTTTTGTGTAAAAAAAAATCTATAGAGGTAGTTTGCTTGAAAAACTAATCATTTTTTTAGAATTTAATTAACCTAAACCGAAATGTATGGAGTGGCTGTATTTTTCCTTAAATTCGCAATCAAAACTAAAAATATTGGTGCAAGAATAATGTCGATATCATTTTTTCAACTCGAGATAAAAAATAAATTAATTTAATGCTATTTTATTTTTTTTTCTCGGCTCCTAGGGCCCATTGGTCGGAACGGCAAAATATGTGTCTCATATTTTTTGACCAGGAACCTCCAAAAAAATTTCCAACAAGATCCGTGAGAGACTGAGTGTGTCCTCCCTTTGTCAGTCATAATGTGTTTTATTATTACCATTCGATTGTTCTTGAGAAGCCCTTTCCAACCGTATACGATCTCAGTATTTGGTTTTGGCTTTTCGACGCGTATAGGCCGACTTTATATATATTTGATAATATTTTTTTTTATTCTAACACCTTATTATATTCACAGGCACTATTTTAAAAGTAATGTTTTATATACAATCAAGATAGATTTTGACGACAGCTGACGATTAAAACTTAAACGAACATCGTAGCTTCTCCTAGTCAAAAGTTATGCTCGTTGCAAATCTCGATACGCAGCAAAATAACCTCAATATTGCGGCACTTCCCCCTCCACCGCGCGCGATTCGTCACTGTTCTTGCTTATCGTAAAGAATTCTTTGATCCTTCAGCTATCCAGTGGTATAATTTAATTTGGATGTAGAGGGTAGATTCGAAACTAGAACGCTAAACTGTATCCCCCGATTTCGTTATCATTAGGCTTTTTGGATTTCCCTGTATGGTAGCAAATTTAAGGACGTATTCACGTCAAAAAATCGAGTGAATGAGATTACATTAAGATCATATTTAGGGCCTAAGGAAGGAGCATGGGAAAACTTCAATGGAAACAATAAAAGATTTTGTTTAAGCTACTGAAGGAGATCCGGTTTCAAAGACTATAACCTAAAGTTAACCAAATAAATCGTTTAAGAAACTTCCAAATGAAATGTTTAAAAAAAAAAAAAAAAAAAGTTAGCTTTATCATCCTGTATCATATACAGGGTGATTCTCTCTTATGAAGAAAAAGAAAGTGAAACTAGTCCAAAAATGAAGAAACATGACGCTGACCGCATCTTTTTATTTCAATCAGTAGCAAATATATGATAATTTAAAGATTTTTTTTTTTTGAAGAAACCAAGTTTAAGCTGAATTATATCCACCAAAACTGTACTGAAAAAACCATAGGAATTTACGTATTTTATTTATTCAGTATTGTTGATGTTATGAAATTTATTTTTAGTTAATATCATAATTTTTATTAAAGTATTTATTAAAGGTAATTGTTAAAAAAAAAAAAAAAAAAGCTCCTATTCCTAAAAGACAATAAAAAACTATAAAGATGAATCTAAAATAAAAATTATAATCAATTAAGGCCCTGTTATCATTTCAATTAACCAAATTGTAAAAATATAAATTAATAAAATGGCCAACTAGTCGGCGGTTTTTAATCTATAATTTTTTTTTTAAAACATCCGCGAGATACTGAGTTTGTCCTCCTCTTGTAAGTTACTTTTCTTGTCTTGGAGCGGAATATAATGGAATGTTGAGAAGAGAAAGAAATTGGTTGAGTTGTTCTGAGTTAAAATGCGGTAATAGAATTGTTGAGGGATCTACGTGAGGAGGGAACTGATTTTGCTCGGTCGAGATCTGCGAGTTTTCGTCGATAAAAAGAAATCGGAAGGTAGACTTATCTAATTTTTCTCGAAAGTTTTTTGTTTCTCATTTCTTTTGTTTTACCGATATTTACAACAAAACATCATACAAATGAGTTGTGATAAATTAATATAATAATAAATGATTGAGCTGCAAGAATTCAATATTTAAAAAAGCTAGATATTGGCAGCATTATTGTGGTACTTAAATTTTCGTTTCTGATACATCAGAGTATTTATTATCTAGATTAATAAACAAGATTTCGTTGCGTGCTGAAAAACTTTTGTGATATTGCAATTAATTGTGAAAGAACTAGTGTCTATGTTTTTTACAATATGGAATATAGAAGTACGGAATATTAAGATTGGTGTGGATTGTGACATAATAAGGATTTTCATTAAAGAGATCTTATTATTTGAAGTATGTCTATATTTTTTTTATTACTTCAAAAATCTTTTAATGCGTGTTTTCTTATATATATTTGTTTTTGCCATGCAAAAATTATTTATTAGACATCTTTCTAATTACTTTCGTAGTTCAAATAACGACCTACAATGCCATCATCTCTCAAACGATTCTGTTTAGCTGTGGTGATACTAATTTCATCAAAATTAAAGTTATAAAATTTAAAATCAACGATAATCATACATGTTTTTGGCATTTTAGATTTAATTCTGCTATAATTGTTCTATTAAAAGAAACGACAATTATTACCTGGGGATTAAATTAGACATGAAAATGAGCTGGGGTCTATACAAAAAAAACAAAACGAAGATGTTTCTTAATTTAAACAAGAGTCTAAAACTCGTTTACCCTAACAAAAAAGATCAACATTACATAGGAACTAATACTTCATTATGTATGAGAGAGTAATTTAAATATTTTTCAAAGTTGACTTAATAGAATTTGGATATATAAATGTATAAACACAAATACACATACACACACATATCCTCATCTACAAATAAAAACATCAGAAATGCCATAAAAGAAGATAGTAAATGAAGTATAAAGGAAAATAAGTGATTAAAATAAAAACAATTTGAATTTATATAATAGAATAGTAGATATTGTGATAATTAAATTTAAAAAAAATTAAAAAAAAAATCATTGGTATTGGATTTATAGAATTTGACCCAATTAATTTTTAATTGTTACTCATATTGGTAGGCGTCTGACTGGGATTTAAGAAAATATTCGAATTTTTTTTTTTTTTTTTTTAAATGAGGTTAAGACAGGAGCATGTCTGATTTCTGGAGGGAGAGTGTTCCAAGTTGTACTGAATATGTATATCCTACATTAGTTCCCGACCAACTCAATATTGACTACAAATTTACTAAATATCATATTTTTTTTTATTCACGTGTGTGAATGGAATAATGAACGAGAAAAAATAAATGAAATTAAATATAACTCTTCATAAGTAAATATGTTAGAAGGATAAATGCTAATATTAAAATTTAAAAAATATTAGAGAATATTTTATAATCATATTAATAAATGATATTTGACTATAACTTTTTCCCACTGGTTTATTAATACCCGAGCTTTGATGCCGTGAAGGCACGTAAAAAAAGAAACTGATGAATGGATAAACGATTTCATAACACGCGGGTCCATTGAACTTGATCAAGGCAGTACTTGGTTGAATAAAAAAAATACCAATTTTTTTACCCTTTATTAAATTTCTCTTTCACAACTAAGAGAAGATATTTAACCATTATGGTTTGAAGTTTGAAGATTAACAGAAGAAAGTTTGAAAGAGCCTTTAACAGAGGAAAGTTAGTCAAAACTGTAATCAGTCAAACTTTACCGGCCATTCATCACAATGAAGCCTGTTCTACTAATCTGTCAAGAAGATAATATGGAGTTGGTTAAATACCTCTGGATTAGTATTTATAACAATGCTCACCCATAGGTATTTAACCAGCCCCAAATTATTCTATTAACAGATTACTTTGCTATTTACTATTTTTTTAAATAATATTTTTACGAGTATATACAGTAAGGAAGCTACTCGATGTATCTAATGGTAAGGAAGATAGGTAGGAAAAATACAAAACTCATGTCTGAGAGTTTTAAAAAGATAGGAAACCAAAATCAACTCTAATAAAATTTACATTATAAGGCCCACAGGTCATCTCCTTTTTAGAACCCTTTAAGCCTTATCGGGAATCGAGTAGTTAGCAAGTTAGGAGACAAGTGGGTTCGTGGCTATGAAGCTTATAATGAAAGGATATGTTATGATCTCGTTTCTGAAAAATATGGAACATTAGAATCATTATGGATACGTTTATCTGTGACATAATAAGAAGCATCGAAAAGATGCTTAAATTAAGACGAAAATAACGAATAGGATTGATGAATTAATTGCCACTTCTATTGAGATTATTTTATTAGAAAACTAGTTTCGAATGCTAAACATTCATCTTCATTTCTAAACCATACAAAATTTTTTCAACACATCAGTACTATGTTACATAGATTATATATACTAAAGATTTTTAAAAAGGTAAGACAAGAGATCAAGCGTGGGCACTCACCTTCGAGGTAACTAAAATACTGAATTTGTGAGAAGTAAAAGAGGTTTCCCTTATGATTCATAGATTTTCCGTTCCTATGGGAAACAAATTTAAAATGGGGCTATTGGATATGTTAATCTGATCATTTAAACAAAAATCTGGATCGGTTTTAAACGATTTTATTATTTCTAGTAATTTAAAAGTATTTAATTTTAGGCTATTTTCTACTTGATGCAATATTTTTACTCCCGAGTCTTTATTAAATTTGTGTTTTTTTCATTTAGATGGAAAGCGAAATTGGAATTTTAGGTCTTATTAGTGCATGCTCTTATATCTTCATTTACTCTTTGATTTACTGATCGTCCAGTTTTTCCCGTGTATATTGCTTCACAGTCATTCACAGTCAATTGTATTGATCCTTCTATACCATCATGCGTACCTCAAGTGAAAATAACGAATTTTGTTTATTTTATTGACTAAAAGTGTTATTCCTTTTGAGGTGTTTATGTCACCAGATAATATACCCAGGGAATATGAAACTTATTGAGGTTATTAAAAATATTAATTCGATTAAATTATTATATAATACTAGCTGAAAGTACCCCGCTCCGCTACGGTTTAATATCATTAGGATGAAGACAACTTAAATTAGTAAAAGTTAAGCTTAACGTTGATAATTATTATTACTTAAATAAACCTGAACAATTCCATTCTTAGAATAATTTCAATAAGTAAATTTGACAATTTGCAAAAGTTAATTTTATCTTATTTTGATGAAGCTTGGAGGCAGGCAGCACTACCATCTTACCCAGCTCTGATACCAGACCATCACCTTTTCTTATGGCATACTTTAAGTGAATATAGTCTCAACTTCTCAATTTTTTTAAATTTTTTCGAAGACAGTTTAGTCTTTTTGTATCTATTTTTGCGTACATATCAAGCATAAATTGGTTGAGGAGATTGAGAAATTAAAGTAAATAAGGTTCTTCACCTCCTCGCTCCACTAACATTTAGGCGTAAAAATCAGCTGCAGACACAGTTTTCTTAATTGGTGTATTGCTGCTTGGGTCACGCTGAGTGTTGTTAATACTGTAACCATCTTCTCCATGGTAGAACATGAGACGATACAAAAGAGAATCATACACTTGATAGAACTCACTGATTCTTATCAGTTTTTTGTCCCTACATCGAACTGGCCTTACATGTCATCACCAGAGAACATAAGTCTTTTAACCTCCTCTTTAACATAAGTCTTTTAATAGCTTCTCTTCACGAAACAACTTAAACTTGTAAATTGTAAGTAACCTCTGCAGCTACCATGAGTTCACAGAAAGTACTAATAGTATAAGGTTTCGACATCGATCGTATTTTTGTTTGTTTACAACTATAAGGAACTTAAACGGTGGTCAAAGTTTGCGGCTTAAAGATCTAACCTATTTTTTAACTTAGCTTATATCCAAATACGATATGTTAATTAATCTTTTATTGTACACCCAATAAAAATTGAAATCGCATTTTTCGCAAATCAGGCCGATTTTTAAAATTCTTTTCTTAGCGAGCACCTACGGCCCTAGACGAATCTACATATCGAATTTCATTTTAAGCCATTCGGTGGTTTCTGAGATTTCGTGTTAAGTGAGTGAGTGGTATTTGATAAATATATAATAGATTACCAAGACATTTTTAATTTACAATTTTTTTTTTATTATTAATTTATTTTATCTCTTTATTACTACTATTTTTATACTTTTGTTTTCTCTTGTCTTTTTTTTTTTTTTTTTTGTTTTAATATTTACTAATTTTGTATCTTGCACAGTTAGAGGATTTGATTTTTCTTTTTATTTAATTTAATTGTACATATTGAATGAGTGGATTCTTTGCCAATAAAAAAAAATAGTCAAAAATCAATAAGTCGTAGTTGAAGCGTGAAAAAAAATTATTTCGAGTTATTAATTATTCGAGATATTAAGTTGACAAAAAATATTTTTTTGAGTAATCGAGTTTTTTGTATAATAAATGTATACATATTCGTAATAAATTACATAATTAAAAATAGTCTGTATCTTTATTCTGCATATATGTAGAGGTGTGACGATCTGTCACTCGCTAAATTGGGTGCAAAACAGCCAAGACTTCAGCATCTGCCCCCTACATAGGTCCCGAATTGAAACAGAACTAAGGAGATAGTCCAGTCAATGAGTACTGGAATGAGGGGTGTAGAGTGCATGAAATATGTAATTATATTTGACTTGATAGCTTCGTTAGAGTAGTTAAAAGGTAAACATACTAAAAGTCTCTGCCCCTGGGGGGGGGGGGGGGGGGGGAACTAAAGTTGGGGGGAGGGGAGAAGGTCCCAATTTTTGAAGTTCTAACGGTTTTGAAGATATAACTACATTATTGAAAATCAGAACTTTACGAGAAAAAAAAAAACAATGAACTTTTAACCCAATTTTTGTCAAACATTTGCTTCTAATGTTTTCCACTATCGTTTCTCAGAAACAATTGTAGAATAAAAGTTGTAGAGCATTTAGTATACTTTAATTTTATACAAACGTTTCTGGCACATAAACCAAATATTTAACAAAAAGTGAATTTTTTTGAGAAAAATCGATTTTCAATTGCGTATATCTGGAAAACCGTTGGAGGTGTGATATATATGTATAGAATCAATTATATAGGAAATTTAATTAGCTTTAATTTCGATATGAAATATATTTTTCTAGAGTCCACTGTTTTTGAGATATAATTGAAAAACCCCAAAAATGGGACCTTCTCCCTTCCCTCCCACCGCTAGCTGATTCACCAGTGACGGGAACTTTTAGTATGTTTACCTTCTAACTACTCCAAACGAAGCCCTGAGAACAAAATAATCTCATATTTCATGTACTTCACAATGTATTTATTGACTGGACTAACAAGCGAATATAGGGTTGAGATAAAGCTTCCTCAAGATCATTAACAGTTATTTATTTTACTAGTGTGGAAAGTGATACTTAGGCTCACTAGTGAGGTAGGATTTGTACGCACAAATAAGA
The DNA here is from genome assembly GCA_003667255.2 of Euschistus heros. Lineage (NCBI taxonomy): Eukaryota > Metazoa > Arthropoda > Insecta > Hemiptera > Pentatomidae > Euschistus > Euschistus heros. The sequence goes on from RCWM02000294.1 coordinate 1,263,438, forward strand.
GAAGCGAAGTAATTGCTGCAATTGTATAAATTATTAGAAGAGTACATATTCAAAAATCTCTCAATTAGTGCATCAAATTCCTAAATGTCTTCGTGTTCTTCATGTCTTAAGTGGCAGAGGACCTTCAACATTCTGCAGCTGGACTATACCGAGTCCTTTAATTTTGTTTTTTTTATTATGAGGCCTTCCTTGACCACTTTTTATTCCTTCCTGTAGCGGTGATGTCAGAGGGGTCGACCGGAAGGAGCAATAAGAATATCTCCCATTAATTGGTCCAGCCGTGGCAGCTCTCATTGACGGCACTTCCTGTTGTTGCCACTCTTCGAAGAAGCTAATGAATATCCCTAAGTCATGGAGTAGTAAATATATCAGGCTAATTGTAAATAAAAATATATACATATATATCTATTCATAAATATAAATACTTTGTAGGTTCTTTATAGATAAATAAATACAGGAAAAAAAATATTAGATTTACTTATATGAAAATAATTTCAATTAGATAAGGATAAAGATATATAAATATATAATTTATTGCGATATATACATATACATATATATATGTTGACATGACCTACCAGCATACCGGAGAGAGGAGAGGGCTACAAGAGCGGGCAGAATGAAAGCTGGTAGCATCCTGTCATCCCGGCACCGATCCCTCCATACCGCAGTTCTGCAACATCATCATTATCATAAATATAAATATATATATATCTATATATACTGAAATGTGTTTCGCTTACGATCATATAAATAACAAATATTAATATAAATATATACAGTCAGGGTCAAAAGTATTCATACACCTGCTATAAATCATTAGAAATAACAAATTGTAGCATTATTTAATAGAATTTATTAAAAACAATAAATCCATTTAATGTAGACATCAACACGTTTATTAATAAATATATTTTTGTATTTATAGAACATTTCACAAAATAATACAAGAAGAATAACTGAAAAAAAAAAAAAAACAATATCATCATGGGTCAAAAGTATTCGTAAACTTGATAAAATTTGAATTTAATATTGACATTCGAGAGCAATTAATATTTAGTAGGAATTGAATTCATCAATTTTTGTGTCAAAGTAACTATAATTTTGTAATAATAACGTCGCTTAAATTTTGATTGTTGGAAACACACCTTTTCTGTACTCGATCCTTTAGATATTTCCACAAATGCTCTATAGAATTAATATATAATGATTCATGGGATGTGGCCTCCACTTTGGTGTGTTGTAGAGGAACCACATTTTGGATTTCCAAGCTGTATGCTCGGGATCATTATCCTGCTGAAAAAATGTAATTTATCCCGTCTCAAATTTTTCAGCACTGATTAGGAAATTTCTGTTTATTACGTCAATATATTTTATATGATTCATTATGCTATCGATAAATTCAAGACACCCCACTCTAGCATCATTCAAACAACCTCAGACCACGAATCATTTTCCTGTATCTGTAACAGTTGGAACTATATTTCTTTTTTCCATTACTATATTTTTTTCTCCATATTTTTTGGCCCCTCTGAAGATTAAACATTTCAATTTTACCCTCGTCGGTAAATATTATCCTATTCCAAAGGTCACAATCATATTTTTTTTATGGTCTTTGGCACATTGCTATCTTAATATTGCTTATTAATGGTTTTGTCATAGCTGTCCTGGGTAAAGCTCGTACCGTCTCAAGCATTAGCACATTGTTAAAACACTCCCCTTTTTCTCCTCTTTGAGACAAATGTTCATCAACTAATTTAGGGGCACTATTTCTTGGTTTTATTTCAACTTTTCTCGTGATATGACTTTCATATTTGGACTAAATCTTCCTTTTTCATTCTGTTCTCTCTATACAATTAGATGTTTTTCTCGCTATTCAAATACCTTTTAATAGCATCTTGGACTGTTGAGTGAGGTCTGGTCACTTCTCTAAGCGACCGTAACTCATTATGTAGGCGCACAATAATTTTCGTTTCCTCTTCAGTCGTCTCTCTGGTTCTGAGCCCCATTTTCAATTAATGAACAGCAATTATTAGCATTAAAAATCGCTAAACCTTTACAAATGACGTCAAGTCAAAGGCTGATTGCAGGTTATCCTCAAAATATTAAGACACGGGATAGAAACAACAGTTATTCTCCAGTGTACGAATACTTTTGTCTCAAAGCAATGAGGCATCGTGCTATAACGTATGAGATATTAAGCTAAATTCAATCAATTTTCTCATGAAAAAATATAAACTCAATTCTATAATCATGAATGCAATATTATATGGGTTAAAGTTAAATAAATATGTAATAAATACAGAATTAAACGAAAGAAAATAAAACTTATACTATTCTACGATTACTTTTGACTCTGACTGTATATGTATAAATAGAATAATCGTTTAGGGAAAGCATCTTATTAGGCAGGGCTATCAGAACAGGGGGATATTGCACCCCATATTGAGCGGTGTATAGCAGCTACTGATTTCTCTATACCTGGCTAATGTGAAAAGGACAGGTAGTTTCTCTGTTGGCAAAAAGATTAAAACGCAAAATGAGAAACATGAAGGAAGATAGATAGAGCCAATTCGGAAAATATAAAGAAGTTTTTTTATAAGAGAAGTGTAGGAGAAGTAAAGCACTCTAATGTGCTTCTTTTTTTGTGCACGGTGGAGGGAAGGAGAGAAGTTCAACCTTTTTTTCGTTTTTCAATCATATCTCGAAAACGGTTGACTTTAGAAACATATTTTACAGATAAAAATTAAAGCTAATTAAATTTCATATAAAATTATTTATATAAAAATTTGTCAAAATTCCAACGCTTTTCGAGATATACGCTATTGAAAATCGGGAAAAAACAAATGTTACCTCACTTTTTGTCAAACTTTAACTTCTAGTACCTTCCATGATCGTTTCTCAGAAAAGATGTCAGAATCAAAATTGTAGATTATTACTTTAATTATTTATATATACGTTTCTGGCATTTGAAACTAATGTTTGCCAAAAAGTGAAGTAAGCATAATTTTTTTTTTTCTAAAATTATCGACACTCCACTATCCAGCAATGTCATCGCGTGGTGGACGTGGTCTCTGCAGCATTAGAACGCATAATGTACTGCACAGGAGCCTTTCTCGACGTTGAGCAAGCGTTTGACCGAGTCTGGCACCAGGGGCTGCTTTACAAACTCCGTAAATTGCTTCCTTCCACATACTTTCTTCTTATCCGCTCCTATCTCAGTGATAGAAACTTTAAAGTTAATCATAACTTTTCATATTCTTCCCTCTTCGTCCAAACTGCAGGTGTTCCTCAAGGTAGCATCCTAGGTCCCATCCTCTACACGGTGTATACAGCTGATATCCCGACCCATCCTAGCACCGTCCTCACCACGTATGCTGATGACACATTTGTTTTATCAGTAAATAATGATCCCTTCATTGCCTCACAAAAACTCCAATCTCATGTCACAAACCTTCAAGAATGGTGTCGAAATTGGAGAATTAAAATAAATCCAAGCAAATCCCACCAAATAACCTTTACCCTTCGCCGTAAACCTATCTTGTCCTACAATATCCTTTAATAATATCCCACTGATCCCTGTTGAACACATCCGCTATCTAGGACTCCATCTAGACAAACGTTTAACTTGGAATCCACATACAAGACTAAAACGTCAGGAAACTGCTCGTCGTTTTCGACTTCTTCAACACTTACTAGACAAACGTTCAAACCTTCCGATTTATTACAAAAGACTCATTTACATGACAGTTATCAGACCTATTTGGACATATGGAGTTGAGTTTTGGGGCTCAACTAAACCTTCTAATTCTTCCCGTATCCAATCCTTACAGTCCAAAATCCTTCGAAAAATCCTTAATGCTCCTTACTTTGTTACAAATAAACTTATCCATAAAGATCTTAATGTCCATATGTTGCTGATTTAGCCCAAACCAGATACCTATCGTTTCATAGTAAACTCCATAACCACACAAATCCACTAGTCCTTCAACTTGCTTCCCATTCTATTCCCGATAACCCTCCGAGGCGTCTAAAAAGAAGATGGCCTAGAGACCTTCTAGTGTAAAGTTTTTTTTTTTTTTTTTTTTTTTTTTTTGAGGGCTACTGATGAGTAGTTCTCTTCAAGTTTCGCATGTTATTGTAATCATAATCAACTCATTTACTAGATGGATATATTTTAAACAGTTGTAAATTTCAACAAATGGATATAAAAAAAAAAAATTATCGATTTTTAATGACGTATATCTCGAAAACCATTGGAATTTCGACTAATATGTATGTAGTCAGTTTCATAGAAAATTTAATTAGCTTTAATTTTGATGTGAAATGCATTTTCCTATAGTCCACCTTTTTCGAGATATAAATGAAAAACACAAACTTTTCTCCTTTCCCCACCCTTAGCTCATCCCCCAGGTGTGGGGACTTTTATTATGTTTACCTTCTAACTACTAACAAAGCTTTGAAGTCAAAAATTATCGCATATTTCATTTACTCTACACCCCTCATTGCAATACTCATTGACTGAACCAGAAATCAAAACTGATTTTGAACCTAAAAGTCAGTAATTACCAAGGGAAAACAGAATTACCTCAGACTTCTGAAAACCCATGGTAATTTTAAGTTTCCTGTCATGGTAATGATATTTCATGATTCTAATTGTAAGCCAATTATTTCGATGTTCGCTTATTGAATAGAATAACCAATATATTATCAATTAAGAATTAAAACTTTACGTGATAAGATAACCGCCTATTCTCCTCCCTTTCACGTATTTTCACGTACCGATTTTATCCACGGTAATAACAACATAATGAAGGACCACGTACTAAGTAGTTCCAATCAGAATTTAGGAATGATACATACGTAGTAAGGTCCATAAATTTCCGGCCTTTCCTACTTTCCCTCCTTCAAACGTGCACGCCTCACTCCATACCCATCACCCGCACTTTCTCAGTGCTGTCAGTTAGTGTCCAGCCTTGAAGGAAACTCCCCATTATTACAATGTTCTAACTCGATTACCGTGCGGTTATTAAATTATTTTGTAAAGTGGGTCTTACTCCTGCGCAAATTAAAGAGCACTTGTGTTGTGTATACGGGCAGTCCTCCTCCTCGTATTTCACAGTGAAGGAATGGGCAAAATTATTTAAGTTAGGGAGAGAACGTCTAGTAGATGACCCACGTCCCGGTCGCCCATTGGAAGCTGTAACTTCTGAAACAATCCAACTTGTGGAATTTGAATAGCTGTCTGACTGCTGCGACTGAAAACCAAGGAAATAGCATATAGGGCTTTCAAAAACAAGTGTTTTGAGGATCATCAAAGAACATTTGCATATGAACAAGGTTAGTGCAAGATGGGTTTCAACAATTATTTCAGCTGCAATGAATTTTTACGCGTTTTTTTTTCCAAGGAGCAGTGGAAGAACATTTTTTTAACAAAGAAAAAAAATATTTTTTCCATGGACTAGAAATGTTGCACAGCGTTGTATTAAGTGTGTTGAATTTAAAACAGAATATATTAAAAAACAGTAAGACCAGTTTTTATCTTTCACCTTTCTTTCTATCCCAGGCCGGAAAATTTTGGACCTTACTACGTATAATACCATAACCGATCAATTAAATTTCATTTCTCTATTTTACAGAAAAAAAAAAAAATTATTGTTTGATAATTGGTAGTAAGGTTTTAAAGGTATCCTTTAATGATATTCCACTATTCCCTGTTGAACAGATCCGCTACCTAGGACTCCACTTGGACAAACGTCTTACTTGGAATCCACATACAAGACTAAAACGACAAGAAACTTCCCGTCGTTACAGACTACTTCAACATTTACTAGACAAACGTTGAAAGCTCCCAATTAATTACAAAAGACTCATTTACATGACAGTGATTAGACCTATTTGGAAGTACGGAGTTGAGCTTTGGGGCTCTACTAAACCATCCAATTCATCTCGTATCCAATCTTTGCAATCCAAAATCCTTCGAAAAATCCTCAATGCTCCTTACTATGAGACCAATAAACTTATCCATAAAGATCTTAAGGTTCCATATGTTTCTGATTTAGCCCAAACCAGATACCTATCCTTCTATAGTAAGCTCCATAACCACTCCAATCCACTAGTCTCCCAAGTTGCTTCCTCCTCCATCCCTGATAATCCTCCGAGGCGCCTGAAAAGAAGATGGCCTAGAGACCTTTTAGTGTAGATTTTATTGAAGTGCTACTAGTGAGTAGTTCTTCACAAGTTATTTACAAGCAATTGTATTCACTGTCAACACATTTACTTGTTGTATATTATTTTGTACAGTTGTAAATACCAATAAATGGAAAAAAAAAATAAATAAAAGGTTTTAAAGGACTAATATTGTGAATATGGAATTTTAGGACAGCCATGGTAATCACCAATAAGCGCAATAAATATTTCTAATCAAATAAATATACCTAATATTCTACAGTAAAATTCATTATAAGACGTTTTTCATAAAAAAAAAGTAAAATAAAATTACTTACGATTATATTTTTTATTTTTGTGCAGATCTCATTAGGGCACGAAAATTGCGCATAGTTTAAAAATCACCGATATAGATAAATAATAGGGAAACACTATAGAGAGTAGGGATAATTTGATTCAACGTTAACTAATAACATTAGGTTTCATGAGATTATTATCGTTTATTTGAAAAATTATGAATGGTCTACTTCATGTTTCATTCATGAATTCCTCTAGTATCACTCGACTCCTTACACGTTATCACTATCGTGACGCAGCCTAAGTCACCTTGTCACGTCAAACAACCATTATTTTCTATATCGACCACAACCTTTTAATAGCTTAATTGTTTTAGAATTTCCACGAACAATGTTCCGGTCTGGGTGAGTTTTTTCTAGAATTTTCTCGCAGGATAGCTGGCTCATTTAGATAAAAATGAATTGGTTTGAAAAGTAATTTCCAAACAATATATTTAATTAATTTTAAATTTTTAGGTACACGTAGAAAATTAAATTTACGACATATTCTCGAAAATAGAAAAAAAATATTCTAGTTATTTTAAATATTCTTTTAATAACGAAACATAAAGTCGGTTCATAGTAGCATCGATATTAACTACTGCAGATTGAAGAATTTTTTAAAAACATATCATGTTTTAATAAAGAATAATAATTTAGTTTAATAAAATCAAAAACTATAACTAATCGCTGCTATTATACGAAAAGACAAGCCATATTTCGTTTGTGATCACTAATTATGAAAACTAATGAACCAATCTGTATTAAATATCAATTATATCTTAGTATCATCTTTATATATATATATATATATATATATATATATATATATATATATATATATATATATATATATATATATATCGGTAGCTCTACATCCCGTCACCGAGACTGGGTCTCCTCCAAAAGCTTTCGCCAGTCAGTCCTGTCAGCTGTAGCAGCTCTCCAGTTTCGGACTCCCAGCAGAGTCCGTGCGTCCAGTGTCACTGAATCCCCCCATCTCACATTTGGCCCGCCGACTTTTCTTCGCCCATGCAACTTTCCGGACAGTATCCTCCTGGGTATCGCCGAGTCATCCATGCGTGCGACGTGCCCGGCCCATCGAAGTCGTAAGTATCATCTTTATAGTTTCATAAAGGTTTTATTTTTTTTTAAATTTATTATATGGGCACTACGGTCCTAGAAGAACCCGGGCCTTCTCTACAACAGCCCACCAATCTCTTCGATCTTCCAGCTCTCTCCCTCCATTCCTGAACCCCTAACCGTCTCAGATCTTCCTCCAAATCATCCAGCCATCTGATTCGGGGACTTCCTCTCCTTCTCCTGCCATCTGGTTGCCCGTATAGCATCTTCTTTGGCACCCTTTGGTCGGCAATTCTTTCTACATGACCTAGCAACTTAATACGCGCTCATTTTATCATGGCCAAGATGTCGGGTTCCCCAAACAGGGTTATCATTTCTTCATTCTTTTTTCTCCTCCAAAAACCGTTTTTAAAAACTCCGCCCCATATTCTACTCAACACTTTCCTTTCCCAGGTGTTGAGCATTATTTCTGTTTTTTTTTTTGTTAAGGGCCGTGTTTCGCATCCATACATCATCACTGGTCTTACAATGGTCTTGTAAATAAGAATTTTCATTCTTTTAGATAAAGAACTGAAGTTGATCACTTTTTGAAGGGAGAAATATAACCTGTTTCCTTTTGCTATTCTGGCTTTTATTTCACTTTCAATTCTATATTCTGTTGTGACCAGGCTTCCCAAGTACTTGAACAGGTTTACAGACCTAAAACTATGATTTGTGAAAATATTTTGCTACAAAATTTAATTTAAACATTTTGTATATTAAATAGGATCACTATAAATCAATATAAATTAATCAATGGGTTGAATTACATTATCATATAAAGCACCACGAGAAGCGATACCGTCAAATCGATGTATCGAACATTATAAATGCCTTTTAAAGAGACCTTTATGGAGCTATCGATTAAACATAGGCCATCGCTAGCGTAGCAGCTACTCAACACCTGTTCGTCACGGTCCGTGCATATCTCAGATAATTGATAATAATATTTTTTAAAAAATGGTTCATTAAAAAACAAAATAAAAAAATCGATAGAAATTCAGACAGTTCAGTTCTATATGAAAATGAAACGCCTCTGCCTTAAAAATAGACTAACAATAATATTGCTATACTCTACACTTTACAAACAATCGGCTCTGAAAATCAGATATCGATTAAATAATTATATTTGTTGTTGTTGTTGTTTGTTGAATTTTGATAGGGCATAAAACTGCAGTGGTCATCAACGCTCTTTGGTTTGTATCTCGTTATATTTCAGCAAGCATCTTGCTGAGAGCTAGAAATTTGAGCACCTTGTTGATGTCCTCTTCGTTATCTCTCAGGGCTTTTGGTAACTCTAATTATAATTATAATTATACTTGCTGAAACCTTTATGGAAGTACTTATCATAAATTTGGGATAGCAAAAAAGAATCACAAAAAAAAAACAACAACAAGCTTTTCAGTCTTAAGTTGTAAGAATAACACGTTCACACTGGTATGTCAGTAATAGAACATTGCATACATACTTGAACATACCCACTGTATAGGACCATATTCACACTTCATACAAAAGATTTTATGACAAACTTCAAGTACACTACAACAAACTAATTCATAACAGGATCACATCCGATTATTGCCGCTGTTTAAGCGACAGGTGTGGGTAAATAGTCCAGTCAATGAGTGCTGAATTGAGGGGTGTAGAGTCCATGAAATATGCGATAATTTTTTTATTCATAGCTTCGTTAGGAATAGTTAGAAGGTAAACATACTAAAAGTCCCCGACCCTGGGGGCTGAGCTAACGGTTGAAAATATATTTCAATTCATTGTTAAAGATAATTAAATTTCCTACAAAATTCAATAATATAACATTGCTGAATTTATAACGGTTTCTGAGATATAATCATCATCATAATCTGTCCCTCTCTACCGCTGTGCAGTGTGGGGATTCCCTCTATAGAGCTTGACCCAAGTTTCCCTTTCTTGAACCAATTCTCTCCTCCTGCTCCAGTCCAGCCCTCGCTTCCTGAACGCCTCCAGCACGCCTTCCTCCCACGTGATCCGTGGCTTCCTCTTGGTCTTCTTCGTTCTACTCTCGTCCCATACGTTATCCTGGCCGTTCTCTCCGTGCTCATCCTCAGGAGGTGCCCAAACCATCTTAGTTTATTTTCTTCAAGAGTGGTTTCTACCGCCTCGAGGTTCGATCTCATTGTAGAGTTACGGATCCTATCTCTCCTAGTCCTTCCTTCAACCTTTCTTAGGTATCTCATTTCCTTTGTCTGGATCTGCCCTTTGTGTTTTGAGGTAAGGGTCCATGATTCGGAGGAGTAAGATAGGATGGGTAGGAACGTAGACTTGTAGACGGATATATTTGTCTTCTTCGTCACCTCTCTTCTGTTGAGAAAACCTTTCCGGATTGCGTTGAACAATCTACCAGCTGCTCCCAGCCTTTGCGATACCTCTCCATCGATATAACCGCTTTCGTTGATCCAGGCACCTAAATATTTGAAGTCCTGCACCTGCTCCAGAATAGATCCCTTTAGTCTCAATATTCTTATAATACGGTGAGGACGTCTTCCTATTCTCATACATTTCGTCTTATCTGGATCAATATCCATTTTAATGATTGAAAACTCTTCTTGTATGATATTTACGTTGTGTTGTAGGTCCCGGTCTTCCGCAGCGAACACGACGTGGTCATCAGCAAAAGCGAGAACTGTAAGCAAAGTAGGCTGAAGGTTCCTATGCCCTAGTTGAAAACGCCGCAATCTGTGTTCGGCTCTTTTCAGCACCTTATCCAGCACCAATATGAAAAATGGGGGGCTTAGGCTGCACCCCTGACGTATTCCCTGCGTCGTCTCAAATTCCTTGGAGGTGTGGTTGCCAGTCCTTATAATATTTCTTGTTTTTTGGTAGAGACTCCTGACTGCCAGAATCGTGCCAATATCAACTTGCTTTTCCGACAGAGCTCGCTCTATATCCTCCTTTTTGACTCTGTCGATAATTTTTTAATTCATGGCTTCGTTAGGAGTAGTTAGAAAGTAAACATACTAAAAGTCCCCGCCCGTTGACTCTAGAAAAATATATTTCAATTTATTTTAAAGATAATTAAATTTTCTACACAATTTATTATATATAACATTCCCGAATTTATAAAGGTTTCTGAGATATAAGTTAAAAATTTTTATAATTAGTGCCTCTAGTGCGTTTCTTAATTGTTTCTCAGAAAAAAGGTAAGAATCAAAGTTGTAGAGCATTAAATATACTTTAAGTTACTGTAGACAATTGAAGCAAATGTTTGATAAAAAGTGATGTAAAAATTATGTTTGTTTTGAAAATTATTGACTTTCAATAATGTATCTCAGAAACCCTTAGAAGTTCGACAAATATGTATAAATTTAATTTGATAGGAAACTTAATAAGCTTTAATTTTGATATGTAGCATATTTTTCTAGAGTTACCATTTTCGAGTTATGAACGAAAAACCCAAAAATGGCACTTTCCACCCTGCCCCCACCATAAGCTCTAGGGGCAAGGACTTTAAGTATGTTTACCTTCTAACTATTTCTAATGAAGCTGTCATGTGTTCTAATGTATTAATTGAATGAACTAAAAAGAAACATAGTGAAAAATATAGATAATCAGCATTCTTGTATTTATACCTATCTATTATTAAAAAAAAAAAACAATAAAATTATCATATTAAAGCTAACTTTAAAGTTATTTTTATGCTCAATGAAGGAGACTGGAGAGAGACAAAAGACGAGTGAGGTGCTCACCAAGTCTCAATTGCCGGATCGAGAATTGATCTTGACCTAGAATCCCCGCCCCTGACCTCCGCCACGGCTCACTGGATCGCTAATTCAATTAATTTCATGAATAATTCCCACTTTATCGCCATAATGGTTTGAAACATTGCCTCTGTTTGCAAAACACTGAAGTCAAATTAAATTTGTATCGGGATTATGTCGATCGCTGGATCAAATAAGTGAAGAGAGTTTGAGCTATAGGTAATCGAATTAGAAATTGAAAAAAAAAAAAAAAAAAAAAAAAAAAAAAATGACAATAAAACAAAAGAAAATATACTGCCCTCAAATTGAAGTGGACCGCTTAACGAATTTAGAATAGAATAGAATATAATAGAAAGAAAACTTTATTCTGGGACAAAGTCCCTTAAGAATAACTTTAAATAACATAAAGTAGGATCATAACTGGCCGAGAGGCTGTTAAAAATAAAATAACATAGATAAACTGAATACGTATGAAAAAAAGATACAGAGAAAAACTAGAAAAAGAAAAAACTTTAAATAAAACGAGGGTGAAAAAATGATTATACAAAATAGAGGTTAATATTGTAAATAAAATTGCAAAAGAGAAAAAAAAAACAAAAGAAAAATATAAGATAGAAAATCAAAAATTATCATTACAAACAATTTAAACATCATAATCAAAATATAATTTATGCTTATGTTTTATGTCTGACGGTTTTGGTAATTAAATTAGACGATTACATACATAGTACATACATCCTAATAATTAGAGAGCGTCGAGTTGAAGAGAAAGAAGATGGTGAAAGAATAGTGATTTGAATGTTCCAAGGGAAGAAGCATTGCGGATACAGGGGGGGAGGGAATTCCAAAGAGTAGAGGATCGGACAAGGAAGGAACGTTGGAATGCAGTACTTCTGTGGGATGGAGTATAGAGATCGGAAGGACGAGATCTTGTATGTAGTGATTTGATAGCGGACTTAAATTTCAGGTTACTGTAAATAAAGGGAGGGTGACGGGTGTTGATAACTTGGTATAGGTAGGTGCCTAGGAAGTATTTTCTGCGGAAGGAGGGGAAAAGCCATTTAAGATATTTTATAATTGTGTTTACTTGTTTGATAATATGAATCTAATTGAACATGTTTTAGACAAAATCTAATGCTAATTACACATCTGTATGCCTTGTCCAAATGTCTCGGAAGAATTTCCGGTTTAAATTGAGGAATAGGCTTCTTTGCCTCAGCATTATATATTGAGCTTAATAAGGAGTACATTAGTCTCGGTGTGAAGCGTTAATACAAACGAGAGAGAATCTAACATCCAACTGAAGAAGTTAAAAGTAAAAAAAAAAACAATATAATGTGGCATATAAAAAAAAAATGGCCGTTTTTAAAAACTAATATTTGTATTATTATTTCTTTTAAAATACAATTAATTCTCAAAGTATAGTCCATTGCTATCTACCATCATCACCCATCTGCTAGCCAATTGCTCGATGCTACGCTGATACCATTCCTTGGAATAGCTGCCAAAAAAATCCTTGGACAGCATTTTCAACTTCCGCAAAATTATCAAATTTTTTCCCATGAAGAAAACTGGCCATGGATCGAAACAAGTAGTAATCCGAAGGTGAGAGGTCTGGACTATATGGTAAATGAGGCAGGAGTTCAAACCCATGAAGTTCTTTAAACTTTTCTGCTGATTGTTGAGGAGTAAGTTCGTGAGGGACCTAGGGGAGTCTACAGGTCTTTTTCACCTTCCCCATGGAGAGAAGATGGCGACTAACAGTCGAATAATCTTTCGACACACCACACTGGCAAGTTCGCGAGTACTTCTGGACGGATTTGACTCAACAGCTTCCTTCAGACCCTCATCAATATCCATTAATGGCCGCCCGGAGCCCTTCTTCCTTTCCAACGTCGTATATCAACTTCTAAATTTTTCAAACCAACGCCGTGCAATGCGCTCTTCAAGGACACCTTCCCCTCCAAATTTAATAATTTCACGAGTTGCTTCAGTGGCTATTAATTTTTTTTTTTCCATTAATGTCTTAAAATTACGAGAATTTGGTAGGACGCTGTCATGTTTCTTCTTTAAAATAAATAACTAAACTGAGGCATTTTTTTAAAGAAGTCCAGTGTTAGTAAACAAGCTTACGGAATGCTCTAAAGGGATTATTAAGTATTGGTAAATAATAAATAGCATGAACATGTTTACAGACTTTTGAACTCTGGAATTTGATAAAATGGTAATTTTTTTTATACGTCTCATTATACTAAGGTTTGTAGAAATATAAATGTATATACTGTATTTTTTTTCTTAAATACATTTTTCTCAAATTTCGTTTTTTGTAATTTTTTTTTTTTTTTTTTAAACAAATACCACTAGTAATGCATAAGTAACGTATTAAATACACCAAGACAAAGACAAAGAATAAGAAATAAGTACTAAAATCAATAAAATTATATCCCTTGTGGTACGAATGGTGACATAAAAGGATCAATACAATTATGGTTGATGAAATAATTAATGAAAATTAATAACTTGTTGTCTAGCAAGAGTAAACCCATAAACCACCCACCTGACAACACTAAAAATCCCATAACGAATATGATTTGCTTGGCAAACACTTGAAACATACTATAAACTCACCGGTGACCGTCCAAACTTTCGAAAACCTTGCGGCTTACGTCGAATGCGGATCAGAAAAATATATCTGCAATTTTTCTGGAGGTTCCTGGTCAAAAAATATTTTAAGTTCTAAAGGGTTTTAGGAACTGCTAGAAAAAAATGAAATAGCATTAAACTAATTTATTTTAAATCCCTTGTTTAACAATTAATATCGAGATGACTCTTGTGACAAAATTTTATTTTTCTGAGCAAATTTTAGGAAAAATGAAAAAAAAAAATGATTAGGTCTTCAAGAAAACTGCCTTCATAGATTTTTTTTCCCTCACGAAACCCGACATCGGATTAGAATTCAGCATTCAAAAGAACACTTAAACACGAAATTTCATCCAGATAGAAAAATAAAAAATCTAACCTTCAAACTAAACCTGACAAAATAGAAAGCATTTTTTTTTTTTTAATTAATATCAATTTGAATTACTGTTAGAAGGTTGAACGTATCAATTTGACAATTTTACGCAAAATATAGTGTAGTAATACGCTTATACAGTCTTTGGTTTCCTCCTCTTCCTATCTGGTTTCAAGAAAATATGTTTAAACTTGTGAGTAAAGACTGAATCATTTCCTTGTATTTTATTGTGAATAATTTCACAGAAAACAATACAGCTTGCATTATTTTCCTGACAATCCAATATTATGCGGGGAGTTCATATTAATATGAGAACACCCTACTGCTTTTGGAAAATATTTGCTTTAAACTGTGTTATTCAGAATAATTAATACAAATCAAAGGCAGTATGGTAACTAACCAATTTCTATTTAACTTATTGATGGATTAATTAATTCATAGGTTAATAGAAATTAAATAGAAATTGGTTAGTTACCATACTGCCTTTGATTTATATTAATTATTTTGAATAGCACAGTTTAAAGCAAATATTTTCCAAAAGCAGTAGGCTGTTCTATTCCTGGTACGGTGGCGTGAATGGTGGCTAGCATGTGAAAGATATAAATTGACTCAATTAGGGAGGCACTACTCCGGCCACTCAGTGCGCCATTTTTCAATTACTACCTAAAACCTTTAATTTCTTGCTCAGTTCTTGATAACATATCCTAACATACTTACGTTTGTTATTTATAGTTTTTTAAACAAGTTTGTTCTGTGTATTCTGTTCTTGTATCAAATAATTATGTAACTAAACAGCAGAGAGTATAAAGGTATTTTCAATTGAACCAACGAAATATACAGAGTGGGGTAGAGTGTAGCTCAGCCAATCAGATTCCATTATTCTATATTATTAAATTACCCGATACCTCCAATCTTTCTTCAGTTAAGACTTAATTTTAGTCAGTTTAAGATCTCGAGATGTTATCTTCTTCTAACGGTCGTGTTTTTTTTTTACGTTTTATGGGTTAGAGAGTGTTACAGTGCTTTGTGATTTAGTTGTGTTGTGGTGTGTTTTATTATATTACAAAGTTTAATTTGATATTTCCCTTTGTGATTATTTTAATGGCAGAACCCTATTATGTGAGGAGCGGATGTAAGTTTTTTTGTTGTTTTTTTATGTAAATTTTTGACTTTTCTTATAAATATTAGTTTAATTTAGTAATGTGTCGGTTAGATTGATTCTCAATCGCAATACCTCATTTTAAAAATTAATTGCAATTACAAAATATAATTCATATTATAGCTAAAATAGTAAACAAAATCTCTTAAAAAGAATGACCAATTATCCTTTTACGTAAATTTGTAACCATCAAATCATTGCAATAGTACCGAATTAAAAACTACAGCTTTGCGAAAAAATATTTTCCACACTTCATTAAAAAATTGTCTAACGGTTCTAGCCTTGCCCAAGACTACCGAAGATATACACTGCCGGTCAAAAGTTTTAGACTACCCTGAGCCAAAATAGGTAAATTTAAAAGTTTGATATCTTTAATATCTTAATATTTTTATTTCTTTAAATATATGTTGTTTTTACAATTAAAAACAATAACTCTTTTGAGTTTTTCTCTTCAATACATAGATTCCGAAAAAAAGCCCCTTTTTTGGTAAAAAAATCTAATTAAATTTAAATACCATGCGATCTACTAAAAAAAACATGAAGAATAACAAAAATTCTAAAAAAAAAAAAAAAAAAAAAAAAAAAAAAAAAAAAAAAAAAAAAAAAAAAAAAAAAAAAAAAAAAAAAAAAAAAAAAAAAAAAAAAAAAAAAAAAAAAAAAAAAAAAAAAAATATATATATATATACTTATATAATTTACCAAATCAGGGAACCGCAATTGTGAGAAATGACAAATTGTGAGATTGCGTTCCATAATAAATCACACCAATGTAAAATCTTTCCAAGGATGGTTAGATCCACTGAGATCCGTCTATTATAAAAATATATTGCTCCATAACATCATTAGTCATTTCTAGTGAACAGTGAAAAGTGAAAATGAAATATGACTCGTTCAAGCAGCTCTCAACATCATCTCTGGAAACTTTCATCAGAAAACGGCTGGTTCCTTGTAAGCATTTTAAGTTACCTGTAAACTTAAAACACTAACTTTTGTTTTATTATTTAAACGAAAAATTTAATTGTAAATAAAATAATAAAATTTCTTGTTTGTTAATTTCGTTTGTCACTATGGATAATCGGACGATGCTACGGTGGGAGTCCTAAATTTTGCCTATCCAGGTATAATTAGGACAGGGATCTTTAACGAGTACCTGACATCGCACAGGCTCGGGACCCCCATTTTACGTCCCTTCCGAAGGACGGCATAGCTAAGAATTTTTTACTCCCTTTAAGAAATCCTAAGGTCATCTGCCGGGCTGCGAACCCGCGATCTTGGGTTTAGTAGGTTGCTATGCTAACCACTACACCACAGGTGACCCCAATTAAATTTCTGTGGCGAAATATGAAAAAAGTTATTCGTTGTAAAAAAGAAATTCTTTTAACATTTTCAACAATCGTCTTTCATAACCAAAGATAACCACGCTCTCTGTGTTGTCCATATTGAAAATTTGCGATAGTTTTCTGGTCAGGACTTTGATGATAGATATTTTTTGTTATTGAGCTAGGTGGAGGGGAAGGAAAGAAGGTCCCATTTTTGGGTTTTTCGATTATATCTCGAAAACAGTAGACCCTACAAAAATATGTTTTAAATAAAAATTAACGCTATTTAAATTTCCTATAAAAGTAAATCTATACATATTTGTCGAACTACGAAGGGTTAGCGAGATATACGTTATTGAAAATCGATAATGTTCTCAAAAAAATTATTTTTACCTCACTTTTTGTCAAACATTTTCTTCTAGTGCCTTCCGCGATGTTTCTCAGAAAAAATGTCAGGATCAAAGTTGAAGAGCATTAAATTTACTTAATTTTTCGTATATACATTTTGGCACTTGAAATAAATTATTGACAAAAAGTAAGGTAAACATTTGTTCTTTAATATGTGCCAACGTTTCGACCTGCGTTGCAGGTCTTCTTCAGGGCCACCATTATCATTTATCATTAAATGATCGTAAACATTTGTTTTTCGAATATTATCAATTTTTAATAACTTAAAATTGAAAACCGGTGAAACTTCGACAAATATGTATATACTCGTAAACAATTTTAAAGGAAATTTAACTAGCTTTAATTTTAATTTGAGACACATTTTTCTAGAGTCATCCGTTTTCGAAATATAATCGAAAAATCCAAAAATAGGACCTTCTCCCCTCTACTCATCGTTAGCTCACCCTTTCAGAGTGGGGTGCTTTAGTATGATTTTCTAATTACTCCTGAAGAATATTTTTTTTTTTCAACATAATAATTTTATTCACAACTGTACACACCAGTGAATGTGAAATTACATTAAAACGACAGACAATCAGGCATGAGGGAGTCAGCACCCTGTGGTACAATCGCCAGACATGGATACTAGATTATTAGGGATTAGACTAGGCGATCCCTCATCCACTTCATATTCAGCCTCCGTTGAGTTATTTCAGGAATTTGTGCTGTTGCCAAGTTATGTATCTGTTTGTTAGTGTGTCCACGTTTTTTCATGAAATTGTTGATGAAGTTTATGGATATGGGTCTTAACTGTCTATTGTTTAGTTTGAATTAGTTGATATATATGATTGTTGATATGGCTTAATTATTGATTTAAGTAATTTGATTCTTTTTAATTCTAAAATTTAAATTGGGAAAAATAGTAGATTACAGATAGACACATGCATGATCTATTTTCCAATCAAGGAGAAATTGTTTGTCTTTTTTTTTTTTTCTTTAAAAATGGTTTTAAATCCTAGTAATTGGTCACAGTAAACTACACGAGAAACAAATGCCGATTCAGCGATGGCGGAATGTACACTATTATTGCCCCTCCCCCGAAGAGAATGAATGTTAAGCAGCACTAATTATCTTAATGACCCGAAATATTCAGAATGCTCGGGGACCTTCGGTTTCTTCCCGAATCTACAATTCAGGCTCTCACCGCACTATCCGCACTCACCGCTCCGTCCGGGCCGCCCTCAAGAGATGAATTATTCAGAAGGCACTATACGTACTGCCCGAGCTCCATTATATGGATAAATAATGGAGCAGTTTATCCTAGTTGTTTCATCAGCAGCTCTCTTGGATAACAGTAGTGTAGGTTACAATTAATAGCTTGTTAATATTGTAAATTATTTAAACTTTTAATGGATAATCTGTCTAAAATTTATGACTTTTCATTAATAAAAACAGGCTACTTTCCGTTTATGAGTTTTTTGATATACTTAAAGAATCAAAACAAATTAAACATTTAACATTAACTGACTAGACAGCGAATATAGAATATAGTTCACACAGGATAGACATGAATATTTTTTATTTTTCTGTTCTTGAATTACTTTTGTGATCGCAAATAGTTCCACAATAGCACACCGATTATCGGCCATACCTTTTTTTTTTTTTCTTCTTTTTTTTTAACATATACATCAAGTAAATGTATTGATAGTGAATACAAGGGCATGTAAATAACTTGTGAAGAACTATTCAATAATAGCACTTCAATAAAAATATACACTAAAAGGTCTCTAGGCCATCTTATTTTCAGACGCCTCGGAGGATTATCAGGAATGGAGTGGGAAGCAAGTTGGGAGGCTAGTGGATTGGAGTGGTTATGGAATTTACTATGGAAGGATAGGTATCTGGTTTGGGCTAAATCACCAACATAAGGAACATTAAGATCTTTATGGATAAGTTAATTGATCACAAAGTAAGGAAAATTGAGGATTTTTCGAAGGATTTTGGATTGCAAGGATTGGATAGGAGATGAATTGGATGGTTTAGTGGAGCCCCAAAGCTCAACTCCATACGCCCAAACAGGTCTAATCACAGTCATGTAAATGATTCTTTTTTAATTAATTGGGAGCTTTGATCGTTCGTCTAGTAAATGTTGAAGTAGTCTGTAACTCGGCCATACCTAACATTTATATCGATATCATGACAAATGAAAATTAAATAACAAAAACAAGTCAACCGCAATAATTTTCACAAAACAAAAATCTACAATAGACCACTAGACTACCATATACCTCCAAAAAATCCATAGAAGACTACCATATACCTTGGGCACAGTCAGCAACTTATCTTTGTGTAGAACTAGACTGATCCCACACATTTATGGCACATGTAAATAAAAAAATGCAAAAAAAAAAAAATCTGATTAGCTTTCAATAAGCATACTTTTACTTTATACAATAGAAACAAATTAATATTGTACAAAACTGTAATTACACCAATATTAATCTGCTCAACGCCTGTTTAGAGTTATACATATAAAACAAATTACAGGAAAACTGGAAGTAATACAAAACATTTGAATGCGAATCATAAACAACTACCTAAAATACACAAGAATATCCTCTATGCTCACTGATCTTAATCTACACATAGTCATTCAGTCGTAAACAAAGTCATTTTTCTTATCAACTGCTATACCTGAAAACCCAAATCTCCAAGAAATAGGAAACCACAACAAAACTCTATGAAGATACAAACACAAACAGACAAATTATTACTTGAAGACTGAAAACCAAATGTATATAAAATTACACAATAGTAAGCTCATTATGTATCTTATTATTGTAGTAAATATCTGCTTTCCATAAAATCAATTAATAAAAGTTGATTTTTGTATTATACCACCAAAGAGTTTTATTTTAATTTTTTGTTTATTATTAATAATTTGTATATTATTATTTGTAATACTCTGTTCTTTTATTTTTATTAAACTATTATTTACAATTATTCGCACTTGTATAGTTGTATGTTAATTTTGTTGTGTAGTTTTTTTTTTTTTTTTTTTTTTTTTCCCCTACTATTTTATTTTTTTTAAAGATTCGTCTTATTCACTTATTGTATCATGTGAGATGAATGTGTATAATGTAGACATGTGCCAATTTTATGACTAGCCTGGTTCAGCTTTATGTAATTTATTTTTAACAAATTTATTAAAAATTATATTAATAAAAAAAAAAAAAAAAACAATCAAGAAAACATATCCATGTATATATTTTCCCCAGATGCCTCTCAATACTAAATATCGCTGCTGTTTCATTCTAATACCTACACTGAATAGCCTACGATAATGACTGTTTGCGCACGTACAGCTGCACGCAGCGCGGCAGATCGAACGCTCTGATCGCCCTAAGCCTATAATGACCCAGCCATTAACGCCTAACAGCCCCCCTCTAATTCACCCCCCCCCCCATCGTACAGTTACAGTAAACAACAGTATCAGGAAGTACTATCACCTCGGCTGTGCTAAATCACTGCCTTCTGTATCTATCTGACTATCTGCGACCTCCTGTACCCGCCGCTAATTGTCCAATATTAAAGTGATTTTATGGCTTCGATTAATTGGATTTGGGACTAAGCCAAATACTACGATAAAATTTCATATTTTAAGATAGTTTATACAGGGTGAGTACCTCTTACTGTAAAAAAAAAAAAAAAATGGGTGAAACTAGATGACAAATGTAGAAAAATGCCGCAGACCTCACCTTTATACTCCAATTCGTTGCAGATATACGATAAACCAAAGACTTTTTTGAGGAAACCACGGTTTTTTACCATGAAAGCTGTAATCTCCATTTTGTTAAAATCTTTTTTTCAAATTTTAACCACATTTTCAGATTTAGCTTTCCTATAATAGCTGAGTACCTGTAACCTTGAATTTTGCAAACTTAGGATCCAAAGAACGACTTGATCAGGGAAGTTACAACTTTTAAAATATCGTTATAAAGCTGATAAAATTTTCAAGTTTTTTTGAGTGATTTGCAGTTTTGTCGATAGTGTTTTCGATAAACGGTGAACGTTGAAGTAATTTAAGACATTGTAACTTCCCTAAATCAGGTGAAGATCAATCTGTTCTATAGGTTACAAGTTTGTAAATTTGAAGGTTACATGTACTCTACTGTTACATGAAATTTAATGCTAAATCCAAAAATATGGTTAAAATTTGAAAAAATTTTTAACGAAATGGAGATATTACAGCTTTTATCGTACAAAACGCGGTTTCCTCAAAAAAATCTTTGATTTATTGTTTATCTTCCATGAATTGAAATAGAAAGGTAAGGTCTGCGGCATTTTTCATCTAGTTTCACCAATTTTTTTTTTTTTTTTTTTTTTTACACTAAGAGGTACTCACCCTGTATAGTATATAAAAACTTATTATGTCTTGTATTAAAAAATGTATTCACGCAACTGTAAAAAAGTCAGTATTTTTGCATTCTCATCATGGTTAATTTCAATATTCTTTTATGAAATGTAAAATAATTAATTTTTAACATGGGACATGTTTCACCGGTGCCCTAATTGCGTTACGTTTTTGGGAAACGCGATAGCTTTACGCGTAGTTTTATAGTTTGATATTAGGAGAGTAGGAACAGTTAAGAGCTCACCTCGTTATATTAAATAACACTAGCTCACTAATGAGTGAGCTCCTTTTGACTCTGTTTCTACTAATACGAAATCAAAAATTTTAACCTGGCTTTTATCGATCCCTCTCGGCTGTTGTGTATAAGAAATTACTCTACTTTGGATATAAACAATACAATACAGGTAATCGGGGAAATATAATTAACATAAGGGCATAGACGGTATGCAGGATTAAGCTATTTAATTTGAAAATTTATCTCGTACACAGAACTGAATCACAGCTAAGCAGAAAAAAAATCTTCTATGACGTTAAATACAAAAGTGCTATGATGCACATGTGTAATTATTTTTTGGACTAAAATCACAAAAGCGTTTCGTCAAAACCTAATACAAGCAGAATTTTACATTACACGCGGAATTTCATTTTAAAACGAAAACTGCAAAAAACCTGAAAAGAAAAATGCACATAAAAGAATTGGCAATCTCTCCTACGATATGACTATCACTGACAGTCAAGACGCAACCTCTAAAGCATGTTCCATGTTATTCTGTCTTTTGGCCAGTATTTTATTTTATTTTTTTTTTTTTATTAAGTATAATTAATTTTCTTTTATGTCTAATTAAATTTAATTTAATATATTTTTAAAGAGAAAATAATTAATACGAAGTAAGCAATTAAATATATTATTTTAACGTACTTTGAAAAATATTAGAAGATTTGATATGAAACTAAATAAACAACTTTCACTTTTCTTTGTAATTTTATTTAAACTTTGATGAAAATGGTCCCCTTGATTGGCTGTGAAATATTTGATACTTCACCCTGACCGCTAAAACTTTCTCGATGGTTCGATCAATAGTTCGCTTTGATGTCTTGAATAGGACACTCGTCTCTTGCGCTATCAGCCTACTAATGTTCAAAAAGCAAATTATCTTTTATCATGAATAATTTCTTCCGAATATATAAATAATTATATTTATATTGTTTTTTTTTAATAATTAGTCCAGTAAAATAAGGGTTTGCCGAAGGAAAAACTGCGGAAATTTTATTCTCAAAGGAGCTTTATGTTTATTGGGGTGCTGAATCCGAATCTGAAGTTTACTACCACGGCAACCATCAGCTTCATATTCAAAATCGCAAAAAACCACCAAAAAAAAAAAAAAAAAATCGTTATTTTTGTTTTTTTTATCTATAACACGATAACAAAGCTTTTTTCGAAGAAAGTCTTCAGATATTAATTGTAGCTAAAACTAGTACTTACATAATAAAAAAAAGAAATCCGAGATCGGACCATTTTTCGCGAAGTTACGTTATTGGGAAAAAATGGGGAAATTGGCCAACGTGCCGTCAGTCCCACAGCTCCGCGAAAACACGTTTGTCGTACTCTTTTGGCTATAACTCTCAAACTGTTTGTTCGATACAACATTACTTTTTTCATCTTAAAGCTGATTAAATTTACTATAAGAATCTATAAATGAAGTTTTAATCAAACCCCGTAAATGTACATGCCAGCCCGCTAATAAAAACGTACTGTTGTAAGTGTTTTTCTGGCACATTTGTCGCTCTAACTCCTTAAATATTTGTTTGATCCCAAATTTCCCCTTTTCTATCTCAAACCTGATTAATTTGCTATCAGATGCTATATACGTAAATTATATTAAATTCTGTAAACCACCCAAGCTAGCACGTAAAATGTGTATGTTTTGGCAAAATATTTAAATTATGACACGTTCAGTAGACTGGTGTGGGTATTTCGCGGTGTTAATTATAAGTTACATATATAGGATCTAATAGTAAATTTAACCAGCTTTTAGATAAAAATATTAACTTTTGGATCGAACAAATGGTTTTGGAGTTATAGTGAAGAATGTGCCAAAAAAACATGTATTTTTCAAAAGTAAGTGATTTTCAGCGTGATAGCTTGTGTATTTCAAGAATTTTGATAAAAATTTCATATATAGGATCTAATTGTAAATTTAACCACCTTTCAGATTAAAAAAAAAAAAAATTTGAATCGGACAAATACTTTCGGATTTATAATCATAAATGTGCTGAAAAAACATATTTTTCCAATCGAAATTCATGGTTTTCGGCACATTTTAACATTACAACGGCCTTTTGGAAGCTTATTTTACTGCACTAAATAAATAATAATAAAATATATCGGAGATGTGTCAATTCCAAATGTTGATCCTCGATATTACCGACTTTTGAGAAAAGTATCGAGAATCGATAATCCAAAGTCGATTCCCAGGAATCGATCGCTGACGATGATATTAGTTTCGTGATACCTAATTATGTAATTCTCATTCTTTGCAATAAATAGCCAGAAAATAACATTTTAACACAATTTTTTTTTTTTTACATGGTGATGTCTTTTAGCAGGGTCTATACTTTTTTTAGTATATTAGTATAACCTAACTTTTTTGACACGCGCTGGTTCTGTTGGTGTCGCTTGGCTCGACAATTTGCTAACAGTTTCGTTGTTAGAAACTTAGTGGAGAATATGCTTTCTAATATAACAATCCAGCCAATATAGACCAAAACGAGGCAATCAGAGTATCATCCCTTATAGAGCGAGAGCCCGTGAACCCCAGACCTTCGTTATTTTATAAAAGATGAAATTTGTCAGCGCACTGCTCCCAATAGAGGTACGAACGATGGGTCATGAATGAAGTTCGGGTGATCGTGGCCTTAGCAGGTAAACGGTGCTAAAGGTATGTAAAATACCAGCCTACTATCGTCAATTATAAAGCGTGATTTTTTTATATTTCCTTCAGAATTGTACTTACTGATTTATATAGTATAAAAGCTGATCTTTATATATATTACTTTGGTAATAATTAGATGATGTGTCCTCATCAGCCAGACCGTTCTGACAGTTACAACCCCTTGCCAGACAAGCATGAAGGGTAGGTAGTTGTTAGAGCGAGCACGAGGCAAGATACATATGGCTGGGTGCGAATGAGATAGTGAGTGAGGTCTGCCACGATCCTTCACCACGATCTTGTATTTTACTGCACATGTATTGTTTATTACTTAGTGCGTGTTTATATCAGCTCAAATAACTTTATATGTTCTTGTCAATATTAATAATATTTAAGTAGTAATTATTAATTTACTATACCAAATATAATAATAATAGTAACTTTATTCGTCAAAGAACAATTTCTTGTTTAAGTAAAGTTTGCATTGCAAACAAAAAATATTATTATTATTATTTTAATAGGCATGAGTGAATTTTTTTTCCCTTCCTCTCTCTCTCTTCCGGTGTTTTGTCATCACTTATATAAATACTGTCATGCCTTTTAATAAATCTTTATTTTCAAATATTTTCCTATTTAGCTTATGAGACTAAAATAGGGTCCTTTTCTTATAATTACTAATACTTGACAAGAACATATAAAATTATTTAAGCTGATATAAACCCGCACTGAGTAATAAACATACATGTGCAGTAAAATATAATAGCCTAGTGAAGGATCGTGGCAGACATCTCTCTCACTATCTCATTCGCACCCAGCCATATGTATCTTGCCTCGTGCCTGCTCTTACAACTACCCTTCATACTTGTCTGGCAAGAGGTTGGAACTGTCAGAACAGTCTGGCTGATGAGGAAACATCATCTAATCATTACCCGAGTAATATATATGAAAATCAGCTTTTATACTATAACGTAAGTAAAATTCTGAAAGAAATATCAAAAAATCACACTTCATAATTTGACGATTGTAGGCTGGTATTTGACACACCTTTAGCACCGTTTACCTGTCAAGGCCACGATAACCCGAACTTCATTCATGACCCATCGTTTGTACCTCCATTGGGAGCATGCACTGACAAAGTTTCATCTTTTATAAAATAACGAAGGTTAAGGGGTTCACGGGCTCTCGCTCTATAAGGGATGATACTCTGAAAAGGAAAAAAGAAGGTGCATCGAAAATCCGGTGCCACTGGGGAAGGGGAAGCATCTAAAGTTTTTTGCTTATAACTCGAAAAAAGTGCGCTACAGTGAAAAAGTATTTTAGCACAAAATGAAAGCTTATTAAATTAAATTATAGGAAAAAAAAAAAAAAAAAAAAAAAAAAAAAAAAAAAAAAAAAAAAAAAAAAACCTGTAGGGTAAATCACTAGTCATGGTTATAGTTAAGGGAACTTGTCGATTTAAAAGGGAATTTCGTTTATACTGTTTGTAATATGACATATTTGGTTATATACTTAGAATCTCAAACGTTTATTCTATTGAATGTAAAATTGACAAATACACTAAAGTTTCCTGTCATATAAATATTTCTATCTTTTTTTTTTTACAAAAAGCTAAAAATACCAGTTATGGGCATGTTGTACCATTCATGGTCATAGCCAAGACTAGTTATGGTCACGTAGCAAAATAATCTTTAAACAAATATTTTTAATAATTTAAAAATTATTATTGATTAATGAACAACTGTAAATATAAAAATAATCTAAAAACTAATACAACGCGGTATAACGCGGTATATTAAAAAATACAATCACTTTCTGCACTCATTCACAAACTTACTAGTTATTTTTTAGTTTAGAATACCGTCATGAAATGATAGTTGGAAATGTATCTAAACAACTATTTATCTGTGTATAACTTACAGCCACACTTCTCGTTGATTTGTTTGATAAGCAGTAACGGCATACATCATGGTAATCATTCCCATTAAAAAAATAATGAATTAAAAGAAATCGGAATGTATTTTTGTAAATTATCTTATTTCAATATTTCCAGTTTTCTTAAACAGCAGTATCCAACACCAAAGAAAACCTGAAATGGATAGGAGTGACCATAACTCATATCTCATATTTTTATACACTTGTTAATTATTATCAGATAGCCCAACATAAAGGAGCTGGTATGGAAGCCTGAATTCTAATGAAAAGGTAGATAACTCAAAAACTAAAAATAATGAAGCAATTTCACACTAATTCCTTAAGAATCCTCACTTTTAAAAACGATCTTACTAAAAAAAGAGGTATTTCAGGATACTATTTGAGGAAAATATTTTTTAATGCCTACTGCAAAAGGGATATAAGGGAGAATTTCGTTATTAAATGAATCTTAAATCCTTTTTAGAAATTGTTATCCTGGTGATATCACAAATAAATGGTTTAGACCCTTATTATTACAATAATTGTATTAGCCTGCCCATAACTGGTGAGGTGACCCTAACTAGTGATTTACCCTACCACTTACACAACCCATGTCTCGGGCTCAATACTTGGGTAGGCTGTACTGTTTCTGAGCCAACGGTTGTGAAAGGAGGAGATTTGGCTAGAATTCACTCTCAACCGCCAGGTTTTTCCCCATTTAAGGGTATCCACTTTTTTAGAGGCTGTGTGTGCTCCAGGAGGGTCTCCCGACCTCGAATTCGATCCACTGCCGAAATAACAAAAAATAAATTTTCTGCCTTCAGTCGGACTAGAACTCGGGCCCGGGAGCTTGGGGATCAAGTGCCTTACCCACTGAGCTACCGCGCCTCCCAAATTAAAATATAAGTTTGGTTATATATATTTTACGAAAAACTGAACCGGGCGCCGAAAAAGATTTTATATATTTTTGACGTATAGATCCTTACTCCTTCAGCTCAAGAAATATCTTGATTTCTCAGGTGTTCTATTCAATGGAAACATAAACGGCTAAAATTTATACAATAGCTAAATTACACCCACTAGGTCATAAGCCTTAACGGAAACTAATGTAATCTGATGTGTTTTCAAAACTGACGCGCAAAAATTGTTTTGCCTAATTTTTCGCTACAACTCCGAAACTATTAGTCCAATTCAAAATTGTTTTTGTTCATCTCAAGGCAAGCTAAATTTTCTACAGGTCAGAATTTAGATAAACTTCCGTGATATACCACAGCACGCTAAAAAAAAAAAACTGTTGTAAAATTCATTTTTTTTTTTTTTTTGGCACATTTTTCACTATAATTCCGAAACTATCTGTCCGATCCATGATTTCTTTTTTTTATCTAAAAGCTGGTTAAATTTACTACCAGACTTATATATAAATGTTTGATTAAATTGCGTAAAATACCCTTAAAACAATATTTTCTAATATTATCTCCTTTCCGGAGCCGGTAGCACAAAAAACGGTTTAGTCATAAGGGAAACCCCCGTTGTAAATCTAAAACTTAACCTACCTGCCCCCCCCTTTTACTTCTCACAATATCAGTGTTTTAGTTACCTCGAAGGTGAGTGCCTGTGTTTGATTTCTTGTCTTATCTTTTTAAAAACCCTAGTATATTTAATCTATGTAACATAGTACTGATGTGTTGAAAATTTTATTGTATGTTTTAGAACTGAAGATGAATGTTTAGCATTCGAAACTAGTTTTCAAATAAAATAATCTCAATAGAAGTGGCATTTAATTCATCAATCCTAACGGTTTTAGTTATTCATAAAAAATGTGTATAACCAAACTTGAACCTAGAACCTTCCATTTAGGAGCTATATTGGTTTGAATGAAAAAAGCCACTTTTTTGCTAAAAGTTTTGTGTTAGGGCTTATTTGGCATATTCATGATCTGTTATTTTTCCAAGTTGGGAAGAAAGTGAGCAGTTTTTACTCCATTTGTCCAGAATTAGTGTCTCAAAATAATTTTCACATTCTCTTCGAGTTCTGCCCCTAGGCAGTTATTAATGATGTTTCCTAAAGAGCTTGGCACTGCTGGCGACACTATGGCGACTTGGGCTTAGCACCAGATTCGGTGGTTCTCATCTAAGGGCTGGGATATATATTTAGTCACCAGTACTCACCTGATGTAAGAATTTTATTCTATACTAGCTTTCCCCGTAGCGACTTCGCCCGCTCTCATAATTAAAGAACTTTACTAATAGTTGATTAACTAAGAATAATTTGTTTATCTATAAAAGTCTTATATTGAAGAATGCAATTTAGCATTGTTTCTTCAATATACTTAGCCCACTATGCACAGGTGCCACAGACATTATAAAATATATAAAGGCAGAATCAATAAGATTTTATTTAACATAACTCCTATTTGTTCAACATTTGTAGCTACATGTTTCGGAGAAAATACTCCATCATCAGGCTTCTAAATTTTTAAACAAAATACATTAATCTATAAAATTACACCAATAGTTATTACCAACAGTACACCTCTTAATCTATGATTATTTTCACATTGTCCATTCTCCATGTTATAAGAAATTATATAATATAAGACAGAATCCATGTTGAAAGTTAGGATGTTAATTTTTGCTATATTATTTTTAAGGGAAGTGAAAATAAAAAAATATGAAATCTATCATATACTTTCTCACATTTATTTTTAGATACGTACGGATCAAACTTGGTGGTGGCTCGTAAGCCGACTATTACCTAAAGAATTATTATAGTAAACTATACTATTTAAAATCTTCCTAGAACTATGAAAATTTTGTAGTTAAAATTTGGCACAGATGGGTTTAATAATTTTACCATTGCAAACTCTGTTGCAGAATGGTGCTATTTTATAACTTATCGTTCGATTATTAAACATCCCTAGTATCCACACGTCACACTAAATATTTATAGCTTTTTTTTTATAACAATTTATTTGAACTAAACCAATTTTATTATCAATTTCTAGCTCTATATAACACTGTACCGCTATAACCTCTCTTAAATGGCACTCACCACATATCGGTCAATTTTCAAAATTTACTGCGTACCACATTTTTATCTCTTTTTAGCAACAATTTAATTGATAATATGTAAATTTTCTTATTGCTAAACCTTCCTTTGACTAAGAAGATGATGTAGTTTAGATTTGGTAAAGATTGGTTCAGTATTTTTTGCGGTTAGTTTGTTGTTTTATAAAAGTAAATTCTATGAGTAAAAATTTAATTATTCAATTTATTCATGGTTAAACTCTTAACAAATATTACTAATTAAATGTTATTTTAATAACATACCTACATATAAACCTGAAACATAAAAATGAATTTGAAATCGTTTTTTACGGAATTTTATTCTTCTTAAAACCTTCCTAAAAAACTAAGGAGATATAGATTAATTTAGAACATATGTTTTATTGCTAATTGTTTAATAACACCTGCACTAAAGTAATATTTATAAAAAATAAATATTATTTTGATATTTTTGGGATATTTCTTGAACCCCAACTCTGATTTGAATAAAAATTTACAAAAACCTTCCCGGGGATATACTTAATAACTTCCCAAATTTTCACAGCGATTGGATGTATGGTTTTTGAATCTATCGAGAACAGACAGACACACACACATTCATTTTTATATATATAGATTAAAATATAAAAATATCGAATAAGTATTCTAAACGTAAAAATGGAATTTAAATATCTTTATATTTTAATCACTCACAATGTAATATTAACTATATGTGAAAAAATTAAAGGCCACCATGGAACATGTTTTAGGGGCTGCCCCCATGATCGTCGATGCTCAGATGTTTTCTTTCTTTTTTTTTTTTCGCTTACCTCTGATTCATTTGTCAGTAGGAGCTAAATTTTCAGATTAAATAGCTTAATCCTGCTGATTGTATACCCTTATGTTCTTTTTTCTCCGCTGTATGATTTGAAATAGTTTAAATTAATTAACAATTAAAGATTATTCGAAAGAAACAAAGTCAAGAAAAAATAGGATTTTCAAACATAACTTCTTCTTTTGTTTTTATATATATATATATATATATATATATATATATATATATCAAGGATATTGATGGTGAAATTTTCAATCCAAGCACCACCAACAGAGCTAGCGCGTGTAAAAATATGCGTAACGCTCTTGCGTTTCTCCCGAAACTTATCGTTTTTGGTCAACTAGGCCACGTGTAAAATATGTTCCAAATTTAAAGCATCAATTACTTATGGTGAAATAAAGAATCCTAAACAAACAGCTTAGCATTTAGAAAAATAATAAGTTTTGAAAGCGTGAGTTGAAGTGTTTCAAAAAATTATTTCAGAGCTTTAAAGTTTTGAAGTTTTCAGTTCCCAAAAAAAAAAAAAAAGTACAGTTGAAGTCCGATAATCCGGCACGGTCTATCGGGCGGTGCCCCTTCCTTTCAGTGTAGCCTTGCCGTAAAACAAATGTATGTTGTACATACATAAATCGTAATTATAAGAACAATTAGGTTAATAATTCAACTACAAATACACTATGCAAATACATACAACAAAGTTTATTTTACATTTATTGTAACAACTAGATCGTTGCGACAAATCGCTACGATTTATCGTAGCGTGTAAACGGGGCTTAATGTATGTATGTACACGTACTGTTAAACATATTTCTATTAGAATTAAAAAAATCCCGAATGTCATTTTGTTTTCTTGACTTTTGGCGTTTAGTTTAAAATTAATTTCTAATGATATGGAAATCAATAATTTCTTAAGCACTGTAGCTAGTACTAGCCTCAACAAAAGATATAACCTTATTTAGTGATTCTGCAGCTATGGTCCAGCTGATTTTTTTCCTTTTCTTCTGTTTCGGTATCTGAGTCATTTTTTCTTCAAGATTTTAAGTAGGCTGAAGGTTTTTACTACACTGTTCATAATGTCCTCATCGGTTAGTTTTTGTTCGACAGGCTCATTCTCGAATAGTTCTCGAGCGTTTTTATTTGCTTTAAAGACACACTTTTTGAGAAAAACAAAATTTTTACAATTTTCCGGAGCGATGCCGGACTATCGGGCATTCCGGACTGTTGGATGCCGGACTAATGGACTTCTACTGTACTAGATCCATTTCTTCTAAATTAAATAGATGTTAAGCCAAGAACTGTAGCTCATCGCGATTGTCTTCTCATTAGTTTGTACGATATGGCTTGCCAACTGGGGCGAGCTAGGTCTTAAGTTGGCAAGATAAGTTGGAAAGAAGGGAAACGACACACAGCGAGCCAGGCGAATTAACATTAAAAATGGAATTGCTAAAGTCACCAGATAACGTTTATTGTCACCGTGTAATATCACCGCTTCAGAGATCATATCATTTCATACTTATTGCTTTCTAGCCCTAACAACATGTAAATCGTGTCTAAATATACATAAAATTACATACTGTAAACATTATTTATATATAATGTATAATAAAATAAAATAATAAATAATAAAATACAGATGTAGTGCAAGTTTAAAAACGGTCTAGGATGAATATATAAAAGCAAAGCCACTGATTTCTGAACGCCGAAAGACATCCTCGACTAATTCTTCCCAACAAATCAGTTTTTGTTCTTTGGAAAATTGACTTTTTTATTTTAATTTTTAAAAGGTCATTCTGTCATTCAAATTTAACGATTTTTTAGGCCGAATGATATTCCGCCATTGTTTTCCTTCTGAAAATTAATTAAATAAATCGAATATCTTTGGCCACTTCTTCCTGAAAATTAATTATGTCCTTTTGAACATTGAACAAATTTTTCGTTTTTTACAAAGGACACTCTCCCTTCCTTTTGAATACTTTGGATTTTATTCCTTTTCGTCATAGTCTGATAGAAGGACCAATAAAATTAGGATTGATGGATTAGTTGCCTCTTCTATTGGGATTATATTATTTAAAAACTAATTTCGAATGTTGATGGACACTGTTACAGATCTGCCAGGATCTGAGGATTTCTTGAGGCCAAGGACATCCTTGGCCACTCTCTCCTTCCACAATTAGAATTAGTTTTAGGCGAGGCGTCATTACAGACTACTTCAACATTTACTAGACAAACGTTCAAAGCTCCCAATTAATTATAAAATACTCATATACATGACTGTGATTAGACCTATTTGGACGTACGGAGTTGAGCTTTGGGGCTCCACTAACCATCCAATTCATCTCAGTTCTAGAACATACAAAATTTTCAGTACATCAGTACTAGGTTACATGGATTATATAGATTTTGAGTAAACCTCCCAAAAAAAAATTTAACCTATCTGCCCCCTTCCCCTTCGTACGATGGATATATTTCAGTTATCTCTTAATTCTCCTGAGGTGAGTACTAATATTTGATTTCTTGTCTTACATTTTTGAAAACTTCAGTGTATATATCCATAACATAGCACAGATGTGTTGAAAATTTTGTATGTTTTAGAACTGAAGATAGATGTTTATCATTCGAAACTAGTTTTCTAATAAAATAATCCCAATAGAATTGGCAATTAATTCATGAATCCTAATTGTCTATCACTTTGTGGTAGCTGATTTAAGAATATTTTTTTTTTGGTAATATTTATAATAAATTTGTTTCTGTTTACAAATTTTACCACATTAAGTACATTTAAAAAATGGATCTGCCTTTTATTTATTTTAAATATTGCCTTGTTTTATCGCCCTCCGATCTTAACATTGTGTACTTTTCGTGATGTTGTTAGAGCAGTGATTTACAGTTCTGTACAATGTACAGATTATCTATTTATTTATTTTTTATGAAAATATGATTTTCCTACATTTATCAGCAAGAAACTAATATATAATTTATTTTTTGTTTTTACTTGTTTGCATATTTTTCGGATATATTTTTCGAAAGGAAATTCTATAACCCAAAAAATCACAAGAATAAATAAAGAACTTTTGGATTCAATAATAAATAATGAATAATGAATAATGAGATAAGGGTTGAATAATTGAATAAAGTCCAGTGCTCAATTCCAATCCCCTCCCAATTTTTCCCCCTTCCAAAAGACTGCTGCATTTGACAAATCCTTTCCAGGAAGGTTTAGCAAATTATAAAATCTTGTTATTTTCAATTAATTTCTAATTAAAAAGGCGATAATTATATAGATAACAGAGAAGTTTGAAAATTTACTGATAGGTGGCGAGTGCCATTCTAAATGAGATGTTACAAAGATACAGTGTTACATACAGCATACAAATTTATAATATAATGAAAATATTTGGCTACCGTCATTCTGCAACAGATTTTATAATTAAAATGTTTTTAATAAGGAAAGTTTGGCAATAGTAAAATTCACAATAATAAAAATTTTAATTCACAATGTTGAGTGGCAGAAACGATGTTTGCTACAATGGCATATATGTTCTATAGTTAGAAAATACAAACTAAATAAATGTTCAAAAATTAATGAAAAAACGTATTCAGTTTCCGATTAGATTGGCATTTGCAATGACTATCAACAAATCCCAAGGTCAAACGATGTCTGTTTGTGGATTAGATTTGAGAACACCATGTTTTTCACACGGACAATTATACGTGGCATGCTCTCGAGTGGGTAAACCATCCAGTTTGTTTTTGTGTTAGCTAAAGATGGACTAACAAAAAATATTGTTCACGCTATAGCATTAAGAGATTGATATTGTTTAATAGTGTTACTGTCGTAATTGTTAATTAATGATATATAATTTAAAGGGAACCAAATTATAATAATTTAAAAATAATGTTTGCCTTTTGTTATTTTTTTATTCCCTCATCGTTCACAGCGCTCCATGCTTATTTCACGCATATACCACATTCTTACATACATACAATATACACATTCTAACATACATACATACTTACAATAAGTAAGCTATTTTTTTTCTACACTAGAAATTACTAGGAAATTATTTATATGGCAACACAACGTTTGCCGGGTCAGCTAGTTGTGTATAAAAATATGGTCCATGTGCCTTTAGTTGTAAGCACTGATAATGCAGTCCATTATCCGCAAGAGTTTGTTAATAGTCTGTCCTTCTGGGTTACCAATTATACATGTAAATTAAAAATTTGTTGTCCAATTATGTTTTTACGTAATCTTCAAACACTTAATCAGTGCAATTATAACCAGATTAACCTGGAATACTAAACCTTCGTCGATTCGACTACCTGTGCCGAAAATTGTTGGTATTACCTTTGTGGGTAAAGTTAAGAGGCTGAGGTTATAGCAGTGCTTTCCCCAGCTCAGTGCCCTTTGAACCAAGTAGAAGCAAGGACCGCTGAATTCTTAGGATTTTAACCAGCTAAGTCTAAATAAAACATACATCGTCTGTTCGACGAAGCTTTAGTGCTACAAGTAAAATGTGTTCGTCGTTTCGACTAAGGTTTAGTAACAATGCATCTCTACGAAGGTTTAGTTATACAAGTTAAATAATTATTATTAATTAATTTTTTCACAATTACTACACACATTTTATCTATTATTTTAATTCCAATTTAAAATCATTTTTATAGATAACTAATCTAATTTATTTTAATGATCTGGTAATAGAACTTCAACTTTTTAATATATTTTTTGACTAGCTAACTGATTTATACTTTATAGCTTGAAATAAATACAAAATTTAAACATATTATTGTTTTCTTAGCTATTTGTACAAAATTATCGTATTTTTTGATTTACTAAATTTTGTTTAGTTTTGCTATACCTACATTCTTTCAATTGCGTAATGCGTATCCACAACCAATGCACAATAAAACCAAAGATTTTACTAAACATAGACAATTCGTGTATTGAAAATTCTCCTGTATTGATTTTACCCCAGAAGAGGTTTTGAAGTGATGCTGGAAATGAAGGAAGGAATCGTCTCAGAAGAGTCTGATTTTGAAAGTGATATGGAAATAGACCAATTGTCTTCTGATCCCGATTATTCCACAGAATCTGATTCAGTTTGCCATGAAACCCAGGAAGTTGCTGAATTAATCGAGAAATTGAAACCAGAGAGAAAAAAAAAAAAACAAGATTCTGGAGAGAAGAGAGAAAGCGAAAGTCTCCAAGAACACCACTTGATGAAGATAAGAGCTGCTCGGAAGTACAAAAGAGAGGTTCAAGTAAATATGTGCTTCAAACAGGCCTTGAAGAATTAGAGAGGGGGGGAAAAAACGGAAAGGAATACACAATAGGAAACAAAAACGGAAAGAAATGGAAAACGTCTAACTTCGTAGATCTTGAAAAACGCGGAGTATTGATGTTGTCCGAATAAGAATTTATTTATATATTCACTTTTATAATATTCGGAACAAAATGTGCATGTTTTTAATATTACATCAATAAAAATGTTAAATTGATAATTATTTGTTCTTCTTGTTTCCTTTACAACCCTCTTAATTGATTTTTAGGTACTGTTCGTCACAATGACGAAGGTTTAGTAATAAGGTACCTAAATTGAGGTTTAGTATCCAGAGTTAAAAATTACTGCTATGAGTCAAAATATCATTAAAAAAATAACGCTCAATTGCATTCTTCAATACAAGATTTCTATCAATAGGCAAATAAAATTCCATTGTGAGTTAAAATTAGGATGCTGGCAGTACATAATTTGTAAACATAAAAAAAAAAAAAAAATATTATGTTAGTAACTCTACATTGTAGAAAAATAAGATACAAAGTCATTACTTAATGTTTAATAACATTATATCCGAATTAAGGTGATTTAAACCGACGAAGACAAACACCACGAAGAAGAGGGTCAATATTAGAGGGAGTGAGGATTGACTTTCAGATGAGGTTCAGGGATGGAAGAGATTTGGAATTACGTAAACTTGGAACAGTGGAGGGTTGGAGATGGAGCTGCTGGAAATAGTGTACGCTCTCTGGAATTTATTGCTAAGCTCCAGCAGGACTTATTTACTCAAGAGGAATAAATTACCAAAAGATTGGTCCGATGGTGCAATAGTCTTCTGTCTTTGGACCCTCTGCGTAATAGGAGTGATCTCTATTCCCTCAGTGTAAATTGAATCTCTATGTGGCGTAGCTCTTGTGGTTCAAGATTGAGTTGGAAAATTGTGCGAGAGAATTTTAGCATAATAATTGCAAAATACCACTTTCCTTTGTAGCTGCAAATAGAATAATAATTCTAGCCATCATTTAAAGAAGGTGTTAATTCAGATTTTTCATAAATATTTGTTTTCTGTATAATTACGTTTTTTTAGTAAACAGTAACGAGAAAATGCTTCTCCTAAACATTTTAATAAATGCGATTTAACTCATACTTCATCCAATGGATTTAATTAATAAGTAATCCTCTTATATATAAGTGACGGCACATACAGGGTGATTATCTCTTAATGTAAAAAAAAAAAGTTGGGTGAAACTAGATCAGAAATGTAGCAAAATGCCGCAGACCTTACCTTTCTATTCCAATCCGTTGCAGATATACGATAAATCAAAGACTTTTTTGAGGAAACCACGTTTTTTCCCATCAAAGCTATAATATCTCATTGACCTCATTTTCGGATTTAGCATTAAATTTTCTATAAAAGCAGAGTACATGTAACCTTGAATTTTACAAACTTGGGATCTAAAGAACAGCTTGAGATTCACCTTATTTGGGGAAGTCACAACGTCTTATATTACTGTTATGTAATTATTAATTAAATTATTGTTTAATAGAAAATAAATAAATATCCTTTATTTTCTATTAAACAATAAATTTTTTCTTTGATTTTTTTTTCCAATGATGAGTTTATTATGTTTAAAATGCACTATAATAAGGGATTGTAATTATGATTTATTTACACAAGTAACTGATATGTATTCCAAAGGAGAACACCATGTTTTTTCGGTTTCAAAAGTGAATTTCTCGATGAAATTGAAACAAAACCATTACGTTTAACATATCATTCGAAAGCTGATTAAAGTTGTAAGTTTTTGTGCGATTTGACGTTTTGTGGATGGTTTTTTTGAAATACGGTGAGCGTTGAAGTAATATAAGACGTTTTGACTTCCCCAAATAAGGTGAAGATCAAGCTGTTCTTTAGATACCAAGTTTGTAAAATTCAAGGTTACATGTACTCTGCTCTTATAGAACATTTAATGCTAAATCCGAAAATGAGGTCAAAATTTGAAAAATATTTAAACAAAATGGAGATATTACAGCTTTTATGGGAAAAAACGTGGTTTCCTTAAAAAAAGTCTTTAATTTATCGTATATCTGAAACAGATTGGAATAGAAAGGTGAGGTCTGCGGCATTTGGCTACATTTTTGATCTAGTTTCACCCATTTTTTTTTTTTTTTTTTACACTAAGAGATACTACCCTGTATAATTTTGTATTATATTCAGTTTATTACGTTTGCAGTGAAAAAGAATTAGATATTGACATATTGTTAAAACCTCATCCATAAATCAATCTTATTCATTTAGACAATTTATTTGTTTAATTACATGTTCTTTAAAATTATGATTATGATAACAGGTAATAGTGTTGGTAAATAATGAATTGTTAAGCAACTATTCATTGACAACACTAATGTAATATCTATAAATAAGAGAGACGTTGCAACAGAGAAATTACAAATAATTTATCAATTCTAGTTGTATTAATCCTTCTATACCATCATGCATACCTCGAGTGATGTTATAACGACTTTGATATTACGTTGCAAATTATGTATTAATGAAATTTTGACAAGTACATGTCAAGGACTTTAAAGTGTGTTCAGTTTATTTGTTAAGGTTCTATTAAAGACGTCTGAAATTTCAGGATTTTTTATTTGAAGAATTATTTACGAATCACGTTATCAATATTTCGCTGTTCTCAAAAGTTGGAAGGCCATATTGTAAATAAAACTTTATTATCTATTGAAATATGAGAGAACATGCCTAATTTTTTTTTTATTTCTCTGCACTGTCTTTTATGTTTTTGTTTTTAAAAGCCAAATATGTGGGTTCATATAAGTCTCTAATCTAGGATGAAACGAATATATTATTATAAACTAGAAATGTTGAAGAAGAACAAAGGGAGAAAAAAATCATATGTTTAGTTGCCTTCCTGTCTGTCATGTTGGTTTTTGAAGTGTAAACGGTTTTTGGCTCGTTAGTCATTTTTTGGTTTAAAAAAAGCAAACTCGCTTCACGTACCGTACTGTACCCTATACCCGTAGATTTAGATTTACTGTCTAGGTTTAGATCTGTTCACTAACAGATGAGCCAACAAATAAAACAAACAAAATTCGAAAGAAAGCTGGTAATTGTAAAGATGCTCCCATTGTTTCATCACCGCTTTTACCGCTGTCTCCTGCCATTCACAAGTTTGTTGCAAAAGCAGGATTAAACTGCTCTTCTTGGCTGGCACTGACTCCAAAAATAACTGATCACAAGTTGTGAATAAGTATATAAGTATAGATAATTTCGCTGATTGTCAGTTAATGCTTTTTGTTTCGAAGCAGTTAAAATATTATTTTTTATCTCTTACTTCAAGTTTGTATAAAGAGGTTTAATCTTGAAGTCGGTTTTGTTTTTTTATTCTAAAAATTATTTAATTTAATTACATTTGACATATTTCAAATTAATTATTTGTAGCCGCAACGTGTTTTTTATACGCGAGAAAATTATTAAGATAGAAATAAAATAAGACTGTTACATAAACGCATCTACAATAAATACCATTCAGATAAATGCCTATTTCATAAAAAATAAAATAAAATTCACTTTTTAATGGTATATTTATTTTTAAAAAAAAAATGTTTCGCTTTATTCTCCTATAATGTTATTTTTAAATTTATTTGGTAATGTAGACCACTCAAAGAAGGTTATACTTTCAACACATGGTCCTAAGTACACCCACGGTGGTAACATTTAGCTATTTTTTAAATGTCATCTCAACAAAACATACATATTCAATTTATAAAACTGATTTATTCAGATATATTTTTTTTATTTTAGACAGAAATAAACCGTTGCATGATTACCTCGCATGGGTACGCTCGGTATACCACACCTACGCTAGAAATGGACGGTTACAGTCGGTTCGAACCTGGTTCATACAGTTTATGAAGATTAACGATTTTTACTACGCCATCTTTCTTTTAATTCAAGCTTAAAGGCTAATTAATTATAAGTTAGGGTGGAAAGATGTATCTGATTACATTATCAATTAGTAAGAAATTCAATTAATAGCCGTTTTGTTAAGAAAAACAAAAAGGTGTAGCTAAATATTCAAATTAGTAGTGAGATTAAAGAAATACCTAGGTCATGTATTGTGGAGTGGATATATTTTTCAAAAATTCAAAAGAGGAGAGATTCAACATTTTCATTCAAAGCTCCATATTATAAGCATATTTTTTTTTTTAATAACTGCATCTTAAATATTTCGTAATTAATCTACACATTTATTCTATGTAGTTGGCATGCCTAATAGATGTTTAGTGTTTTTAAAATTAAGAATCAAGTATTTCTGAGACTACAAAAAAATTTGGTTCAATTAAAAGTGTTCAAGAGAGGACCTTAAACCTAAATCTCTAGGCCATCATCAAATTGAGATAATAGTAGATTTGTGTGGTTATGGAGTTTACTATGAAAGGATAGATATCTGGTTTGGGCTAAATAAGCAGTATATGGAACATCAAGAACTTTATCGGCAAGTTTATTGGTGACAAAGTAAAGGACATTGAGGATTTTTCAAAGGATTTTGGGATTGTAAGGCCCAATTCACACAGAACGGACGTGGCGGAGACGTGGCACTTTTGTCTCTTCGGACATAAAAACAACATTAATAAAATTTGATATTAAAGTTACATACATATATACCAACAATTTAATAGGGGTGAATCATCACTGATTTTATTTTATTTTATATTTTTTCGGGGGGCGAGGGTAAATCGGATATAAAACAACTTTGATAAAATTTGATAGTGGAGTTACATACATATATATCAACAATTTAATAGGGGTGAATCATCACATTTAATTTTTTTTTTCGGGGGGCGCGGGCAAATCGGACATAAAAAGAACTTTGATAAAATTTGGTAGTTGGAGTTACATACATATATATCAACAATTTAATATGGTGAATCATCACATTTAATTTTTTTTTTTTTCGGGGGGGGCGAGGGCGAATCGGACATAAAAAGAACTTTGATAAAATTTTGGTAGTGGAGTTACATACATATATATCAACACTTTAATATTGGTGAATCATCACATTTAATTTATTTTTTTTGGGGGGGGGGGGGGGGCGAATCGGATATAAAAACAACTTTGATAAAATTTGATATTGGAGTTACATACATATATATCAACACTTTAATATTGGTGAATCATCAATTTAATTTTTTTTTTCGGGGGGGGGGGGGGCGAGGGCGAATCGGATATAAAAACAACTTTGATAAAATTTGATATTGGAGTTACATACATATATATCAACACTTTAATAGGGGTGAATCATCACATTTAATTTTTTTTTTCGGGGGGGCATGGGCGAATCGGACATAAAAAGAACTTTGATAAAATTTGGTAGTGGAGTTACATACATATATATCAACAATTTAATATTGGTGAATCATCACATTTAATTTTTTTTTTTCGGGGGGCGAGGGCGAATCGGACATAAAAACAACTTTGATAAAATTTGATAGTGGAGTTACATACATATATATCAACAATTTAATAGGGTTGAATCATCACGTTTAGTTTTACATTTTTTTTTTTGGGGGGGGGGGGCGAATCGGACATAAAAAGAACTTTGATAAAATTTGGTAGTGGAGTTACATACATATATATCAACAATTTAATAGGGTTGAATCATCACGTTTATTTATTTTTTTTTTGGGGGGGGGGCGAATCGGACATAAAAAAAAACTTTGATAAAATTTGATATTGGAGTTACATACATATATATCAACAATTTAATAGGGTTGAATCATCACGTTTATTTATTTTTTTTGGGGGGGGGCGAATCGGACATAAACTTTGATAAAATTTGATATTGGAGTTACATACATATATATCAACAATTTAATAGGGTTGAATCATCACGTTTATTTTTTTTTTTTTTTTTTTTTTTTTTTTTTTTTTTTTTTCGGGGGGGGGGGGGCGAATCGGACATAAAAACAACTTTGATAAAATTTGATATTGGAGTTACATACATACCAACAATTTAATAGGGGTGAAATTTCCAATTTATTTTTTTTTTTTTGGGGGGGGGGGGGGGGTGTGGCGGGTTTTTTGGGGTAATCTGTTCAGTTTTTTTTATTCCAATTCACCCCCCCATTTTTCCTCCCCCCCCCAAAAAAAAAAAAAAAAAAAAAAAAAAATCAATGATGTTTCACCCCTATTAAATTGTTGGTATATATGTATGTAACTCCAATATCAAATTGTATTAATGTTGTTTTTATGTCCGATTCACCCCTTACTCAAAAAAAAGAAAACTAAGCCTAAAAAGAAAAAAAAAAAAAAAAAAAACTGGTGTCGCGGAACTGTCGTGCCCCTTCTTGTACGCCATGAGAGACGGCAAAGAGACGTGGCGAGGGCGTGGCGCAGACTTTTGTCTCTTCCGCGTCTCTTCTATTAAACAAATGTTCCATTCACACAGAAGTGACGTGGCGCGGACTTTTTTTAATAGAACAAACGTGGAAGAGACAAAAGCCTAAGGTACAGTATCCCACAGAGCTCACTCCGTTCTATGTCCGAATAAGTCTGATTAAAGTCATGTAAAT
The DNA here is from genome assembly GCA_003667255.2 of Euschistus heros. NCBI lineage: Eukaryota > Metazoa > Arthropoda > Insecta > Hemiptera > Pentatomidae > Euschistus > Euschistus heros. Next base: position 1,305,679 of record RCWM02000294.1, read on the forward strand.
GAGTTTGTTGTAATTAATCAAAAGGTTTTTGAACGTTTGCCCAATTATTTAAATAAATAGAGTTTTTTTTTTTAATAATCCAATCACATATTTATATATATATACATAACTCACTTAATATTTTTTATAGGATACCATTTTTTTTTATAAAAACATGTAACCGCATTTTTGTATTGAATGATTCATTGCGAAACCATCAGCTCCTGAGTAAAGATTATTTTTTTAATACATATAATTCTTGTTTGGTTTAAAACAGAGAGATTTCATTTCTCCGGTATTATTTGAATATTAGCACTAGAAAACGTCATCTTCCTGGAAAAGTATTAGAGAAGTGTGATAAAATTCCGGTTATTGGTTATGCTGATGATTTGGTACTTTTATGTGAAAACTATTAAATTAAACGCGACTACGCTCATGAAAACATATAACGAAATTGGTCTTATAATTAATACCGATAAAACGAAATATATTGTTAGTTGTGGAAACGGTGAAAATTTCGGTGATGTAGATATTTCCGGGAATGAACACGTTGAGCAATTAAAATATCTAGGGTCTATTATATCAAGAAAAAGTTAACTCAAGAGGAAATAAAAGCTCGGTTAAAAGCCGGTAATGCTTGTTATTTCTCTTTCGCAAAACTACTCAGTTAGCGCTTGCTTTCCAGTAATTTAAAAATTAGTTTATATAAGACTATTATAATACCAAACAAAATCTACGGATGCGAAACCTGACCGCTTACGTTAAGGGAGGAACAACGCTATTTTTTCGAAAATAAAGTACTGCTAAGAATATTTGGCCCCAAAAAGGAAGAAGAAACGGGAGAAATTAGAAGGCTTCACAATGCGTAACTGTGGGAGTTATATCAGGTAAATATAGTTCAGGTAATAGCAGCGAGACGGTTAAAATGGACATGTAAATTCGTTGGGTTTAGTTATTGCCGACTTTTGGAATTTGGGTTTTGAGGGAGTTGGTTGGAGGGATGTGTGTGGTCAACGTTGGTGGTGTCGGAATCGAACCTTCGGGTTCACTAACCCTTTTATTTTTTGTTTATAAATATTTTTTTTTATTTTTTATTTTTAACTTATAATTAAGTTACAGACTACTTCAACATTTACTCGACAAACGTTCAAAGCTCCCAATTAATTTTAGAAGACTCATATACATGACTGTGATTAGACCTATTTGGACGTACGGAGTTGAGCTTTGGGGCTCCACTAAACCATCCAATTCATCTCGTATCCAATCCTTACAATCCGAAATCCTTAGAAAAATCCTCAATGCTTATTCACTTTGTCACCAATAAACTTATCCATAAAGATCTTAAAGTTCCGTATGTTGCTGATTTTCACCAGTAACCTATCCTTTCATAGTAAGCTCCATAGCCAATCAAATCCGTTAGTTTCTCAACTTGTTTCCCACTCCATTTCTAACAATCCTCCGAGGCGTCTGAAACAAAGATGGCCTGAAGACCTTCTAGTGTAGAATCTTTAATAAAGTGCTACTGATGAGTAGTTCTTTTCAAGTTTTGACATATTATTGTGATCATTGGCAGTGTATTTACTTGATGTATATATTTTGTACAGTTGTAAATTTCAATAAATGTATATATATAAAAAAAAAAGAAATTACAATTTCAAAACTAAATGATCAATTAATCAGTCATAACTTTTAATTGAGAAAATAATTGAAGCAGAGATTGGATTTAGGAAGTATAAGAGAAGATTTCTTATTCATGAGCCTTGCCTAAGGGGAACCTAAATCCATGAATAAACCCTAGGAGCCGAATAACATGCAATATCGACCGTTGCACTGCTTTATAAGGCCCTCCTTTATAAGGCCCTCCCTTGGGAATAGTGTCGTTGAAAATATCCTTCAAAGGGAATCCATCAGGCTACTGCATCAGATTATTGATCAATATGTTCTGTACCGACATCCAACATATGTATCTTGCTTCTTTCATCTCGTTTCGTGTTAGATTTTTCCTCTGTAATTCAAATTAAATCATGGTTTGATTTTTTTTTTTCTAAATGCTCCTTACTTCGTCACAAACACACTCTATCCACAAAGATCTTAATATACCTTACGTTTCGGACATAGCTCAAACCAAATATATATACTTTCATAGCAAACTTCACAACCATTCAAATCCATTAGTAATCACAACTTGCTTTCCACTCCATTTAAGATAACCCTCCGACGTGCCTGAAAAGAAGATGGCCTCGGGACCTTCTAATATAGTACTTCATTATATAGAACCTATAAGTGCTAATGGGCAGTTCCTTCAAAAACAAGTGACGTGTCATTGTTAACATTATCATCATATTTACTTGATATATTATATTTTTGTATTGTATTTACAGTTGTAAATTTTGATAAATATCTATAAAAAAAATAAATAAAACAAAAGTTTAGAATGCAAAACTAAAATCCAGACTTATATATTTCGTTAAAACTGCTACATTTTTCCTGATGAAATATATTAATAAACCCTTCATTTCGGAAAAAAAAAAATTACGATCTACAACAATCAAGGGACAAAGGTAATTGCGATTTTAAATACAAATTCATACCTTATTTAAGAAGAAATGATAAAATGGAGACAAAACAACCAAATCAAGGAAAAATATGGATTTAATTGAAATTAATTTTTAAAAAAAAATACAGAAGCAGGTTAGAGATTTCCAGGCAAACTTTTCTCCAACATGGCTCGTCAAGCACTTACTTTACTTACTAGTCCCAATTGTACATGTATGTAATTTAATTACTTCAAAAGAAACAGCATTAAAGAATAATCAATGAAATTATCGATACTTCTATACCTATTCACAATTTATGATCAGTTAGTTTTGGAGTCGGTGCTAGCCAAGAAGAGCAGTTTAATTCTTCTTTTGAACAAACTTTCTGCACTTTTATACAAATATCACTTTTCTTTCGATTTCTGTCTGTTTTAGTTGGCACCGACACCAAAAATAACTGATCATAAATTGTGAATAGGTATATTAATATGGATGTTTTCGTGGATTGCTCTTTAATGCTCTTTGTTTTAAAGTAATTAAATTTTCTTTTTTTACTTTTCAGTTCAAGTTTGTAAATGTACGAGTTCTCGTAGTTTTATCTTCAAGTCAGATTTTTTTTTCTTGAAAAGCTTTCAGTTGATGTCTCTAAAAACTTTTACAGGACTACATCTGGAGTATGACCTACGTCTATCAAAAAAAGAATATTCAAAATCGATTGTTACGAACGGAATAATCGCGTAACAAACGCACACTAAAAAATAAAAAAGTAAAAAAAGAGTCGAATTGATAACCTTCCCTTTTTTAAACTCGGCTAATAAAATAATATTTCGTTATTTTATTTTCGGTTCCTTTACCAGCTGATTTCTCAAAATAAATCAACAAGATTAATGTTTATTAGGCATCTTATAATAATAATATAATGGATTATTCCTAATGTAGTAAAGATACACGAGATATAACCAACGTTTTCCAGAGGTTCTGAATAATAACAGAGACAGAAACTGGGTCTAATGAAAAAGCAAAAAGCCCCAGAGACCGTAAAGAGACTAGACGGGCATAAATTCTCGCCGAGCGGCCTTCCATGAAAAATGAATCTGCCTCGGAAACTGTTTCATTGTGTTTCAGCCTGGAAAATTTGTGTTCCGCAAAGAGAGAAAATATTAACAACTTTATCCGTCTCGTTTTGTTTAGGAGGGAGATGGGTTGTATGGTTGTGCCATGCAAGAGAGTTTTATTCGTTGGTTTTATAATGAATTAAACTAAAAGCTGTTTTGATATGGGATTTGAATTTTATTTAATTTTTTTACTTTACAGCAAAGCTAAGAGAAAAAAAAAACATTTACCACTAGAGTTACACATGATGGTATAGAAGGATCAATACAATTAGTATTGATGAATTAATTGCCACTTCTATTGGAATTATTTTATTAGAATACTAGTTTAGAATGCTAAACATCCGTCTTAAGTTCTAAATCATACAAAATTTTCAAAACATCAGAACAATATCGCGCACGTATTTAAAATGTGACACAACTAAAAAATCTGTCTTTTTGATTTATCATCATGTCAATACTATTCAATGAAATGTCAAAAATGTATCGAATTAACTTCAAATCCCACCTGATACATCTCACTTGCTTTGCGGATTAAAAGATTATTCAGAAAAACTCTCGATATTTCATAGAAAACTATGAGAATTTCACATTTTCATAATACAGGTTTTTAAGTTGTGTCATTTTTGAAATATAAAAACCAAAACATCACTATCCATCTAAATGAAAATAACCGTAAATTCATAATTTTTGGGAGTGATACTAATACGTCATCTAGAAAATAGTTAAAAATGAAATATTTATGAATCATTACAAATAATAAAACCGTTCAAAACCAATCAAGATTTTTTTTAAAATGAACGGATAAACGTTTCCATTTTAAATTTGTTTACAAACCAGATACATATCCCTTCATAATAGACTCCATAACCATACAAATTCACTAGTATCTCAACTTGCTTAGCATTCTATTTCTGATAACCCTCCGTGGCATCTGAAAACAAGATGGCCCTGATACCTTCTACTACAGAACGTTTATTAAAGTGCCACCAATGGGTGGTTATTTTACAAGATTTTTCATGTTATTGTATTCAATTCCGCACACTTCCACTTTCACTCTTGATGTCTTTGAGAAGTCCGTTTTGCCTCCTGAGGTGAGTACTAATATATTCTTCTCCTTTCTTGTCTTACATTTTGAAAACTTTAATATACAGGGTGTCCCAGACATAGTGTAAAAAAAAAAAGTGCGTAATACTGCATACTAAACTGGGTTGAATGGCGTAGAAACTAGTTTTATATCTTAATCTGTTGAGGAGATGGAATTTTTTTTGTTTTTATTTTTAAAATTTTTATTTTTTCGGAAAAATGGCAGTTTTCTCTACTTTTGTTTAGCGTAGAAACATAAACGATGATATTTTCTTAATCAGCATTAAATTTTCTAAAATATGACATAGGCCTAGTTATTTTAAACTTTTAACGCGCAAAACACAAAACATTTATTGAAACTTAAATTTTTAACATTTTTTTGAAAATTTCTCACTCCCCACAGGAGCATCCCTAGAAGCCATCAAATTTCCCAAAAACTGCGGAATTTAGTTAGCTTCTTAGTGGTGTAACTCATGGTACAATTGCACTTCACCTTTTGAGTCTTACAGAAGTTTTTCTGATGAATTTAAAATAACTAGACCTATGTCATATTTTAGAAAATTTAATGCTGATTAAGAAAATATCATCGTTTTTGTTTTTACGCTAAACCAAAGTAGAGAAAACTGCCATTTTTCAGAAAAAATAAAGATTTTAAAAAATAAAAATGGGAAAGATTCAAAAAAAAAATTCTATCGCCTCAACAGATCGAGATATGAAACTAGTTTCTTCGCCATTCTAACCCGTTTAGCATGCAGTATTACCCAATTTTTTTTTTTTTTTACACTATGTCTGGGATACCCTGTATATAACGTATGTAATAAAGTGCTGATATTTTGAAAATTTTGTTTGTGTTTACCATAGAACTGAAGATGAATGTTTAACACTTAAAACTCTACTTGCAATAATTACATACTAATTTACCGTGTTTCTATACTAAATTCAATTTTGAAAGAAAAAGAGATTCCAGTAAAAGCTAAAGAACCTAATTTCTGGATTTTTTCAATCGAGAGAGATTACACCAATTTCGCCTTATTGCAAATCAGCAAATGGACTCTGCAAAACTGTTTGTACTTATAAATATTTAATAGTAAGACATAAAGACGTGGAAACATCCCGTAAATAGGTCCCTACTACTTCAGTGAAAAGGCTCTGAATAATCGATATATTGCCCCGATTTCCACGGGTCTGCCATTACTGCAATTTTAATGTAGGTATGACCTCCGACGGATTCCATAGCCGTTTTATGGTTAGTATTTGTTGTTTTGTTTTTTTTATATGCATTTATTGAAATTTACAACTGTACAGAATATATACATCAAGCAATTGTATTGACAACGAATATAATAACATGTTAAAACTTGGAAAGAACTACTCATCAGTAGCACTTTATTAAAACTTCTACACTAGAAGGTCTCTAAGTCATCTTCGTTTCAGACGCCTCGGAGAATTATCAGGAATAGAGTGGGAAGCAAGTTGAGAAACTAACGGATTTGAGTGATTATGGAGTTTACTATGAAAGGATAGGTATCTGGTGTGGACTAAATCAGCAACATATGGAACATTAAGATCTTTATGGATAAGTTTATTGGTGACAGATTAAGGAGCATTGAGGATTTTACGAAGGATTTTGGATTGTAAGGATTGAATACGAAATGAATTGGATGGTTTAGTGGAGCCCCAAAGCTCAACTCCGTACGTCCAAACAGGTCTGTTCACAGTCATGTATATGAGTCTTTTGTAATTAATTGGGAGCTTTGAACGTATGTTTAGTAAATGTTGAAGTAGTCTGAAACGACGAGCAGTTTCTTGTCGTTTTAGTCTTGTATGTGGATTCCAAGTTAGTCGTTTGTCTAAGTGGAGTCCTAGGTAGCATATATGTTCAACAGGGATTAGTGGAATATCATTAAAGGATACTGTCGGACAGGAGGTCGTAGGTTTACGACGAAGGGTAAAGGTTATTTGGTGGGATTTGTTTGGATTTATTTTGATTCTCCATTTTTGGCACCATTCTTGAAGGTTTAGGATATGGGCTTGGAGTGTTTGAGAGGCAATGAAGGGATCATTGTTTACTGATAACACATGTGTCATCAGCGTAAGTAGTGAGGACAGTGGTAGGATGAGTTGGGATGTCAGTTTTTTTTAAATCATATTAATGTATTTTCAATTTATTTTAATTTTTGAATGTTTTATATTACGAGATAAAGGCTCTAAGGTGCCGGTAAATTGCAAAATACTTGTAATCAGAGCTATTTGGGTATACGGAGTTCAGGGACTCAAATAAACCTCACATGTCTTCTCGTATCCAATCAATACAATCCAACGCGATTCGAATAATGCTCAATGTTCCTTTCTTCGTCACAATTAAACCTTTCCATAAAGATCTAAATGTTTCAGAATCATACCGAAACCAGAAACAAATCCTTCCGTAATAAACTACATAACCTTTCAAATCCACAAGTCTCTCAAATTGCTTCCCTTAGTTATCCAATAACCCTCCGAGGCATCTTAAGTTCTTTAAAAATAGTTCTAAACCGACTCCAATTTCCTCATTATTTAAATTTAAACTGACCCTTCTACTGTTGTACGAATTTTTGGGGCCGTTGCTTTTTTGACATGGATTATAGTTTACTTGTGTAAAGGTTTTTTCATCCTCAAAAATTTTAGACAAGCTCTAGTTCTGTTGGTGTAGCTCGGATCGAAAATTTGAAGGTTTCCTAATCAGAAATTGTTTATAAAACGAAAAGAAACTGCCGGTGTTTTCGACTACTTCAACATTTACTTGACAAACTTTCAAAGCTCCAAATTAATTACAAAAGACTCATATACATGACTGTGATTAGACCTATCTGGACGTACGGAGTTGAGCTTTGGGGCTCCACTAAACCATCCAATTCATCTCGTATCCAAATCCAAAATCCTTAGAAAAATCCTAAATGCTCCTTACTTCGTCACAAACAAACTTATCCACAAAGATCTTAATATACCTTACGTTTCTGACTTAGCTTAAACGAGATATCTATCCTTCCATAGCAAACTCCACAATCATTCAAACCTATTAGTATCACAACTTGCTTCTCATTCCGTTCCAGATAACCCTCCGAGGCGTCTGAAAGGAAGATGGCCTCGAGACCTTCTAATATAATTCATTATATAGAACCTTTATAAGGGCTACCAATGGGTAGTTGCTTTAAAAACAAGTAAAGTGTCATTTTTATCATTATCATCGTATTTACTTGATTTATAATATGTTTGTATATACAGTTGTAAATTTGAAATTAATAAATTTAAAAAAAATCAGAAATTAAATGGAAAATATTTTTGTTTTATTACATTTGTCGTTAGGACCTACTGCTTAGGAGGTATATTGGTTTGAATGAAAAAAATTATTTTTTTGCCTAACTTTTAAAGTGTTAGGGTCTATTTTTGCAGAAAATTTATCGACGTTTTTATTTAGAATATTTTTTAACATAGAACATATTTTATTGGTGACCTACTTGGTCAAAGGCGATACTTTTAGGGTAAACGCGAGGACGTTACGCGTAGTTTGATATTAGAAGAGTAAGATCAGTTAGGAGCTCAACTCTTCTTATACTAAATTGTTATTATAATATCAGGACTACAAGGCAGGTTTTTATGAGTGAGCTCCTGTTTTGGCTCTGTTTCTTCTAATACGAAATAAACGTGTAAAACCTCTATTTTTAAGTGTAGAGCCTTTTTTTACACGCCCAGCTCGATTAGTTTTGCTCGGATTGAAAAGTTGAAGGTTTCCTGATTAGAAATTTAATGGAAAATATTTTTTGTTATGTAACATTTGTCGTTAGGACCTGCAGTTTAGGAACAATATTGGTTTAAATGAAAAAAAACTTATTTTTTGCCTACCTTTTTTAAGTGTTGGGGCCTATTTTCACCGAGCATTTGTCTACAGTTCCCTTAGCAAGTAGATAAGCAGTAGATAATTGGTTGACACATCCATGATCTATTAGTTTGTTCAGTCAGAGAGAATTTGTTTTTCTATTTTTTTTTCTTATAAAATTGTTGTGCGTTTAAAAAAATTTAATGACCCTGTAAAGTCAATTCAAGTAACAAGAAATAAAATATTTAATCAAAGTAAATATTAAAAAAAAAAAATTGGGGACCCAATGGCCGAGTGAGTTGGGGTGAGGGTCTCAGCGCGCTCGTAACCAGAAGGCCGTGGGTTCGAATCCCACCTGGGTGGGTTGAAATTTATTTCGTGGCTGAACCACGAAATGAATCTTGACCTTCCCGCCCAGGCCAGTATATGACTTCAATGGAAGTCTTGGGCAAAAAAAAATAAATAAAAATATTGTTATAGGATTAATTATGAGTTTTGGATTTTAGGATTGTGTTTACGAATAAGGACTTTAGTAACATTATTTATCTGGACAAACGTCTTACTTGGAATGGACATACCAAAATAACCTAAAAAAACTACAAAAGTAAGCTAAAAAGACATAACGTAAGTCGTTATAGACAACTCCAACATTTACAAGAAAAACGTTCAAAGCTTCCAATAAATTACAAAATAGATCATTTTTTTTTTTTTTCGTTTCTCAAATCTTGATAAAAAACGAAAGAATTTCAGGCGTTGATGATCCTGGGGGTTTTCACGCCTTAAAACCAAAACAAACAATTACAAAATGCATAGTTACATGACAGTAATAGAACATACAGAGTTGAGCTTTATGACTCCAGTAAACCTTCCAATTCTTCTCCTTTCCAGTCCTTACTGCTGAAAATCTTCAAGGTCCGTTACTATGTCACAAACAAACCTATCCCTAAATATCTTAATAATTCTACAGGTTGCTGATTCGACAGAATCAGATACCTTTCCTAGTGAACTCCAATATTATTCAAACCCACTAGTCCCTGTTTATTCCCCATTCCATACCCGATAACCCTTCCAAGCATCTGAAAAGAAGATGGCCTCGGGATCTTTTGTGTAGAAACTTTATTGAAGCGCAATGAGTCGTTGCATTACAAATAATGAGATGTTATTATAGACATTTCCTTCTTATTTATTAAATCTATTTTTTTCTTTTGTAAAGTTGTTTATGTTTATATTATTTTTGTAATAATTAATAAAAAGAATAATAATATTTCCTTTTAAATACCAGGTTCTATTATTTACTAGATAATTTTATTATTGTCCGATCGTCAATTTTTATTTCCCAGCTGTCATATTGATTCATTTTTTTTTTTTTCGTTTGTACATGTGTTATATATAATTTGAGATATTTATCTAAGTTCTATACTTAGGAGAGCGGGCGGAGCCGCGACAGGGAATGCTAATGATTGAGTAACTTGAGAACCGAATAAATAAGTTATTAATTGTATAAAGTAACTGTAGTATTAATTAAATGTATCACAGAAAATTTTTACGTAAGACTTAAGAAGCGGAGTGTTTTTAATTCGAACACAAAGACAGTGTAAGCTAATACCTCTAAATCCCCTTTGCCTAAACACCTAAAGAAATCCTTTGTACAAATTGGACAAAGGGATCCAACAAGCTTCCCTTTAGAAGCTCTAAATCAACGTTGTTTTTTTATTGCTTCCCTTATTTTATAATGAAAATGTACGGTATTGGAAATCAATTTGTTCACACCTGGAAAAATACGAATTAATGATTAAGGGAAGGTATAAATAAAAGTAAAACAATCAAAAGTAGCAGATCGGATAAGTGGAACAAATTTACAGCTTTACATAAAACATATACTTAATAAATGTCAATGTAATGTCTAGATTAATATGCTATTGTTTGTAATACAAAGAACCATTGGTAGCACTTTAATAATTGTTCTACACAAAATATTCTGAGGTCATCTTCTTTTCGGATGCCTGTAAGGGTTAGCGGTCATCGATACTGAAATAAACTGACAAGGGGAGGACACACTCATTGTCAGTCTCTCACGGATCTTGTTGGCAATTGTTTCGGAGGCTCCTGGTCAAAAAATATTAAACATGTTTTTTGCCGTTCCGACCAACGGGCCCTAGAAGCCGAGAAAATGATTCTTGCACCAAGATTTGTATTTTTAATTTCGGATTTAAGAAAAAATACAGCCGCTCCATAGATTTTGGTTTAGGTTAATTAAATTCTAAAAAAAATGATTAGATTTTCAAGCAAACTACCTCTTTAGATTTTTTAACACAAAAATGGACGTCAGATTATAATTGAGCATCCTCAAAAACATTGAAAAAGGTCTATTCAATAAAAACAAGAAATACCATTTTTCACCCTCTTCGAGGGGAAGAAATTTTTAAAACGATTATTGGTTACTTTCCTTTAAATAGCTTATACTTTAAAGGTCACGCAATTCATTCATTGGTATCGCTGGAAAGAAGAGAGACTCGGCTTTCTTTTGATGTATATTAATGCAAATTTTGATCAACAAAAACCTATTAAAAAATTGGCAAATCCGAAAAACATAATATATTTTTAACTTGAGTTTGAAACCAGACAGAAAAATGAAACCAAAGACATTTCAAGAGTATTACCACTCTATATTTTGAATAAAAACATGAAGTTGATACGTTAAACCGTCTAAGCGTAATTCATGTTTTTGTCAATTTAAACAAAAATTGCCTACAATTTTGAAAATTTTGAAGCTTACGAATTTTTATTTTTATTTTTGGATGAAATTTTGTATTTAAGAGTTCTTTTCAATGCTGAATTCGAATCCGATGTCGGTTCTTGTGAAAAAAATATATTGAACGTAGTTCAATGAAAAAATGATATTTTTTGTTTTTATTGAATAAACGTTTTTCAATGTTTCTGACGGTGCTGAATTAGAATCTGACGTCAATTTTTGTGTGAAAAAATCTATAGAGGTAGTTTGCTTGAAAATCTAATCATTTTTTTATAATTTAATTAACCTAACACAACATCTATGGAGCAGCTGTATTTTTCCTTAAATTCGCAATCAAAAATAAAAATCTTGGCGCAAGAATCATATTGATATCAACTCGAGATATAAAATATTTTAATTTAATGCTATTTTATTTTTTTTATTGGCTTCTAGAGCCCATTGGTCGGAACGGCAAAACACGTGTTTAATATTTTTTGACCAGGAACCTCCAAAAAAATTGCCAACAAGATTCGTGAGAGACTGAGTGTGTCCTCCCCTTGTGAGATTAGTGGGTTTGAGTAGTAACGGATTTCACTAGGAAAGGTATCAGATTCTGGCCAATCAGCAATCTGTAGAATATTAAGATCTTTACAGATAGGATGGTTTGTAATATAATAAGAAACATTGAAGATTTTCGATTGTACGTCAAGGTTAAGTGGATACGCGAAGGTAGGTTTACTGAAGCCCAAAGCTCTACTCTGTATTCCAAATAGGTTTAAACACTGTTATGTAAATAAGCCTTTTGTAATTAATTGGAAGCTTTGAACGTTTGTCTAGTAAATGTTGGAATAGTTCATAACGACGAGCTGTTTCTTGTAGTTATAGTCTACTCCTGTAGTTTTAGCATTGTAGGCCGCTGTAGCATTTGCATTCCAAAAAGATTATGTATAATAAGTTTTTACAAATTTCCTTGTTTATAACTATATCCATTAAATGCAAAACTCATAGTCAATCCTAAAAGAATTTTGTCGGGATGTTTCTTGTCATATCAGTCTTGTAAGTGGATCCTAAGTAAGTCGTTTGTTCGTAGGGAGCCTTTGGTAGTGGATTTATTTAATTGGAATTAACTTACCAAAGTTAGATCTATTTGATCAGTAGGAATAGAAAGAATTCTGGTTGATATCTAAAATTATTAACAACTCCTAAGATTCTTTTCTAATAAACCCGGAAAATGAAGGCCCTTTGTGAGCTGCCGCAGTGTAAACAATTAATAACGACGAACCCGATTGGAGGAGATGATTAGTAAGGGCCTGATATTGACCAATCAGCGTTGCCAAGCTACTGAATGCCTCAAAGCCTGATATGATCGACGCTTAACTAATGAGTCTGTTACATGTGTCCTCCAAGCTACAGCCTGTGTAAATGGTAAAGGTCGTGGTTTTTACAGGGAATAATAAAGCTAAAGGTTAAACCATTGCATCACTTTTTTCGCTCTAATATACCACCCCAAATCCATAATACAATTATATAAGTTTACAGGTAGGTAGTAGGGTTTTAAAAACGTTAATAAACTAGACCAAACATCTTTCACCACATATTACAGGCAATCAAAACATTATTTCATATCTGATTCTCCTATCACCATCAACAAAAGAATTTTAAACGAAATATTAAAGAAATGTAACCTTATAAAAAATATAAAAATCGCGCGATAAATCAAAAATTAAACGTCCATATCTCAACACATGTTAAATCAATTTTGTACACTGACAGTATACATTAATATACAGAGTGTTCTGCGTAAGACTGCAGTAACTTCAGGAGGTGATTCTGGGCATCATTTGCAACAAAAAAATTTATATAAACTATGGCTCGATTCTCATCCCTTTTATAGATATTTTTAATTTTATGTTTTTACAAGAAATTTCTACTTTTTGACAAATAATTGTCTAGGCAAAGTTCATCTTGATTTTGCCGCATTGTATTGCAGCACTCATAAATTTCTTCGACCAACTCCTCTCGGATTTCTGATTTTACTTCGTGCACTTTTTACACCTAGCCAAACAATCATCCTGAGTGCTGCAATACAAAGCGGCTAAATCATGAAGAACTTCGCCTAGCAGTAGATGCAGTCAGAAGAAGAAGAGTATCAGAGAAGAGGGTGGACATTTTGAACAATTGTTGTAAATTAAGTATGTAAATTTTAATTAAATTATCATAAAAGTTTCTTAAATTGCAAATATTAGAATAAGATAGCTAGGTAATTGTGATTAAATCACTTCTCTATTAATAAAACTATTTAACATTTCTGAGCATTCTCTCAGTATTTCCCAAAACGCCGATGTTGCATCTCCCTGTTTTTTTTGTAATTAATAAGCGATTTCAGTATCAATTTTAAAAATTATCACTATTAATGGTATACCATTCGAAAGATTTTTTTTTTTTAGTAGTGCACGTTTCTAACATATGTAATATTTTTGAGAAAAATGCAGTCAAAGTTTTGGAACGAAATTTGAAACTTGCTATGTCCTATGTTTGGATCACAAAGTTAAATACAGGATGCAGCTATTTTGAAATCTAAAAAAGCTTGTTTTAAAGGGAATTTAATCTTATTTCTAATGTGCATATTAAAATTGCTTTAGCTTTAATAGTTCGGGAAATATAGACAATTATTTGTCAAAAAGTAGTAATTTTTTGGAAAAATATAAAATTAAAAATATGTACAAAACGGATGAGAATTCAGGTATAGTTTATAACGAATTTTTTGTTGCAAGTGATGCCCAAAATCGCCTCCCGAAGTTACTGCAGTCTTATGCTGAACGCTATGTATAAACTACATCATAGTAAGAACCATTTATCCATTTAATTATTACCTGAAGATACCATAGGTCCTTAATCTTTAAAACCCACGTAACCTCTACCATTCTTAAACCATAATCTATTTCTCATTTTACAGTTCCATCTTTGATGTTTGTATCTTTGTTGTATATAGTTATAGTTTGTCAGGTTAGTTTACACAGAATATCATCAGTAACATTTTAAGTAGATTCATAATCCTTTATACTACTTTATGTGCTATAGAAGGGATAGTTTCCTGATTGGAAAATATTTAGTCCTCAGTGTTACACAAAGTACAACATGCAACCACTCTTGTTTTGTTTTTTTCTCGCCCCTTTCTCGGCAATCTGCTAGATTCGATATTATGTAAGTTGGATTCTTTTGCATTTTTACTTTTGTTTATCTTAGCCAAAAAAAAAAAAAAAAAAAAAAAAAAAAAAAAAAAAAAAAAAAAAAAAAAAAAAAAAAAAAAAAAAAAAAAAAAAAACCTGTACCACTTACAACCCATGAAGGGTCTCGGGTTCACCACTTAGGTAGGTTTTACTGTTTCTAAGCCAACGGTTGTGAAAGGAGGTGATTTGGCCAGAATTCACGCTCAACCGCCAGGTTTTTCCCCAATTAAGGGTACCCACTTTTTGGGAGGCTGGGTGTGCCCCAGGAGGGTCTCCCGACCTCGAATTCGATCCACGGCCGAAATAACAGAAAATAAATTTTCTGCCTTCAGTCGGACTCGAACTCGGGCCCGGGAGCATGGTAGTCAAGTGCCTTACCCACTGAGCTAGCGCGCCTCCTTTTATTTCCTTTATCTTAGCCAGCGAAGTACTAATTATTTGGAATGTTTTCATTAGGTGGGAAACCTATTCAATTGGAATATATTCCTCGAATTTAGCAGGAGCTAGACGAGGGAAAAAATAGAACCGGACAATCAAATAAAAAATTTGATTTAAGTGAAGAGGAAATTGGAAATATTCTAGATCGTGATACAGAAATCTATGTTGATGTTAGTGAAGGAGAAGAAGGGGAGGGGAAACAGCCAAGGGTATCTACATTTTATTTGTAAAAATCATTCCTAAATAAAAAATTCTTTACAATAACTGCTTATAAAAACAACCGTTTTAGACGTGCGAATAATTATATTTTACTGTAACATTGTAAATAAAAATTCATCTAGTAATAAATTTCTTTTTATTATTTTCAATCTTAAACATATTTTTATTTACGTTCAAAATATTATTCTCTCAGATAAAACACTGCATAGTTATATATTCTATTTTAAAACTAGAATAGTCAATTTATTTGATTTAATATAAATTTTGATTGTAAACGGATACAAAACTGGGTGTTGTATTTTGTACAACGCACGATCGTGACCATTAATTGTGGTTATTTTGCTTTTGTACTTTTATTTATTTCTTTTGCATATTACGACACAATTTTAAATTTCAATAGATTTTAAAAAAAAAAAAAAAACTGCGGAATTTTATGATCTAAGTAGACCAATTTTGGTATCTATTATATGGCTTGCTACTAAACATAATGGGTTGATTAAATATAAATTTATAAGTGATGAATGATATGCCATTTCCATGATTCATCATCATATCAATCATCATTGGCTAATTATATTGATCATTCTCTACTACATATATTAACGTTGATTGATATAAATTCATGACCATTACTCTATTTGAAATATAAGATTGTTTTTTTCGTTATTTTAATGTTTATTTTTTTAATTTATACTATTATATAACAGGGCAAACCATTTATCGTTTGTTAGCACCAACCACGAAATCTGTACCATTTTTTCATTTCATCATCTTTATAGTTTCAGGAAGGTTTAGTCATAGTAAAATCTGCTGATTTTCAGTTATTTTTTTATTAAAAAAGCGATAAGATGAGGCTAACAGGAAAGTTTGAAAATTGGCCGATAGGTGGCGAGCTCCATTTACATAATAGGTTACAAATGTACAGTGTTATATAGACCTTGAAATTGATGATAAAATTCATTTATATTCGATTAAATTATTAATAAAGATGTAAATATTTGGTGCGACATGTAAATCTTAGTGAAGTTGATAATTTAAAACCGATACTTGTTTGGCACCATACCACAATAGAGCTCACAGTAGTAAAACTACTAAACCAATCTGTACCAAATGTTAACTACATCATCTTTATAGTTCTAGAAAGGACTAGCAATCATAAAAGTTTTAATAATAAAAATTAAAATGTACAAAGTTGAGTGGCAGAAACACCGTTTGCCAAACTGTCATATACTTTTATGGTTAGAAATTAAATTTATCCAGATGAAATCAATAAAATTATTTCTGCCAAAATAAAATTATTATCAAACCAAAATGTTCCTTTGCTTTTTTATAATGTGAAAAATATGATTCATGGGCATTTAGTTGTAAGCACTGATATGCAGTCTATTATCCGCAAGAGTTCCTTAATAGTCTCTTCCTTCTGGATTACCAACTCATAGATTAAAATTAAAAATTAGATATCCAATTATGCTTTTACCTAATCTTCAACCACCTAGTCAATACAATTTTACCCAGGTTAAAAATTCCTGCTATGCGTGAAAATATCACTGAAGAAAAGGGTAAAACTTCAGAACAGATTTGTACCAAATTCTAACCACGTCATTTTCATAGTTCTAGGAAAATGTAGCAATTATAAAATTGAAAAAAGTAAAAATTTAAATGTAAAATGTTTAGTTTACGAAAGTTGGAGGTTAACATTTATATACTTTTATGGTTGGAACTTAAAATCCAATCACCCTTTGCTTTTTGATTTTGTTTATAAAAATATGATTCATGAGCCTTTAGTTCTAAGCACTGATAATGCAGTCCATTATCCGCAAGAGTTTCTTAATAGTCTCTGAACATCTGGATTACCTACTCAAAGATTAAAATTGGAAATTGAATGTATAATTATGCTTTTACGTAATCTTCAACCACTTAATCAGTGAAAGGAGAAGAAGATAGTCAGGGATGCAGTCAAAGTAACACCACGTCAAAGAAAAATTCATTAATACGTGCCAACGTTTCGACCTGCGTTGCAGGTCTTCTTCAGGGCTATAATGAACAAAATACCAGAAGTGACAAAAAAACAGATGTGACAAAAATAACAGACCGATAAACAGATGACAAATGGAATACAGAATGGCATAGAAAAAAAAACAACAACTTCTTTTCCTTTTACTTTTATCTTTCCACTTTTATTTTCCTTCACCTTCATTCTTTTATCCGTTTCTTTTCTTTTATCACGTTCTACATTATTTCCCTCGTTCTTTCCTATATTTCCATATTTTTTTATTTTATTATTTATTAGTTTATTTATTTATTTTTATTTATTATTATTATTTTTATTTATTTATTAATTTATTTTATTTATTTTTTTTTATTTATTATATATATATATATATTTTTTTTTTTTTAATTTATTTATTATTTTATTTATTTTTATTTTTTTATTATTTTTTTCCTTTTTCATTCCTGTCTTGTCCTTATTCTTACCTTGCTGCTTTGTATTCTTTGTTATTTATGTATCTGATCTTTTCTATACGGTTTTTGTATATTGTTTTTTTATCTATGCCATTCTGTATTCCATTTGTCATCTCTTTATCGGTCTGTTATTTTTGTCACATCTGTTTTTTTTTTTTTGTCACTTCTGGTATTTTGTTCATTATAGCCCTGAAGAAGACCTGCAACGCAGGTCGAAACGTTGACACGTATTAAAGAATTCTTCTTTGACGTGGTGTTACTTTGACTGCATCCCTGACTATCTTCTTCTCCATTCATCATCCAGTCAACCATACTTTTATCATCATTAATCAGTGAAATTTTAACCAAGTTAAAAATTGCTGCTATGCATGAAAATATCTTCTTTTTTTCAATTATTTATTGAAATTTACAACTGTATATACAATATAAAATGTAATACATCAAGTAAATGTGATGACTCGTCAGTTGTAAAGCAACTACCCATTGGTAGCACTTATAAAGGTTCTATATATTGAAGTACTATATTAGAAGGTCCCGAGGCCATCTTCTTTCCAGACACCTCGGAGGGTGGAATGAGAAGCAAGTTGTGATACTAATGGATTTGAATGGTTGTGGAGTTTGCTATGAAAGGATTGATATCTGGTTTGAAAATATCATTGAAGAAATAATGCTCAAT
This sequence comes from Euschistus heros, assembly GCA_003667255.2. Lineage (NCBI taxonomy): Eukaryota > Metazoa > Arthropoda > Insecta > Hemiptera > Pentatomidae > Euschistus > Euschistus heros. Next base: position 1,324,003 of record RCWM02000294.1, read on the forward strand.
TGCATACTTCAATTCGGTAGGCTAATAAAACTTTGATTATTAGTTAAAATTATCAATCTCTTTACTTCTGAGAGCGGGCGAAGCAGCGATGGGGAATGTTAGTAGTACATAATTTGAAAACATAAAAAAAATAAAATAAAATATATTAATATGTTAGTATATAGTATATATTGTAGAAACATAAGATATAAAGTATGCAATTATACTTTATTACAAGATTTTTATCAATAATCAAATAAATGTTAATTATTATTTGAAATTATCTAATTGTATGCTCTTTACTTATGAGAGAGTAAGTTCTTTAATTAAATGGGCCATATGTGGACCACGTTCAACAATTTATTTCTTACTCATCCGTTCTTTTCAGAACTTCATCACCTCTGCCTGATGTTTCCACATTTCATCTGACCACTGTCTATGGATTTGTGCATTAATTAATTCTGGAAATTTGATCTTGTTGACTGCAGTCCGAAATTTGTCTCTGTCCCAAATTGAATCCTGTTCTATATTTGCTACTATATGTCTTCTTTTACCATTCGTATCCATGTATTTATTTTCTGTTTTTGGAGCCTGTGTTGAAAAATTTTCTTTGTTAGTCTTCTCTCATCCATTCTCATTAAATGTCCATAAAATGTCAATCCACGTTTCCTCAATGCATCACTTAATTTTTCAATATTATAATAATGGGGTGTATAAAAAAAAATGACCGTTTTTGATACAAATATTTGTATTATTATTTCTTTGATATAAAATACAATTAATACTCGAAGTATAGTCCATTGTTATCTACAGTCATTGCCCATCTGCTAGCTCGATGCCACGCTGATACCATTTCTTGGGATGGCTGTCAAAGAATTCTTGGACAGCAATTTCAACTTCCGCAAAATTATCAAATCTTTTCCCTTGAAGAAAATGGGCCATGGATCGAAACAAGTAGTAATCCGAAGGTGCGAGGTCTGGACTATATGGTGGATGAAGCAGGAGTTCAAACCCATGAAGTTCTGTAAAATCTTCTTTGGTTCGACGTGGACGGAAGTGTGTGGATGAGCAGGTCTTTTTCACCTCATGTTGCTTCAGCAGCTATGAATTTTTTTTTTTTTTTTTTTCAGTAATGTCTTAAAATTACGAGTTTCGTTGGACACTGTCATGTTTCTTCTTTGATATAAATAACTGAACTGAGGCTTTTTTTAAAGAAGTCCAGTGTTACTAAACAAGCTTTGATAATGCTCTAAAGGGATTATTAAGTATTGGTAAATAATAAATAGCATTAAGACATTTACAGACTTTTAAACTCTGGAATTTGGTATTTTTTTTAAAACTTTTGAATTTGGTAATTGTGATATGATATTATTATATGTGGCAGGTATAGAAGACTGGACTGGTTAGTGAGGCCGTGTATTGAAAATCAATTTAACTGACCCTGGGCATTGCATCTTCTCGGGTTAAGTGCCAATTATTATTTCACTACTGTTCTCTATTGCACTACCTATACAGTAGCTGCAGTCTTTCAAATAAACAATAAATTAAAAAAATTAAATAATTTCTTAATATTTTATAAACAGGGCTATGAACTATATCCCTTAAATGGTAACATTTGTCTGACCTGATATACCTTCGTCTGGTCCCCGGTAACATCCCTGGGACTGTTTTATTTCGAGCTTTTTACTTTATAATATTCTTGGATTGTAGCTTTGTATTTAAGATATTATTTTAATAATCAGGATTGATTGATTAATTGCAACTTCTATTGAAATTTTTTATTAATAATCTAGTTTCGAATGCCAAACATTCATCTTCAGTTCTAAAACAATAAAAATTTTCAACACATCTGCACATACCGCTTAACTGAGAATAACCTAACTTACAACAAATTTCCTTTGTTATTTTTCTCAACTTTGTTTGTTAATTTTATAATATTGTGAAGTCTACTCATTTTACTATTTTCATTTATTTTATTAAGTTTTCCTAATGAAATAATTATCTTAAAATATTATTTTAAATAGTTACCTATGATTAGTAATGTGAAATATAATGTTAGTTTTTTAATCTTTTTTATAATCATTTAGTTTTTATATTTTTTTTAAGATGGATATAATGGATATAATAAGAATAACAGATGGACGGAAATCTATCGGAATGTTAAATTCAGTCCTCTGGAGTGCCAACATATGTACCAATGTCAAGAAATAAATATATAAGGCCCTGGTAGGAAGCATGATGCTATACAGCTCAGAAACATGGCCTCTAGAAAAACTGCAAGGCAAAACATTTCTGGCTGTGGAGATGGATTTTCGGAGAACAGCAAGAATCTCAAGGACTCAACGAATCCGGAATGAGATCTTAACTGAGAAAGAGTGGAAAGTTAAGAGAAATATTCTTGGAGGAAATAGAGGGAAGGAGAGACTGTGATGGTTTGGCCATATTAAAAGAATGGAGAATAGAAGAATACCCTAAATAGCTTGTGAATAGGAAGAAAAAGGGAAAAGGAGAGGTAAGCCTCGCATCAGGTGGAGAGATGTTGTGGCTGAAAGTATGGTGCGGTGGGGGTTAACGGGAGAAGAAGCAATGGATAGAGAGGAATGGAGGAACCGGCTGAAGGAAGGGTTTGGTTGAAGGAAACTTCGATAGTGAAGAAAAATTCTTTCAAAGAAGAAGAAGATTTGGTGTTTTATATATTTTTATTTGTTGTTTCAATGTCAGTAATAAAATTTCAGTATACATATTTTGTGAATGGATTCTTTGTCATCCATATTACTTTTTGTCGTAAAGTGAGACAGATTGTATGATTAATTCAATAAAACATATCAGTTTATAAATAAATGTGAGAAAGTATAAGGAATGGAGGGACCGGCTGAGGGAGGAGTTTGGTTGAAGGAAACTTCGAATAGCGGAGGAAAATCCTTTCAAAGAAGAAGATAATTTTCTTTGTCACAAAAAAAAAAATTTACTTAAAGAAAATATTTTTTGTATCTGTCCAAATAGTCTTATATTTTAGGAAATTTAAAAATTTGAATTTTCTTTTTTTTATACTAACAGGCAAAAAAAAATAAAAAATAAATCTAAGTGGAGTCCTTTTATTGGTCACCGTACTATTAGAGAAAAATTTTAGTTTCTTTTGAGGTTTCTATTGTACGCATAAGGGTATAGAAGGATAAATGGTTCATCGTTTCGTAATTATATTACTTTCTCTTTGTGTTTTTATGTTCATTTTCATCATAACCTTTTTGAACTATCTATAGAGAGTAAATTTAGCTGAAGAAACATTAACATCCAAGTGAAACAGCTAACAAATTCAGATTGTTTGGGAAAGCTTTACAATATTGAGTACATGTTTGCTCTAGAATTAGCAAGTATGGAGCAGTAGTTGGGGAATTATTGATAGTTCTTAACAACAGCAAAGTTTGTCCGTGTGAGTTTGATTCCTCAGTGTAAATAGTTCAACATCATTTATACGTAATGTTATGATTAAATACACTTATTCAATTGATGTATTGGTACTTTTTTTTTTCTCGTTATTGTCGCAAAAAGAAAAATAATCGATTCTTGAACATCGATGCCGATACGTGGATTTAAAAATGAATTACTGTAACAAAACAGCTGTTTAAAACAAAAGCACTCTTGGAATTTCCGAGGAGGGAAGCATAGCTTTCTTAAATCTCTGAAGTCGATTTGAGAGAACATATATTATGTAATAAAATGTTATCTGAAACAAAATTTAATGATCTACAACTATTAGTATATAACATTTTTCGATTGGATTAGCCATTTTTGTGTTATAGACTCTCAAACATCTTCTTCCTTTCGAAACCCGCAAATTACTAGTAACTTCCCTTATCTTCCCCCACTCCGACTACTGCTGTGCTGTGTATGGGGTTGTTTCTGATGATCTCGAGGACAGACTCAAAAGACTGTTTAACTGTTGCATTCGTTTTATCTTCGGGATCCCCAGGAACGCCCATGTTTCACAATTTTACGCGGAGTTAAAGTTGTTAAACCTTACTACCATCGCCAGTATTTTCTGGCATCCTTTCTCTACCAAACAGCGAAATTCCAACGTCCACTTTACATTTCTCAACTCCTTCAGCTCAAATCCTCCGTTCTTACCCGCCAAACCCGTTCCCGCCCATCAGATTTGTACAGTCCTGCTCATTGCTCCGCTGATTCGACAGATCATTCCTAATCCGATCCTCGTCCTTATGGAACTCCATCCCTTACACCATTCGCCACTCAAATACCCTTTCCACTTTCAAATATCACTTATTTTAACTACCTACTGTCCATCCAGATCCATAAAAACTGTCATTAGCCACTCAATAGTTATATAAAATATAAAAGCTTATGTATACGAAATTTTATTGTTTTTACACAATTGATTGACAAAATGAATCAAAATATTTCTGTTTCAAAATGTAAATTGAACTGTTTTATTAGATTTATTTTCGGGATCTCCAGACGTTCTCACATATCTCACAGGTATTTTGAAATCGGGTGGCTGTACCCCGGTTTTCGACGTCAATACTTCCTGGGTGCTCTCATATTTCAAACCTTGAAAACCAAAAAACCCACCTATATCCATGACCTCCTTACTCTGCGCTCCTCCATTCACCTCTTAAATACTAGAACCCAACCCATCAACCTATACACTCCGGCGCATTGAACTGCGTCCTTTGAGAAATCCTTTATTATCCGTGCTTCCTCGTTATGGAATTCATTGCCCATCACAATTCGAAAAAGATCTACTCTTACTTCCTTTAAACATCATTTATTCCTTTACCTCCTTCATTTTCAATCTTCCGAGCTAGTGTAAAACGTGAATATTTATGTAATATACATTATAATAGTATACATAAGATGTATCATTTTACAAGATGTCACAGTTATCTTGTAACATATAATTTAATTATTTATCAATTTTTATTATTATCTATTGTTATTATTTATTATAATTAATTATCAAAGCCAGATGATTGTCCTATGTACTGTAATCATATGTTATTCTTAGGGGACATGTAGTCCCAGAATAAAGTTTATCTTCTTCTTCTTTCCTTTTGTCAATATGTTTAAGCTTAATTTTTATTTGTTATCATTATTAATTACCATTTTATTATATTTAATAATATTTCATAACCATCTTGAGGCTCTGTAGGCCCCTTGGTTGTACATTATTTTTTATTCTTAAGGGACTTAAGGTCCCAGAATAAATAAAGAACTTTTTTTCTTTCTTCTTTAAACATGACCAAAAATAACTTTTTGAGAAAGTTGGCGAAATTCGTCGGTTTTCGATAGCCGATTGCGGCTAAACGCCTAAATCAAATTCAGCTTAAAAGGTGTCTTTAGACTCACAATTTAATTAAGTTTAATTTTGTTGATGACAAATTATTTAAAGCATTTTTATATATGTTTTTTGCAATAATGTTGGTTTTTTTTTCCTACCAATATTTTTCCCTTATCAAATGTAGTCACATTTTTGATATTCTCTTCTCAGGACCCACTTGGACCATACCGAATCATAAAACCTACTTCTCGACCATTAGCAAAGCAAGCCCCCTTTTGGAGGTATTTCGACTGGATTAAGTAAGAATATTAAAACAAAGTTGTGAAATTATTGTATTGTCATTGGTTCTTGACACGTGTGCAAATTTTCAAGATAACTAGATAGCTGGAAATTGGTGAAAATTACGATGCAAGATTCCGTTAAGCCTAGTCCAGACTGTAAACAAATGTTTCGGAACAATGTTCAGAAACATTGTTCCCGATGTTTCTGAACAGCTCAAATTTGTTTATGACTTGTTTCGGAACTGTTCAAAAATATTACGAAACAAAATCAGCGCTGTTCCTTGTTTCCCGTAGGAGATGAAAAACACAGGAACATTGGACAAGTTGCGACAAGTCTGGACGTGTTCCTGAGCACAATTCATTTGTTTACTTACTTTATTTTTTTTACAACTCTGTAGTGTTATGATAATAATATTGATTCTTAATGTTTTTTCTAGTTTTCCACATTGCAGTAACCCTGCAATGGGTGCATGTATTTCTACAGTCTAGTCCAGACTGAAAAAAAATGTTTCGGAACAATGTTCAGAAACATTGTTCCCGATGTTTCTGAACAGCTCAAATTTGTTTATGACTTGTTTCGGAACTGTTCAGAAATGTTGCGAAACAAAATCAACCCTGTTCCTTGTTTCCCATTCGAGATGGAAAACACGGGAACATTGAACAAGTTGCGACAAGTCTGTACGTGTTCCTGAGGACAGATCATTTGTTAACTTACTTCATTTCCTTACAACTCTCTAGTGTTGTGATAATAATATTGATTCCTAGTTTTTTTTTTTTTTCTAGTTTTCCACATTCCAGTAACCCTGCAATGGGTGCATGTATTTCCACGCGTACCATCTCTCGACATAACCCATATTATCATTAATATTTGTACAAACATGTTTATTAATATATAATGCAAAAATATCTTAAAATAATATAGAAATTATTGTTGAGTGAATATGAAATATAAACAATAATTAGTTAATGGAATTGGAAGTTAATTAATAAATACATGTTTTTTAATTAAAAGGGGAAAAATGAAGCAAAAAAAAGTTAGTAAATGAATTAAAAAAATAAAAATAAAAAAAATTTAAAAAATAAATAAATAAAAATAATATATAAAACAAATGATAGGTTTTCCCTCAAAGTTAATAAGACTAGTCCAAATGACTCTAAACCATAGCAAAGGAGCTGTCCAAGTGCAAGGAGGGGTGACTGAACCGTTTGATATACATAAGGGAGTGAGGCAGGGAGACCCACTGTCACCGGTACTGTTTAATTTAGTACTAGAAAAAGTCATAAGGGCAACAAGGACGAACCCTGGAAGCATTTATACCCGTATGACTCAGCATCTAGCATTTGCGGACGACGTCGTAATCACTGGCAGAACAGAAAACTCCCTACTAGGAGCATTTGAACATTTGAACTCCGGATATTTTCCCTCCGATCTTAACTATCAATTCTTCAAAATTTGTTGGGGACATCCTTGTAAAATTTCTGAAACCTGCCCCATCTTCAAATTTTAGGTCCCTCATAAGGTCATTGCCATAACTGGTGCCTTCCATTAATGCTTTTCTTGCCCACCACCTTCTTTTCCTTATACTATTCCTTTGCCTGTTTAGTAAAAGAAATAAATTAGCAGCACAAATTCCTGCAATAGCCTCACTCGACATGTTCAAAAACACTGACTCAGGTCTGGACGCGAAACATTGTTTCGTAACAAAGTTTCTGAAATGTTTATAAACAATTTGGTAACATGTTCAAAAATGTTCCGAAACATTTGTTTACAGTCTGGACTAGGCTTTACATACACGTGTAATTAATAAAAGCATGTTAATATAGAAGTTTCCTACTCGCCAAAATAGTTGGCATATGTATTTTTGTTTCAAAAGAAAAAATTAACAATTTTAACTCAAGGAATCGGAAATTCATAATAACTTTATTTTTGTAAGGGACAGAAGAAATATAATGGATCGTTCGTTAAGAAATTTCTTTAAATCTTGGGATTAGTTTTTGTTTGGTCCTCAAAGTTAGAAAATCGAAAGCTGCATTTTATTATTTTATTTTACTCTTTTACTATTGAAATGTAATTAATATGTCCTCACCACTTACGCTGATGATACATGTGTGTTATCAGTAAACAATGATCCCTTAATTGCCTTCCAAACACTCTAAGCCCATATCCTAACCCTTCAAGAATAGTGTCAAAAATGGAGAATTAAAAAAATCTCACCAAATAACCTTAACCCTTCGTCATAACCCACGACTTCCTGTCCTACAGTATCCTTTAATGATATTCCACTAATCCCTGTTGAACCGATCCGCTACCTAGGACTCCACTTGGACAAACGTCTTACATGGAATCCACATACAAGACTAAAACGACATGAAACTGCCCGCCGTTACAGATTACTTATATTGGGTTGTTTCACATGAAATGTCCGATTTTATAATATTTGAAATATACAGAGGACTTTGCGAGTCTCTGTTGTTTACTTCCAAAGTTCACATATCATAATCAAGCAGTTACTAATCCTCTACTTTTCTTTTATAAACATTAGCTTCCCAATCAATTACACATGTTTAGTATACCTTCAAATATGAACATGGAAACACGCGATTTTCGTGTAATATTTTTTTATGAGTTTAAACTAGGTCGTTCAGCAGCTGAGGGCTGCTAGAAACATCTGTAAGGCGTTTGGGGAAGGGAGTGTAAATGAACGAACCATTCGCCGTTGGTTTGCCAAGTTTTCGACTGGGGATACCAACTTGGAAAACCAGCCACGAGGAAGACCTCCAACTGTAATTAGAGAGGTGAGACCATTACCTCTACAACCTACTGCAATGAAATTGGCCAAATGCACGAAAAATTATTGAAAAAAACAACGTGGATTAGTAAATCGGAAGGGCCCTATACTCCTACACGACAACGCTAGACCCCACGTTTCAAAACTTACCATGCATAAATTGAAAGAGCTGGTGTACGAAGTTCTTCCGCACCCACCATATTCTCCCGACTTGTCTCCAACAGATTATCACCTTTTCAGGAATTTAGACAACTTCTGCAGAGGAAAAATTTTTGCAAATGATGCTGAAATCAAAGTGCGTTTTCAGATTTTGTTTCATTTCAAAGCTCAGAGTTTTTCAAATCCGGGATAAAAAAGTTGTTGTCACGTTGGGAAAAAATGAGTAGAAAAAGAAGGTAAATACTTCGAATAAAATTATATTGTTTTCATATTGTATTTTTACTAAAATCCCTTAACCTTGAAAACGGACATTTCATGTGAAACAACCCAATACATTTACTAGACAAACGTTCAAAGCTCCCAATTAATATACAAAAGACTAATATACATGACTGCGATTAGACCTATCTGGATATACGGAGTTGAGCTTTGGGGCTCCACTAAACCATCCAAATCATCTCGTATCCAATCCTTAAAATCCAAAATCCTTCGAAAAATCCTCAATGCACCTTATTTTGTCACCTATAAACTTATCCATAAAGATCTTAATGTTCCATATGTTGCAGATTTAGCCCAAACCAGATACCAATCCTTTCATAGTAAGCTCCATAACCACTCAAATCCATTAGTTTCTCAAATTGCTTCCCACTCCACCCCTGATAATCCTCCGAGGTGTCTGAAAAGAAGATGGCCTAGAGACCTTTTAGTGTAGATTTTATTGAAGTGCTACTAGTTAGTAGTTCTTCACAAGTTATTTACATGCCATTGTATTCACAGTCAACACATTTATGTATATTTTTTGTACAGTTGTAAATACCAATAAATGGAAAAAAAAAAAAAAAAAGAAGGTTTTAAAGGACTAATATTGTGAATATGGAATTTTAGGACAGCCATGGTAATCACCAATAAGCGCAATAAATATTTCTAAGATGGCCTAGAGATCTTCTAGTGTAGAATTTTTATTAAAGTGGTAAGTAGTACTTTTCATGTTTTGTCACGTTATTGTAATAGTTAACAGCACATTTACTTGATGTATAAATTTTGTACAGTTGTAAATTTCAATAAATTGTTATAAAAAAAAAAAAAAAAAAATAATAATGCAGTTCAAGCAAAGCAAAAAATTATGTGCAGAGGTTGTATTGAACAACAACAATGCCAAAATTTGGTTTGCAAAATTCCTAATAAGTGTACTTATTACCTGCGCGTAAAATACTACAATTATCTATTGTAATAATTTTCTATTAACTCAGGCATGACTTAGAATCTTCCCGAAAAGTTTTCACTTCGATCCCTGAAGATCTTGGACTGGTTTAGGAAAGTTTTTCGCCTAAACCAAGTTACGATCCGAAGCGAAGATCAGTAAAGAGAGAGAGACCTGCAGTGCGGTAGATGTAGTTCATATAGCTTCCACTATTCTATTCTATGTCTCTTCTTCGTGTCTATAATATCTACTATATATGTATATATAGTTTATTTAAATATATTTTAAAAAACTAAATAACAAAAAAAAAAAAATTAAGAATACATAAAAATGACTTGTAAGAAATTATAGTCACTAGACCCCTTCTTCCCCCTCCCACGTCGTAGCTTCAACCGTTTAATGCGTCAAGAACATATATAATTTTAATTGATAATTGGGAATTTAATTCTTTATCGATAAAATAAATGTATTGAAGTATGCATTTGAGCATTATTTCTTCAATGATATTTTTACACATAGGAATAATTTTAAAACTGCACTGATTAGGTGATTGAAGATTACGCAATAGCATAATGAGACATTGAATTATTAATTTTAATGTACGAGTTGGTAATCCAGATAGACAGAGGATATTAAGAAACTCTTGCGGAACTGCATAATCAGTGCTTGTAACTAAAGGTCCACGAGGATCATTTTCAAATAAAATGGCAATTTAGCTTTCAAGAAAATCCAAAAATCCTCAAAAAAAAAAGTTACTTGTTCATGTTCGGTATCATACTGGGGTGTTACCACACTACTTGAGAAAATATATCTGAGTTGGTTCTTCAAATTTCCAGTTCCTTGATTTTTAATGAATTTTAAGAGAAATAAAACCTTTAATAATTTGACGTACTTTACCGGGCTTATACCTTGTCAGAATTATGATTTCTATTCAGGTTTTGAAAAGGATTCTGAAGATTGCTAATTTAAAATAATCTCCCAGAAGTAGCAATAGTAATAAAGTTTGTGTGAAAAATTAAAGTATTTTTTCCAAAAATTTTTTTTTTCACATTATTAAAAAGTTCATGGATTTTATTATTGCTCCCCCACCAAAGTTATTAATATCTGTTAAGAATTTCTAGACCCTTTCAATAATGCTACGAAAAAATTATTATTAACTTATTAATTCATTTATTTTTAATTGCTGGTAACGTATGCCAAAAATGTGTTCACACTTAATGGTGACTAAGAGAAACATGCTGAAAAACTGAATTTTAACTAAAAGTCTTTAATAACCAATCTTAAAAGCATTTATTATGTTTTTATAGGTGTGAGCCTCTGCAACAGCCAAATTAATTAATGATTCAAAATGAAAATGACTCTTAGTCTAAACGACATCAACAACATTACAAAATGCTACTGTGTATGTGTTAGAAAAAAGAAGAAGGATTTTATTCCATAATTTTGTTTTTTTTTTTTACAATAAATTTAAGAAATGGGACCAAAAATTAAACGTGCGTTACCAAAATTTTAACATACGATACCGCAATGGTAACGTATGTCATAAGTAACGTATGTCAAATTTTAGTATTTTTAATTAGAAAAAGATTATTTAACTACAATTTTTTTTCAAATATAATGGGTTTCAAACATTCGTAATGTTGAGAACTACAAACTGTAAAAACATAGATTGGAAGTGGTGAATTCAATGGGAGAAAACAATGGTAACGCATGTCAAAATTAATTAAGGCACTCACTATGTTTTAAGAATCAAAGTCGTCTTACTTCAGTTGATACAGCGACCTGGGCTCTTGGTTGGGAATGGTTACAATACATAGCCTGGAGGGTGGTAAGATGCAATCCCGACTCCCCTAGTTCCAGAACCCACTCTTCTACATCCGATCACGTACATCACATGAATAAATTCGGAAATTCTCGGACACAAAGAAAATCTTTTCTCAAGCCCCCAAAATTTCATATTTTCAGTAGAAAGTTCTATTTTATTTAATATAAACATAATTTAAGAAAAAATAACAAAGAGAATAAAATGAAAACAAATTACTATACTCTCTGCGAAGGTTAGAAATTGAAAACTTGACCTGCGGACAGTAACGTATGTTAAAATTTTCAAAAATTAATTTTATTTTTTTCTTTAAGAAACATTTCAAATTGAAGTTTTAAGGTCTGAATTAATTTTTTAAAATGAACTCTACAAGATAAAATCAAAAACGGTGAAATATGTGTTATAAGTTTTTTTTTATAGCCATTCAAAGTGCTGGGACAGCAAATAGCTATTTTATTTGAAAACCACCCACGAAAAATATTTTTATAAACAATATCGAAAAAAATGAAAATAATTTAGGGCGATAATTTCTATTCGGCAGAAATAATTTTATCGATTCCATCTGGTTGGATTTTAATTTCGAACTATTAAAGTGTTTGGTAAACTTCGTTTCTGCTATTCAACATTGTGCATTTAAATTTTTACCATTGTAAATTCTAATGCGAAAACACATATCGCACACTGTGATCCACAAGTCGCACCACTTAATTATAGATTTTCAAATGACAATCTAATTTAAAATAAATTAATTTCAAACTTTATATAACTCCATGCAGAATGGTGCTCGCCACCTTATTATCGCTCTTTAATTACTAAATTATTTGATAATCAGTAGATTTTATTATTGCTTAGCCTTTCTAGAACTATAAAGATGATGTAGTTAAAGTTTGGTACAGATCAGTTCAGTAGTTTTCGTGTGGTTAGTGATCACTTATGAAAAACGGTTTGTCCTTTTATATAATAGTATAGATTTCAAGCTGTATACAGGGTGTCCCAGACATAGTGTAAAAAAAAAAAGGGTAATACTGCAAACTAAACGGGGTAGAATGGCGCAAAAAAACGAGTGTCCTATCTCAATTTTTTGAGGAGATAGAATTTTTTTTCGTTTTTATTTTTAAAATCTTACTTTTTTTCTGAAAAATTACAGTTTTCTCTACTTTGTTTTAGCGTAGAAACTAAAACGATGATATTTTCTTAATCAGCATTAAATATTTTTAAAAAAAAAAGTACGTTTATGTAACATTAGGTAATCAGCAAGAATTTGGTTAACCCCCCCTTAACTCCCTATAAATAAGTTGTTTTGTTTTGTTTTTTTGGGGGGGGGAGGGCTTGCCACCTTCACAACTCTTTATCCATCATGCATATGGACAAGTGATAAAAAACTAATACATTTATTCAATCTAGTAGGTATGTGGAGCAATCAAGTATTTATTCTCTAGCGTGTTTTTCATCAGAAAAACGTCTGATAGACTCAAAAGGTGAAGTGCAATTGTATCTTGAGTTACACCAATAAAAAGTTAACTAAATTCTGCAGTTTTTGAGAAATTTCACGGCTTCTAGGGTTCTCCAGTGAGGAGTGAGAAATTTTCAAAAAATATTAAAAATTTGTTTTAATAAATGTTTTGTGTTTTGCGCGTTAAAAGGCCCCTTAAAAGTGAATTTAAATTAACTAGACATATTTCATCTTTTAGAAAATTTAATGCTGATTAAGAAAATATCATCGTTTTAGTTTCTACGCTAAAAAAAAGTAGAGAGAAAACTGTAATTTTTCAGAAAAAAAAGTAAGATTTTAAAAATAAAAACGAAAAAAAAATTCTATCTCCTCAAAAAATTGAGATAGGACACTCGTTTTTGCGCCATTCTACCCCGTTTAGTTTGCAGTATTACCCATTTCTTTTTTTTACACTATGTCTGGGACACCCTGTATAACATCGTACTATTGTAACCTCTCATATAGAATGGCACTTGCCACCTATCGGCCAATTTTCAAACTTCACTGTTATCCACATATAATCGCTCTTAAATTACAATATTATTTAATAATCAGTAGATTTTATTATTGCTAAACCTTCCTGGAACAATAAAAATGATTTGGTTAAAATTTGGTACAGATTAGTTCAGTAGTTTTCGTGTTTACTGATCACAAACGAAGAATAGCTTGTCCTTTTATATAATAGTATAGATTTCAAGCTGTATATAACATCGTACTATTGTAACCTCTCATATAGAATGGCACTTGCCACCTATCGGCCAATTTTCAAACTTCACTGTTATCCACATATAATCGCTCTTAAATTACAATATTATTTAATAATCAGTAGATTTTATTATTGCTAAACCTTCCTGGAACAATAAAAATGATTTGGTTAAAATTTGGTACAGATTAGTTCAGTAGTTTTCGTGTTTTACTGATCACAAACGAAGAATAGCTTGTCCTTTTATATAATAGTATAGATTTCAAGCTGTATATAACATCGTACTATTGTAACCTCTCATGTAGAATAGCGCTCGTCACCTATCGGCCAATTTTCAAACTTCATTCTTATCCACATATTATCGCTCTTAAATTACAATATTATTTAATAATCAGTAGATTTTATTATTGCTAAACCTTCCTGGAACTATAAAAATGATTTGGTTAAAATTTGGTACAGATTAGTTCAGTTGTTTTTGTGGTTAGTGATCACAAACAAAAAATGGCTTATCCTTTTATATAATAGTATAGATTTCATGCTATAGATAACACCGTACCATTGTTAGCTCTCATGTAGAATGGTGCTCGCCACCTATCGGTCAAATTTCAAACTTCCCTGTTAACAATAGATCGCATTCTTAACTACACATTAATTGAAATTCAGTATATTTTCTAAACCTTCCTGGAACTATGGAGATGGTGTAGTTAAAATTTGATAGTGATTCTTTCAGTAGTTTTCGCGGTTAGTAATCCTAAACGAGAAATGGCTTGTCCTTTTAGTCTAGTCAATAAAGGATTACAGAATGCGTTTTCTGTAATTCATGGTTTTTCTATGGAAATATGTTCATGGTAAACACGCTAAAAGTCCTGGTCATCATGCTAAACAATTTTTTACCTCACGTTTAGTATTAAACTTCCTTGCATATCTTCTAAAACGTTCTTCCTATGACAAAAGTTTTCATAAATAATATTGTAAAACATAACATTCCATTTAAGATAAAAATATACCAGGTATGCAAGTTTAAAATGTCGTTTATTTCTTAAAATATATACACAGTAATTTAAAAAAAAGTATAATATATTTTATTCAAAGTACTGACCCTCGCTTTCTACACATTTTGTCCATCTCTCGGGCAATATATGGATACCATTCCAAAAGAATGCTTCATCTTTATTTGAAATCCATTCATCGAGCCATTTTCGTACGTTTTCGAAATTGTTGAAGTGTTGCTCCGCCAATGAGTGTCCCATCGATGAGAAGAGGTGATAATCAGAAGGCACCTGGTCAGGTGAATACGGCGGGTGGGGTAGGAGTTCCCAACCAAGCGAAGAAATCGTTTCCTTAGTCAATCTGGCTGAATGTGCAGGAGCGTTATCATGCTGAAGAATAACTTTGGCGTGCCTGTGAGCCCATTCTGGGCGTTTTTCGATCAATGCGTGACTCAAATTGATCATTTGTTGTCGGTAGCGCTCGGTATTGACTGTTTCGCCGGGTTTGAGAAGTAGACTCGTAGTAGACTACTCCCTTCTGATCCCACCACACAAACAGCATTGTCTTCTTCCCAAAACGATCCGGTCTTGCACTCGATGTGGATGGTTGTCCTGGCGTTACCCATGATTTTTTTTGTTTGTCGTCGATTTTTCTCGTTTTTGATCAGTAACATCAAAATCACCACGTTTGAAACTTTGAAACCAACGTTCACATGTTCTGACGGTTGGAGCAACATCGCCATAAGTCTCAACAAGAATTCGATGACATTCGTAGCCTTTTTCTTTTGATTAAATAAGAAAATCATGACATGCCGCAAATGCTCTTTATTTGGCTTAAAATTAGACATTTTTAACACCAAAGAAAGGTATGATACGTCCACGTAAACGACTTAAAAACAACTGACTTTTGTAAACAAATGACTAACAAACAAAATAGCGTTTAGAGATAAGCAAATCCTTCAATAGGCTAAGAGCGCATTCTATTGGAATTAAAACGACATTTTAAACTTGCATACCTGGTATATGCTAATTTATCTTCAACTTGTGACATAAACTTTAACTTTTCTTGGTAAAACAAGCATACTAAAAGTCCTTCACAGTTGCCAAGCGTATATCTCGGAAACGGTACAAAATATGAATAATATGTATATTATAAAAGTTGTAGAGAATTTAATTAGCATTCATTTAGAAATAGTCATATTTTGCGTATGATACACCGTTTTCCAGATACGAGCGAAAAACCAAAAAAAAAAAGGATCTTCAGGGATCCCCTCCCTTCCTGTTCCCAGGCCTATACTATTTTTAGTATGTTTACTTTCTAACTACCCTGAACAAGTTTCCGAAGAAAAACCTTGGATTACAGAAAACGCACTCTACACCCCATTTCATGCTTTCATTGACTGAACTATTTTATATGACAGAATAGATATATAAGAAAATAAAAGTGTTTACCAGTAGAAGGTAAAAGAGAGATTGTCTTTTTTTTTCTTTTTTTTTTCTCCTAATACCACTATCAATTAAAAAACACTTATTTTATATACAAAATGAAAGAACACATTTTCTTCATAACGAGGATTTATTAATTTTTTTTTACAGTCAGTTTTTCAGAAAAAAGAGGGGTTGAAAACGCACCCCTTCAATTAGGAATTTCTTCAAGACTAACCCCTAAGGGTGATTTCTTTAAGTGCCTGATTTCTTAGGTCTTTCTGCCCTGAAGATGGCAGGTCTAATGTACGGTGAAATATTAGTCAAAAGAAGAAAATTCTTTGGCTGAAATAAGAAATTGTTTATCATTAAGCGTTATAATAACACAAATTAATATTTTATCAAACTGAATACAGTTTTTTATGTTTTTATTTCTATTAATCTATTGAAACGTTCATTCATTTATTTAATGAATGGATATATCCTATATTTTATAAAAGTAAATAAAATTACTGGAGGTCTGACTGTAAAACAAAACAAAATCAGTTAAAACAAAAAAAAACAACGAATATAATCATAAAATACGCTAATATTTAAATCACATATAATTAAAAAAAATGTTCACAAAAATAAAAAAATAATTTAGAAAAAAACAAAAACTACTTCAAGATTAACTCCACATTTATATACTTCGACTAAAAAGTAAACAATAATATCTTAATTACTTCGAAACGAAGAGAATTAAATGATAATCAACGAAATTATGGATATTTATATACCTATGCACAAATTATGTTTAGTTATTTTTGGAGTCGGTGCCAGCTAAGAAGGGCAGTTTAATTCTGCCTTTGCAAAAAACTTTCAAATGGCACGTGACAGAGGTGTGGCGGTGATGAAATAGTGGAATGATCTTTACAATTACCAGTTGTTTTTTGTTTTTTTTCAAATTCTGTTTGTTTTGGTTGGCACCGAATCCAAAAATAACTGATCATAAATTGTGAATAGGTATATAAGTATTGATAATTTCGTTGATTGTCCTTTGATGAGCTTTGTTTCGAAGTAATTTTTTTTTTTTTTTTACTTTAGTTTATACATGTAGGTTTAATTTTGAAGTCGGTTTATTTTTCTTCTAAAAATTAATTTTTTTTCTAATATTTAGTGATGAGTGAGTGTATTTTTGTTGATATATGTAAATTATTAACGTTATTAATTTAGATTTAGTCACTATGGAGTAATATGTTTTTATAGAGGAAGGTTATATAACAGTTATTTCTTATTAATTGTTTGTTTTCTCTAAAAGAGCTAAGTTGATTTCAATAAACTTTTCACAGGACCACCTGAATGGGACTTCATGGAACCAATAAATGAACATAAATTGTGTATAGGTATATACCTACCGATCAAAATCAATTCATGATTAACGGAATAATAGCGTAACAAACATATTTAAAAAAAAATAAAATAAACAAAGTCGTATTGAGAACCTCCTTCTTATTAAAGTCGGTTAATTTATTTTTTTGTTTATACCCATTGGGGAGTGGGAAGCAAGTTGAGAAACTAGTG
Source organism: Euschistus heros (assembly GCA_003667255.2). Lineage (NCBI taxonomy): Eukaryota > Metazoa > Arthropoda > Insecta > Hemiptera > Pentatomidae > Euschistus > Euschistus heros. The sequence continues at coordinate 1,341,702 of RCWM02000294.1, forward strand.
GATTTGAGTGGTTATGGAGCTTGCTATGAAAGGATAGGTATCTGGTTTGGACTAAATCAGTAACATATCGATCTTCTAATTCAGCAACAGATCTTTATGGATAAGTTTAGTGAACTTCTCCAGATCTACCAAGACATTAGTATCTCCTCTAACATCAGGATACAGAGGCTAAAATGGTAGGAAGGATGAATGAAAATAGAGTGACCAGTAGGGTCTACAGAAATGTGCCGGATGGCCAGCGCCCACGCGGTAGGCCAAAGGGCCGATGGAAGGATGGCGTAGGAAAGGATCTGCGGCAGCTGAGGATCCCTATCTCAGAAGCGGCTGATCGAGGAAAATGGACGGAAATCGTTGAGCAGGCCAAGGGCAGCATCAGCGCCTGTTGAGCCAGTAGAAGAAGAAGAAGAAGTAGAAGAAGATGGATAAGTTTATTGGTGACAAAGTAAGGAGCATCCAGGATTTTTCGAAGCATTTTGCATTGTAAGGATTGGTTGCAAGATGAATTGGATGGTTTTGTGGAGTCCCCCGTCGTGACGGGCAGTTTCTTGTCGTTTTAGTCTTGTATGTGGATTCCAAGTTAGAAGTTTGTCTAAGTGTAGTCTGTCGGGTATCTGTTCAACAGGGATTAGTGAAATATCATTAAAGAATACTGTAGGGCAGGAAGTCGCAGGTTTACGAAGTAGAGTAAAGGTAATTTGGTGATGTTTGTTAGGATTTATTTTGATTCCCAATTTTTGATAACCATTCTTGAAGGTTTAGGATTTGGGATTGGAGCGTTTGGGAGGCAATGAAGGGATCATTATTTACGGCTAACACACGTGTCATAGTTACAAATTAAAAAATTGGTTTTTGTTTTTATTTTAACAGCTGATCAATTCAATGTATTTTTGTGGTACGGAGATAATTACCTACAATAACATGGCTAACATTAATTATAGAAGATACACAGTTGGAATAGTACAGCATGACACGTATGACATTACTAATTTAGGATATCGTAATAGAGCTGCCGTTCCCTTGGGCTACAGCGTGAGAAATCCCACCTGGCCCTGTCATTACTTCGTACGTAAACAACTAGTAATCTTCACGTTCACTTCTTGCCCACCTCATTCATAAGGCCATGTCATATTGTTCACATGAGGCAGTAACTATAATCAGGACTTCTTCGGTCGGCATTAATAATACACATGAGCAATATTATTTCAGAGGTTATCAATAAAATAAAAAATAAAAAATTTCTACATGGCAGAGAAAAAACTATATAGATATATATAGATATATCTATCTATAATCCACTGCTTTTCCAATTTGCATTTTAGAATTAATATGCTCAAATTACTTAAATTAATAGTTTAATTCTACAATGTTTCCAAAACAAGGTTCTGAGAATTGCTGTAGATGCTCCCTGGTTTGTAAGGAATAATCAACTCCATCGTGAATTAGACATTGAACCAATTGACGATTTCATCAAAAAATGCTTCACCAGGTTTCATAGCAAGTTACCAGCGGTTAAAGGTGCAGTAGCTTTCAACATAGGAGCTCAAACAACATCCCGCAGATTGAAACCAAGACTTATGCAAGACGTCCTGATGTAAACACCATGACTATTTTATTTTCGTTTCAACACCAATTACTGTTCTTATTACTACAATTTGATTGTAATACTTCATTACTTCTATACTTCATTTATTTTTTTTTTTCTTTATTACTATTTTTTTTTTTTTTTGTGTATACACTTGTCTGTTATTTTTTATTATTAATTTTTGTTAAGTACTTCATTTGTATATTACTATTATTACTTTTCCCTTTATTTAATTTTATTATTTTTATTTTTATTCTTTTTATTTATTTCTGTTTCTTTTTTTTTTAATTATTTATTTTTTTACTTTTCCCCCATTTTGATTATCATTATTATTTTATTTATTTACTTTTTATTGCTACGTCTTTTAATTTAATTTTTTTTTTTTTTTTTTGTTATTATATACTTCCTCTACATTTACAATTATTTCAAAATTATTATAAAACTTATTTGTTATGGGTGCCTCTTGCACGAGACTATATATACCCTTCCTTCTACTATTGTTAACTCATTATTAATATTGTTAAACCATCCATGTAAGGCTTACCAGGCCAATCTGGAATTAACAACCAATGATTATTCAAAGTAAGGAGAAAATATGGGTTTCTAGGGGAAAATATGGGGAGTAATATTGAAACCAATTTAGCTTCTAAAAGGTAGGTCGTACCGACAAATGTTATTGAACAAAAAATGTTCAAAACCAATACGACTAATCGTTCAAAACCAATGTTGCTGATTTCGCCCAGTCCAGATACCTATCCTTCCGTAATAAACTCCATACCTACTTAAATTGAAAAGAACATGGACAAGAGACCTTCTAATGAAGAACTATTGAAGTGCTACTAACAAATAGTTTGTTTACATGTCATACTCAAATTTGCTTTTTTTTTAAATAATATATACAGTTGAAAATATCAGTAAGCAGTTTATAATATGTTTATTGTTTTTTTTACATTGCCTGAATAGTAGTTTACTCATATTTTTTATGTTTTAGATAACAAATATTAAATTTAGTTCATTAAAATATGAATATACATACATACATTTTATATATATATACATATATTGGGGTCGAGAATCGAGAATTTTTTTTTTTTTTTATTAGTACCAGCATCGAGAATTGAAAAACGTTTCTACCGACAAACTCCTTTTTTTTCTTTTCTTCATTTTCTTTCTTTTTTTTAGTTTTACGACGATGTTTAAACAAAACCTACAACCCATCGGCTGTAATCTTGAACTTACTTAGCTTTAGTTAAAGTATTTTGAGTTCTCAGTATATTTTCTATTTTCTTATTTCCCAATATATGAGTCTATCGTACCTAGTATTTGTAAAAGTTAAACTTTCAGTTAAAGTCAGTAAAAGTTAAACTTTAAACGAATAAAGTCTTCAATGGGGGCCATAAAAGAAGTACTGAAGACTTTATTGCTCGACTAACACCAGAGACCATAACAGCACTGATTGAACCTAAGACACCAACTAACCTATCAAACCAGAACCTATTGGTGACTAAGAGAATAAGCACTCATTATTTTTCCAAAGATTTCCCATTTTATTATTTTGTAGTTTTTTATAACACCATTTTTTTTTAGACTCTAAGACCAAATTTTTTTTAGAGATATTAAAAAAAATAAATCTAAATTTAAAAGAAAATGTGTTTTTATTAGAGATGAGTTTACTATGACTATTCACTAGCCACTACTCAGCTGGTAAAAAGGCTGAATAGTTGGCCGATTAGTTAGCCAAGCTGATTACTGCTTCCGTAAAAATTCCGGTGACGTTGGCTATGTTTGAGGCGCTTCGTTTTCAGCTTTATAACCGTCTATTATATATTCATGTTATATGAATGTTACCATTGTATATAAATATAAGCTTTTCTATTTGTTACAAACGAGCCGGTGTGTAACTAAAAGGTGTTTTAATGATTTTAATTTTTATTTATTTAATTTAATTTTAATATGGAATATGGTTTACCGGTAAATTAGTTGGTCAAAAGTGATACCAAATACCGCCATCTTAAAACCGTTAAATATTTTAAAACATTATCCTGGAGGACAACAATTGCAGAAGTTATCCTTCGGATAACTTAAAAACCGTTAAAACAGCAATCCTTAAGGACGAAAAAGCTAATTCTAATTGTGGATGGAGAGAGTGGCCAAGGATGTCCTTCGGCCTCTAAAAAAATCGTCAGATCCTGGCAGATCTGTAAAACAGTGTCCTCATAGCATAACTTAAAAACCGTTAGAACAGCAATCCTTAAGGACGAAAAAGCTAATTCTAATTGTGGATGGAGAGAGTGGCCAAGGATCTGTGTCCGTCGGCCTCGAAAAAACGTCAGATCCTGGCAGATCTGTAATCTATGAGTGTCCTCATAGCTCGTATTTGGAGAACGCGAAGGTGTTACGCGTAGTTTGATATTAGGATAGTAGGAGCAGTCAAGAGCTCAACTCTCGTTATATTAAATATCACTAGCTCAATAATAAGTGAGCTCCTTGTGACTCTGTTTCTCCTAATACGAAATAAAAAATGTCAATCTAAATTTGACTGTGTAAAAAAAATTTCTGTATTTTGGAAATATCAAAAATTAAATCATACAGTTAAGCAGAAAAAAACAAAAGCATATCGTCAGTGCATTTTAGCACCTTCTACGTCATTAAATAAAAAATGTGCTTTGTTGCGTATTTCTAATCATTTTTTAGGCTGGAATCACAAAAGTGTTTTTTTGCCAAAACCTGATCCTCGCTTAATTTGCGTATTCGGGCATTACATTAGTGGCGGAATTTTATTTTAAATCAAAACCTGCATCGAAAAAATGCACATGATGGAATTGGTAATCTAACCGACGCTATGAGAACTGACGGCAAGAGGCAATCCCTAAATCATGTTCCGTGATATTCTTTCTTTAGCAGTTTTTTTCTCCTTCTTTTTTTTTTTTTTTTTTTTTATTTTATTATTTTTATTTTAAATAAAGTATAAGACATTAATTTACTTAGCTTAGATGGTTAGTTGTGAAATTTGGAAATCAATCATAGCAAAAAAGATATCGTGTATACTACAAAAATACCTTACCTGTAATTGTAAATAAATAATAAAATAGCAGTTTCCATTCCGTGTTTCTACCTTTTTATAACTTTTCAATTAAGAATTAATTTTTTTTTTTTTTTTTTTACCAAAACTGTTTTGTTTTTGTTTTTTTATTGTAAGTTACTTAAGTTCTGTATTCGGTATTATTATTTATAATAATTTACAATACTATTTATATAGAACATCTTTTTATTAATATCATGACCTTTGTTAAAGTTGAATAATTAATTACAAATAAAAAATAAGTTGCAATACCTAGAACAAATAACAAACTGTTAAGATGAATCTCAGATAAAAATTGTAATCTGTATAGGCCATGTTTCCATTCCAATCTACCTAATTTAAAGCGTAGAAATATTTTTGCTGACTAGTCGCCATATGGTCACCGACTAGAAAAGCGGCTGATCAGTCGGCTTTTGCCGACTAGTCGGCCCTCTCTTGTTTTTGCATTTTTTAATAACAAAGACTCAAATTCAATTTTTTTGGTAAAGGTTTTCATTTCTCGTGTGGATTAATTTGTTGTTATGGAATTTGGGGCCTAGATTTTTTCTTAATATTTTCCTTTCTTTGATTTCTAGCCGTTCAGTTGGGCCATGGTTGGTAATGGACAGTGTTTTAGCTGCATATAGTGATTCTGGTTTAATTACTGTGCTATAACGTCTTATTTTTGCATTCCATGAGAGGGACTTTTTGTTGTAGGTGTTATTAGTGAGTTGGAAGGCCAGTTCAACTTTATTTATCTAGATTTCATTGCTTTTTTTCTCTAGGCTATCCCACCTGATCCATTCTCCAAGATATTTGAACTCTTTGAATATTTTTATTTTTTGTTCACCCACTTTTTCCCACTTCTTTGGTGGGTTCCTTATGTTTTTTATTATTTTGGTCTTTTCGAAGGAAATTTTAAGACCATTTTTCACTTTTTATTATAGTGAAATTGCGTTTTGTTTTGTTGAAAAAATGAACACTTGAATTTAATTTTGAAATTAATAATTTTATTTGTCAATTATTATTTAAACAGACAAATAAATATATTTTAATATTTTCGATAAACGGATCTAATAAAAAATACTGTTCACACCTTTCATATAAACAAGACTCAAATTCCAATTCACAGAGTATTTTTTTACAAATATTTTTAAACCATAAACCAGAAGTAATTTCATTAACAATTATACTATACCTATTGTAATTCTTAGAGGCCATTGTTTCCAAATTACAGATTCTTATCTTTATTCTGTTATATATTATGATATGAGAAATAAAATTATATTTAATGTGTTCCACACAATTATAGAATCGATATATAGCCCAGGAGAGATAGTATCGATAGAACTCACACACAGGAAGGCCTTTCTAGTGTGACACTAAATTAAAAACTGTTTGTTATCTGTGCGACCTAGTTCACAAGAGGACTCACAAATCCCACAGCAATTTGTCTGATGCTTGGGCCTTCCTATAATTTGTGACACGGAAGCAGTCTGGTCAATATTTCCATTTCGTGTTTGTTCTCTTCCTCTTTCACCCTCCTCCTCTCGCAACTTTCTGATAAGTTCAAAGCCTCCTTCCTATTGTCTTGACGAAAACATTGATGCATGTTAATTTTTTTATTTCAATTTTTATTATTATTGCCATATTTATGAATATTTAGTCTTCTTTAATCTACATTTTATTATTAACATTTTTTTTCTGTTTTAACGTATTATTTTTATTTGTGCAGTAGTAATAAACTCTCACTTATTTGGCAAATAGGAAACATTCTTACGGTATATGTTAAAAATAAAAAAAAATAAAAAAATTAAAATTTACGTATCCGTAGCAAATAAAATTTTTACTTTAAAATTACATTTAGTTCATAGTTTATCTGTTATGGACTCGATGGCTGAACATGTTGAGGTGAGGGACTCAGCACTCTCGGTACTGAAGTTCGTGGATTTAAATAAATTTTAAACCACAACATAAATTTTAAACCACTAAATAAATTTTAATCCAATAAATAAATTTTATACCACTAAATAAATTTCAAATCACTAAATAAATTTCAAACCACTAAATAGATTTTAAACCACTAAATAAATTTTAAACCACTAAATAAATTTTAAACCACTAAATAAATTTTAACCCGCCCATGTCGGACAGGCAAACCGTCCTTCTTGACCTAGTTGGAGTACATAAGGATGTAAAGCCCAAATAAACAGTAAACTATAATAATAAATTATCGGATATGACAAGGAACGCCCTGCCCAGCCTAATAAGAATTGTACTCGTGGTCAAACCCTTCAGAATTCATTAGAATATTTAGAAACATTAGTAAACTAAATTTCGTTGTATTGTAAGACTTATTTGAAATGCATATATAAACCATTGTAACTTCCTTTTTTTTAAACTGGAAGAAGTTCCAAGGTGAAAACCCATTTCTTTTGAAACATTTTCAACTATATTTTAACTGATCAAGTTAAATATTTTATCGCTAGTAATCTATTCAGCTAAAACATAGTTGAATACGTTTTTTCCAGAGGCGAGGGGAATTTAGGGATAAAAGAAAGGGAAGGACAAAAACGAAAATGAGTTTTACTCTTTTACAAACATGGGTTTGTAGGCGGCATTACAAACTGGCGTAAGTTGTTCCTCTCTCCAGAGGCAAAATTTATATATGAGGACAAATTATTTAATTGTATAGCGGAATGACAGGCCGGTGTCCCTGCATATTACTACATGCAATTTTGATATAATTTCTTGTTTTCTATGTAAATAGGCTACACTAAACGGCATTACCATGTTTTCTTGTTCTTCGTTCTGTTTTGTAATACGAATCCTAAATACATAAATAAATAATTACAGTCATCACCAGAGAACATAAGTCTTTTAATTAACCTCCTCTTTAGATTTTAGCTTCTTTTGTTTTTTTTTTTTCCGTATTTTTTCTTTTTTTAATATAAAATTTGCGGCTGCTAATATTTTTTACATGTTCAATACTCATATGAAACGTACTAATAGCATTTTTCGCGAAATTATCCGCGATCCATCATCAGGGATTAATATATAATTACGTTTCTGATACTAAACAATTTGACAAATATATAATAGATTTAGTTACATTATTTTAGCATTAACATGATAAATAATTACAAAAACATTACTATTCCTCCATAAGTTTAAAAAAAATAAATAGATCATTTTATTGTGAAATATATAAGGTTCCAGAATTTAAAAAAATAAATAACAATAGAATTCTTAATAAAAAAATCTTACACTCAAATTTTTTTTTTTTCATATTTTTTACGCCCACATTGGAGCACTTAAATCAATACATTTGAGTATTCTACTTAGACTTCTTCTTCTTCTTCTGCTCCCAGAACTTTCTCATCCTCTCCGACCTGGCTGCCCTACTTTGTGTGTCCGTAATAGTATATTGTTTCCGTTTAACTGTTTTTAGTTTGAGACTTATACTTTTATTCTTCAAAATCCTCTTCTCTGTCTTTGATTTGTTGTTGAGTTATATCTAATTCTTTCAAATCATCCTGAACTTCTATGAACCAATTATTATTTATTTTATGTTTCAAAAAGTATTTAAATAGTTGTTTCAATATCCTGGTTTCCGGTAGCCTTGATATGTGACAAAAAAAGGAAATGCTTCTTTTACGCATTGTAGTTATTATTGACTCACATTCAGTGTAGACTATGTTGTTAGGCAACAATCTCCACTGTCCATCAACTTGGTGTTTTTTGTTAATAATTGTTCTGATAATTCTTCTATATGTTTTCTGTACTTTGTCTGTTGTAGATTTAACATTTAATTTGAATAACGTTTCACTAGCATAAGTTGCCTCTGGTTTAACCGTGGAATTATAGTGTTTCAACTTAGCATTTATCGAAAGAGATTTCTTTTTATAACAAACTTTTATTTATTTATTTTATTTTTTTATTTTTTTTTTTTTGCCGTTTCACCCGACTTTGGGGTACGTTGAACCAATCACTTCTGAATGCTCTGTGCCTTTCTTTTAGCGCAGTATTGCTTCATCCTTTCTTATCTTGCTTTCCTCTCCTCTTCAGAGATTTGAATTGTCCGTTTTGTTTTGATTTTAAATTGGAACCTCTCTTTTTTGTCTTTGGTTATTTTTTTCACTTTTATCTTTGAGCATATTTTCTGTGATACGGAGTACGTTTAAGTCCTTCTCTGTTTCCTTAAACCAATTTGGTTCGGTCTTTTTGTTGGTAAAGTAGTCAACAATTTTTCAGGTTAGTCTATATGGGTTCATTATGAGGATGTGTCCATAGAAATTAATTCTTCTCTTCCTCATTGTGTCTGAAAGTTTCTCAATTTTTTGGTAAAGGTTTTCATTTCTCGTGTGGATTAATTTGTTGTTATGGAATTTGGGGCCTAGAATTTTTCTTAATATTTTCCTTTCTTTGATTTCTAGCCGTTCAGTTGGGCCATGGTTGGTAATGGACAGTGTTTCAGCTGCATATAGTGATTCTGGTTTAGTGGATCTTGGTTTGGAAGGCCAGTTCAACTTTATTTATCTAGATTTCATTGCTTTTTTTCTCTAGGCTATCCCACCTGATCCATTCTCCAAGATATTTGAACTCTTTGAATATTTTTATATTTTATTCACCCACTTTAAGATTCTTTGGTGGGTTTCTTATGTTTTTTATTATTTTGGTCTTTTCGAAGGAAATTTTAAGACCTTTTTTCACTTTTTTTTATAGTGAAATTGCGTTTTGTTTTGTTGAAAAAATGAACACTTGAATTTAATTTTGAAATTAATAATTTTATTAATAATAATTATTTAAACAGACAAATAAATATATTTTAATATTTTTGATAAACGGATCTAATAAAAAATACAGTTCACACCTTTCATATACATGTGAAAATGTTTCTGTACATAACTATTTAAATTTGTTATAAAATTAAAATATTTAACTAATTGATGTAAAATGTAAAAATTAATATATATTTTGGAAAATTATATAGCTGATTAATAAGCAATGATTAAACAAAAGAGAAGCTGCTGATTAAGAAGGCAGTGAAGGAGGAAGAGAAGCTTTTGCTGGAGATTTTGGGCCCTCGGATGCGGAATTCCAACGAGTCAACATGTTTAATTAGTCACTGTGAGAGTCCAGAATACAGTCAAGAACCTTGTTTAGTTATTCACTTCGAATTGAGGATCGAGTAAAAGAACATATTTGGGCCCAGGGCAGCATGAAGAAGGAATCAATTAAAAATTAATTACAGCTGTAAAATTATATCAGAGCAGTGAATAGCAGATTGTTAGAGAAAAAAAAATTAAGAAAATAATTTATTAGGTTGCAAAAAAAGCAAACTTTTAATTAATAAATGAGCATAATTTTTAAATATAATACTAAGTTAGCTATATAGGCTTGGTGTGGTAGTAAAATTTTTTAAATGTTATAATATATTCAATTTTGCTTATGTACATTATCATTTTAATGATTTAATTTCCTTTGTAACAATTTTGAAATATATTTTTTATATAAACTGCATAAAGAATTTTATTTTTTATTTATCATCTATATTTTTAATAATGGTCTACAACTTTGCTCCCGCCGTTTTCCAAAAGATGGCGCTAGTAGCCAGTAGTAGTTTAAATAAATAAATCACAGTTGTTTTCCATCAGTTGTGACATCTATAAACATAACCTTACATCGATATTAGTTAATGTTTGTTTGCGTCATATAGTTACACTTAATTAAATATGTCAACTTATAAACCGAATTCACGTCATTTGCGGGAGATTTTACTTTTTCATTTCAACATGAAAAAAATCGGCCGCTGAGGCTCATCGGGTTATTTCAAGTACTTATGGTGATGATACTATTAGTGAAAGAACGTGTCGCGAGTGGTTCCAGCGCTTTAAAAGCGGTGATTTTTTTGTTGAAGATCGGCATAGCGGTGGCAGAGAAAAAACTTTTGAAGATGATGAACTGGAGGCTTTACTTAATGAAGATAAATACTTTGAAACATAAATAAGATACCACTTTTTTATATAATTTCTAAGAATTAAAAAAAAACGGCGGGAGCAAAGTTGTACATTAGTTCGAAAAATATCCCACATATATTTTATATACCAACATAACAAATAATTTTGTTTTTAGACACTCTACCTAATTATTATTAACCATTTAAAATAAGCATTTTTAAATTTTGATATTAAACTGAATTATTTTCAATTTTAGCCATAACATTACACAAGTGTACCAAAGAACGATTTATTCTATTACAATCCCTTATAGTTATAATCGAAGTAATCCTTGGGTCTATCCCTCTCTAGAGTTCGATTTCCAAGTTCCATCCGTAGGATGAGGCTTAAAGTTGCTGACTAAGTAGCCTTAGAGTTGCCCCCAATCTACGATAGAGTTCGCTAATAGAAGAGTTCCATGTTCCATGTAGAAGGAAAGTTGTGGACTTAGGAGGGACTCGGATTCATTTAATAGACTCGGCCTAGTGGCTGCGGGCTTCGGCTTTACACATTCAGAAAACTTTTATCCAACGAAGACCGTCGGATTTTTATTTCTACTTTCTTTTGTTTTTTTTTTAAATATTAACTCCTATCCAGGATTGAATTATTTATATACACTCATATAAATATATTGCCGGTGAGATTGTCAATTCCGTTCTGTGCATTTTCGATTTAGGTTTTTCGGCAGGTTTAATTGGTCATCCAATTTTAAATTTCAATGTATGAGTTGGTAATCCAGATGGACAAAGAATAGTAAGAAAATCTTGCAGATGACGGACTCCATTATCAGAGCTTACATCTAAAGGTCCATAAATCATATTTTTACGTACAATATCAAAAAGCAAACGATCGATATTTTCATTTGGTGATCATTTTTTATTCTGCAGAAATAATTTTATTGATTTCATCTGTTTGGATTTTAATTTAAGACCATCCCAAATCACCAGTTTGAATTCCGGTACATCACACTCCACTATCCAGCAATGCCATCGTGTGGTGGACATTGTCTCCTCCGCATTGGAGAGCGGAAGTTACTACACGGAAGCCTTTCTCGACGTGGAACACGCCTTTGACCGAGTCTGGCACCCAGGACTGCTTTACAAGCTCCGCACTTTTCCTTCCTTCAACGTACTTCCTAATTATCCGTTCATATCTGAGTGATAGAACTTTCAAAGAAAACCATAAAAATTCCTATTCTCCCCTCTTTACCCAATCTACCGGCGTTCCTCAAGGTAGTATCCTAGGCCCCATCCTCTAAACGGTGTATAGCTGACATTCCAACTCATCCCTACCACTGTCCTCACCACTTACGCTGATGTCACATGTGTGTTATCAGTAAACAATGATCCCTTCATTGCCTTCCAAACACTCCAATCCCATATCCTAACCCTTCAAGAATGGTGTCAAAAATGGGGAATCAAAATAAATCCAAAAAAATCTCACCAAATAACCTTTACCCTTCGTCGTAAGCCCAGGACTTCCTGTCCAACAGTATCCTTTAATGATATTCCACTAATCCCTGTTGAACAGATCCGCTACCTTGGGCTTCACTTGGACAAACTTCTTACTTGGAATCCACATACAAGACTAAAAAGACAAGAAACTGCCCGTCGTTACAGATTACTTCAACATTTACTAGACAAACGTTCAAAGCTCCCAATTAATTACAAAAGACTAATATACACGACTGTAATTAGACCTATTTGGACGTACGGAGTTGAGCTTTGGGGCTCCACTAAACCATCCAATTCATCTAGTATCCAATCCTTACAATCGAAAATCCTTCGAAAAATGCTCCTTACTTTGTCACCAATAAACTTATCCATGTTCCATATGTTGCAGATTTAGCCCAAACCAGATATCTATCCTTTCATAGTAACCTCCATAACCACTCAAATCTCCTAATTTCTCAACTTGCTTCCCACACTATTCCTGATAATCCTCTGAGGTGTCTGAAAAGAAGATGGCCCAGAGACCTTCTAGTGTAGAATTTTTATTAAAGAGCTACTGAGTTAACAGCACATTTACTTGATTATAAATTTTTGTGCAGTTGTAAATTTCAATAAATTGTTATTAAAAAAAAAAAAAAAAAAAAAAAAAAAAAAATTAAGACCATAAAAGTATATGACAGAGTGGCAAAACGCATATTTAAATCTCTTGTAAAAATTTAATTGAATACAAGTAAATTTTATTATGAATTTCAAGGTTCATATAACACCTTATCTTTGTAACCTTACGTGTAGAATAGCGCTCGCCATTTTCAAACTCCACTGTAATCCTCATATTAACCTTTTTTTTTTTCAATAACAAATTAATTGAAAATCAGTAGTTTTTATTATTGCTAAACCTTTCTGATACCAAAAAGATTATTACAATTTGATAAACATTGTTTCAGTAGTATTCGTGGTCAGTGACCACAAACGAATAAGTCTTGTCCTTTTATATAACAGTATAGATGTGAATAATTGTCTTATTTGTAGGTATAACTAAATGATATTAGATGTTTGATAAGGTTCTTGAGTTTAGTAAAAAAAATAAAAACTTATTTTGTTGACTTTTTGAGACTATATTGTTCTCATAATCATGTTTTATAGTGAAAACAAAACAAAAAACTGATTACAATACAATTATATAAGTTTTTACAGGTTATTTCAAAACATAAAGTTGGCTGCAATATGAATAAAAACATTCGTTAGAATATATAATTTTAAAAAAAATATGGAGGAGTAGGAAACTACTACTTACAATGTTACTGGTGGATATGCTATTGGTATCTACTACTTAATTATAACTGTTCTAGTACACAACCAAACGAGAATTTCTGAAAAAAGGTTAGGGGTGGGAATTTCCTAATTACTGATATTCCCAAAGTACAGATTAGTGGGATTTCCATTTTTTTATAAATGCATAAATGATTTACATATAATATTAATGATTTATATTATTGTAATTAGGTAAATATTCCAGCGCATGTTTTTATATATTTATATTGCAGCTAACTTTATGTTTTGAAATAACCTGTTTAACTCATATAATTTTATTGTAATCTGTTTCTTCACTATAGGGCATGATTATGAGAACAATATAGCCTCGAAACGTCGCCAATATAGTTGTTTTATTTATTGACTGAACCTCAAGAAACTTATTAAACATATATATATATATATATATATATATATATATATATATATATATATATATATATATATATATATGTAAATTTTTCTTGATTTTACTCAATATTGTTAAATATATTTATTTTATTTTTTGAAGACAGAAAAGATTTGTTGGTTATGGATCACTGAAGAGAGGGGATTTGCCTGGTTCGGATACGACCCCGGGTGGCCTAGTTGGATAAGGCGCCACGCTAGAGAGGTGGAAACTCGGGTTCGTATCCCGACTGGGTCAAATCTTTTCTCTTAATAAAACATCAACAAAAAATATAAAAGAAATATTATATATATATATATATATATCTTCATATATATATTATATATATATATATATATATATATACAATTTCTCACAGAACACGGCAACACCAAATCCTACCTAAAACGCTTTAATATCATACTAACTGACACATGTGACGATGACGGTCAAATCCAAAATTTTAGGCATATTCTTTATGATTGTAAATTATTTGACAGACAAAGGTACAAATTAATACAAAGTCTAATTTTAAAAAATGGTTCGTGGCCTGAGACAGAACATATACTTTTTACTAAATACAGAAATGATTTAATCAAATTCATCAAAGATATCGATTTTGATTTGATTTGCTGACGAACATATATGCTTATTAAGTTTAATTTATTTTTCGATATTATTTTTTGTTTAAATATTAATTGTTTATTTGCTCTTTAAATTATTATTATTTTTTTTTTTTTTTTAATGTTATGATTTTTTTTTTTTTTCCTCCAACCAACGATTATATGTTTACATACACCATTTTTTTTTTTTTTTTTTACAACCACACAAGTTCATAAAATTTTAAATTTCATTACATTATTGTAACAACACGCAAATAAACTGTTGGTTAAGTACAATCACTGATAAGTAAAATAATATAATATAACACATATCATACATGTAGTATGCCTGTAACGGCATGGAACATGTAAAAAAACATTAATAAGCGGTCCTTTTATGGGGTTACCATAAGAGGAAAAAAAAAAAAATATATATATAGATATATATATATATATATATAATTATTCGAAATTATTAAAATGTGAATATTGGTTTATCTTTACAGTAAATGGTTACCAAAAAGCTTTTTAGTTCTATATAAATGTTACAATAAAGACACGGTATCGACAGAGGACTGTACGGCAGCCGGCACTCTGACATCTATGGCTTCTTCAACTTAAATCGTTTTATATTTGTGTCAAGGGAAAAGGGAGTAGGTTTTGATTTTGTAATTCTAACAGTTATCATTTCCCTGTTTAAATAATTTAATTGTCTTGCAGAACGACATAGTCGTATTCAAAATATTATATCATAAGTCTTATTGTGGGGGAACTCATTTTTAGTAAAAAAAAAAAAATAAATAAATAAAAAACTAAAGAAATTAAAATAATGACACTCTGCCATGAACAGAAATCTTCGTACCCCTATCTGAAATCCTATTTTAATCTAATTTTCAATTTTCAATAGAAACTAACAAGGAAGAATACCTCATTTTCCTCCTCAAGGTTTGCTCGAAAAATATTTTTTCAGTTCTCTTCATGACAGAGTGTAATTATGTTAATTAAACATCTTAAGAATTTTTTTTCTAATTGCCATTTTCCCTGATGATGGCCATTAATGATTTGGCCGAAACTTTGGCCAAAAAGTAAAATATGATGTTAATTTTCAAACATTGCCTAATCTCTGATTTATCTCACCCAACATCTAATTCTATAACATTATATATACTTATATATGTATTTAAAAAGTTACATCATATATAATTTTAAATGTATTTAAAATATTATATCATAAATCTTAATTGTGGCGGAACGAATTATTAGTAAAAAAATAAAAATATATTAAAAAAAATAAAGATGTTAAATTAAAATAATGATACTGTGTCATCTAAAATCCCAGAGAAACCTTTGCACTAAGAAGTCTATCTCAAAAAAAATCCCAGTTCATTCTATTATTTAAACATTTAAGAATTTTTTTCTCTAAAAAATTGCTAACTAAGAAGAATAACTCTCATTTTTTCTCCTTAAGCAAATTGTTAGTAAAAAAAAAAATATATTTTGCTCAAAAAATGCACGTCTATCTTTTCAGTTCTATTTTCTTAATGACAGAGTGTCAATTATGGTAATTAAACATCTTAAGATTTTTTTCTCTAATTGCCATTTTCCCTCATGATGGCCAACAATGATTTGGCCAGAATGTTGGCAAAAAAGTAAAATATGTATGCTAATTTTCAAACATTGCCTAATCTCTGATTTATCTCTCCCAACACTTTATTCTATAACATTATATAAAGTATAATTCAAAGTTGGATCTAATCTGCTCAATTGATAATTCAATTGATTTATCAAAAAGAATTAAATATATGGTAGAGTTTATTTTGTAATAGTTTACAATGTAACGCATCTGAAACAAACTTTATCTAAGTCTTCTTAATAGATCTAGAAAGGTTTATTCTCGATCCCACCGATTCTTGAGGTAAAAATCGATTATTCTATGTCGATTTCTAGAATCCAATAGATGTGCGAACATTTGCGATGGCAAATGTATTATTATATGATTACGTAATTACTAAACATCAATTCTTCTTCCCAACCATGAAAAGATTTAAAAAAAAAAAAAAAAAATATATATATATATATATATATATATATATATATATATATTCAGCTTCAATTATAGAGCAATTTTGGAACAGAATTTATGACAATTTTCTTTTAAAAAAAATCACTGTTACTGCAAGCTAAACGCCAAATGGTTGGATGTATTTATAAAACACAAAGATATAATACAATTGAAAAACCTTTTGCAATTATGTTTCCAAAAACGTGCCATTTGAATGGATAGGAACTATACCTACCATATAGTCATAAAAAACTGTGAGTCGCATGTTATACTTAATCTTCTCTAAAATCGATATTTTTTTATAGCAAGAATATTGTGATATAATTTTATAACTAATTATTATAATTAAATATAAAATAAATTATAACGTTGGGCGTGGGTCTCAGCGCGGTCGGTACTGATAGTTGTGGGTTCGAATCCCACCTAGGCGGCTTAAAATTCATTTTTCGTGGCCGACCCACAAAGTTAATCTTTTCCTTCCCTCCCTGGCTAGAATAGGTTGTAAACCTGCAGGATAAGTCTTTTTATTTAGTTTTTCTAATGTGAACATATATTCTTCCATTGTAGGCATGTCTGATCCGTCGTCGCAGATGATGTCACCTAAATACTTAAATTGCTTCGAGACTTTTATCCAAAAATGTGGTCAAAATTTGAAAAATAATTAAAACAAAATGGAGATATTACAGTTTTTATGGTAAAAAAACGTGGTTTCCTCAAAAAAGTCTTTGATTTATCGTATGTCTGCAACGGATTGGAATAGAAAGATGAGGTCTGCAGCATTTTTCTAAATTTTTGATCTAGTTAACACTAAGAGGAACTCACACTGCATACACTGCCGGTCAAAAGTTTGAGACCACCCTGAGCCAAAGTATGTAAATTTAAAAGTTTAATATCTTAATATCGTTCCGCCTCTCTTTTTCTATCTAATTTTATGTTGATGTTTTTATTTATAAGTAAAAACACTTTGTTTCACTTTTGAGATTTTCTCCGTAATAAATCAATTACGAGCTATTCCACTCAGGAAAAAAAGGAACTTAGTTCATAAATATCTAATTAAATTTGAAATGGCTCAACAAAAATTCCCGCTGCCTTCATTTAATATGAATGGGAGATTTTCGTTTCTCAATTTTTAATTCAAATTTCAAGTTTTTTAATCCAAGGTTATTCTGTCGGCAAACGAAATTGTTGGAATTAATATGGAAAATACAGTTTGTTTTAAATTATGTATTGAAAACTTAATTTTAATTTCTTCTCTTAAAGGTAGATGAACTTTAAAGATCTTGGTATAAACTATATAAATGCGTTTAATTTTATTTAAATCCATTTATTTTTCACCTAACATCAAACTTTTAAATTTACTGGTATCGTTTCAGGGTGGTCTCAAACTTTTGACCGGCAGTGTATATATATATATATATATATATATATATATATATATAATTATATAAGTACAGAGGTTGCCTATATAAGACAGCCTAGACTCCACCAACCCCCTTCTATTGCGGCCAGGCACGGGACCGCAGTAAAGACATGCATTATTCATTCCCCAACTTGCCTAGCCCTTCTTTCTACCTCCACAAATTAAATCTAGATAATTGTTATAGCGTTTGTGTCATTCTAAACTGAAAACAAAGTGAATTTTTTTTCACAATTTTATTTAATATTTCCACACACCAAACTTAAAAGGCAATAAACTGCTTGTCGTTTCTAACAATTCCAACATTTACTAGACAAGGCGTTCAAAGCTCCCGATAAATTAAAAAAGACTTATCATCTTTTTAAAAGTTTATATTTTATTTTATATCAATTTACTGAAATTTACAACTGTACAATTCTATACATTAAATAAATGAGCTGATAACGATTACAATAACATGTCAAAGTTTGAAAACAACTACTCATCAGTAGCACTTTAATGAAAATTCTACACTAGAAGTTCTCTAGACCATCTTCTTTTCAGACGCCTCGAAGGGTTATCGGGAACAGAGTGGGAAGCAAGTTGAGAAACTAGTGGATTTTAGTGGTTATGGAGGATAATAAGAAAGGGTAGGTATCTGGTTTGGGCTAACTCAGCAACATATGGAACATTAAGATAAGTTTATGGATAAGTTTATTGGTGACAAAGTAAGGGGCATTTAGGATTTTTCGAAGGATTTTGGATTGTAAGGATAGAATACGCGATGAATTGGATGGTTTAGTAGAGCCCCAAAGCTCAACTCCGTACGTCCAAATAGGTCTAATCACATTCGTGTAAATAAGTTGTTTTTAATTAATTGGGGGCTTTGAATGTTTGCCTAATAAATGTTGAAGTAGTCTGTAATGACGAGCAGTTTCTTGTCGGTTAAGTCTTTTTTTTTAAAGTAAAAAATATTTAAACAGAGAAGTGAATCCTATATTCGTATATCCCTATATCCTATATTCTTGATTTATTAACTCTGCGTTCTTCTATCCACCTCCTAAATACTAGATCCCAAACTTTTAACCTGTTTATCCCCTCACATAAAACTGCTTCTTTTAAAAAAATCCTTCATCATTCCTGCTACCTTCTTTCCTTTTATGTTTTTTTCATTTATATTTTTATTTTCCTGTCGACAATATATGTCGTAATTACTGAAACATTTAATTTGTAAATAATACAGTCAGACAATTATACCTGTAATTGTGCATTGTTATTATTTTTAAGAGAAAGTAAGTCCCAGAATGAAATTAATTTTTCATTTCATATTATTTCATTTTAAACGTTTTGCCCATTTTCGAACTTATATTATCTCTTAAATATCATATGGAAATTACAACTGTTATACTTATAGACTCGTACACTTAAATAATTTTACACTAGCATTTCCTCTTGCGGCTTCATTGACTCTCATTAGTCAAGAACTTTGATAAATTTATTTTTGTTTTATTTGTTTATTAAAAAAAAAAAAAAAAAAAAAAAAAAAAAAAAAAAAAAAAAAAAAAAAAAAAAAAAAAAAAAAAAAAAAAAAAAAAAAATATATATATATATATATATATATATATATATATATATATATATATATATATATATATTTTATTGAAATATACAATTTATCATTATTTGTTCAATGATATTTCCACGCAGAGCAGTATGGTACCATTATTGTAGATTCCATTATTACTAAACATTCCTAGAACTATGAAAATAAAAATTTGATGCAGACGGTTTCAGTATTTTTTCCATTGTAAACTCTACTTCGAAATGGCAGTAACCACATATCGTTAGATTTTCAAACATGTCGCACCACAAATTTTAATATTTTTTAATTATTTAATTGAATATAAGTAAATCATATATCAATTTTAAGCTCTATATAACACCGTAGCTTTGTAACCTCTCATGTAAAATGGCGCTCTACATCTATCGGTCCATTTCTTAACTTCAGTTATGTGGATAACGGTTATCGCTTTTTTAATAACAAATTAATTTAAAATTAGTAGATTTATTTATTCCTAAACCATGTTAAAACTGTTAAATTTTTGTAAAGATTGGTTTTACAGTTTTCGCTGTTAGTGTTCACAATAGAAAAACGGCTGGTACTTTCATATAATAGTATACCATAGATTTTTTATTTAAGAAAACAAATTATGAACTTAATTAATAATTAATTAATATTATTTAATTAATTTCGTACATTTGCAACACAATAAAACAAAGTTCCAACCCCAATGGTTAGACGGGACTTTAATTCCCCAAACTGACTTGTTATCTGTCATCGAGGAAAGTTCATCAAGTCGTTACCTTCCCCTAACCGAGTCACGGAAGATGTAGAATGGCTTGTCACTTCGCTTAATTAAATGGCGGAGGGTCTAGTCTCGGCCCTCTGACTGACAATAAATCAAGATATATTTAGATAGATAATTTATTATTTATCGGATCAATTATAAGTTTTTTATTCACACCTGTTTTTTTTTTAATTAACATTAAGTAAATTTGCTCATATTTTAATAATACAAGCCTTATAGACCTGATGGAGAGTAGCACTCAGCAATACTTAATCCCTTTTTTTTTTTTTTTTTTTCATTTATTGATATTTACAACTATACAAAATAATATACAACAAGTAAATGTGTTGATAGTGAATACAATGACATGTAAATAACTTGTAAAGAACTACTCACTAGTAGCACTGCAATAAAATCTACACTAAAAGGTCTACACAAAATAATATACATTAAATAAATGAGCTGATAACGATTACAATAACATGTCAAAGTTTGAAAACAACTACTCATCAGTAGCACGTTAATAAAAATTCTACACTAGAAGTTCTCTAGGGCATCTTCTTTTCAGATGCCTCGGAGGATTATCAGATGGAGGAGGAAGCAACTTGGGAGACTAGTGGATTGGAGTGGTTATGGAGCTTACTATGGAAGGATAGGTATCTGGTTTGGGCTAAATCAGAAACATATGGAACATTAAGATCTGTATGGATAAGTTTATTGGTCACATAGTAAGGAGCATTGAGGATTTTTCGAAGGATTTTGGATTGCAAAGATTGGATACGAGATGAATTGGATGGTTTAGTAAAGCTCCAAAGCTCAACTCTGTACGTCCAAATAGGTCTAATCACTGTTATGTAAATGAGTCTTTTGTAATTAATTGGGAGCTTTGAACGTTTGTTAGTAAATGTTGAAGTAGTCTGTAACGACGGGCAGTTTCTTGTCGTTTTAGTCTTGTATATGGGTTCCAAGTAAGACGTTTGCCCAAGTGGAGTCCTAGGTAGCTGATCTGTTCAACAGGGATTAGTGGAATATCAAGTACTTAATCCTAGTATGAAATAATAAAAATGAAAGGATTTATTTTAGCAAATCTCTCTTCCACCTTTATTTTAGCATCCTGAGAGTATTTCCAGGTATTTCAGTCGTGGCCATGTCAATGATAAGTATGTTATTATATCCATGAAGCCTGTCGCGATATTGTCTTTAAAGGTTATGGATATGTTCGTGTACTTTGGCTATTTGTAAATCTAACTATACTGCGCGTGATAATACGTAAAAGACAGATTTTTTAATTTAAAAGGAAATTCGTCTTCCCAAACTTAGTCAAATGCTTGTACTACATCTAAAAATGCTCCTTTAGCATATTATCTTTTTCCCAAGTGAAATAGATATGAAATCCGTTTCAAGGTCTAGTTGATGGACTGTTAGATGAGATGAACGTAATCCAAATCGATGTGTTGCCTAGTTTATTTGTCAGTATGTCTAGTATTAGTGAGTAAAATAACTTTTTCAAAAACTTTAGAACACAAAGGAAGTAAGACTAATTGGACGGTGTGAAAAACGTGAACCGATGTTTTTGTTTGGTTTCTGTATCATGGAAATATAAGAATAGTATCACTGAACTGGGAATTTGACAGTTCTGAGTATTGCGATGTAACGTGTAGCGGGAAATCCTATGGCTTTTTGGGGCATTTTCTGGAGAAGCTCGGCGGTGATTAAATGAAATCCTGGAACTTTTTTTGTTATTATCATTCTAATTATTTGTAAAACGTCAGAAGGAGTAAAAGACAGTTGTGGTAATGTCAGTTCAAGAGGAGCTTCTAGAGTTTGTTCGTAATTTTCATGTTCATTGTCCGGGTAGTCTGTATGTCGTGTGAAAACCATTGATAAATGTTCAACAAAGAATTCATATTTTTATTTGACTGACACCACACAGAACCCATCTTATCTGAGAGACGCTGTAACTTCATAATGCTGTAAACGGTTTTTAAGTGTGCCTCTATCCTGAGATTTTTTTTGTGTTCTTCCGTTTATTTAAACTTTAAAACATAAAAGTGCAAAGAAACAGTTAACAAACTTACTGATTTATGACAGCGGAAAATTGGAAAGGTACAGACAAACTGATTTAAATAAATGTCCTACTGAAAGAAGGATCTCATAGATGAATATTTTGATGAGTTTGATGAATTTGTAGATCATGTTGATTATACATAGCTCAACAATTGAAATATTTGTCTATAATTCCATTGATTAATTATTGTTTATCTATTATATATTTGTCAAATACCACTCACTCACTTAACACGAAATCTCAGATACCACAAAACGGATTGGAATGAAATTCGATATGTAGATTCCTCTAGGGCCGTAGATGCTCGCTAAGAAAGGAATTTTAAAAAATCGGCCTGGATCGCGGCTAATTTGCGAAAAATGCTATTTCAATTTTTATTGGGTGAATAATAAAAGATTAATTATCATATGGTATTTGGATATAAGCTAAGCTAAAAAATAGGTTAGATCTTTAAGCCGCAAACTTTGACCACCGTTTAAGTTCCTTATAGTTGTAAACAAACAAAAATACGATCGATGTCGAAACCTTATAATATTGGTACTTTCTGTGAACTCATGGTAGCTGCAGAGGTTACTTAGAACTTACAAGTTTGAGTTTGTTTCGTGAAGAGAAGCTATTAAAAGACTTATGTTAAAGAGGAGGTTAAAAGACTTATGTTCTCTGGTGATGACATGTAAGGCCAGTTCGATGTAGGGAAAAAAAACTTATAAGAATCAGTGAGTTCTATCAAGCGTATGATTCTCTTTAGTATCGTCTCATATTCTACCTTGGAGAAGAAAGGTACAGTATTAACATCCCTCAGCGTGACCCAAACACCAATACACCACTTAAGAAAACTGTGTCTGCAGCTGATTTTTACGCCCAAATGTTAATGGAGCAAGGAGGTGAAGAATCTTATTTACTTTAATTTCGTAATCTCCTCAACCAATTTATGCTTGATATGTACACAAAAATAGAAACAGAAATATTAAACTTTATTCGAAAAAATCAAAAAAGTTGAGAAGTTGAGACTATATTCACTTAAAGTATGCCATAAGAAAAGCTGATGGTCTGGTATCAGAGCTGGGAGATGGTAATGCTGCCTCGAAGCTTCACTGTAGGGCTCTATCAAAATAATATAAAATTAACTTTTGCAAATTGTCAAATTTACTTATTAAATTATTCTAAGAATGGAATTGTTCAGGTTTATTTAAGTAATAATAATTATAAACGTTAAGCTTAACTTTTACTAATTTAAGTTGTCTTCATCCTAATGATATTAAACCGTAGCGGAGCGGGGTACTTTCAGCTAGTATTTCATATTCACTCAATGATAATTGATATATTATTTTAAAAATTTTCACATTATATATAACTAAACATGTTTGTATAAATATTTATGAGAATACGCGTTTTGTCTAGAGATGGGGCGCGTAGAAATATATGCACACATTGCAGTGTTACTGCAATGTCGAAACCTAGTAAATATAATCGTTCTTAAAATTTGATAATTGAAAACAAAAACGTTCCTATTCCTGGAATAAATAACAACCTGTAAAGATGAATATAAAATAAAAATTATAATCAATAAAGGCTATGTTTTCATTTCAAAATCCTAGAATTATAACTGAATAAAATGGCCGACTATTTAATGGCCCCATCACTAATTATTACATTTTTCTAGAACTCTATTTTTATTATATTTGAGCCGTTATCTATAGTTTAAGAGAGTATGTAGTCAATTTTATTTTTTTCAATTTTTATTAAAAACTCTTGTATGATAATCAATTACTTTCAACTTACTCCACACGCACTGAAATACTTTATAACGACCACTTGTACAACGATAACAATAGATAAGACACACGTGCGATGACACGTGCCGAGCGCTAGGATCGGGGGAGTGAAGGGCCGGGACGTAACTATCGCAGAGGCTGATTGGACAGGCAGGCAAAAACCGACGGGAATATATCATTTGTGATTCAGGGCTAAGTCCTTGGGGTATCCAACTAATTTAAATTAATTACAAAAGGCAAAAAAAAAAAAAACGAGTGAGGGTAGAGATTAATAACCAAGATTTTACGCATTTAATTGAAATGGGTGGTTTATGAAGATAGTGGCTGGAATAACAAGATATTACTGGACGTGACTTCTGATTAAGGACCTCTTTTGAATAAGGGGCATCTCCCTTTAAGGACTTAAAGTTATTAGAATGCACTATTTGAATACTATTTCTAATTCTTACATAATTAAATTCCTACTACTACATAATTAAGCCATGAAAATAACTATATCAATCTTAACCACATTATCTTTATCCTTACAGAAAGGTTTGGCAATATGAAACTGACTATAATACGACTGATTTTCGATTAATTTGTTATTGAAAAAGCGGTAATATGTGGATGATAGTAAAGTTTGATAATTGACCGATAGGTGATTGGCGCCATTTTATATGAGAGGTTACAAAGGTACCTCTAGCTCTTATATAGAGCTTGAAATCGACAACGAAATCTACTTATATTCAATTAAATTATTAAAAAATATTTAAATATCTTGTGCGACAAGTGGATTTTAGTGAAGTTTGAAATTTGACCGATATGTGGTTAATACTATTCTGCATTAGAGTTTACAATGGTAAAACTACTGAATCCATTTTTACAAAATTTTAACTTCAACATTTTCATAGTTCTAGGACGGTATAGCAATAATAAAATCAACAATTATACAAATTTGAATGTACAATGTTGAGTTGCAGAAAATTAAAATCCTACCGGATGAAATGGATAAAATTATTACGGCCAAATTAAAATTATTGTCACATGAAACATCGGGTCTATGTTATTGTGTGTAAAAATATGATTCAATGGGCTTTAGTTGTAAGCACTGATAACGCAATTCATTATTCGGAAGAGTTTATTGCTAGTCCCTTTCTATCAGGATTACCAACTCATTTATTGAGATTAAAAATAGGATGTCTAATTATGTTATACATAATCTTCAACCATACATATATCATTCTAAACCACTTAGTCAGATGCAAATTTAAAAAATCCTTAATGCCGTCCCAAGTAAAAAATTGCTAAAGATCCCTATCCTAATTATACCGAGCAAAAAATAACATTGAAGCCATATATAAGTGTTTAAACTACTTTTGCAATTTTAACCAAGCAAGTTACGAGAAAATAACATTTAATGCTTTTTTTACGATTTTTTTTTTATTGATAAACAAATTACACTTTACTAAGTTCTTTACTTATGAGTAGAGCCCGGATTCTCGTGCAGTTGCATCTTTTTGTTGCAAGTTCGTAATCAGCCAGAGGCAAATTATTATATGAATTAGGACGTTTAGGCCAAATTTACCTTAGTTTAATATTGCACAAAATTGCATGTTTTGGGGGTCACTGCATAAAATTGCATATTCTGCAGTTTGAATGCATAAAATTGCACATTCTAGTTTTAATGCATAAAATTGCACATTCTGCATTTTTAATGCATAAAATTGCTCATTCTGCAGTTTGAATGCATAAAATTGCATATTCTGCAGTTTGAATACACAAAATTCCTGCATTCAAATCCTAAATGCACAATACTTTCGTGTTTTTGGAAAAGTAACAATTTTAAGAACAACTTTAGATTGATTTTAGCTAGGGAACCCGGGTTCTCAACTTCCAAGAAATTTTGCCTATCCCTCCTAACTTACGGATATTTTTAATAAGTACAATATTGTTATTAAATTCAGCCCTCTTTACTGTTAGTAAACAATTTCACTCTAAACAAAGCAAATTTATTTATCTGCCTTCTTAACGGGATATTAAATAAAGTTTAATCATTCCTAATATACATATTTATACTTCTAAGTTATATGTACAAATAGCTTATGTATACCACGTACAATAAAGATATGCGATTTGTTCTTATTGTATTTTAGACAATGATTATTTAACTACTCCCTTACTAAGGACTGGATCAATAATTTTTAAGATAAAAACAACTTTTTGGAAAGAATTGTATCTATCTATTTGTTCAACCTTTTTTATCATTTGCATTTTATTTTGCATGATTTTAAGTTTTATTGCACGATTTTGCACAATTTCAAGTTTTTATTGCACATTTCAGAATTTTTGTTGCACGAAAATCCGAGCTTTACTTATGAGATTGGGCAAAGCCGCGAGGGGGGATTGTCTAAAATTTTAATAATGATAGAAATATTTCACTAATCCCTTTTTAACGGATCTACAGCCTACGACTTCATATGTATAAACCTCTTAATTGTAATCTAAATACAAGACTTAAATGACCAAGAAAAAGTCTTTTTGTAGACTGCTCTAAGATTTACTTGACAAGCATTCAAAGATTCCATTTAATCACATAAGACTTACAATATGAAAATCTCTGTAAAATCCTCTACTTTCCTGATGATGTCACAAACAAACCTATCCAAAATGTTCTAGAAATCCCGATTGTTGCAGAATTGCTCTAAACTATAAGCTTCAGGTCCACTCAAAGCCACTCGTCTCACAACTTGCCTCTCACTCGATTCTCGACAAACGATCTTTCCGCAGGTTGAACTTCGATAGATGATCTATATAAAAAGATCCAAAGAACATTTTCTTTTATCAAAACAATGAGTATTATAAAGTTTCAAGTTTTTCCTGAAATGTTATTATTTGTTTCAGACCAAATCAGAAACATAAAATTTTATTGTGTATAACTTTCTTTCAAGAAACATAGAACATTGAAAACTTTACAACTTATTTTGGATAGTACGGATTAGACAAAACAGGGAAGTTGAACCAGTCGGAAACAGCTGACGAACAGTTTTTCATATTACCAGCCTAAATACACATAGAATAAAATCCTCATACTTTTGATAAAAATATTACCTTTACGTAAACTATAAAAAAATCAATAAAAAATTATATATTTATAAATCACCAGGGACAGTTTTATTCATTTTCACTTTTTTTTTTTTTTACTGACTTACTGAAATCGTATTTCATGCCGTCTCCTACCCTGAATTATATTCAGAACTAGTTTTAGTTTAAAAACAATATTCTTTATTATTTTGTATTAATCAATTAGATAGTCATAAAACACTAGATTTTTTTATAGATTTAAAAAAAAGGTATACAATCTATCGGCCTAAAGATTTATTATAGTTAAATGATTCTAAAAAAAGGGGGTGTGGCTGTGTCATGGACACGGTGTGTTGTACCTGAATACGTTTATGTAACGGGTTATATTTTTTTAATTAAACATTTTTATTTATATATAACGCTTTGGCGGGGTGTATAAATACACACCCGAGAAACGGATTTGAAGATGCTATTGGCTTTTACGTTTACTAGACAGAAATCAGCAGGTTTTTCATCTTTTATTTCCAAATAAATTACCAAAATGCGAGTGCGCGACCAAGCTTTGTGCAATAATTGCGGTAATAAGTATAAAACAATGTTGATCAGAAACTTTTACGTTCCCGGCACTGCTTGACTCGGTTATATGGTGTTTTATTAGTGCCATTCGATTGTTCTTGAGAAGCCCTTTCCAACCGTATACGATCTCAGTATTTGGTTTTGGCTTTTCGACGCGTATGGGCCGACTTTATGGTATATATTTTTGATAATATTTTTTGTTATTCTAACACCTTATTATATTTACTGTCATTACTTTAAACAAATGTTTTATATACAATCGATTGATTTTGACGACAGCTGACGATTAAAACTTAAACGAGCATCGTAGGTTCTCCGAGTCAAAAGTTATACCAATTGCTCGATACGCAGCAAAATAACCTCAAAATTTCGGCGCTACCTTCTCCACCGCGCGCGATGCGTCACTGTTCTCGCTTATCGTAATGAATTCTTCGATCCTTCATCTATCCAGTGGTATAATTTAATTTTAGATGTAGAAGATAGATTCGAAACTAGAACGCCGAACTGTATCCCCCGATTTCGTTATCATTAGGTTTTTTTGGATTGCCCCCATATGTTGCAAATTTAAAGACGTATTCACGTCAAAAAATAAAAAATAAAATGCCATATTATTGGTAATTTTTTTCTCAAAAAAATTTTGAATTAGAAGATGTAACATCAGGAATTTGTAAAATAATAAGAATGATATAAATAATTAGTATCTTTTAGATGAGATTCTAAAACAATTCTACTAAATACAATGATCATAATAAAAGTAAAGAGAAATTAATAGATTCAATTTATACAACGGGATATATAAGAATAGGTACAGAAATGGAAAAGATTTTGATGATAAATATGAAGAGTCAGGGAAAGAAATCAAGTCAATTTTTTTACGTAAATGAGTTATAGGTATCAATCGATTCAAAATGAAAAGTTTTCCTAGCGAGTTGAAATGTGAAAAAAATATATTCCATTGAAGTTTTACTCCATTTGGATGTTTTTTTCTGGAAATCCTTGACTCTAATTTGATTTTTCATTTTAAAAAATTGGAATTCTAGTCCAAATTTATTTATTTTTTTATTAATAGCAATGCAGTAGTTTTTATAATGTGCTAGGTTGGACCATATAAGTTTTCCCAGTGACCCTCTAATTTTTTTAAGAGAAATGTAAAAATACACTGCCTAAGTATGACAATAAATATAAGAGATCTGACTTCCAACGATTTATAATTTTTATAATATATATATATATAACATTATATATAATTATATATATTATATATATATATATATATATATTAATAATACTTAAGATTATTTATGTTGAAAATAAAATTTGAATTATTTATTGAAATAAGAGACTTTTTTTTTTCTTTTTTTTTTTTATGGTATACCCATTCTCATACTCTTAGTTTTATTAATATTCCTTATATAATGAGAATACCGGCATATCACTGGCTGATAAGGCGATAGTAACAGTGATTATTCATGTAATAATATAACATTATAAGTAAAATAAACTAGTGTATAAGCTAGTTATACTTATGTTTTTATTGTTTAAATAAAACAAAGAACGGTCACTTATAATGAAGCGAGTGCAGAAGTCCTGGTATGATATTTAATATTAAAATTTATGAAATTGTACATCGAAACGTTTTTTTAAATACAATAAAATTTTCCTGCAATATATGAATGCTTCTTGAATGATATATAAAAATAAAAAGAAGAATTTCAAAAAACCGTAGTTGTAATGCATGTTCGATTTCCAAGGGTCTTGTATACTTACTTGTAAGCCATATATAATGTAAGCATAATTAACAAAATATAATCACATCTTGTGTAATTGCTACTCTATAAATAATAAAAATGTCATCAGACAAATTTTACACGATTTAAAAACTGACCAAATAAAATTAAATCAAAATTACTTTATTCCTATTAATTATAAAAAATGAAATTTATATTAGAAAATTATGAATAAAATTAAAATAAATATTATCTTAAACGATAGTTTTGTTCAGAACTTCATTTGTTTAAAATGAAGATCAATTTATCTCTAACCTGGTTTAAGGCCCCCCGCAGACTGCAGACTTTTTATCGGCCGATAGTTTGGTCGGTCTTTTAATTAGTATGGAGATATAGGCATGTCCGCACATTATACCGATTCAGAATCGGCCGATTGACATCAAACTATTTCGTCGGGCAACTATCGGCCGACTGTTTAATCATTGTTGACCAGCTACGAACTACGCACACACAACGATCGAATCGGCCGACATTTCAGTTAGCTCTCTCTAGGTTAGGCCTCGTACAGTGCAAATATTTTTATAATAGCATCACCCAATTCACAATCCTTGATTGTTGAAACATCAATCATCAAGTTAATTAAAGAAGTCGAACGAAGGCCTGCGCTTTATAAAAAAAGTATAAGAAATAATTTCATTGATTTCATCTAGTTGGATTTTGATTTCTAACCATAAAAGTATGTGAAATTGTGACAAACCTCTTTTCTGCTTCTGAACATTCTACATTTAAATTTTTATTTTAGTAAGTTTTATTATTGTTAATTTTTCCTATAACTACAGTAACAAGGTGAAGGAGCCTAATGGGTTGGTCACCGAAACTCTAGTTCCCCAGATCTAAGTTCGACTCCGGCTGGGGTAGATGATTATTTATTCTCATTGTTATAACTTAAAAACCGTTAAATATTTCAAAACAGCATCCTTAAGGACGAAAAACTAATGAAATTCCGCCATCTTAAAACAGCATCCTTAAGAACGAAAACTAATTCTAATTGTGGAAGGAGACCGTACAAGGATGTCCTTCGGCCTCAAAAAATCGTCAGATCCTGGTAGATCTGTATAACTATAGCTGGTCCAATTAGCATGACTAGTTCATTGAAGCTGGTTATGCTCACCCGATATAAGGCTAAAAACGTTTTAGGGTAATCAATCAATTTGGAATGAATACTGTAGAATTTTCCACTAAATAATATATCATTTAGAAGGGGATGCACCCAATACTTCTGGAATCCCTTTTTAATTTTCCTCCTCCATTGTATCAGAGCTATAATGACATTTCTGGACAATGTTTTCATTTTGCGACCGCTTACTTCAACAGTCAAACACAAACTAAGTAATAACTAAGGGCCCCCGCAGACCGTAGACTTTTTATCGGGCGGTTGTTTAGTCGGGTTGGGCTGCTAGTGCGCACACTGATCTAACTAAACAGTCGGGTTGGAGAAGAAGGCACAGGCTGGACAACAGTCAGTCGACTATTCTCGAAGGATTTACCTAATTAATTAGTTATTACTTAGTTTGTGTTTGACTGTTGAAGTAAACAAGAAGGAAAGCATTGTCCAGAAATGTCATTATAGCTCTAATAAAACGGAGGAGGAAAATCAAAAAGAGATTCTGGGAGTATTGGGTGCATCCACTTCTAAGTGACAGATTATTTAGTGGATAAGTATACAGTATGCATTCCAAATTGATTGATTACCCGAAAAAGTGTTTCGTCTTTTATCGGATACATATATAATACAACTTGATGATTGATGTTTCAACAATCAAGGATTGTGAATTGGGTGACGCCATTATAAAAATATTCGCACTGTGCGACGTCAAACCTAGGAGTTCGAACTGAACTATCGAATTAGTTTGGTCCGGAAAGCTTATCAAACTTTTTTATCGGCCGATTTTGAATCGGTATAATGTGCGCACATGCCTATATCCCCATACTAATTAAGAGACCGACTAAACTATCGGCCGATAAAAAGTCTGCAGTCTGCGGGGGACCTAAGTAACTAGGTAAATCGTCCGAGAATAGTCGGCCGACTGTTGGCCAGTCTGCGTCCTCTTCACCAATCCGAATGTTTAGTTGGCTCAGTGTGCGCACTAGCAGCCCGACCCGACTAAACTATCGCCCGACAAAAAGTCTGCAGTCTGGGGGGGCCCTAAATGGAATAGAAACCTATTGAAAAATATGTCTTTTAGCTGGGGTCTATACTTTTTTGGTGTAACGTTTTTTTTTCACATTCATTTTGAAACGCTCTAGCTCTGTTTGTGTTTCTCGGATTGGAAATTTCAAGGCAGTTACCCTATCAAAAATTTAATGGAGAATAATTTTTGTTATATAACATTTATCGCTAGTAACTACCGTTTAGGAGCTATATCGTTTTGAATTGAAAAAGCCATGTATTGCCAACATTATTTAAGTATTGGGGGATTTTGACACGCTCTAGCTCAAAATTGGTGTTGCTCGGATCGAAAATTTTATTACAATTTCTTATCAAAAATTTAATTAAAAAATTTTTTGTTTCATAAAATTTGTCACTAGGACCTACCGTTTAGGAGCTATAAAGGTTTGAATGAAAAAAGTCATCTATGATACCGCTATTTTCTCTCATCTTTGCTTTATTTCGAATAATCATTGATTGTTAATTTAATTCAATTAATAATTTAAGCAATATGATTCTTTTAATTTTAAAATTTCAATTGGGAAAAGCATTAGATTATAGATAAACATAGCTTTTATCTATTGTTTTTCTCAGTCAGGAAGAAATTGAGTTTTTTTTCTTCTACATTTTGCAAACGGCCCGGTGCAAACGGAGTGTTTTTTGTTTTTTTCTTAGAAAAACAAATGAAAATAGAAAAGCAAAAGCAAGAAATAAAATTAATTTACCTTAGATTTTTAATAGTGAAATTTGGAACGTAATTATGCCGAAAAAGGTATGTATGTATATATGTATAGCACAAAAATATCATAAATGTAATTGTAAATAAAAACGTATATAAATATCTAAAATAGCAGTTTCCTTTTCGTATTATCTTTATAATACCAATTGATTGTTAATTATTTGATCTTTTTAATTATAAAATGTATATTCGGAAAAGCGGTAGATTATAGATACACAAATCTACGTTCTATTGTTTTTCCCAGCCAGGGAGAAATTCAGTTGTTTTTCTATACAAATATGAACAATTAAAAAAAAAAATACATTTTTAAAAAGTACAAAGATTGAATTTATGTAATTACAATAAATAATTAGGGCTAATGCCTTTAATTAAGTGAATGCCTAATCGTTTAACGAATTGATATTTAATTAATGTCATGTAAAGTTTGATTCCAATTATACGATTTGTATTCTGAAAACATATTTCTAATATACGTATATCAATAATTTAATTACAACTGAAATCTAAGCCTAAGAAAATTTTATCTGTACAAGAATTATCGTAAGTATTTAATTTACTTTAATAATAATTTGACTATTATAACATTATTGTAAGGAATTTATGTGTACAGTATGTGGATGGTACGTGACAAATGTATGCATTTGTGTTGCAGCGCAACCAGGTTAACGCTATGTTTAGTTCATACTAAAAATGGTTTTGTAATACTAATAATAGCTATAATAAAAATAATTATAATAAATATATTTAAAATAAAAATGTATAGTTTTAGTTTAAGACACATTCTCGCTAGTCAATATAAAAGCAATGTACTATAATTTAGTAAGTTATTCTGTATCTGATATTAAATTAAATTATTTTTGTATGTTCGATTAACGATAGTTATAACTTTATAATGATGGTTGGTAATCGTTGATAATTGGAATTTTAGTATTATTTTTTTAAATAATTAATATCACACAATATATAATTTAAATAATATATTAACAGCGTTATATAATTACTAATATATAATAATTATTGTTATATAGATATATAGTGACTAGACTTGAACACAGACCTTGTGAGGAGGGTGCTTTTATCAGGCCGGCAACCTTGCGACTGACTTGGAACAGAGGAAGCAGTGCGCATGCCCGTACGATCGAAGGGTAGATCACCCCTCTGGCTTTTCTCCATTCCAGTCGAGTATCTGGAGGAAAATTCTCCAGCGGATATCAGTTTCCCGACGTCTCACCGTAATCTCGGCCTCTGATATATAGGAGGCTGTGGATATTTAGGAGCTCGTGGATTTTCTGACCCCGCCTTCTTTGAGATAAATAATGTTCTATTGTTTTGGAAGAGTTTTTCTATCAAGATAGTCTATATAATATATATTTTATTTTACTTTATAAATTTAATAACTGGTAATAAAATATATCATAGGACAAAATGATTTTTATGGTCCCTCTAAATCAGTTTTGGGCAAAATGTAATCATGATTAATATCTGTGGTTAACCTTCCACCGCACAGTGGGACCATTAGTGAATCTAGCAGGAAACAAGTCTGAAAGCGATCGTATGGATAATGTAATATTTTTTTCTCATCCACAACAACTTGAAATGATTAAAACAAGGTTATTGAAAGATTGATAAAACATTTTGGACATCATCTGTAAGTTTCCCAATTGCAAATTTTTGAATTATATAATATATCTATCTAATTTACCAGATTACTTTTTTTCTTCCTGGGAATTATTAAAACTGAAACCTCTAGCCTTACAGGATCTACTGATAAACGGGCAGTAAAATGCAATATATTCACTAAAATTAAATGTTCTCAGACATACAGAATTATAATTATGATCTACGTTTACCTACGTAAAAAGTTTCAGATTAAAACATGAATATGTCTGAGTATCTAAAATTCCGTAAAATTAAAAATAAAATGTACTAAAACTGACTATTTTGAATGCAATTCATCGTAAAATATAAAAAAATAAGAAAACTTATTACGATGTTCACCGTCGAGAGCTCGAAAGAATACTAACTTAATTCTCAAATCGTACAGAATTAAAGTGGTATTAGTTCGTTATTTATTGAATTGCTTCATTGACATTGCCTTAACCTAATTCACTTCGTTTCATGCCTTCCGACATTTAGACTGTTAGATCAACCACTTTCTGCATCAATAAATCAAACTTCACTTTTGTCTCGCTAGATTCACGAATGGCCCCACTGTGCGGCGGTCGCGCCGTTGTATTTTGTACAATACTCGAATATCCTTCTCTTTCCCTCACTTCCGGTAAGCTTCCCGGAAAATTGACTTTAGCTATTCTTCGAGATACTCCTCTATTTGTCGCCAGTAATCTTTCAATGTGGTAGGAAGGATAGTTTCCTGATTAAAAAATGTGTAGTCCTCAGTGTTGCACAAATTACAACAAGCGACTGCTCTGGTTTTGTTTTTTCCTTGTCCATTTTTCGGCAATCAGCTGGATTCGATATAATGTAAGTAGGATTCTTTTGAATTTTTTACTTTTGTTTATCTTAGTCAGCGAAGTAATAATTATTCGGAATGTTTTGATTATGTAGAAACCTATAAAATTGGAATATATTCCTCGAATTTTCCAGTACTACTCGAGGAAGAAAAAAGAACCGGTAAATCCAATAAAAATTTGGAATTGAACGAAGAGGAAATAGAAAATGTTCTAGACAATGATACAGAAACCTATGTTGAGGATGGTGATAGAGATGAGGGGAGGAGGGCAGTCAGGGGATATCTACGTTTTATCTGTAAAAACATTCCTCAAAAAAAAATTGTTTACAATAATAGATCATAAAAACAACTATTTTAGACCTTAGAATAATCATATGTCACTGTAAGATTGTAATTAAAAATGTATGTAGTTATAAATTAGTTTTTTTATTATTTTCAATCATAAACATATTTTCATTTACATTCAAAATATTATTCTCTCAGGCAATATTTTATACATATACTCTACTTTAAATGTAGAATGGTCAAAATATTGTATTTAATAGATTTAATATAAAATGTGGACAAAACGGGATAAAAAGCAGGTTGTTGTACTTTGTACAATTCGCGCCGGCTCGTGTTACAAAAATTTGACTCGTGTTACAAAAACTATCGTATATCTGTACAGTGTGTTTCTGTTCCAAACGTGTATTACTAATGAATGAATGAATGAATGAATGCTCTTTATTTGTTAAAGACAGAGTCCTGTACAAATAATAATATTATTAATAATATACAATAGATCCATAGCACGAGTCTAGTGCTCTTAAACAAATCCTTACATAACAATATTTTGTTTACATTATACAAATGAATATTTATTATAACAAAAATATATGATCTAAATCCTTTATCTTTATAACAGATATCAACGTTTTACATAATAGATATTTACATATGCATTTATCATCTACACACAAACACACACATTCGTCCATCCACAACAATACACAATATACCTGTGCATAAAATTAATATTAATAATTAATTACATAATTAAATAAATAAATATATGCATACACACACACACCTACATACATATGCATATACCCATACAAACGCAATGTATAAATAAATGCAATATATAAAATAACATCAAATATAAATATAAACATAGTCAAGACATATGGTATCTCTATGTTATCACTAACATAATTTAACCAACAACCTTATATTGATTCTAATAAATATCAGTTTCTTCATTTTTTTTTTTTTTTTTTTTTTATAAATTAGTCATTGACCACATAAAGACATTAGAACCCTATATACATTTATCATGAAGAAATATACTTTATTTAATTTTTCTACACCGTCAATATTTAATATAGCCTCAATATATGTGATGTATGGCTGAAGAAACTGTTGTCTATATTCCTTGAACGTTGGTCAATAGAGAAGGATGTGGTATAAGCTATTGGAGATATATTGACTACATGATATCCAAACGTGTATTACTAGTACCTATTAAAAACATACAGGGTTTTAGATTTTGATAGGGTATATTAGAGGGAGGTTTGTGGTCAGAGGTTGGAGGTGTGTTAGCTAAGGTGTTTTCTAGGTGTATAATATATATATATATATATATATATATATATATATATATATATATATATATATATATATATATATATATATATATGCACACACACACAGGGTGTTCAACATTCGATGGCCACCCCCTTTTTTTTTTTTCCCACAGTTTTTTGAAATTTTGAAACGAAAATCTCAGGGTCTTAACTGTACCAAATAAAGTTTCTTTTCAGGTTATAGTCTGCGCTTTAACCTCCTCCAATTCTTCTCCAATGACCCTAACTCTGGAATTCTCAATGGGATGTGGTATATTTTTTATGGCGGGTTTCGATAGAAAATCAGATTTTGAATCGATTTTATACAGGTAAATTTTTTTTTATCCCGGGCACCGTTTCGCAGGAAATCGCGAAAATCATTTTAAATTAACGCCTTCCCGCGACTGGTACGACGAGGGGTGAGAACAGGTCGACTTGGAAGATTTCTCCCGAGAGGCTCAAACCTACGACAAACCAGTGATAAAACTAATATCATTTATGTACTGTCTACGGTGGAAGCGTATCCTCATCGGAGCCTTTGAGACATAGCCAGGGATAACCACTTAAGCATTGAAACGGTGTGGGCCATATTAAAACGACACCGTAAGAGGCCTTACCGTATTTCACTTCATTAGGCTCTAACTCCCCAAGATGCTGAGAGACTGAGGCTAAGGTTCTGTCATTAAGTGGATATCCCTGCCTATGTATCAAATCCTCCGACGAGGATACGCTTCCACCGTAGCCAGTACATAAATGATATTATTTTCATCACGGGCTTGTCAACGACTTGTGCCTCTCAGGGGAATCTTCCAAGTCGACCTGTTTTCGCCGCTCGTCGTACCAGCCGCGGGAAGGCTTAAATTTCATATTTTTGTTCAAAGTTTATTTTATTTTTGCATCCCAGGTTTTGAGGTATTTCCTAAAATGATTTTCGCGATTTCCGGCGAAACGGTGCACCGGATAAAAAAAATTTACTTGTATAAAATCGATTTTCTATCGAAATCCGCCGTAAAAAATACCACATCCCATTGACTTTATTTGATACATTTAAGACCCTGAGAGTTTCGTTTCAAAATTTTAAAAAACTGGGGAAAAAAAGGGGTTGGTCATCGAATATTTTACACCATGTATGTACACACAGACACACTTATAATCAGATCTTAGTAATCCAATAAATCCGTAGTACTTAGCAACTCATCGGGCAAGAGCAGTAAAGTTGAGCCTTTAGAGTTCTATTGTAAAGTGGCGGTTACAATAGCCGCTCCAATTAGAGTTGGCAAATCTATCCCCTCCCCCCTCCCCCCTCCATTTGGTCATCGATTGGACAATTATTGGAGCCTCACCTGAGGCTACGTAGCGAATGAACCCAATTCACTCCCAGTCAGTGCTCTCCTTAGGAACCTTCCTATTGTACTAAGGCAATACATTTTATTGAAGATAATCTAAGATTTATAAGAAGAGAATATCCAATCTTAAATTATAATGAAATAAAAATATTTTAAATTTTTGATGATGATTGTATTGTTGACTATGAGTTTTTACTAAGGAGATGAATTTGTCAGGGGCGCAGTCAAGGTTGAATAAACACAGCCAGTTTTTAAATGAAAAACTTATATTTTGGCGCGCCAACGTTTCGACCTGCCTTGAGGTCTTCATCTGGGCTAAAATAACAAAAATTGGATGTGACCAAGATGATACAAACATTTAAAAAAATAAATAAATAATAAAAATAATTTAAAAATGAAAAAGAAACAAGAAAAAAAAATCTGTAGTTAATTAGATAATTGAATACAAAATAATAGTAAAGTCTAGTCAAAGAAACAGTTTTAATAAAGTAATTAAATAATATAAATTTAAAATTTTGTAAACTAATACAATGTAACAACTTTATTAACAGATGTTTTTTATTAGGAATTTAAAAAGGTATAAGGGATCTATATGAAAAGGAAAATGGTAAGATAGAAAGGTAAGCAAAATAATAAAGTTGGCATGACTAGTAAACGTAAAGGCCAATGGCATCTTCAAATTCGTACTCGGGTGTGTATATATCCACCCGGGCAAAGCTTTAGCAGAAATTAAACTGTTTATGTTACAATCGTTAAAATATTCCAAAAACATCGCTAAAATTATACCCGATTACGAGCCAGATCTTACAAGACCAGTTATGATAGCTGAAGACGTATTCACTTGCAACACACCGCCGCGTGTCCTTGACACAGCCACACCGCTTTTATTCACCTATTTTATTGGACTAACAATAAGTGAATTTGATCATATTTTAATAATACAGGTTTTATAGGCGTGTGGGAGACGAGCACTCAACAGTACCTCTTCCTGGCATGATTTAAGAAAAAATTATTTATTTGTGTAAATCTCTCATTCAGTTTCTTTAATCCTTATGAGAGTATTTCCAAGTAGGTCAGTCCTGCCAAAAACCATGTCATTAATGAGTACGAATCTGTCGTGAATGTATATGCCCCTTTACTGTGGATACTTGTAAATCAGAGCGAAGTTTGTGATTTGAAATTTACCAAGATGATTTCGTGATTAGTCTGAGTATTTTTGATTGGAATATTTGTAATTTTTTTAAGGTGCGTATTGTTTTCTGTCTTGTTTAAATGTGTGGTGTATGTCGATATGGGCTTAGGTAAGTAATCGTATGTTTTCAGTTCTTGTAGGAGTTTTAATGTCGACCGTTTATGAAATGTTGAATATAAATGTCTTAGTCTCTTTAGACTGAGATATTTTTGTTTTGTGAGCCCCAGGTCATTCTTCTATCAAATGTAAGTCCTATGTAATGGATTTCGTTTGTCTGTGGTATGGGTTGACTGTCGATGAAGACAGGTGGACTAGAGTCATGTCTGAGTATAAAAGTGATGTGTTCGGATTTGGTGTAATTTAGTTTTATTTTCTATATTTTGAATTTGAATCTTGTAGCATTATTAAGTGGTGTTGAAGAGTTAATGATGCAATAGTAGGGTCTTTATGTCTGATTAATATTGCTGTGTCATCAGCGTATGTTGCTGTTAATCCGGCGTTGGTCGCTAGCCAATCTGGTACACCGTTAGTCGCTAGGTGAGCATTTACCTCACTTCTTTGATTTTCATAAAAAATATATGATTGGTAAATAAATGTCATCAAAATGTATCAATAATTGTAGTATGTAGCATAAGGATTAAAAATATATTTTTACAAAATTTACAAAGATATTTATTTTAAAAAATAAATATGATTTAAAAAACATAACCAAACAAAAATTAAATATTTTACTATTTACATAATAATGTGTTATTCATTAGCTAGATCATTTTCTTCTATTCTTATACAATTTTATGTAGTACGTTCATTGCAAATTGGAACTGTACTTTTTACAATTTTTTTTATTTTTTGGACACACCTATACCAAATCTATATTGTATTGCCTCGAGCAGCCATGAACAAGAATCAGGAATATTTAAAATTTCAGATTCCTAATAAATGATTGGAAATTTATATAAATACAGTTCACGGCGATTTTTCAACTCATTACTTACAATTTATCTTCTCAACTGGCTTTTTATCCAACAATTGAAGAATTTTAGATCCACGACTCATTTTGAATCCAAATGATCAATCAAAAGAAACTTGCTCAGTAATATGTCACAAATATTGCTCATTTCCCCCGATTTTAAGTAAAAATCTCCCGATATCCATGCAACCTGCATCCGGTTTACTTAGAAACCAAATATTCTTATTTGCAAGTGTCTTAAGTTCAGCTATACCGAGGGTCAGCGATTAAAGCTAAGTTCCGACGGACTTATTAAATATTTTTTAAAAGGGTGAGGGAAAAGCTCACCTAGCGACCAACGCTGGGTTAATATAGAGAGTAAAAAATGCATAATAGCGGAGCAAGTATTGACCCCTGTGGTATTCCGGTTTTTACTGAATGAATAGAAGAGATACCTGAGCTTTGTCGGACAGAGAAAATCTATCAGAAATAAAAGAGATAAAATAATTGAGTTTAAATAAGTTATGAAACTGAGTTCAAGCAATGTTTAAAAAAAAAAAAAAAAAAGTTACATTTTCTTATCATGAATAAAACATGGCAAATCCAGAACAATACAACTTAAATACGCACCCCCATCTCACTCCAGAGATGCAATATCTATTTCGCCCTGACTTGTAGATGGTATCAGCAACGAGGCGAACTGCTGAGATCAAATATAGATCCCGGAACCACAATTGACTGTAGAGTACTTACTGACAGCGGTTACGGTGGCGATGGCTATGGGAGATAAGACATAACAGATGGGGAGATAGTGGTCAGTATTACGCCCTAGATCACGCTCGCTAGCAGGTGAGCTCGATAGACCCAGCACCACTGCTAACCACCAAATTTCCTTAGCCCTGATATTAATCCTAAACTATCATTGCAAGTCTCTTTAGATTTATTTGCAAGTATTATGAAACGATTTCTATATTTTAATATATTTTATTTCTCTAACTTATTTTTAATCAATTTAATGAATCGATTAAAATTCATTTTTAGCTATGACAGCTCTCACTCCTTCTACATCAATTGAAAATATTTCTTGATAGGTATCATAGATTTAAAAATTTAT
Organism: Euschistus heros; assembly: GCA_003667255.2. Taxonomy (NCBI): domain Eukaryota; kingdom Metazoa; phylum Arthropoda; class Insecta; order Hemiptera; family Pentatomidae; genus Euschistus; species Euschistus heros. The sequence goes on from RCWM02000294.1 coordinate 1,382,734, forward strand.
CAATCTTATTATAGGTAGTTATAATTTATAGCTACATGTAGTCATACCAAAAATCATGTCCATTGGGGGGGGGGGGGGATAATAGGGCGTATTAAAAAATTGACCGTTTTTTCAAATTCCAGAGTTCAAAAGTATGTAAATATCTTAATGCTATTTACTATTTACCAATACTAAATAATCCCTTTAGAGCATTCTCTAAGCTTGTTTCTAACATTGGAGTTCTTCCAAAAAAAAAAAGAAAAAAAAGGCTTAGTTCTGTTATTTATTTCAAAGAACGAACATGACAATGTCCTATCCATTTCTCATAATTTTAAGACATTACTGGAAAAAAAATTCACAGCCGCTGAAGCAACTCCTGAAATTATCAAATACGAAGGTGAAGGTGTCCTTTAAGAGCTCACTACGTGGGCATTGGTTTGAAAAATTTAGAAGTGGAGATACGACGTTGGAAAGGAAGAAGGCCTCCGGGCGACCATTAATGGATATTGATGAGGTTCTGAGGGAAGCTGTTGAGTCTAATCCGTCCACAAGTACTCGCGAACTTGCCAGGGAGTGTGGTGTGTTGAAAGATACTGTTAGTCGCCATCTTCTCTCCATGGGGAAGGTGAAAAAAGACCTGTAGACTGGTCCTTCACAAACTTACTCCTCAAAAATCAGCAGACAAGTTTACAGAACTTCATGGGTTTGAACTCCTGCCTCATCCACCATATAGTCCAGACCTCGTACCTTCGGATTACTACTTGTTTCTTCAAGGGAAAAAATTTGATAATTTTTCGGAAGTTGAAAATGCTGTCTAAGAGTTCTTTGACAACCAACCCAAGGAATGATATCAATGTGGCAATTGGCTAGCAGATGGGTAATGAATTAAGATAACAATGGACTATAATTTGATTATTAATTGTATTTTATATCAAAGAAATAATAATACAAATATTTGTTTCAACGGTCATTTTTTTTTATACACCCCAATAATTCAGATAAGCCGACTATGGTCTGGGCCGACTAGTCACTGGCCGATCATTAGTCCAGTCAATAAACATATTGTTGAGCCAAAAAAAACAATTTTTTTTTTTTTTTGTATTATATTTTGAAAACGATAAACTCTAGGGAAAATATGCTAAAAGTCAAAATTAAAGCTAATTTAATTTTCTACGAAATTGTTTATATAAATATTTGTCGAACTTTTACACCGGTTTTCAAGATATATGCTATTGAAAAATCGATAATTTTTGCAAAGAGATACCCCCGTAATACACAAAGGCAGCACGCTAAATATTTGTTTTTGAATAATATGACAATTTTGACTCTTTCATCTTATGTATATTACGGTATTTAATTAAAATTTCGTATATAAGACCTTATAGTAAATTAAACAAGATTTTAGTTGAAAAAAAAAAGTTTCAGATCAGACAATAGTAGTGGAGTTATAGTGAAAAATGTGCCAACAAAACTTGGATTTCAAAACAGGAAGCGGTTTTCAGCGTGAAGGCATTGGTATTTTACAGGACTGATCAAAACTTCAGTCAATTTAACCAGCTTTCAGATGAAACAAAAGAAATTGTTGATCGAACAATTACTTTCAGAGTCCTAGCCAAAAGAGAACCGACAAAGGTGTTTTCAGGGAGAAGTGAGACCCTAGTCAAAGGGTGCTTAAATGAAGGGCTGTAGGGTGCAAGAAATGTGCGTTAAGGAGGTAAACATACTAAAAGTCCCCGCCTCTGGAGTGAGCTAAGGGTGGAGGAGAAGAGATGTTGCATTTTTGGATTTATCGATTATATTTTAAAAACGATAGACTCTAGGGAAAATATGCAACAGATCTAAATTAAAGCTAATTAAATTTCCTATAAAATTGTCTATATTCATATTTGTCCAATTCTCAACGGTGTTTGAGCTATAATTTATTTAAAATTGATAATTTTGGAAACAAATCAATAATGTTTACCTCACTTTTTGTCCATCATTTGCTTCAAGCACAAAAAACGTACATATGGAATTAAAGTAAATTTAAACGTCTAAGACATACATTCTGACATATTTCCGAGAAAAGATCATGGAAAGCACTAGAAGCAAATTTTTGACAAAAAGTGAAGTATAATTTTTTTTTTTTCTCGACAATTATCGATTTTCAAAAGCGTATATCATGAAAATGATTGGAAGTTCGACAAATATGTTTATAAACAATATTATAGGAAATTTAATTATCTGTAATTAGTATTTGTAACATATTTTTCTAGAGTCCACTGTTTTCGAGATATGATAAAAAAATCCAAAAATGAGATCTTTTCCCCTTTCCTGCCACAGTTAGCTCAACCCCCAGGGGTTGGGCAATTTTAGTAAGTTTATCTTCTAACTACTTGTAACGAAGCCCTGAGGTCAAAAATAATCGCATATTTCTTGCATTACCCCTCGTTTCGGTACTCATTGATTAATAATTTGATCTCTTTAATTCTAAAATTTAGAAATTTAGGGTGACCCAAGTAAAATCGATTGCAGTGGAGTTGGGTTGTCAAAATTTGTTCTCAAGCGTACTACCCCCAGTGCATCAAATTTTAAGAGCAGAAAAAAAAATTCTTAGGTACATACATTTCTGAATCATTGTCTATAGAGGAAATCTTAAATGTTGATTGTATCCAAAAATTAAATAGACTATATTATTTTGTATTGACTGAAAAGCTAAATGTTTTTTTATTACTGGAATAGGGTTCTGACTATGAATTTATTGTGGTTATTTTCTAAATTACTGGGTCTCTGATTCTCTTAACCTTTAATTAAATTCAATAATGACTAAATATGACTTGGTGGGAAGTTATACATCTGTAATTCTGTATACCTTGTAAGTGTATTGATCTTGTTATTAAGTTGATAATTATTTTATTTATTTATTATTATTATATTTTTTTTTTAGGTACCATAAAAGTGTCTAAACTATTTCTTTATAATTGTAGTACTTATATAATTTAATATTATCTATACAAAGTCCTAGTGCTGCTAGACAAAAAATAATTGTTTTATTTCGTATGTTATTTGTACAAGAAATATCTTTTGCAAATAAATAAAAAAATAAAATAAAAAAAAAAAATTCTAAAATTTAAATTGTGGAAATCAGTAGATTTTAGATAGACAGTATCCATGCTCTTTTGTTTTACAAAGTCAGGGACTAATTGAGTTTTCATTTTCTCATGTTTTTCAATAATAATAATGAAACATGAAACAAATGTGAAAAAAAATCCATTACAACCATCTCTCAAGGAGGTATATGAAAAATAAGATCCTACTACAATGGATAGAGGAAGAATACAGGGAGAACACAATAAGGGATAAGGTAAAGCCGGAAGGGGAGCACACTGCCTCCCTTATCTGAAATATCAAGAAGGCTACGGAGCATAATGGCGGAGGCAGATATCTTTTGTCAGTATTTAGTGAAAAACATCTTCCTCAACATATTCCCTTCATATTTCATATACAGAGTATATTTTATTTCTGTAAATATGTATATTGTAACCCAGACGTGCCTCAATTTAAAAAAACCAACATATTTTCCATTCGAGAACCCTTTCTTCTTATTAGTTAAAGTCCGATTCAAATGTAAGTATAAGGTATCTTTTTTTATTAAAAATATTCAAGGAAACCACTTCTTGAATTTAATTTTAAAAAATATGATAAATTATTTTCAAATTTATTTAAGATGCACTACACTTCCTCATGTTTTGGAATTCCCTCCCCCCCTCTTCAAAGTAATTATCTAAAAACATATTCATCACATCTTAAAATAAATCTTTCTTTGCTGTATTTTAAACCATAAAATATTTTTACTATTTTTCTTACAGGGTGTTTAGCTTAAGAATACAGTAACTTCAAGACTAGATTCAAAGCATTATTTGAAAAAAAAAAAAAAAAAAGTTTATATAAAATATGGATCGATTCTCATCTCCTTTACGAAACATATTTATGCGAGTTGCAATACAATGCATCAAAATCATGATGAATTTCCCCGAGCAGTGGATGCAGAGAGAAGAAGATCGGTGTTGTGTATGAGAGAAGAGATATGGTATTATGAACAATTATTGTAAATTAAGTATATAAATTATAATAATTGATGTTGCTTTTGGCGAGATAAAATTTAATTAAATTATATTTTAAATTTCATAAATTGTGAGTATGACTGCAAGATATATAGCTGATTGTGGTTAAATTACTTTTCTGTTATTAAAAAAATATGATTTGTTTTTTTTGTTTTTTACATTTCTGATTATTCTCTTAGTATTTTCCAAAATGTCAATGTTTTATTTCCTTGTTTTGACATGAATATGTCTTTTAGGTGGGGTTTTTTAGTTTTCTTGCGTAAAGTTTTTTTCACTCTCAAAATGTGTAAATGTTTCTTCACGCTCAAAAATATATCGTTTTGACTATTGTTTATTTTCTAGCTCAGTTGTTTTAGCTCAGATCGAAAATTTCACAATTTTTCTCACCAGAAATTTAAAAACGAATAATTGTTGTTATATAGAGTGTCCCGAATTTAAATGGCAAAACTTCAGGAACTTATAGGGAACCGAAAAACTAAGACAAAAAGTCCTTTAGAGATTTGATCGTTTTTACTTAAAATTATTTTTAGAGAAAATCTCAAAAAAAAGAAACAAAACAAAAATGTTACAGATAGCGATTATCACCTTTCAAAGTTCGTAAGGTTAGGCAGTGAGATATGTAAACACTTAATGTTATCCTTTACATTATTTTATTTGTTTACATTTTGGCTTCCTTTTAGGGTTATAATTCCTAAATCGGTCTTGAGTCAGTTACTCAGATATTTTTGTGTGAATAGCATCAGCCACAATGCCGCATACATATTCTTGCATACATAGGTTGAATACGCTGATATGATTTTTGGTGTATAGTTTCTGTAACGGTAATGCTTTAGAAGCGGTGCGGGAGTATGCGCGCCGATTTCCAAATAGAAGAGTGCCTAATCGACGAGTCTTTTCGTTAACTTTTAATAGACTACGAGAGACTGGGTCATTCTTAATACGTAATGAAGGCGACCAATTCCAGGCGGCAATAAGAGCAGATTATCGGAGAAGAAATTGTGTCCAACGCCACTTGGATAACAATCCTGAGACTAGCATCCGAAGAGCATCTGCTGCATTAGCAATATCGTGGCAAGCAATATGGCGAACTTTAATAGGTGATAATCGCTACCCATAGCATCTTCAAAAAGTTCAGAATTCATTACCTCAAGATTATGTCAAGAGATTGAATTTTAGTAACTGGTTTCTTCACAAAATTCGCGATGATAATTTATTACCATTAAAAATTATATGGACCGATGAAGCTACCTTTACAAGAGGAGGAATTGTTAATCAAAGAAATTATCATGTAGGGGCTCTTGAAAATCCCAGAGCGATTAGAGAGAATAGGTTTCAGCATGAATTTGCTATTAACGTTTGGCTTGGAATTTGGAACGGATTACTGGTGGGACCTTATTTTTTACCTGGAAGATTGAATGGTATCATATTTACACATTTTTTGGAGAACGACTTTATTAATTATTTAGATGACATTCCCTTACAGCCGCGGATTGAAATTTGGTCCCCCTTGGATTTCTTCGTATGGGGAACCTTGAAGCAGAAAGTTTATTCGGTGTCAACCAACTAAAGAGAGTAATTAAGAGACCGAATCATAGATGCAGTGCACCAAATATCATCATAACAATGTTTAGCTGCAATCAAGTGAGTGCTAGATGTAATGCTTGCATTGGTGCAAGGGGACAACATTTTGAGCAATATTTACATTAAAAAGAACATAACATAAATTTAAATGTTAATAAATAATTATAAAAATGAAAACTTGTTTTGTTTCTTTTTTTTTCTATTTTCTCTAAAACTAAGCAAAAACGAGCAAATCTCTAAAGAACATTTTGTCTTAGTTTTTCGCTCCCCTATAAGTTCCTGCAGTTTTGCCATTTAAATTCGGGACACCCTGTATACATATGTAAATTGTATAATAAACACATATGAGGTACTTGAAGTAAAACAAATGGATACATAAAATACTTATTTAGTACTTTATGGGACTAGAATATTTATTCAATATATTAAAAATGAAAAACGAAAAGAAGTGATCTTCGAGAGCTCAATCCGTCATGGGTACTTTAACCTCCCTCAATTACCAATAATAAACTAATTTAGTGCCTGGGAAATATATCTAACTAATTAACTAATTGAGGAAGCGGTTACAAATTACAGGTTCTCCATCTTTCACCACAGGAACTGTGCTTCTTACCGTGCCATATGCCATGCTTCTCTGCTTCATTAGGAGTCTATTGTTTCTATCGATATGGCTTCTGTAGGGCATAGCCTGTTCTTTAAGTAGTCGCTTAAACTTCTTTGTTATTTTGTAGTTATGTATTAGTCTTTTATTTCTTTGTTTTTGTTGATTTATTGTTATTCTTTTGTTTATTTCTTGTCCTCATTATTTTAACATATGTTACATACATTTTGGATTGTAGATTTCTGTAAATAGTAGTTTTCTATTATTTTTTTTCATTAAGGACTTATTAAGAAGCACAACTAACAACCTAATTTTACGCTAATATCTGTTAAAATAAAACTTGGATATTGATTGTTTCTTCATAATACCCACCTGTGTACAGGCAGACTCCCTTTGATTATCGTAATGCATTATTTACCTAAAGTATTGTGTACATTTATATGAAAACACTAAAATTAATTTCTCCTTGAAATCGATACGATATTTTCATTAATTTGATCAAAGCTGGTATTAAATTTGCAAGTTTTTGTGATATTTTCAACCGACTTCAAAAAAGAGGAGGTTCTCAACTCGTCTGTATTTTTTTTTTTTTTTTTTTTTTTTTTTGCGTGATTGTTACACGATTTCTCCGCCAATTCTGAATCAATTTTGATGATTTTTAGATCGGTAATACATACTTCAGAGATGGTCCCATTTTTGAAATCAACTTAGCACTTTTTAAGAAACATAAAAAAACAGTATAAAAAATCAGTAGGGTCACCAGTGGTGTAGTGGTTAGCATAGCAACCTACTAAACCCAAGATCGCGGGTTCGCAGCCCGGCAGATGACCTTAGGATTTTTTAAAGGGAGTAAAAAATCCTTAGCTATGCCGTCCTTCGGAAGGGACGTAAAATGGGGGTCCCGAGCCTGTGCGATGTCAGGTACTCGTTAAAGATCCCTATCCTAATTATACCTGGAAAGGCAAAATTTAGGACTCCCACCGTAGCATCGTCCGATTAGCCATAGCAGCATAAAGTGACGTTAAACGAAGTAAACAAACAAACAAAAAATCACTGTTATATAACCTTCCACTATAAACATATTTTTAATTATGGTAATCTAAAATCTCCATGGTAACTAAATCTAAATTATTAACAAAAATAATTTACATGTACAGTCAACTCTCGATGTGTTGTACTTCGATAAGCTGAATTCTTATATAAGTCGAACAAAATCTACGGTCGAAAGTACATTACACGTAAATTTCACCTCAATAAGACGATTTTAGGCAAAAAACGTAAAAAATTGTGTAAATAAGTCGAACTGAAAATAGGGTTTAAAAGAGATGACTTCTGTGGCCACTTCTATGAACGAACTATTAGAAGTCATCGCCTTTATAACTCGAACTCAAATTATAAGAATCGTATGGGTAATTTGTTTTCCTGTTATTTTCATAATTTGTTAACTTTTTCAGTTCATAGTTACACCAGTCACTTCTTGGTTATTCAATCGAGTGGTTTTACAATGGCTATTGAAAATTCTTTTAAATAACGAAAAGTTAAAACAGATTCTTTTTCAACCTTCATAAAGAATGAAGAAAAGATCGCCACTGGTGGAAGGTGGTAATTCTACTTTTAGGCACCCTCAGAAAAAAACGCAGTTCAGTTGAAAGTTAAATGATAAATTTGTACCGGGTATTTAATTTTCTGTATCAATGATTTTATATGTACATATATACAAACAACATACATATACCAATTAATGAAAAATATACGTATATTGATTTCAAATCCAATTTTGTGTTCAATTTTCCCATTTACATGAAGATAAGTTATCGAATGGTAACCTCATTAAGTCTTTGTTCAGTAAGTCGCACTATTTTTTAGGGTAGCTTGAAGATCGACTAATCGAGCAATGACCGTATAAACAAAAATACTCTCACCAATTAAAAGTGAAAAATAAAAATAATTTTTAGAAAAAAAAAAAAAAAAACCGACTTCAAGATTAAACCTACATGTACAAACTAGAACTAAAAAGTAAAAAATAATATTTTAATTACTTCTAAAAAAAGAAAATTAAATGACAATCAACAAAATTAACGACAATTTGTGATTAGTTATCTTTGGAGTCGGTGCCAACCAAAACAAACAGAATTCGAAAAGAAATGGTAATTGTAAAGATCCCCGACTGTTTCATCACGACCTCACCGCTGTCTCGGGCAATTCGAATATTTGTAGCAAAAACAGGATTGAGCTGCCCTTTTTGGTTGGCACCAACTCCAAAAATACCTGATCATAAATTGTAAATTGGTATATAAGTATCGATAAGTTTGTTGATTGTCGTTTAATTCTCCTTTTTAATAAGCAATAAAAATATTATTTTTTACTGTTTAGTTCTAGTTTGTACATGTAGTTTTAATCTTGAAGTAGGTTTTTTTTTTTTTTTTTTTTTTTTTTTTTCTAACAATTATTTTTATATGTAAATATGAAATAATTCTTGGTTGTTAATAATTATTTATTAAATATATTTTTTTATTTTTGAAGAGAAAAGATTTGACCCGGTTGGGATTACGAACCCAAGTCTCCACTACTCTAGCGTGGTGCCTTATCCACTAGGCCACCGAGCTCGTATCCGAACCAGGGAAATCCCTTCTCTTCACTGATCCATACCCCCGGGCACTCGCAATTGCGATGTACAAATCGGGGATGAATGTTCATTTGAACATTACTGTTAAATGGATCTATTGACATACGTCATATATATTATAAATATGAAATAATTCTTGGTTGTTAATAATTATTTTTTATGTTGCTTATTTTTATATGGATTGTTTTTGTCTAAAAACGGCGATCGTTAAAGCATTATAAGATATTGTAACTTTCCTATAATAAGTTGAAGATCAAACTGTCCTTCAGGTCCCAAATATTCAAAATTTAAGTTAAAATGTGCTTGGATCTTATATGAAATGTAATGCTAAATCCAAAGAGTTGGTAAAAATTTTGAAATAATGTTTGGACAAAATGAAGATATTATAGTTTTTGTAGCAAAACGTGGTTTCCTAAAATCCTGCTTACCGTGTTTTCTAACAGCCGAGAGGGATTGAGCAAGATCGGTCAAATCCAGGTAATTTTTTTTTAAAAATTATTATTAGGAGTCGAAAGGAGCTCATTCATAAGTAAGATTGTGGGTAACGGTTCGGATCGGCGACACCACCAAACTAGGTTGACCCGCGCTACACCGACCAGTTCGATCCTTACGCTTCACTTCATGTTTACATTTTTCGATAGTTCATTCCTATAACCTCACATGTAAACAATCACTTCTACAGTTTCAACTTGGATTGTGTTGTTTAGTTTGATATATTGATATTTAGACTTCTTAAACGTAAATAAGTGAAACAGAAGTTCACAAAATGAGTTTCATAAAGGATTAAGTGTTTTATGAATTCATGTTTTCTTATTTCATCTAATCTTATGTGTAAAAGTGTTATAAAACTTAAGAAGGTTAATTTGTACATGGATTTGGTGTTTTACATATTTATATTTGTTCTATCAATTTAGGTCATAAAATTTACAACTTGTAAAAGTGTTATGAAACTTAACAAGATTTATTTGTACATGGATTTGGTGTTTTATATATTTGTATTTGTTGTTTCAATTTCAGTGATAAAATTTCAGTATACATATTTTGTGAATGGATTCTTTGTCATCCATATTACTTTTTGTACTAAAGTGAGACAGATTGTATCATTAATTCAATAAAACATATCAGTTTATAAATAAATGTGAGAAAGTATATCACAGGTTTTTTATGTTTTCTTATTTCCACTTCCCATTAGAAAATATAGCAGAAATTAACATCTTCACTTTCAACTAGGATTCTGTCTTATATTATATAATGGCTTATAACATGGAGAATTGACAATGTGAAAATAATCACAGATTAAGAGGTAAATGACACATCACTATATAATTGTAGAACTATTGGTATAATGTTATAGATTAATCTGTTTTTAAAAAAAAATTAGAAGCCTGATGATGAAACATTATCTCCGAAACATGTAGCTACAAATGTTAAATAAATAGGAGTTATGCCAAATAAATACTTAAGGATTCTGTCTTTTTTATATTTATAATTTGTTATTTTCACTTCTCTGAGAGAAAGTTCATCAGGAATTAACTTTACTGGTGGTTCAGTAGTATATTAATTGTTGATTAAATTAATATTAATTAAAAATTGATTTAGTGTCTTATATTTCGATATTTCCACTTTAATATTTCCTTATTTCTCATTTTAACATTAGAAGGTAAACAGAAGTTAATATTACTTTAAACAGGGATTTAGAGTTTCTCAGTAAATGTAGGAGAATAACCTTCCCCCTCTAAAAGCAGCGACTAGAACATCGAAATAAATCGGAACAAGTTTAGAATCGATAAAAGGTATTCTGAGCGGGTTTAGGGGTTGGTGTCGCCGATCCGAACCGTTACCAGATTGTGTAATATATTACAACTAGAGTTGAGCTCTTAACCACTTCTACTCTCCTGATATCAAACTATCAAACTACGCGTAACGCCCTTGCGTTCCCCAAAGACGTATCGCTTTTCACCAATTAGTTCACTGGTAAAGCATGTTCCATATTAAAAAAACAACAGTTATATAATATTTCATCGTATATATAATGTACATATATAAGTTCAAAAAATAAATTAAAAATACTCTATTAAAGATAGAAGGAACAATAAAAGTAACAAACAAATTAAAGTACCTAAGTGAGACTATATGTAGCAACGGTTCGGAAAAAGAAAGTATAAAGGAAAGAATAACTAAACTACAGAAACAATCTTTTGCAACCACTAACGTTTACAACAAAAAAACCCTGTCCACAAAAGCAAAAATAAGACACTACAACACTGTCGTTAAACCTGTGATTTTATACGGGACAGAAACCATTTGCATTCCTAGTCTGGAAGAACTACTAAGGATTGAACGGAGAATTCTGAGAAGGATCTATGGCCCCAAAAAGACTCAAGAAGGATACAGGCTTAGACCCAACCGGGAAATCTATAAAGATACAAAGGACATAGAAACGGAAATCCGGGTCAGAAGACTGAAATTCTATGGAGATATGATAAGAATGGTCCCGGAAAGACTAAATAATTAAATATTTCAGAAAATCCGTGGATATAAAAGCTCAGGAGGATATATGAAACAGATGAAATAAGAAACGGAAAGATTAGGTATAACGGACCAGGACTGTCAGGACAGAGAAAGATATAGAAACAGACTTAAGGAATTGAAGGTTGTTGTGGGCAGAAGAAGTTCGAAAAAGGGAGTGGCGTGGACAGAAGAAAGAAAAAAGAGACACGGAGAAATAATAAAAGAAAAATGGAAGGAAAGAAAAAACTAGAGAGGAGCCAAAAATTGATATTCGCGTGGTCTTCAAGGCCGTTTCGTGAAAAAAAAAAAGAAGTTATTAGTGAAGTAATTAAATAAAAAAATCAAAGGTTTCTTCTTGTAATAAACAAATAAATATAAATACATAATGAAAATAATAATAAATAAATAAATATTTAAAAAATAGCTAAGTGAAAAAAATTAATAAATAAAATTAAAATTATCACTAAGATATTAATTTTATAAACAGCTATTTCAAGACAAATAGATATTTTTGAAAAAAATATATTGAATTTACAATTAATTTATTCAGAATTTAGATTACTGTATTATTAAAAGACCGCGTGATTTGTAGAAATTAAATATATATATATATATATATATATATATATTGATAATGGAAATTATTAAAATAAATAAATGATCATCTTGTTTTTTATATCAATCGATACAGCAATGTATTCCCAGTCATAAGTTTCCAGAAAAATATATTGAATATATTGTTAATATATATAACCTTTATTTATTTATTTATGCATTTACTATATGAATAAAATAAATTTTAAAAATATATAAATAAATAAAATATTAAAATTAATTAAATGAGATTTGATTTTGTAAAAATAAATTTAAATAACAATATAAAAATTAAAATAAATTTACTAGAATAGTTTAAACCACAAAGTTATAGGCACCCTAACTTAAAAATTAAGAAAACAATTTATTTTTTAAAAAATCGAATAAAATTCCTTTCAAATCCTCAATTAAACTGTCTTAAAATACCTTCGATTCTTTCCGTATTTTAAAAGATGTCCTTAGGGTGTCAATAACTGATTTTACATTATTTATTGTCACTATCTTGTAAAATATATTCCAATAATAATGTTTGGAGAGAACTTTCTTGTTTAGTTTAAAGTATAGTAGATAAGGAAAAATTACTATAAATTTCAACTTAATTGAACAATTATTTCTAATTAATATATAATTAATCTTAAATTATTTTATTTTATTATTTCAAAAATATATATTTTTATGTTATATTTAATAATATTATCTATTTTTATTATTGTTATAAATATAATAAAATTTATATATATATATATATATATATATATATATATATATATATATATAATATATATATATATATATATATATATATATATATTTGATGTAAGGTAAATTAACGTACTTGTAGTAGAGAATTCCCAGAGAAGCGACAAGAAACTTCAGTGACCGTAGCGAACTCACAACTGACACCTATTGCCGAGCAGTTGGTAGTGGGGGTTCTCCAGTTCTCCAGCTGCTTCACTAATTGTTAGTGTGTGAGTGTGAGTGCGTGTGATAGTGTAACCATAGCCTGGAGGACAGGGGGTAGGCCCGCCCTCTGTCACAACAGGGCTATCTCACAGTTCGGCCTGTATCGGCAATACTGGTGTCGGCCGGCAGGTACAAGGTAAAGGTAATAGCGTGTGATTTGTCAGTCTCTCTCGAAAGGTAATTCCGTCGGTCATTTAATTTATTTATTTATTTGAGACTTTTTGAACGTAAAACATAAGGGTCATCAACGCTCTTAGTTCTTAATAGAAATAGAAAGTTAATTTCGTTTATCTATATTTAATGGGAGTAGCCTCTCTGGTTATAAGGTGAAGGAATATGTTCCTACGTAATACATGTTCTTCACAGAGCTTAAAGTGCTGAGTGAGTCCGACACCAGTTCAACATATTTAAGAAACGAGCTCAAAGAGTATCGTACAGCCATGGCGATGACATTATTTTCAGCCGTATAAATACTGCAAAGTATATAATTCCCCAATTTTAAAATGTGACTTCCGTCTCTCCTCAGCCAACTGAACAACTAAATTTATTATAGGAGATGTAGATAGTTAGGGTAGGCAGTCATAGATACTCATCAGATCAAAATAAAATTGTCATTTTATTTAAATTGTTAAAGCCAACGTTTCAACTTGCATTGCAAGTCTTCATCAGGGCTAGAAGAAAAGAAAACAAGCAGAAAGGTATGACTACATCGTAAAAAATATAAGAAAAACACACACCACAAAACATAAGAATGAGTGAGAAAAAAATATAAACAAAAATAAAATAATAAATAAATAAATGTATAAGAGTAAGGATAACAATTTTATTTTGATCTGCTGAGTATCTATGACTGCCTACCCTAACTGTTTACATCTCCTATACTGCACAGTCAACTATACCTTATGAATATAAATTTATTATAGTTTAAGCCACATACAGATAACGTAATTTTGAATAATTTAAATTAAAAAACTCAAAATAGAATTTTTCGGAGATGTTATACTATTCCACTCTCAATAGATTTCTATCATCGAGTAGGCTCCTCTGTACAAAAATTTGAATCATTATTTCCGATTTCTTTTGACTTAAAACCAATATCTATCTTCTATAAAAAAAAAATAATAATAATAATAATAATAAATAAAATAATTAAATAAAAAATAAAAGGTGGTTGAGGCAGAGAATAATTTTTTTTATCAATTTCAAGCTCTATATAACACCATACCTTTGTAACCTCAAATGTATAATGAACACTCGCCACCTATCTGTCAATTTTCAAACTTGACTGCTATCCACATTTTTTAACTGGTTATTTTGGGGAGGGAGGCTTTTCACTTTTGGAAAAAAACAGTTCCCAACCCCAATGAATGCTGGTAAAAAAAAAATTATCTTACAATTAGAAAAATGCCCGAACATTAATTTCAAAGATTGGGAACCCTCTAAAGAATTAATGACATAAAAAACAAACAAAAAAACAAGGAAAATTGAAACTGTTAATGAACACCAAAAATTAAAAATATATTTTCTTAAATGAGTGAATATAAATACTTATATACATAAAAACATGTATATGTGTAAACAAGAAATAAACAAATAAAAAAGGTTTCTCCTAATAATAATATTAAAAATTCCCTATTGTGATTACAAAAATAAACCAAATTAAAATATATACAAAAAAAATTTAAATGTCTCTTTTCCTTTTTTTTATATATTGGTTCAAGTTACGTGAGTGTTACTGTGGGTGTTACCATAGTTGAGGGTCCCTGGTGAATTGCTTCATCATTCCATGGGCAGGGGTGAATCATAAAAAAACAGCCTGCCGGTGAGTCTTGAAGATGAAGTTGGTGAGATTAGTGTCTAACTGTTTCTTCCAGGGAGGTCTGGCCCAGACTGACCGTTGAGTCTCTTATCTCCCGAGGCGTACGTAAATACGTAACTTGAACCATAAACACTTAATTTGAACCGTAAACACGCTATTTACACTACATATTGTTCATTATAAGTTAAATGCGGTTTCTTCACTATAGGAGATGAGAATATAAAAAAAAAAATAAAATAAAATAAGATATTAAATTATCGGACTTTAACAGTTTAAATAACACAATTTTTCGAAATAAGTAGATTTTATTATTGCTGATTCTTACTGGAACAATAACGATGGTGTGGTTAAAATTTGATACAGATTGGTGAAGCAGTTTTCGCGGTTATTGACCACAAACGAAAAATCGCTTGTCCCTTTATACAGGGTGTCCCGAATTTAAATGGCAAAACTTCAGGAACTTATAGAGGACCGAAAAACTTAGGCAAAAAGTCCTTGAGAGATTTGCTCGTTTTTGTTTAATTTTAGAGAAAATCGCAAAAAAAAAAGAAACAAAACAAAAATGTTACAGATAGCGATTTAAATTTAACTCTTCAACACCACTTAACAATACTACAAGACTGGTTCAAACAATGGATAATAAAACTAAACTACACCAAATCACAGCACATAACCTTTACACTCAGACAAGACTCTTGCCCACCTGCCTTCATCGACAATCAACCCATACCACAAACAAACGAAATTCATTACTTAGGACTTACATTTGATAGAAGAATGACCTGGGGCCCACACATAAAACAAAAACGTCTCAGTCTAACCAAAAGATTAAAACTTCTGTATCCAATGCTTCATAAACGGTCGACATTAAAACTCCGACAACGACTGAATACATACACTTACTTCCTTAAACCCATATGGACATACGCCACACAAATATACAGGACTGCAAAAAATACACACCTTAAAAAAATACAAATATTCCAATCAAAATTACTCACAATCAGACTAATCACGAAATCACCTTGGTACGTTTCAAACCACACACTTCACACTGATTTATTAATACCCACAGTAAAGGAACATATACATGACCTTTATAGACGATTTCATGACAGACTTCATGGACATAACAACATACTCAGTAATGACATGACTGACATACCTGGAAATACTCTCAGAATGCTTAAAAAAAGCTGGATGAGAGATTTGCTCAACTAAATCAATTTAACCCATACCAGGAGGAGGTACTATTGAGTGCTAGCCTCCCACACACCATACAAGGCCTGTAGTATTCAATTTCACATCACATTCACTGATTGTTACCCTAATAACAGGTGTGAATTAAAATCTGAAAGAGAAAAAAAAAAACAAAACAAAAAAAAAAAAAAAACAAAAAACAATTCGGGACACCTTGTATAATAGTCTAGGGTAATTGTTCGGATCGGCGACACCAACCCCTAAACGCGCTCAGAATACCTTTTATCGATTCTTACCTTGTTCCGATTTATTTCGATGTTCTAGTCGCTGCTTTTAGAGGGGAAAGGTTATTCTCCTACATTTACTGAGAAACTCCAAATCCCTGTTCAAAGTAATATTAACTTCTGTTTACCTTCTAATATTAAAATGAGAAATAAGGAAATAATGAAGTGGAAATAAGGAAATATCGAAATATAAGACACTAAATCAATTTTGAATTAATATTAATCAACAATTAATATACTACTGAACCACCAGTAAAGTTAATTCCTGATGAACTTTTTGACAGAGAAGTGAAAATAACAATTATAAATATAAAAAAGACAGAATCCTTTAAATCCAGAAGTATTTATTTGGCATAACTCCTATTTATTTAACAATTGTAGCTACATGTTTCGGAGACAATGTTCCATCATCAGGCTTCTAATTTTTTTAAAGAACACATTAATCTATAACATTATACCAATAGGTCTACAATTATATAGTAATGTTTCATTTACCTCTTAATCTGTTATTATTTTCACATTGTCAATTCTCCATGTTAAAAGCCATGATGTAATATAAGACAGAATCCTAGTTGAAAGGGATGATGTTAATTTCTGCTATATTTTCTCAAGGGAAGTGGAAATAAGAAAACATAAAAAACCTGTGATATACTTTCTCACATTTATTTATAAACTGATATGTTTAATTGAATTAATTATACAATCCGTCTCACTCTAGCACAAAAAGTAATACTGATGACAAAGAATCCATTCACAAAATATGTATACTGAAATTTTATCACTGAAATTGAAACAACAAATAAAAATATATAAAACACCAAATCCATGTACAAATAAATCTTGATAAGTTTTATAACACTTTTACAAGTTGTAAATTTTATCACTTAAATTGATAGAACAAATATAAATATGTAAAACACCAAATCCATGCACAAATTAATCTTCTTAAGTTTTGTAACACTTTTACACATAAGATAAGATGAAATAAGAAAACATAAATTCATAAAACACTTAATCCTTTATGAAACTCATTTTGTTAACTTCTGTTTCACTTATTTACATTTAAGAAGTCTAAATATCAATATAACAAACTAAACAACACAATCCAAGTTGAGACTGTAGAAGTCATTGTTTACATGTGAGGTTATCGAAACTATCGAAAAATGTAAACATGAAGTGAAGCGTAAGGATCGAACTGGTCGGTAAAGCGCGGGTCAAGCCAGTTTGGTGGTGTCGCCGATCCGAACAACTACCTAGTCTAAATATAATCATAGATAAACTTTAAATTTAATTTTTTTTTTTCAAGTCATTAGAAACATGAATAGATTTATGTATAATAATTATATAATTATGTACTACAAAATTACTGAAAATATCATAGGTATCGATCGATTCCTTTGAATCGGCTTTCTTTCATCGATTATTGATACCGATTCTTGTCTCATTCGATATTTCGAATCGGAATCGAGAATCGATATTTCGAATCCACACATGCCTACTCCACAGTAATAAGAAGAAATGTAAAGAAATGTAATGAGCACGTTGATTATCTCTTTGAATTAGGTATAAACAAATTTTATGAAATTCGCAAATAATTATTATAAATTTATTAAAAGTATTCATGAATTGTTTTTCAACTTTGGTTTGAAATGATTGTCCAACGAGCCCTGATTTGCCTAATGCTCTCTTCGTCTTTATTTAAACTATCTGAAGGAAGTCCACTAAAGAGTATTATTGAACGAAATAACAAAAAAACAATTGAAGCTCTTCTAGGAACTGGCAGATCAATACTCACTTGTTTTCTTCAATTCTACTCTGTCTGTACTTTATTCCGATGTAGGTCTTTAATATGCATATTTAATATTATTATCTGATATGAGATTTTTAGTATTAAATCGTCTTTAAAGATATAATTATGAAGGTTAAGACTTGATCTAATATAGTTCAAATCTATACTATTATACAGGGTGTCCCGAATTCAAATGGCAAAACTTCAGGAACTTATAGGGGACCAAAAAACTAAAACAAAAAGTCCTTTAGAGATTTGCTCGTTTTTGCTTAGTTTTAGAGAAAATCGCAAAAAAAGAAACAAAACAAGTTTTCATTTTTATACTTATTTCTTTACATTTATATTTATGTTATGTTCTTTTTAATGTAAATATTTCTCAAAATGTTGTCCTCTTGCACCAATGCAAGCATTACATCTAGCACTCACTTGATAAATTGCAGCTAAACATTGTTCTGATGATATTTGGTGCACTGCATCTATGATTCGGTCTCTTAATTGCTCTCTTGAGTTGATTGACACCGAATAAACTTTCTGCTTCAAGCTTCCCAATACAAAGAAATCCATGGGTGTCATATCAGGTGATCTGGGTGGCCAAGATACTTCTCCTCCACGTCCAATCCATCGTTGTGGATAATTTATATCCAGCCAAGCTCGAGCAACTCTGCTATAATGAGTTGGGCATCCATCGAGTTGGAACCACATTTCAATCCGCTGCTGTAAGGGAATGTCATCTAAACAATTAGAAAAGTAGTTCTCCAAAAAATATGTAAATGTGAAACCATTCAATATTCCAGGTAAAAAAATATGGTCTCACCAGTAATCCGTTCCAAATTCCAAACCAAACGTTAATAGCAAATTCATGCTGAAACCTATTCTTACTAATAGCTCTGGGATTTTCAAGAGCCCATACATGATAATATCTCTGATTAACAATTCCTCTTCTTGTAAAGGTAGCTTCACCGGTTCATATAATGTTTAATGGAAATAAATTATGATCAAGAATTTTGTCAAGAAACCAGTTACTAAAATTCAATCTATTGACATAATCTTAAGGTAATAAATTCTGAACTTTTTGAAGATGGTATGGGTAGCGATTATCAGCTTTCAAAGTTCGCCATATTGCTTACCGCGATATTGCTAATGCAGCAGATGCTCTTCGGATGCAAGTCTCAGGATTGTTATCGAAGTGGACACAATTTCTTCTCCGATAATCTGCTCTTATTGCTGCCTGAAATTGGTCGCCTTCATTACGTATTAAGAATGGCCCAGTCTCTCGTAGTCTATTAAAAGTTAACGAAAAGACTCGTCGATTAGGCACTCTTCTATTTGGAAATCGGCGCGCATTCTCTCGCACTGCTTCTAAAGCATTACCGTTACAGAAACCATACACAGTAATCATATCAGCGTATTCAACATTATAATATGTATACAGCATTGTGGCTGATGCTATCCACACAAAAATATTTGAGTAACTGACTGAAGACTGATTTAGGAATCATAATCTTAGAAGGAAGCCAAAATGTAAACAAATAAAATAATGTAAAGGATAACATTAAGTGTTTACATATCTCACTGCCTAGCCTGACAAACTTTGAAAGGTGATAATGGCTACCTGTAACATTTTTGTTTTGTTTCTTTTTTTTAGCGAATTTCTCTAAAACTAAGCAAAAACGAGCAAATCTCTAAAGGACTTTTTGCCTTAGTTTTTCGGTCCCCTATAAGTTTCTGAAGTTTTGCCATTTATATTCGGGACACCCTGTATAAAAGGACAAGCCATTTTTCGTTTGAGAACACTAACCACGACAACTACAGAACCAATCTGTACAAAAGCTTAATCACATCATGTTTATATGTTCCAGGAAGGTTTAGCAATAATAAAATCTACTGATTTACAAATATATTGCCATAAGAAAGCGATGAATATGTAGAACGCAGTAAAGTTTGATAATCGACCGCTAGGAGGCGTGCACCATTCGAGAGAGGTTACAAATGTACGCTGTTATACAAAACTAAAAATGTATGATAACATTTACTTATTTTCAATTAAATTGTTATTAAAAAAGCTATAAATATATGGATCGACATGTGGGTCCCAATGCAGTTTCAAAATCGACCGATATGTAGCCATTCTGCAACAGATTTTGCAATGGTGAAACTACTGAACCCAGCTGTACCAAATTTTAACTAAAACATTTTCATAGTTCTAGGAAAGTGTATAACAATACATTTTACTATAATAATAATTAAAATGTAAGTAAAGGTTCTGATGACTGACACTACCGAACTGGCTTGACCCACGCTAACCGACCAGTTCGATCCTTACGCGTTACTTCGAGTTTACATTTATCGATAGCTCTTTCCTATAACCTCACATGTAAACAATCACTTCTTCAGTTTCAACTTGGATTGTGTTGTTTACCAGGTATGCAAGTTTAAAATGTCGTTTTAATTCCAATAGAATGCGCTCTTAGCCTATTGAAGGATTTGTTTATCTCTAAACGCTATTTTGTTTGTTAGTCATTTGTTTACAAAAGTCAGTTGTTTTTAAGTCGTTTACGTGGACGTATCATACCTTTCTTTGGTGTTAAAAATGTCTAATTTTAAGCCAAATAAAGAGCATTTGCGGCATGTCATGATTTTCTTATTTAATCAAAAGAAAAAGGCATCTGAATGTCATCGAATTCTTGTTGAGACTTATGGCGATGTTGCTCCAACCGTCAGGACATGTGAACGTTGGTTTCAAAGTTTCAAACGTGGTGATTTTGATGTTACTGATCAAAAACGAGAAAATCGACCAAAAAAGTTTGAGGACTTCGAATTGCAATCTTTATTAGACGAAGACAATACCCAAACCCAACAAGTGATGGCAGAACAGTTGAATGTCACTAGGCAAGCCATTTCCGATCGCCTGAGAGCTATGGGAAAGATTCAAAAGGTTGGAAAATGGGTTCCACATGAATTGGACGAACGACAGATGGAAAAAACGAAAAACTGTGTGCGAAATGCTGCTTTTACGCCACGAAAGAAAGGGTTTTTTGCATCGAGTTGTAACTGGCGATGAAAAATGGATTTATTTTCAGAATCCCAAACGAAAAAAATCATGGGTAACGCCAGGACAACCATCCACATCGAGTGCAAGACCGGATCGTTTTGGGAAGAAGACAATGCTGTGTGTGTGGTGGGATCAGAAGGGAGTAGTCTACTACGAGCTTCTCAAACCCGGCGAAACAGTCAATACCGAGCGCTACCGACAACAAATGATCAATTTGAGTCACGCATTGATCGAAAAATGCCCAGAATGGGCTCATAGGCACGCCAAAGTCATTCTTCAGCATGATAACACTCCTGCACATTCAGCCAGATTGACTAAGGAAACGATTTCTTCGCTTGGTTGGGAACTCCTACCCCACCCGCCGTATTCACCTGACCTGGCGCCTTCTGATTATCACCTCTTCTCATCGATGGGACACTCATTGGCGGAGCAACACTTCAACAATTTCGAAAACGTACGAAAATGGCTCGATGAATGGATTTCAAATAAAGATGAAGCATTCTTTTGGAATGGTATCCATATATTGCCCGATAGATGGACAAAATGTGTAGAAAGCGAGGGTCAGTACTTTGAATAAAATATATTATACTTTTTTTTAAATTACTGTGTATATATTTTAAGAAATAAACGACATTTTAAACTTGCATACCTGGTTGTGTGTTATATTGATATTTATGTGGTGACTATATCATTCAATTAGTAATTACCATATGTTATTATTGACTATCTTAATTATGGGAAGGTTATATTGAGTAGTGTATAAACAGTGTTTTATGTTCAACCAGTGCTATATTTTAGTTGAATAAAGCCTATTTCTTCAAAAGTTGACTAGTTTATTTCAATTTATTCAGCTAAATATGAATAAGTTTCTTAGACCGGAGAGGCTTGGCATCGACCCTTCATCACAAAATGCTGCTCAAGAATGGAGTCACTGGTATGCTACTTTTACTAACTTTATCAGTTACGACAATACTCTTGACTCAAAAAAGAAACTGCAATTATTAACAAATTTCGTTCCTCCCCCAGTTTTTCTATATTTCAATGAGTGTAAAACGTTTGAGGAAGCTGAAAAAATTTTAAAAAATCTTTACATATAAATACATTAACAAAAACAAAACATTGTATATGCGATACACTGCCTAGCAACCCGCAAACAACTTTCAATCTATAGATGTCTATCTGCAAGCATTAAATTTGCTGAGTAAAGACTGCGAATTCACTGCTGTTACTGCTGAACAAAATCGTAAAGATTGTGTTCGAGATTCCTTTATTAGTGGTTTACTTTCAACGACCATTCGTCAGCGTCTTTTAGAGAACAATTCTCTATCTCTAGATGATGCTTATAAACAAGCCCTTGCTCTGGAATTGGCTCAGATGCATTCGAAAACGAATGATGTTCTTTCCACCGAGATGAATGCCGCTACTTATGAATCAAGCCCTCAGAACTCAATCGATCCTACACCTGAACCGACATCTGCATCTCCATCCAAAACTTCCTATAAGAAATGTTATTTTTGTGGGGGTCTGCTTCATCAAAGATCAAAGTGTCCTGCAAAAGACGCTATCTGTAAGGGTTGTGGAAAAATTGGGCATTTTGAAAGAGTTTGCAAGTCGAAATTTCGATCAAAGACTTCTGCTACCACTAATTTTATAGCTACCACCATATCTGCGGCTTCTCCACCCTGTGTAAGGAAGGCTGTGATATTAATTAAATTGAATGGTAACTGGTGCCAAGCGCTTGTAGATACAGGGAGCTCACGCAGTTTTGTCAATCTGAGTAAAGCTCGTGATCTAAGCATTCCTATCTCACCTCAAAGTGGGCAGGTTTCAATGGCCTCGATGTCACTAATTTCTCCTATTGTTGGCACCTGCTTAATAGACCTTCAGATAGATAAAAACTTTTACAATAATGTAAAATTATCAGTCATGAAAGACCTATGTGCCGACGTTATATCAGGGTATGGCTTTCTAGAACACCATCGTTCTGTCGAATTCGGAGGGCCCCGTGAATCTTTGAAACTTTGCAGTTTAGCTGTCACCATTGTCAACCCAGTTTCCTTATTTTCGTGCCTGGCAGACGGTTGGAAACCAATTGCTACTAAATATAGACAGCATTCGTACTCTCGAGACGATCTCAAATTTATACAGAATGAAACAAATAGAATGCTGCGAGAAGGAATCATTGAACCAAGCAATTCACCCTGGAGAGCTCAAGCTTTAGTAACAACAAGTAATAATCATAAAAGGAGAATGGTCATAGATTATTCTCAGACGATAAACCGCTTGGATGCTTACCCTCTTCCGCGGATTGATTCAATCATTCACAAAATTTCTCAATACTCCCTTTTCAGCACTATTGATTTACATAGTGCTTATCATCAAGTGCCTATCAGACCTGAAGACAAGCCCTATACAGCGTTCGAGGCAAATAACCAATTGTACCAATTTACTAGAATACCCTTTGGTGTTACGAACGGAGTTGCTGCTTTCCAAAGGGTAGTTGATGAAATTATTCACAAGGAAAGTCTAACGGGAACGTTTGCTTACCTTGATGATGTAACAATATGTGGGAAAAACGAAGAAGAGCATGACCAAAATTTGGAAACATTTCTTACAGCTGCAAAAAAATACAATTTAACTCTAAACGAAAATAAATGCAGGTTACGAACATCAACAATCAATATTTTAGGCTACAATATCTCTAACAAATCTATAAAGCCAGATCCAGAACGGATCAAATCTTTCTTAGAATTACCAGCACCTACTGACTGCCTCACTACAGCGGGTTCTAGGTTTCTTTTCTCACTATTCCAAATGGGTTCAAAAATACTCTGATAAAATAAGACCACATGTTAATTCTCATTATTTTCCATTAAGTCAAGAAGCACTTGCCGCCTTTGAGTCACTTAAACAAATAATCGCTCAATCTGTGGTTTCGGCAATAGATGAATCATTTCCTTTCACGGTAGAGACTGATGCTTTAGAGTTGGCTATCTCGGCTACACTCTCCCAGCAAGGACGTCCTGTGGCATTCTTTTCGCGCACGCTCTCCTCAACTGAACAAAAACATTCTATTATTGAGAAAGAAGCATATGCGATTGTTGAGGCATTAAGAAAATGGCGACAGTTCCTCATTTCAAGACATTTTAAACTGATCACAGACCAAAAGAGTGTTGCTTTTATGTTTGACAATCGCCGCACGACTAAGATTAAAAACGAAAAGATCATGAGATGGAGAATTGAGCTAGCTCCCTACAAATACGACATTATTTATCATCCAGGAAAAAAAAACATTCCAGCTGACACTCTATCCCGAATTTGTGCTACCACTAACGCGATTTCTCTCTATGATTGGCATAAGAGAATGTGTCATCCCGGGATTACCAGGATGTACCACTGGGTCAGATCAAAAAATCAACCGTTCTCCCTAGAGGAAATCAGAACAATGACGTCTTCCTGTAAGGTTTGTGCGGAAGTAAAGCCACGCTTTCATAACACGGTACAAGGACAGCAGGTCAAAGCAACTGCTCCATGGGAAAGGCTAAACCTGGACTTCAAAGGACCTCTTCCATCGTCCAACAAAAATCGCTACATTCTCGTAACAGTTATTGATGAATTCAGTAGGTTTCCTTTTGCCTTTCCTTGTTCGGACATTTCAGCTGCAACGGTCATACATCATTTGACAAATCTATTTTCATTGTTTGGACTTTCAGCGTACATCCACAGTGATCAAGGTGCATCATTCATGTCTGAAGAAATTAAGACCTTTTTGCGCTCCAGAGGAGTGACGACTAGTCGAACTACGCCTTACAACCCGCGAGGTAATGGTCAGTATGAGAGGTATAACAAAATTATTTGGGACACTATTATCTTAGCGTTGAGGTCAAATAACCTCGAAAATGAACGATGGGAATTGGTTCTCAATGGCGTATTACATAGCATCAGATCGCTCTTGTGTACTGCTACTAATAGCACACCTCACAAACGTATGTTCACACACCCTAGACGATCTTCTAGCGGCACCTCCATTCCTGCATGGCTTATGCAGCCAGGACCTGTTCTTCTACGAAGATTTCAAAGTAGAAGCAAGTTCGATCCTTTTGTGGAAGAAGTTGACCTCCTTGAAGCAAATCCTGACTATTCTCACGTCAAACTGTCAGATGGTCGGGAAACAACTGTCTCTACGAGGCATTTGGCTCCTGCTAGTAACCAAACTGAAGAAACCATAGAAATAGACAACGCTCCATCTCTCCTCCCTGACGAACCTCATCTTCCACTAGACCAAGATGAGCCCGGAGTATCTGCTGAACCAACAATGGAAGATTCACCCTCTTCTGAAGTATCTCTTCCAAACGCTCCAAGAACTCTAAACCTCAGAAGAAGTGAACGAACACATAATCCCCCACGATACTAGGAGGATTATATCTAAACTTATGGGCGGAAGAATGTGGTGACTATATCATTAGTAATTACCATATGTTATTATTGACTATCTTAATTATGGGAAGGTTATATAGAGTAGTGTACAATGAGTGTTTTATGTTCAACCAGTGCTATATTTTAGTTGAATAAAGCCTATTTCTTTAAAGGTTAACTAGTTTATTTCAATTTAGTCTTCTTAAATTTAAATAGGTGAAACAGAAGTTAACAACACGAGGATTAAGTGTTTTATCAATTCATGTTTTCTTATTTCATCTTATCTAATGTGTAAAAGTGTTACAAAACTTAAGAAGATTAATTTGTACATGGATTTGGTGTTTTATATATTTTTATTTGTTTTTTCAATTTCAGTGATAAAATTTCAGTTTACACATTTTGTGAATGGATTCTTTGTCATCCATATTACTTATTTCCCTAAAGTGAGACAGATTGTATTATTAATTCAATAAAACATATCGTTCTAAAAATAAATGTGAGAAAGTATATCACAGGATCCATGTTTTCTTATTTCCACTTACCTTGAGAAAATATAGCAGAAATTAACACCATTACTTTCAACTAGGATTCTGTCTTATATTATATAATGGCTTTTAACATGGAGAATAGACAATGTATAAATAATCACAGATTAAGAGGTAAATGACACATTATTATATAATTGTATAACTATTGGCATAATGTTATAGATTAATGTGTTTTAAAAATATTTTAGAAACCTGATGATGGAGCATTGTCTCCAAAAGATGTAGCTACAAATGTTAAATAAATATGAGTTATGCCAAATAAATACTTAAGGAGTCTGTCTTTTATATATTTATAATTTGTTATTTTCACTTCCCTGGCAGAAATCTCATCAGGAATCAACATTACTGGTGATTTAGCATTATATTTATTCTTGATTTAATTAATATTAATTCAAAACTGATTTAGTGTCTTATATTTTAATATTTTCTTATTTCCACTTCATTATTTCCTTATTTCTCATTTTAATATTAGAAGATAAACAGAAGTTAATGTTACTTTGAACAGGGATTTAGAGTTTATTCGTTTATTATTTTCGAAGAAGAATAACCTTTCCCCTCTAAAAGTGGCGACTAGAAAATCGAAATAAATCGGAACAAGGTTAGAACCGATAAAAGGTATTCTGGGCGCGCGTAGGGGTTGGTGTCAGGCATCCGAACCTTTACCAAAATGTATAGTCTTGAGTCCCAGAAACGAGGTTTGCAAACTGTCACATACTTTTATTGTTAGAAATTATTCTAACCAGATGGATCGATAAAATTATTTCTGCCAAATTGGATGTCTAGTAATGCTTTTACGTACTCTTCAAACGCCTAATAAATTTAATTTTAACCAGTTTAAAAATTTCTGCTATACGTGAAAATATCATTTATGAAATAATGCTAAATTCCATACTTAAAAACAAGATTTTTACCGATAAACAAATGAAATTCAATTACTAGTTAAAAGTTCTTCATTTATGAGAGCGGGCGAAGCCGTGACAGGGTATGCTAGTTATATAAAAGGACAAACTATTTTTCGTTTGTGATCACTAACCATGAAAACTACTAAACCAATCTGTACCAAATTTTAACCACATCATCTTCATTGTTCAAGAAAGGTTTAGCAATAATAAAATTTACAGATTTTCCATTTAATTTCTGCTAAAAAAGCGATAAATATGTGGTGCGCAATGAAGTTACCGATAAGTGGCGAACGTCATTCAAGAGAGGTTACAAAGATACGGTGTTATATAGAGTTAGAAATAAATAATAAACTTTTTTTTTTTTTTTTTTTTCTTCATTTATTGATATTTACAAATGTACAAAATAATATACAAGTAAATGTGTTGACAGTGAATACAATGGCATGTAAATAACTTGTGAAGAACTACTCACTAGTAGCATTTCAATAAAATCTACACTAAAAGGTCTCTAAGCCATCTTCTTTTCAGACGCCTCGGAGGATTATCAGGGATGGAGGAGGAAGCAATTTGGGAGACTAGTGGATTGGAGTGGTTATGGAGCTTACTATGGAAGGATAGGTGTCTGGTTTGGGCTAAATCAGAAACATATGGAACATTAAGATCTTTATGGATAAGTTTATTGGTCACAAAGTAAGGAGCATTGAGGATTTTTCGAAGGATTTTGGATTGTAAGGGTTGGATACGAGATAAATTGGATGGTTTAGTAGAGCCCCAAAGCTCAATTCCGTACGTCCAAATAGGTCTAATCACAGTCATGTAAATAAGTCTTTTGTAATTAATTGGGAGCTTTGACCGTTTGTCTAGTAAATGTTGAAGTAGTCTGTAACGACGGGCAGTTTCTTGTCGTTTTAGTCTTGTATGTGGATTCCAAGTGAGACGTTTGTCCAAATGGAGTCCCAGGTAGCGGATTTGATCAAAAGGGATTAGAGGAATATCATTAAAGGATACCGTAGGACAGGATGTCGTAGGTTTACGACGGAGAATTATAAACTTAAGCTTAATTCTATTAATTTGTCATTTAAAAAAAAAACTATAAATATGTGGTGTGACCTGTGGATTCCAGTGACGTTTGAAAATTGAACGATACATGGCTAGCGCCATTTAACGACTGAGTTTTATTAACTCGGCGTTAGTCGCTAGGTGAGCATTTCCCTCACCTTTCTAAAAAATATTTAATAAGTTCGTCAGAATTTATATTTCATCGCTGAATCTCAGTATAGCTGAGTTTAGGACATTTGCGAATCAGATTTGAATGTCGATTTGTGTGTGGGTAGTAGGGACCTATAATAGTGCAAAACTAGAGTTATAGCCGTAAATGGGCATTAGGAGCCGAAAAAAAAAAATTAAATATGAAAATCACGTTTTGTTTTTTTTCTTATCTCTCAGTCAAGATAGAGAAATGATTCTTTCACGTTTCATTGCAGTTATGTACTCGTATGTTATTTAATACAAAAATACTTCCGTTATGCTCAAGCTACCAACCGGCTTTTGGGTGCTCAAAAACTCTAAAAAAATGACAAAATTCCAAGAAAATCCGCTCTATATCAGTGGAAATTTTTTTTTTCATGAACAACTGATCTCAAAATTCAATTTAACTCACCAGAAAACTCTTATATGTGGAATTTTATCAAAATAAAAAAATATTGATTTTTTACCCCTTACCTATATCATATAAATAAGACGTTATAAAATGATCTATTTCTATTTCTATTTTAATTTTTACACAATAAATTTCAAATAAGATCATTTAAAAAATATATAGGTAAGGGGAGTTTTTTTTTTTAACCAATACCTGATGTTAATTTTAGATTATTCAGCGTTTCAATGCAATTTGAAATAAAAATATTGGTAAGGAAAATTTGTAAACTAAAAACTGATATCATTTTCAGACTCCTTATCTCAAAATACATGTAGAAACTACATTATGTCGAAATCAAAAATTATTTTTTTTTACTTTTAAAATTTTGTATGATTTTAGAAGGCGCTATCTCATATATTTCGCCACCGTTTAAAACCAAATTTTAAGATCGTCTAGAAGCCGTAAAACTGCATAGTTTAGCCCTAATCCGGAGGACGCAGGATTTCCCCTTACTGAGATATCTCAAGTTATAGCTGACCTCGGATTTTTTCATTCACATCAGTTTTTGTCCACTAAAATCTGGAGTAATGCCAATGTTATACGCGTGGATAAAAAACAGAATGTATGCTGATTCTAGTGATGCAGCAGTTGTTATGGCCGTTAGAAATTGTTGATGAAATCTCAAATTCACAATTTTAACCTCCTCGAAAGGGTTAAAAAATAATATTTTTTAATTTTGATAAAATTTGACATTTAAGGGTTTTCTGGTGCGTTAAATCGAAATTTGAGGTCAGTTGTTCATGAAAAAACATTTCCACTGATTTACAGCGGATTTTCTTGGAATTTTGTCATTATTGAGCACCCTAAAGCCGGATAGTGTCTTGAGCATAACAAAAGTATTTTTATATCTAGTAGCATACATAACTGCAATCAAACGTGAAAGAATCATTTCTCTATCTTGACTGAGAGATAAGAAAATAAAATAAAACGTGATTTTCATATTTATTTTTTTTCTTTGCTCCTAATGTTCATTGGCGGCTATAAATCTAGTTTTGCACTATTATAGGCCCCTACTAGGTCCTTAGTATCAGATTATCTCTCGTGCAGTTTATTCGTGACATTTTACTGAGCGAGTTTACTCATTTCTTTCGATTGATTAGTGATTATTTGGGTTTCTAAATGAGTCGTGGATCTAAAATTCTTGAACTGTTGGATAAAAAGCCAGTAGAGAAGATACAAAGATTGTAAGTAATTAGTTGATAAATCGTCGTGAATTCTAGTTATATCATTTACTAGGAATTTGAAATTTTGACTATTTCAGATTCCTGGACGTCGCTGCTCGAGGCAATACGAAATACGAGGTGTGATCAAAAAGTTCCAGGACTGAATTTTTATACATTTATTCATACAATATACAGGTAATTCAAATTTGTCTCCTTCGAAGTACTCCCCTTGGGAAGCTACACACTTTTCCCACCGGTGTTTCCACTGATCAAAGGCCCCAGAAAACTCTTCTTTTGTAAAGGTGTTTAGCAGCTCCGTTGTTTTTTCTTTATTTTCGTCAACTGTTTGAAATCTTCGTCCTTTCAGGTGTCTCTTGAGCTTCGGGAAAAGAAAAAAGACGGCTGGAGCCAGGTCAGGTGAGTAGGGGGGCTGAGGAATAACAGTCATTGCGTTTTTTACACAAAAGTTACGGATAACTAATGCAGAGTGAACAGGAGCATTGTCATGATGAAGGACCTAATCACCACTTTGCCACGGCTCAGGTCTCTTTCTTCTCACAGCATTACGCAATTTTCTGAGGATTTCATGATAAACAAAACGATTAATTTTTTGACCTTGTGGAAGGAATTAATAGTAGACAACACCTTTACAGTAAAAGAAAACCGTAAACATGACCTTCACATTTGATTTGACTTGGCGTGCTTTCTTGGGTTTTCACGAAGCTTTCGTCGTCATTTGCCTTTTGAAGAAGTTCCTTAGAAATATGAGTTCGGTGTTGTTTTTGGTCTTCAGTCAACAGTTTTGGCACAAACTTTGCTGCAACACGACGCATTTGAAGTTTTTCAGTTAAAATTTCCTGACATGACCCAAATGAAATGTTACACTCTTCTGCCATTTCACGGATTGTTAGTCGACGGTCTGATCGTACGAGAGTGTTCACTTTAGCAACATTGTTATCATTGATTGACGTTGAAGGGCGTCCGGAGCGAGCATCGTCGTCTGTGGATGTTTAGCCATCTTTAAACCTCTTGAACCACTGATGGCAGCATGATCGGCTTAGACATTCTTCACCAAAAGCCTCTTGTAACATCAAAAAGGTTTCAGAAAACGTTTTGTTCAGTTTCACACAAAACTTCCCACAAAACACGTTGCTCTTCTTTCACATTCATTTTCATAAAATAGCCAAACTCTATAAAACTAACCTCAAAAAAACTGTGCTAATGTTACTTTCAGTGATGTTATGATTGATCTGCAAACACAGCTGTGTTCCTGTTGAGTCAGGCAATACAATGCTGCCAACCGCATCGCTGTGAGACATTGCATTCCCATAGTATATAAAAAGTCCTGGAACTTTTTGATCACACCTCGTAGATAACTACCAAACTACCCACACACAAATCGACATTCAAATCTGATTCGCAAATGTCCTAAACTCAGCTATACTGAGATTCAGCGATGAAATATAAATTCTGACGAACTTATTAAATATTTTTTAGAAAGGTGAGGGTAAAATTCTCATCACCTAGCGACTAACGCCGAGTTAATAAAACTTCAGTCGTTACAATGGCGCATAGCCATGTATCGTTCAATTTTGTAAACGTCACTGGAATCCACAGGTCACACCACATATTTATAGTTTTTTTTTTTTAAATGACAAATTAATAGAATTTTAAGCTTTAAGTTTATAATTCTCCGTCGTAAGCCTACGACATCCTGTCCTACGGTATCCTTTAATGATATTCCTCTAATCCCTTTTGATCAAATCCGCTACCTGGGACTCCATTTGGACAAACGTCTCACTTGGAATCCACATACAAGACTATGTATATTTTGGATTGTAAGGATTGGATACGAGATAAATTGGATGGTTTAGTAGAGCTCCAAAGTTCAATTCCGTACGTCCAAATAGGTCTAATCACAGTCATGTAAATAAGTCTTTTGTAATTAATTGGGAGCTTTGACCGTTTTTGTCTAGTAAAGTGTTGAAGTACGTCTGTAACTTGACGGGCAGATCTAGCTTAATGAAAAACACCATTAAATTATGTAAATAGTAAATTTTTTGATTTTTGTTTGGGTTCCTCTTTGTTGTTTTACAATAAACCTTTGTAAAAATATATTTTTAATCATTATGCCCCATACTAGATTTATTGATACATCATGATGACATTTATTTACTTTTCAACCGACTTAAAAAAAAATAATTTTTAGGGAAAAAACAAAACCGACTTCAAGATTAAACCTACATAAACAAACAAAACTTGAACTCAAAATTCAAAAATAATAATTTTTAATTGCTTCGAAACAAAAACCATTAAATGAAAATCTACGAAATTCAGCAATAACTTATAAACCTATTAACAATTTATAATCATTTTTTTTTAGAGTCTTGTTCTGCCAACCAAAACAAACAGAATTTTGTAAAAGAAATTGGTAATCGTAAAGATCCTCCCACTGTTTTCATCACCGCCACACGCTCCTGTCTCGGCCATTCGAAAGTTTATTTGTAAAGGCAGGATTAACTGCCCTTCGTTGGCTGGCTCCAAAGATAACGTCCAATAAATTGTGAACTAGGTATATAAGTTATCTATAAATGTTTCGTTTTATTTCAACTTAATGGTTTTTGTTTTGAAAGCAATTAAATATTTTTTATTTTTTTAGTTCAAGTTTGTATATGTGTATGGTTTAATCTTGAAGTCGGTTTTTGTTTTTTTCTCTAAAAATTATTTTTATTATAAATACATATTTGGTCACATAACAAACTGTAATTTTTTTTTATGAAAATCCCCAATAGTAGTGAGAGAAATGCTTCACACTAGTGACTAACGGTGTACCAGATTCGGCTAGCGACCAAAGCCCGGTTCCAGAAATGATCAATTGCTTACCTCTTTCAATACAGATTCATATCAATGAAAACGTAATATCTTAATCAGTTAAAATGATCGAAGTTCTTTCTCCTCTGGTGGGGGGGGAGGGTGAGGTTGCTAGATTTAACATAATTATTAATTCAAATACTTTTTGATCCTTTTAATTTTTTTTTTTTTTTTTATTTAGTAAGCAGGCCATGCCCCTATACAAAGAAGTTCAGCCTATTTATTATGTACAATGAATTTCTAAATACAAAATAATAATACAACTGAAATATTATGTACATTATAGATACTCAAAAGATAACCAATTCAAATAATATACCAAGAAAATTTGAATAAACTAAGAATTAAATACAACCTTAATAAAAATTAAATAAATATTTTTCAATCTAAATAATAAAAAATTCCTAGTAAAATAATAATAAACACATTTTTTTATGTCATTTATAAACCTTTAAACTTTGTCAAAGAACATATTAGACTACTAATTTCAAATATATATATGACATATCTCAAGAAAATAGGTAAATACATGATACTGATATTTAACAGTTAAAACTACTATATCTCAGTGAACAAATTTCTGATTTTAATTATATTTATGATAAAATATGCCAATTTTTTGCTTCTATTTCATTTTGTGGAATAAGTATTTGAAAACTGTCATTTGAATTAATGCTAGAGTATAAGTGTTACGCAGGCCATTAATAAATTGGGCAAGTGTAAAGAACATGTCCGAGGTCTTCATTAGTTTTCATGTTACAAACCATACAGATTTCCTGAGCATTAATGTGATTTTAATCTGTGGTTATTTTATATCTGTTGTAGTTCTTAACTTTGCAATAATTCTAGTGAAAATAATATTTATCCGTATATTAATGCAACAGGGATGGAAACCGGTTCGATTAATGCTATTGTAGAATGTGCTAAAATTCGACTGCTGGCTAGAGAATTGTTCCAAATCAAATAAATAAATTTTGTATTTTTCTAATACTGTTTGACTTTTTTCTTTGAGTTTAACTATATTTGATCCTTTTAATTTAAAAATGAGAATTGGTAAAAGCAGTACATACGAGACAGACATAACTATAATATTATTATTTTTCCCAATCAGAGAGAAATTTTTACTAATAAATGTTCTACAAACAGTGCACGTCATAGTTGTGGAGTTTTCAAATTTTTTTTTTTTTTTTTTTTGGATTGGCCATATGGTTTAATATGGAACTATTCCCAAACTGTAAAAATAACGTTTAAATTCACAGACTGCCATAAAATATCCGCTTATGCATATGCAAAAACCCCTTGATAGAGGACAGACCTCAAATTATATTCTAGACTCGTAGTGTCTATAAAATTAGACTATATAGCGCTGAGTGGGGCGCCATCGTGTCCTAGACTGTTTCAATTCCTGTTTGTCTCAGTGATTGAGTCAGCCGTGGAAGGCAGTTATTCTGATGTCATTTATATAAAAGTATTTACCCTGATTGAGTCTTCATTGATCTACCCTAATAACTATAATAAGTACAAGTCATTTTTCGTTTGTGATCAATAACCAAGAAAACTACTCAACCAATCTGCAGCAAATTTTAACTAAGTCATCCATATAGTTCCAGGAAGGTGTTGCTGTCTTTATATCTTCAGAGATTTTAGCCAAAAAAATATCACTTCAGTTTTATACTTTATATTTCGCACATTACTTTTTACAACAATATAACCTTCTGATTTTTACATATGATAAAAAATATATCCATCGATATTTTAAATAATTATTATTACGGTTTGTTACCCTACAAAGGTTAGCAATTATAAAAATCAACTGATTTTCAATTGGTTATCAATAAAGCGATGAAATTCG
Organism: Euschistus heros; assembly: GCA_003667255.2. Lineage (NCBI taxonomy): Eukaryota > Metazoa > Arthropoda > Insecta > Hemiptera > Pentatomidae > Euschistus > Euschistus heros. Next base: position 1,417,287 of record RCWM02000294.1, read on the forward strand.
TTATCAATGAGCGCAGTAAAGTTTGAAAATCGACCGATAGTGCGATCACGATTAAAGAGAGGTTACAAAGATAGGGTTATATAGAGCTAAAAATTGATAATAAAATTTGCTTAATTCAAAGAACGTGTTATCTTAAAAGCTATATATATGTGGTGTGGCGTGTTGATCCCTGTGAAGTTTAAAAATCCAACGATATATCGTCCCTACAACTGCGAATTATCGAATGTGAAAATAGTATGTACAATCGACCCTTTGGCAAGGTTAGTTTCTCAACTTCAATGACTGAATTCAGATTTGAGAATTCGCTAAAATCAGCCCTACAGCAATTGATAAAGTAATACAAAAAATGAATTTTTTCACATTCGATACTTGGCAGTAGGAGCAGATATTTTACAGTTCTGCAAGGTGGAGGGAGAAGGCTCTAGGCCAAGCAGCGCTATCCCCACCACCTTAACCCCGGCTGTCCCAGTCAGTACCACTGTTTGTGTCGTCTTTGTTTTGGAACAATTGGTAATTGTCAGGTCTTTGTTGTTGTGTATGGGTTTTTTATTTTTTATTTCTCAATTGGATTAAAGATGCCGTGTTGTGCCGCGTTCGGATGTTCTAGGAAGATTCCACCAAGGATTTAAACCTTTCAAAAAACCTTCACCGGTACATTTTAAACGTACACAGTTAAGTTTATCAATAAATTGAGGAACAAATCTTCCTTCCCTTTCGCCACAGTAAAAATATGTTCATTGTGGAGCTTTTTTAACTTTATTGTTAAACTCCCCTATATTAAAATAGTAGGTATTGTAGCCACAGAATACAGAAATATCTGTATATTCAATTAGCATTGATAAATTAAACTTGTCCAATTCTATTGAAATTATTTTATTTGAAAACTAGTTTCGAATGTTTAACATTAACCACCGTAAGACGGTCACCTGTTGGTGTAGTGATTAGCATAGCATCCTACTAACCCAAGATCGCGGGTTCGCAGCCCGGCAGATGACCTTAGGATTTTTTTAAAGGTAGTAAAAAATCTTAGCTATGCCGTCCTTCGGAAGAGACGTAAAATGGGGTCCCGAGCCTGTCGATGTCAGGTACTCATTAAAGATCCCTATCCTAATTATACCTGGATAGGCAAAACTTAGGACTCCCCACCGTAGCATCGTCCCGATTTAGCCATAGCAGCATAAAGTGACGTTAAAACGAAATAAACAACACCGTAAGACAAATGACGTTTTTACATCATATGTAGTTTTAGATTTGAATAATTCTTTCAGTTCGGTTTTATGATTTTTTTTTCCTCAGATCATTTGAAGACACCGAAGTAATTGGGTTCAAGCCCTGAGGCAAGGTACAATATAACATGTGTTATTTTTGTTCAAAACAAGAGGACGATTTTGAACAGATCTTCGTTCATTACGAGTAAATCTAAAGAAAGGTGCAATTCAGTCGGTCGTTTTAAATTTCCCAGATCATTGGTTGAGACAGAAATTATTTACATATAATTTTACGCTTTTTCCCTGTTTTTAACCCACATCCGTAGGTATTCAAACTTAAAAGTTTAATGTTGAATTTTTTTATTTTAGGAAAGGGGCCATAAAAAGGTTTTGCGACCCCATTGAAAAATATTAGATCTCTAAATAAAAAAACTTTTTAAAAATGTTAAAGATCCTAATAAAAAAACATAAACGAGCTCAAAAAAACAACTTGATGAAAGAACTATACAGCTTCGAAATACAGCTGATTCATTAATTCAAAAATTAAATTCCACTTTCTACCCACAATAAAAAAAATATTGGCTGAAGAGAAAAATCAAATTTAAAAACCTACGCCGAAACGTTTTTACGGTATAAGAAAAAAACTGTGCCTACTAATACAGTCTTAAAAACTGCGAAAAAAACAAAATAAACTAATTAAATGGAGAAAAGAAAATTGGTTTCGTTACTTCTAAAACAATACCGTGGAAGAAACTTTTTTTTTTTAAATTTCCACATTTTTTTAGAAGATGGCTCTCGTTACTCATAATTAATCAGATCGATCAGAATGATATATTTTTAAAAGTCAAAATCCACCTTTTCTTGAAAAATATCAATGATAATATACATAAAAAAAAATAAGATCGAAAAGTAATAAATTAGTCCCTTTTTCATTTGGTACGATTTTGTTTTATTTTCGTTCCTTAAACTACCGACCTATGCATAAATGTGATACATTTCTGAACAATTAGATGGAATCCAACAAAATTGGTAAGAGTTGAAAGCCTAAATATTAGTAATGATAAAGTTGTAAATAAGCCTGAGGTAGAACTAGCCCGGGGTGAAGGTGGTGGGGGAGAACTGATCCGAACTGGAGCCAGGGGAACCTACGGCATTAGTCCCTCTGCCCCTTCTACTATATTCTGTATTCTGTGGCTATACGTTATTAAAATAGATAATTATATAGAAAAAAATATTTCAACCTCACTTTTTGTCAAACATTTGATTCATGTGCCAGAAACGAACTTATGAATTAAATTAAATTTATGCTTTCTCCAGAGTATTTGCCACATCTTCGCATCCTTTTGAGAGAAAAAGCGAAAAAAAGCAAGAGCTAGGTGGCACAGAACCAGATATTCCATCGGACAAAACATGACTACAACAAATTGACTAACAAACTAAAACAGAAATAAAAAATTCAAAATTTATATAAATATACTGAAAACCTTAACACGACTGACAAATCCTTATGGATGGCCACCAAAAAACTCCTGAACTATAAAAATTGTAATCATCTAACTGAATCCAAAACGTGGTCACGATCTGACAATGAATAAACACAAATTTTCGGTCAGCACCTTTTTAATACCTTTAAACCCCATCCTGATATCCTTAACCCAAATCACCTTGAATGTATTGAAACAGAAAATTAAATACTCCCACTTCAAATGTCCCTTCCTCCTAAAAGCAATTCCATTCTTCAGAAATATCAAGTATCATCCAAAGATTGCCCACAAAGAAAGCCCCTGGACATGACCCTCATTTCATCCCATATCCTAAAAACGCCTTCCTCTGGAAGCTATCCTATTCCTAACATTCATATAGCCACGCCTGTACTTCGAACAACAATCATTTTCCTGATTTCTTGGAAAATTCCTCCATCTTCCTCATAATCGTCCCTATTTTCCTCTTTTGCCAATTATGGGTAAAATCCTATAGAAAAAAAACATTAAATCTTAACAATCTTGTCACCCTATCTTTAGAATTCCAAACTCACATAATCCCAAGATTCACCAGTTTTGAGTCCGAACCTGCACATTCCACAATCCAGCCATTGTCATCCGTGTTGGTGGGACCGTTTTTCTCCTCCGCATTGGAAGCTCTGCATGTACTGCACGGGAGCCTTTCTCGATGTGAATAACCACCCATTATGGCCGATTGCATGCCGACCCAGGAACTGCCTTTACAAACTCCCGTCAAATAGCCTACCGGTCTACCTATTTCCTTATTTCTCCACTCATGACCTCAGTGATGAACTTTTAAAGTTACTCAGTACTTTTTTCCGATTCCTCTCTCTTTACCCAATCCGCACGGTTGTTTCCTCAAGTAAGTATCCCTAGGTCCCACGCCTCTACAACGTGTGTTAATACCGCTGACTTTCCCTACAATCTTAGCACCATCCTC